>CAXDIW010000322.1:0-1479000 GCA_963989415.1 Cerceris ruficornis | reverse complement strand
GGACATTATTTGTAAATTTCGACAAGTAGAACAATGAATGGAACAGGTAGACTGTTGAAATCATTGTATATATTGCTTCTATATAGTCTAAGAAACATATATGCAAAGCATCCAAACAGTACCATTCGCCAATTTTTTGTTCTGCAAGTTTAAGTGAACAATGAGCCCCATTGTTAATCCTTTAACGGAAATTAATTGTAACTTTCTACAAGTAGAACAATGATTGGAACACGTAGACGGTTGAAATCTTTGTATATATTGCTTCTATATAATCTAAGAAACATATATGCAAAGCATCCAAACAGAACCATCCGCCAATTTTTTGTTCTTCAAATTTAAGTGAACAACGAGCCCCATTGATAAACATGAAACGGAAATTATTTGTAACTTTCTACAAGTAGAACAATGAATAGAACAGGTAGACGGTTGAAATCTTTGTATACGTTGCGTCTATATATTCTAAGAAACCTATATGCAAAGCATCTAAACATTAACAATCGCCAATTTTTTGATCTACAAGTTTAAGTGAACATCGAGCCCCATTGATAATCATGAAATGGAAATAATTTGTAACTTTCTACAAGTAGAACAATGAATAGTACAGGTAGACGGGTGAAATCTTTCTATATATTACTTCTAAATAGTCTAAGAAACATATATGCAAAGCATCGAAACAGTACAATTCGCCAATTTTGAGTTCTTCAAGTTTAAGTGAACTACGAGCCCCATTGTTAATCCTTTAAAGGAAATTATTTGTAAATTTCGACAAGTAGAACAATGAATGGATCATGTAGACGGTTGAAATTATTGTATATTTTGCTTCTATATAGTCTACGAAACATATATGCAAAGCATCCAAACAGTACAATTCGCCAATTTTTTGTTCTTCAAGTTTAAGTGAACTACGAGCCCCATTGTTAATCCTTTAACGGAAATTAATTGTAACTTTCTACAAGTAGAACAATGATTGGAACACGTAGACGGTTGAAATCTTTGTATATATTGCTTCCATATAGTCTAAGAAACATATATGCAAAGCATCCAAACAGTACCATTCGCCAATTTTTTGTTCTTCAAGTTTAAGTGAACAATGAGCCCCATTGTTAATCGTTTACCGGAAATTATTTGTAAATTTCGACAAGTAGAACAATGTATGGAACAGGTAGACTGTTGAAATCATTGTATATATTGCTTCTATATAGTCCAAGAAACTTATATGCAAAGCGTCCAAACAGTACAATTCGCCAATTTTTTGCTCTTCAAGTTTAAGTGAACTACGAGCCCCATTGTTAATCCTTTAAAGGAAATTAATTGTAAATTTCGGCAAGTAGAACAATGAATGGAATAGGTAGACGGTTGTAATCATTGTATATGTTGCTTCTATATAGTCTAAGAAACATATATGCAAAGCATCCAAACAGTACAATTCGCCAATTTTTTGTTCTTCAAGTTTAAGTGAACTACGAGCCCCAATGGTTAATCCTTTATCGGAAATTATTTGTAACTTTCGACAAGTAGAACATTGAATGGAACAGGTAGACGGTTGAAATCTTTGTATATATTGCGTCTATATAGTATAAGAAACATATATGCAAAGCATCCAAATAGTACAATTCGACAATTTATTGTTCTTCAAGTTTAAGTGAACAATGAGCCCCAATGGTTAATCCTTTATCGGAAATTATTTGTAATTTTCGACAAGTAGAACAATGAATGGAACAGGTAGACGGTTGAAATCTTTGTATATATTTCTTCTATATAATCTAAGAAACATATATGCAAAGCATCCAAACAGAACCATTCGCCAATTTTTTGTTCTTCAAATTTAAGTGAACAATGAGCCCCATTGATAATCATGAAACGGAAATTATGTGGAACTTTCTACAAGTAGAACAATGATTAGAACAGGTAGACGGTTGAAATCTTTGTATATGTTGCGTCTATATATTCTAAGAAACCTATATGCAAAGCATCTAAACAGTAACAATCGTCAATTTTTTGATCTTCAAGTTTAAGTGAACATCGAGCCCCATTGATAATCATGAAATGGAAATTATTTGTAACTTTCTACAAGTAGAACAATGAATAGTACAGGCAGACGGGTGAAATCTTTCTATATATTACTTCTAAATAGTCTAAGAAACATATATGCAAAGCATCGAAACAGTACAATTCGCCAATTTTTAGTTCTTCAAGTTTAAGTGAACTACGAGCCCCATTGTTAATCCTTTAAAGGAAATTATTTGTAAATTTCGACAAGTAGAACAATGAATGGATCATGTAGACGGTTGAAATCATTGTATATTTTGCTTCTATATAGTCTACGAAACATATATGCAAAGCATCCAAACTGTACAATTCGCCAATTTTTTGTTCTTCAAGTTTAAGTGAACTACGAGCCCCATTGTTAATCCTTTAAAGGAAATTAATTGTAAATTTCGGCAAGTAGAACAATGATTGGAACACGTAGACGGCTGAATTCTTTGTATATATTGCTTCCATATAGTCTAAGAAACATGTACTCAAAGCATCCAAACAGTACCATTCGCCAATTTTTTGTTCTTCAAGTTTAAGTGAACAATGAGCCCCAATGGTTAATCCTTTATCGGAAATTATTTGTAATTTTCGACAAGTAGAACAATGAATGGAACAGGTAGAAGGTTGAAATCTTTGTATATATTGCTTCTATATAATCTAAGAAACATATATGCAAAGCATCCAAACAGTACCATTCGCCAATTTTTTGTTCTTCAAGTTTAAGTGAACAACAAGCGCCATTGATAATCATGAAACGGAAATTATTTGTAACTTTCTACAAGTAGAACAATGAATAGAACAGGTAGACGGTTGAAATCTTTGTATATGTTGCTTCTATATAGTCTAAGAAACCTATATGCAAAGCATCTAAACAGTAACAATCGCCAATTTTTTGATCTTCAAGTTTAAGTGAACAGCGAGCCCCATTGATAATCATGAAATGGAAGTTATTTGTAACTTGCTACAAGTAGAACAATGAATAGTACAGGTAGACGGGTGAAAACTTTCTATATATTGCTTCTAAATAGTCTAAGAAACATATATGCTAAGCATCCAAACAGTACAATTCGCCAATTTTTTGTTCTTCAAGTTTAAGTGAACTACGAGCCCCATTGTTAATCCTTAAAGGAAATTATTTTTAAATTTCGACAAGTAGAACAATGGATGGATCATGTAGACGGTTGAAATCATTGTATATATTGCTTCTATATAGTCTACGAAATATATATGCAAAGCATCCAAACAGTACAATTCGCCAATTTTTTGTTCTTCAAGTTTAAGTGAACTACGAGCCCCATTGTTAATCCTTTAACGGAAATTAATTCTAAATATCTACAAGTTGAACAATGATTGGAACAAGTAGACGGTTGAAATCTTTGTATATATTGCTTCCACATAGACTAAGAAACATATATGCAAAGCATCCAAACAGTACCATTCGCCAATTTTTTGTTCTTCAAGTTTAAGTGAACAATGAGCCCCATTGTTAATCCTTTATCGGAAATTATTTGTATCTTTCTACAAGTAGAACAATGAATGGAACAGGTAGACGGTCGAAATCTTTGTATATATTGCTTCTATATAATCTAAGAAACATATATGCAAAGCATCCAAAGAGTTACCATTCGCCAATTTTTTGTTCTTCAAGTTTAAGTGAACAACGAGCCCCATTGATAATCATGAAACGGAAATTATTTGTAACTTGCGACAAGTAGAACAATGAATGGAACAGGTAGCCGGTTGAAATCAATGTATATATTGCTTCTATATAGTCTAAGAAACATATATGTAAAGCATCCAAACAGTACCATTCGCCAATTTTTTGTTCTTCAAGTTTAAGTGAACAACGAGGCCCTTTGTTAATCCTTTAAAGGGAATTATTTGTAAATTTCGACAAGTAGAATAATGATTGGAACACGTAGACGGTTGAAATCTTTGTATATATTGCTTCCATATAGTCTAAGAAACATGTACGCAAAGCATCCAAACAGTACCATTCGCCAATTTTTTGTTCTTCAAGTTTAAGTGAACAATGAGCCCCAATGGTTAATCCATTATCGGTAGTTATTTGTAACTTTCAACAAGTAGAACAATGAATGGAACAGGTAGACGGTTGAAATCCTTGTATATATTGCGTCTATATAATCTAAGAAACATATATGCAAAGCATCCAAACAGTACCATTCGCCAATTTTTTGTTCTTCAATTTTAAGTGAAGTACGAGCCCCATTGTTAATCCTTTAAAGGAAATTATTTCTAACTTTCGACAAGTAGAACATTGAATGGAACAGGTAGACTGTTGAAATCTTTGTATATATTGCTTCTATATAGTCTAAGAAACATATATGCAAAGCATCCAAACAGTAGAATTCGCCAATTTATTGTTCTTCAAGTTTAAGTGAACTACGAGCCCCATTGTTAATCCTTTAAAGGAAATTATTTGTAAATTTCGACAAGTAGAACAATGATTGGAACACGTAGACGGTTGAAATCTTTGTATATATTGCTTCCATATAGTCTAAGAAACATGTACGCAAAGCATCCAAACAGTACCATTCGCCAATTTTTTGTTCTTCAAATTTAAGTGAACTACGAGCCCCATTGTTAATCCCTTAACGGAAATTATTTGTAACTTTCGACAAGTAGAACAATGAATGGAACAGGTGGACTGTTGAAATCATTGTATATATTGCTTCTATATAGTCTAAGAAACATATATGCAAAGCGTCCAAACAGTACAATTCGCCAATTATTTGATCTTTAAGTTTAAGTAAAATACGATCCCCATTGTTAATCCTTTAAAGGAAATTATTTGTAAATTTCGACAAGTAGAACAATGAATGGAACAGGTAGACTATTGAAATCATTGTATATATTGCTTCTATATAGTCTAAGAAACATATATGCAAAGCGTCCAAACAGTACAATTCGCCAATTATTTGATCTTCAAGTTTAAGTGAACTACGAGCCCCATTGTTAATACTTTAACGGAAATTATTTGTAACTTGCGACAAGTAGAACAATGAATGGAACAGGTAGCCGGTTGAAATCAATGTATATATTGCTTCTATATAGTCTAAGAAACATATATGTAAAGCATCCAAACAGTACCATTCGCCAATTTTTTGTTCTTCAAGTTTAAGTGAACAACGAGCCCCTTTGTTAATCCTTTAAAGGGAATTATTTGTAAATTTCGACAAGTAGAATAATGATTGGAACACGTAGACGGTTGAAATCTTTGTATATATTGCTTCCATATAGTCTAAGAAACATGTACGCAAAGCATCCAAACAGTACCATTCGCCAATTTTTTGTTCTTCAAGTTTAAGTGAACAATGAGCCCCAATGGTTAATCCATTATCGGTAATTATTTGTAACTTTCAACAAGTAGAACAATGAATGGAACAGGTAGACGGTTGAAATCCTTGTATATATTGCGTCTATATAATCTAAGAAACATATATTTTTTTGTTCTTCAATTTTAAGTGAAGTACGAGCCCAATTGTTAATCCTTTAAAGGAAATTATTTCTAACTTTCGACAAGTAGAACATTGAATGGAACAGGTAGACTGTTGAAATCTTTGTATATATTGCTTCTATATAGTCTAAGAAACATATATGCAAAGCATCCAAACAGTAGAATTCGCCAATTTATTGTTCTTCAAGTTTAAGTGAACTACGAGCCCCATTGTTAATCCTTTAAAGGAAATTATTTGTAAATTTCGACAAGTAGAACAATGATTGGAACACGTAGACGGTTGAAATCTTTGTATATATTGCTTCCATATAGTCTAAGAAACATGTACGCGAAGCATCCAAACAGTACCATTCGCCAATTTTTTGTTCTTCAAATTTAAGTGAACTACGAGCCCCATTGTTAATCCCTTAACGGAAATTATTTGTAATTTTCGACAAGTAGAACAATGAATGGAATAGGTGGACTGTTGAAATCATTGTATATATTGCTTCTATATAGTCTAAGAAACATATATGCAAAGCGTCCAAACAGTACAATTCGCCAATTATTTGATCTTCAAGTTTAAGTGAACTACGAGCCCCATTGTTAATACTTTAACGGAAATTATTTGTAACTTGCGACAAGTAGAACAATGAATGGAACAGGTAGCCGGTTGGAATCAATGTATATATTGCTTCTATATAGTCTAAGAAACATATATGCAAAGCATCCAAACAGTACCATTCGCAATTTTTTGTTCTTCAAGTTTAAGTGAACAACGAGCCCCATTGTTAATCCTTTAAAGGAAATTATTTGTAAATTTCGACAAGTAGAACAGTGATTGGAACACGTAGACGGTTGAAATCTTTGTATATATTGCTTCCATATAGTCTAAGAAACTTGTACGCAAAGCATCCAAACAGTACCATTCGCCAATTTTTTGTTCTTTAAGTTTAAGTGAACTACGAGCCCCATTGTTAATCCTTCAAAGGAAATTATTTGTAAATTTCGACAAGTAGAACAATGAATGGAACAGGTAAACTGTTGAAATCATTGTATATATTGCTTCTATATAGTCTAAGAAACATATATGCAAAGCATCCAAACAGTACAATTCGCCAATTTTTTGTTCTTCAAGTTTAAGTAAACTACGATCCCCATTGTTAATCCCTTAACGGAAATTATTTGTAACTTTCGACAAGTAGAACAATGAATGGAACAGGTAGACGGTTGAAATCATTGTATATATTGCTTCTATATAGTCTAAGAAACATATCTGCAGATCATCCAAACAGTACAATCCGCCAATTATTTGATCTTCAAGGTTAAGTGAACTACGAGCCCCATTGTTAATACTTTAAAGGAAATTATTTGTAACTTGCGACAAGTAGAACAATGAATGGAACAGGTAGAAGGTTGAAATCAATGTATATATTGCTTCTATATAGTCTAAGAAACATATATGCAAAGCATCCATACAGTACCATTCGCCAATTTTTTGTTCTTCCAGTTTAAGTGAACAACGAGCCGCATTGTTAATCCTTTAAAGGAAATTATTTGTAAATTTCGAAAAGTAGAACAATGATTGGAACACGTAGACGGTTGAAATCTTTGTATATATTGCTTCTATATAATCTAAGAAACATATATGCAAAGCATCCAAACAGAACCATTCGCCAATTTTTTGTTCTTCAAATTTAAGTGAACAACGAGCCCCATTGATAATCATGAAACGGAAATTATTTGTAACTTTCTACAAGTAGAACAATGAATAGAACAGGTAGACGGTTAAAATCTTTGTATATATTGCTTCTATATAATCTAAGAAAAATATATGCAAAGCATCCAAACAGTTACCATTCGCCAATTTTTTGATCTTCAAGTTTAAGTGAACAACGAGCCCCATTGATAATCATGAAACGGAAATTATTTGTAACTTTCTACAAGTAGAACAATGAATGGAACGGGTAGACTGTTGAAATCATTGTATATATTGCTTCTATATAGTCTAAGAAACATATATGCAAAGCGTCCAAACAGTACAATTCGCCAATTATTTGATCTTCAAGTTTAAGTAAAATACGATCCCCATTGTTAATCCTTTAAAGGAAATTATTTGTAAATTTCGACAAGTAGAACAATGAATGGAACAGGTAGACTGTTGAAATCATTGTATATATTGCTTCTATATAGTCTAAGAAACATATATGCAAAGCGTCCAAACAGTACAATTCGCCAATTATTTGATCTTCAAGTTTAAGTGAAGTACGAGCCCCATTGTTAATCCTTTAAAGGAAATTATTTGTAAATTTCGACAAGTAGAACAATGAATGGAACAGGTAGACGGTTGAAATCATTGTATATATTGCTTCTATATAGTCTAAGAAACATATATGCAAAGCATCCAAACAGTACAATTCGACAATTTTTTGCTCTTCAAGTTTAAGTGAACTACGAGCCCCATTGTTAATCCTTTAAAGGAAATTATTTGTAAATTTCGACAAGTAGAACAATGATTGGAACACGTAGACGGTTGAAATCTTTGTATATATTGCTTCCATATAGTCTAAGAAACATGTACGCAAAGCATTCAAACAGTACCATTCGCCAATTTTTTGTTCTTCAAGTTTAAGTGAACTACGAGCCCCATTGTTAATCCTTCAAAGGAAATTATTTGTAAATTTCGACAAGTAGAACAATGAATGGAACAGGTAGACTGTTGAAATCATTGTATATATTGCTTCTATATAGTCTAAGAAACATATATGCAAAGCATCCAAACAGTACAATTCGCCAATTTTTGGTTCTTCAAGTTTAAGTAAACTACGATCCCCATTGTTAATCCCTTAACGGAAATTATTTGTAACTTTCGACAAGTAGAACAATGAATGGAACAGGTAGACGGTTGAAATCATTGTATATATTGCTTCTATATAGTCTAAGAAACATATCTGCAGATCATCCAAACAGTACAATTCGCCAATTATTTGATCTTCAAGTTTAAGTGAACTCCGAGCCCCATTGTTAATACTTTAACGGAAATTATTTGTAACTTGCGACAAGTAGAACAATGAATGGAACAGGTAGTCGGTTGGAATCAATGTATATATTGCTTCTATATAGTCTAAGAAACATATATGCAAAGCATCCAAACAGTACCATTCGCAATTTTTTGTTCTTCAAGTTTAAGTGAACAACGAGCCCCATTGTTAATCCTTTAAAGGAAATTATTTGTAAATTTCGACAAGTAGAACAATGATTGGAATACGTAGACGGTTGAAATCTTTGTATATATTGCTTCCATATAGTCTAAGAAACATGTACGCAAAGCATCCAAACAGTACCATTCGCCAATTTTTTGTTCTTCAAGTTTAAGTGAACAATGAGCCCCAATGGTTAATCCATTATCGGTAGTTATTTGTAACTTTCAACAAGTAGAACAATGAATGGAACAGGTAGACGGTTGAAATCCTTGTATATATTGCGTCTATATAATCTAAGAAACATATATGCAAAGCATCCAAACAGTACCATTCGCCAATTTTTTGTTCTTCAAATTTAAGTGAAGTACGAGCCCCATTGTTAATCCTTTAAAGTAAATTATTTGTAAATTTCGACAAGTAGAACAATGAATGGAACAGGTAGACGGTTGAAATCATTGTATATATTGCTTCTATATAGTCTAAGAAACATATATGCAAAGCATCCAAACAGTACAATTCGACAATTTTTTGCTCTTCAAGTTTAAGTGAACTACGAGCCCCATTGTTAATCCTTTAAAGGAAATTATTTGTAAATTTCGGCAAGTAGAACAATGAATGGAATAGGTAGACGGTTGAAATCATTGTATATATTGCTTCTATATAGTCTAAGAAACATATATGCAAAGCATCCAAACAGTACAATTCGCGAATTTTTTGTTCTTCAAGTTTAAGTAAACTACGATCCCCATTGTTAATCCATTAACGGAAATTATTTGTAACTTTCGACAAGTAGAACAATGAATGGAACAGGTAGACGGTTGAAATCATTGTATATATTGCTTCTATATAGTCTAAGAAACATATATGCAAAGCATCCAAACAGTACAATTCGACAATTTTTTGCTCTTCAAGTTTAAGTGAACTACGAGCCCCATTGTTAATCCTTTAAAGGAAATTATTTGTAAATTTCGGCAAGTAGAACAATGAATGGAATAGGTAGTCGGTTGAAATCATTGTATATATTGCTTCTAAATAGTCTAAGAAACATATATGCAAAGCATCCAAACAGTACAATTCGCCAATTTTTTGTTCTTCAAGTTTAAGTAAACTACGATCCCCATTGTTAATCCCTTAACGGAAATTATTTGTAACTTTCGACAAGTAGAACAATGAATGGAACAGGTAGACGGTTGAAATCATTGTATATATTGCTGCTATATAGTCTAAGAAACATATATGCAAATCATCCAAACAGTACAATTCGACAATTTTTTGTTCTTCAAGTTTAAGTGAACTACGATCCCCATTGTTAATCCCTTAACGGAAATTATTTGTGACTTTCGACAAGTAGAACAATGAATGGAACAGGTAGACGGTTGAAATCATTGTATATATTGCTTCTATATAGTCTAAGAAACATATCTGCAGATCATCCAAACAGTACAATCCGCCAATTATTTGATCTTCAAGTTTAAGTGAACTACGAGCCCCATTGTTAATACTTTAACGGAAATTATTTGTAACTTGCGACAAGTAGAACAATGAATGGAACAGGTAGAAGGTTGAAATCAATGTATATATTGCTTCTATATAGTCTAAGAAACATAGATGCAAAGCATCCAAACAGTACCATTCGCCAATTTTTTGTTCTTCAAGTTTAAGTGAACAACGAGCCGCATTGTTAATCCTTTAAAGGAAATTATTTGTAAATTTCGAAAAGTAGAACAATGATTGGAACACGTAGACGGTTGAAATCTTTGTATATATTACTTCTGTATAATCTAAGAAACATATATGCAAAGCATCCAAACAGAACCATTCGCCAATTTTTTGTTCTTCAAATTTAAGTGAACAATGAGCCCCAATGGTTAATACTTTAACGGAAATTATTTGTAACTTTCGACAAGTAGAACATTGAATGGAACAGGTAGACGGTTGAAATCTTTGTATATATTGCTTCTATATAGTATAAGAAACATATATGCAAAGCATCCAAACAGTACAATTCGCCAATTTTTTGTTCTTCAAGTTTAAGTGAACTACGAGCCCCATTGTTAATCCTTTAAAGGAAATTATTTGTAAATTTCGACAAGTAAAACAATGAATGGATCAGGTAGACGGTTGAAATCATTGCATATATTGCTTCTATATAATCTACGAAACATATATGCAAAGCATCCAAACAGTACAATTCACGAATTTTTTGTTCTTCAAGTTTAAGTGAACTACGAGCCCCATTGTTAATCCTTTAACGGAAATTAATTGTAACTTTCTACAAGTAGAACAATGATTGGAACACGTAGACGGTTGAAATCTTTGTATATATTGCTTCCATATAGTCTAAGAAACATGTACTCAAAGCATCCAAACAGTACCATTCGCCAATTTTTTGTTCTTCAAGTTTAAGTGAACAATGAGCCCCAATGGTTAATCCTTTATCGGAAATTATTTGTAATTTTCGACAAGTAGAACAATGAATGGAACAGGTAGAAGGTTGAAATCTTTGTATATATTGCTTCTATATAATCTAAGAAACATATATGCAAAGCATCCAAACAGTACCATTCGCCAATTTTTTGTTCTTCAAGTTCAAGTGAACAATGAGCCCCATTGTTAATCCTTTATCGGAAATTATTTGTAACTTTCGACAACTAGAACAATGAATGGAACAGGTAGACGGTTGAAATCTTTGTATATATTGCTTCTATATAGTCTAAGAAACATATATGCAAAGCATCCAAACAGTCCAATTCGCCAATTTATTGTTCTTCAAGTTTAAGTGAACAACGAGCCCCATTGTTAATCCTTTATCGGAAATTATTTGTAACTTTCGACAAGTAGAACAATGAATGGAACAGGTAGACTGTTGAAATCATTTGTATATATTGCTTCTATATAGTCTAAGAAACATATATGCATATCATCCAAACAGTACAATTCGCCAATTATTTGATCTTCAAGTTTAAGTGAACTACAAGCCCCATTGTTAATACTTTAACGGAAATTATTTGTAACTTGCGACAAGTAGAACAATGAATGGAACAGGTAGCCGGTTGAAATCTTTGTATATATTGCTTCTATATAGTCTAAGAAACATATATGCAAAGCATCCAAACAGTACCATTCGCCAATTTTTTGTTCTTCAAGTTTAAGTGAACTACGAGCCCCATTGTTAATCCTTTAAAGGAAATTATTTGTAAATTTCGACAAGTAGAACAATGATTGGAACACGTAGACGGTTGAAATCTTTGTATATATTGCTTCTATATAATCTAAGAAACATATATGCAAAGCATCTAAACAGTAACAATCGCCAATTTTTTGTTCTTCCAATTTAAGTGAACAACGAGCCCCAATGGTTAATCCATTATCGGTAATTATTTGTAACTTTCGACAAGTAGAACAATGAATGGAACAGGTAGACGGTTGAAATCCTTGTATATATTGCGTCTATATAATCTAAGAAACATATATGCAAAGCATCCAAACAGTACCATTCTTCAATTTTTTGTTCTTCAAGTTTAAGTAAACTACGATCCCCATTGTTAATCCCTTAACGGAAATTATTTGTAACTTTCGACAAGTAGAACAATGAATGGAACAGGTAGCCGGTTGAAATCTTTGTATATATTGCTTCTATATAGTCTAAGAAACATATATGCAAAGCATCCAAACAGTACCATTCGCAATTTTTTGTTCTTCAAGTTTAAGTGAACAACGAGCCCCATTGTTAATCCTTTAAAGGAAATTATTTGTATATTTCGACAAGTAGAACAATGATTGGAATACGTAGACGGTTGAAATCTTTGTATATATTGCTTTCATATAGTCTAAGAAACATGTACGCAAAGCATCCAAACAGTACCATTCGCCATTTTTTTGTTCTTCAAGTTTAAGTGAACTACGAGCCCCATTGTTAATCCTTCAAAGGAAATAATTTGTAAATTTCGACAAGTAGAACAATGAATGGAACAGGCAGACTGTTGAAATCATTGTATATATTGCTTCTATATAGTCTAAGAAACATATATGCAAAGCATCCAAACAGTACAATTCGCCAATTTTTTGTTCTTCAAGTTTAAGTAAACTACGATCCCCATTGTTAATCCCTTAACGGAAATTATTTGTAACTTTCGACAAGTAGAACAATGAATGGAACAGGTAGCCGGTTGAAATCTTTGTATATATTGCTTCTATATAGTCTAAGAAACATATATGCAAAGCATCCAAACAGTACAATACGCCAATTTCTTGTACTTCAAGTTTAAGTGAACAATGAGCCCCAATGGTTAATCCATTATCGGTAATTATTTGTAACTTTCGACAAGTAGAACAATGAATGGAACAGGTAGACGGTTGAAATCTTTGTATATGTTGCGTCTATATATTCTAAGAAACCTATATGCAAAGCATCTAAACAGTAACAATCGCCAATTTTTTGATCTTCAAGTTTAAGTGAACATCGAGCCCCATTGATAATCATGAAATTGAAATTATTTGTAACTTTCTACAAGTAGAACAATGAATAGTACAGGTAGACGGGTGAAATCTTTCTATATATTACTTCTAAGTAGTCTACGAAACATATATGCAAAGCATCCAAACAGTACAATTCGCCAATTTTTTGTTCTTCAAGTTTAAGTGAACAACGAGCCCCATTGATAATCATGAAACGGAAATTATTTGTAACTTTCTACAAGTAGAACAATGAATAGAACAGGTAGACGGTTGAAATCTTTGTATATATTGCTTCTATATAATCTAAGAAACATATATGCAAAGCATCCAAACAGTTACCATTCGCCAATTTTTTGTTCTTCAAGTTTAAGTGAACAACGAGCCCCATTGATAATCATGAAACGGAAATTATTTGTAACTTTCTACAAGTAGAACAATGAATGGAACAGGTAGACTGTTGAAATCATTGTATATATTGCTTCTATATAGTCTAAGAAACATATATGCAAAGCGTCCAAACAGTACAATTCGCCAATTATTTGATCTTCAAGTTTAAGTAAAATACGATCCCCATTGTTAATCCTTTAAAGGAAATTATTTGTAAATTTCGACAAGTAGAACAATGAATGGAACAGGTAGACTGTTGAAATCATTGTATATATTGCTTCTATATAGTCTAAGAAACATATATGCAAAGCATCCAAACAGTACAATTCGCCAATTTCTTGTACTTCAAGTTTAAGTGAACAATGAGCCCCAATTGTTTATCCATTATCGGTAATTATTTGTAACTTTCGACAAGTAGAACAATGAATGGAACAGGTAGACGGTTGAAATCCTTGTATATATTGCGTCTATATAATCTAAGAAACATATATGCAAAGCATCCAAACAGTACCATTCGCCAATTTTTTGTTCTTCAAGTTTAAGTGAAGTACGAGCCCCATTGTTAATCCTTTAAAGGAAATTATTTCTAAATTTCGACAAGTAGAACAATGAATGGAACAGGTAGACGGTTGAAATCATTGTATATATTGCTTCTATATAGTCTAAGAAACATATATGCAAAGCATCCAAACAGTACAATTCGACAATTTTTTGCTCTTCAAGTTTAAGTGAACTACGAGCCCCATTGTTAATCCTTTAAAGGAAATTATTTGTAAATTTCGGCAAGTAAAACAATGAATGGAATAGGTAGACGGTTGAAATCATTGTATATATTGCTTCTATATAGTCTAAGAAACATATATGCAAAGCATCCAAACAGTACAATTCGCGAATTTTTTGTTCTTCAAGTTTAAGTAAACTACGATCCCCATTGTTAATCCATTAACGGAAATTATTTGTAACTTTCGACAAGTAGAACAATGAATGGAACAGGTAGACGGTTGAAATCATTGTATATATTGCTTCTATATAGTCTAAGAAACATATCTGCAGATCATCCAAACAGTACAATCCGCCAATTATTTGATCTTCAAGTTTAAGTGAACTACGAGCCCCATTGTTAATCCCTTAACGGAAATTATTTGTAACTTTCGACAAGTAGAACAATGAATGGAACAGGTAGACGGTTGAAATCATTGTATATATTGCTGCTATATAGTCTAAGAAACATATATGCAAAGCATCCAAACAGTACAATTCGACAATTTTTTGTTCTTCAAGTTTAAGTGAACTACGATCCCCATTGTTAATCCCTTAACGGAAATTATTTGTAACTTTCGACAAGTAGAACAATGAATGGAACAGGTAGACGGTTGAAATCATTGTATATATTGCTTCTATATAGTCTAAGAAACATATCTGCAGATCATCCAAACAGTACAATCCGCCAATTATTTGATCTTCAAGTTTAAGTAAAATACGATCCCCATTGTTAATCCTTTAAAGGAAATTATTTGTAAATTTCGACAAGTAGAACAATGAATGGAACAGGTAGACTGTTGAAATCATTGTATATATTGCTTCTATATAGTCTAAGAAACATATATGCAAAGCGTCCAAACAGTACAATTCGCCAATTTTTTGTTCTTCAAGTTTAAGTGAACAATGAGCCCCAATGGTTAATCCATTATCGGTAATTATTTGTAAATTTCAACAAGTAGAACAATGAATGGAACAGGTAGACGGTTGAAATCAATGTATATATTGCTTCTATATAGTCTAAGAAACATATATGCAAAGCATCCAAACAGTACCATTCGCCAATTTTTTGTTCTTCAAGTTTAAGTGAACAATGAGCCCCAATGGTTAATCCTTTAAAGGAAATTATTTGTAAATTTCGACAAGTAGAACAATGAATGGAACAGGTAGATGGTTGAAATCAATGTATATATTGCTTCTATATAGTCTAAGAAACATATATGCAATGCATCCAAACAGTACCATTCGCCAATTTTTTGTTCTTCAAGTTTAAGTGAACTACGAGCCCCATTGTTAATACTGTAACGGAAATTATTTGTAACTTGCGACAAGTAGAACAATGAATGGAACAGGTAGGCGGTTGAAATCTTTGTATATATTGCTTCTATATAGTCTAAGAAACATATATGCAAAGCATCCAAACAGTACAATTCGCCAATTTCTTGTACTTCAAGTTTAAGTAAACAATGAGCCCCAATGGTTTATCCATTATCGGTAATTATTTGTAACTTTCGACAAGTAGAACAATGAATGGAACAGGTAGACGGTTGAAATCCTTGTATATATTGCTTCTATATAGTCTAAGAAACATATATGCAAAGCATCCAAACAGTACAATTCGCCAATTTTTTGTTCTTCAAGTTTAAGTAAACTACGATCCCCATTGTTAATCCCTTAACGGAAATTATTTGTAACTTTCGACAAGTAGAACAATGAATGGAACAGGTAGACGGTTGAAATCATTGTATATATTGCTTCTATATAGTCTAAGAAACATATATGCAAAGCATCCAAACAGTACAATTCGACAATTTTTTGTTCTTCAAGTTTAAGTAAACTACGATCCCCATTGTTAATCCATTAACGGAAATTATTTGTAACTTTCGACAAGTAGAACAATGAATGGAACAGGTAGACGGTTGAAATCATTGTATATATTGCTTCTATATAGTCTAAGAAACATATATGCAAAGCATCCAAACAGTACAATTCGACAATTTTTTGCTCTTCAAGTTTAAGTGAACTACGAGCCCCATTGTTAATCCTTTAAAGGAAATTAATTGTAAATTTCGGCAAGTAGAACAATGAATGGAATAGGTAGTCGGTTGAAATCATTGTATATATTGCTTCTAAATAGTCTAAGAAACATATATGCAAAGCATCCAAACAGTACAATTCGCCAATTTTTTGTTCTTCAAGTTTAAGTAAACTACGATCCCCATTGTTAATCCCTTAACGGAAATTATTTGTAACTTTCGACAAGTAGAACAATGAATGGAACAGGTAGACGGTTGAAATCATTGTATATATTGCTGCTATATAGTCTAAGAAACATATATGCAAAGCATCCAAACAGTACAATTCGACAATTTTTTGTTCTTCAAGTTTAAGTGAACTACGATCCCCATTGTTAATCCCTTAACGGAAATTATTTGTAACTTTCGACAAGTGGAACAATGAATGGAACAGGTAGACGGTTGAAATCATTGTATATATTGCTTCTATATAGTCTAAGAAACATATCTGCAGATCATCCAAACAGTACAATCCGCCAATTATTTGATCTTCAAGTTTAAGTGAACTACGAGCCCCATTGTTAATACTTTAACGGAAATTATTTGTAACTTGCGACAAGTAGAACAATGAATGGAACAGGTAGAAGGTTGAAATTAATGTATATATTGCTTCTATATAGTCTAAGAAACATATATGCAAAGCATCCAAACAGTACGATTCGCCAATTTTTTGTTCTTCAAGTTTAAGTGAAGTACGAGCCCCATTGTTAATCCTTTAAAGGAAATTATTTGTAAATTTCGACAAGTAGAACAATGAATGGAACAGGTAGACGGTTGAAATCATTGTATATATTGCGTCTATATAGTCTAAGAAACATATATGCAAAGCATCCAAACAGTACAATTCGACAATTTTTTGATCTTCAAGTTTAAGTGAACTACGAGCCCCATTGTTAATCCTTTAAAGGAAATTATTTGTAAATTTCGGCAAGTAGAATAATGAATGGAATAGGTAGACGGTTGAAATCATTGTATATATTGCTTCTATATAGTCTAAGAAACATATATGCAAAGCATCCAAACAGTACAATTCGCGAATTTTTTGTTCTTCAAGTTTAAGTAAACTACGATCCCCATTGTTAATCCATTAACGGAAATTATTTGTAACTTTCGACAAGTAGAACAATGAATGGAACAGGTAGACGGTTGAAATCATTGTATATATTGCTTCTATATAGTCTAAGAAACATATATGCAAAGCATCCAAACAGTACAATTCGACAATTTTTTGCTCTTCAAGTTTAAGTGAACTACGAGCCCCATTGTTAATCCTTTAAAGGAAATTATTTGTAAATTTCGGCAAGTAGAACAATGAATGGAATAGGTAGTCGGTTGAAATCATTGTATATATTGCTTCTAAATAGTCTAAGAAACATATATGCAAAGCATCCAAACAGTACAATTCGCCAATTTTTTGTTCTTCAAGTTTAAGTAAACTACGATCCCCATTGTTAATCCCTTAACGGAAATTATTTGTAACTTTCGACAAGTAGAACAATGAATGGAACAGGTAGACGGTTGAAATCATTGTATATATTGCTGCTATATAGTCTAAGAAACATATATGCAAAGCATCCAAACAGTACAATTCGACAATTTTTTGTTCTTCAAGTTTAAGTGAACTACGATCCCCATTGTTAATCCCTTAACGGAAATTATTTGTAACTTTCGACAAGTAGAACAATGAATGGAACAGGTAGACGGTTGAAATCATTGTATATATTGCTTCTATATAGTCTAAGAAACATATCTGCAGATCATCCAAACAGTACAATCCGCCAATTATTTGATCTTCAAGTTTAAGTGAACTACGAGCCCCATTGTTAATACTTTAACGGAAATTATTTGTAACTTGCGACAAGTAGAACAATGAATGGAACAGGTAGAAGGTTGAAATCAATGTATATATTGCTTCTATATAGTCTAAGAAACATATATGCAAAGCATCCAAACAGTACCATTCGCCAATTTTTTGTTCTTCAAGTTTAAGTGAACAACGAGCCGCATTGTTAATCCTTTAAAGGAAATTATTTGTAAATTTCGAAAAGTAGAACAATGATTGGAACACGTAGACGGTTGAAATCTTTGTATATATTACTTCTGTATAATCTAAGAAACATATATGCAAAGCATCCAAACAGAACCATTCGCCAATTTTTTGTTCTTCAAAATTAAGTGAACAACGAGCCCCATTGTTAATACTTTAACGGAAATTATTTTTAACTTTCGCCTAGTAGAACAATGAATGGAACAGGTAGCCGGTTGAAATCTTTGTATATATTGCTTCTATATAGTCTAAGAAACATATATTCAAAGCATCCAAACAGTACAATTCGCCAATTTCTTGTACTTCAAGTTTAAGTGAACAATGAGCCCCAATGGTTTATCCATTATCGGTAATTATTTGTAACTTTCGACAAGTAGAACAATGAATGGAACAGGTAGACGGTTGAAATCCTTGTATATATTGCGTCTATATAATCTAAGAAACATATATGCAAAGCATCCAAACAGTACCATTCGCCAATTTTTTGTTCTTCAATTTTAAGTGAAGTACGAGCCCCATTGTTAATCCTTTAAAGGAAATTATTTGTAAATTTCGACAAGTAGAACAATGAATGGAACAGGTAGATGGTTGAAATCAATGTATATATTGCTTCTATATAGTCTAAGAAACATATATGCAAAGCATCCAAACAGTACCATTCGCCAATTTTTTGTTCTTCAAGTTTAAGTGAACTACGAGCCCCATAGTTAATACTTTAACGGAAATTATTTGTAACTTTCGACAAGTAGAACATTGAATGGAACAGGTAGACGGTTGAAATCTTTGTATATATTGCTTCTATATAGTGTAAGAAACATATATGCAAAGCATCCAAACAGTACAATTCGCCAATTTTTTGTTCTTCAAGTTTAAGTGAACTACGAGCCCCATTGTTAATCCTTTAAAGGAAATTATTTGTAAATTTCGACAAGTAAAACAATGAATGGATCAGGTAGACGGTTGAAATCATTGCATATATTGCTTCTATATAATCTACGAAACATATATGCAAAGCATCCAAACAGTACAATTCACGAATTTTTTGTTCTTCAAGTTTAAGTGAACTACGAGCCCCATTGTTAATCCTTTAACGGAAATTAATTGTAACTTTCTACAAGTAGAACAATGATTGGAACACGTAGACGGTTGAAATCTTTGTATATATTGCTTCCATATAGTCTAAGAAACATGTACTCAAAGCATCCAAACAGTACCATTCGCCAATTTTTTGTTCTTCAAGTTTAAGTGAACAATGAGCCCCAATGGTTAATCCTTTATCGGAAATTATTTGTAATTTTCGACAAGTAGAACAATGAATGGAACAGGTAGAAGGTTGAAATCTTTGTATATATTGCTTCTATATAATCTAAGAAACATATATGCAAAGCATCCAAACAGTACCATTCGCCAATTTTTTGTTCTTCAAGTTCAAGTGAACAATGAGCCCCATTGTTAATCCTTTATCGGAAATTATTTGTAACTTTCGACAACTAGAACAATGAATGGAACAGGTAGACGGTTGAAATCTTTGTATATATTGCTTCTATATAGTCTAAGAAACATATATGCAAAGCATCCAAACAGTACAATTCGCCAATTTATTGTTCTTCAAGTTTAAGTGAACAACGAGCCCCATTGTTAATCCTTTATCGGAAATTATTTGTAACTTTCGACAAGTAGAACAATGAATGGAACAGGTAGACTGTTGAAATCATTTGTATATATTGCTTCTATATAGTCTAAGAAACATATCTGCATATCATCCAAACAGTACAATTCGCCAATTATTTGATCTTCAAGTTTAAGTGAACTACAAGCCCCATTGTTAATACTTTAACGGAAATTATTTGTAACTTGCGACAAGTAGAACAATGAATGGAACAGGTAGCCGGTTGAAATCTTTGTATATATTGCTTCTATATAGTCTAAGAAACATATATGCAAAGCATCCAAACAGTACAATTCGACAATTTTTTGCTCTTCAAGTTTAAGTGAACTACGAGCCCCATTGTTAATCCTTTAAAGGAAATTATTTGTAAATTTCGGCAAGTAAAACAATGAATGGAATAGGTAGACGGTTGAAATCATTGTATATATTGCTTCTATATAGTCTAAGAAACATATATGCAAAGCATCCAAACAGTACAATTCGCGAATTTTTTGTTCTTCAAGTTTAAGTAAACTACGATCCCCATTGTTAATCCATTAACGGAAATTATTTGTAACTTTCGACAAGTAGAACAATGAATGGAACAGGTAGACGGTTGAAATCATTGTATATATTGCTTCTATATAGTCTAAGAAACATATATGCAAAGCATCCAAACAGTACAATTCGACAATTTTTTGCTCTTCAAGTTTAAGTGAACTACGAGCCCCATTGTTAATCCTTTAAAGGAAATTATTTGTAAATTTCGGCAAGTAGAACAATGAATGGAATAGGTAGTCGGTTGAAATCATTGTATATATTGCTTCTAAATAGTCTAAGAAACATATATGCAAAGCATCCAAACAGTACAATTCGCCAATTTTTTGTTCTTCAAGTTTAAGTAAACTACGATCCCCATTGTTAATCCCTTAACGGAAATTATTTGTAACTTTCGACAAGTAGAACAATGAATGGAACAGGTAGACGGTTGAAATCATTGTATATATTGCTGCTATATAGTCTAAGAAACATATATGCAAAGCATCCAAACAGTACAATTCGACAATTTTTTGTTCTTCAAGTTTAAGTGAACTACGATCCCCATTGTTAATCCCTTAACGGAAATTATTTGTAACTTTCGACAAGTAGAACAATGAATGGAACAGGTAGACGGTTGAAATCATTGTATATATTGCTTCTATATAGTCTAAGAAACATATCTGCAGATCATCCAAACAGTACAATCCGCCAATTATTTGATCTTCAAGTTTAAGTGAACTACGAGCCCCATTGTTAATACTTTAACGGAAATTATTTGTAACTTGCGACAAGTAGAACAATGAATGGAACAGGTAGAAGGTTGAAATCAATGTATATATTGCTTCTATATAGTCTAAGAAACATATATGCAAAGCATCCAAACAGTACCATTCGCCAATTTTTTGTTCTTCAAGTTTAAGTGAACAACGAGCCGCATTGTTAATCCTTTAAAGGAAATTATTTGTAAATTTCGAAAAGTAGAACAATGATTGGAACACGTAGACGGTTGAAATCTTTGTATATATTACTTCTGTATAATCTAAGAAACATATATGCAAAGCATCCAAACAGAACCATTCGCCAATTTTTTGTTCTTCAAAATTAAGTGAACAACGAGCCCCATTGTTAATACTTTAACGGAAATTATTTTTAACTTTCGCCTAGTAGAACAATGAATGGAACAGGTAGCCGGTTGAAATCTTTGTATATATTGCTTCTATATAGTCTAAGAAACATATATTCAAAGCATCCAAACAGTACAATTCGCCAATTTCTTGTACTTCAAGTTTAAGTGAACAATGAGCCCCAATGGTTTATCCATTATCGGTAATTATTTGTAACTTTCGACAAGTAGAACAATGAATGGAACAGGTAGACGGTTGAAATCCTTGTATATATTGCGTCTATATAATCTAAGAAACATATATGCAAAGCATCCAAACAGTACCATTCGCCAATTTTTTGTTCTTCAATTTTAAGTGAAGTACGAGCCCCATTGTTAATCCTTTAAAGGAAATTATTTGTAAATTTCGACAAGTAGAACAATGAATGGAACAGGTAGATGGTTGAAATCAATGTATATATTGCTTCTATATAGTCTAAGAAACATATATGCAAAGCATCCAAACAGTACCATTCGCCAATTTTTTGTTCTTCAAGTTTAAGTGAACTACGAGCCCCATAGTTAATACTTTAACGGAAATTATTTGTAACTTTCGACAAGTAGAACATTGAATGGAACAGGTAGACGGTTGAAATCTTTGTATATATTGCTTCTATATAGTGTAAGAAACATATATGCAAAGCATCCAAACAGTACAATTCGCCAATTTTTTGTTCTTCAAGTTTAAGTGAACTACGAGCCCCATTGTTAATCCTTTAAAGGAAATTATTTGTAAATTTCGACAAGTAAAACAATGAATGGATCAGGTAGACGGTTGAAATCATTGCATATATTGCTTCTATATAATCTACGAAACATATATGCAAAGCATCCAAACAGTACAATTCACGAATTTTTTGTTCTTCAAGTTTAAGTGAACTACGAGCCCCATTGTTAATCCTTTAACGGAAATTAATTGTAACTTTCTACAAGTAGAACAATGATTGGAACACGTAGACGGTTGAAATCTTTGTATATATTGCTTCCATATAGTCTAAGAAACATGTACTCAAAGCATCCAAACAGTACCATTCGCCAATTTTTTGTTCTTCAAGTTTAAGTGAACAATGAGCCCCAATGGTTAATCCTTTATCGGAAATTATTTGTAATTTTCGACAAGTAGAACAATGAATGGAACAGGTAGAAGGTTGAAATCTTTGTATATATTGCTTCTATATAATCTAAGAAACATATATGCAAAGCATCCAAACAGTACCATTCGCCAATTTTTTGTTCTTCAAGTTCAAGTGAACAATGAGCCCCATTGTTAATCCTTTATCGGAAATTATTTGTAACTTTCGACAACTAGAACAATGAATGGAACAGGTAGACGGTTGAAATCTTTGTATATATTGCTTCTATATAGTCTAAGAAACATATATGCAAAGCATCCAAACAGTACAATTCGCCAATTTATTGTTCTTCAAGTTTAAGTGAACAACGAGCCCCATTGTTAATCCTTTATCGGAAATTATTTGTAACTTTCGACAAGTAGAACAATGAATGGAACAGGTAGACTGTTGAAATCATTTGTATATATTGCTTCTATATAGTCTAAGAAACATATCTGCATATCATCCAAACAGTACAATTCGCCAATTATTTGATCTTCAAGTTTAAGTGAACTACAAGCCCCATTGTTAATACTTTAACGGAAATTATTTGTAACTTGCGACAAGTAGAACAATGAATGGAACAGGTAGCCGGTTGAAATCTTTGTATATATTGCTTCTATATAGTCTAAGAAACATATATGCAAAGCATCCAAACAGTACAATTCGACAATTTTTTGCTCTTCAAGTTTAAGTGAACTACGAGCCCCATTGTTAATCCTTTAAAGGAAATTATTTGTAAATTTCGGCAAGTAAAACAATGAATGGAATAGGTAGACGGTTGAAATCATTGTATATATTGCTTCTATATAGTCTAAGAAACATATATGCAAAGCATCCAAACAGTACAATTCGCGAATTTTTTGTTCTTCAAGTTTAAGTAAACTACGATCCCCATTGTTAATCCATTAACGGAAATTATTTGTAACTTTCGACAAGTAGAACAATGAATGGAACAGGTAGACGGTTGAAATCATTGTATATATTGCTTCTATATAGTCTAAGAAACATATATGCAAAGCATCCAAACAGTACAATTCGACAATTTTTTGCTCTTCAAGTTTAAGTGAACTACGAGCCCCATTGTTAATCCTTTAAAGGAAATTATTTGTAAATTTCGGCAAGTAGAACAATGAATGGAATAGGTAGTCGGTTGAAATCATTGTATATATTGCTTCTAAATAGTCTAAGAAACATATATGCAAAGCATCCAAACAGTACAATTCGCCAATTTTTTGTTCTTCAAGTTTAAGTAAACTACGATCCCCATTGTTAATCCCTTAACGGAAATTATTTGTAACTTTCGACAAGTAGAACAATGAATGGAACAGGTAGACGGTTGAAATCATTGTATATATTGCTGCTATATAGTCTAAGAAACATATATGCAAAGCATCCAAACAGTACAATTCGACAATTTTTTGTTCTTCAAGTTTAAGTGAACTACGATCCCCATTGTTAATCCCTTAACGGAAATTATTTGTAACTTTCGACAAGTAGAACAATGAATGGAACAGGTAGACGGTTGAAATCATTGTATATATTGCTTCTATATAGTCTAAGAAACATATCTGCAGATCATCCAAACAGTACAATCCGCCAATTATTTGATCTTCAAGTTTAAGTGAACTACGAGCCCCATTGTTAATACTTTAACGGAAATTATTTGTAACTTGCGACAAGTAGAACAATGAATGGAACAGGTAGAAGGTTGAAATCAATGTATATATTGCTTCTATATAGTCTAAGAAACATATATGCAAAGCATCCAAACAGTACCATTCGCCAATTTTTTGTTCTTCAAGTTTAAGTGAACAACGAGCCGCATTGTTAATCCTTTAAAGGAAATTATTTGTAAATTTCGAAAAGTAGAACAATGATTGGAACACGTAGACGGTTGAAATCTTTGTATATATTACTTCTGTATAATCTAAGAAACATATATGCAAAGCATCCAAACAGAACCATTCGCCAATTTTTTGTTCTTCAAAATTAAGTGAACAACGAGCCCCATTGTTAATACTTTAACGGAAATTATTTGTAACTTTCGCCTAGTAGAACAATGAATGGAACAGGTAGCCGGTTGAAATCTTTGTATATATTGCTTCTATATAGTCTAAGAAACATATATGCAAAGCATCCAAACAGTACAATTCGCCAATTTCTTGTACTTCAAGTTTAAGTGAACAATGAGCCCCAATGGTTTATCCATTATCGGTAATTATTTGTAACTTTCGACAAGTAGAACAATGAATGAAACAGGTAGACGGTTGAAATCCTTGTATATATTGCGTCTATATAATCTAAGAAACATATATGCAAAGCATCCAAACAGTACCATTCGCCAATTTTTTGTTCTTCAATTTTAAGTGAAGTACGAGCCCCATTGTTAATCCTTTAAAGGAAATTATTTGTAAATTTCGACAAGTAGAACAATGAATGGAACAGGTAGATGGTTGAAATCAATGTATATATTGCTTCTATATAGTCTAAGAAACATATATGCAAAGCATCCAAACAGTACCATTCGCCAATTTTTTGTTCTTCAAGTTTAAGTGAACTACGAGCCCCATAGTTAATACTTTAACGGAAATTATTTGTAACTTTCGACAAGTAGAACATTGAATGGAACAGGTAGACGGTTGAAATCTTTGTATATATTGCTTCTATATAGTATAAGAAACATATATGCAAAGCATCCAAACAGTACAATTCGCCAATTTTTTGTTCTTCAAGTTTAAGTGAACTACGAGCCCCATTGTTAATCCTTTAAAGGAAATTATTTGTAAATTTCGACAAGTAAAACAATGAATGGATCAGGTAGACGGTTGAAATCATTGCATATATTGCTTCTATATAATCTACGAAACATATATGCAAAGCATCCAAACAGTACAATTCACGAATTTTTTGTTCTTCAAGTTTAAGTGAACTACGAGCCCCATTGTTAATCCTTTAACGGAAATTAATTGTAACTTTCTACAAGTAGAACAATGATTGGAACACGTAGACGGTTGAAATCTTTGTATATATTGCTTCCATATAGTCTAAGAAACATGTACTCAAAGCATCCAAACAGTACCATTCGCCAATTTTTTGTTCTTCAAGTTTAAGTGAACAATGAGCCCCAATGGTTAATCCTTTATCGGAAATTATTTGTAATTTTCGACAAGTAGAACAATGAATGGAACAGGTAGAAGGTTGAAATCTTTGTATATATTGCTTCTATATAATCTAAGAAACATATATGCAAAGCATCCAAACAGTACCATTCGCCAATTTTTTGTTCTTCAAGTTCAAGTGAACAATGAGCCCCATTGTTAATCCTTTATCGGAAATTATTTGTAACTTTCGACAACTAGAACAATGAATGGAACAGGTAGACGGTTGAAATCTTTGTATATATTGCTTCTATATAGTCTAAGAAACATATATGCAAAGCATCCAAACAGTACAATTCGCCAATTTATTGTTCTTCAAGTTTAAGTGAACAACGAGCCCCATTGTTAATCCTTTATCGGAAATTATTTGTAACTTTCGACAAGTAGAACAATGAATGGAACAGGTAGACTGTTGAAATCATTTGTATATATTGCTTCTATATAGTCTAAGAAACATATCTGCATATCATCCAAACAGTACAATTCGCCAATTATTTGATCTTCAAGTTTAAGTGAACTACAAGCCCCATTGTTAATACTTTAACGGAAATTATTTGTAACTTGCGACAAGTAGAACAATGAATGGAACAGGTAGCCGGTTGAAATCTTTGTATATATTGCTTCTATATAGTCTAAGAAACATATATGCAAAGCATCCAAACAGTACAATTCGACAATTTTTTGCTCTTCAAGTTTAAGTGAACTACGAGCCCCATTGTTAATCCTTTAAAGGAAATTATTTGTAAATTTCGGCAAGTAAAACAATGAATGGAATAGGTAGACGGTTGAAATCATTGTATATATTGCTTCTATATAGTCTAAGAAACATATATGCAAAGCATCCAAACAGTACAATTCGCGAATTTTTTGTTCTTCAAGTTTAAGTAAACTACGATCCCCATTGTTAATCCATTAACGGAAATTATTTGTAACTTTCGACAAGTAGAACAATGAATGGAACAGGTAGACGGTTGAAATCATTGTATATATTGCTTCTATATAGTCTAAGAAACATATATGCAAAGCATCCAAACAGTACAATTCGACAATTTTTTGCTCTTCAAGTTTAAGTGAACTACGAGCCCCATTGTTAATCCTTTAAAGGAAATTATTTGTAAATTTCGGCAAGTAGAACAATGAATGGAATAGGTAGTCGGTTGAAATCATTGTATATATTGCTTCTAAATAGTCTAAGAAACATATATGCAAAGCATCCAAACAGTACAATTCGCCAATTATTTGATCTTCAAGTTTAAGTAAAATACGATCCCCATTGTTAATCCTTTAAAGGAAATTATTTGTAAATTTCGACAAGTAGAACAATGAATGGAACAGGTAGACTGTTGAAATCATTGTATATATTGCTTCTATATAGTCTAAGAAACATATATGCAAAGCATCCAAACAGTACAATTCGCCAATTTCTTGTACTTCAAGTTTAAGTGAACAATGAGCCCCAATTGTTTATCCATTATCGGTAATTATTTGTAACTTTCGACAAGTAGAACAATGAATGGAACAGGTAGACGGTTGAAATCCTTGTATATATTGCGTCTATATAATCTAAGAAACATATATGCAAAGCATCCAAACAGTACCATTCGCCAATTTTTTGTTCTTCAAGTTTAAGTGAAGTACGAGCCCCATTGTTAATCCTTTAAAGGAAATTATTTCTAAATTTCGACAAGTAGAACAATGAATGGAACAGGTAGACGGTTGAAATCATTGTATATATTGCTTCTATATAGTCTAAGAAACATATATGCAAAGCATCCAAACAGTACAATTCGACAATTTTTTGCTCTTCAAGTTTAAGTGAACTACGAGCCCCATTGTTAATCCTTTAAAGGAAATTATTTGTAAATTTCGGCAAGTAAAACAATGAATGGAATAGGTAGACGGTTGAAATCATTGTATATATTGCTTCTATATAGTCTAAGAAACATATATGCAAAGCATCCAAACAGTACAATTCGCGAATTTTTTGTTCTTCAAGTTTAAGTAAACTACGATCCCCATTGTTAATCCATTAACGGAAATTATTTGTAACTTTCGACAAGTAGAACAATGAATGGAACAGGTAGACGGTTGAAATCATTGTATATATTGCTTCTATATAGTCTAAGAAACATATCTGCAGATCATCCAAACAGTACAATCCGCCAATTATTTGATCTTCAAGTTTAAGTGAACTACGAGCCCCATTGTTAATCCCTTAACGGAAATTATTTGTAACTTTCGACAAGTAGAACAATGAATGGAACAGGTAGACGGTTGAAATCATTGTATATATTGCTGCTATATAGTCTAAGAAACATATATGCAAAGCATCCAAACAGTACAATTCGACAATTTTTTGTTCTTCAAGTTTAAGTGAACTACGATCCCCATTGTTAATCCCTTAACGGAAATTATTTGTAACTTTCGACAAGTAGAACAATGAATGGAACAGGTAGACGGTTGAAATCATTGTATATATTGCTTCTATATAGTCTAAGAAACATATCTGCAGATCATCCAAACAGTACAATCCGCCAATTATTTGATCTTCAAGTTTAAGTAAAATACGATCCCCATTGTTAATCCTTTAAAGGAAATTATTTGTAAATTTCGACAAGTAGAACAATGAATGGAACAGGTAGACTGTTGAAATCATTGTATATATTGCTTCTATATAGTCTAAGAAACATATATGCAAAGCGTCCAAACAGTACAATTCGCCAATTTTTTGTTCTTCAAGTTTAAGTGAACAATGAGCCCCAATGGTTAATCCATTATCGGTAATTATTTGTAAATTTCAACAAGTAGAACAATGAATGGAACAGGTAGACGGTTGAAATCAATGTATATATTGCTTCTATATAGTCTAAGAAACATATATGCAAAGCATCCAAACAGTACCATTCGCCAATTTTTTGTTCTTCAAGTTTAAGTGAACAATGAGCCCCAATGGTTAATCCTTTAAAGGAAATTATTTGTAAATTTCGACAAGTAGAACAATGAATGGAACAGGTAGATGGTTGAAATCAATGTATATATTGCTTCTATATAGTCTAAGAAACATATATGCAAAGCATCCAAACAGTACCATTCGCCAATTTTTTGTTCTTCAAGTTTAAGTGAACAATGAGCCCCAATGGTTAATCCTTTAAAGGAAATTATTTGTAAATTTCGAAAAGTAGAACAATGATTGGAACACGTAGACGGTTGAAATCTTTGTATATATTACTTCTGTATAATCTAAGAAACATATATGCAAAGCATCCAAACAGAACCATTCGCCAATTTTTTGTTCTTCAAAATTAAGTGAACAACGAGCCCCATTGTTAATACTTTAACGGAAATTATTTGTAACTTTCGCCTAGTAGAACAATGAATGGAACAGGTAGCCGGTTGAAATCTTTGTATATATTGCTTCTATATAGTCTAAGAAACATATATGCAAAGCATCCAAACAGTACAATTCGCCAATTTCTTGTACTTCAAGTTTAAGTGAACAATGAGCCCGAATGGTTTATCCATTATCGGTAATTATTTGTAACTTTCGACAAGTAGAACAATGAATGGAACAGGTAGACGGTTGAAATCCTTGTATATATTGCGTCTATATAATCTAAGAAACATATATGCAAAGCATCCAAACAGTACCATTCGCCAATTTTTTGTTCTTCAATTTTAAGTGAAGTACGAGCCCCATTGTTAATCCTTTAAAGGAAATTATTTGTAAATTTCGACAAGTAGAACAATGAATGGAACAGGTAGACGGTTGAAATCATTGTATATATTGCTTCTATATAGTCTAAGAAACATATATGCAAAGCATCCAAACAGTACAATTCGCCAATTTTTTGTTCTTCAAGTTTAAGTGAACTACGAGCCCCATTGTTAATCCTTTAAAGGAAATTATTTGTAAATTTCGGCAAGTAGAACAATGAATGGAATAGGTAGTCGGTTGAAATCATTGTATATATTGCTTCTAAATAGTCTAAGAAACATATATGCAAAGCATCCAAACAGTACAATTCGCCAATTTTTTGTTCTTCAAGTTTAAGTAAACTACGATCCCCATTGTTAATCCCTTAACGGAAATTATTTGTAACTTTCGACAAGTAGAACAATGAATGGAACAGGTAGACGGTTGAAATCATTGTATATATTGCTGCTATATAGTCTAAGAAACATATATGCAAAGCATCCAAACAGTACAATTCGACAATTTTTTGTTCTTCAAGTTTAAGTGAACTACGATCCCCATTGTTAATCCCTTAACGGAAATTATTTGTAACTTTCGACAAGTAGAACAATGAATGGAACAGGTAGACGGTTGAAATCATTGTATATATTGCTTCTATATAGTCTAAGAAACATATATGCAAAGCATCCAAACAGTACAATTCGCCAATTTCTTGTACTTCAAGTTTAAGTGAACAATGAGCCCGAATGGTTTATCCATTATCGGTAATTATTTGTAACTTTCGACAAGTAGAACAATGAATGGAACAGATAGACGGTTGAAATCCTTGTATATATTGCGTCTATATAATCTAAGAAACATATATGCAAAGCATCCAAACAGTACCATTCGCCAATTTTTTGTTCTTCAATTTTAAGTGAAGTACGAGCCCCATTGTTAATCCTTTAAAGGAAATTATTTGTAAATTTCGACAAGTAGAACAATGAATGGAACAGGTAGACGGTTGAAATCATTGTATATATTGCTTCTATATAGTCTAAGAAACATATATGCAAAGCATCCAAACAGTACAATTCGCCAATTTTTTGTTCTTCAAGTTTAAGTGAACTACGAGCCCCATTGTTAATCCTTTAAAGGAAATTATTTGTAAATTTCGGCAAGTAGAACAATGAATGGAATAGGTAGTCGGTTGAAATCATTGTATATATTGCTTCTAAATAGTCTAAGAAACATATATGCAAAGCATCCAAACAGTACAATTCGCCAATTTTTTGTTCTTCAAGTTTAAGTAAACTACGATCCCCATTGTTAATCCCTTAACGGAAATTATTTGTAACTTTCGACAAGTAGAACAATGAATGGAACAGGTAGACGGTTGAAATCATTGTATATATTGCTGCTATATAGTCTAAGAAACATATATGCAAAGCATCCAAACAGTACAATTCGACAATTTTTTGTTCTTCAAGTTTAAGTGAACTACGATCCCCATTGTTAATCCCTTAACGGAAATTATTTGTAACTTTCGACAAGTAGAACAATGAATGGAACAGGTAGACGGTTGAAATCATTGTATATATTGCTTCTATATAGTCTAAGAAACATATATGCAAAGCATCCAAACAGTACAATTCGCCAATTTCTTGTACTTCAAGTTTAAGTGAACAATGAGCCCGAATGGTTTATCCATTATCGGTAATTATTTGTAACTTTCGACAAGTAGAACAATGAATGGAACAGGTAGACGGTTGAAATCCTTGTATATATTGCGTCTATATAATCTAAGAAACATATATGCAAAGCATCCAAACAGTACCATTCGCCAATTTTTTGTTCTTCAATTTTAAGTGAAGTACGAGCCCCATTGTTAATCCTTTAAAGGAAATTATTTGTAAATTTCGACAAGTAGAACAATGAATGGAACAGGTAGATGGTTGAAATCAATGTATATATTGCTTCTATATAGTCTAAGAAACATATATGCAAAGCATCCAAACAGTACCATTCGCCAATTTTTTGTTCTTCAAGTTTAAGTGAACTACGAGCCCCATAGTTAATACTTTAACGGAAATTATTTGTAACTTTCGACAAGTAGAACATTGAATGGAACAGGTAGACGGTTGAAATCTTTGTATATATTGCTTCTATATAGTATAAGAAACATATATGCAAAGCATCCAAACAGTACAATTCGCCAATTTTTTGTTCTTCAAGTTTAAGTGAACTACGAGCCCCATTGTTAATCCTTTAAAGGAAATTATTTGTAAATTTCGACAAGTAAAACAATGAATGGATCAGGTAGACGGTTGAAATCATTGCATATATTGCTTCTATATAATCTACGAAACATATATGCAAAGCATCCAAACAGTACAATTCACGAATTTTTTGTTCTTCAAGTTTAAGTGAACTACGAGCCCCATTGTTAATCCTTTAACGGAAATTAATTGTAACTTTCTACAAGTAGAACAATGATTGGAACACGTAGACGGTTGAAATCTTTGTATATATTGCTTCCATATAGTCTAAGAAACATGTACTCAAAGCATCCAAACAGTACCATTCGCCAATTTTTTGTTCTTCAAGTTTAAGTGAACAATGAGCCCCAATGGTTAATCCTTTATCGGAAATTATTTGTAATTTTCGACAAGTAGAACAATGAATGGAACAGGTAGAAGGTTGAAATCTTTGTATATATTGCTTCTATATAATCTAAGAAACATATATGCAAAGCATCCAAACAGTACCATTCGCCAATTTTTTGTTCTTCAAGTTCAAGTGAACAATGAGCCCCATTGTTAATCCTTTATCGGAAATTATTTGTAACTTTCGACAACTAGAACAATGAATGGAACAGGTAGACGGTTGAAATCTTTGTATATATTGCTTCTATATAGTCTAAGAAACATATATGCAAAGCATCCAAACAGTACAATTCGCCAATTTATTGTTCTTCAAGTTTAAGTGAACAACGAGCCCCATTGTTAATCCTTTATCGGAAATTATTTGTAACTTTCGACAAGTAGAACAATGAATGGAACAGGTAGACTGTTGAAATCATTTGTATATATTGCTTCTATATAGTCTAAGAAACATATCTGCATATCATCCAAACAGTACAATTCGCCAATTATTTGATCTTCAAGTTTAAGTGAACTACAAGCCCCATTGTTAATACTTTAACGGAAATTATTTGTAACTTGCGACAAGTAGAACAATGAATGGAACAGGTAGCCGGTTGAAATCTTTGTATATATTGCTTCTATATAGTCTAAGAAACATATATGCAAAGCATCCAAACAGTACCATTCGCCAATTTTTTGTTCTTCAAGTTTAAGTGAACAATGAGCCCCAATGGTTAATCATTTATCGGAAATTATTTGTAATTTTCGACAAGTAGAACAATGAATGGAACAGGTAGAAGGTTGAAATCTTTGTATATATTGCTTCTATATAATCTAAGAAACATATATGCAAAGCATCCAAACAGTACCATTCGCCAATTTTTTGTTCTTCAAGTTCAAGTGAACAATGAGCCCCATTGTTAATCCTTTATCGGAAATTATTTGTAAATTTCGACAAGTAGAACAATGAATGGAACAGGTATACTGTTGAAATCATTGTATATATTGCTTCTATATAGTCTAAGAAACATATATGCAAAGCGTCCAAACAGTACAATTCGCCAATTATTTGATCTTCAAGTTTAAGTGAACTACGAGCCCCATTGTTAATACTTTAACGGAAATTATTTGTAACTTGCGACAAGTAGAACAATGAATGGAACAGGTAGCCGGTTGAAATCAATGTGTATATTGCTTCTATATAGTCTAAGAAACATATATGCAAAGCATCCAAACAGTACCATTCGCAATTTTTTGTTCTTCAAGTTTAAGTGAACAACGAGCCCCATTGTTAATCCTTTAAAGGAAATTATTTGTAAATTTCGACAAGTAGAACAATGATTGGAATACGTAGACGGTTGAAATCTCTGTATATATTGCTTTCATATAGTCTAACAAACATGTACGCAAAGCATCCAAACAGTACCATTCGCCATTTTTTTGTTCTTCAAGTTTAAGTGAACAACGAGCCGCATTGTTAATCCTTTAAAGGAAATTATTTGTAAATTTCGAAAAGTAGAACAATGATTGGAACACGTAGACGGTTGAAATCTTTGTATATATTGCTTCTATATAATCTAAGAAACATATATGCAAAGCATCCAAACAGTACAATTCGCCCATTTTTTGTTCTTCAAGTTTAAGTAAACTACGATCCCCATTGTTAATCCCTTAACGGAAATTATTTGTAACTTTCGACAAGTAGAACAATGAATGGAACAGGTAGACGGTTGAAATCATTGTATATATTGCTTCTATATAGTCTAAGAAACATATCTGCAGATCATCCAAACAGTACAATCCGCCAATTATTTGATCTTCAAGTTTAAGTGAACTACGAGCCCCATTGTTAATACTTTAACGGAAATTATTTGTAACTTGCGACAAGTAGAACAATGAATGGAACAGGTAGCCGGTTGAAATCAATGTATACATTGCTTCTATATAGTCTAAGAAACATATATGCAAAGCATCCAAACAGTACCATTCGCAATTTTTTGTTCTTCAAGTTTAAGTGAACAACGAGCCCCATTGTTAATCCTTTAAAGGAAATTATTTGTAAATTTCGACAAGTAGAACAATGATTGGAATACGTAGACGGTTGAAATCTTTGTATATATTGCTTTCATATAGTCTAACAAACATGTACGCAAAGCATCCAAACAGTACCATTCGCCATTTTTTTGTTCTTCAAGTTTAAGTGAACTACGAGCCCCATTGTTAATCCTTCAAAGGAAATAATTTGTAAATTTCGACAAGTAGAACAATGAATGGAACAGGTAGATTGTTGAAATCATTGTATATATTGCTTCTATATAGTCTAAGAAACATATATGCAAAGCATCCAAACAGTACAATTCGCCAATTTTTTGTTCTTCAAGTTTAAGTAAACTACGATCCCCATTGTTAATCCCTTAACGGAAATTATTTGTAACTTTCGACAAGTAGAACAATGAATGGAACAGGTAGCCGGTTGAAATCTTTGTATATATTGCTTCTATATAGTCTAAGAAACATATATGCAAAGCATCCAAACAGTACAATTCGCCAATTTCTTGTACTTCAAGTTTAAGTGAACAATGAGCCCCAATGGTTAATCCATTATCGGTAATTATTTGTAACTTTCGACAAGTAGAACAATGAATGGAACAGGTAGACGGTTGAAATCCTTGTATATATTGCGTCTATATAATCTAAGAAACATATATGCAAAGCATCCAAACAGTACCATTCGCCATTTTTTTGTTCTTCAAGTTTAAGTGAACTACGAGCCCCATTGTTAATCCTTCAAAGGAAATAATTTGTAAATTTCGACAAGTAGAACAATGAATGGAACAGGTAGACTGTTGAAATCATTGTATATATTGCTTCTATATAGTCTAAGAAACATATATGCAAAGCATCCAAACAGTACAATTCGCCAATTTTTTGTTCTTCAAGTTTAAGTAAACTACGATCCCCATTGTTAATCCCTTAACGGAAATTATTTGTAACTTTCGACAAGTAGAACAATGAATGGAACAGGTAGACGGTTGAAATCATTGTATATATTGCTTCTATATAGTCTAAGAAACATATCTGCAGATCATCCAAACAGTACAATCCGCCAATTATTTGATCTTCAAGTTTAAGTGAACTACGAGCCCCATTGTTAATACTTTAACGGAAATTATTTGTAACTTGCGACAAGTAGAACAATGAATGGAACAGGTAGATGGTTGAAATCAATGTATATATTGCTTCTATATAGACTAAGAAACATATATGCAAAGCATCCAAACAGTACCATTCGCCAATTTTTTGTTCTTCAAGTTTAAGTGAACTACGAGCCCCATTGTTAATACTTGAACGGAAATTATGTGTAACTTGCGACAAGTAGAACAATGAATGGAACAGGTAGCCGGTTGAAATCTTTGTATATATTGCTTCTATATAGTCTAAGAAACATATATGCAAAGCATCCAAACGGTACAATTCGCCAATTTCTTGTACTTCAAGTTTAAGTGAACAATGAGCCCCAATGGTTAATCCATTATCGGTAATTATTTGTAACTTTCGACAAGTAGAACAATGAATGGAACAGGTAGACGGTTGAAATCCTTGTATATATTGCGTCTATATAATCTAAGAAACATATATGCAAAGCATCCAAACAGTACCATTCGCCATTTTTTTGTTCTTCAAGTTTAAGTGAACTACGAGCCCCATTGTTAATCCTTCAAAGGAAATAATTTGTAATTTTCGACAAGTAGAACAATGAATGAAACAGGTAGACGGTCCAAATCTTTGTATATATTGCTTCTATATAATCTAAGAAACATATATGCAAAGCATCCAAACAGTACCATTCGCCAATTTTTTGTTCTTCAAGTTTAAGTGAACAACGAGCCCCATTGATAATCATGAAACGGAAATTATTTGTAACTTTCTACAAGTAGAACAATGAATGGAACAGGTAGACTGTTGAAATCATTGTATATATTGCTTCTATATAGTCTAAGAAACATATATGCAAAGCGTCCAAACAGTACAATTCGCCAATTATTTGATCTTCAAGTTTAAGTGAACTACGAGCCCCATTGTTAATACTTTAACGGAAATTATTTGTAAATTTCGACAAGTAGAACAATGATTGGAACACGTAGACGGTTGAAATCTTTGTATATATTGCTTCCATATAGTCTAAGAAACATGTACGCAAAGCATCCAATCAGTACCATTCGCCAATTTCTTGTACTTCACGTTTAAGTGAACAATGAGCCCCAATGGTTAATCCATTATCGGTAATTAATTGTAACTTTCGGCAAGTAGAACAATGAATGGAACAGGTAGACGGTTGAAATCTTTGTATATATTGCTTCTATATAGTCTAAGAAACATATATGCAAAGCATCCAAACAGTACCATTCGCCAATTTTTTGTTCTTCAAGTTTAAGTGAACTACGAGCCCCATTGTTAATCCTTCAAAGGAAATTATTTGTAAATTTCGACAAGTAGAACAATGAATGGAACAGGTAGACTGTTGAAATCATTGTATATATTGCTTCTATATAGTCTAAGAAACATATATGCAAAGCATCCAAACAGTACAATTCGCCAATTTTTTGTTCTTCCAGTTTAAGTAAAATACGATACCCATTGTTAATCCCTTAACGGAAATTATTTGTAACTTGCGACAAGTAGAACAATGAATGGAACAGGTAGATGGTTGAAATCAATGTATATATTGCTTCTATATAGTCTAAGAAACATATATGCAAAGCATCCAAACAGTACCATTCGCCAATTTTTTGTTCTTCAAGTTTAAGTGAACTACGAGCCCCATAGTTAATACTTGAACGGAAATTATTTGTAACTTGCGACAAGTAGAACAATGATTGGAACACGTAGACGGTTGAAATCTTTGTATATATTGCTTCCATATAGTCTAAGAAACATGTACGCAAAGCATCCAAACAGTACCATTCGCCAATTTTTTGTTCTTCAAGTTTAAGTGAACAATGAGCCCCAATGGTTAATCCTTTATCGGAAATTATTTGTAACTTTCGGCAAGTAGAACAATGAATGGAACAGGTAGACGGTTGAAATCTTTGTATATATTGCTTCTATATAGTCTAAGAAACATATATGCAAAGCATCCAAACAGTAGAATTCGCCAATTTTTTGTTCTTCAAGTTAAAGTAAACTACGATCCCCATTGTTAATCCCTTATCGGTAATTATTTGTAACTTTCGACAAGTAGAACAATGAATGGAACAGGTAGACGGTTGAAATCCTTGTATATATTGCGTTTATATAATCTAAGAAACATATATGCAAAGCATCCAAACAGTACCATTCGCCATTTTTTTGTTCTTCAAGTTTAAGTGAACTACGAGCCCCATTGTTAATCCTTCAAAGGAAATAATTTGTAAATTTCGACAAGTAGAACAATGAATGGAACAGGTAGACTGTTGAAATCATTGTATATATTGCTTCTATATAGTCTAAGAAACATATATGCAAAGCATCCAAACAGTACAATTCGCCAATTTTTTGTTCTTCAAGTTTAAGTAAACTACGATCCCCATTGTTAATCCCTTAACGGAAATTATTTGTAACTTTCGACAAGTAGAACAATGAATGGAACAGGTAGACGGTTGAAATCATTGTATATATTGCTTCTATATAGTCTAAGAAACATATCTGCAGATCATCCAAACAGTACAATCCGCCAATTATTTGATCTTCAAGTTTAAGTGAACTACGAGCCCCATTGTTAATACTTTAACGGAAATTATTTGTAACTTGCGACAAGTAGAACAATGAATGGAACAGGTAGATGGTTGAAATCAATGTATATATTGCTTCTATATAGACTAAGAAACATATATGCAAAGCATCCAAACAGTACCATTCGCCAATTTTTTGTTCTTCAAGTTTAAGTGAACTACGAGCCCCATTGTTAATACTTGAACGGAAATTATTTGTAACTTGCGACAAGTAGAACAATGAATGGAACAGGTAGCCGGTTGAAATCTTTGTATATATTGCTTCTATATAGTCTAAGAAACATATATGCAAAGCATCCAAACGGTACAATTCGCCAATTTCTTGTACTTCAAGTTTAAGTGAACAATGAGCCCCAATGGTTAATCCATTATCGGTAATTATTTGTAACTTTCGACAAGTAGAACAATGAATGGAACAGGTAGACGGTTGAAATCCTTGTATATATTGCGTCTATATAATCTAAGAAACATATATGCAAAGCATCCAAACAGTACCATTCGCCATTTTTTTGTTCTTCAAGTTTAAGTGAACTACGAGCCCCATTGTTAATCCTTCAAAGGAAATAATTTGTAATTTTCGACAAGTAGAACAATGAATGAAACAGGTAGACGGTCCAAATCTTTGTATATATTGCTTCTATATAATCTAAGAAACATATATGCAAAGCATCCAAACAGTACCATTCGCCAATTTTTTGTTCTTCAAGTTTAAGTGAACAACGAGCCCCATTGATAATCATGAAACGGAAATTATTTGTAACTTTCTACAAGTAGAACAATGAATGGAACAGGTAGACTGTTGAAATCATTGTATATATTGCTTCTATATAGTCTAAGAAACATATATGCAAAGCGTCCAAACAGTACAATTCGCCAATTATTTGATCTTCAAGTTTAAGTGAACTACGAGCCCCATTGTTAATACTTTAACGGAAATTATTTGTAAATTTCGACAAGTAGAACAATGATTGGAACACGTAGACGGTTGAAATCTTTGTATATATTGCTTCCATATAGTCTAAGAAACATGTACGCAAAGCATCCAATCAGTACCATTCGCCAATTTCTTGTACTTCACGTTTAAGTGAACAATGAGCCCCAATGGTTAATCCATTATCGGTAATTAATTGTAACTTTCGGCAAGTAGAACAATGAATGGAACAGGTAGACGGTTGAAATCTTTGTATATATTGCTTCTATATAGTCTAAGAAACATATATGCAAAGCATCCAAACAGTACCATTCGCCAATTTTTTGTTCTTCAAGTTTAAGTGAACTACGAGCCCCATTGTTAATCCTTCAAAGGAAATTATTTGTAAATTTCGACAAGTAGAACAATGAATGGAACAGGTAGACTGTTGAAATCATTGTATATATTGCTTCTATATAGTCTAAGAAACATATATGCAAAGCATCCAAACAGTACAATTCGCCAATTTTTTGTTCTTCCAGTTTAAGTAAAATACGATACCCATTGTTAATCCCTTAACGGAAATTATTTGTAACTTGCGACAAGTAGAACAATGAATGGAACAGGTAGATGGTTGAAATCAATGTATATATTGCTTCTATATAGTCTAAGAAACATATATGCAAAGCATCCAAACAGTACCATTCGCCAATTTTTTGTTCTTCAAGTTTAAGTGAACTACGAGCCCCATAGTTAATACTTGAACGGAAATTATTTGTAACTTGCGACAAGTAGAACAATGATTGGAACACGTAGACGGTTGAAATCTTTGTATATATTGCTTCCATATAGTCTAAGAAACATGTACGCAAAGCATCCAAACAGTACCATTCGCCAATTTTTTGTTCTTCAAGTTTAAGTGAACAATGAGCCCCAATGGTTAATCCTTTATCGGAAATTATTTGTAACTTTCGGCAAGTAGAACAATGAATGGAACAGGTAGACGGTTGAAATCTTTGTATATATTGCTTCTATATAGTCTAAGAAACATATATGCAAAGCATCCAAACAGTAGAATTCGCCAATTTTTTGTTCTTCAAGTTAAAGTAAACTACGATCCCCATTGTTAATCCCTTAACGGAAATTATTTGTAACTTTCGACAAGTAGAACAATGAATGGAACAGGTAGACGGTTGAAATCATTGTATATATTGCTTCAATATAGTCTAAGAAACATATCTGCAGATCATCCAAACAGTACAATCCGCCAATTATTTGATCTTCAAGTTTAAGTGAACTACGAGCCCCATTGTTAATACTTTAACGGAAATTATTTGTAACTTGCGACAAGTAGAACAATGACTGGAACAGGTAGATGGTTAAAATCAATGTATATATTGCTTCTATATAGTTTAAGAAACATATATGCAAAGCATCCAAACAGTACCATTCGCCAATTTTTTTTCTTCAAGTTTAAGTGAAGTACAAGCCCCATTGTTAATCCTTTAAAGGAAATTATTTGTAATTTTCGACAAGTAGAACAATGAATGAAACAGGTCGACGGTCCAAATCTTTGTATATATTGCTTCTATATAATCTAAGAAACATATATGCAAAGCATCCAAACAGTACCATTCGCCAATTTTTTGTTCTTCAAGTTTAAGTGAACAACGAGCCCCATTGATAATCATGAAACGGAAATTATTTGTAACTTTCTACAAGTAGAACAATGAATGGAACAGGTAGACTGTTGAAATCATTGTATATATTGCTTCTATATAGTCTAAGAAACATATATGCAAAGCGTCCAAACAGTACAATTCGCCAATTATTTGATCTTCAAGTTTAAGTGAACTACGAGCCCCATTGTTAATACTTTAACGGAAATTATTTGTAAATTTCGACAAGTAGAACAATGATTGGAACACGTAGACGGTTGAAATCTTTGTATATATTGCTTCCATATAGTCTAAGAAACATGTACGCAAAGCATCCAATCAGTACCATTCGCCAATTTCTTGTACTTCACGTTTAAGTGAACAATGAGCCCCAATGGTTAATCCATTATCGGTAATTAATTGTAACTTTCGACAAGTAGAACAATGAATGGAACAGGTAGACGGTTGAAATCCTTGTATATATTGCGACTATATAGTCTAAGAAACATATATGCAAAGCATCCAAACAGTACCATTCGCAATTTTTTGTTCTTCAAGTTTAAGTGAACTACGAGCCCCATTGTTAATCCTTTAAAGGAAATTATTTGTAAATTTCGACAAGTAGAACAATGAATGGAACAGGTAGACTGTTGAAATCATTGTATATATTGCTTCTATATAGTCTAAGAAACATATATGCAAAGCGTCCAAACAGTACAATTCGCCAATTATTTGATCTTCAAGTTTAAGTAAACTACGAGCCCCATTGTTAATACTTTAACGGAAATTATTTGTAACTTGCGACAAGTAGAACAATGAATGGAACAGGTAGCCGGTTGAAATCAATGTATATATTGCTTCTATATAGTCTAAGAAACATATATGCAAAGCATCCAAACAGTACCATTCGCAATTTTTTGTTCTTCAAGTTTAAGTGAACAACGAGCCCCATTGTTAATACTTTAACGGAAATTATCTGTAAATTTCGACAAGTAGAACAATGATTGGAACACGTAGACGGTTGAAATCTTTGTATATATTGCTTCCATATAGTCTAAGAAACATGTACGCAAAGCATCCAAACAGTACCATTCGCCAATTTTTTGTTCTTCAAGTTTAAGTGAACTACGAGCCCCATTGTTAATCCTTCAAAGGAAATTATTTGTAAATTTCGACAAGTAGAACAATGAATGGAACAGGTAGACTGTTGAAATCTTTGTATATATTGCTTCTATATAGTCTAAGAAACATATATGCAAAGCATCCAAACAGTACCATTCGCCAATTTTTTGTTCTTCAAGTTTAAGTGAAGTACGAGCCCCATTGTTAATCCTTTAAAGGAAATTATTTGTAAATTTCGACAAGTAGAACAATGAATGGAACAGGTAGACTGTTGAAATCATTGTATATATTGCTTCTATATAGTCTAAGAAACATATATGCAAAGCGTCCAAACAGTACAATTCGCCAATTATTTGATCTTCAAGTTTAAGTGAACTACGAGCCCCATTGTTAATACTTTAACGGAAATTATTTGTAACTTGCGACAAGTAGAACAATGAATGGAACAGGTAGCCGGTTGAAATCAATGTATATATTGCTTCTATATAGTCTAAGAAACATATATGCAAAGCATCCAAACAGTACCATTCGCAATTTTTTGTTCTTCAAGTTTAAGTGAACAACGAGCCCCATTGTTAATACTTTAACGGAAATTATCTGTAAATTTCGACAAGTAGAACAATGATTGGAACACGTAGACGGTTGAAATCTTTGTATATATTGCTTCCATATAGTCTAAGAAACATGTACGCAAAGCATCCAAACAGTACCATTCGCCAATTTTTTGTTCTTCAAGTTTAAGTGAACTACGAGCCCCATTGTTAATCCTTCAAAGGAAATTATTTGTAAATTTCGACAAGTAGAACAATGAATGGAACAGGTAGACTGTTGAAATCTTTGTATATATTGCTTCTATATAGTCTAAGAAACATATATGCAAAGCATCCAAACAGTACCATTCGCCAATTTTTTGTTCTTCAAGTTTAAGTGAAGTACGAGCCCCATTGTTAATCCTTTAAAGGAAATTATTTGTAAATTTCGACAAGTAGAACAATGAATGGAACAGGTAGACTGTTGAAATCATTGTATATATTGCTTCTATATAGTCTAAGAAACATATATGCAAAGCGTCCAAACAGTACAATTCGCCAATTATTTGATCTTCAAGTTTAAGTGAACTACGAGCCCCATTGTTAATACTTTAACGGAAATTATTTGTAACTTGCGACAAGTAGAACAATGAATGGAACAGGTAGCCGGTTGAAATCAATGTATATATTGCTTCTATATAGTCTAAGAAACATATATGCAAAGCATCCAAACAGTACCATTCGCAATTTTTTGTTCTTCAAGTTTAAGTGAAGTACGAGCCCCATTGTTAATCCTTTAAAGGAAATTATTTGTAAATTTCGACAAGTAGAACAATGAATGGAACAGGTAGACTGTTGAAATCATTGTATATATTGCTTCTATATAGTCTAAGAAACATATATGCAAAGCGTCCAAACAGTACAATTCGCCAATTATTTGATCTTCAAGTTTAAGTGAACTACGAGCCCCATTGTTAATACTTTAACGGAAATTATTTGTAACTTGCGACAAGTAGAACAATGAATGGAACAGGTAGCCGGTTGAAATCTTTGTATCTATTGCTTCTATATAGTATAAGAAACATATATGCAAAGCATCCACACAGTACAATTCGCCAATTTTTTGTCCTTCAAGTTTAAGTGAACAATGAGCCCCATTGTTAATCCTTTATCGGAAATTATTTGTAACTTTCGACAAGTAGAACAATGAATCGAACAGGTAGCCGGTTGAAATCAATTTATATATTGCTTCTATATAGTCTAAGAAACATATATGCAAAGCATCCAAACAGTACCATTCGCCAATTTTTTGTTCATCAAGTTTAAGTGAACAATGAGCCCCATTGTTAATCCTTTATCGGAAATTGTTTGTAACTTTCGACAAGTAGAACAATGAATCGAACAGGTAGCCGGTTGAAATCAATTTATATATTGCTTCTATATAGTCTAAGAAACATATATGCAAAGCATCCAAACAGTACCATTCGCCAATTTTTTGTTCGTCAAGTTTAAGTGAACAACGAGCCCCATTGTTAATCCTTTATCGGAAATTATTTCTAACTTTCGACAAGTAGAACAGTGAATGGAACAGGTAGACGGTTGAAATCTTTGTATATGTTGCTTCTATATAGTCTAAGAAACCTATATGCGAAGCATCTAAACAGTAACATTCGCCAATTTTTTGATCTTCAAGGTTAAGTGAACAGCGAGCCCCATTGATTATCATGAAATGGAAATTATTTGTAACTTTCTACAAGTAGAACAATGAATAGTACAGGTAGACGGGTGAAATCTTTCTATATATTGCTTCTAAATAGTCTAAGAAACATATATGCAAAGCATCCAAACAGTACAATTCGCCAATTTTTTGTTCTTCAACTTTAAGTGAACAACGAGCCCCATTGTTAATCCTTTAAAGGAAGTTATTTGTAAATTTCGACAAGGTGAACAATGAATGGAACAGGTAGACGGTTGAAATCTTTGTATATATTGCTTCTATATAATCTAAGAAACATATATGCAAAGCATCCAAACAGTACCATTCGCCAATTTTTTGATCTTCAAGTTTAAGTGAACTACGAGCCGCATTGTTAATCCTTTAAAGGAAATTATTTGTAAATTTCAACAAGTAGAACAATGAATGGGACAGGTAGACGGTTGAAATCTTTGTATATATTGCTTCTATATAGTCTAAGAAACATATATGCAAGGCATCCAAACTGTACAATTCGCCAATTTATTGTTCTTCAAGTTTAAGTGAACAACGAGCCCCATTGTTAATCCTTTAAAGGAAATTATTTGTAAATTTCAACAAGTAGAACAATGAATGGAACAGGTAGACGGTTGAAATCTTTGTATATATTGCTACTATATAATCTAAGAAACATATATGCAAAGCATCCAAACAGTACAATTCGCCAATTTTTTGTTCTACAAGTTTAAGTGAACTACGAGCCCCATTGTTAATCCTTTAAAGGAAATTATTTGTAACTTTCGACAAGTAGAACAATGAATGGAACAGGTAGACTGTTGAAAACATTGTATATATTGCTTCTATATAGTCTAAGAAACATTTATGCAAAGCATCCAAACAGTACAATTCGCCAATTTTTTGTTCTTCAAGTTTAAGTAAACTACGATCCCCATTGTTAATCCCTTAACGGAAATTATTTGTAACTTTCGACAAGTAGAACAGTGAATGGAACAGGTAGACGGTTGAAATCTTTGTATATGTTGCTTCTATATAGTCTAAGAAACCTATATGGGAAGCATCTAAACAGTAACATTCGCCAATTTTTTGATCTTCAAGGTTAAGTGAACAGCGAGCCCCATTGATAATCATGAAATGGAAATTATTTGTAACTTTCTACAAGTAGAACAATGAATAGTACAGGTAGACGGGTGAAATCTTTCTATATATTGCTTCTAAATAGTCTAAGAAACATATATGCAAAGCATCCAAACAGTACAATTCGCCAATTTTTTGTTCTTCAACTTTAAGTGAACAACGAGCCCCATTGTTAATCCTTTAAAGGAAGTTATTTGTAAATTTCGACAAGGTGAACAATGAATGGAACAGGTAGACGGTTGAAATCTTTGTATATATTGCTTCTATATAATCTAAGAAACATATATGCAAAGCATCCAAACAGTACAATTCGCCAATTTTTTGTTCTTCAAGTTTAAGTGAACTACGAGCCCCATTGTTAATCCTTTAACGGAAATTAATTGTAACTTTCTACAAGTAGAACAATGAATGGAACAGGTAGACGGTTGAAATCTTTGTATATATTGCGTCTATATAGTCTAACAAACATATATGCAAAGCATCCAAACAGTACCATTCGCCAATTTTTTGTTCTTCAAGTTTAAGTGAACACAAGCCCCATTGTTAATCCTTTAAAGGAAATTAATTGTAACTTTCTACAAGTAGAACAATGAATGGAACAGGTAGACGGTTGAAATCTTTGTATATATTGCTACTATATAATCTAAGAAACATATATGCAAAGCATCCAAACAGTACCATTCGCCAATTTTTTGATCTTCAAGTTTAAGTGAACTACGAGCCCCATTGGTAATCCTTTAAAGGAAATTATTTGTAAATTTCTACAAGTAGAACAATGAATGGAACAGGTAGACGGTTGAAATCATTGTATATATTGCTTCTATATAGTCTAAGAAACATATATGCAAAGCATCCAAACAGTACAAATCGCCAATTATTTGATCTTCAAGTTTAAGTGAACTACGAGCCCCATTGTTAATACTTTAACGGAAATTATTTGTAACTTGCGACAAGTAGAACAATGAATGGAACAGGTAGCCGGTTGAAATCAATGTATATATTGCTTCTATATAGTCTAAGAAACATATATGCAAAGCATCCAAACAGTACAATTCGCGAATTTATTGTTCTTCAAGTTTAAGTGAACAACGAGCCCCATTGTTAATCCTTTAAAGGAAATTATTTGTAAATTTCGACAAGTAGAACAATGATTGGAACACGCAGACGGTTGAAATCTTTGTATATATTGCTTCTATATAGTCTAAGAAACATATATGCAAAGCATCCAAACAGTACAATTCGCCAATTTATTGTTCTTCACGTTTAAGAGAACAACGAGCCCCATTGTTAATCCTTTAAAGGAAATTATTTGTAAATTTCGACAAGTAGAACAATGAATGGAACAGGTAGACGGTTGAAATCTTTGTATATATTGCTACTATATAATCTAAGAAACATATATGCAAAGCATCCAAACAGTACCATTCGCCAATTTTTTGATCTTCAAGTTTAAGTGAACTACGAGCCCATTGTTAATCCTTTAAAGGAAATTATTTGTAAATTTCAACAAGTAGAACAATGAATGGAACAGGTAGACTGTTGAAATCATTGTATATATTGCTTCTGTATAGTCTAAGAAACATATATGCAAAGAATCCAAACAGTACAATTCGTCAATTATTTGATCTTCAAGTTTAAGTGAACTACGAGCCCCATTGTTAATACTTTAACGGAAATTATTTGTAACTTGCGACAAGTAGAACAATGAATGGAACAGGTAGCCGGTTGAAATCAATGTATATATTGCATCTATATAGTCTAAGAAACATATATGCAAAGCATCCAAACAGTACCATTCGCCAATTTCTTGTTCTTCAAGTTTAAGTGAACAACGAGCCCCAATGGTTAATCCTTTATCGGAAATTATTTGTAACTTTCGACAAGTAGAACAATGAATGGAACAGGTAGACGGTTGAAATCTTTGTATATATTGCGTTTATATAGTCTAAGAAACATATATGCAAAGCATCCAAACAGTACCATTCGCCAATTTTTTATTCTTCAAGTTCAAGTGAACTACGAGCCCCATTGTTAATCCTTTAAAGGAAATTATTTGTAAATTTCGACAAGTAGAACAATGAATGGAACAGGTAGACGGTTGAAATCTTTGTATATATTGCTACTATATAATCTAAGAAACATATATGCAAAGCATCCAAACAGTACCATTCGCCAATTTTTTGATCTTCAAGTTTAAGTGAACTACGAGCCCCATTGTTAATCCTTTAAAGGAAATTATTTGTAAATTTCAACAAGTAGAACAATGAATGGAACAGGTAGACGGTTGAAATCTTTGTATATATTGCTACTATATAATCTAAGAAACATATATGCAAAGCATCCAAACAGTACCATTCGCCAATTTTTTGATCTTCAAGTTTAAGTGAACTACGAGCCCCATTGTTAATCCTTTATAGGAAATTATTTGTAAAATTTCGACAAGTAGCACAATGATTGGAACACGTAGACGGTTGAAATCTTTGTATATATTGCTTCCATATAGTCTAAGAGACATATATGCAAAGCATCCAAACAGTACCATTCGCCAATTTTTTGTTCTTCAAGTTTAAGTGAACAATGAGACCCATTGTTAATCCTTTATCGGAAATTATTTGTAACTTTCGACAAGTAGAACAATGAATGGAACAGGTAGACTGTTGAAATCATTGTATATATTGCTTCTATATAGTCTAAGAAACATATATGCAAAGCATCCAAACAGTACCATTCGCCAATTTTTTGATCTTCAAGTTTAAGTGAACTACGAGCCCCATTGGTAATCCTTTAAAGGAAATTATTTGTAAATTTCAAAAAGTAGAACAATGAATGGAACAGGTAGACGGTTGAAATCTTTGTATATATTGCTTCTATATAGTCTAAGAAACATATATGCAAGGCATCCAAACAGTACAATTCGCCAATTTTTTGTTCTTCAAGTTTAAGTGAACAATGAGACCCATTGTTAATCCTTTATCGGAAATTATTTGTAAATTTCCACAAGTAGAACAATGAATGGATCAGGTAGACGGTTGAAATCTTTGTATATATTGCTTCTATATAGTCTAAGAAACATATATGCAAAGCATCCAAACAGTACAATTCGCCAATTTATTGTTCTTCAAGTTTAAGTGAACTACGAGCCCCATTGTTAATCCTTTAAAGGAAATTATTTGTAAATTTCGACAAGTAGAACAATGAATGGAACAGGTAGACGGTTGAAATCTATGTATATATTGCTTCTATATAGTCTAAGAAACATATATGCAAAGCATCCAAACAGTACCATTCGCCAATTTTTTGATCTTCAAGTTTAAGTGAACTACGAGCCCCATTGGTAATCCTTTAAAGGAAATTATTTGTAAATTTCAACAAGTAGAACAATGAATGGAACAGGTAGACGGTTGAAATCATTGTATATATTGCTTCTATATAGTCTAAGAAACATATATGCAAAGCATCCAAACAGTACAATTCGCCAATTATTTGATCTTCAAGTTTAAGTGAACTACGAGCCCCATTGTTAATACTTTAACGGAAATTATTTGTAACTTGCGACAAGTAGAACAATGAATGGAACAGGTAGCCGGTTGAAATCAATGTATATATTGCTTCTATATAGTCTAAGAAACATATATGCAAAGCATCCAAACAGTACAATTCGCGAATTTATTGTTCTTCAAGTTTAAGGGAACAACGAGCCCCATTGTTAATCCTTTAAAGGAAATTATTTGTAAATTTCGACAAGTAGAACAATGATTGGAACACGCAGACGGTTGAAATCTTTGTATATATTGCTTCTATAGAGTCTAAGAAACATATATGCAAAGCATCCAAACAGTACAATTCGCCAATTTATTGTTCTTTACGTTTAAGTGAACAACGAGCCCCATTGTTAATCCTTTAAAGGAAATTATTTGTAAATTTCGACAAGTAGAACAATGAATGTAACAGGTAGACGGTTGAAATCTTTGTATATATTGCTACTATATAATCTAAGAAACATATATGCAAAGCATCCAAACAGTACCATTCGCCAATTTTTTGATCTTCAAGTTTAAGTGAACTACGAGCCCATTGTTAATCCTTTAAAGGAAATTATTTGTAAATTTCAACAAGTAGAACAATGAATGGAACAGGTAGACTGTTGAAATCATTGTATATATTGCTTCTGTATAGTCTAAGAAACATATATGCAAAGAATCCAAACAGTACAATTCGTCAATTATTTGATCTTCAAGTTTAAGTGAACTACGAGCCCCATTGTTAATACTTTAACGGAAATTATTTGTAACTTGCGACAAGTAGAACAATGAATGGAACAGGTAGCCGGTTGAAATCAATGTATATATTGCATCTATATAGTCTAAGAAACATATATGCAAAGCATCCAAACAGTACCATTCGCCAATTTCTTGTTCTTCAAGTTTAAGTGAACAACGAGCCCCAATGGTTAATCCTTTATCGGAAATTATTTGTAACTTTCGACAAGTAGAACAATGAATGGAACAGGTAGACGGTTGAAATCTTTGTATATATTGCTACTATATAATCTAAGAAACATATATGCAAAGCATCCAAACAGTACCATTCGCCAATTTTTTGATCTTCAAGTTTAAGTGAACTACGAGCCCCATTGTTAATCCTTTAAAGGAAATTATTTGTAAATTTCAACAAGTAGAACAATGAATGGGACAGGTAGACGGTTGAAATCTTTGTATATATTGATCAATATAGTCTAAGAAACATATATGCAAGGCATCCAAACTGTACAATTCGCCAATTTATTGTTCTTCAAGTTTAAGTGAACAACGAGCCCCATTGTTAATCCTTTAAAGGAAATTATTTGTAAATTTCAACAAGTAGAACAATGAATGGAACAGGTAGACGGTTGAAATCTTTGTATATATTGCTACTATATAATCTAAGAAACATATATGCAAAGCATCCAAACAGTACCATTCGCCAATTTTTTGATCTTCAAGTTTAAGTGAACTACGAGCCCCATTGTTAATCCTTTATAGGAAATTATTTGTAAAATTTCGACAAGTAGCACAATGATTGGAACACGTAGACGGTTGAAATCTTTGTATATATTGCTTCCATATAGTCTAAGAGACATATATGCAAAGCATCCAAACAGTACCATTCGCCAATTTTTTGTTCTTCAAGTTTAAGTGAACAATGAGACCCATTGTTAATCCTTTATCGGAAATTATTTGTAACTTTCGACAAGTAGAACAATGAATGGAACAGGTAGACTGTTGAAATCATTGTATATATTGCTTCTGTATAGTCTAAGAAACATATATGCAAAGAATCCAAACAGTACAATTCGCCAATTATTTGATCTTCAAGTTTAAGTGAACTACGAGCCCCATTGTTAATACTTTAACGGAAATTATTTGTAACTTGCGACAAGTAGAACAATGAATGGAACAGGTAGCCGGTTGAAATCAATGTATATATTGCTTCTATATAGTCTAAGAAACATATATGCAAAGCATCCAAACAGTACAATTCGCGAATTTATTGTTCTTCAAGTTTAAGTGAACAACGAGTCCCATTGTTAATCCTTTAAAGGAAATTATTTGTAAATTTCGACAAGTAGAACAATGATTGGAACACGTAGACGGTTGAAATCTTTGTATATATTGCTTCTATATAGTCTAAGAAACATATATGCAAAGCATCCAAACAGTACCATTCGCCAATTTTTTGATCTTCAAGTTTAAGTGAACTACGAGCCCCATTGGTAATCCTTTAAAGGAAATTATTTGTAAATTTCAACAAGTAGAACAATGAATGGAACAGGTAGACGGTTGAAATCTTTGTATATATTGCTTCTATATAGTCTAAGAAACATATATGCAAGGCATCCAAACAGTACAATTCGCCAATTTTTTGTTCTTCAAGTTTAAGTGAACAATGAGACCCATTGTTAATCCTTTATCGGAAATTATTTGTAAATTTCCACAAGTAGAACAATGAATGGATCAGGTAGACGGTTGAAATCTTTGTATATATTGCTTCTATATAGTCTAAGAAACATATATGCAAAGCATCCAAACAGTACAATTCGCCAATTTATTGTTCTTCAAGTTTAAGTGAACTACGAGCCCCATTGTTAATCCTTTAAAGGAAATTATTTGTAAATTTCGACAAGTAGAACAATGAATGAACAGGTAGACGGTTGAAATCTATGTATATATTGCTTCTATATAGTCTAAGAAACATATATGCAAAGCATCCAAACAGTACCATTCGCCAATTTTTTGATCTTCAAGTTTAAGTGAACTACGAGCCCCATTGGTAATCCTTTAAAGGAAATTATTTGTAAATTTCAACAAGTAGAACAATGAATGGAACAGGTAGACGGTTGAAATCATTGTATATATTGCTTCTATATAGTCTAAGAAACATATATGCAAAGCATCCAAACAGTACAATTCGCCAATTATTTGATCTTCAAGTTTAAGCGAACTACGAGCCCCATTGTTAATACTTTAACGGAAATTATTTGTAACTTGCGACAAGTAGAACAATGAATGGAACAGGTAGCCGGTTGAAATCAATGTATATATTGCTTCTATATAGTCTAAGAAACATATATGCAAAGCATCCAAACAGTACAATTCGCGAATTTATTGTTCTTCAAGTTTAAGTGAACAACGAGCCCCATTGTTAATCCTTTAAAGGAAATTATTTGTAAATTTCGACAAGTAGAACAATGATTGGAACACGCAGACGGTTGAAATCTTTGTATATATTGCTTCTATAGAGTCTAAGAAACATATATGCAAAGCATCCAAACAGTACAATTCGCCAATTTATTGTTCTTTACGTTTAAGTGAACAACGAGCCCCATTGTTAATCCTTTAAAGGAAATTATTTGTAAATTTCGACAAGTAGAACAATGAATGTAACAGGTAGACGGTTGAAATCTTTGTATATATTGCTACTATATAATCTAAGAAACATATATGCAAAGCATCCAAACAGTACCATTCGCCAATTTTTTGATCTTCAAGTTTAAGTGAACTACGAGCCCATTGTTAATCCTTTAAAGGAAATTATTTGTAAATTTCAACAAGTAGAACAATGAATGGAACAGGTAGACTGTTGAAATCATTGTATATATTGCTTCTGTATAGTCTAAGAAACATATATGCAAAGCATCCAAACAGTACCATTCGCAATTTTTTGTTCTTCAAGTTTAAGTGAACAACGAGCCCCATTGTTAATCCTTTATCGGAAATTATTTGTAAATTTCGACAAGTAGAACAATGAATGGAACAGGTAGACTGTTGAAATCTTTGTATATATTGCTTCTATATAGTCTAAGAAACATATATGCAAAGCATCCAAACAGTACCATTCGCCAATTTTTTGTTCTTCAAGTTTAAGTGAAGTACGAGCCCCATTGTTAATCCTTTAAAGGAAATTATTTGTAAATTTCGACAAGTAGAACAATGAATGGAACAGGTAGACTGTTGAAATCATTGTATATATTGCTTCTATATAGTCTAAGAAACATATATGCAAAGCGTCCAAACAGTACAATTCGCCAATTATTTGATCTTCAAGTTTAAGTGAACTACGAGCCCCATTGTTAATACTTTAACGGAAATTATTTGTAACTTGCGACAAGTAGAACAATGAATGGAACAGGTAGCCGGTTGAAATCAATGTATATATTGCTTCTATATAGTCTAAGAAACATATATGCAAAGCATCCAAACAGTACCATTCGCAATTTTTTGTTCTTCAAGTTTAAGTGAAGTACGAGCCCCATTGTTAATCCTTTAAAGGAAATTATTTGTAAATTTCAACAAGTAGAACAATGAATGGAACAGGTAGACGGTTGAAATCATTGTATATATTGCTTCTATATAGTCTAAGAAACATATATGCAAAGCATCCAAACAGTACAATTCGCCAATTATTTGATCTTCAAGTTTAAGTGAACTACGAGCCCCATTGTTAATACTTTAACGGAAATTATTTGTAACTTGCGACAAGTAGAACAATGAATGGAACAGGTAGCCGGTTGAAATCAATGTATATATTGCTTCTATATAGTCTAAGAAACATATATGCAAAGCATCCAAACAGTACAATTCGCGAATTTATTGTTCTTCAAGTTTAAGTGAACAACGAGCCCCATTGTTAATCCTTTAAAGGAAATTATTTGTAAATTTCGACAAGTAGAACAATGATTGGAACACGCAGACGGTTGAAATCTTTGTATATATTGCTTCTATAGAGTCTAAGAAACATATATGCAAAGCATCCAAACAGTACAATTCGCCAATTTATTGTTCTTTACGTTTAAGTGAACAACGAGCCCCATTGTTAATCCTTTAAAGGAAATTATTTGTAAATTTCGACAAGTAGAACAATGAATGTAACAGGTAGACGGTTGAAATCTTTGTATATATTGCTACTATATAATCTAAGAAACATATATGCAAAGCATCCAAACAGTACCATTCGCCAATTTTTTGATCTTCAAGTTTAAGTGAACTACGAGCCCATTGTTAATCCTTTAAAGGAAATTATTTGTAAATTTCAACAAGTAGAACAATGAATGGAACAGGTAGACTGTTGAAATCATTGTATATATTGCTTCTGTATAGTCTAAGAAACATATATGCAAAGAATCCAAACAGTACAATTCGTCAATTATTTGATCTTCAAGTTTAAGTGAACTACGAGCCCCATTGTTAATACTTTAACGGAAATTATTTGTAACTTGCGACAAGTAGAACAATGAATGGAACAGGTAGCCGGTTGAAATCAATGTATATATTGCATCTATATAGTCTAAGAAACATATATGCAAAGCATCCAAACAGTACCATTCGCCAATTTCTTGTTCTTCAAGTTTAAGTGAACAACGAGCCCCAATGGTTAATCCTTTATCGGAAATTATTTGTAACTTTCGACAAGTAGAACAATGAATGGAACAGGTAGACGGTTGAAATCTTTGTATATATTGCTACTATATAATCTAAGAAACATATATGCAAAGCATCCAAACAGTACCATTCGCCAATTTTTTGATCTTCAAGTTTAAGTGAACTACGAGCCCCATTGTTAATCCTTTAAAGGAAATTATTTGTAAATTTCAACAAGTAGAACAATGAATGGGACAGGTAGACGGTTGAAATCTTTGTATATATTGCTTCTATATAGTCTAAGAAACATATATGCAAGGCATCCAAACTGTACAATTCGCCAATTTATTGTTCTTCAAGTTTAAGTGAACAACGAGCCCCATTGTTAATCCTTTAAAGGAAATTATTTGTAAATTTCAACAAGTAGAACAATGAATGGAACAGGTAGACGGTTGAAATCTTTGTATATATTGCTACTATATAATCTAAGAAACATATATGCAAAGCATCCAAACAGTACCATTCGCCAATTTTTTGATCTTCAAGTTTAAGTGAACTACGAGCCCCATTGTTAATCCTTTATAGGAAATTATTTGTAAAATTTCGACAAGTAGCACAATGATTGGAACACGTAGACGGTTGAAATCTTTGTATATATTGCTTCCATATAGTCTAAGAGACATATATGCAAAGCATCCAAACAGTACCATTCGCCAATTTTTTGTTCTTCAAGTTTAAGTGAACAATGAGACCCATTGTTAATCCTTTATCGGAAATTATTTGTAACTTTCGACAAGTAGAACAATGAATGGAACAGGTAGACTGTTGAAATCATTGTATATATTGCTTCTGTATAGTCTAAGAAACATATATGCAAAGAATCCAAACAGTACAATTCGCCAATTATTTGATCTTCAAGTTTAAGTGAACTACGAGCCCCATTGTTAATACTTTAACGGAAATTATTTGTAACTTGCGACAAGTAGAACAATGAATGGAACAGGTAGCCGGTTGAAATCAATGTATATATTGCTTCTATATAGTCTAAGAAACATATATGCAAAGCATCCAAACAGTACAATTCGCGAATTTATTGTTCTTCAAGTTTAAGTGAACAACGAGTCCCATTGTTAATCCTTTAAAGGAAATTATTTGTAAATTTCGACAAGTAGAACAATGATTGGAACACGTAGACGGTTGAAATCTTTGTATATATTGCTTCTATATAGTCTAAGAAACATATATGCAAAGCATCCAAACAGTACCATTCGCCAATTTTTTGATCTTCAAGTTTAAGTGAACTACGAGCCCCATTGGTAATCCTTTAAAGGAAATTATTTGTAAATTTCAACAAGTAGAACAATGAATGGAACAGGTAGACGGTTGAAATCTTTGTATATATTGCTTCTATATAGTCTAAGAAACATATATGCAAGGCATCCAAACAGTACAATTCGCCAATTTTTTGTTCTTCAAGTTTAAGTGAACAATGAGACCCATTGTTAATCCTTTATCGGAAATTATTTGTAAATTTCCACAAGTAGAACAATGAATGGATCAGGTAGACGGTTGAAATCTTTGTATATATTGCTTCTATATAGTCTAAGAAACATATATGCAAAGCATCCAAACAGTACAATTCGCCAATTTATTGTTCTTCAAGTTTAAGTGAACTACGAGCCCCATTGGTAATCCTTTAAAGGAAATTATTTGTAAATTTCAACAAGTAGAACAATGAATGGGACAGGTAGACGGTTGAAATCTTTGTATATATTGCTTCTATATAGTCTAAGAAACATATATGCAAGGCATCCAAACTGTACAATTCGCCAATTTATTGTTCTTCAAGTTTAAGTGAACAACGAGCCCCATTGTTAATCCTTTAAAGGAAATTATTTGTAAATTTCAACAAGTAGAACAATGAATGGAACAGGTAGACGGTTGAAATCTTTGTATATATTGCTACTATATAATCTAAGAAACATATATGCAAAGCATCCAAACAGTACCATTCGCCAATTTTTTGATCTTCAAGTTTAAGTGAACTACGAGCCCCATTGTTAATCCTTTAAAGGAAATTATTTGTAAATTTCAACAAGTAGAACAATGAATGGGACAGGTAGACGGTTGAAATCTTTGTATATATTGCTTCTATATAGACTAAGAAACATATATGCAAGGCATCCAAACTGTACAATTCGCCAATTTATTGTTCTTCAAGTTTAAGTGAACAACGAGCCCCATTGTTAATCCTTTAAAGGAAATTATTTGTAAATTTCAACAAGTAGAACAATGAATGGAACAGGTAGACGGTTGAAATCTTTGTATATATTGCTACTATATAATCTAAGAAACATATATGCAAAGCATCCAAACAGTACCATTCGCCAATTTTTTGATCTTCAAGTTTAAGTGAACTACGAGCCCCATTGTTAATCCTTTATAGGAAATTATTTGTAAAATTTCGACAAGTAGCACAATGATTGGAACACGTAGACGGTTGAAATCTTTGTATATATTGCTTCCATATAGTCTAAGAGACATATATGCAAAGCATCCAAACAGTACCATTCGCCAATTTTTTGTTCTTCAAGTTTAAGTGAACAATGAGACCCATTGTTAATCCTTTATCGGAAATTATTTGTAACTTTCGACAAGTAGAACAATGAATGGAACAGGTAGACTGTTGAAATCATTGTATATATTGCTTCTGTATAGTCTAAGAAACATATATGCAAAGAATCCAAACAGTACAATTCGCCAATTATTTGATCTTCAAGTTTAAGTGAACTACGAGCCCCATTGTTAATACTTTAACGGAAATTATTTGTAACTTGCGACAAGTAGAACAATGAATGGAACAGGTAGCCGGTTGAAATCAATGTATATATTGCTTCTATATAGTCTAAGAAACATATATGCAAAGCATCCAAACAGTACAATTCGCGAATTTATTGTTCTTCAAGTTTAAGTGAACAACGAGTCCCATTGTTAATCCTTTAAAGGAAATTATTTGTAAATTTCGACAAGTAGAACAATGATTGGAACACGTAGACGGTTGAAATCTTTGTATATATTGCTTCTATATAGTCTAAGAAACATATATGCAAAGCATCCAAACAGTACCATTCGCCAATTTTTTGATCTTCAAGTTTAAGTGAACTACGAGCCCCATTGGTAATCCTTTAAAGGAAATTATTTGTAAATTTCAACAAGTAAAACAATGAATGGAACAGGTAGACGGTTGAAATCTTTGTATATATTGCTTCTATATAGTCTAAGAAACATATATGCAAGGCATCCAAACAGTACAATTCGCCAATTTTTTGTTCTTCAAGTTTAAGTGAACAATGAGACCCATTGTTAATCCTTTATCGGAAATTATTTGTAAATTTCCACAAGTAGAACAATGAATGGATCAGGTAGACGGTTGAAATCTTTGTATATATTGCTTCTATATAGTCTAAGAAACATATATGCAAAGCATCCAAACAGTACAATTCGCCAATTTATTGTTCTTCAAGTTTAAGTGAACTACGAGCCCCATTGTTAATCCTTTAAAGGAAATTATTTGTAAATTTCGACAAGTAGAACAATGAATGGAACAGGTAGACGGTTGAAATCTATGTATATATTGCTTCTATATAGTCTAAGAAACATATATGCAAAGCATCCAAACAGTACCATTCGCCAATTTTTTGATCTTCAAGTTTAAGTGAACTACGAGCCCCATTGGTAATCCTTTAAAGGAAATTATTTGTAAATTTCAACAAGTAGAACAATGAATGGAACAGGTAGACGGTTGAAATCATTGTATATATTGCTTCTATATAGTCTAAGAAACATATATGCAAAGCATCCAAACAGTACAATTCGCCAATTATTTGATCTTCAAGTTTAAGTGAACTACGAGCCCCATTGTTAATACTTTAACGGAAATTATTTGTAACTTGCGACAAGTAGAACAATGAATGGAACAGGTAGCCGGTTGAAATCAATGTATATATTGCTTCTATATAGTCTAAGAAACATATATGCAAAGCATCCAAACAGTACAATTCGCGAATTTATTGTTCTTCAAGTTTAAGTGAACAACGAGCCCCATTGTTAATCCTTTAAAGGAAATTATTTGTAAATTTCGACAAGTAGAACAATGATTGGAACACGCAGACGGTTGAAATCTTTGTATATATTGCTTCTATAGAGTCTAAGAAACATATATGCAAAGCATCCAAACAGTACAATTCGCCAATTTATTGTTCTTTACGTTTAAGTGAACAACGAGCCCCATTGTTAATCCTTTAAAGGAAATTATTTGTAAATTTCGACAAGTAGAACAATGAATGTAACAGGTAGACGGTTGAAATCTTTGTATATATTGCTACTATATAATCTAAGAAACATATATGCAAAGCATCCAAACAGTACCATTCGCCAATTTTTTGATCTTCAAGTTTAAGTGAACTACGAGCCCATTGTTAATCCTTTAAAGGAAATTATTTGTAAATTTCAACAAGTAGAACAATGAATGGAACAGGTAGACTGTTGAAATCATTGTATATATTGCTTCTGTATAGTCTAAGAAACATATATGCAAAGAATCCAAACAGTACAATTCGTCAATTATTTGATCTTCAAGTTTAAGTGAACTACGAGCCCCATTGTTAATACTTTAACGGAAATTATTTGTAACTTGCGACAAGTAGAACAATGAATGGAACAGGTAGCCGGTTGAAATCAATGTATATATTGCATCTATATAGTCTAAGAAACATATATGCAAAGCATCCAAACAGTACCATTCGCCAATTTCTTGTTCTTCAAGTTTAAGTGAACAACGAGCCCCAATGGTTAATCCTTTATCGGAAATTATTTGTAACTTTCGACAAGTAGAACAATGAATGGAACAGGTAGACGGTTGAAATCTTTGTATATATTGCTACTATATAATCTAAGAAACATATATGCAAAGCATCCAAACAGTACCATTCGCCAATTTTTTGATCTTCAAGTTTAAGTGAACTACGAGCCCCATTGTTAATCCTTTAAAGGAAATTATTTGTAAATTTCAACAAGTAGAACAATGAATGGGACAGGTAGACGGTTGAAATCTTTGTATATATTGCTTCTATATAGTCTAAGAAACATATATGCAAGGCATCCAAACTGTACAATTCGCCAATTTATTGTTCTTCAAGTTTAAGTGAACAACGAGCCCCATTTTTAATCCTTTAAAGGAAATTATTTGTAAATTTCAACAAGTAGAACAATGAATGGAACAGGTAGACGGTTGAAATCTTTGTATATATTGCTACTATATAATCTAAGAAACATATATGCAAAGCATCCAAACAGTACCATTCGCCAATTTTTTGATCTTCAAGTTTAAGTGAACTACGAGCCCCATTGTTAATCCTTTATAGGAAATTATTTGTAAAATTTCGACAAGTAGCACAATGATTGGAACACGTAGACGGTTGAAATCTTTGTATATATTGCTTCCATATAGTCTAAGAGACATATATGCAAAGCATCCAAACAGTACCATTCGCCAATTTTTGTTCTTCAAGTTTAAGTGAACAATGAGACCCATTGTTAATCCTTTATCGGAAATTATTTGTAACTTTCGACAAGTAGAACAATGAATGGAACAGGTAGACTGTTGAAATCATTGTATATATTGCTTCTGTATAGTCTAAGAAACATATATGCAAAGAATCCAAACAGTACAATTCGCCAATTATTTGATCTTCAAGTTTAAGTGAACTACGAGCCCCATTGTTAATACTTTAACGGAAATTATTTGTAACTTGCGACAAGTAGAACAATGAATGGAACAGGTAGCCGGTTGAAATCAATGTATATATTGCTTCTATATAGTCTAAGAAACATATATGCAAAGCATCCAAACAGTATAATTCGCGAATTTATTGTTCTTCAAGTTTAAGTGAACAACGAGTCCCATTGTTAATCCTTTAAAGGAAATTATTTGTAAATTTCGACAAGTAGAACAATGATTGGAACACGTAGACGGTTGAAATCTTTGTATATATTGCTTCTATATAGTCTAAGAAACATATATGCAAAGCATCCAAACAGTACCATTCGCCAATTTTTTGATCTTCAAGTTTAAGTGAACTACGAGCCCCATTGGTAATCCTTTAAAGGAAATTATTTGTAAATTTCAACAAGTAGAACAATGAATGGAACAGGTAGACGGTTGAAATCTTTGTATATATTGCTTCTATATAGTCTAAGAAACATATATGCAAGGCATCCAAACAGTACAATTCGCCAATTTTTTGTTCTTCAAGTTTAAGTGAACAATGAGACCCATTGTTAATCCTTTATCGGAAATTATTTGTAAATTTCCACAAGTAGAACAATGAATGGATCAGGTAGACGGTTGAAATCTTTGTATATATTGCTTCTATATAGTCTAAGAAACATATATGCAAAGCATCCAAACAGTACAATTCGCCAATTTATTGTTCTTCAAGTTTAAGTGAACTACGAGCCCCATTGTTAATCCTTTAAAGGAAATTATTTGTAAATTTCGACAAGTAGAACAATGAATGGAACAGGTAAACGGTTGAAATCTATGTATATATTGCTTCTATATAGTCTAAGAAACATATATGCAAAGCATCCAAACAGTACAATTCGCCAATTTATTGTTCTTCAAGTTTAAGTGAACTACGAGCCCCATTGTTAATCCTTTAAAGGAAATTATTTGTAAATTTCGACAAGTAGAACAATGAATGGAACAGGTAGACGGTTGAAATCTATGTATATATTGCTTCTATATAGTCTAAGAAACATATATGCAAGGCATCCAAACAGTACAATTCGCCAATTTATTGTTCTTCAAGTTTAAGTGAACAACGAGCCCCATTGTTAATCCTTTAAAGGAAATTATTTGTAAATTTCGACAAGTAGAACAATGAATGGAACAGGTAGACGGTTGAAATCATTGTATATATTGCTTCCATATAGTCTAAGAAACATATATGCAAAGCATCCAAACAGTACAATTCGCCAATTATTTGATCTTCAAGTTTAAGTGAACTACGAGCCCCATTGTTAATACTTTAACTGAAATTATTTGTAACTTGCGACAAGTAGAACAATGAATGGAACAGGTAGCCGGTTGAAATCAATGTATATATTGCTTCTATATAGTCTAAGAAACATATATGCAAGGCATCCAAACAGTACAATTCGCCAATTTATTGTTCTTCAAGTTTAAGTGAACAACGAGCCCCATTGTTAATCCTTTAAAGGAAATTATTTGTAAATTTCGACAAGTAGAACAATGAATGGAACAGGTAGACGGTTGAAATCTTTGTATATATTGCTACTATATAATCTAAGAAACATATATGCAAAGCATCCAAACAGTACCATTCGCCAATTTTTTGATCTTCAAGTTTAAGTGAACTACGAGCCCCATTGGTAATCCTTTAAAGGAAATTATTTGTAAATTTCAACAAGTAGAACAATGAATGGAACAGGTAGACGGTTGAAATCATTGTATATATTGCTTCTATATAGTCTAAGAAACATATATGCAAAGCATCCAAACAGTACAATTCGCCAATTATTTGATCTTCAAGTTTAAGTGAACTACGAGCCCCATTGTTAATACTTTAACGGAAATTATTTGTAACTTGCGACAAGTAGAACAATGAATGGAACAGGTAGCCGGTTGAAATCAATGTATATATTGCTTCTATATAGTCTAAGAAACATATATGCAAAGCATCCAAACAGTACAATTCGCGAATTTATTGTTCTTCAAGTTTAAGTGAACAACGAGCCCCATTGTTAATCCTTTAAAGGAAATTATTTGTAAATTTCGACAAGTAGAACAATGATTGGAACACGCAGACGGTTGAAATCTTTGTATATATTGCTTCTATAGAGTCTAAGAAACATATATGCAAAGCATCCAAACAGTACAATTCGCCAATTTATTGTTCTTCACGTTTAAGTGAACAACGAGCCCCATTGTTAATCCTTTAAAGGAAATTATTTGTAAATTTCGACAAGTAGAACAATGATTGGAACACGCAGACGGTTGAAATCTTTGTATATATTGCTTCTATATAGTCTAAGAAACATATATGCAAAGCATCCAAACAGTACAATTCGCCAATTTATTGTTCTTCACGTTTAAGTGAACAACGAGCCCCATTGTTAATCCTTTAAAGGAAATTATTTGTAAATTTCGACAAGTAGAACAATGAATGGAACAGGTAGACGGTTGAAATCTTTGTATATATTGCTACTATATAATCTAAGAAACATATATGCAAAGCATCCAAACAGTACCATTCGCCAATTTTTTGATCTTCAAGTTTAAGTGAACTACGAGCCCATTGTTAATCCTTTAAAGGAAATTATTTGTAAATTTCAACAAGTAGAACAATGAATGGAACAGGTAGACTGTTGAAATCATTGTATATATTGCTTCTGTATAGTCTAAGAAACATATATGCAAAGAATCCAAACAGTACAATTCGTCAATTATTTGATCTTCAAGTTTAAGTGAACTACGAGCCCCATTGTTAATACTTTAACGGAAATTATTTGTAACTTGCGACAAGTAGAACAATGAATGGAACAGGTAGCCGGTTGAAATCAATGTATATATTGCATCTATATAGTCTAAGAAACATATATGCAAAGCATCCAAACAGTACCATTCGCCAATTTCTTGTTCTTCAAGTTTAAGTGAACAACGAGCCCCAATGGTTAATCCTTTAAAGGAAATTATTTGTAACTTTCGACAAGCAGAACAATGAATGGAACAGGTAGACGGTTGAAATCTTTGTATATATTGCGTTTATATAGTCTAAGAAACATATATGCAAAGCATCCAAACAGTACCATTCGCCAATTTTTTGTTCTTCAAGTTCAAGTGAACTACGAGCCCCATTGTTAATCCTTTAAAGGAAATTATTTGTAACTTTCGACAAGTAGAACAATGAATGGAACAGGTAGACGGTTGAAATCTTTGTATATATTGCTACTATATAATCTAAGAAACATATATGCAAAGCATCCAAACAGTACCATTCGCCAATTTTTTGATCTTCAAGTTTAAGTGAACTACGAGCCCCATTGTTAATCCTTTAAAGGAAATTATTTGTAAATTTCAACAAGTAGAACAATGAATGGGACAGGTAGACGGTTGAAATCTTTGTATATATTGCTTCTATATAGTCTAAGAAACATATATGCAAGGCATCCAAACTGTACAATTCGCCAATTTATTGTTCTTCAAGTTTAAGTGAACAACGAGCCCCATTGTTAATCCTTTAAAGGAAATTATTTGTAAATTTCAACAAGTAGAACAATGAATGGAACAGGTAGACGGTTGAAATCTTTGTATATATTGCTACTATATAATCTAAGAAACATATATGCAAAGCATCCAAACAGTACCATTCGCCAATTTTTTGATCTTCAAGTTTAAGTGAACTACGAGCCCCATTGTTAATCCTTTATAGGAAATTATTTGTAAAATTTCGACAAGTAGCACAATGATTGGAACACGTAGACGGTTGAAATCTTTGTATATATTGCTTCCATATAGTCTAAGAGACATATATGCAAAGCATCCAAACAGTACCATTCGCCAATTTTTTGTTCTTCAAGTTTAAGTGAACAATGAGACCCATTGTTAATCCTTTATCGGAAATTATTTGTAACTTTCGACAAGTAGAACAATGAATGGAACAGGTAGACTGTTGAAATCATTGTATATATTGCTTCTGTATAGTCTAAGAAACATATATGCAAAGAATCCAAACAGTACAATTCGCCAATTATTTGATCTTCAAGTTTAAGTGAACTACGAGCCCCATTGTTAATACTTTAACGGAAATTATTTGTAACTTGCGACAAGTAGAACAATGAATGGAACAGGTAGCCGGTTGAAATCAATGTATATATTGCTTCTATATAGTCTAAGAAACATATATGCAAAGCATCCAAACAGTACAATTCGCGAATTTATTGTTCTTCAAGTTTAAGTGAACAACGAGTCCCATTGTTAATCCTTTAAAGGAAATTATTTGTAAATTTCGACAAGTAGAACAATGATTGGAACACGTAGACGGTTGAAATCTTTGTATATATTGCTTCTATATAGTCTAAGAAACATATATGCAAAGCATCCAAACAGTACCATTCGCCAATTTTTTGATCTTCAAGTTTAAGTGAACTACGAGCCCCATTGGTAATCCTTTAAAGGAAATTATTTGTAAATTTCAACAAGTAGAACAATGAATGGAACAGGTAGACGGTTGAAATCTTTGTATATATTGCTTCTATATAGTCTAAGAAACATATATGCAAGGCATCCAAACAGTACAATTCGCCAATTTTTTGTTCTTCAAGTTTAAGTGAACAATGAGACCCATTGTTAATCCTTTATCGGAAATTATTTGTAAATTTCCACAAGTAGAACAATGAATGGATCAGGTAGACGGTTGAAATCTTTGTATATATTGCTTCTATATAGTCTAAGAAACATATATGCAAAGCATCCAAACAGTACAATTCGCCAATTTATTGTTCTTCAAGTTTAAGTGAACTACGAGCCCCATTGTTAATCCTTTAAAGGAAATTATTTGTAAATTTCGACAAGTAGAACAATGAATGGAACAGGTAGACGGTTGAAATCTATGTATATATTGCTTCTATATAGTCTAAGAAACATATATGCAAGGCATCCAAACAGTACAATTCGCCAATTTATTGTTCTTCAAGTTTAAGTGAACAACGAGCCCCATTGTTAATCCTTTAAAGGAAATTATTTGTAAATTTCAACAAGTAGAACAATGAATGGAACAGGTAGACGGTTGAAATCATTGTATATATTGCTTCTATATAGTCTAAGAAACATATATGCAAAGCATCCAAACAGTACAATTCGCCAATTATTTGATCTTCAAGTTTAAGTGAACTACGAGCCCCATTGTTAATACTTTAACGGAAATTATTTGTAACTTGCGACAAGTAGAACAATGAATGGAACAGGTAGCCGGTTGAAATCAATGTATATATTGCTTCTATATAGTCTAAGAAACATATATGCAAAGCATCCAAACAGTACAATTCGCGAATTTATTGTTCTTCAAGTTTAAGTGAACAACGAGCCCCATTGTTAATCCTTTAAAGGAAATTATTTGTAAATTTCGACAAGTAGAACAATGATTGGAACACGCAGACGGTTGAAATCTTTGTATATATTGCTTCTATAGAGTCTAAGAAACATATATGCAAAGCATCCAAACAGTACAATTCGCCAATTTATTGTTCTTCACGTTTAAGTGAACAACGAGCCCCAGTGTTAATCCTTTAAAGGAAATTATTTGTAAATTTCGACAAGTAGAACAATGAATGGAACAGGTAGACGGTTGAAATCTTTGTATATATTGCTACTATATAATCTAAGAAACATATATGCAAAGCATCCAAACAGTACCATTCGCCAATTTTTTGATCTTCAAGTTTAAGTGAACTACGAGCCCATTGTTAATCCTTTAAAGGAAATTATTTGTAAATTTCAACAAGTAGAACAATGAATGGAACAGGTAGACGGTTGAAATCTATGTATATATTGCTTCTATATAGTCTAAGAAACATATATGCAAGGCATCCAAACAGTACAATTCGCCAATTTATTGTTCTTCAAGTTTAAGTGAACAACGAGCCCCATTGTTAATCCTTTAAAGGAAATTATTTGTAAATTTCGACAAGTAGAACAATGAATGGAACAGGTAGACGGTTGAAATCTTTGTATATATTGCTACTATATAATCTAAGAAACATATATGCAAAGCATCCAAACAGTACCATTCGCCAATTTTTTGATCTTCAAGTTTAAGTGAACTACGAGCCCCATTGTTAATACTTTAACGGAAATTATTTGTAACTTGCGACAAGTAGAACAATGAATGGAACAGGTAGCCGGTTGAAATCAATGTATATATTGCTTCTATATAGTCTAAGAAACATATATGCAAAGCATCCAAACAGTACAATTCGCGAATTTATTGTCCTTCAAGTTTAAGTGAACAACGAGCCCCATTGTTAATCCTTTAAAGGAAATTATTTGTAAATTTCGACAAGTAGAACAATGATTGGAACACGTAGACGGTTGAAATCTTTGTATATATTGCTTCTATATAGTCTAAGAAACATATATGCAAAGCATCCAAACAGTACAATTCGCCAATTTATTGTTCTTCAAGTTTAAGTGAACAACGAGCCCCATTGTTAATCCTTTAAAGGAAATTATTTGTAAATTTCGACAAGTAGAACAATGAATGGAACAGGTAGACGGTTGAAATCTTTGTATATATTGCTACTATATAATCTAAGAAACATATATGCAAAGCATCCAAACAGTACCATTCCCCAATTTTTTGATCTTCAAGATTAAGTGAACTACGAGCCCCATTGTTAATCCTTTAAAGGAAATTATTTGTAAATTTCAACAAGTAGAACAATAAATGGAACAGGTAGACTGTTGAAATCATTGTATATATTGCTTCTATATAGTCTAAGAAACATATATGCAAAGCATCCAAACAGTACCATTCGCCAATTTTTTGATCTTCAAGTTTAAGTGAACTACGAGCCCATTGTTAATCCTTTAAAGGAAATTATTTGTAAATTTCGACAAGTAGAACAATGATTGGAACACGCAGACGGTTGAAATCTTTGTATATATTGCTTCTATATAGTCTAAGAAACATATATGCAAAGCATCCAAACAGTACAATTCGCCAATTTATTGTTCTTCACGTTTAAGTGAACAACGAGCACAATTGTTAATCCTTTAAAGGAAATTATTTGTAAATTTCGACAAGTAGAACAATGAATGGAACAGGTAGACGGTTGAAATCTTTGTATATATTGCTACTATATAATCTAAGAAACATATATGCAAAGCATCCAAACAGTACCATTCGCCAATTTTTTGATCTTCAAGTTTAAGTGAACTACGAGCCCATTGTTAATCCTTTAAAGGAAATTATTTGTAAATTTCAACAAGTAGAACAATGAATGGAACAGGTAGACTGTTGAAATCATTGTATATATTGATTCTGTATAGTCTAAGAAACATATATGCAAAGAATCCAAACAGTACAATTCGTCAATTATTTGATCTTCAAGTTTAAGTGAACTACGAGCCCCATTGTTAATACTTTAACGGAAATTATTTGTAACTTGCGACAAGTAGAACAATGAATGGAACAGGTAGCCGGTTGAAATCAATGTATATGTTGCATCTATATAGTCTAAGAAACATATATGCAAAGCATCCAAACAGTACCATTCGCCAATTTCTTGTTCTTCAAGTTTAAGTGAACAACGAGCCCCAATGGTTAATCCTTTATCGGAAATTATTTGTAACTTTCGACAAGTAGAACAATGAATGGAACAGGTAGACGGTTGAAATCTTTGTATATATTGCGTTTATATAGTCTAAGAAACATATATGCAAAGCATCCAAACAGTACCATTCGCCAATTTTTTGTTCTTCAAGTTCAAGTGAACTACGAGCCCCATTGTTAATCCTTTAAAGGAAATTATTTGTAAATTTCGACAAGTATTACAATGATTGGAACACGTAGACGGTTGAAATCTTTGTATATATTGCTTCCATATAGTCTAAGAAACATATATGCAAAGCATCCAAACAGTACCATTCGCCAATTTTTTGTTCTTCAAGTTTAAGTGAACAATGAGACCCATTGTTAATCCTTTATCGGAAATTATTTGTAATTTTCGACAAGTAGAACAATGAATGGAACAGGTAGACGGTTGAAATCTATGTATATATTGCTTCTATATAGTCTAAGAAACATATATGCAAGGCATCCAAACAGTACAATTCGCCAATTTATTGTTCTTCAAGTTTAAGTGAACAACGAGCCCCATTGTTAATCCTTTAAAGGAAATTATTTGTAAATTTCGACAAGTAGAACAATGAATGGAACAGGTAGACGGTTGTAATCTTTGTATATATTGTTACTATATAATCTAAGAAACATATATGCAAAGCATCCAAACAGTACCATTCGCCAATTTTTTGATCTTCAAGTTTAAGTGAACTACGAGCCCCATTGTTAATACTTTAACGGAAATTATTTGTAACTTGCGACAAGTAGAACAATGAATGGAACAGGTAGCCGGTTGAAATCAATGTATATATTGCTTCTATATAGTCTAAGAAACATATATGCAAAGCATCCAAACAGTACAATTCGCGAATTTATTGTTCTTCAAGTTTAAGTGAACAACGAGCCCCATTGTTAATCCTTTAAAGGAAATTATTTGTAAATTTCGACAAGTAGAACAATGATTGGAACACGTAGACGGTTGAAATCTTTGTATATATTGCTTCTATATAGTCTAAGAAACATATATGCAAAGCATCCAAACAGTACAATTCGCCAATTTATTGTTCTTCAAGTTTAAGTGAACAACGAGCCCCATTGTTAATCCTTTAAAGGAAATTATTTGTAAATTTCGACAAGTAGAACAATGAATGGAACAGGTAGACGGTTGAAATTTTTATATATATTGCTACTATATAATCTAAGAAACATATATGCAAAGCATCCAAACAGTACCATTCGCCAATTTTTTGATCTTCAAGTTTAAGTGAACTACGAGCCCCATTGTTAATCCTTTAAAGGAAATTATTTGTAAATTTCAACAAGTAGAACAATGAATGGAACAGGTAGACTGTTGAAATCATTGTATATATTGCTTCTGTATAGTCTAAGAAACATTTATGCAAAGAATCCAAACAGTACAATTCGTCAATTATTTGATCTTCAAGTTTAAGTGAACTACGAGCCCCATTGTTAATACTTTAACGGAAATTATTTGTAACTTGCGACAAGTAGAACAATGAATGGAACAGGTAGCCGGTTGAAATCAATGTATATATTGCTTCCATATAGTCTAAAAAACATATATGCATAGCATCCAAACAGTAACATTCGCCAATTTTTTGTTCTTCAAGTTTAAGTGAACAATGAGAGCCATTGTTAATCCTTTATCGGAAATTATTTGTAACTTTCGACAAGTAGAACAATGAATGGAACAGGTAGACGGTTGAAATCATTGTATGTATTGCTTCTATATAGTCTAAGAAACATATATGCAAAGCATCCAAACAGTACCATTCGCCAATTTCTTGTTCTTCAAGTTTAAGTGAACAACGAGCCCCAATGGTTAATCCTTTATCGGAAATTATTTGTAACTTTCGACAAGTAGAACAATGAATGGAACAGGTAGACGGTTGAAATCTTTGTATATATTGCTACTATATAATCTAAGAAACATATATGCAAAGCATCCAAACAGTACCATTCGCCAATTTTTTGATCTTCAAGTTTAAGTGAACTACGAGCCCCATTGTTAATCCTTTAAAGGAAATTATTTGTAAATTTCAACAAGTAGAACAATGAATGGGACAGGTAGACGGTTGAAATCTTTGTATATATTGCTTCTATATAGTCTAAGAAACATATATGCAAAGCATCCAAACAGTACAATTCGCGAATTTATTGTTCTTCAAGTTTAAGTGAACAACGCGCCCCATTGTTAATCCTTTAAAGGAAATTATTTGTAAATTTCGACAAGTAGAACAATGATTGGAACACGTAGACGGTTGAAATCTTTGTATATATTGCTTCTATATAGTCTAAGAAACATATATGCAAAGCATCCAAACAGTACAATTCGCCAATTTATTGTTCTTCAAGTTTAAGTGAACAACGAGCCCCATTGTTAATCCTTTAAAGGAAATTATTTGTAAATTTCGACAAGTAGAACAATGAATGGAACAGGTAGACGGTTGAAATCTTTGTATATATTGCTACTATATAATCTAAGAAACATATATGCAAAGCATCCAAACAGTACAATTCGCCAATTTATTGTTCTTCAAGTTTAAGTGAACAACGAGCCCCATTGTTAATCCTTTAAAGGAAATTATTTGTAAATTTCGACAAGTAGAACAATGAATGGAACAGGTAGACGGTTGAAATCTTTGTATATATTGCTACTATATAATCTAAGAAACATATATGCAAAGCATCCAAACAGTACCATTCCCCAATTTTTTGATCTTCAAGATTAAGTGAACTACGAGCCCCATTGTTAATCCTTTAAAGGAAATTATTTGTAAATTTCAACAAGTAGAACAATAAATGGAACAGGTAGACTGTTGAAATCATTGTATATATTGCTTCTATATAGTCTAAGAAACATATATGCAAAGCATCCAAACAGTACCATTCGCCAATTTTTTGTTCTTCAAGTTTAAGTGAACAACGAGCCCCATTGTTAATCCTTTAAAGGAAATTATTTGTAAATTTCAACAAGTAGAACAATAAATGGAACAGGTAGACTGTTGAAATCATTGTATATATTGCTTCTATATAGTCTAAGAAACATATATGCAAAGCATCCAAACAGTACCATTCGCCAATTTTTTGTTCTTCAAGTTTAAGTGAACTACGAGCCCCATTGTTAATCCTTTATCGGAAATTATTTGTAATTTTCGACAAGTAGAACAATGAATGGAACAGGTAGACGGTTGAAATCTATGTATATATTGCTTCTATATAGTCTAAGAAACATATATGCAAGGCATCCAAACAGTACAATTCGCCAATTTATTGTTCTTCAAGTTTAAGTGAACAACGAGCCCCATTGTTAATCCTTTAAAGGAAATTATTTGTAAATTTCGACAAGTAGAACAATGAATGGAACAGGTAGACGGTTGTAATCTTTGTATATATTGTTACTATATAATCTAAGAAACATATATGCAAAGCATCCAAACAGTACCATTCGCCAATTTTTTGATCTTCAAGTTTAAGTGAACTACGAGCCCCATTGTTAATACTTTAACGGAAATTATTTGTAACTTGCGACAAGTAGAACAATGAATGGAACAGGTAGCCGGTTGAAATCAATGTATATATTGCTTCTATATAGTCTAAGAAACATATATGCAAAGCATCCAAACAGTACAATTCGCGAATTTATTGTTCTTCAAGTTTAAGTGAACAACGAGCCCCATTGTTAATCCTTTAAAGGAAATTATTTGTAAATTTCGACAAGTAGAACAATGATTGGAACACGTAGACGGTTGAAATCTTTGTATATATTGCTTCTATATAGTCTAAGAAACATATATGCAAAGCATCCAAACAGTACAATTCGCCAATTTATTGTTCTTCAAGTTTAAGTGAACAACGAGCCCCATTGTTAATCCTTTAAAGGAAATTATTTGTAAATTTCGACAAGTAGAACAATGAATGGAACAGGTAGACGGTTGAAATTTTTATATATATTGCTACTATATAATCTAAGAAACATATATGCAAAGCATCCAAACAGTACCATTCGCCAATTTTTTGATCTTCAAGTTTAAGTGAACTACGAGCCCCATTGTTAATCCTTTAAAGGAAATTATTTGTAAATTTCAACAAGTAGAACAATGAATGGAACAGGTAGACTGTTGAAATCATTGTATATATTGCTTCTGTATAGTCTAAGAAACATTTATGCAAAGAATCCAAACAGTACAATTCGTCAATTATTTGATCTTCAAGTTTAAGTGAACTACGAGCCCCATTGTTAATACTTTAACGGAAATTATTTGTAACTTGCGACAAGTAGAACAATGAATGGAACAGGTAGCCGGTTGAAATCAATGTATATATTGCTTCCATATAGTCTAAAAAACATATATGCATAGCATCCAAACAGTAACATTCGCCAATTTTTTGTTCTTCAAGTTTAAGTGAACAATGAGAGCCATTGTTAATCCTTTATCGGAAATTATTTGTAACTTTCGACAAGTAGAACAATGAATGGAACAGGTAGACGGTTGAAATCATTGTATGTATTGCTTCTATATAGTCTAAGAAACATATATGCAAAGCATCCAAACAGTACCATTCGCCAATTTCTTGTTCTTCAAGTTTAAGTGAACAACGAGCCCCAATGGTTAATCCTTTATCGGAAATTATTTGTAACTTTCGACAAGTAGAACAATGAATGGAACAGGTAGACGGTTGAAATCTTTGTATATATTGCTACTATATAATCTAAGAAACATATATGCAAAGCATCCAAACAGTACCATTCGCCAATTTTTTGATCTTCAAGTTTAAGTGAACTACGAGCCCCATTGTTAATCCTTTAAAGGAAATTATTTGTAAATTTCAACAAGTAGAACAATGAATGGGACAGGTAGACGGTTGAAATCTTTGTATATATTGCTTCTATATAGTCTAAGAAACATATATGCAAAGCATCCAAACAGTACAATTCGCGAATTTATTGTTCTTCAAGTTTAAGTGAACAACGCGCCCCATTGTTAATCCTTTAAAGGAAATTATTTGTAAATTTCGACAAGTAGAACAATGATTGGAACACGTAGACGGTTGAAATCTTTGTATATATTGCTTCTATATAGTCTAAGAAACATATATGCAAAGCATCCAAACAGTACAATTCGCCAATTTATTGTTCTTCAAGTTTAAGTGAACAACGAGCCCCATTGTTAATCCTTTAAAGGAAATTATTTGTAAATTTCGACAAGTAGAACAATGAATGGAACAGGTAGACGGTTGAAATCTTTGTATATATTGCTACTATATAATCTAAGAAACATATATGCAAAGCATCCAAACAGTACCATTCCCCAATTTTTTGATCTTCAAGATTAAGTGAACTACGAGCCCCATTGTTAATCCTTTAAAGGAAATTATTTGTAAATTTCAACAAGTAGAACAATAAATGGAACAGGTAGACTGTTGAAATCATTGTATATATTGCTTCTATATAGTCTAAGAAACATATATGCAAAGCATCCAAACAGTACCATTCGCCAATTTTTTGATCTTCAAGTTTAAGTGAACTACGAGCCCATTGTTAATCCTTTAAAGGAAATTATTTGTAAATTTCGACAAGTAGAACAATGATTGGAACACGCAGACGGTTGAAATCTTTATATATATTGCTTCTATATAGTCTAAGAAACATATATGCAAAGCATCCAAACAGTACAATTCGCCAATTTATTGTTCTTCACGTTTAAGTGAACAACGAGCCCCATTGTTAATCCTTTAAAGGAAATTATTTGTAAATTTCAACAAGTAGAACAATGAATGGAACAGGTAGACTGTTAAAATCATTGTATATATTGATTCTGTATAGTCTAAGAAACATATATGCAAAGAATCCAAACAGTACAATTCGTCAATTATTTGATCTTCAAGTTTAAGTGAACTACGAGCCCCATTGTTAATACTTTAACGGAAATTATTTGTAACTTGCGACAAGTAGAACAATGAATGGAACAGGTAGCCGGTTGAAATCAATGTATATGTTGCATCTATATAGTCTAAGAAACATATATGCAAAGCATCCAAACAGTACCATTCGCCAATTTCTTGTTCTTCAAGTTTAAGTGAACAACGAGCCCCAATGGTTAATCCTTTATCGGAAATTATTTGTAACTTTCGACAAGTAGAACAATGAATGGAACAGGTAGACGGTTGAAATCTTTGTATATATTGCGTTTATATAGTCTAAGAAACATATATGCAAAGCATCCAAACAGTACCATTCGCCAATTTTTTGTTCTTCAAGATCAAGTGAACTACGAGCCCCATTGTTAATCCTTTAAAGGAAATTATTTGTAAATTTCGACAAGTATTACAATGATTGGAACACGTAGACGGTTGAAATCTTTGTATATATTGCTACCATATAGTCTAAGAAACATATATGCAAAGCATCCAAACAGTACCATTCGCCAATTTTTTGTTCTTCAAGTTTAAGTGAACAATGAGACCCATTGTTAATCCTTTATCGGAAATTATTTGTAATTTTCGACAAGTAGAACAATGAATGGAACAGGTAGACGGTTGAAATCTATGTATATATTGCTTCTATATAGTCTAAGAAACATATATGCAAGGCATCCAAACAGTACAATTCGCCAATTTATTGTTCTTCAAGTTTAAGTGAACAACGAGCCCCATTGTTAATCCTTTAAAGGAAATTATTTGTAAATTTCGACAAGTAGAACAATGAATGGAACAGGTAGACGGTTGTAATCTTTGTATATATTGCTACTATATAATCTAAGAAACATATATGCAAAGCATCCAAACAGTACCATTCGCCAATTTTTTGATCTTCAAGTTTAAGTGAACTACGAGCCCCATTGTTAATACTTTAACGGAAATTATTTGTAACTTGCGACAAGTAGAACAATGAATGGAACAGGTAGCCGGTTGAAATCAATGTATATATTGCTTCTATATAGTCTAAGAAACATATATGCAAAGCATCCAAACAGTACAATTCGCGAATTTATTGTTCTTCAAGTTTAAGTGAACAACGAGCCCCATTGTTAATCCTTTAAAGGAAATTATTTGTAAATTTCGACAAGTAGAACAATGATTGGAACACGTAGACGGTTGAAATCTTTGTATATATTGCTTCTATATAGTCTAAGAAACATATATGCAAAGCATCCAAACAGTACAATTCGCCAATTTATTGTTCTTCAAGTTTAAGTGAACAACGAGCCCCATTGTTAATCCTTTAAAGGAAGTTATTTGTAAATTTCGACAAGTAGAACAATGAATGGAACAGGTAGACGGTTGAAATTTTTATATATATTGCTACTATATAATCTAAGAAACATATATGCAAAGCATCCAAACAGTACCATTCGCCAATTTTTTGATCTTCAAGTTTAAGTGAACTACGAGCCCCATTGTTAATCCTTTAAAGGAAATTATTTGTAAATTTCAACAAGTAGAACAATGAATGGAACAGGTAGACGGTTGAAATCTTTGTATATATTGCTTCTATATAGTCTAAGAAACATATATGCAAAGCATCCAAACAGTACCATTCGCCAATTTTTTGTTCTTCATGTTTAAGTGAACTACGAGCCCCATTGTTAATCCTTTATAGGAAATTATTTGTAAAATTTCGACAAGTAGCACAATGATTGGAACACGTAGACGGTTGAAATCTTTGTATATATTGCTTCCATATAGTCTAAGAGACATATATGCAAAGCATCCAAACAGTACCATTCGCCAATTTTTTGTTCTTCAAGTTTAAGTGAACAATGAGACCCATTGTTAATCCTTTATCGGAAATTATTTGTAACTTTCGACAAGTAGAACAATGAATGGACCAGGTAGACTGTTGAAATCATTGTATATATTGCTTCTGTATAGTCTAAGAAACATATATGCAAAGAATCCAAACAGTACAATTCGCCAATTATTTGATCTTCAAGTTTAAGTGAACTACGAGCCCCATTGTTAATACTTTAACGGAAATTATTTGTAACTTGCGACAAGTAGAACAATGAATGGAACAGGTAGCCGGTTGAAATCAATGTATATATTGCTTCTATATAGTCTAAGAAACATATATGCAAAGCATCCAAACAGTACAATTCGCGAATTTATTGTTCTTCAAGTTTAAGTGAACAACGAGTCCCATTGTTAATCCTTTAAAGGAAATTATTTGTAAATTTCGACAAGTAGAACAATGATTGGAACACGTAGACGGTTGAAATCTTTGTATATATTGCTTCTATATAGTCTAAGAAACATATATGCAAAGCATCCAAACAGTACCAATCGCCAATTTTTTGATCTTCAAGTTTAAGTGAACTACGAGCCCCATTGGTAATCCTTTAAAGGAAATTATTTGTAAATTTCAACAAGTAGAACAATGAATGGAACAGGTAGACGGTTGAAATCTTTGTATATATTGCTTCTATATAGTCTAAGAAACATATATGCAAGGCATCCAAACAGTACAATTCGCCAATTTTTTGTTCTTCAAGTTTAAGTGAACAATGAGACCCATTGTTAATCCTTTATCGGAAATTATTTGTAAATTTCCACAAGTAGAACAATGAATGGATCAGGTAGACGGTTGAAATCTTTGTATATATTGCTTCTATATAGTCTAAGAAACATATATGCAAAGCATCCAAACAGTACAATTCGCCAATTTATTGTTCTTCAAGTTTAAGTGAACTACGAGCCCCATTGTTAATCCTTTAAAGGAAATTATTTGTAAATTTCGACAAGTAGAACAATGAATGGAACAGGTAGACGGTTGAAATCTATGTATATATTGCTTCTATATAGTCTAAGAAACATATATGCAAGGCATCCAAACAGTACAATTCGCCAATTTATTGTTCTTCAAGTTTAAGTGAACAACGAGCCCCATTGTTAATCCTTTAAAGGAAATTATTTGTAAATTTCGACAAGTAGAACAATGAATGGAACAGGTAGACGGTTGAAATCTTTGTATATATTGCTACTATATAATCTAAGAAACATATATGCAAAGCATCCAAACAGTACCATTCGCCAATTTTTTGATCTTCAAGTTTAAGTGAACTACGAGCCCCATTGTTAATCCTTTAAAGGAAATTATTTGTAAATTTCAACAAGTAGAACAATGAATGGAACAGGTAGACGGTTGAAATCATTGTATATATTGCTTCTATATAGTCTAAGAAACATATATGCAAAGCATCCAAACAGTACAATTCGCCAATTATTTGATCTTCAAGTTTAAGTGAACTACGAGCCCCATTGTTAATACTTTAACGGAAATTATTTGTAACTTGCGACAAGTAGAACAATGAATGGAACAGGTAGCCGGTTGAAATCAATGTATATATTGCTTCTATATAGTCTAAGAAACATATATGCAAAGCATCCAAACAGTACAATTCGCGAATTTATTGTTCTTCAAGTTTAAGTGAACAACGAGCCCCATTGTTAATCCTTTAAAGGAAATTATTTGTAAATTTCGACAAGTAGAACAATGATTGGAACACGCAGACGGTTGAAATCTTTGTATATATTGCTTCTATATAGTCTAAGAAACATATATGCAAAGCATCCAAACAGTACAATTCGCCAATTTATTGTTCTTCACGTTTAAGTGAACAACGAGCCCCATTGTTAATCCTTTAAAGGAAATTATTTGTAAATTTCGACAAGTAGAACAATGAATGGAACAGGTAGACGGTTGAAATCTTTGTATATATTGCTACTATATAATCTAAGAAACATATATGCAAAGCATCCAAACAGTACCATTCGCCAATTTTTTGATCTTCAAGTTTAAGTGAACTACGAGCCCATTGTTAATCCTTTAAAGGAAATTATTTGTAAATTTCAACAAGTAGAACAATGAATGGAACAGGTAGACTGTTGAAATCATTGTATATATTGCTTCTGTATAGTCTAAGAAACATATATGCAAAGAATCCAAACAGTACAATTCGTCAATTATTTGATCTTCAAGTTTAAGTGAACTACGAGCCCCATTGTTAATACTTTAACGGAAATTATTTGTAACTTGCGACAAGTAGAACAATGAATGGAACAGGTAGCCGGTTGAAATCAATGTATATATTGCATCTATATAGTCTAAGAAACATATATGCAAAGCATCCAAACAGTACCATTCGCCAATTTCTTGTTCTTCAAGTTTAAGTGAACAACGAGCCCCAATGGTTAATCCTTTATCGGAAATTATTTGTAACTTTCGACAAGCAGAACAATGAATGGAACAGGTAGACGGTTGAAATCTTTGTATATATTGCGTATATATAGTCTAAGAAACATATATGCAAAGCATCCAAACAGTACCATTCGCCAATTTTTTGTTCTTCAAGTTCAAGTGAACTACGAGCCCCATTGTTAATCCTTTAAAGGAAATTATTTGTAAATTTCGACAAGTAGAACAATGAATGGAACAGGTAGACGGTTGAAATCTTTGTATATATTGCTACTATATAATCTAAGAAACATATATGCAAAGCATCCAAACAGTACCATTCGCCAATTTTTTGATCTTCAAGTTTAAGTGAACTACGAGCCCCATTGTTAATCCTTTAAAGGAAATTATTTGTAAATTTCAACAAGTAGAACAATGAATGGGACAGGTAGACGGTTGAAATCTTTGTATATATTGCTTCTATATAGTCTAAGAAACATATATGCAAGGCATCCAAACTGTACAATTCGCCAATTTATTGTTCTTCAAGTTTAAGTGAACAACGAGCCCCATTGTTAATCCTTTAAAGGAAATTATTTGTAAATTTCAACAAGTAGAACAATGAATGGAACAGGTAGACGGTTGAAATCTTTGTATATATTGCTACTATATAATCTAAGAAACATATATGCAAAGCATCCAAACAGTACCATTCGCCAATTTTTTGATCTTCAAGTTTAAGTGAACTACGAGCCCCATTGTTAATCCTTTATAGGAAATTATTTGTAAAATTTCGACAAGTAGCACAATGATTGGAACACGTAGACGGTTGAAATCTTTGTATATATTGCTTCCATATAGTCTAAGAGACATATATGCAAAGCATCCAAACAGTACCATTCGCCAATTTTTTGTTCTTCAAGTTTAAGTGAACAATGAGACCCATTGTTAATCCTTTATCGGAAATTATTTGTAACTTTCGACAAGTAGAACAATGAATGGAACAGGTAGACTGTTGAAATCATTGTATTTATTGCTTCTGTATAGTCTAAGAAACATATATGCAAAGAATCCAAACAGTACAATTCGCCAATTATTTGATCTTCAAGTTTAAGTGAACTACGAGCCCCATTGTTAATACTTTAACGGAAATTATTTGTAACTTGCGACAAGTAGAACAATGAATGGAACAGGTAGCCGGTTGAAATCAATGTATATATTGCTTCTATATAGTCTAAGAAACATATATGCAAAGCATCCAAACAGTACAATTCGCGAATTTATTGTTCTTCAAGTTTAAGTGAACAACGAGTCCCATTGTTAATCCTTTAAAGGAAATTATTTGTAAATTTCGACAAGTAGAACAATGATTGGAACACGTAGACGGTTGAAATCTTTGTATATATTGCTTCTATATAGTCTAAGAAACATATATGCAAAGCATCCAAACAGTACCATTCGCCAATTTTTTGATCTTCAAGTTTAAGTGAACTACGAGCCCCATTGGTAATCCTTTAAAGGAAATTATTTGTAAATTTCAACAAGTAGAACAATGAATGGAACAGGTAGACGGTTGAAATCTTTGTATATATTGCTTCTATATAGTCTAAGAAACATATATGCAAGGCATCCAAACAGTACAATTCGCCAATTTCTTGTTCCTCAAGTTTAAGTGAACTACGAGCCCCATTGTTAATCCTTTAAAGGAAATTATTTGTAACTTTCGACAAGTAGAACAAGGAATGGAACAGGTAGACGGTTGAAATCATTGTATATATTGCTTCTATATAGTCTATGAAACATATATGCAAAGCATCCAAACAGTACAATTGGCTAATTTATTGTTCTTCAAGTTTAAGTGAACAACGGGCCCCATTGTTAATCCTTTAAAGGAATTTATTTGTAAATTTCGACAAGTAGAACAATGAATGGAATAGGTAGACGGTTGAAATCATTGTATATATTGCTTCTATATAGTCTAAGAAACATATATGCAAAGCATCCAAACAGTAACATTCGCCAATTTTTTGTTCTTCAAGTTTAAGTGAACTGCGAGCCCAATTGTTAATCCTTTAACGGAAATTATTTGTAACTTTCGACAAGGAGAACAATGAATGGATAAGGTAGACGGTTGAAATCATTGTATATATTGCTTCAGTATAGCCTAAGAAACATATATGCAATGCATCCAAACAGTACAAGTCGCCAATTCATTGTTCTTCAAGTTTAAGTGAACAACGAGCCCCATTGTTAATTCTTTAAAGGAATGATTTGTACCTTTCGACAAGTAGAACAACGAATGGAACAGGTAGACGGTTGAAATCATTGTATATATTGCTTCTATATAGTCTAAGAAACATATATGCAAAGCATCCAAACAGTACAATTCGCCAATTTTTTATTCCTCAAGATTAAGTAAACTACGATCCCCATTGTTAATCCTTTAAAGGAAATTATTTGTAACTTTCGACAAGTAGAACAAGGAATGGAACAGGTAGACGGTTGAAATCATTGTATATATTGCTTCTATATAGTCTAAGAAACATATATGCAAAGTATCCAAACAGTACCATTCGCCAATTTTTTGTTCTTCAAGTTTAAGTGAACTACGAGCCCCATTGTTAATCCTTTAAAGGAAATTATTTGTAAATTTCGACAAGTAGAACAATGAATGGAACAGGTAGACGGTTGAAATCTATGTATATATTGCTTCTATATAGTCTAAGAAACATATATGCAAGGCATCCAAACAGTAAAATTCGCCAATTTATTGTTCTTCAAGTTTAAGTGAACAACGAGCCCCATTGTTAATCCTTTAAAGGAAATTATTTGTAAATTTCGACAAGTAGAACAATGAATGGAACAGGTAGACGGTTGAAATCTTTGTATATATTGCTACTATATAATCTAAGAAACATATATGCAAAGCATCCAAACAGTACCATTCGCCAATTTTTTGATCTTCAAGTTTAAGTGAACTACGAGCCCCATTGTTAATACTTTAACGGAAATTATTTGTAACTTGCGACAAGTAGAACAATGAATGGAACAGGTAGCCGGTTGAAATCAATGTATATATTGCTTCTATATAGTCTAAGAAACATATATGCAAAGCATCCAAACAGTACAATTCGCGAATTTATTGTTCTTCAAGTTTAAGTGAACAACGAGCCCCATTGTTAATCCTTTAAAGGAAATTATTTGTAAATTTCGACAAGTAGAACAATGATTGGAACACGTAGACGGTTGAAATCTTTGTATATATTGCTTCTATATAGTCTAAGAAACATATATGCAAAGCATCCAAACAGTACAATTCGCCAATTTATTGTTCTTCAAGTTTAAGTGAACAACGAGCCCCATTGTTAATCCTTTAAAAGAAATTATTTGTAAATTTCGACAAGTAGAACAATGAATGGAACAGGTAGACGGTTGAAATTTTTATATATATTGCTACTATATAATCTAAGAAACATATATGCAAAGCATCCAAACAGTACCATTCGCCAATTTTTTGATCTTCAAGTTTAAGTGAACTACGAGCCCCATTGTTAATCCTTTAAAGGAAATTATTTGTAAATTTCAACAAGTAGAACAATGAATGGAACAGGTAGACTGTTGAAATCATTGTATATGTTGCTTCTGTATAGTCTAAGAAACATATATGCAAAGAATCCAAACAGTACAATTCGTCAATTATTTGATCTTCAAGTTTAAGTGAACTACGAGCCCCATTGTTAATACTTTAACGGAAATTATTTGTAACTTGCGACAAGTAGAACAATGAATGGAACAGGTAGCCGGTTGAAATCAATGTATATATTGCTTCCATATAGTCTAAAAAACATATATGCAAAGCATCCAAACAGTAACATTCGCCAATTTTTTGTTCTTCAAGTTTAAGTGAACAATGAGAGCCATTGTTAATCCTTTATCGGAAATTATTTGTAACTTTCGACAAGTAGAACAATGAATGGAACAGGTAGACGGTTGAAATCATTGTATGTATTGCTTCTATATAGTCTAAGAAACATATATGCAAAGCATCCAAACAGTACAATTCGCCAATTTTTTGTTCTTCAAGTTTAAGTGAACAATGAGCCCCAATGGTTAATCGTTTATCGGAAATTATTTGTAACTTTCGACAAGTAGAACAATGAATGGAACAGGTAGACGGTTGAAATCTTTGTATATATTGCTACTATATAATCTAAGAAACATATATGCAAAGCATCCAAACAGTACCATTCGCCAATTTTTTGATCTTCAAGTTTAAGTGAACTACGAGCCCCATTGTTAATACTTTAACGGAAATTATTTGTAACTTGCGACAAGTAGAACAATGAATGGAACAGGTAGCCGGTTGAAATCAATGTATATATTGCTTCTATATAGTCTAAGAAACATATATGCAAAGCATCCAAACAGTACAATTCGCGAATTTATTGTTCTTCAAGTTTAAGTGAACAACGAGCCCCATTGTTAATCCTTTAAAGGAAATTATTTGTAAATTTCGACAAGTAGAACAATGATTGGAACACGTAGACGGTTGAAATCTTTGTATATATTGCTTCTATATAGTCTAAGAAACATATATGCAAAGCATCCAAACAGTACAATTCGCCAATTTATTGTTCTTCAAGTTTAAGTGAACAACGAGCCCCATTGTTAATCCTTTAAAAGAAATTATTTGTAAATTTCGACAAGTAGAACAATGAATGGAACAGGTAGACGGTTGAAATTTTTATATATATTGCTACTATATAATCTAAGAAACATATATGCAAAGCATCCAAACAGTACCATTCGCCAATTTTTTGATCTTCAAGTTTAAGTGAACTACGAGCCCCATTGTTAATCCTTTAAAGGAAATTATTTGTAAATTTCAACAAGTAGAACAATGAATGGAACAGGTAGACTGTTGAAATCATTGTATATGTTGCTTCTGTATAGTCTAAGAAACATATATGCAAAGAATCCAAACAGTACAATTCGTCAATTATTTGATCTTCAAGTTTAAGTGAACTACGAGCCCCATTGTTAATACTTTAACGGAAATTATTTGTAACTTGCGACAAGTAGAACAATGAATGGAACAGGTAGCCGGTTGAAATCAATGTATATATTGCTTCCATATAGTCTAAAAAACATATATGCAAAGCATCCAAACAGTAACATTCGCCAATTTTTTGTTCTTCAAGTTTAAGTGAACAATGAGAGCCATTGTTAATCCTTTATCGGAAATTATTTGTAACTTTCGACAAGTAGAACAATGAATGGAACAGGTAGACGGTTGAAATCATTGTATGTATTGCTTCTATATAGTCTAAGAAACATATATGCAAAGCATCCAAACAGTACAATTCGCCAATTTTTTGTTCTTCAAGTTTAAGTGAACAATGAGCCCCAATGGTTAATCGTTTATCGGAAATTATTTGTAACTTTCGACAAGTAGAACAATGAATGTAACAGGTAGACGGTTGAAATCTTTGTACATATTGCTTCTATATAGTCTAAGAAACATATATGCAAAGCATCCAAACAGTACAATTCGCCAATTTCTTGTTCCTCAAGTTTAAGTGAACTACGAGCCCCATTGTTAATCCTTTAAAGGAAATTATTTGTAACTTTCGACAAGTAGAACAAGGAATGGAACAGGTAGACGGTTGAAATCATTGTATATATTGCTTCTATATAGTCTATGAAACATATATGCAAAGCATCCAAACAGTACAATTGGCTAATTTATTGTTCTTCAAGTTTAAGTGAACAACGGGCCCCATTGTTAATCCTTTAAAGGAATTTATTTGTAAATTTCGACAAGTAGAACAATGAATGGAATAGGTAGACGGTTGAAATCATTGTATATATTGCTTCTATATAGTCTAAGAAACATATATGCAAAGCATCCAAACAGTAACATTCGCCAATTTTTTGTTCTTCAAGTTTAAGTGAACTGCGAGCCCAATTGTTAATCCTTTAACGGAAATTATTTGTAACTTTCGACAAGGAGAACAATGAATGGATAAGGTAGACGGTTGAAATCATTGTATATATTGCTTCAGTATAGCCTAAGAAACATATATGCAAAGCATCCAAACAGTACAAGTCGCCAATTCATTGTTCTTCAAGTTTAAGTGAACAACGAGCCCCATTGTTAATTCTTTAAAGGAATGATTTGTACCTTTCGACAAGTAGAACAACGAATGGAACAGGTAGACGGTTGAAATCATTGTATATATTGCTTCTATATAGTCTAAGAAACATATATGCAAAGCATCCAAACAGTACAATTCGCCAATTTTTTATTCCTCAAGATTAAGTAAACTACGATCCCCATTGTTAATCCTTTAAAGGAAATTATTTGTAACTTTCGACAAGTAGAACAAGGAATGGAACAGGTAGACGGTTGAAATCATTGTATATATTGCTTCTATATAGTCTAAGAAACATATATGCAAAGTATCCAAACAGTACCATTCGCCAATTTTTTGTTCTTCAAGTTTAAGTGAACTACGAGCCCCATTGTTAATCCTTTAAAGGAAATTATTTGTAAATTTCGACAAGTAGAACAATGAATGGAACAGGTAGACGGTTGAAATCTTTGTATATATTGCTACTATATAATCTAAGAAACATATATGCAAAGCATCCAAACAGTACCATCCGCCAATTTTTTGATCTTCAAGTTTAAGTGAACTACGAGCCCCATTGTCAATCCTTTAAAGGAAATTATTTGTAAATTTCAACAAGTAGAACAATGAATGGAACAGGTAGACTGTTGAAATCATTGTATATATTGCTTCTGTATAGCCTAAGAAACATATATGCAAAGAATCCAAACAGTACAATTCGCCAATTATTTGATCTTCAAGTTTAAGTGAACAACGAGCCCCATTGTTAATACTTTAACGGAAATTATTTGTAACTTGCGACAAGTAGAACAATGAATGGAACAGGTAGCCGGTTGAAATCAATGTATATATTGCTTCTATATAGTCTAAGAAACATATATGCAAAGCATCCAAACAGTACAATTCGCGAATTTATTGTTCTTCAAGTTTAAGTGAACAACGAGCCCCATTGTTAATCCTTTAAAGGAAATTATTTGTAAATTTCGACAAGTAGAACAATGATTGGAACACGTAGACGGTTGAAATCTTTGTATATATTGCTTCTATATAGTCTAAGAAACATATATGCAAAGCATCCAAACAGTACAATTCGCCAATTTATTGTTCTTCAAGTTTAAGTGAACAACGAGCCCTATTGTTAATCCTTTAAAGGAAATTATTTGTAAATTTCGACAAGTAGAACAATGAATGGAACAGGTAGACGGTTGAAATCTTTGTATATATTGCTACTATATAATCTAAGAAACATATATGCAAAGCATCCAAACAGTACAATTCGCCAATTTTTTTATCTTCAAGTTTAAGTGAACTACGAGCCCCATTGTTAATCCTTTAAAGGAAATTATTTGTAAATTTCAACAACTAGAACAATGAATGGAACAGGTAGACTGTTGAAATCATTGTATATATTGCTTCTATATAGTCTAAGAAACATATATGCAAAGCATCCAAACAGTACCATTCGCCAATTTTTTGTTCTTCAAGTTTAAGTGAACAACGAGCCCCAATGGTTAATCCTTTAAAGGAAATTATTTGTAACTTTCGACAAGTAGAACAATGATTGGAACACGTAGACGGTTGAAATCTTTGTATATATTGCTTCTATATAGTCTAAGAAACATATATGCAAAGCATCCAAACAGTACCATTCGCCAATTTTTCGTTCTTCAAGTTTAAGTGAACAATGAGCCCCAATGGTTAATCCTTTATCGGAAATTATTTGTAATTTTCGACAAGTAGAACAATGAATGGAACAGGTAGACGGTTGAAATCTTTGTATATATTGCTTCTATATAGTCTAAGAAACATATATGCAAAGCATCCAAACAGTACAATTCGCCAATTTTTGGATCTTCAAGTTTAAGTGAACAGCGAGCCCAATTGATAATCATGAAATGGAAATTATTTGTAACTTTCTACAAGTAGAACAATGAATAGTACAGGTAGACGGGTGAAATCTTTCTATATATTGCTTCTATATAGTCTAAGAAACATATATGCAAAGCATCCAAACAGTATAATTCGCCAATTTCTTGTTCTTCAAGTTTAAGTGAACTACGAGCCCCATTGTTAATACTTTAACGGAAATTATTTGTAACTTGCGACAAGTAGAACAATGAATGGAACAGGTAGCCGGTTGAAATCAATGTATATATTGCTTCCATATAGTCTAAAAAACATATATGCAAAGCATCCAAACAGTAACATTCGCCAATTTTTTGTTCTTCAAGTTTAAGTGAACAATGAGAGCCATTGTTAATCCTTTATCGGAAATTATTTGTAACTTTCGACAAGTAGAACAATGAATGGAACAGGTAGACGGTTGAAATCATTGTATGTATTGCTTCTATATAGTCTAAGAAACATATATGCAAAGCATCCAAACAGTACAATTCGCCAATTTTTTGTTCTTCAAGTTTAAGTGAACAATGAGCCCCAATGGTTAATCGTTTATCGGAAATTATTTGTAACTTTCGACAAGTAGAACAATGAATGTAACAGGTAGACGGTTGAAATCTTTGTACATATTGCTTCTATATAGTCTAAGAAACATATATGCAAAGCATCCAAACAGTACAATTCGCCAATTTCTTGTTCCTCAAGTTTAAGTGAACTACGAGCCCCATTGTTAATCCTTTAAAGGAAATTATTTGTAACTTTCGACAAGTAGAACAAGGAATGGAACAGGTAGACGGTTGAAATCATTGTATATATTGCTTCTATATAGTCTATGAAACATATATGCAAAGCATCCAAACAGTACAATTGGCTAATTTATTGTTCTTCAAGTTTAAGTGAACAACGGGCCCCATTGTTAATCCTTTAAAGGAATTTATTTGTAAATTTCGACAAGTAGAACAATGAATGGAATAGGTAGACGGTTGAAATCATTGTATATATTGCTTCTATATAGTCTAAGAAACATATATGCAAAGCATCCAAACAGTAACATTCGCCAATTTTTTGTTCTTCAAGTTTAAGTGAACTGCGAGCCCAATTGTTAATCCTTTAACGGAAATTATTTGTAACTTTCGACAAGGAGAACAATGAATGGATAAGGTAGACGGTTGAAATCATTGTATATATTGCTTCAGTATAGCCTAAGAAACATATATGCAAAGCATCCAAACAGTACAAGTCGCCAATTCATTGTTCTTCAAGTTTAAGTGAACAACGAGCCCCATTGTTAATTCTTTAAAGGAATGATTTGTACCTTTCGACAAGTAGAACAACGAATGGAACAGGTAGACGGTTGAAATCATTGTATATATTGCTTCTATATAGTCTAAGAAACATATATGCAAAGCATCCAAACAGTACAATTCGCCAATTTTTTATTCCTCAAGATTAAGTAAACTACGATCCCCATTGTTAATCCTTTAAAGGAAATTATTTGTAACTTTCGACAAGTAGAACAAGGAATGGAACAGGTAGACGGTTGAAATCATTGTATATATTGCTTCTATATAGTCTAAGAAACATATATGCAAAGTATCCAAACAGTACCATTCGCCAATTTTTTGTTCTTCAAGTTTAAGTGAACTACGAGCCCCATTGTTAATCCTTTAAAGGAAATTATTTGTAAATTTCGACAAGTAGAACAATGAATGGAACAGGTAGACGGTTGAAATCTTTGTATATATTGCTACTATATAATCTAAGAAACATATATGCAAAGCATCCAAACAGTACCATCCGCCAATTTTTTGATCTTCAAGTTTAAGTGAACTACGAGCCCCATTGTCAATCCTTTAAAGGAAATTATTTGTAAATTTCAACAAGTAGAACAATGAATGGAACAGGTAGACTGTTGAAATCATTGTATATATTGCTTCTGTATAGCCTAAGAAACATATATGCAAAGAATCCAAACAGTACAATTCGCCAATTATTTGATCTTCAAGTTTAAGTGAACAACGAGCCCCATTGTTAATACTTTAACGGAAATTATTTGTAACTTGCGACAAGTAGAACAATGAATGGAACAGGTAGCCGGTTGAAATCAATGTATATATTGCTTCTATATAGTCTAAGAAACATATATGCAAAGCATCCAAACAGTACAATTCGCGAATTTATTGTTCTTCAAGTTTAAGTGAACAACGAGCCCCATTGTTAATCCTTTAAAGGAAATTATTTGTAAATTTCGACAAGTAGAACAATGATTGGAACACGTAGACGGTTGAAATCTTTGTATATATTGCTTCTATATAGTCTAAGAAACATATATGCAAAGCATCCAAACAGTACAATTCGCCAATTTATTGTTCTTCAAGTTTAAGTGAACAACGAGCCCTATTGTTAATCCTTTAAAGGAAATTATTTGTAAATTTCGACAAGTAGAACAATGAATGGAACAGGTAGACGGTTGAAATCTTTGTATATATTGCTACTATATAATCTAAGAAACATATATGCAAAGCATCCAAACAGTACAATTCGCCAATTTTTTTATCTTCAAGTTTAAGTGAACTACGAGCCCCATTGTTAATCCTTTAAAGGAAATTATTTGTAAATTTCAACAACTAGAACAATGAATGGAACAGGTAGACTGTTGAAATCATTGTATATATTGCTTCTATATAGTCTAAGAAACATATATGCAAAGCATCCAAACAGTACCATTCGCCAATTTTTTGTTCTTCAAGTTTAAGTGAACAACGAGCCCCAATGGTTAATCCTTTATCGGAAATTATTTGTAACTTTCGACAAGTAGAACAATGAATGGAACAGGTAGACGGTTGAAATCTTTGTATATATTGCGTTTATATAGTCTAAGAAACATATATGCAAAGCATCCAAACAGTACCATTCGCCAATTTTTCGTTCTTCAAGTTTAAGTGAACAATGAGCCCCAATGGTTAATCCTTTATCGGAAATTATTTGTAATTTTCGACAAGTAGAACAATGAATGGAACAGGTAGACGGTTGAAATCTTTGTATATATTGCTTCTATATAGTCTAAGAAACATATATGCAAAGCATCCAAACAGTACAATTCGCCAATTTTTGGATCTTCAAGTTTAAGTGAACAGCGAGCCCAATTGATAATCATGAAATGGAAATTATTTGTAACTTTCTACAAGTAGAACAATGAATAGTACAGGTAGACGGGTGAAATCTTTCTATATATTGCTTCTATATAGTCTAAGAAACATATATGCAAAGCATCCAAACAGTATAATTCGCCAATTTCTTGTTCTTCAAGTTTAAGTATACTTCGATCCTCATTGTTAATCCCTTAAAGGAAATTATTCGTAAATTTCGACAAGTAGAACAATGAATGGAAAAGGTAGACGGTTGAAATCTTTGTATATATTGCTTCCATATAGTCTAAGAAACATATATGCAAAGCATCCAAACAGTACCATTCGCCAATTTTTTGTTCTTCAAGTTTATGTGAACAATGAGACCCATTGTTAATCCTTTATCGGAAATTATTTGTAACTTTCGACAAGTAGAACACTGAATGGAACAGGTAGACGGTTGAAATCCTTGTATATATTGCGTCTATATAGTCTAAGAAACATATATGCAAAGCATCCAAACAGTACCATTCGCCAATTTTTTGATCTTCAAGTTTAAGTGAACTACGAGCCCCATTGTTAATCCTTTAAAGGAAATTATTTGTAACTTGCGACAAGTAGAACAATGAATGGAACAGGTAGCCGGTTGAAATCAATGTATATATTGCTTCTATATAGTCTAAGAAACATATATGCAAAGCATCCAAACAGTACCATTCGCCAATTTTTTGTTCTTCAAGATCAAGTGAACAACGAGCCCCAATGGTTAATCCTTTTTCGGAAATTATTTGTAACTTTCGACAAGTAGAACAATGAATGGAACAGGTAGACGGTTGAAATCATTGTATATATTGCTTCAGTATAGCCTAAGAAACATATATGCAAAGCATCCAAACAGTACCATTCGCCAATTTCTTGTTCTTCAAGTTTAAGTGAACTATGAGCCCCATTGTTAATCCTTTAAAGGAAATTATTTGTAAATTTCAACAAGTAGAACAATGAATGGAACAGGTAGACGGTTGAAATCATTGTATATATTGCTTCAGTATAGCCTAAGAAACATATATGCAAAGCATCCAAACAGTACAAGTCGCCAATTCATTGTTCTTGAAGTTTAAGTGAACAACGAGCCCCATTGTTAATCCTTTAAAGGAAATTATTTGTAACTTTCGACAAGTAGAACAAGGAATGGCACAGGTAGACGGTTGAAATCATTGTATATATTGCTTCTATATAGTCTAAGAAACATATATGCAAAGCATCCAAACAGTACAATTGGCCAATTTATTGTTCTTCAAGTTTAAGTGAACAACGGGCCCCATTGTTAATCCTTTAAAGGAATTTATTTCTAAATTTCGACAAGTAGAACAATGAATGGAATAGGTAGACGGTTGAAATCATTGTATATATTGCTTCTATATAGTCTAAGAAACATATATGCAAAGCATCCAAACAGTACAATTCGCCAATTTTTTGTTCCTCAAGATTAAGTAAACTACGATCCCCATTGTTAATCCTTTAACGGAAATTATTTGTAACTTTCGACAAGTAGAACAATGAATGGAACAGGTAGACGGTTGAAATCATTGTATATATTGCTTCTATATAGTCTAAGAAACATATATGCAAAGCATCCAAACAGAACCATTCGCCAATTTATTGTTCTTCAAGTTTAAGTGAACAACGAGCCCCATTGATAATCATGAAAGGGAAATTATTTGTAACTTTCTACAAGTAGAACAATGAATAGAACAGTTAGACTGTTGAAATCTTTGTATATATTGCTTCTATATACTCTAAGAAACATATATGCAAAGCATCCAAACAGTAACATTCGCCAATTTTTTGTTCTTCAAGTTTAAGTGAACTGCGAGCCCAATTGTTAATCCTTTAACGGAAATTATTTGTAACTTTCGACAAGGAGAACAATGAATGGAACAGGTAGACGGTTGAAATCATTGTATATATTGCTTCTATATAGTCTAAGAAACATATTTGCAAAGCATCCAAACAGTACCATTCGCCAATTTATTGTTCTTCAAGTTTAAGTGAACAACGAGCCCCATTGTTAATCCTTTAAAGGAAATTATTTGTAACTTTCGACAAGTAGAACAAGGAATGGAACAGGTAGACGGTTGAAATCATTGTATATATTGCTTCTATATAGTCTAAGAAACATATATGCAAAGTATCCAAACAGTACCATTCGCCAATTTTTTGTTCTTCAAGTTTAAGTGAACTATGAGCCCCATTGTTAATCCTTTAAAGGAAATTATTTGTAAATTTCAACAAGTAGAACAATGAATGGAACAGGTAGACGGTTGAAATCATTGTATATATTGCTTCAGTATAGCCTAAGAAACATATATGCAAAGCATCCAAACAGTACAAGTCGCCAATTCATTGTTCTTCAAGTTTAAGTGAACAACGAGCCCCATTGTTAATCCTTTAAAGGAAATTATTTGTAACCTTCGACAAGTAGAACAACGAATGGAACAGGTAGACGGTTGAAATCATTGTATATATTGCTTCTATATACTCTAAGAAACATATATGCAAAGCATCCAAACAGTACAATTCGCCAATTTTTTATTCCTCAAGATTAAGTAAACTACGATCCCCATTGTTAATCCTTTAAAGGAAATTATTTGTATCTTTCGACAAGTAGAACAATGAATGGAACAGGTAGACGGTTGAAATCATTGTATATGTTGCTTCTATATAGTCTAAGAAACATATTTGCAAAGCATCCAAACAGTACCATTCGCCAATTTATTGTTCTTCAAGTTTAAGTGAACAACGAGCCCCATTGTTAATCCTTTAAAGGAAATTATTTGTAACTTTCGACAAGTAGAACAAGGAATGGAACAGGTAGACGGTTGAAATCATTGTATATATTGCTTCTATATAGTCTAAGAAACATATATGCAAAGTATCCAAACAGTACCATTCGCCAATTTTTTGTTCTTCAAGTTTAAGTGAACTATGAGCCCAATTGTTAATCCTTTAACGGAAATTATTTGTATCTTTCGACAAGTAGAAAAATGAATGGAACAGGTAGACGGTTGAAATCATTGTATATATTGCTTCTATATAGTCTAAGAAACATATTTGCAAAGCATCCAAACAGTACCATTCGCCAATTTATTGTTCTTCAAGTTTAAGTGAACAACGAGCCCCATTGTTAATCCTTTAAAGGAAATTATTTGTAACTTTCGACAAGTAGAACAAGGAATGGAACAGGTAGACGGTTGAAATCATTGTATATATTGCTTCTATATAGTCTAAGAAACATATATGCAAAGTATCCAAACAGTACCATTCGCCAATTTTTTGTTCTTCAAGTTTAAGTGAACTATGAGCCCAATTGTTAATCCTTTAACGGAAATTATTTGTAACTTTTGACAAGGAGAACAATGAATGGATAAGGTAGACGGTTGAAATCATTGTATATATTGCTTCAGTATAGCCTAAGAAACATATATGCAAAGCATCCAAACAGTACAAGTCGCCAATTCATTGTTCTTCAAGTTTAAGTGAACAACGAGCCCCATTGTTAATTCTTTAAAGGAATTATTTGTAACTTTCGACAAGTAGAACAACGAATGGAACAGGTAGACGGTTGAAATCATTGTATATATTGCTTCTATATAGTCTAAGAAACATATATGCAAAGCATCCAAACAGTACAATTCGCCAATTTTTTATTCCTCAAGATTAAGTAAACTACGATCCCCATTGTTAATCCTTTAAAGGAAATTATTTGTAACTTTCGACAAGTAGAACAAGGAATGGAACAGGTAGACGGTTGAAATCATTGTATATATTGCTTCTATATAGTCTAAGAAACATATATGCAAAGTATCCAAACAGTACCATTCGCCAATTTTTTGTTCTTCAAGTTTAAGTGAACTATGAGCCCAATTGTTAATCCTTTAACGGAAATTATTTGTATCTTTCGACAAGTAGAAAAATGAATGGAACAGGTAGACGGTTGAAATCATTGTATATATTGCTTCTATATAGTCTAAGAAACATATTTGCAAAGCATCCAAACAGTACCATTCGCCAATTTATTGTTCTTCAAGTTTAAGTGAACAACGAGCCCCATTGTTAATCCTTTAAAGGAAATTATTTGTAACTTTCGACAAGTAGAACAAGGAATGGAACAGGTAGACGGTTGAAATCATTGTATATATTGCTTCTATATAGTCTAAGAAACATATATGCAAAGTATCCAAACAGTACCATTCGCCAATTTTTTGTTCTTCAAGTTTAAGTGAACTATGAGCCCAATTGTTAATCCTTTAACGGAAATTATTTGTAACTTTCGACAAGGAGAACAATGAATGGATAAGGTAGACGGTTGAAATCATTGTATATATTGCTTCAGTATAGCCTAAGAAACATATATGCAAAGCATCCAAACAGTACAAGTCGCCAATTCATTGTTCTTCAAGTTTAAGTGAACAACGAGCCCCATTGTTAATTCTTTAAAGGAATCATTTGTAACTTTCGACAAGTAGAACAACGAATGGAACAGGTAGACGGTTGAAATCATTGTATATATTGCTTCTATATAGTCTAAGAAACATATATGCAAAGCATCCAAACAGTACAATTCGCCAATTTTTTATTCCTCAAGATTAAGTAAACTACGATCCCCATTGTTAATCCTTTAACGGAAATTATTTGTATCTTTCGACAAGTAGAACAAGGAATGGAACAGGTAGACGGTTGAAATCATTGTATATATTGCTTCTATATAGTCTAAGAAACATATATGCAAAGCATCCAAACAGTACAATTCGCCAATTTTTTATTCCTCAAGATTAAGTAAACTACGATCCCCATTGTTAATCCTTTAACGGAAATTATTTGTATATTTCGACAAGTAGAACAATGAGTGGAACAGGTAGACTGTTGAAAACATTGTATATATTGCTTCTATATAGTCTAAGAAACATTTATGCAAAGCATCCAAACAGTACAATTCGCCAATTTTTTGTTCTTCAAGTTTAAGTAAACTACGATCCCCATTGTTAATCCCTTAACGGAAATTATTTGTAACTTTCGACAAGTAGAACAGTGAATGGAACAGGTAGACGGTTGAAATCTTTGTATATGTTGCTTCTATATAGTCTAAGAAACCTATATGCGAAGCATCTAAACAGTAACATTCGCCAATTTTTTGATCTTCAAGGTTAAGTGAACAGCGAGCCCCATTGATAATCATGAAATGGAAATTATTTGTAACTTTCTACAAGTAGAACAATGAATAGTACAGGTAGACAGGTGAAATCTTTGTATATATTGCTTCCATATAGTCTAAGAAACATATATGCAAAGCATCCAAACAGTACCATTCGCCAATTTTTTGTTCTTCAAGTTTAAGTGAACAATGAGCCCCATTGTTAATCCTTTATCGGAAATTATTTGTAACTTTCGACAAGTAGAACATTGAATGGAACAGGTAGACGGTTGAAATCTTTGTATCTATTGCTTCTATATAGTATAAGAAACATATATGCAAAGCATCCAAACAGTACCATTAGCCAATTTTTTGTTCTTCAAGTTTAAGTGAACAGCAAGCCCCATTGATAATCATGAAATGGAAATTATTTGTAACTTTCGCCAAGTAGAACAATGAATGGAACAGGTAGACGGTTGAAATCTTTGTATATATTGCTTCTATATAATCTAAGAAACATATATGCAAAGCATCCAAACAGTACCATTCGCCAATTTTTTGTTCTTCAAGTTTAAGTGAACTACGAGCCCCATTGTTAATCCTTTAAAGGAAATTATTTGTAAATTTCAACAAGTAGAACAATGAATGGATCATGTAGACGGTTGAAATCCTTGTATATATTGCTTCCATATAGTCTAAGAAACATGTACGCAAAGCATCCAAACAGTACCATTCGCCAATTTTTTGTCCTTCAAGTTTAAGTGAACAATGAGCCCCATTGTTAATCCTTTATCGGAAATTATTTGTAACTTTCGACAAGTAGAACAATGAATGGAACAGGTAGACGGGTGAAATCTTTCTATATATTTTGGCTCTAAATAGTCTAAGAAACATATATGCAAAGCATCCAAACAGTACAATTCGCCAATTTTTTGTTCTTCAAGTTTAAGTGAACAACGAGCGCCATTGTTAATCCTTTAAAGGAAGTTATTTGTAAATTTCGACAAGGAGAACAATGAATGGAACAGGTAGACGGTTGAAATCTTTGTATATATTGCTTCTATATAATCTAAGAAACATTAATGCAATGCATCCAAACAGTACAATTCGCAAATTTCTTGTTCCTCAAGTTTAAGTGAACTACGAGACCCATTGTTAATCCTTTAACGGAAATTAATTGTAACTTTCTACAAGTAGGACAATGATTGGAACACGTAGACGGTTGAAATCTTTATATATATTGCTTCTATATAGTCTAAGAAACATATACGCAAAGCATCCAAACAGTACCATTCGCCAATTTTTTGTTCTTCAAGTTTAAGTGAACAATGAGCCCCAATGGTTAATCCTTTATCGGAAATTACTTGTAATTTTCGACAAGTAGAACAATGAATGGAACAGGTAGACGGTTGAAATCTTTGTATATATTGCTTCTATATAGTCTACGAAACATATATGCAAAGCATCCAAACAGTACCATTCGCCAATTTTTTGTTCTTCAAGTTTAAGTGAACAGCAAGCCCCATTGGTAATCATGAAATGGAAATTATTTGTAACTTTCTACAAGTAGAACAATGAATAGTACAGGTAGACGGTTGAAATCTTTCTATATATTGCTTCTAAATAGTCTAAGAAACATATATGCAAAGCATCCAAACAGTACAATTCGCCAATTTATTGTTCTTCAAGTTTAAGTGAACAACGAGCCCCATTGTTAATCCTTTAAAGGAAATTATTTGTAAATTTCGACAAGTAGAACAATGAATGGAACAGGTAGACGGTTGAAATCTTTGTATATATTGCGTTTATATAGTCTAAGAAACATATATGCAAAGCATCCAAACAGTACCATTCGCCAATTTTTTGTTCTTCAAGTTTAAGTGAACAATGAGACCCATTGTTAATCCTTTAAAGGAAATTATTTGTAAATTTCGATAAGTAGAACAATGATTGGAACACGCAGACGGTTGAAATCTTTGTATATATTGCTTCTATATAGTCTAAGAAACATATATGCAAAGCATCCAAACAGTACAATTCGCCAATTTATTGTTCTTCACGTTTAAGTGAACAACGAGCCCCATTGTTAATCCTTTAAAGGAAATTATTTGTAAATTTCAACAAGTAGAACAATGAATGGAACAGGTAGACTGTTGAAATCATTGTATATATTGCTTCTGTATAGTCTAAGAAACATATATGCAAAGAATCCAAACAGTACAATACGTCAATAATTTGATCTTCAAGTTTAAGTGAACTACGAGCCCCATTGTTAATACTTTAACGGAAATTATTTGTAACTTGCGACAAGTAGAACAATGAATGGAACAGGTAGACGGTTGAAATCATTGTATATATTGCTTCTATATAGTCTAAGAAACATATATGCAAAGTATCCAAACAGTACCATTCGCCAATTTTTTGTTCTTCAAGTTTAAGTGAACTATGAGCCCAATTGTTAATCCTTTAACGGAAATTATTTGTATCTTTCGACAAGTAGAAAAATGAATGGAACAGGTAGACGGTTGAAATCATTGTATATATTGCTTCTATATAGTCTAAGAAACATATTTGCAAAGCATCCAAACAGTACCATTCGCCAATTTATTGTTCTTCAAGTTTAAGTGAACAACGAGCCCCATTGTTAATCCTTTAAAGGAAATTATTTGTAACTTTCGACAAGTAGAACAAGGAATGGAACAGGTAGACGGTTGAAATCATTGTATATATTGCTTCTATATAGTCTAAGAAACATATATGCAAAGTATCCAAACAGTACCATTCGCCAATTTTTTGTTCTTCAAGTTTAAGTGAACTATGAGCCCAATTGTTAATCCTTTAACGGAAATTATTTGTAACTTTCGACAAGGAGAACAATGAATGGATAAGGTAGACGGTTGAAATCATTGTATATATTGCTTCAGTATAGCCTAAGAAACATATATGCAAAGCATCCAAACAGTACAAGTCGCCAATTCATTGTTCTTCAAGTTTAAGTGAACAACGAGCCCCATTGTTAATTCTTTAAAGGAATCATTTGTAACTTTCGACAAGTAGAACAACGAATGGAACAGGTAGACGGTTGAAATCATTGTATATATTGCTTCTATATAGTCTAAGAAACATATATGCAAAGCATCCAAACAGTACAATTCGCCAATTTTTTATTCCTCAAGATTAAGTAAACTACGATCCCCATTGTTAATCCTTTAACGGAAATTATTTGTATCTTTCGACAAGTAGAACAAGGAATGGAACAGGTAGACGGTTGAAATCATTGTATATATTGCTTCTATATAGTCTAAGAAACATATATGCAAAGCATCCAAACAGTACAATTCGCCAATTTTTTATTCCTCAAGATTAAGTAAACTACGATCCCCATTGTTAATCCTTTAACGGAAATTATTTGTATATTTTGACAAGTAGAACAATGAGTGGAACAGGTAGACTGTTGAAAACATTGTATATATTGCTTCTATATAGTCTAAGAAACATTTATGCAAAGCATCCAAACAGTACAATTCGCCAATTTTTTGTTCTTCAAGTTTAAGTAAACTACGATCCCCATTGTTAATCCCTTAACGGAAATTATTTGTAACTTTCGACAAGTAGAACAGTGAATGGAACAGGTAGACGGTTGAAATCTTTGTATATGTTGCTTCTATATAGTCTAAGAAACCTATATGCGAAGCATCTAAACAGTAACATTCGCCAATTTTTTGATCTTCAAGGTTAAGTGAACAGCGAGCCCCATTGATAATCATGAAATGGAAATTATTTGTAACTTTCTACAAGTAGAACAATGAATAGTACAGGTAGACAGGTGAAATCTTTGTATATATTGCTTCCATATAGTCTAAGAAACATATATGCAAAGCATCCAAACAGTACCATTCGCCAATTTTTTGTTCTTCAAGTTTAAGTGAACAATGAGCCCCATTGTTAATCCTTTATCGGAAATTATTTGTAACTTTCGACAAGTAGAACATTGAATGGAACAGGTAGACGGTTGAAATCTTTGTATCTATTGCTTCTATATAGTATAAGAAACATATATGCAAAGCATCCAAACAGTACCATTAGCCAATTTTTTGTTCTTCAAGTTTAAGTGAACAGCAAGCCCCATTGATAATCATGAAATGGAAATTATTTGTAACTTTCGCCAAGTAGAACAATGAATGGAACAGGTAGACGGTTGAAATCTTTGTATATATTGCTTCTATATAATCTAAGAAACATATATGCAAAGCATCCAAACAGTACCATTCGCCAATTTTTTGTTCTTCAAGTTTAAGTGAACTACGAGCCCCATTGTTAATCCTTTAAAGGAAATTATTTGTAAATTTCAACAAGTAGAACAATGAATGGATCATGTAGACGGTTGAAATCCTTGTATATATTGCTTCCATATAGTCTAAGAAACATGTACGCAAAGCATCCAAACAGTACCATTCGCCAATTTTTTGTCCTTCAAGTTTAAGTGAACAATGAGCCCCATTGTTAATCCTTTATCGGAAATTATTTGTAACTTTCGACAAGTAGAACAATGAATGGAACAGGTAGACGGGTGAAATCTTTCTATATATTTTGGCTCTAAATAGTCTAAGAAACATATATGCAAAGCATCCAAACAGTACAATTCGCCAATTTTTTGTTCTTCAAGTTTAAGTGAACAACGAGCGCCATTGTTAATCCTTTAAAGGAAGTTATTTGTAAATTTCGACAAGGAGAACAATGAATGGAACAGGTAGACGGTTGAAATCTTTGTATATATTGCTTCTATATAATCTAAGAAACATTAATGCAATGCATCCAAACAGTACAATTCGCAAATTTCTTGTTCCTCAAGTTTAAGTGAACTACGAGACCCATTGTTAATCCTTTAACGGAAATTAATTGTAACTTTCTACAAGTAGGACAATGATTGGAACACGTAGACGGTTGAAATCTTTATATATATTGCTTCTATATAGTCTAAGAAACATATACGCAAAGCATCCAAACAGTACCATTCGCCAATTTTTTGTTCTTCAAGTTTAAGTGAACAATGAGCCCCAATGGTTAATCCTTTATCGGAAATTACTTGTAATTTTCGACAAGTAGAACAATGAATGGAACAGGTAGACGGTTGAAATCTTTGTATATATTGCTTCTATATAGTCTACGAAACATATATGCAAAGCATCCAAACAGTACCATTCGCCAATTTTTTGTTCTTCAAGTTTAAGTGAACAGCAAGCCCCATTGGTAATCATGAAATGGAAATTATTTGTAACTTTCTACAAGTAGAACAATGAATAGTACAGGTAGACGGTTGAAATCTTTCTATATATTGCTTCTAAATAGTCTAAGAAACATATATGCAAAGCATCCAAACAGTACAATTCGCCAATTTATTGTTCTTCAAGTTTAAGTGAACAACGAGCCCCATTGTTAATCCTTTAAAGGAAATTATTTGTAAATTTCGACAAGTAGAACAATGAATGGAACAGGTAGACGGTTGAAATCTTTGTATATATTGCGTTTATATAGTCTAAGAAACATATATGCAAAGCATCCAAACAGTACCATTCGCCAATTTTTTGTTCTTCAAGTTTAAGTGAACAATGAGACCCATTGTTAATCCTTTAAAGGAAATTATTTGTAAATTTCGACAAGTAGAACAATGATTGGAACACGCAGACGGTTGAAATCTTTGTATTTATTGCTTCTATATAGTCTAAGAAACATATATGCAAAGCATCCAAACAGTACAATTCGCCAATTTATTGTTCTTCACGTTTAAGTGAACAACGAGCCCCATTGTTAATCCTTTAAAGGAAATTATTTGTAAATTTCAACAAGTAGAACAATGAATGGAACAGGTAGACTGTTGAAATCATTGTATATATTGCTTCTGTATAGTCTAAGAAACATATATGCAAAGAATCCAAACAGTACAATACGTCAATAATTTGATCTTCAAGTTTAAGTGAACTACGAGCCCCATTGTTAATACTTTAACGGAAATTATTTGTAACTTGCGACAAGTAGAACAATGAATGCAACAGGTAGCCGGTTGAAATCAATGTATATATTGCTTCTATATAGTCTAAGAAACATATATGCAAAGCATCCAAACAGTACCATTCGCCAATTTTTTGTTCTTCAAGTTTAAGTGAACAACGAGCCCCAATGGTTAATCCTTTATCGGAAATTATTTGTAACTTTCGACAAGTAGAACAATGAATGGAACAGGTAGACGGTTGAAATCTTTGTATATATTGCTTCTATATAGTCTAAGAAACATATATGCAAGGCATCCAAACAGTACAATTCGCCAATTTATTGTTCTTCAAGTTTAAGTGAACAACGAGCCCCATTGTTAATCCTTTAAAGGAAATTATTTGTAAATTTCAACAAGTAGAACAATGAATGGAACAGGTAGACTGTTGAAATCATTGTATATATTGCTTCTGTATAGTCTAAGAAACATATATGCAAAGAATCCAAACAGTACCATTCGCCAATTTTTTGTTCTTCAAGTTTAAGTGAACAACGAGCCCCAATGGTTAATCTTTTATCGGAAATTATTTGTAACTTTCGACAAGTAGAACATGGAATGGAACAGGTAGACGGTTGAAATCTTTGTATATATTGCGTTTATATAGTCTAAGAAACATATATGCAAAGCATCCAAACAGTACCATTCGCCAATTTTTTGTTCTTCAAGTTTAAGTGAACAATGAGACCCATTGTTAATCCTTTAAAGGAAATTATTTGTAACTTTCGACAAGTAGAACAATGAATGGAACAGGTAGACGGTTGAAATCATTGTATATATTGCTTCTATATAGTCTAAGAAACATATATGCAAAGCATCCAAACAGTACAATTCGCCAATTTTTTGTTCTTCAAGTTTAAGTGAACAATGAGACCCATTGTTAATCCTTTATCGGAAATTATTTGTAAATTTCCACAAGTAGAACAATGAATGGATCAGGTAGACGGTTGAAATCTTTGTATATATTGCTTCTATATAGTCTAAGAAACATATATGCAAAGCATCCAAACAGTACAATTCGCCAATTTATTGTTCTTCAAGTTTAAGTGAACTACGAGCCCCATTGTTAATCCTTTAAAGGAAATTATTTTTAAATTTCGACAAGTAGAACAATGAATGGAACAGGTAGACGGTTGAAATCTATGTATATATTGCTTCTATATAGTCTAAGAAACATATATGCAAGGCATCCAAACAGTACAATTCGCCAATTTATTGTTCTTCAAGTTTAAGTGAACAACGAGCCCCATTGTTAATCCTTTAAAGGAAATTATTTGTAAATTTCGACAAGTAGAACAATGAATGGAACAGGTAGACGGTTGTAATCTTTGTATATATTGCTACTATATAATCTAAGAAACATATATGCAAAGCATCCAAACAGTACCATTCGCCAATTTTTTGATCTTCAAGTTTAAGTGAACTACGAGCCCCATTGGTAATCCTTTAAAGGAAATTATTTGTAAATTTCAACAAGTAGAACAATGAATGGAACAGGTAGACTGTTGAAATCATTGTATATATTGCTTCTGTATAGTCTAAGAAACATATATGCAAAGAATCCAAACAGTACAATTCGTCAATTATTTGATCTTCAAGTTTAAGTGAACTACGAGCCCCATTGTTAATACTTTAACGGAAATTATTTGTAGCTTGCGACAAGTAGAACAATGAATGGAACAGGTAGCCGGTTGAAATCAATGTATATATTGCATCTATATAGTCTAAGAAACATATATGCAAAGCATCCAAACAGTACCATTCGCCAATTTCTTGTTCTTCAAGTTTAAGTGAACAACGAGCCCCAATGGTTAATCCTTTATCGGAAATTATTTGTAACTTTCGACAAGTAGAACAATGAATGGAACAGGTAGACGGTTGAAATCTTTGTATATATTGCGTTTATATAGTCTAAGAAACATATATGCAAAGCATCCAAACAGTACCATTCGCCAATTTTTTGTTCTTCAAGTTCAAGTGAACTACGAGCCCCATTGTTAATCCTTTAAAGGAAATTATTTGTAAATTTCGACAAGTAGAACAATGATTGGAACACGTAGACGGTTGAAATCTTTGTATATATTGCTTCCATATAGTCTAAGAAACATATATGCAAAGCATCCAAACAGTACCATTCGCCAATTTTTTGTTCTTCAAGTTTAAGTGAACAATGAGACCCATTGTTAATCCTTTATCGGAAATTATTTGTAATTTTCGACAAGTAGAACAATGAATGGAACAGGTAGACGGTTGAAATCTATGTATATATTGCTTCTATATAGTCTAAGAAACATATATGCAAGGCATCCAAACAGTACAATTCGCCAATTTATTGTTCTTCAAGTTTAAGTGAACAACGAGCCCCATTGTTAATCCTTTAAAGGAAATTATTTGTAAATTTCAACAAGTAGAACAATGAATGGAACAGGTAGACGGTTGAAATCTTTGTATATATTGCTACTATATAATCTAAGAAACATATATGCAAAGCATCCAAACAGTACCATTCGCCAATTTTTTGATATTCAAGTTTAAGTGAACTACGAGCCCCATTGTTAATACTTTAACGGAAATTATTTGTAACTTGCGACAAGTAGAACAATGAATGGAACAGGTAGCCGGTTGAAATCAATGTATATATTGCTTCCATATAGTCTAAAAAACATATATGCAAAGCATCCAAACAGTAACATTCGCCAATTTTTTGTTCTTCAAGTTTAAGTGAACAATGAGAGCCATTGTTAATCCTTTATCGGAAATTATTTGTAACTTTCGACAAGTAGAACAATGAATGGAACAGGTAGACGGTTGAAATCTTTGTACATATTGCTTCTATATAGTCTAAGAAACATATATGCAAAGCATCCAAACAGTACAATTCGCCAATTTCTTGTTCCTCAAGTTTAAGTGAACTACGAGCCCCATTGTTAATCCTTTAAAGGAAATTATTTGTAAATTTCGACAAGTAGAACAATGAATGGAACAGGTAGACGGTTGAAATCTTTGTATATATTGCTACTATATAATCTAAGAAACATATATGCAAAGCATCCAAACAGTACCATCCGCCAATTTTTTGATCTTCAAGTTTAAGTGAACTACGAGCCCCATTGTCAATCCTTTAAAGGAAATTATTTGTAAATTTCAACAAGTAGAACAATGAATGGAACAGGTAGACTGTTGAAATCATTGTATATATTGCTTCTGTATAGCCTAAGAAACATATATGCAAAGAATCCAAACAGTACAATTCGCCAATTATTTGATCTTCAAGTTTAAGTGAACAACGAGCCCCATTGTTAATACTTTAACGGAAATTATTTGTAACTTGCGACAAGTAGAACAATGAATGAAACAGGTAGCCGGTTGAAATCAATGTATATATTGCTTCTATATAGTCTAAGAAACATATATGCAAAGCATCCAAACAGTACAATTCGCGAATTTATTGTTCTTCAAGTTTAAGTGAACAACGAGCCCCATTGTTAATCCTTTAAAGGAAATTATTTGTAAATTTCGACAAGTAGAACAATGATTGGAACACGTAGACGGTTGAAATCATTGTATATGTTGCTTCTGTATAGTCTAAGAAACATATATGCAAAGAATCCAAACAGTACAATTCGTCAATTATTTGATCTTCAAGTTTAAGTGAACTACGAGCCCCATTGTTAATACTTTAACGGAAATTATTTGTAACTTGCGACAAGTAGAACAATGAATGGAACAGGTAGCCGGTTGAAATCAATGTATATATTGCTTCCATATAGTCTAAAAAACATATATGCAAAGCATCCAAACAGTAACATTCGCCAATTTTTTGTTCTTCAAGTTTAAGTGAACAATGAGAGCCATTGTTAATCCTTTATCGGAAATTATTTGTAACTTTCGACAAGTAGAACAATGAATGGAACAGGTAGACGGTTGAAATCTTTGTACATATTGCTTCTATATAGTCTAAGAAACATATATGCAAAGCATCCAAACAGTACAATTCGCCAATTTCTTGTTCCTCAAGTTTAAGTGAACAACGAGCCCCATTGTTAATCCTTTAAAGGAAATTATTTGTAAATTTCGACAAGTAGAACAATGAATGGAACAGGTAGACGGTTGAAATCTTTGTATATATTGCTACTATATAATCTAAGAAACATATATGCAAAGCATCCAAACAGTACCATCCGCCAATTTTTTGATCTTCAAGTTTAAGTGAACTACGAGCCCCATTGTCAATCCTTTAAAGGAAATTATTTGTAAATTTCAACAAGTAGAACAATGAATGGAACAGGTAGACTGTTGAAATCATTGTATATATTGCTTCTGTATAGCCTAAGAAACATATATGCAAAGAATCCAAACAGTACAATTCCCCAATTATTTGATCTTCAAGTTTAAGTGAACAACGAGCCCCATTGTTAATACTTTAACGGAAATTATTTGTAACTTGCGACAAGTAGAACAATGAATGGAACAGGTAGCCGGTTGAAATCAATGTATATATTGCTTCTATATAGTCTAAGAAACATATATGCAAAGCATCCAAACAGTACAATTCGCGAATTTATTGTTCTTCAAGTTTAAGTGAACAACGAGCCCCATTGTTAATCCTTTAAAGGAAATTATTTGTAAATTTCGACAAGTAGAACAATGATTGGAACACGTAGACGGTTGAAATCTTTGTATATATTGCTTCTATATAGTCTAAGAAACATATATGCAAAGCATCCAAACAGTACAATTCGCCAATTTATTGTTCTTCAAGTTTAAGTGAACAACGAGCCCCATTGTTAATCCTTTAAAGGAAATTATTTGTAAATTTCGACAAGTAGAACAATGAATGGAACAGGTAGACGGTTGAAATCTTTGTATATATTGCTACTATATAATCTAAGAAACATATATGCAAAGCATCCAAACAGTACCATTCGCCAATTTTTTGATCTTCAAGTTTAAGTGAACTACGAGCCCCATTCTTAATCCTTTAAAGGAAATTATTTGTAAATTTCAACAAGTAGAACAATGAATGGAACAGGTAGACTGTTGAAATCATTGTATATATTGCTTCTATATAGTCTAAGAAACATATATGCAAAGCATCCAAACAGTACCATTCGCCAATTTTTTGTTCTTCAAGTTTAAGTGAACTACGAGCCCCATTGTTAATCCTTTAAAGGAAATTATTTCTAAATATCGACAAGTAGAACAATGAATGGAACAGGTAGACTGTTGAAATCATTGTATATATTACTTCTATATAGTCTAAGAAACATATATGCAAAGCATCCAAACAGTACCATTCGCCAATTTTTTGATCTTCAAGTTTAAGTGAACTACGAGCCCATTGTTAATCCTTTAAAGGAAATTATTTGTAAATTTCAACAAGTAGAACAATGAATGGAACAGGTAGACTGTTGAAATCATTGTATATATTGCTTCTGTATAGCCTAAGAAACATATATGCAAAGAATCCAAACAGTACAATTCGCCAATTATTTGATCTTCAAGTTTAAGTGAACAACGAGCCCCATTGTTAATACTTTAACGGAAATTATTTGTAACTTGCGACAAGTAGAACAATGAATGGAACAGGTAGCCGGTTGAAATCAATGTATATATTGCTTCTATATAGTCTAAGAAACATATATGCAAAGCATCCAAACAGTACAATTCGCGAATTTATTGTTCTTCAAGTTTAAGTGAACAACGAGCCCCATTGTTAATCCTTTAAAGGAAATTATTTGTAAATTTCGACAAGTAGAACAATGATTGGAACACGTAGACGGTTGAAATCTTTGTATATATTGCTTCTATATAGTCTAAGAAACATATATGCAAAGCATCCAAACAGTACAATTCGCCAATTTATTGTTCTTCAAGTTTAAGTGAACAACGAGCCCCATTGTTAATCCTTTAAAGGAAATTATTTGTAAATTTCGACAAGTAGAACAATGAATGGAACAGGTAGACGGTTGAAATCTTTGTATATATTGCTACTATATAGTCTAAGAAACATATATGCAAAGCATCCAAACAGTACAATTCGCGAATTTATTGTTCTTCAAGTTTAAGTGAACAACGAGCCCCATTGTTAATCCTTTAAAGGAAATTATTTGTAAATTTCGACAAGTAGAACAATGATTGGAACACGTAGACGGTTGAAATCTTTGTATATATTGCTTCTATATAGTCTAAGAAACATATATGCAAAGCATCCAAACAGTACAATTCGCCAATTTATTGTTCTTCAAGTTTAAGTGAACAACGAGCCCCATTGTTAATCCTTTAAAGGAAATTATTTGTAAATTTCGACAAGTAGAACAATGAATGGAACAGGTAGACGGTTGAAATCTTTGTATATATTGCTACTATATAATCTAAGAAACATATATGCAAAGCATCCAAACAGTACCATTCGCCAATTTTTTGATCTTCAAGTTTAAGTGAACTACGAGCCCCATTGTTAATCCTTTAAAGGAAATTATTTGTAAATTTCAACAAGTAGAACAATGAATGGAACAGGTAGACTGTTGAAATCATTGTATATATTGCTTCTATATAGTCTAAGAAACATATATGCAAAGCATCCAAACAGTACCATTCGCCAATTTTTTGATCTTCAAGTTTAAGTGAACTACGAGCCCATTGTTAATCCTTTAAAGGAAATTATTTGTAAATTTCGACAAGTAGAACAATGATTGGAACACGCAGACGGTTGAAATCTTTGTATATATTGCTTCTATATAGTCTAAGAAACATATATGCAAAGCATCCAAACAGTACAATTCGCCAATTTATTGTTCTTCACGTTTAAGTGAACAACGAGCCCCATTGTTAATCCTTTAAAGGAAATTATTTGTAAATTTCGACAAGTAGAACAATGAATGGAACAGGTAGACGGTTGAAATCTTTGTATATATTGCTACTATATAATCTAAGAAACATATATGCAAAGCATCCAAACAGTACCATTCGCCAATTTTTTGATCTTCAAGTTTAAGTGAACTACGAGCCCCATTGTTAATCCTTTAAAGGAAATTATTTGTAAATTTCAACAAGTAGAACAATGAATGGAACAGGTAGACTGTTGAAATCATTGTATATATTGCTTCTATATAGTCTAAGAAACATATATGCAAAGCATCCAAACAGTACCATTCGCCAATTTTTTGATCTTCAAGTTTAAGTGAACTACGAGCCCATTGTTAATCCTTTAAAGGAAATTATTTGTAAATTTCGACAAGTAGAACAATGATTGGAACACGCAGACGGTTGAAATCTTTGTATATATTGCTTCTATATAGTCTAAGAAACATATATGCAAAGCATCCAAACAGTACAATTCGCCAATTTATTGTTCTTCACGTTTAAGTGAACAACGAGCCCCATTGTTAATCCTTTAAAGGAAATTATTTGTAAATTTCGACAAGTAGAACAATGAATGGAACAGGTAGACGGTTGAAATCTTTGTATATATTGCTACTATATAATCTAAGAAACATATATGCAAAGCATCCAAACAGTACCATTCGCCAATTTTTTGATCTTCAAGTTTAAGTGAACTACGAGCCCCATTGTTAATCCTTTAAAGGAAATTATTTGTAAATTTCAACAAGTAGAACAATGAATGGAACTGGTAGACTGTTGAAATCATTGTATATATTGCTTCTGTATAGTCTAAGAAACATATATGCAAAGAATCCAAACAGTACAATTCGTCAATTATTTGATCTTCAAGTTTAAGTGAACTACGAGCCCCATTGTTAATACTTTAACGGAAATTATTTGTAACTTGCGACAAGTAGAACAATGATTGGAACACGTAGACGGTTGAAATCTGAGTATATATTGCTTCCATATAGTCTAAGAAACATATATGCAAAGCATCCAAACAGTACCATTCGCCAATTTTTTGTTCTTCAAGTTTAAGTGAACAATGAGACCCATTGTTAATCCTTTATCGGAAATTATTTGTAATTTTCGACAAGTAGAACAATGAATGGAACAGGTAGACGGTTGAAATCTATGTATATATTGCTTCTATATAGTCTAAGAAACATATATGCAAGGCATCCAAACAGTACAATTCGCCAATTTATTGTTCTTCAAGTTTAAGTGAACAACGAGCCCCATTGTTAATCCTTTAAAGGAAATTATTTGTAAATTTCGACAAGTAGAACAATGAATGGAACAGGTAGACGGTTGAAATCTTTGTATATATTGCTACTATATAATCTAAGAAACATATATGCAAAGCATCCAAACAGTACCATTCGCCAATTTTTTGATCTTCAAGTTTAAGTGAACTACGAGCCCCATTGTTAATACTTTAACGGAAATTATTTGTAACTTGCGACAAGTAGAACAATGAATGGAACAGGTAGACGGTTGAAATCTATGTATATATTGCTTCTATATAGTCTAAGAAACATATATGCAAGGCATCCAAACAGTACAATTCGCCAATTTATTGTTCTTCAAGTTTAAGTGAACAACGAGCCCCATTGTTAATCCTTTAAAGGAAATTATTTGTAAATTTCGACAAGTAGAACAATGAATGGAACAGGTAGACGGTTGTAATCTTTGTATATATTGCTACTATATAATCTAAGAAACATATATGCAAAGCATCCAAACAGTACCATCCGCCAATTTTTTGATCTTCAAGTTTAAGTGAACTACGAGCCCCATTGTCAATCCTTTAAAGGAAATTATTTGTAAATTTCAACAAGTAGAACAATGAATGGAACAGGTAGACTGTTGAAATCATTGTATATATTGCTTCTGTATAGCCTAAGAAACATATATGCAAAGAATCCAAACAGTACAATTCGCCAATTATTTGATCTTCAAGTTTAAGTGAACAACGAGCCCCATTGTTAATACTTTAACGGAAATTATTTGTAACTTGCGACAAGTAGAACAATGAATGGAACAGGTAGCCGGTTGAAATCAATGTATATATTGCTTCTATATAGTCTAAGAAACATATATGCAAAGCATCCAAACAGTACAATTCGCGAATTTATTGTTCTTCAAGTTTAAGTGAACAACGAGCCCCATTGTTAATCCTTTAAAGGAAATTATTTGTAAATTTCGACAAGTAGAACAATGATTGGAACACGTAGACGGTTGAAATCTTTGTATATATTGCTTCTATATAGTCTAAGAAACATATATGCAAAGCATCCAAACAGTACAATTCGCCAATTTATTGTTCTTCAAGTTTAAGTGAACAACGAGCCCCATTGTTAATCCTTTAAAGGAAATTATTTGTAAATTTCGACAAGTAGAACAATGAATGGAACAGGTAATCGGTTGAAATCTTTGTATATATTGCTACTATATAATCTAAGAAACATATATGCAAAGCATCCAAACAGTACCATTCGCCAATTTTTTGATCTTCAAGTTTAAGTGAACTACGAGCCCCATTGTTAATCCTTTAAAGGAAATTATTTGTAAATTTCAACAAGTAGAACAATGAATGGAACAGGTAGACTGTTGAAATCATTGTATATATTGCTTCTATATAGTCTAAGAAACATATATGCAAAGCATCCAAACAGTACCATTCGCCAATTTTTTGATCTTCAAGTTTAAGTGAACTACGAGCCCATTGTTAATCCTTTAAAGGAAATTATTTGTAAATTTCGACAAGTAGAACAATGATTGGAACACGCAGACGGTTGAAATCTTTGTATATATTGCTTCTATATAGTCTAAGAAACATATATGCAAAGCATCCAAACAGTACAATTCGCCAATTTATTGTTCTTCACGTTTAAGTGAACAACGAGCCCCATTGTTAATCCTTTAAAGGAAATTATTTGTAAATTTCGACAAGTAGAACAATGAATGGAACAGGTAGACGGTTGAAATCTTTGTATATATTGCTACTATATAGTCTAAGAAACATATATGCAAAGCATCCAAACAGTACCATTCGCCAATTTTTTGATCTTCAAGTTTAAGTGAACTACGAGCCCATTGTTAATCCTTTAAAGGAAATTATTTGTAAATTTCGACAAGTAGAACAATGAATGGAACAGGTAGACGGTTGAAATTTTTATATATATTGCTACTATATAATCTAAGAAACATATATGCAAAGCATCCAAACAGTACCATTCGCCAATTTTTTGATCTTCAAGTTTAAGTGAACTACGAGCCCCATTGTTAATCCTTTAAAGGAAATTATTTGTAAATTTCAACAAGTAGAACAATGAATGGAACAGGTAGACTGTTGAAATCATTGTATATATTGCTTCTATATAGTCTAAGAAACATATATGCAAAGCATCCAAACAGTACCATTCGCCAATTTTTTGATCTTCAAGTTTAAGTGAACTACGAGCCCATTGTTAATCCTTTAAAGGAAATTATTTGTAAATTTCAACAAGTAGAACAATGATTGGAACACGCAGACGGTTGAAATTTTTATATATATTGCTACTATATAATCTAAGAAACATATATGCAAAGCATCCAAACAGTACCATTCGCCAATTTTTTGATCTTCAAGTTTAAGTGAACTACGAGCCCCATTGTTAATCCTTTAAAGGAAATTATTTGTAAATTTCAACAAGTAGAACAATGAATGGAACAGGTAAACTGTTGAAATCATTGTATATATTGCTTCTGTATAGTCTAAGAAACATTTATGCAAAGAATCCAAACAGTACAATTCGTCAATTATTTGATCTTCAAGTTTAAGTGAACTACGAGCCCCATTGTTAATACTTTAACGGAAATTATTTGTAACTTGCGACAAGTAGAACAATGAATGGAACAGGTAGCCGGTTGAAATCATTGTATATATTGCTTCTATATAGTCTAAGAAACATATATGCAAAGCATCCAAACAGTACAATTCGCGAATTTATTGTTCTTCAAGTTTAAGTGAACAACGAGCCCCATTGTTAATCCTTTAAAGGAAATTATTTGTAAATTTCGACAAGTAGAACAATGATTGGAACACGTAGACGGTTGAAATCTTTGTATATATTGCTTCTGTATAGTCTAAGAAACATTTATGCAAAGAATCCAAACAGTACAATTCGTCAATTATTTGATCTTCAAGTTTAAGTGAACTACGAGCACCATTGTTAATACTTTAACGGAAATTATTTGTAACTTGCGACAAGTAGAACAATGAATGGAACAGGTAGCCGGTTGAAATCAATGTATATATTGCTTCCATATAGTCTAAAAAACATATATGCATAGCATCCAAACAGTAACATTCGCCAATTTTTTGTTCTTCAAGTTTAAGTGAACAATGAGAGCCATTGTTAATCCTTTATCGGAAATTATTTGTAACTTTCGACAAGTAGAACAATGAATGGAACAGGTAGACGGTTGAAATCATTGTATGTATTGCTTCTATATAGTCTTAGAAACATATATGCAAAGCATCCAAACAGTACCATTCGCCAATTTTTTGTTCTTCAAGTTTAAGTGAACAATGAGACCCATTGTTAATCCTTTATCGGAAATTATTTGTAATTTTCGACAAGTAGAACAATGAATGGAACAGGTAGACGGTTGAAATCTATGTATATATTGCTTCTATATAGTCTAAGAAACATATATGCAAGGCATCCAAACAGTACAATTCGCCAATTTATTGTTCTTCACGTTTAAGTGAACAACGAGCCCCATTGTTAATCCTTTAAAGGAAATTATTTGTAAATTTCGACAAGTAGAACAATGAATGGAACAGGTAGACGGTTGAAATCTTTGTATATATTGCTACTATATAATCTAAGAAACATATATGCAAAGCATCCAAACAGTACCATTCGCCAATTTTTTGATCTTCAAGTTTAAGTGAACTACGAGCCCCATTGTTAATACTTTAACGGAAATTATTTGTAACTTGCGACAAGTAGAACAATGAATGGAACAGGTAGCCGGTTGAAATCAATGTATATATTGCTTCTATATAGTCTAAGAAACATATATGCAAAGCATCCAAACAGTACAATTCGCGAATTTATTGTTCTTCAAGTTTAAGTGAACAACGAGCCCCATTGTTAATCCTTTAACGGAAATTATTTGTAAATTTCGACAAGTAGAACAATGATTGGAACACGTAGCCGGTTGAAATCAATGTATATATTGCTTCTATATAGTCTAAGAAACATATATGCAAAGCATCCAAACAGTACAATTCGCGAATTTATTGTTCTTCAAGTTTAAGTGAACAACGAGCCCCATTGTTAATCCTTTAAAGGAAATTATTTGTAAATTTCGACAAGTAGAACAATGATTGGAACACGTAGACGGTTGAAATCTTTGTATATATTGCTTCTGTATAGTCTAAGAAACATTTATGCAAAGAATCCAAACAGTACAATTCGTCAATTATTTGATCTTCAAGTTTAAGTGAACTACGAGCACCATTGTTAATACTTTAACGGAAATTATTTGTAACTTGCGACAAGTAGAACAATGAATGGAACAGGTAGCCGGTTGAAATCAATGTATATATTGCTTCCATATAGTCTAAAAAACATATATGCATAGCATCCAAACAGTAACATTCGCCAATTTTTTGTTCTTCAAGTTTAAGTGAACAATGAGAGCCATTGTTAATCCTTTATCGGAAATTATTTGTAACTTTCGACAAGTTGAACAATGAATGGAACAGGTAGACGGTTGAAATCATTGTATGTATTGCTTCTATATAGTCTAAGAAACATATATGCAAAGCATCCAAACAGTACAATTCACCGATTTTTTGTTCTTCAAGTTTAAGTGAACTACGAGCCCCATTGTTAATCCTTTAACGGAAATTATTTGTAACTTTCGATAAGTAGAACAAGGAATGGAACAGGTAGACGGTTGAAATCATTGTATATATTGCTTCAGTATAGCCTAAGAAACATATATGCAAAGCATCCAAACAGTACAAGTCGCCAATTCATTGTTCTTCAAGTTTAAGTGAACAACGAGCCCCATTGTTAATTCTTTAAAGGAATTATTTGTAACTTTCGACAAGTAGAACAACGAATGGAACAGGTAGACGGTTGAAATCATTGTATATATTGCTTCTATATACTCTAAGAAACATATATGCAAAGCATCCAAACAGTACAATTCGCCAATTTTTTATTCCTCAAGATTAAGTAAACTACGATCCCCATTGTTAATCCTTTAACGGAAATTATTTGTATCTTTCGACAAGTAGAACAATGAATGGAACAGGTAGACGGTTGAAATCATTGTATATATTGCTTCTATATAGTCTAAGAAACATATTTGCAAAGCATCCAAACAGTACCATTCGCCAATTTATTGTTCTTCAAGTTTAAGTGAACAACGAGCCCCATTGTTAATCCTTTAAAGGAAATTATTTGTAACTTTCGACAAGTAGAACAAGGAATGGAACAGGTAGACGGTTGAAATCATTGTATATATTGCTTCTATATAGTCTAAGAAACATATATGCAAAGCATCCAAACAGTACAATTCGCCAATTTTTTATTCCTCAAGATTAAGTAAACTACGATCCCCATTGTTAATCCTTTAACGGAAATTATTTGTATCTTTCGACAAGTAGAACAATGAATGGAACAGGTAGACGGTTGAAATCATTGTATATATTGCTTCTATATAGTCTAAGAAACATATATGCAAAGCATCCAAACAGTACAATTCACCAATTTTTTGTTCTTCAAGTTTAAGTGAACTACGAGCCCCATTGTTAATCCTTTAACGGAAATTATTTGTAACTTTCGATAAGTAGAACAAGGAATGGAACAGGTAGACGGTTGAAATCATTGTATATATTGCTTCAGTATAGCCTAAGAAACATATATGCAAAGCATCCAAACAGTACAAGTCGCCAATTCATTGTTCTTCAAGTTTAAGTGAACAACGAGCCCCATTGTTAATCCTTTAAAGGAAATTATTTGTAACTTGCGACAAGTAGAACAATGAATGGAACAGGTAGCCGGTTGAAATCAATGTATATATTGCTTCTATATAGTCTAAGAAACATATATGCAAAGCATCCAAACAGTACAATTCGCCAATTTTTTGTTCTTCAAGTTTAAGTGAACTACGAGCCCCATTGTTAATCCTTTAACGGAAATTATTTGTAACTTGCGACAAGTAGAACAATGAATGGAACAGGTAGCCGGTTGAAATCAATGTATATATTGCTTCCATATAGTCTAAAAAACATATATGCATAGCATCCAAACAGTAACATTCGCCAATTTTTTGTTCTTCAAGTTTAAGTGAACAATGAGAGCCATTGTTAATCCTTTATCGTAAATTATTTGTAACTTTCGACAAGTAGAACAATGAATGGAACAGGTAGACGGTTGAAATCATTGTATGTATTGCTTCTATATAGTCTAAGAAACATATATGCAAAGCATCCAAACAGTACAATTCGCCAATTTTTTGTTCTTCAAGTTTAAGTGAACTACGAGCCCCATTGTTAATCCTTTAACGGAAATTATTTGTAACTTTCGATAAGTAGAACAAGGAATGGAACAGGTAGACGGTTGAAATCATTGTATATATTGCTTCAGTATAGCCTAAGAAACATATATGCAAAGCATCCAAACAGTACAAGTGAAATTTGTAAATTTCAACAAGTAGAACAATGAATGGAACAGGTAGACGGTTGAAATCATTGTATATATTGCTTCAGTATAGCCTAAGAAACATATATGCAAAGCATCCAAACAGTACAAGTCGCCAATTCATTGTTCTTCAAGTTTAAGTGAACAACGAGCCCCATTGTTAATCCTTTAAAGGAAATTATTTGTAACCTTCGACAAGTAGAACAACGAATGGAACAGGTAGACGGTTGAAATCATTGTATATATTGCTTCTATATACTCTAAGAAACATATATGCAAAGCATCCAAACAGTACAATTCGCCAATTTTTTATTCCTAAAGATTAAGTAAACTACGATCCCCATTGTTAATCCTTTAACGGAAATTATTTGTATCTTTCGACAAGTAGAACAATGAATGGAACAGGTAGACGGTTGAAATCATTGTATATATTGCTTCTATATAGTCTAAGAAACATATTTGCAAAGCATCCAAACAGTACCATTCGCCAATTTATTGTTCTTCAAGTTTAAGTGAACAACGAGCCCCATTGTTAATCCTTTAAAGGAAATTATTTGTAACTTTCGACAAGTAGAACAAGGAATGGAACAGGTAGACGGTTGAAATCATTGTATATATTGCTTCTATATAGTCTAAGAAACATATATGCAAAGTATCCAAACAGTACCATTCGCCAATTTTTTGTTCTTCAAGTTTAAGTGAACTATGAGCCCCATTGTTAATCCTTTAAAGGAAATTATTTGTAAATTTCAACAAGTAGAACAATGAATGGAACAGGTAGACGGTTGAAATCATTGTATATATTGCTTCAGTATAGCCTAAGAAACATATATGCAAAGCATCCAAACAGTACAAGTCGCCAATTCATTGTTCTTCAAGTTTAAGTGAACAACGAGCCCCATTGTTAATCATTTAAAGGAAATTATTTGTAACTTTCGACAAGTAGAACAAGGAATGGAACAGGTAGACGGTTGAAATCATTGTATATATTGCTTCTATATAGTCTATGAAACATATATGCAAAGCATCCAAACAGTACAATTGGCTAATTTATTGTTCTTCAAGTTTAAGTGAACAACGGGCCCCATTGTTAATCCTTTAAAGGAATTTATTTGTAAATTTCGACAAGTAGAACAATGAATGGAATAGGTAGACGGTTGAAATCATTGTATATATTGCTTCTATATAGTCTAAGAAACATATATGCAAAGCATCCAAACAGTAACATTCGCCAATTTTTTGTTCTTCAAGATTAAGTGAACTGCGAGCCCAATTGTTAATCCTTTAACGGAAATTATTTGTAACTTTCGACAAGGAGAACAATGAATGGATAAGGTAGACGGTTGAAATCATTGTATATATTGCTTCAGTATAGCCTAAGAAACATATATGCAAAGCATCCAAACAGTACAAGTCGCCAATTCATTGTTCTTCAAGTTTAAGTGAACAACGAGCCCCATTGTTAATTCTTTAAAGGAATTATTTGTAACTTTCGACAAGTAGAACAACGAATGGAACAGGTAGACGGTTGAAATCATTGTATATATTGCTTCTATATAGTCTAAGAAACATATATGCAAAGCATCCAAACAGTACAATTCGCCAATTTTTTATTCCTCAAGATTCAGTAAACTACGATCCCCATTGTTAATCCTTTAAAGGAAATTATTTGTAACTTTCGACAAGTAGAACAAGGAATGGAACAGGTAGACGGTTGAAATCATTGTATATATTGCTTCTATATAGTCTAAGAAACATATATGCAAAGTATCCAAACAGTACCATTCGCCAATTTTTTGTTCTTCAAGTTTAAGTGAACTATGAGCCCAATTGTTAATCCTTTAACGGAAATTATTTGTATCTTTCGACAAGTAGAAAAATGAATGGAACAGGTGGACGGTTGAAATCATTGTATATATTGCTTCTATATAGTCTAAGAAACATATTTGCAAAGCATCCAAACAGTACCATTCGCCAATTTATTGTTCTTCAAGTTTAAGTGAACAACGAGCCCCATTGTTAATCCTTTAAAGGAAATTATTTGTAAATTTCGACAAGTAGAACAATGAATGGAACAGGTAGACGGTTGAAATCTTTGTATATATTGCTACTATATAATCTAAGAAACATATATGCAAAGCATCCAAACAGTACCATTCGCCAATTTTTTGATCTTCAAGTTTAAGTGAACTACGAGCCCCATTGTTAATCCTTTAAAGGAAATTATTTGTAAATTTCAACAAGTAGAACAATGAATGGAACAGGTAGACTGTTGAAATCATTGTATATATTGCTTCTATATAGTCTAAGAAACATATATGCAAAGCATCCAAACAGTACCATTCGCCAATTTTTTGATCTTCAAGTTTAAGTGAACTACGAGCCCATTGTTAATCCTTTAAAGGAAATTATTTGTAAATTTCGACAAGTAGAACAATGATTGGAACACGCAGACGGTTGAAATCTTTGTATATATTGCTTCTATATAGTCTAAGAAACATATATGCAAAGCATCCAAACAGTACAATTCGCCAATTTATTGTTCTTCACGTTTAAGTGAACAACGAGCCCCATTGTTAATCCTTTAAAGGAAATTATTTGTAAATTTCGACAAGTAGAACAATGAATGGAACAGGTAGACGGTTGAAATCTTTGTATATATTGCTACTATATAATCTAAGAAACATATATGCAAAGCATCCAAACAGTACCATTCGCCAATTTTTTGATCTTCAAGTTTAAGTGAACTACGAGCCCCATTGTTAATCCTTTAACGGAAATTATTTGTAACTTTCGATAAGTAGAACAATGAATGGAACAGGTAGACGGTTGAAATCATTGTATGTATTGCTTCTATATAGTCTTAGAAACATATATGCAAAGCATCCAAACAGTACAATTCACCAATTTTTTGTTCTTCAAGTTTAAGTGAACTACGAGCCCCATTGTTAATCCTTTAACGGAAATTATTTGTAACTTTCGATAAGTAGAACAAGGAATGGAACAGGTAGACGGTTGAAATCATTGTATATATTGCTTCAGTATAGCCTAAGAAACATATATGCAAAGCATCCAAACAGTACAAGTCGCCAATTCATTGTTCTTCAAGTTTAAGTGAACAACGAGCCCCATTGTTAATTCTTTAAAGGAATTATTTGTAACTTTCGACAAGTAGAACAACGAATGGAACAGGTAGACGGTTGAAATCATTGTATATATTGCTTCTATATACTCTAAGAAACATATATGCAAAGCATCCAAACAGTACAATTCGCCAATTTTTTATTCCTCAAGATTAAGTAAACTACGATCCCCATTGTTAATCCTTTAACGGAAATTATTTGTATCTTTCGACAAGTAGAACAATGAATGGAACAGGTAGACGGTTGAAATCATTGTATATATTGCTTCTATATAGTCTAAGAAACATATTTGCAAAGCATCCAAACAGTACCATTCGCCAATTTATTGTTCTTCAAGTTTAAGTGAACAACGAGCCCCATTGTTAATCCTTTAAAGGAAATTATTTGTAACTTTCGACAAGTAGAACAAGGAATGGAACAGGTAGACGGTTGAAATCATTGTATATATTGCTTCTATATAGTCTAAGAAACATATATGCAAAGCATCCAAACAGTACAATTCGCCAATTTTTTATTCCTCAAGATTAAGTAAACTACGATCCCCATTGTTAATCCTTTAACGGAAATTATTTGTATCTTTCGACAAGTAGAACAATGAATGGAACAGGTAGACGGTTGAAATCATTGTATATATTGCTTCTATATAGTCTAAGAAACATATTTGCAAAGCATCCAAACAGTACCATTCGCCAATTTATTGTTCTTCAAGTTTAAGTGAACAACGAGCCCCATTGTTAATCCTTTAAAGGAAATTATTTGTAACTTGCGACAAGTAGAACAATGAATGGAACAGGTAGCCGGTTGAAATCAATGTATATATTGCTTCTATATAGTCTAAGAAACATATATGCAAAGCATCCAAACAGTACAATTCGCGAATTTATTGTTCTTCAAGTTTAAGTGAACAACGAGCCCCATTGTTAATCCTTTAAAGGAAATTATTTGTAAATTTCGACAAGTAGAACAATGATTGGAACACGTAGACGGTTGAAATCTTTGTATATATTGCTTCTATATAGTCTAAGAAACATATATGCAAAGCATCCAAACAGTACAATTCGCCAATTTATTGTTCTTCAAGTTTAAGTGAACAACGAGCCCCATTGTTAATCCTTTAAAGGAAATTATTTGTAAATTTCGACAAGTAGAACAATGAATGGAACAGGTAGACGGTTAAAATTTTTATATATATTGCTACTATATAATCAAAGAAACATATATGCAAAGCATCCAAACAGTACCATTCGCCAATTTTTTGATCTTCAAGTTTAAGTGAACTACGAGCCCCATTGTTAATCCTTTAAAGGAAATTATTTGTAAATTTCAACAAGTAGAACATTGAATGGAACAGGTAAACTGTTGAAATCATTGTATATATTGCTTCTGTATAGTCTAAGAAACATTTATGCAAAGAATCCAAACAGTACAATTCGTCAATTATTTGATCTTCAAGTTTAAGTGAACTACGAGCCCCATTGTTAATACTTTAACGGAAATTATTTGTAACTTGCGACAAGTAGAACAATGAATGGAACAGGTAGCCGGTTGAAATCAATGTATATATTGCTTCCATATAGTCTAAAAAACATATATGCATAGCATCCAAACAGTAACATTCGCCAATTTTTTGTTCTTCAAGTTTAAGTGAACAATGAGAGCCATTGTTAATCCTTTATCGGAAATTATTTGTAACTTTCGACAAGTAGAACAATGAATGGAACAGGTAGACGGTTGAAATCATTGTATGTATTGCTTCTATATAGTCTAAGAAACATATATGCAAAGCATCCAAACAGTACAATTCGCCAATTTTTTGTTCTTCAAGTTTAAGTGAACTACGAGCCCCATTGTTAATCCTTTAACGGAAATTATTTGTAACTTTCGATAAGTAGAACAAGGAATGGAACAGGTAGACGGTTGAAATCATTGTATATATTGCTTCAGTATAGCCTAAGAAACATATATGCAAAGCATCCAAACAGTACAAGTGAAATTTGTAAATTTCAACAAGTAGAACAATGAATGGAACAGGTAGACGGTTGAAATCATTGTATATATTGCTTCAGTATAGCCTAAGAAACATATATGCAAAGCATCCAAACAGTACAAGTCGCCAATTCATTGTTCTTCAAGTTTAAGTGAACAACGAGCCCCATTGTTAATCCTTTAAAGGAAATTATTTGTAACCTTCGACAAGTAGAACAACGAATGGAACAGGTAGACGGTTGAAATCATTGTATATATTGCTTCTATATACTCTAAGAAACATATATGCAAAGCATCCAAACAGTACAATTCGCCAATTTTTTATTCCTAAAGATTAAGTAAACTACGATCCCCATTGTTAATCCTTTAACGGAAATTATTTGTATCTTTCGACAAGTAGAACAATGAATGGAACAGGTAGACGGTTGAAATCATTGTATATATTGCTTCTATATAGTCTAAGAAACATATTTGCAAAGCATCCAAACAGTACCATTCGCCAATTTATTGTTCTTCAAGTTTAAGTGAACAACGAGCCCCATTGTTAATCCTTTAAAGGAAATTATTTGTAACTTTCGACAAGTAGAACAAGGAATGGAACAGGTAGACGGTTGAAATCATTGTATATATTGCTTCTATATAGTCTAAGAAACATATATGCAAAGTATCCAAACAGTACCATTCGCCAATTTTTTGTTCTTCAAGTTTAAGTGAACTATGAGCCCCATTGTTAATCCTTTAAAGGAAATTATTTGTAAATTTCAACAAGTAGAACAATGAATGGAACAGGTAGACGGTTGAAATCATTGTATATATTGCTTCAGTATAGCCTAAGAAACATATATGCAAAGCATCCAAACAGTACAAGTCGCCAATTCATTGTTCTTCAAGTTTAAGTGAACAACGAGCCCCATTGTTAATCATTTAAAGGAAATTATTTGTAACTTTCGACAAGTAGAACAAGGAATGGAACAGGTAGACGGTTGAAATCATTGTATATATTGCTTCTATATAGTCTATGAAACATATATGCAAAGCATCCAAACAGTACAATTGGCTAATTTATTGTTCTTCAAGTTTAAGTGAACAACGGGCCCCATTGTTAATCCTTTAAAGGAATTTATTTGTAAATTTCGACAAGTAGAACAATGAATGGAATAGGTAGACGGTTGAAATCATTGTATATATTGCTTCTATATAGTCTAAGAAACATATATGCAAAGCATCCAAACAGTAACATTCGCCAATTTTTTGTTCTTCAAGATTAAGTGAACTGCGAGCCCAATTGTTAATCCTTTAACGGAAATTATTTGTAACTTTCGACAAGGAGAACAATGAATGGATAAGGTAGACGGTTGAAATCATTGTATATATTGCTTCAGTATAGCCTAAGAAACATATATGCAAAGCATCCAAACAGTACAAGTCGCCAATTCATTGTTCTTCAAGTTTAAGTGAACAACGAGCCCCATTGTTAATTCTTTAAAGGAATTATTTGTAACTTTCGACAAGTAGAACAACGAATGGAACAGGTAGACGGTTGAAATCATTGTATATATTGCTTCTATATAGTCTAAGAAACATATATGCAAAGCATCCAAACAGTACAATTCGCCAATTTTTTATTCCTCAAGATTCAGTAAACTACGATCCCCATTGTTAATCCTTTAAAGGAAATTATTTGTAACTTTCGACAAGTAGAACAAGGAATGGAACAGGTAGACGGTTGAAATCATTGTATATATTGCTTCTATATAGTCTAAGAAACATATATGCAAAGTATCCAAACAGTACCATTCGCCAATTTTTTGTTCTTCAAGTTTAAGTGAACTATGAGCCCAATTGTTAATCCTTTAACGGAAATTATTTGTATCTTTCGACAAGTAGAAAAATGAATGGAACAGGTGGACGGTTGAAATCATTGTATATATTGCTTCTATATAGTCTAAGAAACATATTTGCAAAGCATCCAAACAGTACCATTCGCCAATTTATTGTTCTTCAAGTTTAAGTGAACAACGAGCCCCATTGTTAATCCTTTAAAGGAAATTATTTGTAAATTTCGACAAGTAGAACAATGAATGGAACAGGTAGACGGTTGAAATCTTTGTATATATTGCTACTATATAATCTAAGAAACATATATGCAAAGCATCCAAACAGTACCATTCGCCAATTTTTTGATCTTCAAGTTTAAGTGAACTACGAGCCCCATTGTTAATCCTTTAAAGGAAATTATTTGTAAATTTCAACAAGTAGAACAATGAATGGAACAGGTAGACTGTTGAAATCATTGTATATATTGCTTCTATATAGTCTAAGAAACATATATGCAAAGCATCCAAACAGTACCATTCGCCAATTTTTTGATCTTCAAGTTTAAGTGAACTACGAGCCCATTGTTAATCCTTTAAAGGAAATTATTTGTAAATTTCGACAAGTAGAACAATGATTGGAACACGCAGACGGTTGAAATCTTTGTATATATTGCTTCTATATAGTCTAAGAAACATATATGCAAAGCATCCAAACAGTACAATTCGCCAATTTATTGTTCTTCACGTTTAAGTGAACAACGAGCCCCATTGTTAATCCTTTAAAGGAAATTATTTGTAAATTTCGACAAGTAGAACAATGAATGGAACAGGTAGACGGTTGAAATCTTTGTATATATTGCTACTATATAATCTAAGAAACATATATGCAAAGCATCCAAACAGTACCATTCGCCAATTTTTTGATCTTCAAGTTTAAGTGAACTACGAGCCCATTGTTAATCCTTTAAAGGAAATTATTTGTAAATTTCAACAAGTAGAACAATGAATGGAACAGGTAGACTGTTGAAATCATTGTATATATTGCTTCTGTATAGTCTAAGAAACATATATGCAAAGAATCCAAACAGTACAATTCGTCAATTATTTGATCTTCAAGTTTAAGTGAACTACGAGCCCCATTGTTAATCCTTTAACGGAAATTATTTGTAACTTTCGATAAGTAGAACAAGGAATGGAACAGGTAGACGGTTGAAATCATTGTATATATTGCTTCAGTATAGCCTAAGAAACATATATGCAAAGCATCCAAACAGTACAAGTCGCCAATTCATTGTTCTTCAAGTTTAAGTGAACAACGAGCCCCATTGTTAATTCTTTAAAGGAATTATTTGTAACTTTCGACAAGTAGAACAACGAATGGAACAGGTAGACGGTTGAAATCATTGTATATATTGCTTCTATATACTCTAAGAAACATATATGCAAAGCATCCAAACAGTACAATTCGCCAATTTTTTATTCCTCAAGATTAAGTAAACTACGATCCCCATTGTTAATCCTTTAACGGAAATTATTTGTATCTTTCGACAAGTAGAACAATGAATGGAACAGGTAGACGGTTGAAATCATTGTATATATTGCTTCTATATAGTCTAAGAAACATATTTGCAAAGCATCCAAACAGTACCATTCGCCAATTTATTGTTCTTCAAGTTTAAGTGAACAACGAGCCCCATTGTTAATCCTTTAAAGGAAATTATTTGTAACTTTCGACAAGTAGAACAAGGAATGGAACAGGTAGACGGTTGAAATCATTGTATATATTGCTTCTATATAGTCTAAGAAACATATATGCAAAGCATCCAAACAGTACAATTCGCCAATTTTTTATTCCTCAAGATTAAGTAAACTACGATCCCCATTGTTAATCCTTTAACGGAAATTATTTGTATCTTTCGACAAGTAGAACAATGAATGGAACAGGTAGCCGGTTGAAATCATTGTATATATTGCTTCTATATAGTCTAAGAAACATATTTGCAAAGCATCCAAACAGTACCATTCGCCAATTTATTGTTCTTCAAGTTTAAGTGAACAACGAGCCCCATTGTTAATCCTTTAAAGGAAATTATTTGTAACTTGCGACAAGTAGAACAATGAATGGAACAGGTAGCCGGTTGAAATCAATGTATATATTGCTTCCATATAGTCTAAGAAACATATATGCAAAGCATCCAAACAGTACAATTCGCGAATTTATTGTTCTTCAAGTTTAAGTGAACAACGAGCCCCATTGTTAATCCTTTAAAGGAAATTATTTGTAAATTTCGACAAGTAGAACAATGATTGGAACACGTAGACGGTTGAAATCTTTGTATATATTGCTTCTATATAGTCTAAGAAACATATATGCAAAGCATCCAAACAGTACAATTCGCCAATTTATTGTTCTTCAAGTTTAAGTGAACAACGAGCCCCATTGTTAATCCTTTAAAGGAAATTATTTGTAAATTTCGACAAGTAGAACAATGAATGGAACAGGTAGACGGTTGAAATTATTATATATATTGCTACTATATAATCTAAGAAACATATATGCAAAGCATCCAAACAGTACCATTCGCCAATTTTTTGATCTTCAAGTTTAAGTGAACTACGAGCCCCATTGTTAATCCTTTAAAGGAAATTATTTGTAAATTTCAACAAGTAGAACAATGAATGGAATAGGTAGACGGTTGAAATCATTGTATATATTGCTTCTATATAGTCTAAGAAACATATATGCGAAGCATCCAAATAGTACAATTCGACAATTTTTTGTTCTTCAAGTTTAAGTGAACAATGAGCCCCAATGGTTAATCCTTTATCGGAAATTACTTGTAATTTTCGACAAGTAGAACAATGAATGGAACAGGTAGACTGTTGAAATCAGTGTATATATTGCTTCTATATAGTCTAAGAAACATATATGCATAGCGTCTAAACAGTACAATTCGCCAATTTTTTGCTCTTCAAGTTTAAGTGAACTACGAGCCCCATTGTTAATCCTTTAAAGGAAATTATTTGTAAATTTCGGCAAGTAGAACAATGAATGGAATAGGTAGACGGTTGAAATCATTGTATATATTGCTTCTATATAGTCTAAGAAACATATCTGCAAATCATCCAAACAGTACAATTCGCCAATTATTTGATCTTCAAGTTTAAGTGAACTACGAGCTCCATTGTTAATACTTTAACGGAAATTATTTGTAACTTGCGACAAGTAGAACAATGAATGGTACAGGTAGACGGTTGAAATCAATGTATATATTGCTTCTATATAGTCTAAGAAACATATTTGCAAAGCATCCAAATAGTACCATTCGCCAATTTATTGTTCTTCAAGTTTAAGTGAACAACGAGCCCCATTGTTAATCCTTTAAAGGAAATTATTTGTAACTTTCGACAAGTAGAACAAGGAATGGAACAGGTAGACGGTTGAAATCATTGTATATATTGCTTCTATATAGTCTAAGAAACATATATGCAAAGTATCCAAACAGTACCATTCGCCAATTTTTTGTTCTTCAAGTTTAAGTGAACTATGAGCACCATTGTTAATCCTTTAAAGGAAATTATTTGTAAATTTCAACAAGTAGAACAATGAATGGAACAGGTAGACGGTTGAAATCATTGTATATATTGCTTCAGTATAGCCTAAGAAACATATATGCAAAGCATCCAAACAGTACAAGTCGCCAATTCATTGTTCTTCAAGTTTAAGTGAACAACGAGCCCCATTGTTAATCATTTAAAGGAAATTATTTGTAACTTTCGACAAGTAGAACAAGGATTGGAACAGGTAGACGGTTGAAATCATTGTATATATTGCTTCTATATAGTCTATGAAACATATATGCAAAGCATCCAAACAGTACCATTCGCCAATTTTTTGTTCGTCAAGTTTAAGTGAACTACGAGCCCCGTTGTTAATCCTTTATCGGAAATTATTTGTAACTTTCGACAAGTAGAACAGTGAATGGAACAGGTAGACGGTTGAAATCTTTGTATATATTGCTTCTATATAGTATAAGTAACATATATGCAAAGCATCCAAACGGTACAATTCGCCAATTTTTTGTTCTTCAAGTTTAAGTGAACAATGAGCCCCAATGGTTAATTCGTTATCGGAAATTATTTGTAACTTTCGACAAGTAGAACAAGGAATGGAATAGGAGGACTGTTGAAATCTTTGTATACATTGCTTCTATATAGTCTAAGAAACATATATGCAAAGCATCCAAACAGTACCATTCGCCAATTTTTTGTTCTTCAAGATTAAGTGAACTACGAGCCCCATTGATAATCATGAAAGGGAAATTATTTGTAAATTTCGACAAGTAGAACACTGAATGGAACAGGTAGACTGTTGAAATCATTGTATATATTGCTTCTATATAGTCTAAGAAACATATATGCAAAGCATCCAAACAGTACAATTTGCCAATTTTTTGTTCTTCAAGTTTAAGTAAACTACGATCCCCATTGTTAATCCCTTAACGGAAATTATTTGTGAGTTTCGACAAGTAGAACAATGAATGGAACAGGTAGACGGTTGAAATCATTGTATATATTGCTTCTATATAGTCTAAGAAACATATATGCAAAGCATCCAAACAGTACAATTCGACAATTTTTTGTTCTTCAAGTTTAAGTGTAGAACGAGCCCCATTGTTAATCCTTTAAAGGAAATTATTTGTAAATTTCGACAAGTAGAACAATGAATGGAATAGGTAGACGGTTGAAATCATTGTATATATTGCTTCTATATAGTCTAAGAAACATATATGCAAAGCATCCAAATAGTACAATTCGACAATTTTTTGTTCTTCAAGTTTAAGTGAACAATGAGCCCCAATGGTTAATCCTTTATCGGAAATTACTTGTAATTTTCGACAAGTAGAACAATGAATGGAACAGGTAGACGGTTGAAATCATTGTATATATTGCTTCTATATAATCTAAGAAACATATATGCAAAGCGTCCAAACAGTACAATTCGCCAACTTATTGCTCTTCAAGTTTAAGTGAACTACGAGCCCCATTGTTAATCCTTTAAAGGAAATTATTTGTAAATTTCGGCAAGTAGAACAATGAATGGAACAGGTAGACGGTTGAAATCTTTGTATATATTGCTTCTATATAATCTAAGAAACATATATTCAAAGCATCCAAATAGTACCATTCGCCAATTTTTTGTTCTTCAAGTTTAAGTGAACTACGAGCCCCATTGTTAATACTTTAACGGAAATTATTTGTAACTTTCGACAAGTAGAACAATGAATGGAACAGGTAGACGGTTGAAATCAATGTATATATTGCTTCTATATAGTCTAAAAAACATATATGCAAAGCATCCAAACAGTAACATTCGCCAATTTTTTGTTCTTCAAGTTTAAGTGAACTACGAGCCCCATTGTTAATCCTTTAAAGGAAATTATTTGTAAATTTCGACAAGTAGAACAATGAATGGAACAGGTAGACTGTTGAAATAATTGTATATATTGCTTCTATATAGTCTAAGAAACATATATGCATAGCGTCCAAACAGTACAATTCGCCAATTTTTTGCTCTTCAAGTTTAAGTGAACTACGAGCCCCATTGTTAATCCTTTAAAGGAAACTATTTGTAAATTTCGGCAAGTAGAACAATGAATGGAATAGGTAGACGGTTGAAATCATTGTATATATTGCTTCTATATAGTCTAAGAAACATATATGCAAAGCATCCAAAAAGTACCATTCGCCAATTTTTTGTTCGTCAAGTTTAAGTGAACAACGAGCCCCATTGTTAATCCTTTATCGGAAATTATTTCTAACTTTCGACAAGTAGAACAGTGAATGGAACAGGTAGACGGTTTAAATCTTTGTATATATTGCTTCCATACAGCCTATGAAACATGTACGCAAAGCATCCAAACAGTACCATTCGACAATTTTTTGTTCTTCAAGTTTAAGTGAACTACGAGCCCCATTGTTAATCCCTTAACGGAAATTATTTGTAAATTTCAACAAGTAGAACAATGAATGGAATAGGTAGACGGTTGAAATCATTGTATATATTGCTTCTATATAGTCTAAGAAACATATATGCAAAGCATCCAAATAGTACAATTCGACAATTTTTTGTTCTTCAAGTTTAAGTGAACAATGAGCCCCAATGGTTAATCCTTTATCGGAAATTACTTGTAATTTTCGACAAGTAGAACAATGAATGGAACAGGTAGACTGTTGAAATCATTGTATATATTGCTTCTATATAGTCTAAGAAACATATATGCATAGCGTCTAAACAGTACAATTCGCCAATTTTTTGCTCTTCAAGTTTAAGTGAACTACGAGCCCCATTGTTAATCCTTTAAAGGAAATTATTTGTAAATTTCGGCAAGTAGAACAATGAATGGAATAGGTAGACGGTTGAAATCATTGTATATATTGCTTCTATATAGTCTAAGAAACATATCTGCAAATCATCCAAACAGTACAATTCGCCAATTATTTGATCTTCAAGTTTAAGTGAACTACGAGCTCCATTGTTAATACTTTAACGGAAATTATTTGTAACTTGCGACAAGTAGAACAATGAATGGTACAGGTAGACGGTTGAAATCAATGTATATATTGCTTCTATATAGTCTAAGAAACATATTTGCAAAGCATCCAAACAGTACCATTCGCCAATTTATTGTTCTTCAAGTTTAAGTGAACAACGAGCCCCATTGTTAATCCTTTAAAGGAAATTATTTGTAACTTTCGACAAGTAGAACAAGGAATGGAACAGGTAGACGGTTGAAATCATTGTATATATTGCTTCTATATAGTCTAAGAAACATATATGCAAAGTATCCAAACAGTACCATTCGCCAATTTTTTGTTCTTCAAGTTTAAGTGAACTATGAGCCCCATTGTTAATCCTTTAAAGGAAATTATTTGTAAATTTCAACAAGTAGAACAATGAATGGAACAGGTAGACGGTTGAAATCATTGTATATATTGCTTCAGTATAGCCTAAGAAACATATATGCAAAGCATCCAAACAGTACAAGTCGCCAATTCATTGTTCTTCAAGTTTAAGTGAACAACGAGCCCCATTGTTAATCATTTAAAGGAAATTATTTGTAACTTTCGACAAGTAGAACAAGGAATGGAACAGGTAGACGGTTGAAATCATTGTATATATTGCTTCTATATAGTCTATGAAACATATATGCAAAGCATCCAAACAGTACCATTCGCCAATTTTTTGTTCGTCAAGTTTAAGTGAACTACGAGCCCCGTTGTTAATCCTTTATCGGAAATTATTTGTAACTTTCGACAAGTAGAACAGTGAATGGAACAGGTAGACGGTTGAAATCTTTGTATATATTGCTACTATATAGTATAAGTAACATATATGCAAAGCATCCAAACGGTACAATTCGCCAATTTTTTGTTCTTCAAGTTTAAGTGAACAATGAGCCCCAATGGTTAATCCGTTATCGGAAATTATTTGTAACTTTCGACAAGTAGAACAAGGAATGGAATAGGAGGACTGTTGAAATCTTTGTATACATTGCTTCTATATAGTCTAAGAAACATATATGCAAAGCATCCAAACAGTACCATTCGCCAATTTTTTGTTCTTCAAGATTAAGTGAACTACGAGCCCCATTGATAATCATGAAAGGGAAATTATTTGTAAATTTCGACAAGTAGAACACTGAATGGAACAGGTAGACTGTTGAAATCATTGTATATATTGCTTCTATATAGTCTAAGAAACATATATGCAAAGCATCCAAACAGTACAATTTGCCAATTTTTTGTTCTTCAAGTTTAAGTAAACTACGATCCCCATTGTTAATCCCTTAACGGAAATTATTTGTGAGTTTCGACAAGTAGAACAATGAATGGAACAGGTAGACGGTTGAAATCATTGTATATATTGCTTCTATATAGTCTAAGAAACATATATGCAAAGCATCCAAACAGTACAATTCGACAATTTTTTGTTCTTCAAGTTTAAGTGTAGAACGAGCCCCATTGTTAATCCTTTAAAGGAAATTATTTGTAAATTTCGACAAGTAGAACAATGAATGGAATAGGTAGACGGTTGAAATCATTGTATATATTGCTTCTATATAGTCTAAGAAACATATATGCAAAGCATCCAAATAGTACAATTCGACAATTTTTTGTTCTTCAAGTTTAAGTGAACAATGAGCCCCAATGGTTAATCCTTTATCGGAAATTACTTGTAATTTTCGACAAGTAGAACAATGAATGGAACAGGTAGACGGTTGAAATCATTGTATATATTGCTTCTATATAATCTAAGAAACATATATGCAAAGCGTCCAAACAGTACAATTCGCCAACTTATTGCTCTTCAAGTTTAAGTGAACTACGAGCCCCATTGTTAATCCTTTAAAGGAAATTATTTGTAAATTTCGGCAAGTAGAACAATGAATGGAACAGGTAGACGGTTGAAATCTTTGTATATATTGCTTCTATATAATCTAAGAAACATATATTCAAAGCATCCAAATAGTACCATTCGCCAATTTTTTGTTCTTCAAGTTTAAGTGAACTACGAGCCCCATTGTTAATACTTTAACGGAAATTATTTGTAACTTTCGACAAGTAGAACAATGAATGGAACAGGTAGACGGTTGAAATCAATGTATATATTGCTTCTATATAGTCTAAAAAACATATATGCAAAGCATCCAAACAGTAACATTCGCCAATTTTTTGTTCTTCAAGTTTAAGTGAACTACGAGCCCCATTGTTAATCCTTTAAAGGAAATTATTTGTAAATTTCGACAAGTAGAACAATGAATGGAACAGGTAGACTGTTGAAATAATTGTATATATTGCTTCTATATAGTCTAAGAAACATATATGCATAGCGTCCAAACAGTACAATTCGCCAATTTTTTGCTCTTCAAGTTTAAGTGAACTACGAGCCCCATTGTTAATCCTTTAAAGGAAACTATTTGTAAATTTCGGCAAGTAGAACAATGAATGGAATAGGTAGACGGTTGAAATCATTGTATATATTGCTTCTATATAGTCTAAGAAACATATATGCAAAGCATCCAAAAAGTACCATTCGCCAATTTTTTGTTCGTCAAGTTTAAGTGAACAACGAGCCCCATTGTTAATCCTTTATCGGAAATTATTTCTAACTTTCGACAAGTAGAACAGTGAATGGAACAGGTAGACGGTTTAAATCTTTGTATATATTGCTTCCATACAGCCTATGAAACATGTACGCAAAGCATCCAAACAGTACCATTCGACAATTTTTTGTTCTTCAAGTTTAAGTGAACTACGAGCCCCATTGTTAATCCCTTAACGGAAATTATTTGTAACTTGCGACAAGTAGAACAATGAATGGAACAGGTAGACGGTTGAAATCATTGTATATATTGCTTCTATATAATCTAAGAAACATATATTCAAAGCATCCAAACAGTACCATTCGCCAATTTTTTGTTCTTCAAGTTTAAGTGAACAATGAGCCCCATTGTTAATCCTTTATCGGAAATTATTTCTAACTTTCGACAAGTAGAACAGTGAATGGAACAGGTAGACGGTTTAAATCTTTGTATATATTGCTTCTATATAGTATAAGAAACATATATGCAAAGCATCCAAACAGTACAATTCGCCAATTTTTTGTTCTTCAAGTTTAAGTGAACAATGAGCCCCAATGGTTAATCCGTTATCGGAAATTATTTGTAACTTTCGACAAGTAGAACAATGAATGGAACAGGAGGACTGTTGAAATCTTTGTATATATTGCTTCTATATAGTCTAAGAAACATATATGCAAAGCATCCAAACAGTACCATTCGCCAATTTATTGTTCTTCAAGTTTAAGTGAACTAAGAGCCCCATTGTTAATCCTTTAAAGGAAATTATTTGTAAATTTCGACAAGTAGAATAATGATTGGAACACGTAGACGGTTGAAATCTTTGTATATATTGCTTCTATATAGTATAAGAAACATATATGCAAAGCATCCAAACAGTACAATTCGCAAATTTTTTGTTCTTCAAGTTTAAGTGAACAATGAGCCCCAATGGTTAATCCGTTATCGGAAATTATTTGTAACTTTCGACAAGTAGAACAATGAATGGAACAGGAGGACTGTTGAAATCTTTGTATATATTGCTTCTATATAGTCTAAGAAACATATATGCAAAGCATCCAAACGGTAACATTCGCCAATTTTTTGTTCTTCAAGTTTAAGTGAACTACGAGCCCAATTGTTAATCCTTTAAAGGAAATTATTTGTAAATTTCGACAAGTAGAACAATGAATGGAATAGGTAGACGGTTGAAATCATTGTATATATTGCTTCTATATAGTCTAAGAAACATATATGCAAAGCATCCAAATAGTACAATTCGACAATTTTTTGTTCTTCAAGTTTAAGTGAACAATGAGCCCCAATGGTTAATCCTTTATCGGAAATTACTTGTAATTTTCGACAAGTAGAACAATGAATGGAACAGGTAGACGGTTGAAATCATTGTATATATTGCTTCTATATAATCTAAGAAACATATATGCAAAGCGTCCAAACAGTACAATTCGCCAACTTATTGCTCTTCAAGTTTAAGTGAACTACGAGCCCCATTGTTAATCCTTTAAAGGAAATTATTTGTAAATTTCGGCAAGTAGAACAATGAATGGAACAGGTAGACGGTTGAAATCTTTGTATATATTGCTTCTATATAATCTAAGAAACATATATTCAAAGCATCCAAATAGTACCATTCGCCAATTTTTTGTTCTTCAAGTTTAAGTGAACTACGAGCCCCATTGTTAATACTTTAACGGAAATTATTTGTAACTTTCGACAAGTAGAACAATGAATGGAACAGGTAGACGGTTGAAATCAATGTATATATTGCTTCTATATAGTCTAAAAAACATATATGCAAAGCATCCAAACAGTAACATTCGCCAATTTTTTGTTCTTCAAGTTTAAGTGAACTACGAGCCCCATTGTTAATCCTTTAAAGGAAATTATTTGTAAATTTCGACAAGTAGAACAATGAATGGAACAGGTAGACTGTTGAAATAATTGTATATATTGCTTCTATATAGTCTAAGAAACATATATGCATAGCGTCCAAACAGTACAATTCGCCAATTTTTTGCTCTTCAAGTTTAAGTGAACTACGAGCCCCATTGTTAATCCTTTAAAGGAAATTATTTGTAAATTTCGGCAAGTAGAACAATGAATGGAATAGGTAGACGGTTGAAATCATTGTATATATTGCTTCTATACAGTCTAAGAAACATATCTGCAAATCATCCAAACAGTACAATTCGCCAATTATTTGATCTTCAAGTTTAAGTGAACCACGAGCTCCATTGTTAATACTTTAACGGAAATTATTTGTAACTTGCGACAAGTAGAACAATGAATGGTACAGGTAGACGGTTGAAATCAATGTATATATTGCTTCTATATAGTCTAAGAAACATATTTGCAAAGCATCCAAACAGTACCATTCGCCAATTTATTGTTCTTCAAGTTTAAGTGAACAACGAGCCCCATTGTTAATCCTTTAAAGGAAATTATTTGTAACTTTCGACAAGTAGAACAAGGAATGGAACAGGTAGACGGTTGAAATCATTGTATATATTGCTTCTATATAGTCTAAGAAACATATATGCAAAGTATCCAAACAGTACCATTCGCCAATTTTTTGTTCTTCAAGTTTAAGTGAACTATGAGCCCCATTGTTAATCCTTTAAAGGAAATTATTTGTAAATTTCAACAAGTAGAACAATGAATGGAACAGGTAGACGGTTGAAATCATTGTATATATTGCTTCAGTATAGCCTAAGAAACATATATGCAAAGCATCCAAACAGTACAAGTCGCCAATTCATTGTTCTTCAAGTTTAAGTGAACAACGAGCCCCATTGTTAATCATTTAAAGGAAATTATTTGTAACTTTCGACAAGTAGAACAAGGAATGGAACAGGTAGACGGTTGAAATCATTGTATATATTGCTTCTATATAGTCTATGAAACATATATGCAAAGCATCCAAACAGTACCATTCGCCAATTTTTTGTTCGTCAAGTTTAAGTGAACTACGAGCCCCGTTGTTAATCCTTTATCGGAAATTATTTGTAACTTTCGACAAGTAGAACAGTGAATGGAACAGGTAGACGGTTGAAATCTTTGTATATATTGCTTCTATATAGTATAAGTAACATATATGCAAAGCATCCAAACGGTACAATTCGCCAATTTTTTGTTCTTCAAGTTTAAGTGAACAATGAGCCCCAATGGTTAATCCGTTATCGGAAATTATTTGTAACTTTCGACAAGTAGAACAAGGAATGGAATAGGAGGACTGTTGAAATCTTTGTATACATTGCTTCTATATAGTCTAAGAAACATATATGCAAAGCATCCAAACAGTACCATTCGCCAATTTTTTGTTCTTCAAGATTAAGTGAACTACGAGCCCCATTGATAATCATGAAAGGGAAATTATTTGTAAATTTCGACAAGTAGAACACTGAATGGAACAGGTAGACTGTTGAAATCATTGTATATATTGCTTCTATATAGTCTAAGAAACATATATGCAAAGCATCCAAACAGTACAATTTGCCAATTTTTTGTTCTTCAAGTTTAAGTAAACTACGATCCCCATTGTTAATCCCTTAACGGAAATTATTTGTGAGTTTCGACAAGTAGAACAATGAATGGAACAGGTAGACGGTTGAAATCATTGTATATATTGCTTCTATATAGTCTAAGAAACATATATGCAAAGCATCCAAACAGTACAATTCGACAATTTTTTGTTCTTCAAGTTTAAGTGTAGAACGAGCCCCATTGTTAATCCTTTAAAGGAAATTATTTGTAAATTTCGACAAGTAGAACAATGAATGGAATAGGTAGACGGTTGAAATCATTGTATATATTGCTTCTATATAGTCTAAGAAACATATATGCAAAGCATCCAAATAGTACAATTCGACAATTTTTTGTTCTTCAAGTTTAAGTGAACAATGAGCCCCAATGGTTAATCCTTTATCGGAAATTACTTGTAATTTTCGACAAGTAGAACAATGAATGGAACAGGTAGACGGTTGAAATCATTGTATATATTGCTTCTATATAATCTAAGAAACATATATGCAAAGCGTCCAAACAGTACAATTCGCCAACTTATTGCTCTTCAAGTTTAAGTGAACTACGAGCCCCATTGTTAATCCTTTAAAGGAAATTATTTGTAAATTTCGGCAAGTAGAACAATGAATGGAACAGGTAGACGGTTGAAATCTTTGTATATATTGCTTCTATATAATCTAAGAAACATATATTCAAAGCATCCAAATAGTACCATTCGCCAATTTTTTGTTCTTCAAGTTTAAGTGAACTACGAGCCCCATTGTTAATACTTTAACGGAAATTATTTGTAACTTTCGACAAGTAGAACAATGAATGGAACAGGTAGACGGTTGAAATCAATGTATATATTGCTTCTATATAGTCTAAAAAACATATATGCAAAGCATCCAAACAGTAACATTCGCCAATTTTTTGTTCTTCAAGTTTAAGTGAACTACGAGCCCCATTGTTAATCCTTTAAAGGAAATTATTTGTAAATTTCGACAAGTAGAACAATGAATGGAACAGGTAGACTGTTGAAATAATTGTATATATTGCTTCTATATAGTCTAAGAAACATATATGCATAGCGTCCAAACAGTACAATTCGCCAATTTTTTGCTCTTCAAGTTTAAGTGAACTACGAGCCCCATTGTTAATCCTTTAAAGGAAACTATTTGTAAATTTCGGCAAGTAGAACAATGAATGGAATAGGTAGACGGTTGAAATCATTGTATATATTGCTTCTATATAGTCTAAGAAACATATATGCAAAGCATCCAAAAAGTACCATTCGCCAATTTTTTGTTCGTCAAGTTTAAGTGAACAACGAGCCCCATTGTTAATCCTTTATCGGAAATTATTTCTAACTTTCGACAAGTAGAACAGTGAATGGAACAGGTAGACGGTTTAAATCTTTGTATATATTGCTTCCATACAGCCTATGAAACATGTACGCAAAGCATCCAAACAGTACCATTCGACAATTTTTTGTTCTTCAAGTTTAAGTGAACTACGAGCCCCATTGTTAATCCCTTAACGGAAATTATTTGTAACTTGCGACAAGTAGAACAATGAATGGAACAGGTAGACGGTTGAAATCATTGTATATATTGCTTCTATATAATCTAAGAAACATATATTCAAAGCATCCAAACAGTACCATTCGCCAATTTTTTGTTCTTCAAGTTTAAGTGAACAATGAGCCCCATTGTTAATCCTTTATCGGAAATTATTTCTAACTTTCGACAAGTAGAACAGTGAATGGAACAGGTAGACGGTTTAAATCTTTGTATATATTGCTTCTATATAGTATAAGAAACATATATGCAAAGCATCCAAACAGTACAATTCGCCAATTTTTTGTTCTTCAAGTTTAAGTGAACAATGAGCCCCAATGGTTAATCCGTTATCGGAAATTATTTGTAACTTTCGACAAGTAGAACAATGAATGGAACAGGAGGACTGTTGAAATCTTTGTATATATTGCTTCTATATAGTCTAAGAAACATATATGCAAAGCATCCAAACAGTACCATTCGCCAATTTATTGTTCTTCAAGTTTAAGTGAACTAAGAGCCCCATTGTTAATCCTTTAAAGGAAATTATTTGTAAATTTCGACAAGTAGAACAATGATTGGAACACGTAGACGGTTGAAATCTTTGTATATATTGCTTCTATATAGTATAAGAAACATATATGCAAAGCATCCAAACAGTACAATTCGCAAATTTTTTGTTCTTCAAGTTTAAGTGAACAATGAGCCCCAATGGTTAATCCGTTATCGGAAATTATTTGTAACTTTCGACAAGTAGAACAATGAATGGAACAGGAGGACTGTTGAAATCTTTGTATATATTGCTTCTATATAGTCTAAGAAACATATATGCAAAGCATCCAAACGGTAACATTCGCCAATTTTTTGTTCTTCAAGTTTAAGTGAACTACGAGCCCAATTGTTAATCCTTTATCGGAAATTATTTGTAACTTTCGACAAGTAGAACAAGGAATGGAACAGGTAGACGGATGAAATCTTTGTATATATTGCTTCTATATAGTATAAGAAACATATATGCAAAGCATCCAAACAGTACAAGTCGCCAATTCATTGTTCTTCAAGTTTAAGTGAACAACGAGCCCCATTGTTAAACCTTTAAGGGAAATTATTTGTAACTTTCGACAAGTAGAACAAGGAATGGAACAGGTAGACGGTTGAAATCATTGTATATATTGCTTCTATATAGTCTAAGAAACATATATGCAAAGCATCCAAACAGTACAAGTCGCCAATTCATTGTTCTTCAAGTTTAAGTGAACAACGAGCACCATTGTTATACCTTTAAAGGAAATTATTTGTAACTTTCGACAAGTAGAACAAGGAATGGAACAGGTAGACGGTTGAAATCATTGTATATATTGCTTCTATATAGTCTAAGAAACATATATGCAAAGCATCCAAACGGTAACATTCGCCAATTTTTTGTTCTTCAAGTTTAAGTGAACTACGAGCCCAATTGTTAATCCTTTATCGGAAATTATTTGTAAATTTCGACAAGTAGAACAATGATTGGAACACGTAGACGGTTGAAATCTTTGTATATATTGCTACCATATAGTCTAAGAAACATGTACGCAAAGTATCCAAACAGTACCATTTGCCAATTTTTTGTTCTTCAAGTTTAAGTGAACAATGAGCCCCAATGGTTAATCCTTTATCGGAAATTATTTGTAATTTTCGACAAGTAGAACAATGAATGGAACATGTAAACGGTTGAAATCTTTGTATATATTGCTTCTATATAATCTAAGAAACATATATGCAAAGCATCTAAACAGTAACAATCGCCAATTTTTTGATCTTCAAGTTTAAGTGAACAGCGAGCCCCATTGATAATCATGAAATGGAAATTATTTGTAACTTTCTACAAGTAGAACAATGAATAGTACAGGTAGACGGGTGAAATCTTTCTATATATTGCTTCTAAATAGTCTAAGAAATATATATGCAAAGCATCCAAACAGTACAATTCGCCAATTGTTTGTTCTTCAAGTTTAAGTGAACTACGAGCCCCATTGTTAATCCTTTAAAGGATATTATTTGTAAATTTCGACAAGTAGAACAATGAATGGAATAGGTAGACGGTTGAAATCATTGTATATATTGCTTCTATATAGTCTAAGAAACATATCTGCAAATCATCCAAACAGTACAATTCGCCAATTATTTGATCTTCAAGTTTAAGTAAACTACGAGCCCCATTGTTAATACTTTAACGGAAATTATTTGTAACTTGCGACAAGTAGAACAATGAATGGAACAGGTAGACTGTTGAAATCATTGTATATATTGCTTCTATATAGTCTAAGAAACATATATGCAAAGCATCCAAACAGTACAATTCGCCAATTTTTTGTTCTTCAAGTTTAAGTGAACTACGAGCCCCATTGTTAATCCTTTAAAGGAAATTATTTCTAAATTTCGACAGGTAGAACAATGAATGGAACAGGTAGACTGTTGAAATCATTGTATATATTGCTTCTATATAGTCTAAGAAACATATATGCAAAACATCCAAATAGTACAATTCGACAATTTTTTGTTCTTCAAGTTTAAGTGAACAATGAGCCCCATTGTTAATCCTTTATCGGAAATTATTTGTAACTTTCGACAAGTAGAACAGTGAATGGAACAGGTAGACGGTTGAAATGTTTGTATATATTGCTTCTATATAGTATAAGAAACATATATGCAAAGCATCCAAACAGTACAATTCGCCAATTTTTTGTTCTTCAAGTTTAAGTGAACAATGAGCCCCAATGGTTAATCCGTTATCGGAAATTATTTGTAACTTTCGACAAGTAGAACAATGAATGGAACACGTAGACGGTTGAAATCTTTGTATATATTGCTTCTATATAGTCTAAGAAACATATATGCATAGCGTCTAAACAGTACAATTCGCCAATTTTTTGCTCTTCAAGTTTAAGTGAACTACGAGCCCCATTGTTAATCCTTTAAAGGAAATTATTTGTAAATTTCGGCAAGTAGAACAATGAATGGAATAGGTAGACGGTTGAAATCATTGTATATATTGCTTCCATACAGCCTATGAAACATGTACGCAAAGCATCCAAACAGTACCATTCGCCAATTTTTTGTTCTTCAAGTTTAAGTGAACTACGAGCCCGATTGTTAATCCCTTAACGGAAATTATTTGTCACTTGCGACAAGTAGAACAATGAATGGAACAGGTAGACGGTTGAAATCATTGTATATATTGCTTCTATATAATCTAAGAAACATATATTCAAAGCATCCAAACAGTACCATTCGCCAATTTTTTGTTCTTCAAGTTTAAGTGAACAATGAGCCCCATTGTTAATCCTTTATCGGAAATTATTTCTAACTTTCGACAAGTAGAACAGTGAATGGAACAGGTAGACGGTTTAAATCTTTGTATATATTGCTTCTATATAGTATAAGAAACATATATGCAAAGCATCCAAACAGTACAATTCGCCAATTTTTTGTTCTTCAAGTTTAAGTGAACAATGAGCCCCAATGGTTAATCCGTTATCGGAAATTATTTGTAACTTTCGACAAGTAGAACAATGAATGGAACAGGAGGACTGTTGAAATCTTTGTATATATTGCTTCTATATAGTCTAAGAAACATATATGCAAAGCATCCAAACAGTACCATTCGCCAATTTATTGTTCTTCAAGTTTAAGTGAACTAAGAGCCCCATTGTTAATCCTTTAAAGGAAATTATTTGTAAATTTCGACAAGTAGAACAATGATTGGAACACGTAGACGGTTGAAATCTTTGTATATATTGCTTCTATATAGTATAAGAAACATATATGCAAAGCATCCAAACAGTACAATTCGCCAATTTTTTGTTCTTCAAGTTTAAGTGAACAATGAGCCCCAATGGTTAATCCGTTATCGGAAATTATTTGTAACTTTCGACAAGTAGAACAATGAATGGAACAGGAGGACTGTTGAAATCTTTGTATATATTGCTTCTATATAGTCTAAGAAACATATATGCAAAGCATCCAAACGGTAACATTCGCCAATTTTTTGTTCTTCAAGTTTAAGTGAACTACGAGCCCAATTGTTAATCCGTTATCGGAAATTATTTGTAACTTTCGACAAGTAGAACAATGAATGGAACAGGAGGACTGTTGAAATCTTTGTATATATTGCTTCTATATAGTCTAAGAAACATATATGCAAAGCATCCAAATAGTACAAATCGACAATTTTTTGTTCTTCAAGTTTAAGTGAACAATGAGCCCCATTGTTAATCCTTTATCGGAAATTATTTGTAACTTTCGACAAGTAGAACAGTGAATGGAACAGGTAGACGGTTGAAATGTTTGTATATATTGCTTCTATATAGTATAAGAAACATATATGCAAAGCATCCAAACAGTACAATTCGCCAATTTTTTGTTCTTCAAGTTTAAGTGAACAATGAGCCCCAATGGTTAATCCGTTATCGGAAATTATTTGTAACTTTCGACAAGTAGAACAATGAATGGAACAGGAGGACTGTTGAAATCTTTGTATATGTTGCTTCTATATAGTCTAAGAAACATATATGCAAAGCATCAAAACAGTATCATTCGCCAATTTTTTGTTTTTCAAGTTTAAGTGAACTACGAGCCCCATTGTTAATCCTTTAAAGGAAATTATTTGTAAATTTCGACAAGTAGAACAATGAATGGAACAGGTAGACTGTTGAAATCATTGTATATATTGCTTCTATATAGTCTAAGAAACATATATGCATAGCGTCTAAACAGTACAATTCGCCAATTATTTGATCTTCAAGTTTAAGTGAACTACGAGCCCCATTGTTAATACTTTAACGGCAATTATTTGTAACGTGCGACAAGTAGAACAATGAATGGAACAGGTAGACGATTGAAATCAATGTATATATTGCTTCTATATAGTCTAAGAAACATATATGCAAAGCATCCAAAAAGTACCATTCGCCAATTTTTTGTTCGTCAAGTTTAAGTGAACAACGAGCCCCATTGTTAATCCTTTAAAGGAAATTATTTGTAAATTTCGACAAGTAGAACAATGATTGGAACACGTAGACGGTTGAAATCTTTGTATATATTGCTTCCATACAGCCTATGAAACATGTACGCAAAGCATCCAAACAGTACCATTCGCCAATTTTTTGTTCTTCAAGTTTAAGTGAACAATGAGCCCCAATGGTTAATCCGTTATCGGAAATTATTTGTAACTTTCGACAAGTAGAACAAGGAATGGAATAGGAGGACTGTTGAAATCTTTGTATACATTGCTTCTATATAGTCTAAGAAACATATATGCAAAGCATCCAAACAGTACCATTCGCCAATTTTTTGTTCTTCAAGATTAAGTGAACTACGAGCCCCATTGATAATCATGAAAGGGAAATTATTTGTGAGTTTCGACAAGTAGAACAATGAATGGAACAGGTAGACGGTTGAAATCATTGTATATATTGCTTCTATATAGTCTAAGAAACATATATGCAAAGCATCCAAACAGTACAATTCGACAATTTTTTGTTCTTCAAGTTTAAGTGTAGAACGAGCCCCATTGTTAATCCTTTAAAGGAAATTATTTGTAAATTTCGACAAGTAGAACAATGAATGGAATAGGTAGACGGTTGAAATCATTGTATATATTGCTTCTATATAGTCTAAGAAACATATATGCAAAGCATCCAAATAGTACAATTCGACAATTATTTGATCTTCAAGTTTAAGTGAACTACGAGCCCCATTGTTAATACTTTAACGGAAATTATTTGTAACTTGCGACAAGTAGAACAATGAATGGTACAGGTAGACGGTTGAAATCAATGTATATATTGCTTCTATATAGTCTAAGAAACATATATGCAAAGCATCCAAATAGTACAATTCGCCAATTTTTTGTTCTTCAATTTTAAGTAAACTACGATCCCCATTGTTAATCCCTTAACGGAAATTATTTGTGAGTTTCGACAAGTAGAACAATGAATGGAACAGGTAGACGGTTGAAATCATTGTATATATTGCTTCTATATAGTCTAAGAAACATATATGCAAAGCATCCAAACAGTACAATTCGACAATTTTTTGTTCTTCAAGTTTAAGTGTAGAACGAGCCCCATTGTTAATCCTTTAAAGGAAATTATTTGTAAATTTCGACAAGTAGAACAATGAATGGAATAGGTAGACGGTTGAAATCATTGTATATATTGCTTCTATATAGTCTAAGAAACATATATGCAAAGCATCCAAATAGTACAATTCGACAATTATTTGATCTTCAAGTTTAAGTGAACTACGAGCCCCATTGTTAATACTTTAACGGAAATTATTTGTAACTTGCGACAAGTAGAACAATGAATGGTACAGGTAGACGGTTGAAATCAATGTATATATTGCTTCTATATAGTCTAAGAAACATATATGCAAAGCATCCAAATAGTACAATTCGACAATTTTTTGTTCTTCAAGTTTAAGTGAACAATGAGCCCCATTGTTAATCCTTTATCGGAAATTATTTGTAACTTTCGACAAGTAGAACAGTGAATGGAACAGGTAGACGGTTGAAATGTTTGTATATATTGCTTCTATATAGTCTAAGAAACGTATATGCTAAGCATCCAAACAGTACCATTCGCCAATTTTTTGTTCTTCAAGTTTAAGTGAACTACGAGCCCCATTGTTAATCCTTTAAAGGAAATTATTTGTAAATTTCGATAAGTAGAACAATGAATGGAACAGGTAGACTGTTGAAATCATTGTATATATTGCTTCTATATAGTCTAAGAAACATATCTGCAAATCATCCAAACAGTACAATTCGCCAATTATTTGATCTTCAAGTTTAAGTGAACTACGAGCCCCATTGTTAATACTTTAACGGAAATTATTTGTAACTTGCGACAAGTAGAACAATGAATGGTACAGGTAGACGGTTGAAATCAATGTATATATTGCTTCTATATAGTCTAAGAAACATATATGCAAAGCATCCAAACAGTACCATTCGCCAATTTTTTGTTCGTCAAGTTTAAGTGAACAACGAGCCCCATTGTTAATCATTTAAAGGAAATTATTTGTAAATTTCGACAAGTAGAACAATGATTGGAACACGTAGATGGTTGAAATCTTTGTATATATTGCTTCCATACAGCCTAAGAAACATGTACGCAAAGCATCCAAACAGTACCAGTCGCCAATTTTTTGTTCTTCAAGTTTAAGTGAACTACGAGACCCATTGTTAATCCTTTAAAGGAAATTATTTGTAAATTTCGACAAGTAGAACAATGAATGGAACAGGTAGACGGTTGAAATCTTTGTATATATTGCTACTATATAATCTAAGAAACATATATGCAAAGCATCCAAACAGTACCATTCGCCAATTTTTTGATCTTCAAGTTTAAGTGAACTACGAGCCCCATTGGTAATCTTTTAAAGGAAATTATTTGTAAATTTCAACAAGTAGAACAATGAATGGAACAGGTAGACGGTTGAAATTTTTATATATATTGCTACTATATAATCTAAGAAACATATATGCAAAGCATCCAAACAGTACCATTCGCCAATTTTTTGATCTTCAAGTTTAAGTGAACTACGAGCCCCATTGTTAATCCTTTAAAGGAAATTATTTGTAAATTTCAACAAGTAGAACAATGAATGGAACAGGTAGACTGTTGAAATCATTGTATATGTTGCTTCTGTATAGTTTAAGAAACATATATGCAAAGAATCCAAACAGTACAATTCGTCAATTATTTGATCTTCAAGTTTAAGTGAACTACGAGCCCCATTGTTAATACTTTAACGGAAATTATTTGTAACTGGCGACAAGTAGAACAATGAATGGAACAGGTAGCCGGTTGAAATCAATGTATATATTGCTTCCATATAGTCTAAAAAACATATATGCAAAGCATCCAAACAGTAACATTCGCCAATTTTTTGTTCTTCAAGTTTAAGTGAACAATGAGAGCCATTGTTAATCCTTTATCGGAAATTATTTGTAACTTTCGACAAGTAGAACAATGAATGGAACAGGTAGACGGTTGAAATCATTGTATGTATTGCTTCTATATAGTCTAAGAAACATATATGCAAAGCATCCAAACAGTACAATTCGCCAATTTTTTGTTCTTCAAGTTTAAGTGAACAATGAGCCCCAATGGTTAATCGTTTATCGGAAATTATTTGTAACTTTCGACAAGTAGAACAATGAATGGAACAGGTAGACGGTTGAAATCTTTGTACATATTGCTTCTATATAGTCTAAGAAACATATATGCAAAGCATCCAAACAGTACAATTCGCCAATTTTTTGTTCTTCAATTTTAAGTAAACTACGATCCCCATTGTTAATCCCTTAACGGAAATTATTTGTGAGTTTCGACAAGTAGAACAATGAATGGAACAGGTAGACGGTTGAAATCATTGTATATATTGCTTCTATATAGTCTAAGAAACATATATGCAAAGCATCCAAACAGTACAATTCGACAATTTTTTGTTCTTCAAGTTTAAGTGTAGAACGAGCCCCATTGTTAATCCTTTAAAGGAAATTATTTGTAAATTTCGACAAGTAGAACAATGATTGGAACACGTAGACGGTTGAAATCTTTGTATATATTGCTTCTATATAGTCTAAGAAACATATATGCAAAGCATCCAAACAGTACAATTCGCCAATTTATTGTTCTTCAAGTTTAAGTGAACAACGAGCCCCATTGTTAATCCTTTAAAGGAAATTATTTGTAAATTTCGACAAGTAGAACAATGAATGGAACAGGTAGACGGTTGAAATCTTTGTATATATTGCTACTATATAATCTAAGAAACATATATGCAAAGCATCCAAACAGTACCATTCCCCAATTTTTTGATCTTCAAGTTTAAGTGAACTACGAGCCCCATTGTTAATCCTTTAAAGGAAATTATTTGTAAATTTCAACAAGTAGAACAATAAATGGAACAGGTAGACTGTTGAAATCATTGTATATATTGCTTCTATATAGTCTAAGAAACATATATGCAAAGCATCCAAACAGTACCATTCGCCAATTTTTTGATCTTCAAGTTTAAGTGAACAGCGAGCCCAATTGATAATCATGAAATGGAAATTATTTGTAACTTTCTACAAGTAGAACAATGAATAGTACAGGTAGACGGGTGAAATCTTTCTATATATTGCTTCTATATAGTCTAAGAAACATATATGCAAAGCATCCAAACAGTACAATTCGCCAATTTCTTGTTCTTCAAGTTTAAGTGAACTACGAGCCCCATTGTTAATCCTTTAAAGGAAATTATTTGTAAATTTCGGCAAGTAGAACAATGAATGGAATAGGTAGACGGTTGAAATCATTGTATATATTGCTTCTATATAGTCTAAGAAACATATATGCAAAGCATCCAAACAGTATAATTCGCCAATTTCTTGTTCTTCAAGTTTAAGTATACTTCGATCCTCATTGTTAATCCCTTAAAGGAAATTATTTGTAAATTTCGACAAGTAGAACAATGAATGGAAAAGGTAGACGGTTGAAATCTTTGTATATATTGCTTCCATATAGTCTAAGAAACATATATGCAAAGCATCCAAACAGTACCATTCGCCAATTTTTTGTTCTTCAAGTTTATGTGAACAATGAGACCCATTGTTAATCCTTTATCGGAAATTATTTGTAACTTTCGACAAGTAGAACACTGAATGGAACAGGTAGACGGTTGAAATCCTTGTATATATTGCGTCTATATAGTCTAAGAAACATATATGCAAAGCATCCAAACAGTACCATTCGCCAATTTTTTGATCTTCAAGTTTAAGTGAACTACGAGCCCCATTGTTAATCCTTTAAAGGAAATTATTTGTAACTTGCGACAAGTAGAACAATGAATGGAACAGGTAGACGGTTGAAATCATTGTATATATTGCTTCTATATAGTCTAAGAAACATATATGCAAAGCATCCAAACAGTACAATTCGCCAATTTTTTATTCCTCAAGATTAAGTAAACTACGATCCCCATTGTTAATCCTTTAAAGGAAATTATTTGTAACTTTCGACAAGGAGAACAATGAATGGATAAGGTAGACGGTTGAAATCATTGTATATATTGCTTCAGTATAGCCTAAGAAACATATATGCAAAGCATCCAAACAGTACAAGTCGCCAATTCATTGTTCTTCAAGTTTAAGTGAACAACGAGCCCCATTGTTAATTCTTTAAAGGAATTATTTGTAACTTTCGACAAGTAGAACAACGAATGGAACAGGTAGACGGTTGAAATCATTGTATATATTGCTTCTATATAGTCTAAGAAACATATATGCAAAGCATCCAAACAGTACAATTCGCCAATTTTTTATTCCTCAAGATTAAGTAAACTACGATCCCCATTGTTAATCCTTTAAAGGAAATTATTTGTAACTTTCGACAAGTAGAACAAGGAATGGAACAGGTAGACGGTTGAAATCATTGTATATATTGCTTCTATATAGTCTAAGAAACATATATGCAAAGTATCCAAACAGTACCATTCGCCAATTTTTTGTTCTTCAAGTTTAAGTGAACTATGAGCCCAATTGTTAATCCTTTAACGGAAATTATTTGTATCTTTCGACAAGTAGAAAAATGAATGGAACAGGTAGACGGTTGAAATCATTGTATATATTGCTCCTATATAGTCTAAGAAACATATTTGCAAAGCATCTAAACAGTACCATTCGCCAATTTATTCTTCTTCAAGTTTAAGTGAACAACGAGCCCCATTGTTAATCCTTTAAAGGAAATTATTTGTAACTTTCGACAAGTAGAACAAGGAATGGAACAGGTAGACGGTTGAAATCATTGTATATATTGCTTCTATATAGTCTAAGAAACATATATGCAAAGTATCCAAACAGTACCATTCGCCAATTTTTTGTTCTTCAAGTTTAAGTGAACTATGAGCCCAATTGTTAATCCTTTAACGGAAATTATTTGTAACTTTCGACAAGGAGAACAATGAATGGATAAGGTAGACGGTTGAAATCATTGTATATATTGCTTCAGTATAGCCTAAGAAACATATATGCAAAGCATCCAAACAGTACAAGTCGCCAATTCATTGTTCTTCAAGTTTAAGTGAACAACGAGCCCCATTGTTAATTCTTTAAAGGAATTATTTGTAACTTTCGACAAGTAGAACAACGAATGGAACAGGTAGACGGTTGAAATCATTGTATATATTGCTTCTATATAGTCTAAGAAACATATATGCAAAGCATCCAAACAGTACAATTCGCCAATTTTTTATTCCTCAAGATTAAGTAAACTACGATCCCCATTGTTAATCCTTTAAAGGAAATTATTTGTAACTTTCGACAAGTAGAACAAGGAATGGAACAGGTAGACGGTTGAAATCATTGTATATATTGCTTCTATATAGTCTAAGAAACATATATGCAAAGTATCCAAACAGTACCATTCGCCAATTTTTTGTTCTTCAAGTTTAAGTGAACTATGAGCCCAATTGTTAATCCTTTAACGGAAATTATTTGTATCTTTCGACAAGTAGAAAAATGAATGGAACAGGTAGACGGTTGAAATCATTGTATATATTGCTTCTATATAGTCTAAGAAACATATTTGCAAAGCATCCAAACAGTACCATTCGCCAATTTATTCTTCTTCAAGTTTAAGTGAACAACGAGCCCCATTGTTAATCCTTTAAAGGAAATTATTTGTAACTTTCGACAAGTAGAACAAGGAATGGAACAGGTAGACGGTTGAAATCATTGTATATATTGCTCCTATATAGTCTAAGAAACATATATGCAAAGTATCCAAACAGTACCATTCGCCAATTTTTTGTTCTTCAAGTTTAAGTGAACTATGTGCCCAATTGTTAATCCTTTAACGGAAATTATTTGTAACTTTCGACAAGGAGAACAATGAATGGATAAGGTAGACGGTTGAAATCATTGTATATATTGCTTCAGTATAGCCTAAGAAACATATATGCAAAGCATCCAAACAGTACAAGTCGCCAATTCATTGTTCTTCAAGTTTAAGTGAACAACGAGCCCCATTGTTAATTCTTTAAAGGAAATTATTTGTAACTTTCGACAAGGAGAACAATGAATGGATAAGGTAGACGGTTGAAATCATTGTATATATTGCTTCAGTATAGCCTAAGAAACATATATGCAAAGCATCCAAACAGTACAAGTCGCCAATTCATTGTTCTTCAAGTTTAAGTGAACAACGAGCCCCATTGTTAATTCTTTAAAGGAATTATTTGTAACTTTCGACAAGTAGAACAACGAATGGAACAGGTAGACGGTTGAAATCATTGTATATATTGCTTCTATATAGTCTAAGAAACATATATGCAAAGCATCCAAACAGTACAATTCGCCAATTTTTTATTCCTCAAGATTAAGTAAACTACGATCCCCATTGTTAATCCTTTAAAGGAAATTATTTGTAACTTTCGACAAGTAGAACAAGGAATGGAACAGGTAGACGGTTGAAATCATTGTATATATTGCTTCTATATAGTCTAAGAAACATATATGCAAAGTATCCAAACAGTACCATTCGCCAATTTTTTGTTCTTCAAGTTTAAGTGAACTATGAGCCCAATTGTTAATCCTTTAACGGAAATTATTTGTATCTTTCGACAAGTAGAAAAATGAATGGAACAGGTAGACGGTTGAAATCATTGTATATATTGCTCCTATATAGTCTAAGAAACATATTTGCAAAGCATCTAAACAGTACCATTCGCCAATTTATTCTTCTTCAAGTTTAAGTGAACAACGAGCCCCATTGTTAATCCTTTAAAGGAAATTATTTGTAACTTTCGACAAGTAGAACAAGGAATGGAACAGGTAGACGGTTGAAATCATTGTATATATTGCTTCTATATAGTCTAAGAAACATATATGCAAAGTATCCAAACAGTACCATTCGCCAATTTTTTGTTCTTCAAGTTTAAGTGAACTATGAGCCCAATTGTTAATCCTTTAACGGAAATTATTTGTAACTTTCGACAAGGAGAACAATGAATGGATAAGGTAGACGGTTGAAATCATTGTATATATTGCTTCAGTATAGCCTAAGAAACATATATGCAAAGCATCCAAACAGTACAAGTCGCCAATTCATTGTTCTTCAAGTTTAAGTGAACAACGAGCCCCATTGTTAATTCTTTAAAGGAATTATTTGTAACTTTCGACAAGTAGAACAACGAATGGAACAGGTAGACGGTTGAAATCATTGTATATATTGCTTCTATATAGTCTAAGAAACATATATGCAAAGCATCCAAACAGTACAATTCGCCAATTTTTTATTCCTCAAGATTAAGTAAACTACGATCCCCATTGTTAATCCTTTAAAGGAAATTATTTGTAACTTTCGACAAGTAGAACAAGGAATGGAACAGGTAGACGGTTGAAATCATTGTATATATTGCTTCTATATAGTCTAAGAAACATATATGCAAAGTATCCAAACAGTACCATTCGCCAATTTTTTGTTCTTCAAGTTTAAGTGAACTATGAGCCCAATTGTTAATCCTTTAACGGAAATTATTTGTATCTTTCGACAAGTAGAAAAATGAATGGAACAGGTAGACGGTTGAAATCATTGTATATATTGCTTCTATATAGTCTAAGAAACATATTTGCAAAGCATCCAAACAGTACCATTCGCCAATTTATTCTTCTTCAAGTTTAAGTGAACAACGAGCCCCATTGTTAATCCTTTAAAGGAAATTATTTGTAACTTTCGACAAGTAGAACAAGGAATGGAACAGGTAGACGGTTGAAATCATTGTATATATTGCTCCTATATAGTCTAAGAAACATATATGCAAAGTATCCAAACAGTACCATTCGCCAATTTTTTGTTCTTCAAGTTTAAGTGAACTATGTGCCCAATTGTTAATCCTTTAACGGAAATTATTTGTAACTTTCGACAAGGAGAACAATGAATGGATAAGGTAGACGGTTGAAATCATTGTATATATTGCTTCAGTATAGCCTAAGAAACATATATGCAAAGCATCCAAACAGTACAAGTCGCCAATTCATTGTTCTTCAAGTTTAAGTGAACAACGAGCCCCATTGTTAATTCTTTAAAGGAATTATTTGTAACTTTCGACAAGTAGAACAACGAATGGAACAGGTAGACGGTTGAAATCATTGTATATATTGCTTCTATATAGTCTAAGAAACATATATGCAAAGCATCCAAACAGTACAATTCGCCAATTTTTTATTCCTCAAGATTAAGTAAACTACGATCCCCATTGTTAATCCTTTAACGGAAATTATTTGTATCTTTCGACAAGTAGAACAAGGAATGGAACAGGTAGACGGTTGAAATCATTGTATATATTGCTTCTATATAGTCTAAGAAACATATATGCAAAGCATCCAAACAGTACAATTCGCCAATTTTTTATTCCTCAAGATTAAGTAAACTACGATCCCCATTGTTAATCCTTTAACGGAAATTATTTGTATATTTCGACAAGTAGAACAATGAATGGAACAGGTAGACTGTTGAAAACATTGTATATATTGCTTCTATATAGTCTAAGAAACATTTATGCAAAGCATCCAAACAGTACAATTCGCCAATTTTTTGTTCTTCAAGTTTAAGTAAACTACGATCCCCATTGTTAATCCCTTAACGGAAATTATTTGTATCTTTCGACAAGTAGAACAAGGAATGGAACAGGTAGACGGTTGAAATCATTGTATATATTGCTTCTATATAGTCTAAGAAACATATATGCAAAGCATCCAAACAGTACAATTCGCCAATTTTTTATTCTTCAAGTTTAAGTGAACAATGAGACCCATTGTTAATCCTTTATCGGAAATTATTTGTAATTTTCGACAAGTAGAACAATGAATGGAACAGGTAGACGGTTGAAATCTATGTATATATTGCTTCTATATAGTCTAAGAAACATATATGCAAAGCATCCAAACAGTACAATTCGCCAATTTATTGTTCTTCAAGTTTAAGTGAACTACGAGCCCCATTGTTAATCCTTTAAAGGAAATTATTTGTAAATTTCGACAAGTAGAACAATGATTGGAACACGTAGACGGTTGAAATCTTTGTATATATTGCTTCCATATAGTCTAAGAAACATATATGCAAAGCATCCAAACAGTACCATTCGCCAATTTTTTGTTCTTCAAGTTTAAGTGAACAATGAGACCCATTGTTAATCCTTTATCGGAAATTATTTGTAATTTTCGACAAGTAGAACAATGAATGGAACAGGTAGACGGTTGAAATCTATGTATATATTGCTTCTATATAGTCTAAGAAACATATATGCAAAGCATCCAAACAGTACAATTCGCCAATTTATTGTTCTTCAAGTTTAAGTGAACTACGAGCCCCATTGTTAATCCTTTAAAGGAAATTATTTGTAAATTTCGACAAGTAGAACAATGAATGGAACAGGTAGACGGTTGAAATCTATGTATATATTGCTTCTATATAGTCTAAGAAACATATATGCAAGGCATCCAAACAGTACAATTCGCCAATTTATTGTTCTTCAAGTTTAAGTGAACAACGAGCCCCATTGTTAATCCTTTAAAGGAAATTATTTGTAAATTTCGACAAGTAGAACAATGAATGGAACAGGTAGACGGTTGAAATCTTTGTATATATTGCTACTATATAATCTAAGAAACATATATGCAAAGCATCCAAACAGTACCATTCGCCAATTTTTTGATCTTCAAGTTTAAGTGAACTACGAGCCCCATTGGTAATCCTTTAAAGGAAATTATTTGTAAATTTCAACAAGTAGAACAATGAATGGAACAGGTAGACTGTTGAAATCATTGTATATATTGCTTCTGTATAGTCTAAGAAACATATATGCAAAGAATCCAAACAGTACAATTCGTCAATTATTTGATCTTCAAGTTTAAGTGAACTACGAGCCCCATTATTAATACTTTAACGGAAATTATTTGTAACTTGCGACAAGTAGAACAATGAATGGAACAGGTAGCCGGTTGAAATCAATGTATATATTGCATCTATATAGTCTAAGAAACATATATGCAAAGCATCCAAACAGTACCATTCGCCAATTTCTTGTTCTTCAAGTTTAAGTGAACAACGAGCCCCAATGGTTAATCCTTTATCGGAAATTATTTGTAACTTTCGACAAGTAGAACAATGAATGGAACAGGTAGACGGTTGAAATCTTTGTATATATTGCGTTTATATAGTCTAAGAAACATATATGCAAAGCATCCAAACAGTACCATTCGCCAATTTTTTGTTCTTCAAGTTCAAGTGAACTACGAGCCCCATTGTTAATCCTTTAAAGGAAATTATTTGTAAATTTCGACAAGTAGAACAATGATTGGAACACGTAGACGGTTGAAATCTTTGTATATATTGCTTCCATATAGTCTAAGAAACATATATGCAAAGCATCCAAACAGTACCATTCGCCAATTTTTTGTTCTTCAAGTTTAAGTGAACAATGAGACCCATTGTTAATCCTTTATCGGAAATTATTTGTAATTTTCGACAAGTAGAACAATGAATGGAACAGGTAGACGGTTGAAATCTATGTATATATTGCTTCTATATAGTCTAAGAAACATATATGCAAGGCATCCAAACAGTACAATTCGCCAATTTATTGTTCTTCAAGTTTAAGTGAACAACGAGCCCCATTGTTAATCCTTTAAAGGAAATTATTTGTAAATTTCGACAAGTAGAACAATGAATGGAACAGGTAGACGGTTGAAATCTTTGTATATATTGCTACTATATAATCTAAGAAACATATATGCAAAGCATCCAAACAGTACCATTCGCCAATTTTTTGATCTTCAAGTTTAAGTGAACTACGAGCCCCATTGTTAATACTTTAACGGAAATTATTTGTAACTTGCGACAAGTAGAACAATGAATGGAACAGGTAGCCGGTTGAAATCAATGTATATATTGCTTCTATATAGTCTAAGAAACATATATGCAAAGCATCCAAACAGTACAATTCGCCAATTTATTGTTCTTCAAGTTTAAGTGAACAACGAGCCCCATTGTTAATCCTTTAAAGGAAATTATTTGTAAATTTCGACAAGTAGAACAATGAATGGAACAGGTAGACGGTTGAAATTTTTATATATATTGCTACTATATAATCTAAGAAACATATATGCAAAGCATCCAAACAGTACAATTCGCCAATTTATTGTTCTTCAAGTTTAAGTGAACAACGAGCCCCATTGTTAATCCTTTAAAGGAAATTATTTGTAAATTTCAACAAGTAGAACAATGAATGGAACAGGTAGACTGTTGAAATCATTGTATATATTGCTTCTGTATAGTCTAAGAAACATTTATGCAAAGAATCCAAACAGTACAATTCGACAATTATTTGATCTTCAAGTTTAAGTGAACTACGAGCCCCATTGTTAATACTTTAACGGAAATTATTTGTAACTTGCGACAAGTAGAACAATGAATGGAACAGGTAGCCGGTTGAAATCAATGTATATATTGCTTCCATATAGTCTAAAAAACATATATGCATAGCATCCAAACAGTAACATTCGCCAATTTTTTGTTCTTCAAGTTTAAGTGAACAATGAGAGCCATTGTTAATCCTTTATCGGAAATTATTTGTAACTTTCGACAAGTAGAACAATGAATGGAACAGGTAGACGGTTGAAATCATTGTATGTATTGCTTCTATATAGTCTAAGAAACATATATGCAAAGCATCCAAACAGTACAATTCGCCAATTTTTTGTTCTTCAAGTTTAAGTGAACTACGAGCCCCATTGTTAATCCTTTAACGGAAATTATTTGTAACTTTCGATAAGTAGAACAAGGAATGGAACAGGTAGACGGTTGAAATCATTGTATATATTGCTTCAGTATAGCCTAAGAAACATATATGCAAAGCATCCAAACAGTACAAGTCGCCAATTCATTGTTCTTCAAGTTTAAGTGAACAACGAGCCCCATTGTTAATTCTTTAAAGGAATTATTTGTAACTTTCGACAAGTAGAACAACGAATGGAACAGGTAGACGGTTGAAATCATTGTATATATTGCTTCTATATAGTCTAAGAAACATATATGCAAAGCATCCAAACAGTACAATTCGCCAATTTTTTATTCCTCAAGATTAAGTAAACTACGATCCCCATTGTTAATCCTTTAACGGAAATTATTTGTATCTTTCGACAAGTAGAACAATGAATGGAACAGGTAGACGGTTGAAATCATTGTATATATTGCTTCTATATAGTCTAAGAAACATATTTGCAAAGCATCCAAACAGTACCATTCGCCAATTTATTGTTCTTCAAGTTTAAGTGAACAACGAGCCCCATTGTTAATCCTTTAAAGGAAATTATTTGTAACTTGCGACAAGTAGAACAATGAATGGAACAGGTAGCCGGTTGAAATCAATGTATATATTGCTTCTATATAGTCTAAGAAACATATATGCAAAGCATCCAAACAGTACAATTCGCGAATTTATTGTTCTTCAAGTTTAAGTGAACAACGAGCCCCATTGTTAATCCTTTAAAGGAAATTATTTGTAAATTTCGACAAGTAGAACAATGATTGGAACACGTAGACGGTTGAAATCTTTGTATATATTGCTTCTATATAGTCTAAGAAACATATATGCAAAGCATCCAAACAGTACCATTCGCCAATTCATTGTTCTTCAAGTTTATGTGAACAACGAGCCCCATTGTTAATCCTTTAAAGGAAATTATTTGTAAAATTCGACAAGTAGAACAAGGAATGGAACAGGTAGACGGTTGAAATCATTGTATATATTGCTTCTATATAGTCTAAGAAACATATATGCAAAGCATCCAAGCAGTACAATTCGCCAATTTTTTATTCCTCAAGATTAAGTAAACTACGATCCCCATTGTTAATCCTTTAACGGAAATTATTTGTATATTTCGACAAGTAGAACAATGAATGGAACAGGTAGACGGTTGAAATCATTGTATATATTGCTTCTATATAGTGTAAGAAACATATTTGCAAAGCATCCAAACAGTACCATTCGCCAATTTATTGTTCTTCAAGTTTAAGTGAACAACGAGCCCCATTGTTAATCCTTTAAAGGAAATTATTTGTAACTCTCGACAAGTAGAACAAGGAATGGAACAGGTAGACGGTTGAAATCTATGTATATATTGCTTCTATATAGTCTAAGAAACATATATGCAAGGCATCCAAACAGTACAATTCGCCAATTTATTGTTCTTCAAGTTTAAGTGAACAACGAGCCCCATTGTTAATCCTTTAATGGAAATTATTTTTAACTTTCTACAAGTAGAACATGAATGGAACAGGTAGACGATTGAAATCAATGTATATATTGCTTCTATATAGTCTAAGAAACATATATGCAAAGCATCCAAACAGTACCATTCGCCAATTTTTTGTTCTTCAAGTTCAAGTGAACTACGAGCCCCATTGTTAATCCTTTAAAGGAAATTATTTGTAAATTTCGACAAGTAGAACAATGATTGGAACACGTAGACGGTTGAAATCTTTGTATATATTGCTTCCATATAGTCTAAGAAACATATATGCAAAGCATCCAAACAGTACCATTCGCCAATTTTTTGTTCTTCAAGTTTAAGTGAACAATGAGACCCATTGTTAATCCTTTATCGGAAATTATTTGTAATTTTCGACAAGTAGAACAATGAATGGAACAGGTAGACGGTTGAAATCTATGTATATATTGCTTCTATATAGTCTAAGAAACATATATGCAAGGCATCCAAACAGTACAATTCGCCAATTTATTGTTCTTCAAGTTTAAGTGAACAACGAGCCCCATTGTTAATCCTTTAAAGGAAATTATTTGTAAATTTCGACAAGTAGAACAATGAATGGAACAGGTAGACGGTTGAAATCTTTGTATATATTGCTACTATATAATCTAAGAAACATATATGCAAAGCATCCAAACAGTACCATTCGCCAATTTTTTGATCTTCAAGTTTAAGTGAACTACGAGCCCCATTGTTAATACTTTAACGGAAATTATTTGTAACTTGCGACAAGTAGAACAATGAATGGAACAGGTAGCCGGTTGAAATCAATGTATATATTGCTTCTATATAGTCTAAGAAACATATATGCAAAGCATCCAAACAGTACAATTCGCCAATTTATTGTTCTTCAAGTTTAAGTGAACAACGAGCCCCATTGTTAATCCTTTAAAGGAAATTATTTGTAAATTTCGACAAGTAGAACAATGAATGGAACAGGTAGACGGTTGAAATTTTTATATATATTGCTACTATATAATCTAAGAAACATATATGCAAAGCATCCAAACAGTACAATTCGCCAATTTATTGTTCTTCAAGTTTAAGTGAACAACGAGCCCCATTGTTAATCCTTTAAAGGAAATTATTTGTAAATTTCAACAAGTAGAACAATGAATGGAACAGGTAGACTGTTGAAATCATTGTATATATTGCTTCTGTATAGTCTAAGAAACATTTATGCAAAGAATCCAAACAGTACAATTCGACAATTATTTGATCTTCAAGTTTAAGTGAACTACGAGCCCCATTGTTAATACTTTAACGGAAATTATTTGTAACTTGCGACAAGTAGAACAATGAATGGAACAGGTAGCCGGTTGAAATCAATGTATATATTGCTTCCATATAGTCTAAAAAACATATATGCATAGCATCCAAACAGTAACATTCGCCAATTTTTTGTTCTTCAAGTTTAAGTGAACAATGAGAGCCATTGTTAATCCTTTATCGGAAATTATTTGTAACTTTCGACAAGTAGAACAATGAATGGAACAGGTAGACGGTTGAAATCATTGTATGTATTGCTTCTATATAGTCTAAGAAACATATATGCAAAGCATCCAAACAGTACAATTCGCCAATTTTTTGTTCTTCAAGTTTAAGTGAACTACGAGCCCCATTGTTAATCCTTTAACGGAAATTATTTGTAACTTTCGATAAGTAGAACAAGGAATGGAACAGGTAGACGGTTGAAATCATTGTATATATTGCTTCAGTATAGCCTAAGAAACATATATGCAAAGCATCCAAACAGTACAAGTCGCCAATTCATTGTTCTTCAAGTTTAAGTGAACAACGAGCCCCATTGTTAATTCTTTAAAGGAATTATTTGTAACTTTCGACAAGTAGAACAACGAATGGAACAGGTAGACGGTTGAAATCATTGTATATATTGCTTCTATATACTCTAAGAAACATATATGCAAAGCATCCAAACAGTACAATTCGCCAATTTTTTATTCCTCAAGATTAAGTAAACTACGATCCCCATTGTTAATCCTTTAACGGAAATTATTTGTATCTTTCGACAAGTAGAACAATGAATGGAACAGGTAGACGGTTGAAATCATTGTATATATTGCTTCTATATAGTCTAAGAAACATATTTGCAAAGCATCCAAACAGTACCATTCGCCAATTTATTGTTCTTCAAGTTTAAGTGAACAACGAGCCCCATTGTTAATCCTTTAAAGGAAATTATTTGTAACTTTCGACAAGTAGAACAAGGAATGGAACAGGTAGACGGTTGAAATCATTGTATATATTGCTTCTATATAGTCTAAGAAACATATATGCAAAGCATCCAAACAGTACAATTCGCCAATTTTTTATTCCTCAAGATTAAGTAAACTACGATCCCCATTGTTAATCCTTTAACGGAAATTATTTGTATCTTTCGACAAGTAGAACAATGAATGGAACAGGTAGACGGTTGAAATCATTGTATATATTGCTTCTATATAGTCTAAGAAACATATTTGCAAAGCATCCAAACAGTACCATTCGCCAATTTATTGTTCTTCAAGTTTAAGTGAACAACGAGCCCCATTGTTAATCCTTTAAAGGAAATTATTTGTAACTTGCGACAAGTAGAACAATGAATGGAACAGGTAGCCGGTTGAAATCAATGTATATATTGCTTCTATATAGTCTAAGAAACATATATGCAAAGCATCCAAACAGTACAATTCGCGAATTTATTGTTCTTCAAGTTTAAGTGAACAACGAGCCCCATTGTTAATCCTTTAAAGGAAATTATTTGTAAATTTCGACAAGTAGAACAATGATTGGAACACGTAGACGGTTGAAATCTTTGTATATATTGCTTCTATATAGTCTAAGAAACATATATGCAAAGCATCCAAACAGTACCATTCGCCAATTCATTGTTCTTCAAGTTTATGTGAACAACGAGCCCCATTGTTAATCCTTTAAAGGAAATTATTTGTAAAATTCGACAAGTAGAACAAGGAATGGAACAGGTAGACGGTTGAAATCATTGTATATATTGCTTCTATATAGTCTAAGAAACATATATGCAAAGCATCCAAGCAGTACAATTCGCCAATTTTTTATTCCTCAAGATTAAGTAAACTACGATCCCCATTGTTAATCCTTTAACGGAAATTATTTGTATATTTCGACAAGTAGAACAATGAATGGAACAGGTAGACGGTTGAAATCATTGTATATATTGCTTCTATATAGTGTAAGAAACATATTTGCAAAGCATCCAAACAGTACCATTCGCCAATTTATTGTTCTTCAAGTTTAAGTGAACAACGAGCCCCATTGTTAATCCTTTAAAGGAAATTATTTGTAACTCTCGACAAGTAGAACAAGGAATGGAACAGGTAGACGGTTGAAATCATTGTATATATTGCTTCTATATAGTCTAAGAAACATATATGCAAAGTATCCAAACAGTACCATTCGCCAATTATTTGTTCTTCAAGTTTAAGTGAACTATGAGCCCAATTGTTAATCCTTTAACGGAAATTATTTGTAAATTTCAACAAGTAGAACAATGAATGGAACAGGTAGACGGTTGAAATCATTGTATATATTGCTTCAGTATAGCCTAAGAAACATATATGCAAAGCATCCAAACAGTACAAGTCGCCAATTCATTGTTCTTCAAGTTTAAGTGAACAACGAGCCCCATTGTTAATCCTTTAAAGGAAATTATTTGTAACTTTCGACAAGTAGAACAAGGAATGGAACAGGTAGACGGTTGAAATCATTGTATATATTGCTTCTATATAGTCTATGAAACATATATGCAAAGCATCCAAACAGTACAATTGGCTAATTTATTGTTCTTCAAGTTTAAGTGAACAACGGGCCCCATTGTTAATCCTTTAAAGGAATTTATTTGTAAATTTCGACAAGTAGAACAATGAATGGAATAGGTAGACGGTTGAAATCATTGTATATATTGCTTCTATATAGTCTAAGAAACATATATGCAAAGCATCCAAACAGTACCATTCGCCAATTTATTGTTCTTCAAGTTTAAGTGAACAACGAGCCCCATTGATAATCATGAAAGGGAAATTATTTGTAACTTTCTACAAGTAGAACAATGAATAGAGCAGTTAGACTGTTGAAATCATTGTATATATTGCTTCTATATAGTTTAAGAAACATATATGCAAAGCATCCAAACAGTACAATTCGCCAATTCATTGTTCTTCAAGTTTAAGTGAACAACGAGCCCCATTGTTAATCCTTTAAAGGAAATTATTTGTAAATTTCGACAAGTAGAACAATGAATGGAACAGGTAGACGGATGAAATCTTTGTAGATATTGCATCTATATAGTCCAAGAAACATATATGCAAAGGATCCAAACAGTACAAGTCGCCAATTCATTGTTCTTCAAGTTTAAGTGAACAACGAGCCCCATTGTTAATCCTTTAAAGGAAATTATTTGTAACTTTCGACAAGTAGAACAAGGAAGGGAACAGGTAGACGGTTGAAATCATTGTATATATTGCTTCTATATAGTCTAAGAAACATATATGTAAAGCATCCAAACAGTACAATTCGCCAATTTTTTGTTCCTCAAGATTAAGTAAACCACGATCCCCATTGCTAATCCTTTAACGGAAATTATTTGTAACTTTCGACAAGTAGAACAATGAATGGAACAGGTAGACGGTTGAAATCATTGTATATATTGCTTCTATATAGTCTTAGAAACATATATGCAAAGCATCCAAACAGTACCATTCGCCAATTTATTGTTCTTCAAGTTTAAGTGAACTACGAGCCCCATTGATAATCATGAAAGGGAAATTATTTGTAACTTTCTACAAGTAGAACAACGAATAGAACTGTTAGACTGTTGAAATCTTTGTATATATTGCTTCTATATAGTCTAAGAAACATATATGCAAAGCATCCAAACAGTAACATTCGCCAATTTTTTGTTCTTCAAGTTTAAGTGAACTACGAGCCCAATTGTTAATCCTTTAACGGAAATTATTTGTAACATTCGACAAGGGGAACAAAGAATGGAAAAGGTAGACGGTTGAAATCATTGTATATATTGCTTTTATATAGTCTAAGAAACATATATGCAAAGCATCCAAACAGTACCATTCGCCAATTTTTTGTTCTTCAAGTTTAAGTGAACTATGAGCCCCATTGTTAATCCTTTAAAGGAAATTATTTGTAAATTTCAACAAGTAGAACAATGAATGGAACAGGTAGACGGTTGAAATCATTGGATATATTGCTTCAGTATAGCCTAAGAAACATATATGCAAAGCATCCAAACAGTACAAGTCGCCAATTCATTGTTCTTCAAGTTTAAGTGAATAACGAGCCCCATTGTTAATCCTTTAAAGGAAATTATTTGTAACTTTCGACAAGTAGAACAAGGAATGGAACAGGTAGACGGTTGAAATCATTGTATATATTGCTTCTATATAGTCTAAGAAACATATGTGCAAAGCATCCAAACAGTACAATTCGCCAATTTTTTGTTCTTCAAGTTTAAGTGAACTACGAGCCCCATTGTTAATCCTTTAAAGGAAATTATTTGTAACTTTCGACAAGTAGAACAATGAATGGAACAGGTAGACGGATGAAATCTTTGTATATATTGCATCTATATAGTCTAAGAAACATATATGCAAAGCATCCAAACAGAACCATTCGCCAATTTTTTGTTCTTCAAGTTTAAGTAAACTACGATCCCCATTGTTAATCCCTTAACGGAAATTATTTGTAACTTTCGACAAGTAGAACAATGAATGGAACAGGTAGATGGTTGAAATCTTTGTATATATTGCTTCTATATAATCTAAGAAACATATATGCAAAGCATCCAAACAGTACAATTCGCCAATTATTTCATCTTCAAGTTTAAGTGAACTACGAGCCCCATTGTTAATACTTTAACGGAAATTTTTTGTAACTTGCGACAAGTAGAACAATGAATGGAACAGGTAGATGGTTGAAATCTTTGTCTATATTGCTTCTATATAATCTAAGAAACATATATTCAAAGCATCCAAACAGTACCATTCGCTAATTTTTTGTTCTTCAAGTTTAAGTGAACAACGAGCCCCATTGTTAATCCTTTAAAGGAAATTATTTGTAAATTTCGACAAGTAGAACAATGATTGGAACACGTAGACGGTTGAAATCATTGTATATATTGCTTCTATATAATCTACGAAACATATATGCAAAGCATCCAAACAGTACAATTCGCCAATTTTTTGTTCTTCAAGTTTAAGTGAACTACGAGCCCCATTGTTAATCCTTTAACGGAAATTAATTGTAACTTTCTACAAGTAGAACAATGATTGGAACACGTAGACGGTTGAAGTCTTTGTATATATTGCTTCCATATAGTCTAAGAAACATGTACGCAAAGCATCCAAACAGTACCATTCGCCAATTTTTTGTTCTTCAAGTTTAAGTGAACAATGAGCCCCAATGGTTAATCCTTTATCGGAAATTATTTGTAAATTTCGACAAGTAGAACAATGATTGGAACACGTAGACGGTTGAAATCATTGTATATATTGCTTCTATATAATCTACGAAACATATATGCAAAGCATCCAAACAGTACAATTCGCCAATTTTTTGTTCTTCAAGTTTAAGTGAACTACGAGCCCCATTGTTAATCCTTTAACGGAAATTAATTGTAACTTTCTACAAGTAGAACAATGATTGGAACACGTAGACGGTTGAAGTCTTTGTATATATTGCTTCCATATAGTCTAAGAAACATGTACGCAAAGCATCCAAACAGTACCATTCGCCAATTTTTTGTTCTTCAAGTTTAAGTGAACAATGAGCCCCAATGGTTAATCCTTTATCGGAAATTATTTGTAACTTTCGACAAGTAGAACAATGAATGGAACAGGTAGATGGTTGAAATCTTTGTATATATTGCTTCTATATAATCTAAGAAACATATATGCAAAGCATCCAAACAGTACAATTCGCCAATTATTTCATCTTCAAGTTTAAGTGAACTACGAGCCCCATTGTTAATACTTTAACGGAAATTTTTTGTAACTTGCGACAGGTAGAACAATGAATGGAACAGGTAGATGGTTGAAATCTTTGTCTATATTGCTTCTATATAATCTAAGAAACATATATTCAAAGCATCCAAACAGTACAATTCGCCAATTTTTTGTTCTTCAAGTTTAAGTGAACTACGAGCCCCATTGTTAATCCTTTAACGGAAATTAATTGTAACTTTCTACAAGTAGAACAATGATTGGAACACGTAGACGGTTGAAGTCTTTGTATATATTGCTTCCATATAGTCTAAGAAACATGTACGCAAAGCATCCAAACAGTACCATTCGCCAATTTTTTGTTCTTCAAGTTTAAGTGAACAATGAGCCCCAATGGTTAATCCTTTATCGGAAATTACTTATAATTTTCGACAAGTAGAACAATGAATGGAACAGGTAGACGGTTGAAATCTTTGTATATATTGCTTCTATATAATCTAAGAAACATATATTCAAAGCATCCAAACAGTACAATTCGCCAATTTTTTGTTCTTCAAGTTTAAGTGAACTACGAGCCCCATTGTTAATCCTTTAAAGGAAATTATTTGTAAATTTCGACAAGTAGAACCATGAATCGATCATGTAGACGGTTGAAATCATTGTATATATTGCTTCTATATAATCTACGAAACATATATGCAAAGCATCCAAACAGTACAATTCGCCAATTTTTTGTTCTTCAAGTTTAAGTGAACTACGAGCCCCATTGTTAATCCTTTAACGGAAATTAATTGTAACTTTCTACAAGTAGAACAATGATTGGAACACGTAGACGGTTGATGTCTTTGTATATATTGCTTCCATATAGTCTAAGAAACATGTACGCAAAGCATCCAAATAGTACCATTCGCCAATTTTTTGTTCTTCAAGTTTAAGTGAACAATGAGCCCCAATGGTTAATCCTTTATCGGAAATTACTTATAATTTTCGACAAGTAGAACAATGAATGGAACAGGTAGACGGTTGAAATCTTTGTATATATTGCTTCTATATAGTCTAAGAAACATATATGCATAGCGTCCAAACAGTACAATTCGCCAATTTTCTGCTCTTCAAGTTTAAGTGAACTACGAGCCCCATTGTTAATCCTTTAACGGAAATTAATTGTAACTTTCTACAAGTAGAACAATGATTGGAACACGTAGACGGTTGAAATCTTTGTATATATTGCTTCCATATAGTCTAAGAAACATATATGCAAAGCATCCAAACAGTACCATTCGCCAATTTTTTGTTCTTCAAGTTTAAGTGAACCATGAGCCCCATTGTTAATCCTTTAAAGGAAATTATTTGTAAATTTCGACAAGTAGAACATTGAATGAAACAGGTAGACGGTTGAAATCTTTGTATATATTGCTTCTATATAGTATAAGAAACATATATGCAAAGCATCCAAACAGTACCATTCGCCAATTTTTTGTTGTTCAAGTTTAAGTGAACAATGAGCCCCAATGGTTAATCCTTTATCGGAAATTACTTGTAATTTTCGACAAGTAGAACAATGAATGGAACAGGTAGACGGTTGAAATCATTGTATATATTGCTTCTATATAATCTAAGAAACATATATTCAAAGCATCCAAACAGTACCATTCGCCAATTTTTTGTTCTTCAAGTTTAAGTGATCTACGAGCCCCATTGTTAATCCTTTATCGGAAATTATTTGTAATTTTCGACAAGTAGAACAATGAATGGAACAGGTAGACGGTTGAAATCTTTGTATATATTGCTTCTATATAATCTAAGAAACATATATGCAAAGCATCTAAACGGTAACAATCGCCAATTTTTTGATCTTCAAGTTTAAGTGAACAGCGAGCCCCATTGATAATCATGAAATGGAAATTATTTGTAACTTTCTACAAGTAGAACAATGAATAGTACAGGTAGACGGGTGAAATCTTTCTATATATTGCTTCTAAATAGTCTATGAAACATATGTGAAAAGCATCCAAACAGTACAATTCGCCAATTTTTTGTTCTTAAAGTTTAAGTGAACCATGAGCCCCATTGTTAATCCTTTAAAGGAAATTATTTCTAAATTTCGACAAGTAGAACAATGAATGGATCATGTATACGGTTGAAATCATTGTATATATTGCTTCTATATAGTCTACGAAACATATATGCAAAGCATCCAAACAGTACCATTCGCCAATTTTTTGTTCTTCAAGTTTAAGTGAACTACGAGCCCCGTTGTTAATCCTTTATCGGAAATTATTTGTAACTTTCGACAAGTAGAACAGTGAAAGGAACAGGTAGACGGTTGAAATCTTTGTATATATTGCTTCTATATAGTATAAGTAACATATATGCAAAGCATCCAAACGGTACAATTCGCCAATTTTTTGTTCTTCAAGTTTAAGTGAACAATGAGCCCCAATGGTTAATCCGTTATCGGAAATTATTTGTAACTTTCGACAAGTAGAACAAGGAATGGAATAGGAGGACTGTTGAAATCTTTGTATACATTGCTTCTATATAGTCTAAGAAACATATATGCAAAGCATCCAAACAGTACCATTCGCCAATTTTTTGTTCTTCAAGATTAAGTTAACTACGAGCCCCATTGATAATCATGAAAGGGAAATTATTTGTAAATTTCGACAAGTAGAACACTGAATGGAACAGGTAGACTGTTGAAATCATTGTATATATTGCTTCTATATAGTCTAAGAAACATATATGCAAAGCATCCAAACAGTACAATTCGCCAATTTTTTGTTCTTCAAGTTTAAGTAAACTACGATCCCCATTGTTAATCCCTTAACGGAAATTATTTGTGAGTTTCGACAAGTAGAACAATGAATGGAACAGGTAGACGGTTGAAATCATTGTATATATTGCTTCTATATAGTCTAAGAAACATATATGCAAAGCATCCAAACAGTACAATTCGACAATTTTTTGTTCTTCAAGTTTAAGTGTAGAACGAGCCCCATTGTTAATCCTTTAAAGGAAATTATTTGTAAATTTCGACAAGTAGAACAATGAATGGAATAGGTAGACGGTTGAAATCATTGTATATATTGCTTCTATATAGTCTAAGAAACATATATGCAAAGCATCCAAATAGTACAATTCGACAATTTTTTGTTCTTCAAGTTTAAGTGAACAATGAGCCCCAATGGTTAATCCTTTATCGGAAATTACTTGTAATTTTCGACAAGTAGAACAATGAATGGAACAGGTAGACGGTTGAAATCATTGTATATATTGCTTCTATATAGTCTAAGAAACATATATGCAAAGCATCCAAACGGTACAATTCGCCAATTTTTTGTTCTTCAAGTTTAAGTGAACAATGAGCCCCAATGGTTAATCCGTTATCGGAAATTATTTGTAACTTTCGACAAGTAGAACAAGGAATGGAATAGGAGGACTGTTGAAATCTTTGTATACATTGCTTCTATATAGTCTAAGAAACATATATGCAAAGCATCCAAACAGTACCATTCGCCAATTTTTTGTTCTTCAAGATTAAGTGAACTACGAGCCCCATTGATAATCATGAAAGGGAAATTATTTGTAAATTTCGACAAGTAGAACAATGATTGGAACACGTAGACGGTTGAAATGTTTGTATATATTGCTTCCATATACTCTAAGAAACATGTACGCAAAGTATCCAAACAGTACAATTCGCCAATTTTTTGTTCTTCAAGTTTAAGTAAACTACGATCCCCATTGTTAATCCCTTAACGGAAATTATTTGTGAGTTTCGACAAGTAGAACAATGAATGGAACAGGTAGACGGTTGAAATCATTGTATATATTGCTTCTATATAGTCTAAGAAACATATATGCAAAGCATCCAAACAGTACAATTCGACAATTTTTTGTTCTTCAAGTTTAAGTGTAGAACGAGCCCCATTGTTAATCCTTTAAAGGAAATTATTTGTAACTTTCTACAAGTAGAACATGAATGGAACAGGTAGACGATTGAAATCAATGTATATATTGCTTCTATATAGTCTAAGAAACGTATATGCTAAGCATCCAAACAGTACCATTCGCCAATTTTTTGTTCCTCAAGTTTAAGTGAACTACGAGCCCCATTGTTAATCCTTTAAAGGAAATTATTTGTAAATTTCGACAAGTAGAACAATGAATGGAACAGGTAGACTGTTGAAATCATTGTATATATTGCTTCTATATAGTCTAAGAAACATATATGCATAGCGTCTAAACAGTACAATTCGCCAATTTTTTGCTCTTCAAGTTTAAGTGAACTACGAGCCCCATTGTTAATCCTTTAAAGGAAATTATTTGTAAATTTCGGCAAGTAGAACAATGAATGGAATAGGTAGACGGTTGAAATCATTGTATATATTGCTTCTATATAGTCTAAGAAACATATCTGCAAATCATCCAAACAGTACAATTCGCCAATTATTTGATCTTCAAGTTTAAGTGAACTACGAGCCCCATTGTTAATACTTTAACGGAAATTATTTGTAACTTGCGACAAGTAGAACAATGAATGGTACAGGTAGACGGTTGAAATCAATGTATATATTGCTTCTATATAGTCTAAGAAACATATATGCAAAGCATCCAAACAGTACCATTCGCCAATTTTTTGTTCGTCAAGTTTAAGTGAACTACGAGCCCCGTTGTTAATCCTTTATCGGAAATTATTTGTAACTTTCGACAAGTAGAACAGTGAATGGAACAGGTAGACGGTTGAAATCTTTGTATATATTGCTTCTATATAGTATAAGTAACATATATGCAAAGCATCCAAACGGTACAATTCGCCAATTTTTTGTTCTTCAAGTTTAAGTAAACTACGATCCCCATTGTTAATCCCTTAACGGAAATTATTTGTGAGTTTCGACAAGTAGAACAATGAATGGAACAGGTAGACGGTTGAAATCATTGTATATATTGCTTCTATATAATCTAAGAAACATATATGCAAAGCGTCCAAACAGTACAATTCGCCAACTTATTGCTCTTCAAGTTTAAGTGAACTACGAGCCCCATTGTTAATCCTTTAAAGGAAATTATTTGTAAATTTCGGCAAGTAGAACAATGAATGGAACAGGTAGACGGTTGAAATCTTTGTATATATTGCTTCTATATAATCTAAGAAACATATATTCAAAGCATCCAAATAGTACCATTCGCCAATTTTTTGTTCTTCAAGTTTAAGTGAACTACGAGCCCCATTGTTAATACTTTAACGGAAATTATTTGTAACTTTCGACAAGTAGAACAATGAATGGAACAGGTAGACGGTTGAAATCAATGTATATATTGCTTCTATATAGTCTAAAAAACATATATGCAAAGCATCCAAACAGTAACATTCGCCAATTTTTTGTTCTTCAAGTTTAAGTGAACTACGAGCCCCATTGTTAATCCTTTAAAGGAAATTATTTGTAAATTTCGACAAGTAGAACAATGAATGGAACAGGTAGACTGTTGAAATAATTGTATATATTGCTTCTATATAGTCTAAGAAACATATATGCATAGCGTCCAAACAGTACAATTCGCCAATTTTTTGCTCTTCAAGTTTAAGTGAACTACGAGCCCCATTGTTAATCCTTTAAAGGAAACTATTTGTAAATTTCGGCAAGTAGAACAATGAATGGAATAGGTAGACGGTTGAAATCATTGTATATATTGCTTCTATATAGTCTAAGAAACATATATGCAAAGCATCTAAACAGTAACATTCGCCAATTTTTTGATCTTCAAGTTTAAGTGAACAGCGAGCCCCATTGTTAATCCTTTAAAGGAAATTATTTGTAAATTTCGACAAGTAGAACAATGATTGGAACACGTAGACGGTTGAAATCTTTGTATATATTGCTTCCATACAGCCTATGAAACATGTACGCAAAGCATCCAAACAGTACCATTCGCCAATTTTTTGTTCTTCAAGTTTAAGTGAACTACGAGCCCCATTGTTAATCCCTTAACGGAAATTATTTCTAACTTTCGACAAGTAGAACAGTGAATGGAACAGGTAGACGGTTTAAATCTTTGTATATATTGCTTCTATATAGTATAAGAAACATATATGCAAAGCATCCAAACAGTACAATTCGCCAATTTTTTGTTCTTCAAGTTTAAGTGAACAATGAGCCCCAATGGTTAATCCGTTATCGGAAATTATTTGTAACTTTCGACAAGTAGAACAATGAATGGAACAGGAGGACTGTTGAAATCTTTGTATATATTGCTTCTATATAGTCTAAGAAACATATATGCAAAGCATCCAAACAGTACCATTCGCCAATTTATTGTTCTTCAAGTTTAAGTGAACTAAGAGCCCCATTGTTAATCCTTTAAAGGAAATTATTTGTAAATTTCGACAAGTAGAACAATGATTGGAACACGTAGACGGTTGAAATCTTTGTATATATTGCTTCTATATAGTATAAGAAACATATATGCAAAGCATCCAAACAGTACAATTCGCCAATTTTTTGTTCTTCAAGTTTAAGTGAACAATGAGCCCCAATGGTTAATCCGTTATCGGAAATTATTTGTAACTTTCGACAAGTAGAACAATGAATGGAACAGGAGGACTGTTGAAATCTTTGTATATATTGCTTCTATATAGTCTAAGAAACATATATGCAAAGCATCCAAACGGTAACATTCGCCAATTTTTTGTTCTTCAAGTTTAAGTGAACTACGAGCCCAATTGTTAATCCGTTATCGGAAATTATTTGTAACTTTCGACAAGTAGAACAATGAATGGAACAGGAGGACTGTTGAAATCTTTGTATATATTGCTTCTATATAGTCTAAGAAACATATATGCAAAGCATCCAAATAGTACAATTCGACAATTTTTTGTTCTTCAAGTTTAAGTGAACAATGAGCCCCATTGTTAATCCTTTATCGGAAATTATTTGTAACTTTCGACAAGTAGAACAGTGAATGGAACAGGTAGACTGTTGAAATCATTGTATATATTGCTTCTATATAGTCTAAGAAACATATATGCATAGCGTCTAAACAGTACAATTCGCCAATTATTTGATCTTCAAGTTTAAGTGAACTACGAGCCCCATTGTTAATACTTTAACGGCAATTATTTGTAACTTGCGACAAGTAGAACAATGAATGGAACAGGTAGACGGTTGAAATCAATGTATATATTGCTTCTATATAGTCTAAGAAACATATATGCAAAGCATCCAAAAAGTACCATTCGCCAATTTTTTGTTCGTCAAGTTTAAGTGAACAACGAGCCCCATTGTTAATCCTTTAAAGGAAATTATTTGTAAATTTCGACAAGTAGAACAATGATTGGAACACGTAGACGGTTGAAATCTTTGTATATATTGCTTCCATACAGCCTATGAAACATGTACGCAAAGCATCCAAACAGTACCATTCGCCAATTTTTTGTTCTTCAAGTTTAAGTGAACTACGAGCCCCATTGTTAATCACTTAACGGAAATTATTTGTAACTTGTGACAAGTAGAACAATGAATGGAACAGGTAGACGGTTGAAATCATTGTATATATTGCTTCTATATAATCTAAGAAACATATATTCAAAGCATCCAAACAGTACCATTCGCCAATTTTTTGTTCTTCAAGTTTAAGTGAACAATGAGCCCCATTGTTAATCCTTTATCGGAAATTATTTCTAACTTTCGACAAGTAGAACAGTGAATGGAACAGGTAGACGGTTTAAATCTTTGTATATATTGCTTCTATATAGTATAAGAAACATATATGCAAAGCATCCAAACAGTACAATTCGCCAATTTTTTGTTCTTCAAGTTTAAGTGAACAATGAGCCCCAATGGTTAATCCGTTATCGGAAATTATTTGTAACTTTCGACAAGTAGAACAATGAATGGAACGGGAGGACTGTTGAAATCTTTGTATATATTGCTTCTATATAGTCTAAGAAACATATATGCAAAGCATCCAAACAGTACCATTCGCCAATTTATTGTTCTTCAAGTTTAAGTGAACTAAGAGCCCCATTGTTAATCCTTTAAAGGAAATTATTTGTAAATTTCGACAAGTAGAACAATGATTGGAACACGTAAGACGGTTGAAATCTTTGTATATATTGCTTCTATATAGTATAAGAAACATATATGCAAAGCATCCAAACAGTACCATTCGCCAATTTTTTGTTCGTCAAGTTTAAGTGACCGACGCGCCCCATTGTTAATCCTTTAATGGAAATTATTTTTAACTTTCTACAAGTAGAACATGAATGGAACAGGTAGACGATTGAAATCAATGTATATATTGCTTCTATATAGTCTAAGAAACGTATATGCTAAGCATCCAAACAGTACCATTCGCCAATTTTTTGTTCTTCAAGTTTAAGTGAACTACGAGCCCCATTGTTAATCCTTTAAAGGAAATTATTTGTAAATTTCGACAAGTAGAACAATGAATGGAACAGGTAGACTGTTGAAATCATTGTATATATTGCTTCTATATAGTCTAAGAAACATATATGCATAGCGTCTAAACCGTACAATTCGCCAATTTTTTGCTCTTCAAGTTTAAGTGAACTACGAGCCCCATTGTTAATCCTTTAAAGGAAATTATTTGTAAATTTCGGCAAGTAGAACAATGAATGGAATAGGTAGACGGTTGAAATCATTGTATATATTGCTTCTATATAGTCTAAGAAACATATCTGCAAATCATCCAAACAGTACAATTCGCCAATTATTTGATCTTCAAGTTTAAGTGAACTACGAGCCCCATTGTTAATACTTTAACGGAAATTATTTGTAACTTGCGACAAGTAGAACAATGAATGGTACAGGTAGACGGTTGAAATCAATGTATATATTGCTTCTATATAGTCTAAGAAACATATATGCAAAGCATCCAAACAGTACCATTCGCCAATTTTTTGTTCGTCAAGTTTAAGTGAACAACGAGCCCCATTGTTAATCATTTAAAGGAAATTATTTGTAAATTTCGACAAGTAGAACAATGATTGGAACACGTAGATGGTTGAAATCTTTGTATATATTGCTTCCATACAGCCTAAGGAACATGTACGCAAAGCATCCAAACAGTACCATTCGCCAATTATTTCATCTTCAAGTTTAAGTGAACTACGAGCCCCATTGTTAATACTTTAACGGAAATTATTTGTAACTTGCGACAAGTAGAACAATGAGTGGAACAGGTAGACGGTTGAAATCAATGTATATATTGCTTCTATATAGTCTAAGAAACATATATGCAAATCATCCAAACAGTACCATTCGCCAATTTTTTGTTCTTCAAGTTTAAGTGAACAATGAGCCCCATTGTTAATCCTTTATCGGAAATTATTTGTAACTTTCGACAAGTAGAACAATGAATGGAACTGGTAGACGGTTGAAATCTTTTTATATATTGCTTCTATATAGTCTAAGAAACATATATGCAAAGCATCCAAACAGTACCAGTCGCCAATTTTTTGTTCTTCAAGTTTAAGTGAACTACGAGCCCCATTGTTAATCCTTTAAAGGAAATTATTTGTAAATTTCGACAAGTAGAACAATGAGTGGAATAGGTAGACGGTTGAAATCATTGTATATATTGCTTCTATATAGTCTAAGAAACATATCTGCAAATCACCCAAACAGTACAATTCGCCAATTATTTGATCTTCAAGTTTAAGTAAACTACGAGCCCCATTGTTAATACTTTAACGGAAATTATTTGTAACTTGCGACAAGTAGAACAATGAATGGAACAGGTAGACTGTTGAAATCATTGTATATATTGCTTCTATATAGTCTAAGAAACATATATGCAAAGCATCCAAACAGTACAATTCGCCAATTTTTTGTTCTTCAAGTTTAAGTGAACTACGAGCCCCATTGTTAATCCTTTAAAGGAAATTATTTCTAAATTTCGACAGGTAGAACAATGAATGGAACAGGTAGACTGTTGAAATCATTGTATATATTGCTTCTATATAGTCTAAGAAACATATATGCAAAGCATCCAAATAGTACAATTCGACAATTTTTTGTTCTTCAAGTTTAAGTGAACAATGAGCCCCATTGTTAATCCTTTATCGGAAATTATTTGTAACTTTCGACAAGTAGAACAGTGAATGGAACAGGTAGACGGTTGAAATGTTTGTATATATTGCTTCTATATAGTATAAGAAACATATATGCAAAGCATCCAAACAGTACAATTCGCCAATTTTTTGTTCTTCAAGTTTAAGTGAACAATGAGCCCCAATGGTTAATCCGTTATCGGAAATTATTTGTAACTTTCGACAAGTAGAACAATGAATGGAACAGGAGGACTGTTGAAATCTTTGTATATGTTGCTTCTATATAGTCTAAGAAACATATATGCAAAGCATCAAAACAGTATCATTCGCCAATTTTTTGTTCTTCAAGTTTAAGTGAACTACGAGCCCCATTGTTAATCCTTTAAAGGAAATTATTTGTAAATTTCGACAAGTAGAACAATGAATGGAACAGGTAGACTGTTGAAATCATTGTATATATTGCTTCTATATAGTCTAAGAAACATATATGCATAGCGTCTAAACAGTACAATTCGCCAATTATTTGATCTTCAAGTTTAAGTGAACTACGAGCCCCATTGTTAATACTTTAACGGCAATTATTTGTAACTTGCGACAAGTAGAACAATGAATGGAACAGGTAGACGTTTGAAATCAATGTATATATTGCTTCTATATAGTCTAAGAAACATATATGCAAAGCATCCAAACAGTACCATTCGCCAATTTTTTGTTCGTCAAGTTTAAGTGAACAACGAGCCCCATTGTTAATCCTTTAAAGGAAATTATTTGTAAATTTCGACAAGTAGAACAATAATTGGAACACGTAGACGGTTGAAATCTTTGTATATATTGCTTCCATACAGCCTATGAAACATGTACGCAAAGCATCCAAACAGTACCATTCGCCAATTTTTTGTTCTTCAAGTTTAAGTGAACTACGAGCCCCATTGTTAATCCCTTAACGGAAATTATTTGTAACTTGCGACAAGTAGAACAATGAATGGAACAGGTAGACGGTTGAAATCATTGTATATATTGCTTCTATATAATCTAAGAAACATATATTCAAAGCATCCAAACAGTACCATTCGCCAATTTTTTGTTCTTCAAGTTTAAGTGAACAATGAGCCCCATTGTTAATCCTTTAAAGGAAATTATTTGTAAATTTCGACAAGTAGAACAATGATTGGAACACGTAGACGGTTGAAATCTTTGTATATATTGCTTCCATACAGCCTATGAAACATGTACGCAAAGCATCCAAACAGTACCATTCGCCAATTTTTTGTTCTTCAAGTTTAAGTGAACTACGAGCCCCATTGTTAATCCCTTAACGGAAATTATTTGTAACTTGCGACAAGTAGAACAATGAATGGAACAGGTAGACGGTTGAAATCCTTGTATATATTGCTTCTATATAATCTAAAAAACATATATGCAAAGCATCCAAACAGTAACATTCGCCAATTTTTAGTTCTTCAAGTTTAAGTGAACTACGAGCCCCATTGTTAATCCTTTAAAGGAAATTATTTGTAAATTTCGACAAGTAGAACAGTGAATGGAACAGGTAGACGGTTGAAATGTTTGTATATATTGCTTCTATATAGTATAAGAAACATATATGCAAAGCATCCAAACAGTACAATTCGCCAATTTTTTGTTCTTCAAGTTTAAGTGAACAATGAGCCCCAATGGTTAATCCGTTATCGGAAATTATTTGTAACTTTCGACAAGTAGAACAATGAATGGAACAGGAGGACTGTTGAAATCTTTGTATATGTTGCTTCTATATAGTCTAAGAAACATATATGCAAAGCATCAAAACAGTATCATTCGCCAATTTTTTGTTCTTCAAGTTTAAGTGAACTACGAGCCCCATTGTTAATCCTTTAAAGGAAATTATTTGTAAATTTCGACAAGTAGAACAATGAATGGAACAGGTAGACTGTTGAAATCATTGTATATATTGCTTCTATATAGTCTAAGAAACATATATGCATAGCGTCTAAACAGTACAATTCGCCAATTATTTGATCTTCAAGTTTAAGTGAACTACGAGCCCCATTGTTAATACTTTAACGGCAATTATTTGTAACTTGCGACAAGTAGAACAATGAATGGAACAGGTAGACGGTTGAAATCAATGTATATATTGCTTCTATATAGTCTAAGAAACATATATGCAAAGCATCCAAAAAGTACCATTCGCCAATTTTTTGTTCGTCAAGTTTAAGTGAACAACGAGCCCCATTGTTAATCCTTTAAAGGAAATTATTTGTAAATTTCGACAAGTAGAACAATGATTGGAACACGTAGACGGTTGAAATCTTTGTATATATTGCTTCCATACAGCATATGAAACATGTACGCAAAGCATCCAAACAGTACCATTCGCCAATTTTTTGTTCTTCAAGTTTAAGTGAACTACGAGCCCCATTGTTAATCCCTTAACGGAAATTATTTGTAACTTGCGACAAGTAGAACAATGAATGGAACAGGTAGACGGTTGAAATCATTGTATATATTGCTTCTATATAGTCTAAGAAACATATATGTAATGCATCAAAACAGTACAATTCGACAATTTTTTGTTCTTCAAGTTTAAGTGTACAACGAGCCCCATTGTTAATCCTTTAAAGGAAATTATTTGTAAATTTCGACAAGTAGAACAATGAATGGAATAGGTAGACGGGTGAAATCATTGTATATATTGCTTCTATATAATCTAAGAAACATATATGCAAAGCATCTAAACAGTAACAATCGCCAATTTTTTGATCTTCAAGTTTAAGTGAACTACGAGCCCCATTGTTAATCCTTTAACGGAAATTAATTGTAACTTTCTACAAGTAGAACAAAGATTGGAACACGTAGACGGTTGAAATCTTTGTTCATATTGCTTCCATATAGTCTAAGAAACATGTACGCAAAGCATCCAAACAGTACCATTGGCCAAATTTTTGTTGTTCAAGTTTAAGTGAACAATGAGCCCCAATGGTTAATCCTTTATCGGAAATTACTTGTAATATTCGGCAAGTAGAACAATGAATGGAACAGGTAGACGGTTGAAATCTTTGTATATATTGCTTCTATATAATCTAAGAAACATATATTCAAAGCATCCAAACAGTACCATTCGCCAATTTTTTGTTCTTCAAGTTTAAGTGAACAATGAGCCCCATTGTTAATCCTTTATCGGAAATTATTTCTAACTTTCGACAAGTAGAACAGTGAATGGAACAGGTAGACGGTTTAAATCTTTGTATATATTGCTTCTATATAGTATAAGAAACATATACGCAAAGTATCCAAACAGTACCATTTGCCAATTTTTTGTTCTTCAAGTTTAAGTGAACAATGAGCCCCAATGGTTAATCCTTTATCGGAAATTATTTGTAACTTTCGACAAGTAGAACAAGGAATGGAACAGGTAGACGGATGAAATCTTTGTATATATTGCTTCTATATAGTATAAGAAACATATATGCAAAGCATCCAAACAGTACAAGTCGCCAATTCATTGTTCTTCAAGTTTAAGTGAACAACGAGCCCCATTGTTAAACCTTTAAGGGAAATTATTTGTAACTTTCGACAAGTAGAATAATGATTGGAACACGTAGCCGGTTGAAATCTTTGTATATATTGCTTCCGTATAGTCTAAGAAACATGTACGCAAAGCATCCAAACAGTACCATTCGCCAATTTTTTGTTCTTCAAGTTTAAATGAACAATGAGACCCAATGGTTAATCCTTTATCGGAAATTACTTGTAACTTTCGACAAGTAGAACAATGAATGGAACAGGTAGACGGTTGAAATCTTTGTATACATTGCTTCTATATAATCCAAGAAACATATATTCAAAGCATTCAAACAGTACCATTCGCCAATTTTTTGTTCTTCAAGTTTAAGTGAACTACGAGCCCCATTGTTAATCCTTTAAAGGAAATTATTTGTAAATTTCGACAAGTAGAACAATGAATGGAATAGGTAGACGGTTGAAATCATTGTATATATTGCTTCTATATAGTATAAGAAACATATATGCAAAGCATCCAAACAGTACAAGTCGCCAATTCATTGTTCTTCAAGTTTAAGTGAACAACGAGCCCCATTGTTAAACCTTTAAGGGAAATTATTTGTAACTTGCGACAAGTAGAACAATGAATGGAACAGGTAGACTGTTGAAATCATTGTATATATTGCTTCTATATAGTCTAAGAAACATATATGCATAGCGTCTAAACAGTACAATTCGCCAATTTTTTGCTCTTCAAGTTTAAGTGAACTACGAGCCCCATTGTTAATCCTTTAAAGGAAATTATTTGTAAATTTCGGCAAGTAGAACAATGAATGGAATAGGTAGACGGTTGAAATCATTGTATATATTGCTTCCATACAGCCTATGAAACATGTACGCAAAGCATCCAAACAGTACCATTCGCCAATTTTTTGTTCTTCAAGTTTAAGTGAACTACGAGCCCCATTGTTAATCCCTTAACGGAAATTATTTGTAACTTGCGACAAGTAGAACAATGAATGGAACAGGTAGACGGTTGAAATCATTGTATATATTGCTTCTATATAATCTAAGAAACATATATTCAAAGCATCCAAACAGTACCATTCGCCAATTTTTTGTTCTTCAAGTTTAAGTGAACAATGAGCCCCATTGTTAATCCTTTATCGGAAATTATTTCTAACTTTCGACAAGTAGAACAGTGAATGGAACAGGTAGACGGTTTAAATCTTTGTATATATTGCTTCTATATAGTATAAGAAACATATATGCAAAGCATCCAAACAGTACAATTCGCCAATTTTTTGTTCTTCAAGTTTAAGTGAACAATGAGCCCCAATGGTTAATCCGTTATCGGAAATTATTTGTAACTTTCGACAAGTAGAACAATGAATGGAACAGGAGGACTGTTGAAATCTTTGTATATATTGCTTCTATATAGTCTAAGAAACATATATGCAAAGCATCCAAACAGTACCATTCGCCAATTTATTGTTCTTCAAGTTTAAGTGAACTAAGAGCCCCATTGTTAATCCTTTAAAGGAAATTATTTGTAAATTTCGACAAGTAGAACAATGATTGGAACACGTAGACGGTTGAAATCTTTGTATATATTGCTTCTATATAGTATAAGAAACATATATGCAAAGCATCCAAACAGTACAATTCGCCAATTTTTTGTTCTTCAAGTTTAAGTGAACAATGAGCCCCAATGGTTAATCCGTTATCGGAAATTATTTGTAACTTTCGACAAGTAGAACAATGAATGGAACAGGAGGACTGTTGAAATCTTTGTATATATTGCTTCTATATAGTCTAAGAAACATATATGCAAAGCATCCAAACGGTAACATTCGCCAATTTTTTGTTCTTCAAGTTTAAGTGAACTACGAGCCCAATTGTTAATCCGTTATCGGAAATTATTTGTAACTTTCTACAAGTAGAACAAAGATTGGAACACGTAGACGGTTGAAATCTTTGTTCATATTGCTTCCATATAGTCTAAGAAACATGTACGCAAAGCATCCAAACAGTACCATTGGCCAAATTTTTGTTGTTCAAGTTTAAGTGAACAATGAGCCCCAATGGTTAATCCTTTATCGGAAATTACTTGTAATATTCGGCAAGTAGAACAATGAATGGAACAGGTAGACGGTTGAAATCTTTGTATATATTGCTTCTATATAATCTAAGAAACATATATTCAAAGCATCCAAACAGTACCATTCGCCAATTTTTTGTTCTTCAAGTTTAAGTGAACAATGAGCCCCATTGTTAATCCTTTATCGGAAATTATTTCTAACTTTCGACAAGTAGAACAGTGAATGGAACAGGTAGACGGTTTAAATCTTTGTATATATTGCTTCTATATAGTATAAGAAACATATACGCAAAGTATCCAAACAGTACCATTTGCCAATTTTTTGTTCTTCAAGTTTAAGTGAACAATGAGCCCCAATGGTTAATCCTTTATCGGAAATTATTTGTAACTTTCGACAAGTAGAACAAGGAATGGAACAGGTAGACGGATGAAATCTTTGTATATATTGCTTCTATATAGTATAAGAAACATATATGCAAAGCATCCAAACAGTACAAGTCGCCAATTCATTGTTCTTCAAGTTTAAGTGAACAACGAGCCCCATTGTTAAACCTTTAAGGGAAATTATTTGTAACTTTCGACAAGTAGAATAATGATTGGAACACGTAGCCGGTTGAAATCTTTGTATATATTGCTTCCGTATAGTCTAAGAAACATGTACGCAAAGCATCCAAACAGTACCATTCGCCAATTTTTTGTTCTTCAAGTTTAAATGAACAATGAGACCCAATGGTTAATCCTTTATCGGAAATTACTTGTAACTTTCGACAAGTAGAACAATGAATGGAACAGGTAGGCGGTTGAAATCTTTGTATACATTGCTTCTATATAATCCAAGAAACATATATTCAAAGCATTCAAACAGTACCATTCGCCAATTTTTTGTTCTTCAAGTTTAAGTGAACTACGAGCCCCATTGTTAATCCTTTAAAGGAAATTATTTGTAAATTTCGACAAGTAGAACAATGAATGGAATAGGTAGACGGTTGAAATCATTGTATATATTGCTTCTATATAGTATAAGAAACATATATGCAAAGCATCCAAACAGTACAAGTCGCCAATTCATTGTTCTTCAAGTTTAAGTGAACAACGAGCCCCATTGTTAAACCTTTAAGGGAAATTATTTGTAACTTGCGACAAGTAGAACAATGAATGGAACAGGTAGACTGTTGAAATCATTGTATATATTGCTTCTATATAGTCTAAGAAACATATATGCATAGCGTCTAAACAGTACAATTCGCCAATTTTTTGCTCTTCAAGTTTAAGTGAACTACGAGCCCCATTGTTAATCCTTTAAAGGAAATTATTTGTAAATTTCGGCAAGTAGAACAATGAATGGAATAGGTAGACGGTTGAAATCATTGTATATATTGCTTCCATACAGCCTATGAAACATGTACGCAAAGCATCCAAACAGTACCATTCGCCAATTTTTTGTTCTTCAAGTTTAAGTGAACTACGAGCCCCATTGTTAATCCCTTAACGGAAATTATTTGTAACTTGCGACAAGTAGAACAATGAATGGAACAGGTAGACGGTTGAAATCATTGTATATATTGCTTCTATATAATCTAAGAAACATATATTCAAAGCATCCAAACAGTACCATTCGCCAATTTTTTGTTCTTCAAGTTTAAGTGAACAATGAGCCCCATTGTTAATCCTTTATCGGAAATTATTTCTAACTTTCGACAAGTAGAACAGTGAATGGAACAGGTAGACGGTTTAAATCTTTGTATATATTGCTTCTATATAGTATAAGAAACATATATGCAAAGCATCCAAACAGTACAATTCGCCAATTTTTTGTTCTTCAAGTTTAAGTGAACAATGAGCCCCAATGGTTAATCCGTTATCGGAAATTATTTGTAACTTTCGACAAGTAGAACAATGAATGGAACAGGAGGACTGTTGAAATCTTTGTATATATTGCTTCTATATAGTCTAAGAAACATATATGCAAAGCATCCAAACAGTACCATTCGCCAATTTATTGTTCTTCAAGTTTAAGTGAACTAAGAGCCCCATTGTTAATCCTTTAAAGGAAATTATTTGTAAATTTCGACAAGTAGAACAATGATTGGAACACGTAGACGGTTGAAATCTTTGTATATATTGCTTCTATATAGTATAAGAAACATATATGCAAAGCATCCAAACAGTACAATTCGCCAATTTTTTGTTCTTCAAGTTTAAGTGAACAATGAGCCCCAATGGTTAATCCGTTATCGGAAATTATTTGTAACTTTCGACAAGTAGAACAATGAATGGAACAGGAGGACTGTTGAAATCTTTGTATATATTGCTTCTATATAGTCTAAGAAACATATATGCAAAGCATCCAAACGGTAACATTCGCCAATTTTTTGTTCTTCAAGTTTAAGTGAACTACGAGCCCAATTGTTAATCCGTTATCGGAAATTATTTGTAACTTTCGACAAGTAGAACAATGAATGGAACAGGAGGACTGTTGAAATCTTTGTATATATTGCTTCTATATAGTCTAAGAAACATATATGCAAAGCATCCAAATAGTACAATTCGACAATTTTTTGTTCTTCAAGTTTAAGTGAACAATGAGCCCCATTGTTAATCCTTTATCGGAAATTATTTGTAACTTTCGACAAGTAGAACAGTGAATGGAACAGGTAGACGGTTGAAATGTTTCTATATATTGCTTCTATATAGTATAAGAAACATATATGCAAAGCATCCAAACAGTACAATTCGCCAATTTTTTGTTCTTCAAGTTTAAGTGAACAATGAGCCCCAATGGTTAATCCGTTATCGGAAATTATTTGTAACTTTCGACAAGTAGAACAATGAATGGAACAGGAGGACTGTTGAAATCTTTGTATATGTTGCTTCTATATAGTCTAAGAAACATATATGCAAAGCATCAAAACAGTATCATTCGCCAATTTTTTGTTCTTCAAGTTTAAGTGAACTACGAGCCCCATTGTTAATCCTTTAAAGGAAATTATTTGTAAATTTCGACAAGTAGAACAATGAATGGAACAGGTAGACTTTTGAAATCATTGTATATATTGCTTCTATATAGTCTAAGAAACATATATGCATAGCGTCTAAACAGTACAATTCGCCAATTATTTGATCTTCAAGTTTAAGTGAACTACGAGCCCCATTGTTAATACTTTAACGGCAATTACTTGTAACTTGCGACAAGTAGAACAATGAATGGAACAGGTAGACGGTTGAAATCAATGTATATATTGCTTCTATATAGTCTAAGAAACATATATGCAAAGCATCCAAAAAGTACCATTCGCCAATTTTTTGTTCTTCAAGTTTAAGTGAACAATGAGCCCCATTGTTAATCCTTTAAAGGAAATTATTTGTAAATTTCGACAAGTAGAACAATGAATGGAACAGGTAGACTTTTGAAATCATTGTATATATTGCTTCTATATAGTCTAAGAAACATATGTGCATAGCGTCTAAACAGTACAATTCGCCAATTATTTGATCTTCAAGTTTAAGTGAACTACGAGCCCCATTGTTAATACTTTAACGGCAATTATTTGTAACTTGCGACAAGTAGAACAATGAATGGAACAGGTAGACGGTTGAAATCAATGTATATATTGCTTCTATATAGTCTAAGAAACATATATGCAAAGCATCCAAAAAGTACCAGTCGCCAATTTTTTGTTCGTCAAGTTTAAGTGAACAACGAGCCCCATTGTTAATCCTTTAAAGGAAATTATTTGTAAATTTCGACAAGTAGAACAATGATTGGAACACGTAGACGGTTGAAATCTTTGTATATATTGCTTCCATACAGCCTATGAAACATGTACGCAAAGCATCCAAACAGTACCATTCGCCAATTTTTTGTTCTTCAAGTTTAAGTGAACAATGAGCCCCATTGTTAATCCCTTAACGGAAATTATTTGTAACTTGCGACAAGTAGAACAATGAATGGAACAGGTAGACGGTTGAAATCCTTGTATATATTGCTTCTATATAATCTAAGAAACATATATGCAAAGCATCCAAACAGTACAATTCGCCAATTTTTTGTTCTTCAAGTTTAAGTGAACAATGAGCCCCAATGGTTAATCCGTTATCGGAAATTATTTGTAACTTTCGACAAGTAGAACAATGAATGGAACAGGAGGACTGTTGAAATCTTTGTATATATTGCTTCTATATAGTCTAAGAAACATATATGCAAAGCATCCAAACAGTACCATTCGCCAATTTATTGTTCTTCAAGTTTAAGTGAACTAAGAGCCCCATTGTTAATCCTTTAAAGGAAATTATTTGTAAATTTCGACAAGTAGAACAATGATTGGAACATGTAGACGGTTGAAATCTTTGTATATATTGCTTCTATATAGTATAAGAAACATATATGCAAAGCATCCAAACAGTACAATTCGCAAATTTTTTGTTCTTCAAGTTTAAGTGAACAATGAGCCCCAATGGTTAATCCGTTATCGGAAATTATTTGTAACTTTCGACAAGTAGAACAATGAATGGAACAGGAGGACTGTTGAAATCTTTGTATATATTGCTTCTATATAGTCTAAGAAACATATATGCAAAGCATCCAAACGGTAACATTCGCCAATTTTTTGTTCTTCAAGTTTAAGTGAACTACGAGCCCAATTGTTAATCCTTTATCGGAAATTATTTGTAACTTTCGACAAGTAGAACAAGGAATGGAACAGGTAGACGGATGAAATCTTTGTATATATTGCTTCTATATAGTATAAGAAACATATATGCAAAGCATCCAAACAGTACAAGTCGCCAATTCATTGTTCTTCAAGTTTAAGTGAACAACGAGCCCCATTGTTAAACCTTTAAGGGAAATTATTTGTAACTTTCGACAAGTAGAACAAGGAATGGAACAGGTAGACGGTTGAAATCATTGTATATATTGCTTCTATATAGTCTAAGAAACATATATGCAAAGCATCCAAACAGTACAAGTCGCCAATTCATTGTTCTTCAAGTTTAAGTGAACAACGAGCCCCATTGTTAATCCTTTAAAGGAAATTATTTGTAAATTTCGACAAGTAGAACAATGAATGGAACAGGTAGACTCTTGAAATCATTGTATATATTGCTTCTATATAGTCTAAGAAACATATATGCATAGCGTCTAAACAGTACAATTCGCCAATTATTTGATCTTCAAGTTTAAGTGAACTACGAGCCCCATTGTTAATACTTTAACGGCAATTATTTGTAACTTGCGACAAGTAGAACAATGAATGGAACAGGTAGACGGTTGAAATCAATGTATATATTGCTTCTATATAGTCTAAGAAACATATATGCAAAGCATCCAAAAAGTACCATTCGCCAATTTTTTGTTCGTCAAGTTTAAGTGAAAAACGAGCCCCATTGTTAATCCTTTAAAGGAAATTATTTGTAAATTTCGACAAGTAGAACAATGATTGGAACACGTAGACGGTTGAAATCTTTGTATATATTGCTTCCATACAGCCTATGAAACATGTACGCAAAGCATCCAAACAGTACCATTCGCCAATTTTTTGTTCTTCAAGTTTAAGTGAACTACGAGCCCCATTGTTAATCCCTTAACGGAAATTATTTGTAACTTGCGACAAGTAGAACAATGAATGGAACAGGTAGACGGTTGAAATCCTTGTATATATTGCTTCTATATAATCTAAGAAACATATATTCAAAGCATCCAAACAGTACCATTCGCCAATTTTTTGTTCTTCAAGTTTAAGTGAACAATGAGCCCCATTGTTAATCCTTTATCAGAAATTATTTCTAACTTTCGACAAGTAGAACAGTGAATGGAACAGGTAGACGGTTTAAATCTTTGTATATATTGCTTCTATATAGTATAAGAAACATATATGCAAAGCATCCAAACAGTACAATTCGCCAATTTTTTGTTCTTCAAGTTTAAGTGAACAATGAGCCCCAATGGTTAATCCGTTATCGGAAATTATTTGTAACTTTCGACAAGTAGAACAATGAATGGAACAGGAGGACTGTTGAAATCTTTGTATATATTGCTTCTATATAGTCTAAGAAACATATATGCAAAGCATCCAATCAGTACCATTCGCCAATTTATTGTTCTTCAAGTTTAAGTGAACTAAGAGCCCCATTGTTAATCCTTTAAAGGAAATTATTTGTAAATTTCGACAAGTAGAACAATGATTGGAACACGTAGACGGTTGAAATCTTTGTATATATTGCTTCTATATAGTATAAGAAACATATATGCAAAGCATCCAAACAGTACAATTCGCAAATTTTTTGTTCTTCAAGTTTAAGTGAACAATGAGCCCCAATGGTTAATCCGTTATCGGAAATTATTTGTAACTTTCGACAAGTAGAACAATGAATGGAACAGGAGGACTGTTGAAATCTTTGTATATATTGCTTCTATATAGTCTAAGAAACATATATGCAAAGCATCCAAACGGTAACATTCGCCAATTTTTTGTTCTTCAAGTTTAAGTGAACTACGAGCCCAATTGTTAATCCTTTATCGGAAATTATTTGTAACTTTCGACAAGTAGAACAAGGAATGGAACAGGTAGACGGATGAAATCTTTGTATATATTGCTTCTATATAGTATAAGAAACATATATGCAAAGCATCCAAACAGTACAAGTCGCCAATTCATTGTTCTTCAAGTTTAAGTGAACAACGAGCCCCATTGTTAAACCTTTAAGGGAAATTATTTGTAACTTTCGACAAGTAGAACAAGGAATGGAACAGGTAGACGGTTGAAATCATTGTATATATTGCTTCTATATAGTCTAAGAAACATATATGCAAAGCATCCAAACAGTACAAGTCGCCAATTCATTGTTCTTCAAGTTTAAGTGAACAACGAGCCCCATTGTTAATCCTTTAAAGGAAATTATTTGTAACTTTCGACAAGTAGAACAAGGAATGGAACAGGTAGACGGTTGAAATCATTGTATATATTGCTTCTATATAGTCTAAGAAACATATATGCAAAGCATCCAAACGGTAACATTCGCCAATTTTTTGTTCTTCAAGTTTAAGTGAACTACGAGCCCAATTGTTAATCCTTTATCGGAAATTATTTGTAAATTTCGACAAGTAGAACAATGATTGGAACACGTAGACGGTTGAAATCTTTGTATATATTGCTTCCATATAGTCTAAGAAACATGTACGCAAAGTATCCAAACAGTACCATTTGCCAATTTTTTGTTCTTCAAGTTTAAGTGAACAATGAGCCCCAATGGTTAATCCTTTATCGGAAATTATTTGTAATTTTCGACAAGTAGAACAATGAATGGAACATGTAAACGGTTGAAATCTTTGTATATATTGCTTCTATATAATCTAAGAAACATATATGCAAAGCATCTAAACAGTAACAATCGCCAATTTTTTGATCTTCAAGTTTAAGTGAACAGCGAGCCCCATTGATAATCATGAAATGGAAATTATTTGTAACTCTCTACAAGTAGAACAATGAATAGTACAGGTAGACGGGTGAAATCTTTCTATATATTGCTTCTAAATAGTCTAAGAAATATATATGCAAAGCATCCAAACAGTACAATTCGCCAATTGTTTGTTCTTCAAGTTTAAGTGAACTACGAGCCCCATTGTTAATCCTTTAAAGGATATTATTTGTAAATTTCGACAAGTAGAACAATGAATGGATCAGGTAGACGGTTGAAATCATTGTATATATGGCTTCTATATAATCTAGGAAACATATATGCAAAGCATCCAAACAGTACAATTCGCCAATTTTTTGTTCTTCAAGTTTAAGTGAACTACGAGCCCCATTGTTAATCCTTTAACGGAAATTAATTGTAACTTTCTACAAGTAGAATAATGATTGGAACACGTAGCCGGTTGAAATCTTTGTATATATTGCTTCCGTATAGTCTAAGAAACATGTACGCAAAGCATCCAAACAGTACCATTCGCCAATTTTTTGTTCTTCAAGTTTAAATGAACAATGAGCCCCAATGGTTAATCCTTTATCGGAAATTACTTGTAACTTTCGACAAGTAGAACAATGAATGGAACAGGTAGACGGTTGAAATCTTTGTATACATTGCTTCTATATAATCCAAGAAACATATATTCAAAGCATTCAAACAGTACCATTCGCCAATTTTTTGTTCTTCAAGTTTAAGTGAACTACGAGCCCCATTGTTAATCCTTTAAAGGAAATTATTTGTAACTTGCGACAAGTAGAACAATGAATGGAACAGGTAGACTGTTGAAATCATTGTATATATTGCTTCTATATAGTCTAAGAAACATATATGCAAAGCATCCAAACAGTACAATTCGCCAATTTTTTGTTCTTCAAGTTTAAGTGAACTACGAGCCCCATTGTTAATCCTTTAAAGGAAATTATTTCTAAATTTCGACAGGTAGAACAATGAATGGAACAGGTAGACTGTTGAAATCATTGTATATATTGCTTCTATATAGTCTAAGAAACATATATGCAAAACATCCAAATAGTACAATTCGACAATTTTTTGTTCTTCAAGTTTAAGTGAACAATGAGCCCCATTGTTAATCCTTTATCGGAAATTATTTGTTACTTTCGACAAGTAGAACAGTGAATGGAACAGGTAGACGGTTGAAATGTTTGTATATATTGCTTCTATATAGTATAAGAAACATATATGCAAAGCATCCAAACAGTACAATTCGCCAATTTTTTGTTCTTCAAGTTTAAGTGAACAATGAGCCCCAATGGTTAATCCGTTATCGGAAATTATTTGTAACTTTCGACAAGTAGAACAATGAATGGAACAGGAGGACTGTTGAAATCTTTGTATATGTTGCTTCTATATAGTCTAACAAACATATATGCAAAGCATCAAAACAGTATCATTCGCCAATTTTTTGTTCTTCAAGTTTAAGTGAACTACGAGCCCCATTGTTAATCCTTTAAAGGAAATTATTTGTAAATTTCGACAAGTAGAACAATGAATGGAACAGGTAGACTGTTGAAATCATTGTATATATTGCTTCTATATAGTCTAAGAAACATATATGCATAGCGTCTAAACAGTACAATTGGCCAATTTTTTGCTCTTCAAGTTTAAGTGAACTACGAGCCCCATTGTTAATCCTTTAAAGGAAATTATTTGTAAATTTCGGCAAGTAGAACAATGAATGGAATAGGTAGACGGTTGAAATCATTGTATATATTGCTTCTATATATTCTAAGAAACATATCTGCAAATCATCCAAACAGTACAATTCGCCAATTATTTGATCTTCAAGTTTAAGTGAACTACGAGCCCCATTGTTAATACTTTAACGGAAATTATTTGTAACTTGCGACAAGTAGAACAATGAATGGAACAGGTAGACGGTTGAAATCAATGTATATATTGCTTCTATATAGTCTAAGAAACATATATGCAAAGTATCCAAACAGTACCATTCGCCAATTTTTCGTTCGTCAAGTTTAAGTGAACAACGAGCCCCATTGTTAATCATTTAAAGGAAATTATTTGTAAATTTCGACAAGTAGAACAATGATTGGAACACGTAGATGGCTGAAATCTTTGTATATATTGCTTCCATACAGCCTAAGAAACATGTACGCAAAGCATCCAAACAGTACCATTCGCCAATTATTTCATCTTCAAGTTTAAGTGAACTACGAGCCCCATTGTTAATACTTTATCGGAAATTATTTGTAACTTTCGACAAGTGGAACAATGAATGGAACTGGTAGACGGTTGAAATCTTTTTATATATTGCTTCTATATAGTCTAAGAAACATATATGCAAAGCATCCAAACAGTACCAGTCGCCAATTTTTTGTTCTTCAAGTTTAAGTGAACAACGAGGCCCATTGGTAATCATGAAACAGAAATTATTTGTAACTTTCGACAAGAAGAACAATGAATAGAACAGGTAGACGTTTGAAATCTTTGTATATGTTGGTTCTATATAGTCTTAGAAACCTATATGCAAAGCATCTAAACAGTAACATTCGCCAATTTTTTGATCTTCAAGTTTAAGTGAACAGCGAGCCCCATTGATAATCATGAAATGGAAATTATTTGTAACTTTCTACAAGTAGAACAATGAATGGATCAGGTAGACGGTTGAAATCATTGTATATATTGCTTCTATATAGCCTACGAAACACATATGCAAAGCATCCAAACAGTACAATTCGCCAATTTTTTGGTCTTCAAGTTTAAGTGAACTACGAGCCCCATTGTTAATCCTTTAAAGGAAATTATTTGTAAATTTCGACAAGTAGAACAATGAATGGAACAGGTAGACTGTTGAAATCATTGTATATATTGCTTCTATATAGTCTAAGAAACATATATGCATAGCGTCCAAACAGTACAAATCGCCAATTTTTTGCTCTTCAAGTTTAAGTGAACTACGAGCCCCATTGTTAATCTTTTAAAGGAAATTATTTGTAAATTTCGACAAGTAGAACAATGATTGGAACACGTAGACGGTTGAAATCTTTGTATATATTGCTTCCATACAGCCTATGAAACATGTACGTAAAGCATCCAAACAGTACCATTCGCCAATTTTTTGTTCTTCAAGTTCAAGTGAACTACGAGCCCCATTGTTAATCCTTTAACGGAAATTAATTGTAACTTTCTACGAGTAGAACAATGATTGGAACACGTAGACGGTTGAAATCTTTGTATATATTGCTTCCATATAGTCTAAGAAACATGTACGCAAAGCATCCAAACAGTACCATACGCCAATTTTTTGTTCTTCAAGTTTAAGTAAACTACGATCCCCATTGTTAATCCCTTAACGGAAATTATTTGTAACTTGCGACAAGTAGAACAATGAATGGAACAGGTAGACGGTTGAAATCATTGTATATATTGCTTCTATATAATCTAAGAAACATATATTCAAAGCATCCAAACAGTACCATTCGCCAATTTTTTGTTCTTCAAGTTTAGGTGAACAATGAGCCCCATTGTTAATCCTTTATCGGAAATTATTTGTAAATTTCGACAAGTAGAACAATGAATGGAACAGGTAGACTGTTGAAATCATTGTATATATTGCTTCTGTATAGTCTAAGAAACATAAATGCAAAGCATCCAAACAGTACAATTCGCCAATTTTTTGTTCTTCAAGTTTAAGTAAACTACGATCCCCATTGTTAATCCCTTAACGGAAATTATTTGTGAATTTCGACAAGTAGAACAATGAATGGAACAGGTAGACGGTTGAAATCAATGTATATATTGCTTCTATATAGTCTAAGAAACATATATGCAAAGCATCCAAACAGTACCATTCGCCAATTTTTTGTTCGTCAAGTTTAAGTGACCAACGCGCCCCATTGTTAATCCTTTAAAGGAAATTATTTGTAAATTTCGACAAGTAGAACAATGATTGGAACACGTAGACGGTTGACTTCTTTGTATATATTGCTTCTATATAGTATAAGAAACATATATGCAAAGCATCCAAACAGTACAATTCGCCAATTTTTTGTTCTTCAAGTTTAAGTGAACAATGAGCCCCAATGGTTAATCCGTTATCGGAAATTATTTGTAACTTTCGACAAGTAGAACAATGAATGGAACAGGAGGACTGTTGAAATCTTTGTATATATTGCTTCTATATAGTATAAGAAACATATATGCAAAGCATCAAAACAGTATCATTCGCCAATTTTTTGTTCTTCAAGTTTAAGTGAACTACGAGCCCCATTGTTAATCCTTTAAAGGAAATTATTTGTAAATTTCGACTAGTAGAACAATGAATCGAACAGGTAGACTGTTGAAATCATTGTATATATTGCTTCTATATAGTCTAAGAAACATATATGCAAAGCATCCAAACAGTACAATTCGCCAATTTTTTGTTCTTCAAGTTTAAGTAAACTACGATCCCCATTATTAATCCCTTAACGGAAATTATTTGTGACTTTCGACAAGTAGAACAATGAATGGAACAGGTAGACGGTTGAAATCATTGTATATATTGCTTCTATATAGTCTAAGAAACATATATGTAATGCATCAAAACAGTACAATTCGACAATTTTTTGTTCTTCAAGTTTAAGTGTACAACGAGCCCCATTGTTAATCCTTTAAAGGAAATTATTTGTAAATTTCGACAAGTAGAACAATGAATGGAATAGGTAGACGGGTGAAATCATTGTATATATTGCTTCTATATAATCTAAGAAACATATATGCAAAGCATCTAAACAGTAACAATCGCCAATTTTTTGATCTTCAAGTTTAAGTGAACTACGAGCCCCATTGTTAATCCTTTAACGGAAATTAATTGTAACTTTCTACAAGTAGAACAAAGATTGGAACACGTAGACGGTTGAAATCTTTGTTCATATTGCTTCCATATAGTCTAAGAAACATGTACGCAAAGCATCCAAACAGTACCATTGGCCAAATTTTTGTTGTTCAAGTTTAAGTGAACAATGAGCCCCAATGGTTAATCCTTTATCGGAAATTACTTGTAATATTCGGCAAGTAGAACAATGAATGGAACAGGTAGACGGTTGAAATCTTTGTATATATTGCTTCTATATAATCTAAGAAACATATATTCAAAGCATCCAAACAGTACCATTCGCCAATTTTTTGTTCTTCAAGTTTAAGTGATCTACGAGCCCCATTGTTAATCCTTTAAAGGAAATTATTTGTAAATTTCGGCAAGTAGAACAATGAATGGAACAGGTAGACGGTTGAAATCTTTGTATATATTGCTTCTATATAATCTAAGAAACATATATTCAAAGCATCCAAACAGTACCATTCGCCAATTTTTTGTTCTTCAAGTTTAAGTGAACTACGAGCCCCATTGTTAATACTTTAACGGAAATTATTTGTAGCTTGCGACAAGTAGAACAATGAGTGGAACAGGTAGACGGTTGAAATCAATGTATATATTGCTTCTATATAGTCTAAGAAACATATATGCAAATCATCCAAACAGTACCATTCGCCAATTTTTTGCTCTTCAAGTTTAAGTGAACTACGAGCCCCATTGTTAATCCTTTAAAGGAAATTATTTGTAAATTTCGGCAAGTAGAACAATGATTGGAACACGTAGACGGTTGAAATCTTTGTATATATTGCTTCTATATAGTATAAGAAACATATATGCAAAGCATCCAAACAGTACAATTCGCCAATTTTTTGTTCTTCAAGTTTAAGTGAACAATGAGCCCCAATGGTTAATCCGTTATCGGAAATTATTTGTAACTTTCGACAAGTAGAACAATGAATGGAACAGGAGGACTGTTGAAATCTTTGTATATATTGCTTCTATATAGTATAAGAAACATATATGCAAAGCATCAAAACAGTATCATTCGCCAATTTTTTGTTCTTCAAGTTTAAGTGAACTACGAGCCCCATTGTTAATCCTTTAAAGGAAATTATTTGTAAATTTCGACTAGTAGAACAATGAATCGAACAGGTAGACTGTTGAAATCATTGTATATATTGCTTCTATATAGTCTAAGAAACATATATGCAAAGCATCCAAACAGTACAATTCGCCAATTTTTTGTTCTTCAAGTTTAAGTAAACTACGATCCCCATTATTAATCCCTTAACGGAAATTATTTGTGACTTTCGACAAGTAGAACAATGAATGGAACAGTTAGACGGTTGAAATCATTGTATATATTGCTTCTATATAGTCTAAGAAACATATATGTAATGCATCAAAACAGTACAATTCGACAATTTTTTGTTCTTCAAGTTTAAGTGTACAACGAGCCCCATTGTTAATCCTTTAAAGGAAATTATTTGTAAATTTCGACAAGTAGAACAATGAATGGAATAGGTAGACGGGTGAAATCATTGTATATATTGCTTCTATATAATCTAAGAAACATATATGCAAAGCATCCAAACAGTACCATTCGCCAATTTTTTGTTCTTCAAGTTTAAGTGAACTACGAGCCCCATTGTTAATCCTTTAAAGGAAATTATTTGTAAATTTCGACTAGTAGAACAATGAATCGAACAGGTAGACTGTTGAAATCATTGTATATATTGCTTCTGTATAGTCTAAGAAACATAAATGCAAAGCATCCAAACAGTACAATTCGCCAATTTTTTGTTCTTCAAGTTTAAGTAAACTACGATCCCCATTGTTAATCCCTTAACGGAAATTATTTGTGAATTTCGACAAGTAGAACAATGAATGGAACAGGTAGACGGTTGAAATCAATGTATATATTGCTTCTATATAGTCTAAGAAACATATATGCAAAGCATCCAAACAGTACCATTCGCCAATTATTTGATCTTCAAGTTTAAGTGAACTACGAGCCCCATTGTTAATACTTTAACGGAAATTATTTGTAACTTGCGACAAGTAGAACAATGAATGGAACAGGTAGACGGTTGAAATCAATGTATATATTGCTTCTATATAGTCTAAGAAACATATATGCAAAGCATCCAAACAGTACCATTCGCCAATTTTTTGTTCGTCAAGTTTAAGTGAACAACGAGCCCCATTGTTAATCATTTAAAGGAAATTATTTGTAAATTTCGACAAGTAGAACAATGATTGGAACACGTAGATGGTTGAAATCTTTGTATATATTGCTTCCATACAGCCTAAGAAACATATACGCAAAGCATCCAAACAGTACCATTCGCCAATTATTTCATCTTCAAGTTTAAGTGAACTACGAGCCCCATTGTTAATACTTTAACGGAAATTATTTGTAACTTGCGACAAGTAGAACAATGAGTGGAACAGGTAGACGGTTGAAATCAATGTATATATTGCTTCTGTATAGTCTAAGAAACATATATGCAAAGCATCCAAACAGTACAATTCGCCAATTTTTTGTTCTTCAAGTTTAAGTAAACTACGATCCCCATTGTTAATCCCTTAACGGAAATTATTTGTAACTTGCGACAAGTAGAACAATGAGTGGAACAGGTAGACGGTTGAAATCAATGTATATATTGCTTCTATATAGTCTAAGAAACATATATGCAAATCATCCAAACAGTACCATTCGCCAATTTTTTGTTCTTCAAGTTTAAGTGAACAATGAGCCCCATTGTTAATCCTTTATCGGAAATTATTTGTAACTTTCGACAAGTAGAACAATGAATGGAACTGGTAGACGGTTGAAATCTTTTTATATATTGCTTCTATATAGTCTAAGAAACATATATGCAAAGCATCCAAACAGTACCAGTCGCCAATTTTTTGTTCTTCAAGTTTAAGTGAACAACGAGGCCCATTGGTAATCATGAAACAGAAATTATTTGTAACTTTCGACAAGAAGAACAATGAATAGAACAGGTAGACGTTTGAAATCTTTGTATATGTTGGTTCTATATAGTCTTAGAAACCTATATGCAAAGCATCTAAACAGTAACATTCGCCAATTTTTTGATCTTCAAGTTTAAGTGAACAGCGAGCCCCATTGATAATCATGAAATGGAAATTATTTGTAACTTTCTACAAGTAGAACAATGAATGGATCAGGTAGACGGTTGAAATCATTGTATATATTGCTTCTATATAGCCTACGAAACACATATGCAAAGCATCCAAACAGTACAATTCGCCAATTTTTTGGTCTTCAAGTTTAAGTGAACTACGAGCCCCATTGTTAATCCTTTAAAGGAAATTATTTGTAAATTTCGACAAGTAGAACAATGAATGGAACAGGTAGACTGTTGAAATCATTGTATATATTGCTTCTATATAGTCTAAGAAACATATATGCATAGCGTCCAAACAGTACAATTCGCCAATTTTTTGCTCTTCAAGTTTAAGTGAACTACGAGCCCCATTGTTAATCTTTTAAAGGAAATTATTTGTAAATTTCGACAAGTAGAACAATGATTGGAACACGTAGACGGTTGAAATCTTTGTATATATTGCTTCCATACAGCCTATGAAACATGTACGTAAAGCATCCAAACAGTACCATTCGCCAATTTTTTGTTCTTCAAGTTTAAGTGAACTACGAGCCCCATTGTTAATCCTTTAACGGAAATTAATTGTAACTTTCTACGAGTAGAACAATGATTGGAACACGTAGACGGTTGAAATCTTTGTATATATTGCTTCCATATAGTCTAAGAAACATGTACGCAAAGCATCCAAACAGTACCATACGCCAATTTTTTGTTCTTCAAGTTTAAGTAAACTACGATCCCCATTGTTAATCCCTTAACGGAAATTATTTATAACTTGCGACAAGTAGAACAATGAATGGAACAGGTAGACGGTTGAAATCATTGTATATACTGCTTCTATATAATCTAAGAAACATATATTCAAAGCATCCAAACAGTACCATTCGCCAATTTTTTGTTCTTCAAGTTTAGGTGAACAATGAGCCCCATTTTTAATCCTTTATCGGAAATTATTTCTAACTTTCGACAAGTAGAACAGTGAATGGAACAGGTAGACGGTTGAAATCTTTGCATATATTGCTTCTATATAGTATAAGAAACATATATGCAAAGCATCCAAACAGTACAATTCGCCAATTTTTTGTTCTTCAAGTTTAAGTGAACAATGAGCCCCAATGGTTAATCCGTTATCGGAAATTATTTGTAACTTTCGACAAGTAGAACAATGAATGGAACAGGAGGACTGTTGAAATCTTTGTATATATTGGTTCTATATAGTCTAAGAAACATATATGCAAAGCATCCAAACAGTACCATTCGCCAATTTTTTGTTCTTCAAGTTTAAGTGAACTACGAGCCCCATTGTTAATCCTTTAAAGGAAATTATTTGTAAATTTCGACAAGTAGAACAATGAATGGAACAGGTAGACTGTTGAAATCATTGTATATATTGCTTCTGTATAGTCTAAGAAACATAAATGCAAAGCATCCAAACAGTACAATTCGCCAATTTTTTGTTCTTCAAGTTTAAGTAAACTACGATCCCCATTGTTAATCCCTTAACGGAAATTATTAGTGAATTTCGACAAGTAGAACAATGAATGGAACAGGTAGACGGTTGAAATCAATGTATATATTGCTTCTATATAGTCTAAGAAACATATATGCAAAGCATCCAAACAGTACTATTCGCCAATTTTTTGTTCGTCAAGTTTAAGTGACCAACGCGCCCAATTGTTAATCCTTTAAAGGAAATTATTTGTAAATTTCGACAAGTAGAACAATGATTGGAACACGTAGACGGTTGAAATCTTTGTATATATTGCTTCCATATAGTCTAAGAAACATGTACGCAAAGTATCCAAACAGTACCATTTGCCAATTTTTTGTTCTTCAAGTTTAAGTGAACTACGAGCCCCATTGTTAATCCTTTAACGGAAATTAATTGTAACTTTCTACAAGTAGAATAATGATTGGAACACGTAGCCGGTTGAAATCTTTGTATATATTGCTTCCGTATAGTCTAAGAAACATGTACGCAAAGCATCCAAACAGTACCATTCGCCAATTTTTTGTTCTTCAAGTTTAAATGAACAATGAGCCCCAATGGTTAATCCTTTATCGGAAATTACTTGTAACTTTCGACAAGTAGAACAATGAATGGAACAGGTAGACGGTTGAAATCTTTGTATACATTGCTTCTATATAATCCAAGAAACATATATTCAAAGCATTCAAACAGTACCATTCGCCAATTTTTTGTTCTTCAAGTTTAAGTGAACTACGAGCCCCATTGTTAATCCTTTAAAGGAAATTATTTGTAACTTGCGACAAGTAGAACAATGAATGGAACAGGTAGACTGTTGAAATCATTGTATATATTGCTTCTATATAGTCTAAGAAACATATATGCAAAGCATCCAAACAGTACAATTCGCAAATTTTTTGTTCTTCAAGTTTAAGTGAACTACGAGCCCCATTGTTAATCCTTTAAAGGAAATTATTTCTAAATTTCGACAGGTAGAACAATGAATGGAACAGGTAGACTGTTGAAATCATTGTATATATTGCTTCTATATAGTCTAAGAAACATATATGCAAAACATCCAAATAGTACAATTCGACAATTTTTTGTTCTTCAAGTTTAAGTGAACAATGAGCCCCATTGTTAATCCTTTATCGGAAATTATTTGTTACTTTCGACAAGTAGAACAGTGAATGGAACAGGTAGACGGTTGAAATGTTTGTATATATTGCTTCTATATAGTATAAGAAACATATATGCAAAGCATCCAAACAGTACAATTCGCCAATTTTTTGTTCTTCAAGTTTAAGTGAACAATGAGCCCCAATGGTTAATCCGTTATCGGAAATTATTTGTAACTTTCGACAAGTAGAACAATGAATGGAACAGGAGGACTGTTGAAATCTTTGTATATGTTGCTTCTATATAGTCTAAGAAACATATATGCAAAGCATCAAAACAGTATCATTCGCCAATTTTTTGTTCTTCAAGTTTAAGTGAACTACGAGCCCCATTGTTAATCCTTTAAAGGAAATTATTTGTAAATTTCGACAAGTAGAACAATGAATGGAACAGGTAGACTGTTGAAATCATTGTATATATTGCTTCTATATAGTCTAAGAAACATATATGCATAGCGTCTAAACAGTACAATTGGCCAATTTTTTGCTCTTCAAGTTTAAGTGAACTACGAGCCCCATTGTTAATCCTTTAAAGGAAATTATTTGTAAATTTCGGCAAGTAGAACAATGAATGGAATAGGTAGACGGTTGAAATCATTGTATATATTGCTTCTATATATTCTAAGAAACATATCTGCAAATCATCCAAACAGTACAATTCGCCAATTATTTGATCTTCAAGTTTAAGTGAACTACGAGCCCCATTGTTAATACTTTAACGGAAATTATTTGTAACTTGCGACAAGTAGAACAATGAATGGAACAGGTAGACGGTTGAAATCAATGTATATATTGCTTCTATATAGTCTAAGAAACATATATGCAAAGTATCCAAACAGTACCATTCGCCAATTTTTTGTTCGTCAAGTTTAAGTGAACAACGAGCCCCATTGTTAATCATTTAAAGGAAATTATTTGTAAATTTCGACAAGTAGAACAATGATTGGAACACGTAGATGGCTGAAATCTTTGTATATATTGCTTCCATACAGCCTAAGAAACATGTACGCAAAGCATCCAAACAGTACCATTCGCCAATTATTTCATCTTCAAGTTTAAGTGAACTACGAGCCCCATTGTTAATACTTTATCGGAAATTATTTGTAACTTTCGACAAGTGGAACAATGAATGGAACTGGTAGACGGTTGAAATCTTTTTATATATTGCTTCTATATAGTCTAAGAAACATATATGCAAAGCATCCAAACAGTACCAGTCGCCAATTTTTTGATCTTCAAGTTTAAGTGAACAGCGAGCCCCATTGATAATCATGAAATGGAAATTATTTGTAACTTTCTACAAGTAGAACAATGAATGGATCAGGTAGACGGTTGAAATCATTGTATATATTGCTTCTATATAGCCTACGAAACACATATGCAAAGCATCCAAACAGTACAATTCGCCAATTTTTTGGTCTTCAAGTTTAAGTGAACTACGAGCCCCATTGTTAATCCTTTAAAGGAAATTATTTGTAAATTTCGACAAGTAGAACAATGAATGGAACAGGTAGACTGTTGAAATCATTGTATATATTGCTTCTATATAGTCTAAGAAACATATATGCATAGCGTCCAAACAGTACAATTCGCCAATTTTTTGCTCTTCAAGTTTAAGTGAACTACGAGCCCCATTGTTAATCTTTTAAAGGAAATTATTTGTAAATTTCGACAAGTAGAACAATGATTGGAACACGTAGACGGTTGAAATCTTTGTATATATTGCTTCCATACAGCCTATGAAACATGTACGTAAAGCATCCAAACAGTACCATTCGCCAATTTTTTGTTATTCAAGTTCAAGTGAACTACGAGCCCCATTGTTAATCCTTTAACGGAAATTAATTGTAACTTTCTACGAGTAGAACAATGATTGGAACACGTAGACGGTTGAAATCTTTGTATATATTGCTTCCATATAGTCTAAGAAACATGTACGCAAAGCATCCAAACAGTACCATACGCCAATTTTTTGTTCTTCAAGTTTAAGTAAACTACGATCCCCATTGTTAATCCCTTAACGGAAATTATTTGTAACTTGCGACAAGTAGAACAATGAATGGAACAGGTAGACGGTTGAAATCATTGTATATATTGCTTCTATATAATCTAAGAAACATATATTCAAAGCATCCAAACAGTACCATTCGCCAATTTTTTGTTCTTCAAGTTTAGGTGAACAATGAGCCCCATTGTTAATCCTTTATCGGAAATTATTTGTAAATTTCGACAAGTAGAACAATGAATGGAACAGGTAGACTGTTGAAATCATTGTATATATTGCTTCTGTATAGTCTAAGAAACATAAATGCAAAGCATCCAAACAGTACAATTCGCCAATTTTTTGTTCTTCAAGTTTAAGTAAACTACGATCCCCATTGTTAATCCCTTAACGGAAATTATTTGTGAATTTCGACAAGTAGAACAATGAATGGAACAGGTAGACGGTTGAAATCAATGTATATATTGCTTCTATATAGTCTAAGAAACATATATGCAAAGCATCCAAACAGTACCATTCGCCAATTTTTTGTTCGTCAAGTTTAAGTGACCAACGCGCCCCATTGTTAATCCTTTAAAGGAAATTATTTGTAAATTTCGACAAGTAGAACAATGATTGGAACACGTAGACGGTTGACTTCTTTGTATATATTGCTTCTATATAGTATAAGAAACATATATGCAAAGCATCCAAACAGTACAATTCGCCAATTTTTTGTTCTTCAAGTTTAAGTGAACAATGAGCCCCAATGGTTAATCCGTTATCGGAAATTATTTGTAACTTTCGACAAGTAGAACAATGAATGGAACAGGAGGACTGTTGAAATCTTTGTATATATTGCTTCTATATAGTATAAGAAACATATATGCAAAGCATCAAAACAGTATCATTCGCCAATTTTTTGTTCTTCAAGTTTAAGTGAACTACGAGCCCCATTGTTAATCCTTTAAAGGAAATTATTTGTAAATTTCGACTAGTAGAACAATGAATCGAACAGGTAGACTGTTGAAATCATTGTATATATTGCTTCTATATAGTCTAAGAAACATATATGCAAAGCATCCAAACAGTACAATTCGCCAATTTTTTGTTCTTCAAGTTTAAGTAAACTACGATCCCCATTATTAATCCCTTAACGGAAATTATTTGTGACTTTCGACAAGTAGAACAATGAATGGAACAGGTAGACGGTTGAAATCATTGTATATATTGCTTCTATATAGTCTAAGAAACATATATGTAATGCATCAAAACAGTACAATTCGACAATTTTTTGTTCTTCAAGTTTAAGTGTACAACGAGCCCCATTGTTAATCCTTTAAAGGAAATTATTTGTAAATTTCGACAAGTAGAACAATGAATGGAATAGGTAGACGGGTGAAATCATTGTATATATTGCTTCTATATAATCTAAGAAACATATATGCAAAGCATCTAAACAGTAACAATCGCCAATTTTTTGATCTTCAAGTTTAAGTGAACTACGAGCCCCATTGTTAATCCTTTAACGGAAATTAATTGTAACTTTCTACAAGTAGAACAAAGATTGGAACACGTAGACGGTTGAAATCTTTGTTCATATTGCTTCCATATAGTCTAAGAAACATGTACGCAAAGCATCCAAACAGTACCATTGGCCAAATTTTTGTTGTTCAAGTTTAAGTGAACAATGAGCCCCAATGGTTAATCCTTTATCGGAAATTACTTGTAATATTCGGCAAGTAGAACAATGAATGGAACAGGTAGACGGTTGAAATCTTTGTATATATTGCTTCTATATAATCTAAGAAACATATATTCAAAGCATCCAAACAGTACCATTCGCCAATTTTTTGTTCTTCAAGTTTAAGTGATCTACGAGCCCCATTGTTAATCCTTTAAAGGAAATTATTTGTAAATTTCGGCAAGTAGAACAATGAATGGAACAGGTAGACGGTTGAAATCTTTGTATATATTGCTTCTATATAATCTAAGAAACATATATTCAAAGCATCCAAACAGTACCATTCGCCAATTTTTTGTTCTTCAAGTTTAAGTGAACTACGAGCCCCATTGTTAATACTTTAACGGAAATTATTTGTAGCTTGCGACAAGTAGAACAATGAGTGGAACAGGTAGACGGTTGAAATCAATGTATATATTGCTTCTATATAGTCTAAGAAACATATATGCAAATCATCCAAACAGTACCATTCGCCAATTTTTTGCTCTTCAAGTTTAAGTGAACTACGAGCCCCATTGTTAATCCTTTAAAGGAAATTATTTGTAAATTTCGGCAAGTAGAACAATGATTGGAACACGTAGACGGTTGAAATCTTTGTATATATTGCTTCTATATAGTATAAGAAACATATATGCAAAGCATCCAAACAGTACAATTCGCCAATTTTTTGTTCTTCAAGTTTAAGTGAACAATGAGCCCCAATGGTTAATCCGTTATCGGAAATTATTTGTAACTTTCGACAAGTAGAACAATGAATGGAACAGGAGGACTGTTGAAATCTTTGTATATATTGCTTCTATATAGTATAAGAAACATATATGCAAAGCATCAAAACAGTATCATTCGCCAATTTTTTGTTCTTCAAGTTTAAGTGAACTACGAGCCCCATTGTTAATCCTTTAAAGGAAATTATTTGTAAATTTCGACTAGTAGAACAATGAATCGAACAGGTAGACTGTTGAAATCATTGTATATATTGCTTCTATATAGTCTAAGAAACATATATGCAAAGCATCCAAACAGTACAATTCGCCAATTTTTTGTTCTTCAAGTTTAAGTAAACTACGATCCCCATTATTAATCCCTTAACGGAAATTATTTGTGACTTTCGACAAGTAGAACAATGAATGGAACAGTTAGACGGTTGAAATCATTGTATATATTGCTTCTATATAGTCTAAGAAACATATATGTAATGCATCAAAACAGTACAATTCGACAATTTTTTGTTCTTCAAGTTTAAGTGTACAACGAGCCCCATTGTTAATCCTTTAAAGGAAATTATTTGTAAATTTCGACAAGTAGAACAATGAATGGAATAGGTAGACGGGTGAAATCATTGTATATATTGCTTCTATATAATCTAAGAAACATATATGCAAAGCATCCAAACAGTACCATTCGCCAATTTTTTGTTCTTCAAGTTTAAGTGAACTACGAGCCCCATTGTTAATCCTTTAAAGGAAATTATTTGTAAATTTCGACTAGTAGAACAATGAATCGAACAGGTAGACTGTTGAAATCATTGTATATATTGCTTCTGTATAGTCTAAGAAACATAAATGCAAAGCATCCAAACAGTACAATTCGCCAATTTTTTGTTCTTCAAGTTTAAGTAAACTACGATCCCCATTGTTAATCCCTTAACGGAAATTATTTGTGAATTTCGACAAGTAGAACAATGAATGGAACAGGTAGACGGTTGAAATCAATGTATATATTGCTTCTATATAGTCTAAGAAACATATATGCAAAGCATCCAAACAGTACCATTCGCCAATTATTTGATCTTCAAGTTTAAGTGAACTACGAGCCCCATTGTTAATACTTTAACGGAAATTATTTGTAACTTGCGACAAGTAGAACAATGAATGGAACAGGTAGACGGTTGAAATCAATGTATATATTGCTTCTATATAGTCTAAGAAACATATATGCAAAGCATCCAAACAGTACCATTCGCCAATTTTTTGTTCGTCAAGTTTAAGTGAACAACGAGCCCCATTGTTAATCATTTAAAGGAAATTATTTGTAAATTTCGACAAGTAGAACAATGATTGGGACACGTAGATGGTTGAAATCTTTGTATATATTGCTTCCATACAGCCTAAGAAACATATACGCAAAGCATCCAAACAGTACCATTCGCCAATTATTTCATCTTCAAGTTTAAGTGAACTACGAGCCCCATTGTTAATACTTTAACGGAAATTATTTGTAACTTGCGACAAGTAGAACAATGAGTGGAACAGGTAGACGGTTGAAATCAATGTATATATTGCTTCTGTATAGTCTAAGAAACATATATGCAAAGCATCCAAACAGTACAATTCGCCAATTTTTTGTTCTTCAAGTTTAAGTAAACTACGATCCCCATTGTTAATCCCTTAACGGAAATTATTTGTAACTTGCGACAAGTAGAACAATGAGTGGAACAGGTAGACGGTTGAAATCAATGTATATATTGCTTCTATATAGTCTAAGAAACATATATGCAAATCATCCAAACAGTACCATTCGCCAATTTTTTGTTCTTCAAGTTTAAGTGAACAATGAGCCCCATTGTTAATCCTTTATCGGAAATTATTTGTAACTTTCGACAAGTAGAACAATGAATGGAACTGGTAGACGGTTGAAATCATTGTATATATTGCTTCTATATAATCTAAGAAACATATATGCAAAGCATCTAAACAGTAACAATCGCCAATTTTTTGATCTTCAAGTTTAAGTGAACTACGAGCCCCATTGTTAATACTTTAACGGAAATTATTTGTAACTTGCGACAAGTAGAACAATGAATGGAACAGGTAGACGGTTGAAATCAATGTATATATTGCTTCTATATAGTCTAAGAAACATATATGCAAAGCATCCAAACAGTACAATTCGACAATTTTTTGTTCTTCAAGTTTAAGTGTACAACGAGCCCCATTGTTAATCCTTTAAAGGAAATTATTTGTAAATTTCGACAAGTAGAACAATGAATGGAATTGGTAGACGGGTGAAATCATTGTATATATTGCTTCTATATAATCTAAGAAACATATATGCAAAGCATCTAAACAGTAACAATCGCCAATTTTTTGATCTTCAAGTTTAAGTGAACTACGAGCCCCATTGTTAATCCTTTAACGGAAATTAATTGTAACTTTCTACAAGTAGAACAAAGATTGGAACACGTAGACGGTTGAAATCTTTGTTCATATTGCTTCCATATAGTCTAAGAAACATGTACGCAAAGCATCCAAACAGTACCATTGGCCAAATTTTTGTTGTTCAAGTTTAAGTGAACAATGAGCCCCAATGGTTAATCCTTTATCGGAAATTACTTGTAATATTCGGCAAGTAGAACAATGAATGGAACAGGTAGACGGTTGAAATCTTTGTATATATTGCTTCTATATAATCTAAGAAACATATATGCAAATCATCCAAACAGTACCATTCGCCAATTTTTTGCTCTTCAAGTTTAAGTGAACTACGAGCCCCATTGTTAATCCTTTAAAGGAAATTATTTGTAAATTTCGGCAAGTAGAACAATGAATGGAATAGGTAGACGGTTGAAATCATTGTATATATTGCTTCTATATAGTCTAAGAAACATATCTGCAAATCATCCAAACAGTACAATTCGCCAATTATTTGATCTTCAAGTTTAAGTGAACTACGAGCCCCATTGTTAATACTTTAACGGAAATTATTTGTAACTTGCGACAAGTAGAACAATGAATGGAACAGGTAGACGGTTGAAATCAATGTATATATTGCTTCTATATAGTCTAAGAAACATATATGCAAAGCATCCAAACAGTACCATTCGCCAATTTTTTGTTCGTCAAGTTTAAGTGAACAACGAGCCCCATTGTTAATCATTTAAAGGAAATTATTTGTAAATTTCGACAAGTAGAACAATGATTGGAACACGTAAATGGTTGAAATCTTTGTATATATTGCTTCCATACAGCCTAAGAAACATGTACGCAAAGCATCCAAACAGTACCATTCGCCAATTATTTCATCTTCAAGTTTAAGTGAACTACGAGCCCCATTGTTAATACTTTAACGGAAATTATTTGTAACTTGCGACAAGTAGAACAATGAGTGGAACAGGTAGACGGTTGAAATCAATGTATATATTGCTTCTGTATAGTCTAAGAAACATATATGCAAAGCATCCAAACAGTACACTTCGCCAATTTTTTGTTCTTCAAGTTTAAGTAAACTACGATCCCCATTGTTAATCCCTTAACGGAAATTATTTGTAACTTGCGACAAGTAGAACAATGAGTGGAACAGGTAGACGGTTGAAATCAATGTATATATTGCTTCTATATAGTCTAAGAAACATATATGCAAATCATCCAAACAGTACCATTCGCCAATTTTTTGTTCTTCAAGTTTAAGTGAACAATGAGCCCCATTGTTAATCCTTTATCGGAAATTATTTGTAACTTTCGACAAGTAGAACAATGAATGGAACTGGTAGACGGTTGAAATCTTTTTATATATTGCTTCTATATAGTCTAAGAAACATATATGCAAAGCATCCAAACAGTACCAGTCGCCAATTTTTTGTTCTTCAAGTTTAAGTGAACAATGAGCCCCAATGGTTAATCCTTTATCGGAAATTATTTGTAATTTTCGACAAGTAGAACAATGAATGGAACATGTAAACGGTTGAAATCTTTGTATATATTGCTTCTATATAATCTAAGAAACATATATGCAAAGCATCTAAACAGTAACAATCGCCAATTTTTTGATCTTCAAGTTTAAGTGAACAGCGAGCCCCATTGATAATCATGAAATGGAAATTATTTGTAACTTTCTACAAGTAGAACAATGAATAGTACAGGTAGACGGGTGAAATCTTTCTATATATTGCTTCTGAATAGTCTAAGAAATATATATGCAAAGCATCCAAACAGTACAATTCGCCAATTGTTTGTTCTTCAAGTTTAAGTGAACTACGAGCCCCATTGTTAATCCTTTAAAGGATATTATTTGTAAATTTCGACAAGTAGAACAATGAATGGATCAGGTAGACGGTTGAAATCATTGTATATATGGCTTCTATATAATCTAGGAAACATATATGCAAAGCATCCAAACAGTACAATTCGCCAATTTTTTGTTCTTCAAGTTTAAGTGAACTACGAGCCCCATTGTTAATCCTTTAACGGAAATTAATTGTAACTTTCTACAAGTAGAATAATGATTGGAACACGTTGCCGGTTGAAATCTTTGTATATATTGCTTCCGTATAGTCTAAGAAACATGTACGCAAAGCATCCAAACAGTACCATTCGCCAATTTTTTGTTCTTCAAGTTTAAATGAACAATGAGCCCCAATGGTTAATCCTTTATCGGAAATTACTTGTAACTTTCGACAAGTAGAACAATGAATGGAACAGGTAGACGGTTGAAATCTTTGTATACATTGCTTCTATATAATCCAAGAAACATATATTCAACGCATTCAAACAGTACCATTCGCCAATTTTTTGTTCTTCAACTTTAAGTGAACTACGAGCCCCATTGTTAATCCTTTAAAGGAAATTATTTGTAACTTGCGACAAGTAGAACAATGAATGGAACAGGTAGACTGTTGAAATCATTGTATATATTGCTTCTATATAGTCTAAGAAACATATATGCAAAGCATCCAAACAGTACAATTCGCCAATTTTTTGTTCTTCAAGTTTAAGTGAACTACGAGCCCCATTGTTAATCCTTTAAAGGAAATTATTTCTAAATTTCGACAGGTAGAACAATGAATGGAACAGGTAGACTGTTGAAATCATTGTATATATTGCTTCTATATAGTCTAAGAAACATATATGCAAAACATCCAAATAGTACAATTCGACAATTTTTTGTTCTTCAAGTTTAAGTGAACAATGAGCCCCATTGTTAATCCTTTATCGGAAATTATTTGTTACTTTCGACAAGTAGAACAGTGAATGGAACAGGTAGACGGTTGAAATGTTTGTATATATTGCTTCTATATAGTATAAGAAACATATATGCAAAGCATCCAAACAGTACAATTCGCCAATTTTTTGTTCTTCAAGTTTAAGTGAACAATGAGCCCCAATGGTTAATCCGTTATCGGAAATTATTTGTAACTTTCGACAAGTAGAACAATGAATGGAACAGGAGGACTGTTGAAATCTTTGTATATGTTGCTTCTATATAGTCTAAGAAACATATATGCAAAGCATCAAAACAGTATCATTCGCCAATTTTTTGTTCTTCAAGTTTAAGTGAACTACGAGCCCCATTGTTAATCCTTTAAAGGAAATTATTTGTAAATTTCGACAAGTAGAACAATGAATGGAACAGGTAGACTGTTGAAATCATTGTATATATTGCTTCTATATAGTCTAAGAAACATATATGCATAGCGTCTAAACAGTACAATTGGCCAATTTTTTGCTCTTCAAGTTTAAGTGAACTACGAGCCCCATTGTTAATCCTTTAAAGGAAATTATTTGTAAATTTCGGCAAGTAGAACAATGAATGGAATAGGTAGACGGTTGAAATCATTGTATATATTGCTTCTATATAGTCTAAGAAACATATCTGCAAATCATCCAAACAGTACAATTCGCCAATTATTTGATCTTCAAGTTTAAGTGAACTACGAGCCCCATTGTTAATACATTAACGGAAATTATTTGTAACTTGCGACAAGTAGAACAATGAATGGAACAGGTAGACGGTTGAAATCAATGTATATATTGCTTCTATATAGTCTAAGAAACATATATGCAAAGTATCCAAACAGTACCATTCGCCAATTTTTTGTTCGTCAAGTTTAAGTGAACAACGAGCCCCATTGTTAATCATTTAAAGGAAATTATTTGTAAATTTCGACAAGTAGAACAATGATTGGAACACGTAGATGGCTGAAATCTTTGTATATATTGCTTCCATACAGCCTAAGAAACATGTACGCAAAGCATCCAAACAGTACCATTCGCCAATTATTTCATCTTCAAGTTTAAGTGAACTACGAGCCCCATTGTTAATACTTTAACGGAAATTATTTGTAACTTGCGACAAGTAGAACAATGAGTGGAACAGGTAGACGGTTGAAATCAATGTATATATTGCTTCTGTATAGTCTAAGAAACATATATGCAAAGCATCCAAACAGTACAATTCGCCAATTTTTTGTTCTTCAAGTTTAAGTAAACTACGATCCCCATTGTTAATCCCTTAACGGAAATTATTTGTAACTTGCGACAAGTAGAACAATGAGTGGAACAGGTAGACGGTTGAAATCAATGTATATATTGCTTCTATATAGTCTAAGAAACATATATGCAAATCATCCAAACAGTACCATTCGCCAATTTTTTGTTCTTCAAGTTTAAGTGAACAATGAGCCCCATTGTTAATCCTTTATCGGAAATTATTTGTAACTTTCGACAAGTGGAACAATGAATGGAACTGGTAGACGGTTGAAATCTTTTTATATATTGCTTCTATATAGTCTAAGAAACGTATATGCAAAGCATCCAAACAGTACCAGTCGCCAATTTTTTGTTCTTCAAGTTTAAGTGAACAACGAGGCCCATTGGTAATCATGAAAGGGAAATTATTTGTAACTTTCTACAAGTAGAACAATGAATAGAACAGTTAGACTGTTGAAATCTTTGTATATGTTGGTTCTATATAGTCTTAGAAACCTATATGCAAAGCATCTAAACAGTAACATTCGCCAATTTTTTGATCTTCAAGTTTAAGTGAACAGCGAGCCCCATTGATAATCATGAAATGGAAATTATTTGTAACTTTCTACAAGTAGAACAATGAATGGATCAGGTAGACGGTTGAAATCATTGTATATATTGCTTCTATATAGCCTACGAAACACATATGCAAAGCATCCAAACAGTACAATTCGCCAATTTTTTGGTCTTCAAGTTTAAGTGAACTACGAGCCCCATTGTTAATCCTTTAAAGGAAATTATTTGTAAATTTCGACAAGTAGAACAATGAATGGAACAGGTAGACTGTTGAAATCATTGTATATATTGCTTCTATATAGTCTAAGAAACATATATGCATAGCGTCCAAACAGTACAATTCGCCAATTTTTTGCTCTTCAAGTTTAAGTGAACTACGAGCCCCATTGTTAATCTTTTAAAGGAAATTATTTGTAACTTGCGACAAGTAGAACAATGAATGGAACAGGTAGACGGTTGAAATCAATGTATATATTGCTTCTATATAGTCTAAGAAACATATATGCAAAGCATCCAAACAGTACCATTCGCCAATTTTTTGTTCGTCAAGTTTAAGTGACCAACGCGCCCCATTGTTAATCCTTTAAAGGAAATTATTTGTAAATTTCGACAAGTAGAACAATGATTGGAACACGTAGACGGTTGAAATCTTTGTATATATTGCTTCTATATAGTATAAGAAACATATATGCAAAGCATCCAAACAGTACAATTCGCCAATTTTTTGTTCTTCAAGTTTAAGTGAACAATGAGCCCCAATGGTTAATCCGTTATCGGAAATTATTTGTAACTTTCGACAAGTAGAACAATGAATGGAACAGGAGGACTGTTGAAATCTTTGTATATATTGCTTCTATATAGTATAAGAAACATATATGCAAAGCATCAAAACAGTATCATTCGCCAATTTTTTGTTCTTCAAGTTTAAGAGAACTACGAGCCCCATTGTTAATCCTTTAAAGGAAATTATTTGTAAATTTCGACTAGTAGAACAATGAATCGAACAGGTAGACTGTTGAAATCATTGTATATATTGCTTCTATATAGTCTAAGAAACATATATGCAAAGCATCCAAACAGTACAATTCGCCAATTTTTTGTTCTTCAAGTTTAAGTAAACTACGATCCCCATTGTTAATCCCTTAACGGAAATTATTTGTGACTTTCGACAAGTAGAACAATGAATGGAACAGGTAGACGGTTGAAATCATTGTATATATTGCTTCTATATAGTCTAAGAAACATATATGTAATGCATCAAAACAGTACAATTCGACAATTTTTTGTTCTTCAAGTTTAAGTGTACAACGAGCCCCATTGTTAATCCTTTAAAGGAAATTATTTGTAAATTTCGACAAGTAGAACAATGAATGGAATAGGTAGACGGGTGAAATCATTGCATATATTGCTTCTATATAATCTAAGAAACATATATGCAAAGCATCTAAACAGTAACAATCGCCAATTTTTTGATCTTCAAGTTTAAGTGAACTACGAGCCCCATTGTTAATCCTTTAACGGAAATTAATTGTAACTTTCTACAAGTAGAACAAAGATTGGAACACGTAGACGGTTGAAATCTTTGTTCATATTGCCTCCATATAGTCTAAGAAACATGTACGCAAAGCATCCAAACAGTACCATTGGCCAAATTTTTGTTGTTCAAGTTTAAGTGAACAATGAGCCCCAATGGTTAATCCTTTATCGGAAATTACTTGTAATATTCGGCAAGTAGAACAATGAATGGAACAGGTAGACGGTTGAAATCTTTGTATATATTGCTTCTATATAATCTAAGAAACATATATTCAAAGCATCCAAACAGTACCATTCGCCAATTTTTTGTTCTTCAAGTTTAAGTGATCTACGAGCCCCATTGTTAATCCTTTAAAGGAAATTATTTGTAAATTTCGGCAAGTAGAACAATGAATGGAACAGGTAGACGGTTGAAATCAATGTATATATTGCTTCTATATAGTCTAAGAAACATATATGCAAAGCATCCAAACAGTACCATTCGCCAATTTTTTGTTCGTCAAGTTTAAGTGACCGACGCGCCCCATTGTTAATCCTTTAAAGGAAATTATTTGTAAATTTCGACAAGTAGAACAATGATTGGAACACGTAGACGGTTGAAATCTTTGTATATATTGCTTCTATATAGTCTAAGAAACATATATGCAAATCATCCAAACAGTACCATTCGCCAATTTTTTGCTCTTCAAGTTTAAGTGAACTACGAGCCCCATTGTTAATCCTTTAAAGGAAATTATTTGTAAATTTCGGCAAGTAGAACAATGAATGGAATAGGTAGACGGTTGAAATCATTGTATATATTGCTTCTATATAGTCTAAGAAACATATCTGCAAATCATCCAAACAGTACAATTCGCCAATTATTTGATCTTCAAGTTTAAGTGAACTACGAGCCCCATTGTTAATACTTTAACGGAAATTATTTGTAACTTGCGACAAGTAGAACAATGAATGGAACAGGTAGACGGTTGAAATCAATGTATATATTGCTTCTATATAGTCTAAGAAACATATATGCAAAGCATCCAAACAGTACCATTCGCCAATTTTTTGTTCGTCAAGTTTAAGTGAACAACGAGCCCCATTGTTAATCATTTAAAGGAAATTATTTGTAAATTTCGACAAGTAGAACAATGATTGGAACACGTAGATGGTTGAAATCTTTGTATATATTGCTTCCATACAGCCTAAGAAACATGTACGCAAAGCATCCAAACAGTACCATTCGCCAATTATTTCATCTTCAAGTTTAAGTGAACTACGAGCCCCATTGTTAATACTTTAACGGAAATTATTTGTAACTTGCGACAAGTAGAACAATGAGTGGAACAGGTAGACGGTTGAAATCAATGTATATATTGCTTCTGTATAGTCTAAGAAACATATATGCAAAGCATCCAAACAGTACAATTCGCCAATTTTTTGTTCTTCAAGTTTAAGTAAACTACGATCCCCATTGTTAATCCCTTAACGGAAATTATTTGTAACTTGCGACAAGTAGAACAATGAGTGGAACAGGTAGACGGTTGAAATCAATGTATATATTGCTTCTATATAGTCTAAGAAACATATATGCAAATCATCCAAACAGTACCATTCGCCAATTTTTTGGTCTTCAAGTTTAAGTGAACTACGAGCCCCATTGTTAATCCTTTAAAGGAAATTATTTGTAAATTTCGACAAGTAGAACAATGAATGGAACAGGTAGACTGTAGAAATCATTGTATATATTGCTTCTATATAGTCTAAGAAACATATATGCATAGCGTCCAAACAGTACAATTCGCCAATTTTTTGCTCTTCAAGTTTAAGTGAACTACGAGCCCCATTGTTAATCTTTTAAAGGAAATTATTTGTAAATTTCAACAAGTAGAACAATGATTGGAACACGTAGACGGTTGAAATCTTTGTATATATTGCTTCCATACAGCCTATGAAACATGTACGTAAAGCATCCAAACAGTACCATTCGCCAATTTTTTGTTCTTCAAGTTTAAGTGAACTACGAGCCCCATTGTTAATCCTTTAACGGAAATTAATTGTAACTTTCTACGAGTAGAACAATGATTGGAACACGTAGACGGTTGAAATCTTTGTATATATTGCTTCCATATAGTCTAAGAAACATGTACGCAAAGCATCCAAACAGTACCATACGCCAATTTTTTGTTCTTCAAGTTTAAGTAAACTACGATCCCCATTGTTAATCCCTTAACGGAAATTATTTGTAACTTGCGACAAGTAGAACAATGAATGGAACAGGAGGACTGTTGAAATCTTTGTATATATTGCTTCTATATAGTCTAAGAAACATATATGCAAAGCATCCAAACAGTACCATTCGCCAATTTTTTGTTCTTCAAGTTTAAGTGAACTACGAGCCCCATTGTTAATCCTTTAAAGGAAATTATTTGTAAATTTCGACAAGTAGAACAATGAATGGAACAGGTAGACTGTTGAAATCATTGTATATATTGCTTCTGTATAGTCTAAGAAACATAAATGCAAAGCATCCAAACAGTACAATTCGCCAATTTTTTGTTCTTCAAGTTTAAGTAAACTACGATCCCCATTGTTAATCCCTTAACGGAAATTATTTGTGAATTTCGACAAGTAGAACAATGAATGGAACAGGTAGACGGTTGAAATCAATGTATATATTGCTTCTATATAGTCTAAGAAACATATATGCAAAGCATCCAAACAGTACCATTCGCCAATTTTTTGTTCGTCAAGTTTAAGTGACCAACGCGCCCCATTGTTAATCCTTTAAAGGAAATTATTTGTAAATTTCGACAAGTAGAACAATGATTGGAACACGTAGACGGTTGAAATCTTTGTATATATTGCTTCTATATAGTATAAGAAACATATATGCAAAGCATCCAAACAGTACAATTCGCCAATTTTTTGTTCTTCAAGTTTAAGTGAACAATGAGCCCCAATGGTTAATCCGTTATCGGAAATTATTTGTAACTTTCGACAAGTAGAACAATGAATGGAACAGGAGGACTGTTGAAATCTTTGTATATATTGCTTCTATATAGTATAAGAAACATATATGCAAAGCATCAAAACAGTATCATTCGCCAATTTTTTGTTCTTCAAGTTTAAGTGAACTACGAGCCCCATTGTTAATCCTTTAAAGGAAATTATTTGTAAATTTCGACTAGTAGAACAATGAATCGAATCATTGTATATATTGCTTCTATATAGTCTAAGAAACATATATGCAAAGCATCCAAACAGTACAATTCGCCAATTTTTTGTTCTTCAAGTTTAAGTAAACTACGATCCCCATTATTAATCCCTTAACGGAAATTATTTGTGACTTTCGACAAGTAGAACAATGAATGGAACAGGTAGATCGGTTGAAATCATTGTATATATTGCTTCTATATAGTCTAAGAAACATATATGTAATGCATCAAAACAGTACAATTCGACAATTTTTTGTTCTTCAAGTTTAAGTGTACAACGAGCCCCATTGTTAATCCTTTAAAGGAAATTATTTGTAAATTTCGACAAGTAGAACAATGAATGGAATAGGTAGACGGTGTGAAATCATTGTATATATTGCTTCTATATAATCTAAGAAACATATATGCAAAGCATCTAAACAGTAACAATCGCCAATTTTTTGATCTTCAAGTTTAAGTGAACTACGAGCCCCATTGTTAATCCTTTAACGGAAATTAATTGTAACTTTCTACAAGTAGAACAAAGATTGGAACACGTAGGCGGTTGAAATCTTTTGTTCATATTGCTTCCATATAGTCTAAGAAACATGTACGCAAAGCATCCAAACAGTACCATTGGCCAAATTTTTGTTGTTCAAGTTTATAGTGAACAATGAGCCCCAATGGTTAATCCTTTATCGGAAATTACTTGTAATATTCGGCAAGTAGAACAATGAATGGAACAGGTAGGACGGTTGAAATCTTTGTATATATTGCTTCTATATAAATCTAAGAAACATATATTCAAAGCATCCCAAACAGTACCATTCGCCAATTTTTTGTTCTTCAAGTTTAAGTGATCTACGAGCCCCATTGTTAATCCTTTAAAGGAAATTATTTGTAAATTTCGGCAAGTAGAACAATGAATGGAACAGGTAGACGGTTGAAATCTTTGTATATATTGCTTCTATATAATCTAAGAAACATATATTCAAAGCATCCAAACAGTACCATTCGCCAATTTTTTGTTCTTCAAGTTTAAGTGAACTACGAGCCCCATTGTTAATACTTTAACGGAAATTATTTGTAACTTGCGACAAGTAGAACAATGAGTGGAACAGGTAGACGGTTGAAATCAATGTATATATTGCTTCTATATAGTCTAAGAAAACATATATGCAAATCATCCAAACAGTACCATTCGCCAATTTTTTGCTCTTCAAGTTTAAGTGAACTACGAGCCCCATTGTTAATCCTTTAAAGGAAATTATTTGTAAATTTCGGCAAGTAGAACAATGATTGGAACACGTAGACGGTTGAAATCTTTGTATATATTGCTTCTATATAGTATAAGAAACATATATGCAAAGCATCCAAACAGTACAATTCGCCATTTTTTGTTCTTCAAGTTTAAAGTGAACAATGAGCCCCAATGGTTAATCCGTTATCGGAAATTATTTGTAACTTTCGACAAGTAGAACAATGAATGGAACAGGAGGACTGTTGAAATCTTTGTATATATTGCTTCTATATAGTATATAAGAAAACATATATGCAAAGCATCAAAACAGTATCATTCGCCAATTTTTTGTTCTTCAAGTTTAAGTAAACTACGATCCCCATTGTTAATCCCTTAACGGAAATTATTTTGTGAATTTCGACAAGTAGAACAATGAATGGAACAGGTAGACCGGTTGAAATCAATGTATATATTGCTTCTATATAGTCCTAAGAAACATATATGCAAAGCATCCAAACAGTACCATTCGCCAATTTTTTGTTCTTCAAGTTTAAGTGATCTACGAGCCCCATTGTTAATCCTTTAAAGGAAATTATTTGTAAATTTCGGCAAGTAGAACAATGAATGGAACAGGTAGACGGTTGAAATCTTTGTATATATTGCTTCTATATAATCTAAGAAACATATATTCAAAGCATCCAAACAGTACCATTCGCCAATTTTTTGTTCTTCAAGTTTAAGTGAACTACGAGCCCCATTGTTAATACTTTAACGGAAATTATTTGTAACTTGCGACAAGTAGAACAATGAGTGGAACAGGTAGACGGTTGAAATCAATGTATATATTGCTTCTATATAGTCTAAGAAACATATATGCAAATCATCCAAACAGTACCATTCGCCAATTTTTTGCTCTTCAAGTTTAAGTGAACTACGAGCCCCATTGTTAATCCTTTAAAGGAAATTATTTGTAAATTTCGGCAAGTAGAACAATGAATGGAATAGGTAGACGGTTGAAATCATTGTATATATTGCTTCTATATAGTCTAAGAAACATATCTGCAAATCATCCAAACAGTACAATTCGCCAATTATTTGATCTTCAAGTTTAAGTGAACTACGAGCCCCATTGTTAATACTTTAACGGAAATTATTTGTAACTTGCGACAAGTAGAACAATGAATGGAACAGGTAGACGGTTGAAATCAATGTATATATTGCTTCTATATAGTCTAAGAAACATATATGCAAAGCATCCAAACAGTACAATTCGCCAATTTTTTGTTCGTCAAGTTTAAGTGAACAACGAGCCCCATTGTTAATCATTTAAAGGAAATTATTTGTAAATTTCGACAAGTAGAACAATGATTGGAACACGTAGATGGTTGAAATCTTTGTATATATTGCTTCCATACAGCCTAAGAAACATGTACGCAAAGCATCCAAACAGTACCATTCGCCAATTATTTCATCTTCAAGTTTAAGTGAACTACGAGCCCCATTGTTAATACTTTAACGGAAATTATTTGTAACTTGCGACAAGTAGAACAATGAGTGGAACAGGTAGACGGTTGAAATCAATGTATATATTGCTTCTGTATAGTCTAAGAAACATATATGCAAAGCATCCAAACAGTACAATTCGCCAATTTTTTGTTCTTCAAGTTTAAGTAAACTACGATCCCCATTGTTAATCCCTTAACGGAAATTATTTGTAACTTGCGACAAGTAGAACAATGAGTGGAACAGGTAGACGGTTGAAATCAATGTATATATTGCTTCTATATAGTCTAAGAAACATATATGCAAATCATCCAAACAGTACCATTCGCCAATTTTTTGTTCTTCAAGTTTAAGTGAACAATGAGCCCCATTGTTAATCCTTTATCGGAAATTATTTGTAACTTTCGACAAGTAGAACAATGAATGGAACTGGTAGACGGTTGAAATCTTTTTATATATTGCTTCTATATAGTCTAAGAAACATATATGCAAAGCATCCAAACAGTACCAGTCGCCAATTTTTTGTTCTTCAAGTTTAAGTGAACAACGAGGCCCATTGGTAATCCTTTATCGGAAATTATTTGTAACTTTCGACAAGAAGAACAATGAATAGAACAGGTAGACGTTTGAAATCTTTGTATATGTTGGTTCTATATAGTCTTAGAAACCTATATGCAAAGCATCTAAACAGTAACATTCGCCAATTTTTTGATCTTCAAGTTTAAGTGAACAGCGAGCCCCATTGATAATCATGAAATGGAAATTATTTGTAACTTTCTACAAGTAGAACAATGAATGGATCAGGTAGACGGTTGAAATCATTGTATATATTGCTTCTATATAGCCTACGAAACACATATGCAAAGCATCCAAACAGTACAATTCGCCAATTTTTTGGTCTTCAAGTTTAAGTGAACTACGAGCCCCATTGTTAATCCTTTAAAGGAAATTATTTGTAAATTTCGGCAAGTAGAACAATGATTGGAACACGTAGACGGTTGAAATCTTTGTATATATTGCTTCTATATAGTATAAGAAACATATATGCAAAGCATCCAAACAGTACAATTCGCCAATTTTTTGTTCTTCAAGTTTAAGTGAACAATGAGCCCCAATGGTTAATCCGTTATCGGAAATTATTTGTAACTTTCGACAAGTAGAACAATGAATGGAACAGGAGGACTGTTGAAATCTTTGTATATATTGCTTCTATATAGTATAAGAAACATATATGCAAAGCATCAAAACAGTATCATTCGCCAATTTTTTGTTCTTCAAGTTTAAGTAAACTACGATCCCCATTGTTAATCCCTTAACGGAAATTATTTGTGAATTTCGACAAGTAGAACAATGAATGGAACAGGTAGACGGTTGAAATCAATGTATATATTGCTTCTATATAGTCTAAGAAACATATATGCAAAGCATCCAAACAGTACCATTCGCCAATTTTTTGTTCTTCAAGTTTAAGTGATCTACGAGCCCCATTGTTAATCCTTTAAAGGAAATTATTTGTAAATTACGGCAAGTAGAACAATGAATGGAACAGGTAGACGGTTGAAATCTTTGTATATATTGCTTCTATATAATCTAAGAAACATATATTCAAAGCATCCAAATAGTACCATTCGCCAATTTTTTGTTCTTCAAGTTTAAGTGAACTACGAGCCCCATTGTTAATACTTTAACGGAAATTATTTGTAACTTGCGACAAGTAGAACAATGAGTGGAACAGGTAGACGGTTGAAATCAATGTATATATTGCTTCTATATAGTCTAAGAAACATATATGCAAATCATCCAAACAGTACCATTCGCCAATTTTTTGCTCTTCAAGTTTAAGTGAACTACGAGCCCCATTGTTAATCCTTTAAAGGAAATTATTTGTAAATTTCGGCAAGTAGAACAATGAATGGAATAGGTAGACGGTTGAAATCATTGTATATATTGCTTCTATATAGTCTAAGAAACATATCTGCAAATCATCCAAACAGTACAATTCGCCAATTATTTGATCTTCAAGTTTAAGTGAACTACGAGCCCCATTGTTAATACTTTAACGGAAATTATTTGTAACTTGCGACAAGTAGAACAATGAATGGAACAGGTAGACGGTTGAAATCAATGTATATATTGCTTCTATATAGTCTAAGAAACATATATGCAAAGCATCCAAACAGTACAATTCGCCAATTTTTTGTTCGTCAAGTTTAAGTGAACAACGAGCCCCATTGTTAATCATTTAAAGGAAATTATTTGTAAATTTCGACAAGTAGAACAATGATTGGAACACGTAGATGGTTGAAATCTTTGTATATATTGCTTCCATACAGCCTAAGAAACATGTACGCAAAGCATCCAAACAGTACCATTCGCCAATTATTTCATCTTCAAGTTTAAGTGAACTACGAGCCCCATTGTTAATACTTTAACGGAAATTATTTGTAACTTGCGACAAGTAGAACAATGAGTGGAACAGGTAGACGGTTGAAATCAATGTATATATTGCTTCTGTATAGTCTAAGAAACATATATGCAAAGCATCCAAACAGTACAATTCGCCAATTTTTTGTTCTTCAAGTTTAAGTAAACTACGATCCCCATTGTTAATCCCTTAACGGAAATTATTTGTAACTTGCGACAAGTAGAACAATGAGTGGAACAGGTAGACGGTTGAAATCAATGTATATATTGCTTCTATATAGTCTAAGAAACATATATGCAAATCATCCAAACAGTACCATTCGCCAATTTTTTGTTCTTCAAGTTTAAGTGAACAATGAGCCCCATTGTTAATCCTTTATCGGAAATTATTTGTAACTTTCGACAAGTAGAACAATGAATGGAACTGGTAGACGGTTGAAATCTTTTTATATATTGCTTCTATATAGTCTAAGAAACATATATGCAAAGCATCCAAACAGTACCAGTCGCCAATTTTTTGTTCTTCAAGTTTAAGTGAACAACGAGGCCCATTGGTAATCCTTTATCGGAAATTATTTGTAACTTTCGACAAGAAGAACAATGAATAGAACAGGTAGACGTTTGAAATCTTTGTATATGTTGGTTCTATATAGTCTTAGAAACCTATATGCAAAGCATCTAAACAGTAACATTCGCCAATTTTTTGATCTTCAAGTTTAAGTGAACAGCGAGCCCCATTGATAATCATGAAATGGAAATTATTTGTAACTTTCTACAAGTAGAACAATGAATGGATCAGGTAGACGGTTGAAATCATTGTATATATTGCTTCTATATAGCCTACGAAACACATATGCAAAGCATCCAAACAGTACAATTCGCCAATTTTTTGGTCTTCAAGTTTAAGTGAACTACGAGCCCCATTGTTAATCCTTTAAAGGAAATTATTTGTAAATTTCGACAAGTAGAACAATGAATGGAACAGGTAGACTGTTGAAATCATTGTATATATTGCTTCTATATAGTCTAAGAAACATATATGCATAGCGTCCAAACAGTACAATTCGCCAATTTTTTGCTCTTCAAGTTTAAGTGAACTACGAGCCCCATTGTTAATCTTTTAAAGGAAATTATTTGTAAATTTCGACAAGTAGAACAATGATTGGAACACGTAGACGGTTGAAATCTTTGTATATATTGCTTCCATACAGCCTATGAAACATGTACGCAAAGCATCCAAACAGTACCATTCGCCAATTTTTTGTTCTTCAAGTTTAAGTGAACTACGAGCCCCATTGTTAATCCTTTAACGGAAATTAATTGTAACTTTCTACGAGTAGAACAATGATTGGAACACGTAGACGGTTGAAATCTTTGTATATATTGCTTCCATATAGTCTAAGAAACATGTACGCAAAGCATCCAAACAGTACCATACGCCAATTTTTTGTTCTTCAAGTTTAAGTAAACTACGATCCCCATTGTTAATCCCTTAACGGAAATTATTTGTAACTTGCGACAAGTAGAACAATGAATGGAACAGGTAGACGGTTGAAATCATTGTATATATTGCTTCTATATAATCTAAGAAACATATATTCAAAGCATCCAAACAGTACCATTCGCCAATTTTTTGTTCTTCAAGTTTAAGTGACCAACGCGCCCCATTGTTAATCCTTTAAAGGAAATTATTTGTAAATTTCGACAAGTAGAACAATGAATGGAACTGGTAGACGGTTGAAATCTTTTTATATATTGCTTCTATATAGTCTAAGAAACATATATGCAAAGCATCCAAACAGTACCAGTCGCCAATTTTTTGTTCTTCAAGTTTAAGTGAACAACGAGGCCCATTGGTAATCCTTTATCGGAAATTATTTGTAACTTTCGACAAGAAGAACAATGAATAGAACAGGTAGACGTTTGAAATCTTTGTATATGTTGGTTCTATATAGTCTTAGAAACCTATATGCAAAGCATCTAAACAGTAACATTCGCCAATTTTTTTATCTTCAAGTTTAAGTGAACTACGAGCCCCATTGTTAATCCTTTAAAGGAAATTATTTGTAAATTTCGACTAGTAGAACAATGAATCGAACAGGTAGACTGTTGAAATCATTGTATATATTGCTTCTATATAGTCTAAGAAACATATATGCAAAGCATCCAAACAGTACAATTCGCCAATTTTTTGTTCTTCAAGTTTAAGTAAACTACGATCCCCATTATTAATCCCTTAACGGAAATTATTTGTGACTTTCGACAAGTAGAACAATGAATGGAACAGGTAGACGGTTGAAATCATTGTATATATTGCTTCTATATAGTCTAAGAAACATATATGTAATGCATCAAAACAGTACAATTCGACAATTTTTTGTTCTTCAAGTTTAAGTGTACAACGAGCCCCATTGTTAATCCTTTAAAGGAAATTATTTGTAAATTTCGACAAGTAGAACAATGAATGGAATAGGTAGACGGGTGAAATCATTGTATATATTGCTTCTATATAATCTAAGAAACATATATGCAAAGCATCTAAACAGTAACAATCGCCAATTTTTTGATCTTCAAGTTTAAGTGAACTACGAGCCCCATTGTTAATCCTTTAACGGAAATTAATTGTAACTTTCTACAAGTAGAACAAAGATTGGAACACGTAGACGGTTGAAATCTTTGTTCATATTGCTTCCATATAGTCTAAGAAACATGTACGCAAAGCATCCAAACAGTACCATTGGCCAAATTTTTGTTGTTCAAGTTTAAGTGAACAATGAGCCCCAATGGTTAATCCTTTATCGGAAATTACTTGTAATATTCGGCAAGTAGAACAATGAATGGAACAGGTAGACGGTTGAAATCTTTGTATATATTGCTTCTATATAATCTAAGAAACATATATTCAAAGCATCCAAACAGTACCATTCGCCAATTTTTTGTTCTTCAAGTTTAAGTGATCTACGAGCCCCATTGTTAATCCTTTAAAGGAAATTATTTGTAAATTTCGGCAAGTAGAACAATGAATGGAACAGGTAGACGGTTGAAATCTTTGTATATATTGCTTCTATATAATCTAAGAAACATATATTCAAAGCATCCAAACAGTACCATTCGCCAATTTTTTGTTCTTCAAGTTTAAGTGAACTACGAGCCCCATTGTTAATACTTTAACGGAAATTATTTGTAACTTGCGACAAGTAGAACAATGAGTGGAACAGGTAGACGGTTGAAATCAATGTATATATTGCTTCTATATAGTCTAAGAAACATATATGCAAATCATCCAAACAGTACCATTCGCCAATTTTTTGCTCTTCAAGTTTAAGTGAACTACGAGCCCCATTGTTAATCCTTTAAAGGAAATTATTTGTAAATTTCGGCAAGTAGAACAATGATTGGAACACGTAGACGGTTGAAATCTTTGTATATATTGCTTCTATATAGTATAAGAAACATATATGCAAAGCATCCAAACAGTACAGTTCGCCAATTTTTTGTTCTTCAAGTTTAAGTGAACAATGAGCCCCAATGGTTAATCCGTTATCGGAAATTACTTGTAACTTTCGACAAGTAGAACAATGAATGGAACAGGAGGACTGTTGAAATCTTTGTATATATTGCTTCTATATAGTATAAGAAACATATATGCAAAGCATCAAAACAGTATCATTCGCCAATTTTTTGTTCTTCAAGTTTAAGTAAACTACGATCCCCATTGTTAATCCCTTAACGGAAATTATTTGTGAATTTCGACAAGTAGAACAATGAATGGAACAGGTAGACGGTTGAAATCAATGTATATATTGCTTCTATATAGTCTAAGAAACATATATGCAAAGCATCCAAACAGTACCATTCGCCAATTTTTTGTTCTTCAAGTTTAAGTGATCTACGAGCTCCATTGTTAATCCTTTAAAGGAAATTATTTGTAAATTTCGGCAAGTAGAACAATGAATGGAACAGGTAGACGGTTGAAATCTTTGTATATATTGCTTCTATATAATCTAAGAAACACATATTCAAAGCATCCAAACAGTACCATTCGCCAATTTTTTGTTCTTCAAGTTTAAGTGAACTACGAGCCCCATTGTTAATACTTTAACGGAAATTATTTGTAACTTGCGACAAGTAGAACAATGAGTGGAACAGGTAGACGGTTGAAATCAATGTATATATTGCTTCTATATAGTCTAAGAAACATATATGCAAATCATCCAAACAGTACCATTCGCCAATTTTTTGCTCTTCAAGTTTAAGTGAACTACGAGCCCCATTGTTAATCCTTTAAAGGAAATTATTTGTAAATTTCGGCAAGTAGAACAATGAATGGAATAGGTAGACGGTTGAAATCATTGTATATATTGCTTCTATATAGTCTAAGAAACATATCTGCAAATCATCCAAACAGTACAATTCGCCAATTATTTGATCTTCAAGTTTAAGTGAACTACGAGCCCCATTGTTAATACTTTAACGGAAATTATTTGTAACTTGCGACAAGTAGAACAATGAATGGAACAGGTAGACGGTTGAAATCAATGTATATATTGCTTCTATATAGTCTAAGAAACATATATGCAAAGCATCCAAACAGTACAATTCGCCAATTTTTTGTTCGTCAAGTTTAAGTGAACAACGAGCCCCATTGTTAATCATTTAAAGGAAATTATTTGTAAATTTCGACAAGTAGAACAATGATTGGAACACGTAGATGGTTGAAATCTTTGTATATATTGCTTCCATACAGCCTAAGAAACATGTACGCAAAGCATCCAAACAGTACCATTCGCCAATTATTTCATCTTCAAGTTTAAGTGAACTACGAGCCCCATTGTTAATACTTTAACGGAAATTATTTGTAACTTGCGACAAGTAGAACAATGAGTGGAACAGGTAGACGGTTGAAATCAATGTATATATTGCTTCTGTATAGTCTAAGAAACATATATGCAAAGCATCCAAACAGTACAATTCGCCAATTTTTTGTTCTTCAAGTTTAAGTAAACTACGATCCCCATTGTTAATCCCTTAACGGAAATTATTTGTAACTTGCGACAAGTAGAACAATGAGTGGAACAGGTAGACGGTTGAAATCAATGTATATATTGCTTCTATATAGTCTAAGAAACATATATGCAAATCATCCAAACAGTACCATTCGCCAATTTTTTGTTCTTCAAGTTTAAGTGAACAATGAGCCCCATTGTTAATCCTTTATCGGAAATTATTTGTAACTTTCGACAAGTAGAACAATGAATGGAACTGGTAGACGGTTGAAATCTTTTTATATATTGCTTCTATATAGTCTAAGAAACATATATGCAAAGCATCCAAACAGTACCAGTCGCCAATTTTTTGTTCTTCAAGTTTAAGTGAACAACGAGGCCCATTGGTAATCCTTTATCGGAAATTATTTGTAACTTTCGACAAGAAGAACAATGAATAGAACAGGTAGACGTTTGAAATCTTTGTATATGTTGGTTCTATATAGTCTTAGAAACCTATATGCAAAGCATCTAAACAGTAACATTCGCCAATTTTTTGATCTTCAAGTTTAAGTGAACAGCGAGCCCCATTGATAATCATGAAATGGAAATTATTTGTAACTTTCTACAAGTAGAACAATGAATGGATCAGGTAGACGGTTGAAATCATTGTATATATTGCTTCTATATAGCCTACGAAACACATATGCAAAGCATCCAAACAGTACAATTCGCCAATTTTTTGGTCTTCAAGTTTAAGTGAACTACGAGCCCCATTGTTAATCCTTTAAAGGAAATTATTTGTAAATTTCGACAAGTAGAACAATGAATGGAACAGGTAGACTGTTGAAATCATTGTATATATTGCTTCTATATAGTCTAAGAAACATATATGCATAGCGTCCAAACAGTACAATTCGCCAATTTTTTGCTCTTCAAGTTTAAGTGAACTACGAGCCCCATTGTTAATCTTTTAAAGGAAATTATTTGTAAATTTCGACAAGTAGAACAATGATTGGAACACGTAGACGGTTGAAATCTTTGTATATATTGCTTCCATACAGCCTATGAAACATGTACGCAAAGCATCCAAACAGTACCATTCGCCAATTTTTTGTTCTTCAAGTTTAAGTGAACTACGAGCCCCATTGTTAATCCTTTAACGGAAATTAATTGTAACTTTCTACGAGTAGAACAATGATTGGAACACGTAGACGGTTGAAATCTTTGTATATATTGCTTCCATATAGTCTAAGAAACATGTACGCAAAGCATCCAAACAGTACCATACGCCAATTTTTTGTTCTTCAAGTTTAAGTAAACTACGATCCCCATTGTTAATCCCTTAACGGAAATTATTTGTAACTTGCGACAAGTAGAACAATGAATGGAACAGGTAGACGGTTGAAATCATTGTATATATTGCTTCTATATAATCTAAGAAACATATATTCAAAGCATCCAAACAGTACCATTCGCCAATTTTTTGTTCTTCAAGTTTAAGTGAACAATGAGCCCCATTGTTAATCCTTTATCGGAAATTATTTCTAACTTTCGACAAGTAGAACAGTGAATGGAACAGGTAGACGGTTGAAATCTTTGTATATATTGCTTCTATATAGTATAAGAAACATATATGCAAAGCATCCAAACAGTACAATTCGCCAATTTTTTGTTCTTCAAGTTTAAGTGAACAATGAGCCCCAATGGTTAATCCGTTATCGGAAATTATTTGTAACTTTCGACAAGTAGAACAATGAATGGAACAGGAGGACTGTTGAAATCTTTGTATATATTGCTTCTATATAGTATAAGAAACATATATGCAAAGCATCAAAACAGTATCATTCGCCAATTTTTTGTTCTTCAAGTTTAAGTGAACTACGAGCCCCATTGTTAATCCTTTAAAGGAAATTATTTGTAAATTTCGACTAGTAGAACAATGAATCGAACAGGTAGACTGTTGAAATCATTGTATATATTGCTTCTATATAGTCTAAGAAACATATATGCAAAGCATCCAAACAGTACAATTCGCCAATTTTTTGTTCTTCAAGTTTAAGTAAACTACGATCCCCATTGTTAATCCCTTAACGGAAATTATTTGTGACTTTCGACAAGTAGAACAATGAATGGAACAGGTAGACGGTTGAAATCATTGTATATATTGCTTCTATATAGTCTAAGAAACATATATGTAATGCATCAAAACAGTACAATTCGACCATTTTTTGTTCTTCAAGTTTAAGTGTACAACGAGCCCCATTGTTAATCCTTTAAAGGAAATTTTTTGTAAATTTCGACAAGTAGAACAATGAATGGAATAGGTAGACGGGTGAAATCATTGTATATATTGCTTCTATATAATCTAAGAAACATATATGCAAAGCATCTAAACAGTAAGAATCGCCAATTTTTTGATCTTCAAGTTTAAGTGAACTACGAGCCCCATTGTTAATCCTTTAACTGAAATTAATTGTAACTTTCTACAAGTAGAACAAAGATTGGAACACGTAGACGGTTGAAATCTTTGTTCATATTGCTTCCATATAGTCTAAGAAACATGTACGCAAAGCATCCAAACAGTACCATTGGCCAAATTTTTGTTGTTCAAGTTTAAGTGAACAATGAGCCCCAATGGTTAATCCTTTATCGGAAATTACTTGTAATAATCGGCAAGTAGAACAATGAATGGAACAGGTAGACGGTTGAAATCTTTGTATATATTGCTTCTATATAATCTAAGAAACATATATTCAAAGCATCCAAACAGTACCATTCGCCAATTTTTTGTTCTTCAAGTTTAAGTGATCTACGAGCCCCATTGTTAATCCTTTAAAGGAAATTATTTGTAAATTTCGGCAAGTAGAACAATGAATGGAACAGGTAGACGGTTGAAATCTTTGTATATATTGCTTCTATATAATCTAAGAAACATATATTCAAAGCATCCAAACAGTACCATTCGCCAATTTTTTGTTCTTCAAGTTTAAGTGAACTACGAGCCCCATTGTTAATACTTTAACGGAAATTATTTGTAACTTGCGACAAGTAGAACAATGAATGGAACAGGTAGACGGTTGAAATCAATGTATATATTGCTTCTATGTAGTCTAAAAAACATATATGCAAACCATCCAAACAGTAACATTCGCCAATTTTTTGTTCTTCAAGTTTAAGTGAACTACGAGACCCATTGTTAATCCTTTAAAGGAAATTATTTGTAAATTTCGACAAGTAGAACAATGAATGGAACAGGTAGACTGTTGAAATAATTGTATATATTGCTTCTATATAGTCTAAGAAACATATATGCATAGCGTCCAAACAGTACAATTCGCCAATTTTTTGCTCTTCAAGTTTAAGTGAACTACGAGCCCCATTGTTAATTCTTTAAAGGAAATTATTTGTAAATTTCGGCAAGTAGAACAAAGAATGGAATAGGTAGACGGTTGAAATCATTGTATATATTGCTTCTATATAGTCTAAGAAACATATCTGCAAATCATCCAAACAGTACAATTCGCCAATTATTTGATCTTCAAGTTTAAGTGAACTACGAGCCCCATTGTTAATACTTTAACGGAAATTATTTGTAACTTGCGACAAGTAGAACAATGAATGGAACAGGTAGACGGATGAAGTCAATGTATATATTGCTTCTATATAGTCTAAGAAACATATATGCAAAGCATCTAAACAGTAAGAATCGCCAATTTTTTGATCTTCAAGTTTAAGTGAACTACGAGCCCCATTGTTAATCCTTTAACTGAAATTAATTGTAACTTTCTACAAGTAGAACAAAGATTGGAACACGTAGACGGTTGAAATCTTTGTTCATATTGCTTCCATATAGTCTAAGAAACATGTACGCAAATCATCCAAACAGTACCATTGGCCAAATTTTTGTTGTTCAAGTTTAAGTGAACAATGAGCCCCAATGGTTAATCCTTTATCGGAAATTACTTGTAATAATCGGCAAGTAGAACAATGAATGGAACAGGTAGACGGTTGAAATCTTTGTATATATTGCTTCTATATAATCTAAGAAACATATATTCAAAGCATCCAAACAGTACCATTCGCCAATTTTTTGTTCTTCAAGTTTAAGTGATCTACGAGCCCCATTGTTAATCCTTTAAAGGAAATTATTTGTAAATTTCGGCAAGTAGAACAATGAATGGAACAGGTAGACGGTTGAAATCTTTGTATATATTGCTTCTATATAATCTAAGAAACATATATTCAAAGCATCCAAACAGTACCATTCGCCAATTTTTTGTTCTTCAAGTTTAAGTGAACTACGAGCCCCATTGTTAATACTTTAACGGAAATTATTTGTAACTTGCGACAAGTAGAACAATGAATGGAACAGGTAGACGGTTGAAATCAATGTATATATTGCTTCTATGTAGTCTAAAAAACATATATGCAAACCATCCAAACAGTAACATTCGCCAATTTTTTGTTCTTCAAGTTTAAGTGAACTACGAGACCCATTGTTAATCCTTTAAAGGAAATTATTTGTAAATTTCGACAAGTAGAACAATGAATGGAACAGGTAGACTGTTGAAATAATTGTATATATTGCTTCTATATAGTCTAAGAAACATATATGCATAGCGTCCAAACAGTACAATTCGCCAATTTTTTGCTCTTCAAGTTTAAGTGAACTACGAGCCCCATTGTTAATCCTTTAAAGGAAATTATTTGTAAATTTCGGCAAGTAGAACAAAGAATGGAATAGGTAGACGGTTGAAATCATTGTATATATTGCTTCTATATAGTCTAAGAAACATATCTGCAAATCATCCAAACAGTACAATTCGCCAATTATTTGATCTTCAAGTTTAAGTGAACTACGAGCCCCATTGTTAATACTTTAACGGAAATTATTTGTAAATTTCGACAAGTAGAACAATGAATGGAACAGGTAGACTGTTGAAATAATTGTATATATTGCTTCTATATAGTCTAAGAAACATATATGCATAGCGTCCAAACAGTACAATTCGCCAATTTTTTGCTCTTCAAGTTTAAGTGAACTACGAGCCCCATTGTTAATCCTTTAAAGGAAATTATTTGTAAATTTCGGCAAGTAGAACAATGAATGGAATAGGTAGACGGTTGAAATCATTGTATATATTGCTTCTATATAGTCTAAGAAACATATCTGCAAATCATCCAAACAGTACAATTCGCCAATTATTTGATCTTCAAGTTTAAGTGAACTACGAGCCCCATTGTTAATACTTTAACGGAAATTATTTGTAACTTGCGACAAGTAGAACAATGAATGGAACAGGTAGACGGATGAAATCAATGTATATATTGCTTCTATATAGTCTAAGAAACATATATGCAAAGCATCCAAACAGTACCATTCGCCAATTTTTTGTTCATCAAGTTTAAGTGAACTACGAGCCCCATTGTTAATCCTTTAAAGGAAATTATTTGTAAATTTCGACAAGTAGAACAATGAATGGAACAGGTAGACTGTTGAAATCATAGTATATATTGCTTCTATATAGTCTAAGAAACATATATGCAAAGCATCCAAACAGAACAATTCGCCAATTTTTTGTTCTTCAAGTTTAAGTAAACTACGATCCCCAATGTTAATCCCTTAACGGAAATTATTTGTAACTTTCGACAAGTAGAACAATGAATGGAACAGGTAGACGGTTGAAATCATTGTATATATAGCTTCTATATAGTCTATGAAACATATATGCAAAGCATCCAAACAGTACAAGTGGCCAATTCATTGTTCTTCAAGTTTAAGTGAACCACGAGCCCCATTGTTAATCCTTTAAAGGAAATTATTTGTAAATTTCGACAAGTAGAACAATGAATGGAACAGGTAGACGGAAGAAATCTTTGTATATATTGCATCTATATAGTCTAAGAAACATATATGCAAAGCATCCAAACAGTACAATTCGTCAATTTATTGTTCTTCAATTTTAAGTGAACAACGGGCCCCATTGTTAATCCTTTAAAGGAATTTATTTGTAAATTTCGACGAGTAGAACAATGAATGGAATAGGTAGACGGTTGAAATTATTGTATATATTGCTTCTATATAGTCTAAGAAACATATATGCAAAGCATCCAAACAGTACCATTCGCCAATTTATTGTTCTTCAAGTTTAAGTGATCTACGAGCCCCATTGTTAATCCTTTAAAGGAAATTATTTGTAAATTTCGACAAGTAGAACAATGAATGGAACAGGTAGAAGGAATGAAATCTTTGTATATATTGCATCTATATAGTATAAGAAACATATATGCAAATCATCCAAACAGTACAAGTCGCCAATTCATTGTTCTTCAAGTTTAAGTGAACAACGAGCCCCATTGTTAAACCTTTAAAGGAAATTATTTGTAACTTTCGACAAGTAGAACAAGGAATGGAACAGGTAGACGGTTGAAATCATTGTATATATTGCTTCTATATAGTCTAAGAAACATATATGCAAAGCATCCAAACAGTACAAGTCGCCAATTCATTGTTCTTCAAGTTTAAGTGAACATCGAGCCGAATTTTTAATCCTTTAAAGGAAATTATTTGTAACTTTCGACAAGTAGAACAAGGAATGGAACAGGTAGACGGTTGAAATCATTTTATATATTGCTTCTATATAGTCTAAGAAACATATATGCAAAGCATCCAAACGGTAACATTCGCCAATGTTTTGTTCTTCAAGTTTAAGTGAACTACGAGCCCAATTGTTAATCATTTATCGGAAATTATTTGTAAATTTCGACAAGTAGAACAATGATTGGAACACGTAGACGGTTGAAATCTTTGTATATATTGCTTCCATATAGTCTAAGAAACATGTACGCAAAGTATCCAAACAGTACCATTCGCCAATTTTTTGTTCTTCAAGTTTAAGTGAACAATGAGCCCCAATGATTAATCCTTTATCGGAAATTATTTGTAATTTTCGACAAGTAGAACAATGAATGGAATAGGTAGACGGTTGAAATCATTGTATATATTGCTTCTATATAGTCTAAGAAACATATCTGCAAATCATCCAAACAGTACAATTCGCCAATTATTTGATCTACAAGTTTAAGTAAACTACGAGCCCCATTGTTAATACTTTAACGGAAATTATTTGTAACTTGCGACAAGTAGAACAATGAATGGAACAGGTAGACTGTTGAAATCATTGTATATATTGCTTCTATATAGTCTAAGAAACATATATGCAAAGCACCCAAACAGTACAATTCGCCAATTTTTTGTTCTTCAAGTTTAAGTGAACTACGAGCCCCATTGTTAATCCTTTAAAGGAAATTATTTCTAAATATCGACAAGTAGAACAATGAATGGAACAGGTAGACTGTTGAAATCATTGTATATATTGCTTCTATATAGTCTAAGAAACATATATGCAAAGCATCCAAATAGTACAATTCGACAATTTTTTGTTCTTCAAGTTTAAGTGAACTACGAGACCAATTGTTAATCCTTTATCGGAAATTATTTGTAAATTTCGACAAGTAGAACAATGAATGGAACAGGTAGAAGGAATGAAATCTTTGTATATATTGCATCTATATAGTATAAGAAACATATATGCAAATCATCCAAACAGTACAAGTCGCCAATTCATTGTTCTTCAAGTTTAAGTGAACAACGAGCCCCATTGTTAAACCTTTAAAGGAAATTATTTGTAACTTTCGACAAGTAGAACAAGGAATGGAACAGGTAGACGGTTGAAATCATTGTATATATTGCTTCTATATAGTCTAAGAAACATATATGCAAAGCATCCAAACAGTACAAGTCGCCAATTCATTGTTCTTCAAGTTTAAGTGAACTTCGAGCCGAATTTTTAATCCTTTAAAGGAAATTATTTGTAACTTTCGACAAGTAGAACAAGGAATGGAACAGGTAGACGGTTGAAATCATTTTATATATTGCTTCTATATAGTCTAAGAAACATATATGCAAAGCATCCAAACGGTAACATTCGCCAATTTTTTGTTCTTCAAGTTTAAATGAACTACGAGCCCAATTGTTAATCCTTTATCGGAAATTATTTGTAAATTTCGACAAGTAGAACAATGATTGGAACACGTAGACGGTTGAAATCTTTGTATATATTGCTTCCATATAGTCTAAGAAACATGTACGCAAAGTATCCAAACAGTACCATTCGCCAATTTTTTGTTCTTCAAGTTTAAGTGAACAATGAGCCCCAATGATTAATCCTTTATCGGAAATTATTTGTAATTTTCGACAAGTAGAACAATGAATGGAATAGGTAGACGGTTGAAATCATTGTATATATTGCTTCTATATAGTCTAAGAAACATATCTGCAAATCATCCAAACAGTACAATTCGCCAATTATTTGATCTACAAGTTTAAGTAAACTACGAGCCCCATTGTTAATACTTTAACGGAAATTATTTGTAACTTGCGACAAGTAGAACAATGAATGGAACAGGTAGACTGTTGAAATCATTGTATATATTGCTTCTATATAGTCTAAGAAACATGTACGCAAAGTATCCAAACAGTACCATTCGCCAATTTTTTGTTCTTCAAGTTTAAGTGAACAATGAGCTCCAATGGTTAATCCTTTATCGGAAATTATTTGTAATTTTCGACAAGTAGAACAATGAATGGAACATGTAAACGGTTGAAATCTTTGTATATATTGCTTCTATATAATCTAAGAAACATATATGCAAAGCATCTAAACAGTAACAATCGCCAATTTTTTGATCTTCAAGTTTAAGTGAACAGCGAGCCCCATTGATAATCATGAAATGGAAATTATTTGTAACTTTCTACAAGTAGAACAATGAATAGTACAGGTAGACGGGTGAAATCTTTCTATATATTGCTTCTAAATAGTCTAAGAAATATATATGCAAAGCATCCAAACAGTACAATTCGCCAATTGTTTGTTCTTCAAGTTTAAGTGAACTACGAGCCCCGTTGTTAATCCTTTAAAGGATATTATTTGTAAATTTCGACAAGTAGAACAATGAATGGATCAGGTAGACGGTTGAAATCATTGTATATATGGCTTCTATATAATCTACGAAACATATATGCAAAGCATCCAAACAGTACAATACGCCAATTTTTTGTTCTTCAAGTTTAAGTGAACTACGAGCCCCATTGTTAATCCTTTAACGGAAATTAATTGTAACTTTCTACAAGTAGAAAAATGATTGGAACACGTAGACGGTTGAAATCTTTGTATATATTGCTTCCGTATAGTCTAAGAAACATGTACGCAAAGCATCCAAACAGTACCATTCGCCAATTTTTTGTTCTTCAAGTTTAAATGAACAATGAGCCCCAATAGTTAATCCTTTATCGGAAATTACTTGTAACTTTCGACAAGTAGAACAAGGAATGGAACAGGTAGACGGTTGAAATCATTGTATATATTGCTTCTATATAGTCTAAGAAACATATATGCAAAGCATCCAAACAGTACAAGTCGCCAATTCATTGTTCTTCAAGTTTAAGTGAACAACGAGCCGAATTTTTAATCCTTTAAAGGAAATTATTTGTAACTTTCGACAAGTAGAACAAGGAATGGAACAGGTAGACGGTTGAAATCATTTTATATATTGCTTCTATATAGTCTAAGAAACATATATGCAAAGCATCCAAACGGTAACATTCGCCAATTTTTTGTTCTTCAAGTTTAAGTGAACTACGAGCCCAATTGTTAATCCTTTATCGGAAATTATTTGTAAATTTCGACAAGTAGAACAATGATTGGAACACGTAGACGGTTGAAATCTTTGTATATATTGCTTCCATATAGTCTAAGAAACATGTACGCAAAGTATCCAAACAGTACCATTCGCCAATTTTTTGTTCTTCAAGTTTAAGTGAACAATGAGCCCCAATGGTTAATCCTTTATCGGAAATTATTTGTAATTTTCGACAAGTAGAACAATGAATGGAACATGTAAACGGTTGAAATCTTTGTATATATTGCTTCTATATAATCTAAGAAACATATATGCAAAGCATCTAAACAGTAACAATCGCCAATTTTTTGATCTTCAAGTTTAAGTGAACAGCGAGCCCCATTGATAATCATGAAATGGAAATTATTTGTAACTTTCTACAAGTAGAACAATGAATAGTACAGGTAGACGGGTGAAATCTTTCTATATATTGCTTCTAAATAGTCTAAGAAATATATATGCAAAGCATCCAAACAGTACAATTCGCCAATTGTTTGTTCTTCAAGTTTAAGTGAACTACGAGCCCCATTGTTAATCCTTTAAAGGATATTATTTGTAAATTTCGACAAGTAGAACAATGAATGGATCAGGTAGACGGTTGAAATCATTGTATATATGGCTTCTATATAATCTACGAAACATATATGCAAAGCATCCAAACAGTACAATTCGCCAATTTTTTGTTCTTCAAGTTTAAGTGAACTACGAGCCCCATTGTTAATCCTTTAACGGAAATTAATTGTAACTTTCTACAAGTAGAAAAATGATTGGAACACGTAGACGGTTGAAATCTTTGTATATATTGCTTCTATATAATCTAAGAAACATATATGCAAAGCATCTAAACAGTAACAATCGCCAATTTTTTGATCTTCAAGTTTAAGTGAACAGCGAGCCCCATTGATAATCATGAAATGGAAATTATTTGTAACTTTCTACAAGTAGAACAATGAATAGTACAGGTAGACGGGTGAAATCTTTCTATATATTGCTTCTAAATAGTCTAAGAAATATATATGCAAAGCATCCAAACAGTACAATTCGCCAATTGTTTGTTCTTCAAGTTTAAGTGAACTACGAGCCCCGTTGTTAATCCTTTAAAGGATATTATTTGTAAATTTCGACAAGTAGAACAATGAATGGATCAGGTAGACGGTTGAAATCATTGTATATATGGCTTCTATATAATCTACGAAACATATATGCAAAGCATCCAAACAGTACAATACGCCAATTTTTTGTTCTTCAAGTTTAAGTGAACTACGAGCCCCATTGTTAATCCTTTAACGGAAATTAATTGTAACTTTCTACAAGTAGAAAAATGATTGGAACACGTAGACGGTTGAAATCTTTGTATATATTGCTTCCGTATAGTCTAAGAAACATGTACGCAAAGCATCCAAACAGTACCATTCGCCAATTTTTTGTTCTTCAAGTTTAAATGAACAATGAGCCCCAATAGTTAATCCTTTATCGGAAATTACTTGTAACTTTCGACAAGTAGAACAAGGAATGGAACAGGTAGACGGTTGAAATCATTGTATATATTGCTTCTATATAGTCTAAGAAACATATATGCAAAGCATCCAAACAGTACAAGTCGCCAATTCATTGTTCTTCAAGTTTAAGTGAACAACGAGCCGAATTTTTAATCCTTTAAAGGAAATTATTTGTAACTTTCGACAAGTAGAACAAGGAATGGAACAGGTAGACGGTTGAAATCATTTTATATATTGCTTCTATATAGTCTAAGAAACATATATGCAAAGCATCCAAACGGTAACATTCGCCAATTTTTTGTTCTTCAAGTTTAAGTGAACTACGAGCCCAATTGTTAATCCTTTATCGGAAATTATTTGTAAATTTCGACAAGTAGAACAATGATTGGAACACGTAGACGGTTGAAATCTTTGTATATATTGCTTCCATATAGTCTAAGAAACATGTACGCAAACTATCCAAACAGTACCATTCGCCAATTTTTTGTTCTTCAAGTTTAAGTGAACAATGAGCCCCAATGGTTAATCCTTTATCGGAAATTATTTGTAATTTTCGACAAGTAGAACAATGAATGGAACATGTAAACGGTTGAAATCTTTGTATATATTGCTTCTATATAATCTAAGAAACATATATGCAAAGCATCTAAACAGTAACAATCGCCAATTTTTTGATCTTCAAGTTTAAGTGAACAGCGAGCCCCATTGATAATCATGAAATGGAAATTATTTGTAACTTTCTACAAGTAGAACAATGAATAGTACAGGTAGACGGGTGAAATCTTTCTATACATTGCTTCTATATAATCCAAGAAACATATATTCAAAGCATTCAAACAGTACCATTCGCCAATTTTTTGTTCTTCAAGTTTAAGTGAACTACGAGCCCCATTGTTAATCCTTTAAAGAAATTATTTGTAAATTTCGACAAGTAGAACAATGAATGGAATAGGTAGACGGTTGAAATCATTGTATATATTGCTTCTATATAGTCTAAGAAACATATCTGCAAATCATCCAAACAGTACAATTCGCCAATTATTTGATCTACAAGTTTAAGTAAACTACGAGCCCCATTGTTAATACTTTAACGGAAATTATTTGTAACTTGCGACAAGTAGAACAATGAATGGAACAGGTAGACTGTTGAAATCATTGTATATATTGCTTCTATATAGTCTGAGAAACATATATGCAAAGCATCCAAACAGTACAATTCGCCAATTTTTTGTTCTTCAAGTTTAAGTGAACTACGAGCCCCATTGTTAATCCTTTATCGGAAATTACTTGTAATTTTCGGCAAGTAGAACAATGAATGGAACAGGTAGACGGTTGAAATCTTTGTATATACTGCTTCTATATAGTCTACGAAACATATATGCAAAGCATCCAAACAGTACCATTCGCCAATTTTTTGTTCTTCAAGTTTAAGTGAACTACGAGCCCCATTGTTAATCCTTTAAAGGAAATTATTTGTAACTTTCGACAAGTAGAACAATGAATGGAACAGGTAGACTGTTGAAATCATTGTATATATTGCTTCTATATAGTCTAAGAAACATATATGCAATGCATCCAAATAGTACAATTCGACAATTTTTTGTTCTTCAAGTTTAAGTGAACAATGAGCCCCATTGTTAATCCTTTATCGGAAATTATTTGTAACTTTCGACAAGTAGAACAGTGAATGGAACAGGTAGACGGTTTAAATCTTTGTATATATTGCTTCTATATAGTATAAGAAACATATGTGCAAAGCATCCAAACAGTACAATTCGCCAATTTTTTGTTCTTCAAGTTTAAGTGAACAATGACACCCAATGGTTAATCAGTTATCGGAAATTATTTGTAACTTTCGACAAGTAGAACAATGAATGGAACAGGAGGACTGTTGAAATCTTTGTATATATTGCTTCTATATAGTCTAAGAAACGTATATCCGAAGCATCCAAACAGTACCATTCGCCAATTTTTTGTTCTTCAAGTTTAAGTGAACAACGAGCCCCATTGTTTATCCTTTAAAGGAAATTATTTGTAACTTTCGACAATTAGAACAATGAATGGAATAGGTAGACGGTTGAAATCATTGTATATATTGCTTCTATATAGTCTAAGAAACATATATGCAAAGCATCCAAACAGTACAATTCGCCAATTTTTTGTTCTTCAAGATTAAGTGAACAACGAGCCCCATTGTTAATCCTTTAAAGGAAATTATTTGTAAATTTCGACAAGTAGAACAATGAATGGAACAGGTAGACGGATGAAATCTTTGTAGATATTGCATCTATATAGTCCAAGAAACATATATGCAAAGGATCCAAACAGTACAAGTCGCCAATTCATTGTTCTTCAAGTTTAAGTGAACAACGAGCCCCATTGTTTATCCATTAAAGGAAATTATTTCTAAATTTCGACAAGTAGAACAACGAATGGATCATGTAGACGGTTGAAATCATTGTATATATTGCTTCTATATAGTCTACGAAACATATATGCAAAGCATCCAAACAGTACCATTCGCCAATTTTTTGTTCTTCAAGTTTAAGTGAACTACGAGCCCCATTGTTAATCCTTCAAAGGAAATTATTTGTAACTTTCGACAAGTAGAACAATGAATGGAACAGGTAGACTGTTGAAATCATTGTATATATTGCTTCTATATAGTCTAAGAAACATATATGCAATGCATCCAAATAGTACAATTCGACAATTTTTTGTTCTTCAAGTTTAAGTGAACGATGAGCCCCATTGTTAATCCTTTATCGGAAATTATTTGTAACTTTCGACAAGTAGAACAGTGAATGGAACAGGTAGACGGTTTAAATCTTTGTATATATTGCTTCTATATAGTATAAGAAACATATATGCAAAGCATCCAAACAGTACAATTCGCCAATTTTTTGTTCTTCAAGTTTAAGTGAACAATGACACCCAATGGTTAATCCGTTATCGGAAATTATTTGTAACTTTCGACAAGTAGAACAAGGAATGGAACAGGTAGACGGTTGAAATCATTGTATATATTGCTTCTATATAGTCTAAGAAACATATATGCAAAGCATCCAAACAGTACAAGTCGCCAATTCATTGTTCTTCAAGTTTAAGTGAACATCGAGCCGAATTTTTAATCCTTTAAAGGAAATTATTTGTAACTTTCGACAAGTAGAACAAGGAATGGAACAGGTAGACGGTTGAAATCATTTTATATATTGCTTCTATATAGTCTAAGAAACATATATGCAAAGCATCCAAACGGTAACATTCGCCAATTTTTTGTTCTTCAAGTTTAAGTGAACTACGAGCCCAATTGTTAATCCTTTATCGGAAATTATTTGTAAATTTCGACAAGTAGAACAATGATTGGAACACGTAGACGGTTGAAATCTTTGTATATATTGCTTCCATATAGTCTAAGAAACATGTACGCAAAGTATCCAAACAGTACCATTCGCCAATTTTTTGTTCTTCAAGTTTAAGTGAACAATGAGCCCCAATGATTAATCCTTTATCGGAAATTATTTGTAATTTTCGACAAGTAGAACAATGAATGGAATAGGTAGACGGTTGAAATCATTGTATATATTGCTTCTATATAGTCTAAGAAACATATCTGCAAATCATCCAAACAGTACAATTCGCCAATTATTTGATCTACAAGTTTAAGTAAACTACGAGCCCCATTGTTAATACTTTAACGGAAATTATTTGTAACTTGCGACAAGTAGAACAATGAATGGAACAGGTAGACTGTTGAAATCATTGTATATATTGCTTCTATATAGTCTAAGAAACATATATGCAAAGCACCCAAACAGTACAATTCGCCAATTTTTTGTTCTTCAAGTTTAAGTGAACTACGAGCCCCATTGTTAATCCTTTAAAGGAAATTATTTCTAAATATCGACAAGTAGAACAATGAATGGAACAGGTAGACTGTTGAAATCATTGTATATATTGCTTCTATATAGTCTAAGAAACATATATGCAAAGCATCCAAATAGTACAATTCGACAATTTTTTGTTCTTCAAGTTTAAGTGAACTACGAGCCCAATTGTTAATCCTTTATCGGAAATTATTTGTAAATTTCGACAAGTAGAACAATGATTGGAACACGTAGACGGTTGAAATCTTTGTATATATTGCTTCCATATAGTCTAAGAAACATGTACGCAAAGTATCCAAACAGTACCATTCGCCAATTTTTTGTTCTTCAAGTTTAAGTGAACAATGAGCCCCAATGGTTAATCCTTTATCGGAAATTATTTGTAATTTTCGACAAGTAGAACAATGAATGGAACATGTAAACGGTTGAAATCTTTGTATATATTGCTTCTATATAATCTAAGAAACATATATGCAAAGCATCCAAACAGTACAATTCGCCAATTATTTGATCTACAAGTTTAAGTAAACTACGAGCCCCATTGTTAATACTTTAACGGAAATTATTTGTAACTTGCGACAAGTAGAACAATGAATGGAACAGGTAGACTGTTGAAATCATTGTATATATTGCTTCTATATAGTCTAAGAAACATATATGCAAAGCACCCAAACAGTACAATTCGCCAATTTTTTGTTCTTCAAGTTTAAGTGAACTACGAGCCCCATTGTTAATCCTTTAAAGGAAATTATTTCTAAATATCGACAAGTAGAACAATGAATGGAACAGGTAGACGGTTGAAATCTTTGTATACATTGCTTCTATATAATCCAAGAAACATATATTCAAAGCATTCAAACAGTACCATTCGCCAATTTTTTGTTCTTCAAGTTTAAGTGAACTACGAGCCCCATTGTTAATCCTTTAAAGAAATTATTTGTAAATTTTGACAAGTAGAACAATGAATGGAATAGGTAGACGGTTGAAATCATTGTATATATTGCTTCTATATAGTCTAAGAAACATATCTGCAAATAATCCAAACAGTACAATTCGCCAATTATTTGATCTACAAGTTTAAGTAAACTACGAGCCCCATTGTTAATACTTTAACGGAAATTATTTGTAACTTGCGACAAGTAGAACAATGAATGGAACAGGTAGACTGTTGAAATCATTGTATATATTGCTTCTATATAGTCTGAGAAACATATATGCAAAGCATCCAAACAGTACAACTCGCCAATTTTTTGTTCTTCAAGTTTAAGTGAACTACGAGCCCCATTGTTAATCCTTTATCGGAAATTATTTGTAACTTTCGATAAGTAGAACAGTGAATGGAACAGGTAGACGGTTTAAATCTTTGTATATATTGCTTCTATATAGTATAAGAAACATATATGCAAAGCATCCAAACAGTACAATTCGCCAATTTTTTGTTCTTCAAGTTTAAGTGAACAATGACACCCAATGGTTAATCCGTTATCGGAAATTATTTGTAACTTTCGACAAGTAGAACAATGAATGGAACAGGAGGACTGTTGAAATCTTTGTATATATTGCTTCTATATAGTCTAAGAAACGTATATCCGAAGCATCCAAACAGTACCATTCGCCAATTTTTTGTTCTACAAGTTTAAGTGAACAACGAGCCCCATTGTTTATCCTTTAAAGGAAATTATTTGTAACTTTCGACAATTAGAACAATGAATGGAATAGGTAGACGGTTGAAATCATTGTATATATTGCTTCTATATAGTCTAAGAAACATATATGCAAAGCATCCAAACAGTACAATTCGCCAATTTTTTGTTCTTCAAGATTAAGTGAACAACGAGCCCCATTGTTAATCCTTTAAAGGAAATTATTTGTAAATTTCGACAAGTAGAACAATGAATGGAACAGGTAGACGGATGAAATCTTTGTAGATATTGCATCTATATAGTCCAAGAAACATATATGCAAAGGATCCAAACAGTACAAGTCGCCAATTCATTGTTCTTCACGTTTAAGTGAACAACGAGCCCCATTGTTTATCCTTTAAAGGAAATTATTTCTAACTTTCGACAATTAGAACAATGAATGGAATAGGTAGACGGTTGAAATCATTGTATATATTGCTTCTATATAGTCTAAGAAACATATATGCAAAGCATCCAAACAGTACAATTCGCCAATTTTTTGTTCTTCAAGATTAAGTAAACTACGAGCCCCATTGTTAATCCTTTAAAGGAAATTATTTGTAAATTTCGACAAGTAGAACAATGAATGGAACAGGTAGACTGTTGAAATCATTGTATATATTGCTTCTATATAGTCTAAGAAACATATATGCAATGCATCCAAATAGTACAATTCACCAATTTTTTGTTCTTCAAGTTTAAGTAAACTACGATCCCCATTGTTAATCCCTTAACGGAAATTATTTGTAACTTTCGACAAGTAGAACAATGAATGGAACAGGTAGACGGTTGAAATCTTTGTATATATTGCTGCTATATAGTCTAAGAAACATATATGCAAAGCATCCAAACAGTACAATTCGCCAATTTTTTGTTCTTCAAGTTTAAGTGAACAATGTGCCCCAATGGTTTATCCTTTATCGGTAATTATTTGTAACTTTCGACAAGTAGAACAATGAATGGAACAGGTAGACGGTTGAAATCCTTGTATATATTGCGTCTATATAGTCTAAGAAACATATATGCAAAGCATCCAAACAGTACAATTCGCCAATTTATTGTTCTTCAAGTTTAAGTGAACAACGAGCCCCATTGTTAATCCTTTAAAGGAAATTATTTGTAAATTTCGACAAGTAGAACAATGAATAGAACAGGTAGACGGTTGAAATCTTTGTATATGTTGCTTCTATATAGTCTAAGAAACCTATATGCAAAGCATCTAAACAGTAACAATCGCCAATTTTTTGATCTTCAAGTTTAAGTGAACAGCGAGCCCCATTGATAATCATGAAATGGAAATTATTTGTAACTTTCTACAAGTAGAACAATGAATAGTACAGGTAGACGGGTGAAATCTTTCTATATATTGCTTCTAAATAGTCTAAGAAACATATATGCAAAGCATCCAAACAGTACCATTCGCCAATTTTTTGTTCTTCAAGTTTAAGTGAACAATGAGACCCATTGTTAATCCTTTATCGGAAATTATTTGTAACTTTCGACAAGTAGAACAATGAATGGAACAGGTAGACGGTTGAAATCTTTGTATATATTGCTTCTATATAGTCTAAGAAACATATATGCAAAGCATCCAAACAGTACAATTCGCCAATTTTTTGTTCTTCAAGTTTAAGTAAACTACGATCCCCATTGATAATCCTTTAACGGAAATTAATTGTAACTTTCTAGAAGTAGAACAATGATTGGAACACGTAGACGGGTGAAATCTTTCTATATATTGCTTCTAAATAGCCAAAGAAACATATATGCAAAGCATCCAAACAGTACAATTCGCCAATTTTTTGTTCTTCAAGTTTAAGTGAACAGTGAGCCCCAATGGTTAATCCTTTATCGGAAATTATTTGTAACTTTCGACAAGTAGAACAATGAATGGAACAGGTAGACGGTTGAAATCTTTGTATATATTGCTTCTATATAGTCTAAGAAACATATATGCAAAGCATCCAAACAGTACAATTCGCCAATTTTTTGTTCTTCAAGATTAAGTGAACAACGAGCCCCATTGTTAATCCTTTAAAGGAAATTATTTGTAAATTTCGACAAGTAGAACAATGAATGGAACAGGTAGACGGATGAAATCTTTGTAGATATTGTATCTATATAGTCCAAGAAACATATATGCAAAGGATCCAAACAGTACAAGTCGCCAATTCATTGTTCTTCAAGTTTAAGTGAACAACGAGCCCCATTGTTTATCCATTAAAGGAAATTATTTCTAAATTTCGACAAGTAGAACAATGAATGGATCATGTAGACGGTTGAAATCATTGTATATATTGCTTCTATATAGTCTACGAAACATATATGCAAAGCATCCAAACAGTACCATTCGCCAATTTTTTGTTCTTCAAGTTTAAGTGAACTACGAGCCCCATTGTTAATCCTTTAAAGGAAATTATTTGTAACTTTCGACTAGTAGAACAATGAATGGAACAGGTAGACTGTTGAAATCATTGTATGTATTGCTTCTATATAGTCTAAGAAACATATATGCAATGCATCCAAATAGTACAATTCGACAATTTTTTGTTCTTCAAGTTTAAGTGAACAATGAGACCCATTGTTAATCCTTTATCGGAAATTATTTGTAACTTTCGACAAGTAGAACAATGAATGGAACAGGTAGACTGTTGAAATCATTGTATATATTGCTTCTATATAGTCTAAGAAACATATATGCAATGCATCCAAATAGTACAATTCGACAATTTTTTGTTCTTCAAGTTTAAGTGAACAATGAGCCCCATTGTTAATCCTTTATCGGAAATTATTTGTAACTTTCGACAAGTAGAACAGTGAATGGAACAGGTAGACGGTTTAAATCTTTGTATATATTGCTTCTATATAGTATAAGAAACATATATGCAAAGCATCCAAACAGTACAGTTCGCCAATTTTTTTTTTCTTCAAGTTTAAGTGAACAATGACACCCAATGGTTAATCCGTTATCGGAAATTATTTGTAACATTCGACAAGTAGAACAATGAATGGAACAGGAGGACTGTTGAAATCTTTGTATATATTGCTTCTATATAGTCTAAGAAACGTATATCCGAAGCATCCAAACAGTACCATTCGCCAATTTTTTGTTCTACAAGTTTAAGTGAACAACGAGCCCCATTGTTTATCCTTTAAAGGAAATTATTTGTAACTTTCGACAATTAGAACAATGAATGGAATAGGTAGACGGTTGAAATCATTGTATATATTGCTTCTATATAGTCTAAGAAACATATATGCAAAGCATCCAAACAGTACAATTCGCCAATTTTTTGTTCTTCAAGATTAAGTGAACAACGAGCCCCATTGTTAATCCTTTAAAGGAAATTATTTGTAAATTTCGACAAGTAGAACAATGAATGGAACAGGTAGACGGATGAAATCTTTGTAGATATTGCATCTATATAGTCCAAGAAACATATATGCAAAGGATCCAAACAGTACTAGTCGCCAATTCATTGTTCTTCAAGTTTAAGTGAACAACGAGCCCCATTGTTTATCCTTTAAAGGAAATTATTTGTAACTTTCGACAATTAGAACAATGAATGGAATAGGTAGACGGTTGAAATCATTGTATATATTGCTTCTATATAGTCTAAGAAACATATATGCAAAGCATCCAAACAGTACAATTCGCCAATTTTTTGTTCTTCAAGATTAAGTAAACTACGAGCACCATTGTTAATCCTTTAAAGGAAATTATTTGTAAATTTCGACAAGTAGAACAATGAATGGAACAGGTAGACTGTTGAAATCATTGTATATATTGCTTCCATATAGTCTAAGAAACATATATGCAATGCATCCGAATAGTACAATTCGCCAATTTTTTGTTCTTCAAGTTTAAGTAAACTACGATCCCCATTGTTAATCCCTTAACGGAAATTATTTGTAACTTTCGACAAGTAGAACAATGAATGGAACAGGTAGACGGTTGAAATCTTTGTATATATTGCTGCTATATAGTCTAAGAAACATATATGCAAAGCATCCAAACAGTACAATTCGCCAATTTTTTGTTCTTCAAGTTTAAGTGAACAATGTGCCCCAATGGTTTCTCCTTTATCGGTAATTATTTGTAACTTTCGACAAGTAGAACAATGAATGGAACAGGTAGACGGTTGAAATCCTTGTATATATTGCTTCTAAATAGCCAAAGAAACATATATGCAAAGCATCCAAACAGTACAATTCGCCAATTTTTTGTTCTTCAAGTTTAAGTGAACAGTGAGCCCCAATGGTTAATCCTTTATCGGAAATTATTTGTAATTTTCGACAAGTAGAACAATGAATGGAACATGTAAACGGTTGAAATCTTTGTATATATTGCTTCTATATAATCTAAGAAACATATATGCAAAGCATCTAAACAGTAACAATCGCCAATTTTTTGATCTTCAAGTTTAAGTGAACAGCGAGCCCCATTGATAATCATGAAATGGAAATTATTTGCAACTTTCTACAAGTAGAACAATGAATAGTACAGGTAGACGGGTGAAATCTTTCTATATATTGCTTCTAAATAGTCTAAGAAATATATATGCAAAGCATCCAAACAGTACAATTCGCCAATTGTTTGTTCTTCAAGTTTAAGTGAACTACGAGCCCCGTTGTTAATCCTTTAAAGGATATTATTTGTAAATTTCGACAAGTAGAACAATGAATGGATCAGGTAGACGGTTGAAATCATTGTATATATGGCTTCTATATAATCTACGAAACATATATGCAAAGCATCCAAACAGTACAATACGCCAATTTTTTGTTCTTCAAGTTTAAGTGAACTACGAGCCCCATTGTTAATCCTTTAACGGAAATTAATTGTAACTTTCTACAAGTAGAAAAATGATTGGAACACGTAGACGGTTGAAATCTTTGTATATATTGCTTCCGTATAGTCTAAGAAACATGTACGCAAAGCATTCAAACAGTACCATTCGCCAATTTTTTGTTCTTCAAGTTTAAATGAACAATGAGCCCCAATAGTTAATCCTTTATCGGAAATTACTTGTAACTTTCGACAAGTAGAACAAGGAATGGAACAGGTAGACGGTTGAAATCATTGTATATATTGCTTCTATATAGTCTAAGAAACATATATGCAAAGCATCCAAACAGTACAAGTCGCCAATTCATTGTTCTTCAAGTTTAAGTGAACAACGAGCCGAATTTTTAATCCTTTAAAGGAAATTATTTGTAACTTTCGACAAGTAGAACAATGAATGGAACAGGTAGACGGTTGAAATCATTTTATATATTGCTTCTATATAGTCTAAGAAACATATATGCAAAGCATCCAAACGGTAACATTCGCCAATTTTTTGTTCTTCAAGTTTAAGTGAACTACGAGCCCAATTGTTAATCCTTTATCGGAAATTATTTGTAAATTTCGACAAGTAGAACAATGATTGGAACACGTAGACGGTTGAAATCTTTGTATATATTGCTTCCATATAGTCTAAGAAACATGTACGCAAAGTATCCAAACAGTACCATTCGCCAATTTTCTGTTCTTCAAGTTTAAGTGAACAATGAGCCCCAATGGTTAATCCTTTATCGGAAATTATTTGTAATTTTCGACAAGTAGAACAATGAATGGAACATGTAAACGGTTGAAATCTTTGTATATATTGCTTCTATATAATCTAAGAAACATATATGCAAAGCATCTAAACAGTAACAATCGCCAATTTTTTGATCTTCAAGTTTAAGTGAACAGCGAGCCCCATTGATAATCATGAAATGGAAATTATTTGTAACTTTCTACAAGTAGAACAATGAATAGTACAGGTAGACGGGTGAAATCTTTCTATATATTGCTTCTAAATAGTCTAAGAAATATATATGCAAAGCATCCAAACAGTACAATTCGCCAATTGTTTGTTCTTCAAGTTTAAGTGAACTACGAGCCCCATTGTTAATCCTTTAAAGGATATTATTTGTAAATTTCGACAAGTAGAACAATGAATGGATCAGGTAGACGGTTGAAATCATTGTATATATGGCTTCTATATAATCTACGAAACATATATGCAAAGCATCCAAACAGTACAATTCGCCAATTTTTTGTTCTTCAAGTTTAAGTGAACTACGAGCCCCATTGTTAATCCTTTAACGGAAATTAATTGTAACTTTCTACAAGTAGAAAAATGATTGGAACACGTAGACGGTTGAAATCTTTGTATATATTGCTTCCGTATAGTCTAAGAAACATGTACGCAAAGCATCCAAACAGTACCATTCGCCAATTTTTTGTTCTTCAAGTTTAAATGAACAATGAGCCCCAATGGTTAATCCTTTATCGGAAATTACTTGTAACTTTCGACAAGTAGAACAATGAATGGAAAGGTAGACGGTTGAAATCTTTGTATACATTGCTTCTATATAATCCAAGAAACATATATTCAAAGCATTCAAACAGTACCATTCGCCAATTTTTTGTTCTTCAAGTTTAAGTGAACTACGAGCCCCATTGTTAATCCTTTAAAGAAATTATTTGTAAATTTTGACAAGTAGAACAATGAATGGAATAGGTAGACGGTTGAAATCATTGTATATATTGCTTCTATATAGTCTAAGAAACATATCTGCAAATAATCCAAACAGTACAATTCGCCAATTATTTGATCTACAAGTTTAAGTAAACTACGAGCCCCATTGTTAATACTTTAACGGAAATTATTTGTAACTTGCGACAAGTAGAACAATGAATGGAACAGGTAGACTGTTGAAATCATTGTATATATTGCTTCTATATAGTCTGAGAAACATATATGCAAAGCATCCAAACAGTACAATTCGCCAATTTTTTGTTCTTCAAGTTTAAGTGAACTACGAGCCCCATTGTTAATCCTTTATCGGAAATTATTTGTAACTTTCGATAAGTAGAACAGTGAATGGAACAGGTAGACGGTTTAAATCTTTGTATATATTGCTTCTATATAGTATAAGAAACATATATGCAAAGCATCCAAACAGTACAATTCGCCAATTTTTTGTTCTTCAAGTTTAAGTGAACAATGACACCCAATGGTTAATCCGTTATCGGAAATTATTTGTAACTTTCGACAAGTAGAACAATGAATGGAACAGGAGGACTGTTGAAATATTTGTATATATTGCTTCTATATAGTCTAAGAAACGTATATCCGAAGCATCCAAACAGTACCATTCGCCAATTTTTTGTTCTACAAGTTTAAGTGAACAACGAGCCCCATTGTTTATCCTTTAAAGGAAATTATTTGTAACTTTCGACAATTAGAACAATGAATGGAATAGGTAGACGGTTGAAATCATTGTATATATTGCTTCTATATAGTCTAAGAAACATATATGCAAAGCATCCAAACAGTACAATTCGCCAATTTTTTGTTCTTCAAGATTAAGTGAACAACGAGCCCCATTGTTAATCCTTTAAAGGAAATTATTTGTAAATTTCGACAAGTAGAACAATGAATGGAACAGGTAGACGGATGAAATCTTTGTAGATATTGCATCTATATAGTCCAAGAAACATATATGCAAAGGATCCAAACAGTACAAGTCGCCAATTCATTGTTCTTCACGTTTAAGTGAACAACGAGCCCCATTGTTTATCCTTTAAAGGAAATTATTTCTAACTTTCGACAATTAGAACAATGAATGGAATAGGTAGACGGTTGAAATCATTGTATATATTGCTTCTATATAGTCTAAGAAACATATATGCAAAGCATCCAAACAGTACAATTCGCCAATTTTTTGTTCTTCAAGTTTAAGTAAACTACGATCCCCATTGATAATCCTTTAACGGAAATTAATTGTAACTTTCTAGAAGTAGAACAATGATTGGAACACGTAGACGGGTGAAATCTTTCTATATATTGCTTCTAAATAGCCAAAGAAACATATATGCAAAGCATCCAAACAGTACAATTCGCCAATTTTTTGTTCTTCAAGTTTAAGTGAACAGTGAGCCCCAATGGTTAATCCTTTATCGGAAATTATTTGTAACTTTCGACAAGTAGAACAATGAATGGAACAGGTAGACGGTTGAAATCTTTGTATATATTGCTTCTATATAGTCTAAGAAACATATATGCAAAGCATCCAAACAGTACAATTCGCCAATTTTTTGTTCTTCAAGATTAAGTGAACAACGAGCCCCATTGTTAATCCTTTAAAGGAAATTATTTGTAAATTTCGACAAGTAGAACAATGAATGGAACAGGTAGACGGATGAAATCTTTGTAGATATTGTATCTATATAGTCCAAGAAACATATATGCAAAGGATCCAAACAGTACAAGTCGCCAATTCATTGTTCTTCAAGTTTAAGTGAACAACGAGCCCCATTGTTTATCCATTAAAGGAAATTATTTCTAAATTTCGACAAGTAGAACAATGAATGGATCATGTAGACGGTTGAAATCATTGTATATATTGCTTCTATATAGTCTACGAAACATATATGCAAAGCATCCAAACAGTACCATTCGCCAATTTTTTGTTCTTCAAGTTTAAGTGAACTACGAGCCCCATTGTTAATCCTTTAAAGGAAATTATTTGTAACTTTCGACTAGTAGAACAATGAATGGAACAGGTAGACTGTTGAAATCATTGTATATATTGCTTCTATATAGTCTAAGAAACATATATGCAATGCATCCAAATAGTACAATTCGACAATTTTTTGTTCTTCAAGTTTAAGTGAACAATGAGACCCATTGTTAATCCTTTATCGGAAATTATTTGTAACTTTCGACAAGTAGAACAATGAATGGAACAGGTAGACTGTTGAAATCATTGTATATATTGCTTCTATATAGTCTAAGAAACATATATGCAATGCATCCAAATAGTACAATTCGACAATTTTTTGTTCTTCAAGTTTAAGTGAACAATGAGCCCCATTGTTAATCCTTTATCGGAAATTATTTGTAACTTTCGACAAGTAGAACAGTGAATGGAACAGGTAGACGGTTTAAATCTTTGTATATATTGCTTCTATATAGTATAAGAAACATATATGCAAAGCATCCAAACAGTACAATTCGCCAATTTTTTTTTTCTTCAAGTTTAAGTGAACAATGACACCCAATGGTTAATCCGTTATCGGAAATTATTTGTAACTTTCGACAAGTAGAACAATGAATGGAACAGGAGGACTGTTGAAATCTTTGTATATATTGCTTCTATATAGTCTAAGAAACGTATATCCGAAGCATCCAAACAGTACCATTCGCCAATTTTTTGTTCTACAAGTTTAAGTGAACAACGAGCCCCATTGTTTATCCTTTAAAGGAAATTATTTGTAACTTTCGACAATTAGAACAATGAATGGAATAGGTAGACGGTTGAAATCATTGTATATATTGCTTCTATATAGTCTAAGAAACATATATGCAAAGCATCCAAACAGTACAATTCGCCAATTTTTTGTTCTTCAAGATTAAGTGAACAACGAGCCCCATTGTTAATCCTTTAAAGGAAATTATTTGTAAATTTCGACAAGTAGAACAATGAATGGAACAGGTAGACGGATGAAATCTTTGTAGATATTGCATCTATATAGTCCAAGAAACATATATGCAAAGGATCCAAACAGTACTAGTCGCCAATTCATTGTTCTTCAAGTTTAAGTGAACAACGAGCCCCATTGTTTATCCTTTAAAGGAAATTATTTGTAACTTTCGACAATTAGAACAATGAATGGAATAGGTAGACGGTTGAAATCATTGTATATATTGCTTCTATATAGTCTAAGAAACATATATGCAAAGCATCCAAACAGTACAATTCGCCAATTTTTTGTTCTTCAAGATTAAGTAAACTACGAGCACCATTGTTAATCCTTTAAAGGAAATTATTTGTAACTTTCGACAAGTAGAACAATGAATGGAACAGGTAGACGGTTGAAATCTTTGTATATATTGCTTCTATATAGTCTAAGAAACATATATGCAAAGCATCCAAACAGTACAATTCGCCAATTTTTTGTTCTTCAAGATTAAGTGAACAACGAGCCCCATTGTTAATCCTTTAAAGGAAATTATTTGTAAATTTCGACAAGTAGAACAATGAATGGAACAGGTAGACGGATGAAATCTTTGTAGATATTGTATCTATATAGTCCAAGAAACATATATGCAAAGGATCCAAACAGTACAAGTCGCCAATTCATTGTTCTTCAAGTTTAAGTGAACAACGAGCCCCATTGTTTATCCATTAAAGGAAATTATTTCTAAATTTCGACAAGTAGAACAATGAATGGATCATGTAGACGGTTGAAATCATTGTATATATTGCTTCTATATAGTCTACGAAACATATATGCAAAGCATCCAAACAGTACCATTCGCCAATTTTTTGTTCTTCAAGTTTAAGTGAACTACGAGCCCCATTGTTAATCCTTTAAAGGAAATTATTTGTAACTTTCGACTAGTAGAACAATGAATGGAACAGGTAGACTGTTGAAATCATTGTATATATTGCTTCTATATAGTCTAAGAAACATATATGCAATGCATCCAAATAGTACAATTCGACAATTTTTTGTTCTTCAAGTTTAAGTGAACAATGAGACCCATTGTTAATCCTTTATCGGAAATTATTTGTAACTTTCGACAAGTAGAACAATGAATGGAACAGGTAGACTGTTGAAATCATTGTATATATTGCTTCTATATAGTCTAAGAAACATATATGCAATGCATCCAAATAGTACAATTCGACAATTTTTTGTTCTTCAAGTTTAAGTGAACAATGAGCCCCATTGTTAATCCTTTATCGGAAATTATTTGTAACTTTCGACAAGTAGAACAGTGAATGGAACAGGTAGACGGTTTAAATCTTTGTATATATTGCTTCTATATAGTATAAGAAACATATATGCAAAGCATCCAAACAGTACAATTCGCCAATTTTTTTTTTCTTCAAGTTTAAGTGAACAATGACACCCAATGGTTAATCCGTTATCGGAAATTATTTGTAACTTTCGACAAGTAGAACAATGAATGGAACAGGAGGACTGTTGAAATCTTTGTATATATTGCTTCTATATAGTCTAAGAAACGTATATCCGAAGCATCCAAACAGTACCATTCGCCAATTTTTTGTTCTACAAGTTTAAGTGAACAACGAGCCCCATTGTTTATCCTTTAAAGGAAATTATTTGTAACTTTCGACAATTAGAACAATGAATGGAATAGGTAGACGGTTGAAATCATTGTATATATTGCTTCTATATAGTCTAAGAAACATATATGCAAAGCATCCAAACAGTACAATTCGCCAATTTTTTGTTCTTCAAGATTAAGTGAACAACGAGCCCCATTGTTAATCCTTTAAAGGAAATTATTTGTAAATTTCGACAAGTAGAACAATGAATGGAACAGGTAGACAGATGAAATCTTTGTAGATATTGCATCTATATAGTCCAAGAAACATATATGCAAAGGATCCAAACAGTACTAGTCGCCAATTCATTGTTCTTCAAGTTTAAGTGAACAACGAGCCCCATTGTTTATCCTTTAAAGGAAATTATTTGTAACTTTCGACAATTAGAACAATGAATGGAATAGGTAGACGGTTGAAATCATTGTATATATTGCTTCTATATAGTCTAAGAAACATATATGCAAAGCATCCAAACAGTACAATTCGCCAATTTTTTGTTCTTCAAGATTAAGTAAACTACGAGCACCATTGTTAATCCTTTAAAGGAAATTATTTGTAAATTTCGACAAGTAGAACAATGAATGGAACAGGTAGACTGTTGAAATCATTGTATATATTGCTTCCATATAGTCTAAGAAACATATATGCAATGCATCCGAATAGTACAATTCGCCAATTTTTTGTTCTTCAAGTTTAAGTAAACTACGATCCCCATTGTTAATCCCTTAACGGAAATTATTTGTAACTTTCGACAAGTAGAACAATGAATGGAACAGGTAGACGGTTGAAATCTTTGTATATATTGCTGCTATATAGTCTAAGAAACATATATGCAAAGCATCCAAACAGTACAAGTCGCCAATTCATTGTTCTTCAAGTTTAAGTGAACATCGAGCCGAATTTTTAATCCTTTAAAGGAAATTATTTGTAACTTTCGACAAGTAGAACAAGGAATGGAACAGGTAGACGGTTGAAATCATTTTATATATTGCTTCTATATAGTCTAAGAAACATATATGCAAAGCATCCAAACGGTAACATTCGCCAATTTTTTGTTCTTCAAGTTTAAGTGAACTACGAGCCCAATTGTTAATCCTTTATCGGAAATTATTTGTAAATTTCGACAAGTAGAACAATGATTGGAACACGTAGACGGTTGAAATCTTTGTATATATTGCTTCCATATAGTCTAAGAAACATGTACGCAAAGTATCCAAACAGTACCATTCGCCAATTTTTTGTTCTTCAAGTTTAAGTGAACAATGAGCCCCAATGATTAATCCTTTATCGGAAATTATTTGTAATTTTCGACAAGTAGAACAATGAATGGAATAGGTAGACGGTTGAAATCATTGTATATATTGCTTCTATATAGTCTAAGAAACATATCTGCAAATCATCCAAACAGTACAATTCGCCAATTATTTGATCTACAAGTTTAAGTAAACTACGAGCCCCATTGTTAATACTTTAACGGAAATTATTTGTAACTTGCGACAAGTAGAACAATGAATGGAACAGGTAGACTGTTGAAATCATTGTATATATTGCTTCTATATAGTCTAAGAAACATATATGCAAAGCACCCAAAGAGTACAATTCGCCAATTTTTTGTTCTTCAAGTTTAAGTGAACTACGAGCCCCATTGTTAATCCTTTAAAGGAAATTATTTCTAAATATCGACAAGTAGAACAATGAATGGAACAGGTAGACTGTTGAAATCATTGTATATATTGCTTCTATATAGTCTAAGAAACATATATGCAAAGCATCCAAATAGTACAATTCGACAATTTTTTGTTCTTCAAGTTTAAGTGAACTACGAGACCAATTGTTAATCCTTTATCGGAAATTATTTGTAAATTTCGGCAAGTAGAACAATGATTGGAACACGTAGACGGTTGAAATCTTTGTATATATTGCTTCCATATAGTCTAAGAAACATGTACGCAAAGTATCCAAACAGTACCATTCGCCAATTTTTTGTTCTTCAAGTTTAAGTGAACAATGAGCCCCAATGGTTAATCCTTTATCGGAAATTATTTGTAATTTTCGACAAGTAGAACAATGAATGGAACATGTAAACGGTTGAAATCTTTGTATATATTGCTTCTATATAATCTAAGAAACATATATGCAAAGCATCTAAACAGTAACAATCGCCAATTTTTTGATCTTCAAGTTTAAGTGAACAGCGAGCCCCATTGATAATCATGAAATGGAAATTATTTGTAACTTTCTACAAGTAGAACAATGAATAGTACAGGTAGACGGGTGAAATCTTTCTATATATTGCTTCTAAATAGTCTAAGAAATATATATGCAAAGCATCCAAACAGTACAATTCGCCAATTGTTTGTTCTTCAAGTTTTAGTGAACTACGAGCCCCATTGTTAATCCTTTAAAGGATATTATTTGTAAATTTCGACAAGTAGAACAATGAATGGATCAGGTAGACGGTTGAAATCATTGTATATATGGCTTCTATATAATCTACGAAACATATATGCAAAGCATCCAAACAGTACAATTCGCCAGTTTTTTGTTCTTCACGTTTAAGTGAACTACGAGCCCCATTGTTAATCCTTTAACGGAAATTAATTGTAACTTTCTACAAGTAGAAAAATGATTGGAACACGTAGACGGTTGAAATCTTTGTATATATTGCTTCCGTATAGTCTAAGAAACATGTACGCAAAGCATCCAAACAGTACCATTCGCCAATTTTTTGTTCTTCAAGTTTAAATGCACAATGAGCCCCAATGGTTAATCCTTTATCGGAAATTACTTGTAACTTTCGACAAGTAGAACAATGAATGGAACAGGTAGACGGTTGAAATCTTTGTATACATTGCTTCTATATAATCCAAGAAACATATATTCAAAGCATTCAAACAGTACCATTCGCCAATTTTTTGTTCTTCAAGTTTAAGTGAACTACGAGCCCCATTGTTAATCCTTTAAAGAAATTATTTGTAAATTTCGACAAGTAGAACAATGAATGGAATAGGTAGACGGTTGAAATCATTGTATATATTGCTTCTATATAGTCTAAGAAACATATCTGCAAATCATCCAAACAGTACAATTCGCCAATTATTTGATCTACAAGTTTAAGTAAACTACGAGCCCCATTGTTAATACTTTAACGGAAATTATTTGTAACTTGCGACAAGTAGAACAATGAATGGAACAGGTAGACTGTTGAAATCATTGTATATATTGCTTCTATATAGTCTGAGAAACATATATGCAAAGCATCCAAACAGTACAATTCGCCAATTTTTTGTTCTTCAAGTTTAAGTGAACTACGAGCCCCATTGTTAATCCTTTATCGGAAATTACTTGTAATTTTCGGCAAGTAGAACAATGAATGGAACAGGTAGACGGTTGAAATCTTTGTATATACTGCTTCTATATAGTCTACGAAACATATATGCAAAGCATCCAAACAGTACCATTCGCCAATTTTTTGTTCTTCAAGTTTAAGTGAACTACGAGCCCCATTGTTAATCCTTCAAAGGAAATTATTTGTAACTTTCGACAAGTAGAACAATGAATGGAACAGGTAGACTGTTGAAATCATTGTATATATTGCTTCTATATAGTCTAAGAAACATATATGCAATGCATCCAAATAGTACAATTCGACAATTTTTTGTTCTTCAAGTTTAAGTGAACAATGAGCCCCATTGTTAATCCTTTATCGGAAATTATTTGTAACTTTCGACAAGTAGAACAGTGAATGGAACAGGTAGACGGTTTAAATCTTTGTATATATTGCTTCTATATAGTATAAGAAACATATATGCAAAGCATCCAAACAGTACAATTCGCCAATTTTTTGTTCTTCAAGTTTAAGTGAACAATGACACCCAATGGTTAATCCGTTATCGGAAATTATTTGTAACTTTCGACAAGTAGAACAAGGAATGGAACAGGTAGACGGTTGAAATCATTGTATATATTGCTTCTATATAGTCTAAGAAACATATATGCAAAGCATCCAAACAGTACAAGTCGCCAATTCATTGTTCTTCAAGTTTAAGTGAACATCGAGCCGAATTTTTAATCCTTTAAAGGAAATTATTTGTAACTTTCGACAAGTAGAACAAGGAATGGAACAGGTAGACGGTTGAAATCATTTTATATATTGCTTCTATATAGTCTAAGAAACATATATGCAAAGCATCCAAACGGTAACATTCGCCAATTTTTTGTTCTTCAAGTTTAAGTGAACTACGAGCCCAATTGTTAATCCTTTATCGGAAATTATTTGTAAATTTCGACAAGTAGAACAATGATTGGAACACGTAGACGGTTGAAATCTTTGTATATATTGCTTCCATATAGTCTAAGAAACATGTACGCAAAGTATCCAAACAGTACCATTCGCCAATTTTTTGTTCTTCAAGTTTAAGTGAACAATGAGCCCCAATGATTAATCCTTTATCGGAAATTATTTGTAATTTTCGACAAGTAGAACAATGAATGGAATAGGTAGACGGTTGAAATCATTGTATATATTGCTTCTATATAGTCTAAGAAACATATCTGCAAATCATCCAAACAGTACAATTCGCCAATTATTTGATCTACAAGTTTAAGTAAACTACGAGCCCCATTGTTAATACTTTAACGGAAATTATTTGTAACTTGCGACAAGTAGAACAATGAATGGAACAGGTAGACTGTTGAAATCATTGTATATATTGCTTCTATATAGTCTAAGAAACATATATGCAAAGCACCCAAACAGTACAATTCGCCAATTTTTTGTTCTTCAAGTTTAAGTGAACTACGAGCCCCATTGTTAATCCTTTAAAGGAAATTATTTCTAAATATCGACAAGTAGAACAATGAATGGAACAGGTAGACTGTTGAAATCATTGTATATATTGCTTCTATATAGTCTAAGAAACATATATGCAAAGCATCCAAATAGTACAATTCGACAATTTTTTGTTCTTCAAGTTTAAGTGAACTACGAGCCCAATTGTTAATCCTTTATCGGAAATTATTTGTAAATTTCGGCAAGTAGAACAATGATTGGAACACGTAGACGGTTGAAATCTTTGTATAAATTGCTTCCATATAGTCTAAGACAGGCAGCCAGGATAGTTAATCGCCAGAGCTGTTCTTGGAAGAGCTCCGCCTACTTCACCCATTCATACAGCTGAGATGTCACTGATTCACAGACACTCTCTCGGTGTCATGGCCGGACCTATTGGCACGAGAGTGGTGACGTGTTGGGGCGACATTCGTATCTAACCGCTCGCGCTGGAAAGACATGCCACGCGCGTCGATCGCGGAAAACAAAACGACGCGCGTGGCACGTCGACCAAGGTTATTTGTCGAAAGACAGTTTCAGATCGCACGACGTCGCGTGCAGGGTAAAACAAAAGTATTATTAGTGAAAAAGTATGCTCTGATATGATTTAAATCAAATACAATTAATAGATTTTAATGTTTTTGGACTTCTGGCGATGATTTCGTGGAATTCAACCACTACGTGACGCCTTACGGCGAAATATAATGCTCCGTTCTAGTACGCGCATCTATAAATTCATTTCTAGCGCAAACAGTTAAGAAACTCCGCGACAGCAGAACGCAAGGCCTTCTCGCGTTAAAGAATACATTGTTGCGGCCGAGCATTATATTTCGCCGTAAGGCGTCACGTGGTGGTTGAATTCCACGAAATCATCGCCAGAAGTCCAAAAACATTAAAATCTATTAATTGTATTTGATTTAAGACATATCTGAGCATACTTTTTCACTAATAATACTTTTGTTTTACCCTGCACGCGACGTCGTGCGATCTGAAACTGTCTTTCGACAAATAACCTTGGTCGACGTGCCACGCGCGTCGTTTTGTTTTCCGCGATCGACGCGCGTGGCATGTCTTTCCAGCGCGAGCGATTAGATACGAATGTCGCCCCAACACGTCACCACGCGCGTGGCAATAGGTACGAACCTGGCAAGTGAAAGGCGAAGCAATCAGCGAGCTCTCGAACGCATTGGAAGGGGACGCAGGCGGAGCTCTTCCAAGGACAGCTCTGGCGATTAACTATCCTGGCTGCCTGGTCTAAGAAACATGTACGCAAAGTATCCAAACAGTACCATTCGCCAATTTTTTGTTCTTCAAGTTTAAGTGAACAATGAGCCCCAATGGTTAATCCTTTATCGGAAATTATTTGTAATTTTCGACAAGTAGAACAATGAATGGAACATGTAAACGGTTGAAATCTTTGTATATATTGCTTCTATATAATCTAAGAAACATATATGCAAAGCATCTAAACAGTAACAATCGCCAATTTTTTGATCTTCAAGTTTAAGTGAACAGCGAGCCCCATTGATAATCATGAAATGGAAATTATTTGCAACTTTCTACAAGTAGAACAATGAATAGTACAGGTAGACGGGTGAAATCTTTCTATATATTGCTTCTAAATAGTCTAAGAAATATATATGCAAAGCATCCAAACAGTACAATTCGCCAATTGTTTGTTCTTCAAGTTTAAGTGAACTACGAGCCCCGTTGTTAATCCTTTAAAGGATATTATTTGTAAATTTCGACAAGTAGAACAATGAATGGATCAGGTAGACGGTTGAAATCATTGTATATATGGCTTCTATATAATCTACGAAACATATATGCAAAGCATCCAAACAGTACAATACGCCAATTTTTTGTTCTTCAAGTTTAAGTGAACTACGAGCCCCATTGTTAATCCTTTAACGGAAATTAATTGTAACTTTCTACAAGTAGAAAAATGATTGGAACACGTAGACGGTTGAAATCTTTGTATATATTGCTTCCGTATAGTCTAAGAAACATGTACGCAAAGCATTCAAACAGTACCATTCGCCAATTTTTTGTTCTTCAAGTTTAAATGAACAATGAGCCCCAATAGTTAATCCTTTATCGGAAATTACTTGTAACTTTCGACAAGTAGAACAAGGAATGGAACAGGTAGACGGTTGAAATCATTGTATATATTGCTTCTATATAGTCTAAGAAACATATATGCAAAGCATCCAAACAGTACAAGTCGCCAATTCATTGTTCTTCAAGTTTAAGTGAACAACGAGCCGAATTTTTAATCCTTTAAAGGAAATTATTTGTAACTTTCGACAAGTAGAACAAGGAATGGAACAGGTAGACGGTTGAAATCATTTTATATATTGCTTCTATATAGTCTAAGAAACATATATGCAAAGCATCCAAACGGTAACATTCGCCAATTTTTTGTTCTTCAAGTTTAAGTGAACTACGAGCCCAATTGTTAATCCTTTATCGGAAATTATTTGTAAATTTCGACAAGTAGAACAATGATTGGAACACGTAGACGGTTGAAATCTTTGTATATATTGCTTCCATATAGTCTAAGAAACATGTACGCAAAGTATCCAAACAGTACCATTCGCCAATTTTCTGTTCTTCAAGTTTAAGTGAACAATGAGCCCCAATGGTTAATCCTTTATCGGAAATTATTTGTAATTTTCGACAAGTAGAACAATGAATGGAACATGTAAACGGTTGAAATCTTTGTATATATTGCTTCTATATAATCTAAGAAACATATATGCAAAGCATCTAAACAGTAACAATCGCCAATTTTTTGATCTTCAAGTTTAAGTGAACAGCGAGCCCCATTGATAATCATGAAATGGAAATTATTTGTAACTTTCTACAAGTAGAACAATGAATAGTACAGGTAGACGGGTGAAATCTTTCTATATATTGCTTCTAAATAGTCTAAGAAATATATATGCAAAGCATCCAAACAGTACAATTCGCCAATTGTTTGTTCTTCAAGTTTAAGTGAACTACGAGCCCCATTGTTAATCCTTTAAAGGATATTATTTGTAAATTTCGACAAGTAGAACAATGAATGGATCAGGTAGACGGTTGAAATCATTGTATATATGGCTTCTATATAATCTACGAAACATATATGCAAAGCATCCAAACAGTACAATTCGCCAATTTTTTGTTCTTCAAGTTTAAGTGAACTACGAGCCCCATTGTTAATCCTTTAACGGAAATTAATTGTAACTTTCTACAAGTAGAAAAATGATTGGAACACGTAGACGGTTGAAATCTTTGTATATATTGCTTCCGTATAGTCTAAGAAACATGTACGCAAAGCATCCAAACAGTACCATTCGCCAATTTTTTGTTCTTCAAGTTTAAATGAACAATGAGCCCCAATGGTTAATCCTTTATCGGAAATTACTTGTAACTTTCGACAAGTAGAACAATGAATGGAACAGGTAGACGGTTGAAATCTTTGTATACATTGCTTCTATATAATCCAAGAAACATATATTCAAAGCATTCAAACAGTACCATTCGCCAATTTTTTGTTCTTCAAGTTTAAGTGAACTACGAGCCCCATTGTTAATCCTTTAAAGAAATTATTTGTAAATTTTGACAAGTAGAACAATGAATGGAATAGGTAGACGGTTGAAATCATTGTATATATTGCTTCTATATAGTCTAAGAAACATATCTGCAAATAATCCAAACAGTACAATTCGCCAATTATTTGATCTACAAGTTTAAGTAAACTACGAGCCCCATTGTTAATACTTTAACGGAAATTATTTGTAACTTGCGACAAGTAGAACAATGAATGGAACAGGTAGACTGTTGAAATCATTGTATATATTGCTTCTATATAGTCTGAGAAACATATATGCAAAGCATCCAAACAGTACAATTCGCCAATTTTTTGTTCTTCAAGTTTAAGTGAACTACGAGCCCCATTGTTAATCCTTTATCGGAAATTATTTGTAACTTTCGATAAGTAGAACAGTGAATGGAACAGGTAGACGGTTTAAATCTTTGTATATATTGCTTCTATATAGTATAAGAAACATATATGCAAAGCATCCAAACAGTACAATTCGCCAATTTTTTGTTCTTCAAGTTTAAGTGAACAATGACACCCAATGGTTAATCCGTTATCGGAAATTATTTGTAACTTTCGACAAGTAGAACAATGAATGGAACAGGAGGACTGTTGAAATCTTTGTATATATTGCTTCTATATAGTCTAAGAAACGTATATCCGAAGCATCCAAACAGTACCATTCGCCAATTTTTTGTTCTACAAGTTTAAGTGAACAACGAGCCCCATTGTTTATCCTTTAAAGGAAATTATTTGTAACTTTCGACAATTAGAACAATGAATGGAATAGGTAGACGGTTGAAATCATTGTATATATTGCTTCTATATAGTCTAAGAAACATATATGCAAAGCATCCAAACAGTACAATTCGCCAATTTTTTGTTCTTCAAGATTAAGTGAACAACGAGCCCCATTGTTAATCCTTTAAAGGAAATTATTTGTAAATTTCGACAAGTAGAACAATGAATGGAACAGGTAGACGGATGAAATCTTTGTAGATATTGCATCTATATAGTCCAAGAAACATATATGCAAAGGATCCAAACAGTACAAGTCGCCAATTCATTGTTCTTCACGTTTAAGTGAACAACGAGCCCCATTGTTTATCCTTTAAAGGAAATTATTTCTAACTTTCGACAATTAGAACAATGAATGGAATAGGTAGACGGTTGAAATCATTGTATATATTGCTTCTATATAGTCTAAGAAACATATATGCAAAGCATCCAAACAGTACAATTCGCCAATTTTTTGTTCTTCAAGATTAAGTAAACTACGAGCCCCATTGTTAATCCTTTAAAGGAAATTATTTGTAAATTTCGACAAGTAGAACAATGAATGGAACAGGTAGACTGTTGAAATCATTGTATATATTGCTTCTATATAGTCTAAGAAACATATATGCAATGCATCCAAATAGTACAATTCACCAATTTTTTGTTCTTCAAGTTTAAGTAAACTACGATCCCCATTGTTAATCCCTTAACGGAAATTATTTGTAACTTTCGACAAGTAGAACAATGAATGGAACAGGTAGACGGTTGAAATCTTTGTATATATTGCTGCTATATAGTCTAAGAAACATATATGCAAAGCATCCAAACAGTACAATTCGCCAATTTTTTGTTCTTCAAGTTTAAGTGAACAATGTGCCCCAATGGTTTATCCTTTATCGGTAATTATTTGTAACTTTCGACAAGTAGAACAATGAATGGAACAGGTAGACGGTTGAAATCCTTGTATATATTGCGTCTATATAGTCTAAGAAACATATATGCAAAGCATCCAAACAGTACAATTCGCCAATTTATTGTTCTTCAAGTTTAAGTGAACAACGAGCCCCATTGTTAATCCTTTAAAGGAAATTATTTGTAAATTTCGACAAGTAGAACAATGAATAGAACAGGTAGACGGTTGAAATCTTTGTATATGTTGCTTCTATATAGTCTAAGAAACCTATATGCAAAGCATCTAAACAGTAACAATCGCCAATTTTTTGATCTTCAAGTTTAAGTGAACAGCGAGCCCCATTGATAATCATGAAATGGAAATTATTTGTAACTTTCTACAAGTAGAACAATGAATAGTACAGGTAGACGGGTGAAATCTTTCTATATATTGCTTCTAAATAGTCTAAGAAACATATATGCAAAGCATCCAAACAGTACCATTCGCCAATTTTTTGTTCTTCAAGTTTAAGTGAACAATGAGACCCATTGTTAATCCTTTATCGGAAATTATTTGTAACTTTCGACAAGTAGAACAATGAATGGAACAGGTAGACGGTTGAAATCTTTGTATATATTGCTTCTATATAGTCTAAGAAACATATATGCAAAGCATCCAAACAGTACAATTCGCCAATTTTTTGTTCTTCAAGTTTAAGTAAACTACGATCCCCATTGATAATCCTTTAACGGAAATTAATTGTAACTTTCTAGAAGTAGAACAATGATTGGAACACGTAGACGGGTGAAATCTTTCTATATATTGCTTCTAAATAGCCAAAGAAACATATATGCAAAGCATCCAAACAGTACAATTCGCCAATTTTTTGTTCTTCAAGTTTAAGTGAACAGTGAGCCCCAATGGTTAATCCTTTATCGGAAATTATTTGTAACTTTCGACAAGTAGAACAATGAATGGAACAGGTAGACGGTTGAAATCTTTGTATATATTGCTTCTATATAGTCTAAGAAACATATATGCAAAGCATCCAAACAGTACAATTCGCCAATTTTTTGTTCTTCAAGATTAAGTGAACAACGAGCCCCATTGTTAATCCTTTAAAGGAAATTATTTGTAAATTTCGACAAGTAGAACAATGAATGGAACAGGTAGACGGATGAAATCTTTGTAGATATTGTATCTATATAGTCCAAGAAACATATATGCAAAGGATCCAAACAGTACAAGTCGCCAATTCATTGTTCTTCAAGTTTAAGTGAACAACGAGCCCCATTGTTTATCCATTAAAGGAAATTATTTCTAAATTTCGACAAGTAGAACAATGAATGGATCATGTAGACGGTTGAAATCATTGTATATATTGCTTCTATATAGTCTACGAAACATATATGCAAAGCATCCAAACAGTACCATTCGCCAATTTTTTGTTCTTCAAGTTTAAGTGAACTACGAGCCCCATTGTTAATCCTTTAAAGGAAATTATTTGTAACTTTCGACTAGTAGAACAATGAATGGAACAGGTAGACTGTTGAAATCATTGTATATATTGCTTCTATATAGTCTAAGAAACATATATGCAATGCATCCAAATAGTACAATTCGACAATTTTTTGTTCTTCAAGTTTAAGTGAACAATGAGACCCATTGTTAATCCTTTATCGGAAATTATTTGTAACTTTCGACAAGTAGAACAATGAATGGAACAGGTAGACTGTTGAAATCATTGTATATATTGCTTCTATATAGTCTAAGAAACATATATGCAATGCATCCAAATAGTACAATTCGACAATTTTTTGTTCTTCAAGTTTAAGTGAACAATGAGCCCCATTGTTAATCCTTTATCGGAAATTATTTGTAACTTTCGACAAGTAGAACAGTGAATGGAACAGGTAGACGGTTTAAATCTTTGTATATATTGCTTCTATATAGTATAAGAAACATATATGCAAAGCATCCAAACAGTACAATTCGCCAATTTTTTTTTTCTTCAAGTTTAAGTGAACAATGACACCCAATGGTTAATCCGTTATCGGAAATTATTTGTAACTTTCGACAAGTAGAACAATGAATGGAACAGGAGGACTGTTGAAATCTTTGTATATATTGCTTCTATATAGTCTAAGAAACGTATATCCGAAGCATCCAAACAGTACCATTCGCCAATTTTTTGTTCTACAAGTTTAAGTGAACAACGAGCCCCATTGTTTATCCTTTAAAGGAAATTATTTGTAACTTTCGACAATTAGAACAATGAATGGAATAGGTAGACGGTTGAAATCATTGTATATATTGCTTCTATATAGTCTAAGAAACATATATGCAAAGCATCCAAACAGTACAATTCGCCAATTTTTTGTTCTTCAAGATTAAGTGAACAACGAGCCCCATTGTTAATCCTTTAAAGGAAATTATTTGTAAATTTCGACAAGTAGAACAATGAATGGAACAGGTAGACGGATGAAATCTTTGTAGATATTGCATCTATATAGTCCAAGAAACATATATGCAAAGGATCCAAACAGTACTAGTCGCCAATTCATTGTTCTTCAAGTTTAAGTGAACAACGAGCCCCATTGTTTATCCTTTAAAGGAAATTATTTGTAACTTTCGACAATTAGAACAATGAATGGAATAGGTAGACGGTTGAAATCATTGTATATATTGCTTCTATATAGTCTAAGAAACATATATGCAAAGCATCCAAACAGTACAATTCGCCAATTTTTTGTTCTTCAAGATTAAGTAAACTACGAGCACCATTGTTAATCCTTTAAAGGAAATTATTTGTAAATTTCGACAAGTAGAACAATGAATGGAACAGGTAGACTGTTGAAATCATTGTATATATTGCTTCCATATAGTCTAAGAAACATATATGCAATGCATCCGAATAGTACAATTCGCCAATTTTTTGTTCTTCAAGTTTAAGTAAACTACGATCCCCATTGTTAATCCCTTAACGGAAATTATTTGTAACTTTCGACAAGTAGAACAATGAATGGAACAGGTAGACGGTTGAAATCTTTGTATATATTGCTGCTATATAGTCTAAGAAACATATATGCAAAGCATCCAAACAGTACAATTCGCCAATTTTTTGTTCTTCAAGTTTAAGTGAACAATGTGCCCCAATGGTTTCTCCTTTATCGGTAATTATTTGTAACTTTCGACAAGTAGAACAATGAATGGAACAGGTAGACGGTTGAAATCCTTGTATATATTGCTTCTAAATAGCCAAAGAAACATATATGCAAAGCATCCAAACAGTACAATTCGCCAATTTTTTGTTCTTCAAGTTTAAGTGAACAGTGAGCCCCAATGGTTAATCCTTTATCGGAAATTATTTGTAATTTTCGACAAGTAGAACAATGAATGGAACATGTAAACGGTTGAAATCTTTGTATATATTGCTTCTATATAATCTAAGAAACATATATGCAAAGCATCTAAACAGTAACAATCGCCAATTTTTTGATCTTCAAGTTTAAGTGAACAGCGAGCCCCATTGATAATCATGAAATGGAAATTATTTGCAACTTTCTACAAGTAGAACAATGAATAGTACAGGTAGACGGGTGAAATCTTTCTATATATTGCTTCTAAATAGTCTAAGAAATATATATGCAAAGCATCCAAACAGTACAATTCGCCAATTGTTTGTTCTTCAAGTTTAAGTGAACTACGAGCCCCGTTGTTAATCCTTTAAAGGATATTATTTGTAAATTTCGACAAGTAGAACAATGAATGGATCAGGCAGACGGTTGAAATCATTGTATATATGGCTTCTATATAATCTACGAAACATATATGCAAAGCATCCAAACAGTACAATACGCCAATTTTTTGTTCTTCAAGTTTAAGTGAACTACGAGCCCCATTGTTAATCCTTTAACGGAAATTAATTGTAACTTTCTACAAGTAGAAAAATGATTGGAACACGTAGACGGTTGAAATCTTTGTATATATTGCTTCCGTATAGTCTAAGAAACATGTACGCAAAGCATTCAAACAGTACCATTCGCCAATTTTTTGTTCTTCAAGTTTAAATGAACAATGAGCCCCAATAGTTAATCCTTTATCGGAAATTACTTGTAACTTTCGACAAGTAGAACAAGGAATGGAACAGGTAGACGGTTGAAATCATTGTATATATTGCTTCTATATAGTCTAAGAAACATATATGCAAAGCATCCAAACAGTACAAGTCGCCAATTCATTGTTCTTCAAGTTTAAGTGAACAACGAGCCGAATTTTTAATCCTTTAAAGGAAATTATTTGTAACTTTCGACAAGTAGAACAAGGAATGGAACAGGTAGACGGTTGAAATCATTTTATATATTGCTTCTATATAGTCTAAGAAACATATATGCAAAGCATCCAAACGGTAACATTCGCCAATTTTTTGTTCTTCAAGTTTAAGTGAACTACGAGCCCAATTGTTAATCCTTTATCGGAAATTATTTGTAAATTTCGACAAGTAGAACAATGATTGGAACACGTAGACGGTTGAAATCTTTGTATATATTGCTTCCATATAGTCTAAGAAACATGTACGCAAAGTATCCAAACAGTACCATTCGCCAATTTTCTGTTCTTCAAGTTTAAGTGAACAATGAGCCCCAATGGTTAATCCTTTATCGGAAATTATTTGTAATTTTCGACAAGTAGAACAATGAATGGAACATGTAAACGGTTGAAATCTTTGTATATATTGCTTCTATATAATCTAAGAAACATATATGCAAAGCATCTAAACAGTAACAATCGCCAATTTTTTGATCTTCAAGTTTAAGTGAACAGCGAGCCCCATTGATAATCATGAAATGGAAATTATTTGTAACTTTCTACAAGTAGAACAATGAATAGTACAGGTAGACGGGTGAAATCTTTCTATATATTGCTTCTAAATAGTCTAAGAAATATATATGCAAAGCATCCAAACAGTACAATTCGCCAATTGTTTGTTCTTCAAGTTTAAGTGAACTACGAGCCCCATTGTTAATCCTTTAAAGGATATTATTTGTAAATTTCGACAAGTAGAACAATGAATGGATCAGGTAGACGGTTGAAATCATTGTATATATGGCTTCTATATAATCTACGAAACATATATGCAAAGCATCCAAACAGTACAATTCGCCAATTTTTTGTTCTTCAAGTTTAAGTGAACTACGAGCCCCATTGTTAATCCTTTAACGGAAATTAATTGTAACTTTCTACAAGTAGAAAAATGATTGGAACACGTAGACGGTTGAAATCTTTGTATACATTGCTTCTATATAATCCAAGAAACATATATTCAAAGCATTCAAACAGTACCATTCGCCAATTTTTTGTTCTTCAAGTTTAAGTGAACTACGAGCCCCATTGTTAATCCTTTAAAGAAATTATTTGTAAATTTTGACAAGTAGAACAATGAATGGAATAGGTAGACGGTTGAAATCATTGTATATATTGCTTCTATATAGTCTAAGAAACATATCTGCAAATAATCCAAACAGTACAATTCGCCAATTATTTGATCTACAAGTTTAAGTAAACTACGAGCCCCATTGTTAATACTTTAACGGAAATTATTTGTAACTTGCGACAAGTAGAACAATGAATGGAACAGGTAGACTGTTGAAATCATTGTATATATTGCTTCTATATAGTCTGAGAAACATATATGCAAAGCATCCAAACAGTACAATTCGCCAATTTTTTGTTCTTCAAGTTTAAGTGAACTACGAGCCCCATTGTTAATCCTTTATCGGAAATTATTTGTAACTTTCGATAAGTAGAACAGTGAATGGAACAGGTAGACGGTTTAAATCTTTGTATATATTGCTTCTATATAGTATAAGAAACATATATGCAAAGCATCCAAACAGTACAATTCGCCAATTTTTTGTTCTTCAAGTTTAAGTGAACAATGACACCCAATGGTTAATCCGTTATCGGAAATTATTTGTAACTTTCGACAAGTAGAACAATGAATGGAACAGGAGGACTGTTGAAATCTTTGTATATATTGCTTCTATATAGTCTAAGAAACGTATATCCGAAGCATCCAAACAGTACCATTCGCCAATTTTTTGTTCTACAAGTTTAAGTGAACAACGAGCCCCATTGTTTATCCTTTAAAGGAAATTATTTGTAACTTTCGACAATTAGAACAATGAATGGAATAGGTAGACGGTTGAAATCATTGTATATATTGCTTCTATATAGTCTAAGAAACATATATGCAAAGCATCCAAACAGTACAATTCGCCAATTTTTTGTTCTTCAAGATTAAGTGAACAACGAGCCCCATTGTTAATCCTTTAAAGGAAATTATTTGTAAATTTCGACAAGTAGAACAATGAATGGAACAGGTAGACGGATGAAATCTTTGTAGATATTGCATCTATATAGTCCAAGAAACATATATGCAAAGGATCCAAACAGTACAAGTCGCCAATTCATTGTTCTTCACGTTTAAGTGAACAACGAGCCCCATTGTTTATCCTTTAAAGGAAATTATTTCTAACTTTCGACAATTAGAACAATGAATGGAATAGGTAGACGGTTGAAATCATTGTATATATTGCTTCTATATAGTCTAAGAAACATATATGCAAAGCATCCAAACAGTACAATTCGCCAATTTTTTGTTCTTCAAGATTAAGTAAACTACGAGCCCCATTGTTAATCCTTTAAAGGAAATTATTTGTAAATTTCGACAAGTAGAACAATGAATGGAACAGGTAGACGGTTGAAATCTTTGTATATATTGCTGCTATATAGTCTAAGAAACATATATGCAAAGCATCCAAACAGTACAATTCGCCAATTTTTTGTTCTTCAAGTTTAAGTGAACAATGTGCCCCAATGGTTTATCCTTTATCGGTAATTATTTGTAACTTTCGACAAGTAGAACAATGAATGGAACAGGTAGACGGTTGAAATCCTTGTATATATTGCGTCTATATAGTCTAAGAAACATATATGCAAAGCATCCAAACAGTACAATTCGCCAATTTATTGTTCTTCAAGTTTAAGTGAACAACGAGCCCCATTGTTAATCCTTTAAAGGAAATTATTTGTAAATTTCGACAAGTAGAACAATGAATAGAACAGGTAGACGGTTGAAATCTTTGTATATGTTGCTTCTATATAGTCTAAGAAACCTATATGCAAAGCATCTAAACAGTAACAATCGCCAATTTTTTGATCTTCAAGTTTAAGTGAACAGCGAGCCCCATTGATAATCATGAAATGGAAATTATTTGTAACTTTCTACAAGTAGAACAATGAATAGTACAGGTAGACGGGTGAAATCTTTCTATATATTGCTTCTAAATAGTCTAAGAAACATATATGCAAAGCATCCAAACAGTACCATTCGCCAATTTTTTGTTCTTCAAGTTTAAGTGAACAATGAGACCCATTGTTAATCCTTTATCGGAAATTATTTGTAACTTTCGACAAGTAGAACAATGAATGGAACAGGTAGACGGTTGAAATCTTTGTATATATTGCTTCTATATAGTCTAAGAAACATATATGCAAAGCATCCAAACAGTACAATTCGCCAATTTTTTGTTCTTCAAGTTTAAGTAAACTACGATCCCCATTGATAATCCTTTAACGGAAATTAATTGTAACTTTCTAGAAGTAGAACAATGATTGGAACACGTAGACGGGTGAAATCTTTCTATATATTGCTTCTAAATAGCCAAAGAAACATATATGCAAAGCATCCAAACAGTACAATTCGCCAATTTTTTGTTCTTCAAGTTTAAGTGAACAGTGAGCCCCAATGGTTAATCCTTTATCGGAAATTATTTGTAACTTTCGACAAGTAGAACAATGAATGGAACAGGTAGACGGTTGAAATCTTTGTATATATTGCTTCTATATAGTCTAAGAAACATATATGCAAAGCATCCAAACAGTACAATTCGCCAATTTTTTGTTCTTCAAGATTAAGTGAACAACGAGCCCCATTGTTAATCCTTTAAAGGAAATTATTTGTAAATTTCGACAAGTAGAACAATGAATGGAACAGGTAGACGGATGAAATCTTTGTAGATATTGTATCTATATAGTCCAAGAAACATATATGCAAAGGATCCAAACAGTACAAGTCGCCAATTCATTGTTCTTCAAGTTTAAGTGAACAACGAGCCCCATTGTTTATCCATTAAAGGAAATTATTTCTAAATTTCGACAAGTAGAACAATGAATGGATCATGTAGACGGTTGAAATCATTGTATATATTGCTTCTATATAGTCTACGAAACATATATGCAAAGCATCCAAACAGTACCATTCGCCAATTTTTTGTTCTTCAAGTTTAAGTGAACTACGAGCCCCATTGTTAATCCTTTAAAGGAAATTATTTGTAACTTTCGACTAGTAGAACAATGAATGGAACAGGTAGACTGTTGAAATCATTGTATATATTGCTTCTATATAGTCTAAGAAACATATATGCAATGCATCCAAATAGTACAATTCGACAATTTTTTGTTCTTCAAGTTTAAGTGAACAATGAGACCCATTGTTAATCCTTTATCGGAAATTATTTGTAACTTTCGACAAGTAGAACAATGAATGGAACAGGTAGACTGTTGAAATCATTGTATATATTGCTTCTATATAGTCTAAGAAACATATATGCAATGCATCCAAATAGTACAATTCGACAATTTTTTGTTCTTCAAGTTTAAGTGAACAATGAGCCCCATTGTTAATCCTTTATCGGAAATTATTTGTAACTTTCGACAAGTAGAACAGTGAATGGAACAGGTAGACGGTTTAAATCTTTGTATATATTGCTTCTATATAGTATAAGAAACATATATGCAAAGCATCCAAACAGTACAATTCGCCAATTTTTTTTTTCTTCAAGTTTAAGTGAACAATGACACCCAATGGTTAATCCGTTATCGGAAATTATTTGTAACTTTCGACAAGTAGAACAATGAATGGAACAGGAGGACTGTTGAAATCTTTGTATATATTGCTTCTATATAGTCTAAGAAACGTATATCCGAAGCATCCAAACAGTACCATTCGCCAATTTTTTGTTCTACAAGTTTAAGTGAACAACGAGCCCCATTGTTTATCCTTTAAAGGAAATTATTTGTAACTTTCGACAATTAGAACAATGAATGGAATAGGTAGACGGTTGAAATCATTGTATATATTGCTTCTATATAGTCTAAGAAACATATATGCAAAGCATCCAAACAGTACAATTCGCCAATTTTTTGTTCTTCAAGATTAAGTGAACAACGAGCCCCATTGTTAATCCTTTAAAGGAAATTATTTGTAAATTTCGACAAGTAGAACAATGAATGGAACAGGTAGACGGATGAAATCTTTGTAGATATTGCATCTATATAGTCCAAGAAACATATATGCAAAGGATCCAAACAGTACTAGTCGCCAATTCATTGTTCTTCAAGTTTAAGTGAACAACGAGCCCCATTGTTTATCCTTTAAAGGAAATTATTTGTAACTTTCGACAATTAGAACAATGAATGGAATAGGTAGACGGTTGAAATCATTGTATATATTGCTTCTATATAGTCTAAGAAACATATATGCAAAGCATCCAAACAGTACAATTCGCCAATTTTTTGTTCTTCAAGATTAAGTAAACTACGAGCACCATTGTTAATCCTTTAAAGGAAATTATTTGTAAATTTCGACAAGTAGAACAATGAATGGAACAGGTAGACTGTTGAAATCATTGTATATATTGCTTCCATATAGTCTAAGAAACATATATGCAATGCATCCGAATAGTACAATTCGCCAATTTTTTGTTCTTCAAGTTTAAGTAAACTACGATCCCCATTGTTAATCCCTTAACGGAAATTATTTGTAACTTTCGACAAGTAGAACAATGAATGGAACAGGTAGACGGTTGAAATCTTTGTATATATTGCTGCTATATAGTCTAAGAAACATATATGCAAAGCATCCAAACAGTACAATTCGCCAATTTTTTGTTCTTCAAGTTTAAGTGAACAATGTGCCCCAATGGTTTCTCCTTTATCGGTAATTATTTGTAACTTTCGACAAGTAGAACAATGAATGGAACAGGTAGACGGTTGAAATCCTTGTATATATTGCTTCTAAATAGCCAAAGAAACATATATGCAAAGCATCCAAACAGTACAATTCGCCAATTTTTTGTTCTTCAAGTTTAAGTGAACAGTGAGCCCCAATGGTTAATCCTTTATCGGTAATTATTTGTAAATTTCGACAAGTAGAACAATGAATGGAACAGGTTGACTGTTGAAATCATTGTATATATTGCTTCTATATAGTCTAAGAAATATATATGCATAGCTTCCAAACAGTACAATTCGCCAATTTTTTGCTCTTTAAGTTTAAGTGAACTACGAGCCCCATTGTTAATCCTTTAAAGGAAATTATTTGTAAATTTCGGCAAGTAGAACAATGAATGGAATAGGTAGACGGTTGAAATCATTGTATATATTGCTTCTATATAGTCTAAGAAACATATATGCAAAGCATCCAAACAGTACCATTCGCCAATTTTTTGTTCTTCAAGTTTAAGTGAACAGTGAGCCCCAATGGTTAATCCTTTATCGGTAATTATTTGTAAATTTCGATAAGTAGAACAATGAATGGAACAGGTTGACTGTTGAAATCATTGTATATATTGCTTCTACATAGTCTAAGAAACATATATGCATAGCGTCCAAACAGTACAATTCGCCAATTTTTTGCTCTTTAAGTTTAAGTGAACTACGAGCCCCATTGTTAATCCTTTAAAGGAAATTATTTGTAAATTTCGGCAAGTAGAACAATGAATGGAACAGGTAGACGGTTGAAATCCTTGTATATATTGCGTCTATATAGTCTAAGAAACATATATGCAAAGCATCCAAACAGTACAATTCGCCAATTTATTGTTCTTGAAGTTTAAGTGAACAACGAGCCCCATTGTTAATCCTTTAAAGGAAATTATTTGTAAATTTCGACAAGTAGAACAATGAATAGAACAGGTAGACGGTTGAAATCTTTGTATATGTTGCTTCTATATAGTCTAAGAAACCTATATGCAAAGCATCTAAACAGTAACAATCGCCAATTTTTTGATCTTCAAGTTTAACTGAACAGCGAGCCCCATTGATAATCATGAAATGGAAATTATTTGTAACTTTCTACAAGTAGAACAATGAATAGTACAGGTAGACGGGTGAAATCTTTCTATATATTGCTTCTAAATAGTCTAAGAAACATATATGCAAAGCATCCAAACAGTACCATTCGCCAATTTTTTGTTCTTCAAGTTTAAGTGAACAATGAGACCCATTGTTAATCCTTTATCGGAAATTATTTGTAACTTTCGACAAGTAGAACAATGAATGGAACAGGTAGACGGTTGAAATCTTTGTATATATTGCTTCTATATAGTCTAAGAAACATATATGCAAAGCATCCAAACAGTACAATTCGCCAATTTTTTGTTCCTCCAGTTTAAGTGAACAATGAGCCCCAATGGTTAATCCTTTATCGGAAATTATTTGTAACTTTCGACAAGTAGAACAATGAATGGAACAGGTAGACGGTTGAAATCATTGTATATATTGCTTCTATAGAGTCTAAGAAACATATATGCAAAGCATCCAAACAGTACAATTCGCCAATTTTTTGTTCTTCAAGTTTAAGTAAACTACGATCCCCATTGTTAATCCTTTAACGGAAATTAATTGTAACTTTCTACAAGTAGAACAATGATTGGAACACGTAGACGTGTGAAATCTTTCTATATATTGCTTCTAAATAGTCAAAGAAACATATATGCAAAGCATCCAAACAGTACAATTCGCCAATTTTTTGTTCTTCAAGTTTAAGCGAACAGTGAGCCCCAATGGTTAATCCTTTACCGGTAATTATTTGTAACTTTCGACAAGTAGAACAATGAATAGTACAGGTAGACGGGTGAAATCTTTCTATATATTGCTTCTAAATAGTCTAAGAAACATATATGCAAAGCATCCAAACAGTACAATACGCCAATTATTTGATCTTCAAGTTTAAGTGAACTACGAGCCCCATTGTTAATACTTTAACGGAAATTATTTGTAACTTTCTACAAGTAGAACAATGTATAGAACAGGTAGACGGTTGAAATCTTTGTATATATTGCTTCTATATAATCTAAGAAACATATATGCAAAGCATCCAAACAGTACAATTCGCCAATTTTTTGTTCTTCAAGTTTAAGTGAACAATGAGCCCCAATGGTTAGTCCTTTATCTGTAATTATTTGTAACTTTCGACAAGTAGAACAATGAATGGAACAGGTAGACGGTTGAAATCATTGTATATATTGCTTCCATATAGTTTAAGAAACATGTACGCAAAGCATCCAAACAGTACCATTCGCCAATTTTTTGTTCTTCAAGTTTAAGTAAACTACGATCCCCATTGTTAATCCCTTAACGGAAATTATTTGTAACTTTCGACAAGTAGAACAGTGAATGGAACAGGTAGACGGTTGAAATCTTTGTATATATTGCTTCTATATAGCCTACGAAACATATATGCAAAGCATCCAAACAGTACAATTCGCCAATTTTTTGTTCTTCAAGTTTAAGTGAACTACGAGCCCCATTGTTAATCCTTTAACGGAAATTAATTGTAACTTTCTACAAGTAGAACAATGATTGGAACACGCAGACGGTTGAAATCATTGTATATATTGCGTCTATATAGTCTAAGAAACATATATGCAAAGCATCCAAACAGTACAATTCGCCAATTTTTTGTTCTTCAAGTTTAAGTGAACAATGAGCCCCATTGTTAATCCTTTATCGGAAATTATTTGTAACTTTCGACAAGTAGAACAATGAATGGAACAGGTAGACGGTTGAAATCATGGTATATATTGCTTCTATATAATCTACGAAACATGTATGCAAAGCATCCAAACTGTACAATTCGCCAATTTTTTGTTCCTCCAGTTTAAGTGAACAATGAGCCCCAATGGTTAATCCTTTATCGGAAATTATTTGTAACTTTCGACAAGTAGAACAATGAATGGAACAGGTAGACGGTTGAAATCATTGTATATATTGCTTCTATATAGTCTAAGAAACATATATGCAAAGCATCCAAACAGTACAATTCGCCAATTTTTTGTTCTTCAAGTTTAAGTGAACTACGAGCCCCATTGTTAATCCTTTAACGGAAATTAATTGTAACTTTCTACAAGTAGAACAATGATTGGAACACGTAGACGGTTGAAGTCTTTGTATATATTGCTTCCATATAGTCTAAGAAACATGTACGCAAAGCATCCAAACAGTACCATTCGCCAATTTTTTGTTCTTCAAGTTTAAGTGAACAGTGAGCTCCAATGGTTAATCCTTTATCGGTAATTATTTGTAAATTTCGACAAGTAGAACAATGAATGGAACAGGTTGACTGTTGAAATCATTGTATATATTGCTTCTATATAGTCTAAGAAATATATATGCATAGCTTCCAAACAGTACAATTCGCCAATTTTTTGCTCTTTAAGTTTAAGTGAACTACGAGCCCCATTGTTAATCCTTTAAAGGAAATTATTTGTAAATTTCGGCAAGTAGAACAATGAATGGAACAGGTAGACGGTTGAAATCATTGTATATATTGCTTCTATATAGTCTAAGAAACATATATGCAAAGCATCCAAACAGTACCATTCGCCAATTTTTTGTTCTTCAAGTTTAAGTGAACAGTGAGCCCCAATGGTTAATCCTTTATCGGTAATTATTTGTAAATTTCGATAAGTAGAACAATGAATGGAACAGGTTGACTGTTGAAATCATTGTATATATTGCTTCTACATAGTCTAAGAAACATATATGCATAGCGTCCAAACAGTACAATTCGCCAATTTTTTGCTCTTTAAGTTTAAGTCAACTACGAGCCCCATTGTTAATCCTTTAAAGGAAATTATTTGTAAATTTCGGCAAGTAGAACAATGAATGGAACAGGTAGACGGTTGAAATCCTTGTATATATTGCGTCTATATAGTCTAAGAAACATATATGCAAAGCATCCAAACAGTACAATTCGCCAATTTATTGTTCTTCAAGTTTAAGTGAACAACGAGCCCCATTGTTAATCCTTTAAAGGAAATTATTTGTAAATTTCGACAAGTAGAACAATGAATAGAACAGGTAGACGGTTGAAATCTTTGTATATGTTGCTTCTATATAGTCTAAGAAACCTATATGCAAAGCATCTAAACAGTAACAATCGCCAATTTTTTGATCTTCAAGTTTAAGTGAACAGCGAGCCCCATTGATAATCATGAAATGGAAATTATTTGTAACTTTCTACAAGTAGAACAATGAATAGTACAGGTAGACGGGTGAAATCTTTCTATATATTGCTTCTAAATAGTCTAAGAAACATATATGCAAAGCATCCAAACAGTACCATTCGCCAATTTTTTGATCTTCAAGTTTAAGTGAACAATGAGACCCATTGTTAATCCTTTATCGGAAATTATTTGTAACTTTCGACAAGTAGAACAATGAATGGAACAGGTAGACGGTTGAAATCTTTGTATATATTGCTTCTATATAGTCTAAGAAACATATGTGCAAAGCATCCAAACAGTACAATTCGCCAATTATTTCATCTTCATGTTTAAGTGAACTACGAGCCCCATTGTTAATCCTTTATCGGAAATTATTTGTAACTTTCGACAAGTAGAACAATGAATGGAACAGGTAGACGGTTGAAATCTTTGTATATATTGCTTCTATATAGTCTAAGAAACATATATGCAAAGCATCCAAACAGTACAATTCGCCAATTTTTTGTTCCTCCAGTTTAAGTGAACAATGAGCCCCAATGGTTAATCCTTTATCGGAAATTATTTGTAACTTTCGACAAGTAGAACAATGAATGGAACAGGTAGACGGTTGAAATCATTGTATATATTGCTTCTATATAGTCTAAGAAACATATATGCAAAGCATCCAAACAGTACAATTCGCCAATTTTTTGTTCTTCAAGTTTAAGTGAACTACGAGCCCCATTGTTAATCCTTTAAAGGAAATTATTTGTAAATTTCGACAAGTAGAACAATGAATAGAACAGGTAGACGGTTGAAATCTTTGTATATGTTGCTTCTATATGGTCTAAGAAACCTATATGCAAAGCATCTAAACAGTAACAATCGCCAATTTTTTGATCTTCAAGTTTAAGTGAACAGCGAGCCCCATTGATAATCATGAAATGGAAATTATTTGTAACTTTCTACAAGTAGAACAATGAATCGTACAGGTAGACGGGTGAAATCTTTCTATATATTGCTTCTAAATAGTCTAAGAAACATATATGCAAAGCATCCAAACAGTACCATTCGCCAATTTTTTGTTCTTCAAGTTTAAGTGAACTACGAGCCCCATTGTTAATCCTTTAAAGGAAATTATTTGTAAATTTCGACAAGTAGAACAATGAATAGAACAGGTAGACGGTTGAAATCTTTGTATATGTTGGTTCTATATAGTCTAAGAAACCTATATGCAAAGCATCTAAACAGTAACAATCGCCAATTTTTTGATCTTCAAGTTTAAGTGAACAGCGAGCCCCATTGATAATCATGAAATGGAAATTATTTGTAACTTTCTACAAGTAGAACAAATGAATAGTACAGGTAGACGGGTGAAATCTTTCTATATATTGCTTCTAAATAGTCTAAGAAACATATATGCAAAGCATCCAAACAGTACCATTCGCCAATTTTTTGTTCTTCAAGTTTAAGTGAACAATGAGACCCATTGTTAATCCTTTATCGGAAATTATTTGTAACTTTCGACAAGTAGAACAATGAATGGAACAGGTAGACGGTTAAAATCTTTGTATATATTGCTTCTATATAGTCTAAGAAACATATATGCAAAGCATCCAAACAGTATAATTCGCCAATTTTTTGTTCTTCAAGTTTAAGTGAACTACGAGCCCCATTGTTAATCCTTTAAAGGAAATTATTTGTAAATTTCGACAAGTAGAACAATGAATAGAACAGGTAGACGGTTGAAATCTTTGTATATGTTGGTTCTATATAGTCTAAGAAACCTATATGCAAAGCATCTAAACAGTAACAATCGCCAATTTTTTGATCTTCAAGTTTAAGTGAACAGCGAGCCCCATTGATAATCATGAAATGGAAATTATTTGTAACTTTCTACAAGTAGAACAAATGAATAGTACAGGTAGACGGGTGAAATCTTTCTTTATATTGCTTCTAAATAGTCTAAGAAACATATATGCAAAGCATCCAAACAGTACCATTCGCCAATTTTTTGTTCTTCAAATTTAAGTGAACAATGAGACCCATTGTTAATCCTTTATCGGAAATTATTTGTAACTTTCGACAAGTAGAACAATGAATGGAACAGGTAGACGGTTGAAATCTTTGTATATATTGCTTCTATATAGACTAAGAAACATATATGCAAAGCATCCAAACAGTACAATTCGCCAATTTATTGTTCTTCAAGTTTAAGTGAACAATGAGCCCCAATGGTTAATCCTTTATCGGAAATTATTTGTAACTTTCGACAAGTAGAACAATGAATGGAACAGGTAGACGGTTGAAATGTTTGTATATATTGCTTCTATATAGTCTAAGAAACATATATGCAAAGCATCCAAACAGTACCATTCGCCAATTTTTTGTTCTTCAAGTTTAAGTGAACTACGAGCCCCGTTGTTAATCCTTTAAAGGAAATTATTTGTAACTTTCGACAAGTAGAACAATGAATGGAACAGGTAGACGGTTGAAATCTTTGTATATATTGCTTCTATATAGTCTAAGGAACATATATGCAAAGCATCCAAACAGTACAATTCGCCAATTTTTTGTTCCTTCAGTTTAAGTGAACAATGAGCCCCAATGGTTAATCCTTTATCGGAAATTATTTGTAACTTTCGACAAGTAGAACAATGAATGGAACAGGTAGACAATTGAAATCTTTGTATATATTGCTTCTATATAGTCTAAGAAACATATGTGCAAAGCATCCAAACAGTACAATTCGCCCATTATTTCATCTTCATGTTTAAGTGAACAGCGAGCCCCATTGATAATCATGAAATGGAAATTATTTGTAACTTTCTACAAGTAGAACAATGAATAGTACAGGTCGACGGGTGAAATCTTTCTATATATTGCTTCTAAATAGTCTAAGAAACACATATGCAAAGCATCCAAACAGTACAATTCGCCAATTTATTGTTCTTCAAGTTTAAGTGAACTACGAGCCCCATTGTTAATCCTTTAACGGAAATTATTTCTAACTTTCGACAAGTAGAACAATGAATGGAACAGGTAGACGGTTGAAATCTTTGTATATATTGCTTCTATATAGTCTAAGAAACATATATGCAAAGCATCCAAACAGTACAATTCGCCAATTATTTCATCTTCATGTTTAAGTGAACTGCGAGCCCCATTGATAATCATGAAATGGAAATTATTTGTAACTTTCTACAATTAGAACAATGAATAGTACAGGTAGACGGGTGAAATCTTTCTATATATTGCTTCTAAATAGTCTAAGAAACACATATGCAAAGCATCCAAAGAGTACAATTCGCCAATTTATTGTTCTTCAAGTTTAAGTGAACAACGAGCCCCATTGTTAATCCTCTAAAGGAAATTATTTGTAACTTTCGACAAGTAGAACAATGAATGGAACAGGTAGACTGTTGAAATCATTGTATATATTGCTTCTATATAGTCTAAGAAACATATATGCAAAGTATCCAAACAGTACAATTCGCCAATTTTTTGTTCTTCAAGTTTAAGTAAACAACGATCCCCATTGTTAATCCTTTAACGGAAATTAATTGTAACTTTCTACAAGTAGAACAATGATTGGAAAACGCAGACGGGTGAAATCTTTCTATATATTGCTTCTAAATAGTCAAAGAAACATATATGCAAAGCATCCAAATAGTACAATTCGCCAATTTTTTGTTCATCAAGTTTAAGTGAACAGTGAGCCCCATTGTTAATCCTTTAAAGGAAATTATTTGTAAATTTCGACAAGTAGAACAATGAATAGAACAGGTAGACGGTTGAAATCTTTGTATATGTTGCTTCTATATAGTCTAAGAAACCTATATGCAAAGCATCTAAACAGTAACAATCGCCAATTTTTTGATCTTCAAGTTTAAGTGAACAGCGAGCCCCATTGATAATCATGAAATGGAAATTATTTGTAACTTTCTACAAGTAGAACAATGAATCGTACAGGTAGACGGGTGAAATCTTTCTATATATTGCTTCTAAATAGTCTAAGAAACATATATGCAAAGCATCCAAACAGTACCATTCGCCAATTTTTTGTTCTTCAAGTTTAAGTGAACTACGAGCCCCATTGTTAATCCTTTAAAGGAAATTATTTGTAAATTTCGACAAGTAGAACAATAAATGGAACAGGTAGACGGTTGAAATCTTTGTATACATTGCTTCTATATAGTCTAAGAAACATATATGCAAAGCATCCAAACAGTACAATTCGCCAATTTATTGTTCTTCAAGTTTAAGTGAACAACGAGCCCCATTGTTAATCCTTTAAAGGAAATTATTTGTAAATTTCGACAAGTAGAACAATGAATAGAACAGGTAGACGGTTGAAATCTTTGTATATGTTGCTTCTATATAGTCTAAGAAACCTATATGCAAAGCATCTAAACAGTAACAATCGCCAATTTTTTGATCTTCAAGTTTAAGTGAACAGCGAGCCCCATTGATAATCATGAAATGGAAATTATTTGTAACTTTCTACAAGTAGAACAAATGAATAGTACAGGTAGACGGGTGAAATCTTTCTATATATTGCTTCTAAGTAGTCTAAGAAACATATATGCAAAGCATCCAAACAGTACCATTCGCCAATTTTTTGTTCTTCAAGTTTAAGTGAACAATGAGACCCATTGTTAATCCTTTATCGGAAATTATTTGTAACTTTCGACAAGTAGAACAATGAATGGAACAGGTAGACGGTTAAATTCTTTGTATATATTGCTTCTATATAGTCTAAGAAACATATATGCAAAGCATCCAAACAGTACAATTCGCCAATTTTTTGTTCTTCAAGTTTAAGTGAACTACGAGCCCCATTGTTAATCCTTTAAAGGAAATTATATGTAAATTTCGACAAGTAGAACAATGAATAGAACAGGTAGACGGCTGAAATCTTTGTATATGTTGGTTCTATATAGTCTAAGAAACCTATATGCAAAGCTTCTAAACAGTAACAATCGCCAATTTTTTGATCTTCAAGTTTAAGTGAACAGCGAGCCCCATTGATAATCATGAAATGGAAATTATTTGTAACTTTCTACAAGTAGAACAAATGAATAGTACAGGTAGACGGGTGAAATCTTTCTATATATTGCTTCTAAATAGTCTAAGAAACATATATGCAAAGCATCCAAACAGTACCATTCGCCAATTTTTTGTTCATCAAGTTTAAGTGAACAATGAGACCCATTGTTAATCCTTTATCGGAAATTATTTGTAACTTTCGACAAGTAGAACAATGAATGGAACAGGTAGACGGTTGAAATCTTTGTATATATTGCTTCTATATAGACTAAGAAACATATATGCAAAGCATCCAAACAGTACAATTCGCCAATTTTTTGTTCTTCAAGTTTAAGTGAACAATGAGCCCCAATGGTTAGTCCTTTATCTGTAATTATTTGTAACGTTCGACAAGTAGAACAATGAATGGAACAGTTAGACGGTTGAAATCATTGTATATATTGCTTCCATATAGTTTAAGAAACATGTACGCAAAGCATCCAAACAGTACCATTCGCCAATTTTTTGTTCTTCAAGTTTAAGTAAACTACGATCCCCATTGTTAATCCCTTAACGGAAATTATTTGTAACTTTCGACAAGTAGAACAGTGAATGGAACAGGTAGACGGTTGAAATCTTTGTATATATTGCTTCTATATAGCCTACGAAACATATATGCAAAGCATCCAAACAGTACAATTCGCCAATTTTTTGTTCTTCAAGTTTAAGTGAACTACGAGCCCCATTGTTAATCCTTTAACGGAAATTAATTGTAACTTTCGACAAGTAGAACAATGATTGGAACACGCAGACGGTTGAAATCATTGTATATATTGCGTCTATATAGTCTAAGAAACATATATGCAAAGCATCCAAACAGTACAATTCGCCAATTTTTTGTTCTTCAAGTTTAAGTGAACAATGAGCCCCATTGTTAATCCTTTATCGGAAATTATTTGTAACTTTCGACAAGTAGAACAATGAATGGAACAGGTAGACGGTTGAAATCTTTGTATATATTGCTTCTATATAGTCTAAGAAACATATATGCAAAGCATCCAAACAGTACAATTCGCCAATTTTTTGTTGTTCAAGTTTAAGTGAACAATGAGCCCCAATGGTTAATCCTTTATCGGTAATTATTTGTAACTTTCGACAAGTAGAACAATGAATGGAACAGGTAGACGGTTGAAATCATTGTATATATTGCGTCTATATAGTCTAAGAAACATATATGCAAAGCATCCAAACAGTACAATTCGCCAATTTTTTGTTCTTCAAGTTTAAGTGAACTACGAGCCCCATTGTTAATCCTTTAACGGAAATTAATTGTAACTTTCTACAAGTAGAACAATGATTGGAACACGCAGACGGTTGAAGTCATTGTATATATTGCATCTATATAGTCTAAGAAACATATATGCAAAGCATCGAAACAGTACAATTCGCCAATTTTTTGTTCTTCAAGTTTAAGTGAACAATGAGCCCCATTGTTAATCCTTTATCGGAAATTATTTGTAACTTTCGACAAGTAGAACAATGAATGGAACAGGTAGACGGTTGAAATCTTTGTATATATTGCTGCTATATAGTCTAAGAAACATATATGCAAAGCATCCAAACAGTACAATTCGCCAATTTTTTGTTCTTCAAGTTTAAGTGAACAATGTGCCCCAATGGTTTATCCTTTATCGGTAATTATTTGTAACTTTCGACAAGTAGAACAATGAATGGAACAGGTAGACGGTTGAAATCCTTGTATATATTGCGTCTATATAGTCTAAGAAACATATATGCAAAGCATCCAAACAGTACAATTCGCCAATTTATTGTTCTTCAAGTTTAAGTGAACAACGAGCCCCATTGTTTATCCTTTAAAGGAAATTATTTGTAAATTTCGACAAGTAGAACAATGAATAGAACAGGTAGACGGTTGAAATCTTTGTATATGTTGCTTCTATATAGTCTAAGAAACCTATATGCAAAGCATCTAAACAGTAACAATCGCCAATTTTTTGATCTTCAAGTTTAAGTGAACAGCGAGCCCCATTGATAATCATGAAATGGAAATTATTTGTAACTTTCTACAAGTAGAACAAATGAATAGTACAGGTAGACGGGTGAAATCTTTCTTTATATTGCTTCTAAATAGTCTAAGAAACATATATGCAAAGCATCCAAACAGTACCATTCGCCAATTTTTTGTTCTTCAAATTTAAGTGAACAATGAGACCCATTGTTAATCCTTTATCGGAAATTATTTGTAACTTTCGACAAGTAGAACAATGAATGGAACAGGTAGACGGTTGAAATGTTTGTATATATTGCTTCTATATAGTCTAAGAAACATATATGCAAAGCATCCAAACAGTACCATTCGCCAATTTTTTGTTCTTCAAGTTTAAGTGAACTACGAGCCCCGTTGTTAATCCTTTAAAGGAAATTATTTGTAACTTTCGACAAGTAGAACAATGAATGGAACAGGTAGACGGTTGAAATCTTTGTATATATTGCTTCTATATAGTCTAAGAAACATATATGCAAAGCATCCAAACAGTACAATTCGCCAATTTTTTGTTCCTTCAGTTTAAGTGAACAATGAGCCCCAATGGTTAATCCTTTATCGGAAATTATTTGTAACTTTCGACAAGTAGAACAATGAATGGAACAGGTAGACAATTGAAATCTTTGTATATATTGCTTCTATATAGTCTAAGAAACATATGTGCAAAGCATCCAAACAGTACAATTCGCCCATTATTTCATCTTCATGTTTAAGTGAACAGCGAGCCCCATTGATAATCATGAAATGGAAATTATTTGTAACTTTCTACAAGTAGAACAATGAATAGTACAGGTCGACGGGTGAAATCTTTCTATATATTGCTTCTAAATAGTCTAAGAAACACATATGCAAAGCATCCAAACAGTACAATTCGCCAATTTATTGTTCTTCAAGTTTAAGTGAACTACGAGCCCCATTGTTAATCCTTTAACGGAAATTATTTGTAACTTTCGACAAGTAGAACAATGAATGGAACAGGTAGACGGTTGAAATCTTTGTATATATTGCTTCTATATAGTCTAAGAAACATATATGCAAAGCATCCAAACAGTACAATTCGCCAATTATTTCATCTTCATGTTTAAGTGAACTGCGAGCCCCATTGATAATCATGAAATGGAAATTATTTGTAACTTTCTACAATTAGAACAATGAATAGTACAGGTAGACGGGTGAAATCTTTCTATATATTGCTTCTAAATAGTCTAAGAAACACATATGCAAAGCATCCAAAGAGTACAATTCGCCAATTTATTGTTCTTCAAGTTTAAGTGAACAACGAGCCCCATTGTTAATCCTTTAAAGGAAATTATTTGTAACTTTCGACAAGTAGAACAATGAATGGAACAGGTAGACTGTTGAAATCATTGTATATATTGCTTCTATATAGTCTAAGAAACATATATGCAAAGTATCCAAACAGTACAATTCGCCAATTTTTTGTTCTTCAAGTTTAAGTAAACAACGATCCCCATTGTTAATCCTTTAACGGAAATTAATTGTAACTTTCTACAAGTAGAACAATGATTGGAAAACGCAGACGGGTGAAATCTTTCTATATATTGCTTCTAAATAGTCAAAGAAACATATATGCAAAGCATCCAAATAGTACAATTCGCCAATTTTTTGTTCATCAAGTTTAAGTGAACAGTGAGCCCCATTGTTAATCCTTTAAAGGAAATTATTTGTAAATTTCGACAAGTAGAACAATGAATAGAACAGGTAGACGGTTGAAATCTTTGTATATGTTGCTTCTATATAGTCTAAGAAACCTATATGCAAAGCATCTAAACAGTAACAATCGCCAATTTTTTGATCTTCAAGTTTAAGTGAACAGCGAGCCCCATTGATAATCATGAAATGGAAATTATTTGTAACTTTCTACAAGTAGAACAATGAATCGTACAGGTAGACGGGTGAAATATTTCTATATATTGCTTCTAAATAGTCTAAGAAACATATATGCAAAGCATCCAAACAGTACCATTCGCCAATTTTTTGTTCTTCAAGTTTAAGTGAACTACGAGCCCCATTGTTAATCCTTTAAAGGAAATTATTTGTAAATTTCGACAAGTAGAACAATAATTGGAACAGGTAGACGGTTGAAATCTTTGTATACATTGCTTCTATATAGTCTAAGAAACATATATGCAAAGCATCCAAACAGTACAATTCGCCAATTTATTGTTCTTCAAGTTTAAGTGAACAACGAGCCCCATTGTTAATCCTTTAAAGGAAATTATTTGTAAATTTCGACAAGTAGAACAATGAATAGAACAGGTAGACGGTTGAAATCTTTGTATATGTTGCTTCTATATAGTCTAAGAAACCTATATGCAAAGCATCTAAACAGTAACAATCGCCAATTTTTTGATCTTCAAGTTTAAGTGAACAGCGAGCCCCATTGATAATCATGAAATGGAAATTATTTGTAACTTTCTACAAGTAGAACAAATGAATAGTACAGGTAGACGGGTGAAATCTTTCTATATATTGCTTCTAAGTAGTCTAAGAAACATATATGCAAAGCATCCAAACAGTACCATTCGCCAATTTTTTGTTCTTCAAGTTTAAGTGAACAATGAGACCCATTGTTAATCCTTTATCGGAAATTATTTGTAACTTTCGACAAGTAGAACAATGAATGGAACAGGTAGACGGTTAAATTCTTTGTATATATTGCTTCTATATAGTCTAAGAAACATATATGCAAAGCATCCAAACAGTACAATTCGCCAATTTTTTGTTCTTCAAGTTTAAGTGAACTACGAGCCCCATTGTTAATCCTTTAAAGGAAATTATATGTAAATTTCGACAAGTAGAACAATGAATAGAACAGGTAGACGGTTGAAATCTTTGTATATGTTGGTTCTATATAGTCTAAGAAACCTATATGCAAAGCATCTAAACAGTAACAATCGCCAATTTTTTGATCTTCAAGTTTAAGTGAACAGCGAGCCCCATTGATAATCATGAAATGGAAATTATTTGTAACTTTCTACAAGTAGAACAAATGAATAGTACAGGTAGACGGGTGAAATCTTTCTATATATTGCTTCTAAATAGTCTAAGAAACATATATGCAAAGCATCCAAACAGTACCATTCGCCAATTTTTTGTTCATCAAGTTTAAGTGAACAATGAGACCCATTGTTAATCCTTTATCGGAAATTATTTGTAACTTTCGACAAGTAGAACAATGAATGGAACAGGTAGACGTTTGAAATCTTTGTATATATTGCTTCTATATAGACTAAGAAACATATATGCAAAGCATCCAAACAGTACAATTCGCCAATTTTTTGTTCTTCAAGTTTAAGTGAACAATGAGCCCCAATGGTTAGTCCTTTATCTGTAATTATTTGTAACTTTCGACAAGTAGAACAATGAATGGAACAGTTAGACGGTTGAAATCATTGTATATATTGCTTCCATATAGTTTAAGAAACATGTACGCAAAGCATCCAAACAGTACCATTCGCCAATTTTTTGTTCTTCAAGTTTAAGTAAACTACGATCCCCATTGTTAATCCCTTAACGGAAATTATTTGTAACTTTCGACAAGTAGAACAGTGAATGGAACAGGTAGACGGTTAAATTCTTTGTATATATTGCTTCTATATAGCCTACGAAACATATATGCAAAGCATCCAAACAGTACAATTCGCCAATTTTTTGTTCTTCAAGTTTAAGTGAACTACGAGCCCCATTGTTAATCCTTTAACGGAAATTAATTGTAACTTTCGACAAGTAGAACAATGATTGGAACACGCAGACGGTTGAAATCATTGTATATATTGCGTCTATATAGTCTAAGAAACATATATGCAAAGCATCCAAACAGTACAATTTGCCAATTTTTTGTTCTTCAAGTTTAAGTGAACAATGAGCCCCATTGTTAATCCTTTATCGGAAATTATTTGTAACTTTCGACAAGTAGAACAATGAATGGAACAGGTAGACGGTTGAAATCTTTGTATATATTGCTTCTATATAGTTTAAGAAACATATATGCAAAGCACCCAAACAGTACAATTCGCCAATTTTTTGTTGTTCAAGTTTAAGTGAACAATGAGCCCCAATGGTTAATCCTTTATCGGTAATTATTTGTAACTTTCGACAAGTAGAACAATGAATGGAACAGGTAGACGGTTGAAATCATTGTATATATTGCGTCTATATAGTCTAAGAAACATATATGCAAAGCATCCAAACAGTACAATTCGCCAATTTTTTGTTCTTCAAGTTTAAGTGAACTACGAGCCCCATTGTTAATCCTTTAACGGAAATTAATTGTAACTTTCTACAAGTAGAACAATGATTGGAACACGCAGACGGTTGAAGTCATTGTATATATTGCATCTATATAGTCTAAGAAACATATATGCAAAGCATCGAAACAGTACAATTCGCCAATTTTTTGTTCTTCAAGTTTAAGTGAACAATGAGCCCCATTGTTAATCCTTTATCGGAAATTATTTGTAACTTTCGACAAGTAGAACAATGAATGGAACAGGTAGACGGTTGAAATCTTTGTATATATTGCTGCTATATAGTCTAAGAAACATATATGCAAAGCATCCAAACAGTACAATTCGCCAATTTTTTGTTCTTCAAGTTTAAGTGAACAATGTGCCCCAATGGTTTATCCTTTATCGGTAATTATTTGTAACTTTCGACAAGTAGAACAATGAATGGAACAGGTAGACGGTTGAAATCCTTGTATATATTGCGTCTATATAGTCTAAGAAACATATATGCAAAGCATCCAAACAGTACAATTCGCCAATTTATTGTTCTTCAAGTTTAAGTGAACAACGAGCCCCATTGTTTATCCTTTAAAGGAAATTATTTGTAAATTTCGACAAGTAGAACAATGAATAGAACAGGTAGACGGTTGAAATCTTTGTATATGTTGCTTCTATATAGTCTAAGAAACCTATATGCAAAGCATCTAAACAGTAACAATCGCCAATTTTTTGATCTTCAAGTTTAAGTGAACAGCGAGCCCCATTGATAATCATGAAATGGAAATTATTTGTAACTTTCTACAAGTAGAACAAATGAATAGTACAGGTAGACGGGAGAAATCTTTCTATATATTGCTTCTAAATAGTCTAAGAAACATATATGCATAGCATCCAAACAGTACCATTCGCCAATTTTTTGTTCTTCAAGTTTAAGTGAACAGTGAGCCCCAATGGTTAATCCTTTATCGGTAATTATTTGTAAATTTCGATAAGTAGAACAATGAATGGAACAGGTTGACTGTTGAAATCATTGTATATATTGCTTCTATATAGTCTAAGAAACATATATGCATAGCGTCCAAACAGTACCATTCGCCAATTTTTTGTTCTTCAAGTTTAAGTGAACAATGAGACCCATTGTTAATCCTTTATCGGAAATTATTTGTAACTTTCGACAAGTAGAACAATGAATGGAACAGGTAGACGGCTAAAATCTTTGTATATATTGCTTCTATATAGTCTAAGAAACATATATGCAAAGCATCCAAACAGTACAATTCGCCAATTTTTTGTTCTTCAAGTTTAAGTGAACTACGAGCCCCATTGTTAATCCTTTAAAGGAAATTATTTGTAAATTTCGACAAGTAGAACAATGAATAGAACAGGTAGACGGTTGAAATCTTTGTATATGTTGGTTCTATATAGTCTAAGAAACCTATATGCAAAGCATCTAAACAGTAACAATCGCCAATTTTTTGATCTTCAAGTTTAAGTGAACAGCGAGCCCCATTGATAATCATGAAATGGAAATTATTTGTAACTTTCTACAAGTAGAACAAATGAATAGTACAGGTAGACGGGTGAAATCTTTCTATATATTGCTTCTAAATAGTCTAAGAAACATATATGCAAAGCATCCAAACAGTACCATTCGCCAATTTTTTGTTCTTCAAGTTTAAGTGAACAATGAGACCCATTGTTAATCCTTTATCGGAAATTATTTGTAACTTTCGACAAGTAGAACAATGAATGGAACAGGTAGACGGTTAAAATCTTTGTATATATTGCTTCTATATAGTCTAAGAAACATATATGCAAAGCATCCAAACAGTACAATTCGCCAATTTTTTGTTCTTCAAGTTTAAGTGAACTACGAGCCCCATTGTTAATCCTTTAAAGGAAATTATTTGTAAATTTCGACAAGTAGAACAATGAATAGAACAGGTAGACGGTTGAAATCTTTGTATATGTTGGTTCTATATAGTCTAAGAAACCTATATGCAAAGCATCTAAACAGTAACAATCGCCAATTTTTTGATCTTCAAGTTTAAGTGAACAGCGAGCCCCATTGATAATCATGAAATGGAAATTATTTGTAAATTTCTACAAGTAGAACAAATGAATAGTACAGGTAGACGGGTGAAATCTTTCTATATATTGCTTCTAAATAGTCTAAGAAACATATATGCAAAGCATCCAAACAGTACCATTCGCCAATTTTTTGTTCTTCAAATTTAAGTGAACAATGAGCCCCATTGTTAATCCTTTATCGGAAATTATTTGTAACTTTCGACAAGTAGAACAATGAATGGAACTGGTAGACGGGTGAAATCTTTCTATATATTGCTTCTAAATAGTCAAAGAAACATATATGCAAAGCATCCAAACAGTACAATTCGCCAATTTTTTGTTCATCAAGTTTAAGTGAACAGTGAGCCCCATTGTTAATCCTTTAAAGGAAATTATTTGTAAATTTCGACAAGTAGAACAATGAATAGAACAGGTAGACGGTTGAAATCTTTGTATATGTTGCTTCTATATAGTCTAAGAAACCTATATGCAAAGCATCTAAACAGTAACAATCGCCAATTTTTTGATCTTCAAGTTTAAGTGAACAGCGAGCCCCATTGATAATCATGAAATGGAAATTATTTGTAACTTTCTACAAGTAGAACAATGAATCGTACAGGTAGACGGGTGAAATCTTTCTATATATTGCTTCTAAATAGTCTAAGAAACATATATGCAAAGCATCCAAACAGTACCATTCGCCAATTTTTTGTTCTTCAAGTTTAAGTGAACTACGAGCCCCATTGTTAATCCTTTAAAGGAAATTATTTGTAAATTTCGACAAGTAGAACAATAAATGGAACAGGTAGACGGTTGAAATCTTTGTATACATTGCTTCTATATAGTCTAAGAAACATATATGCAAAGCATCCAAACAGTACAATTCGCCAATTTATTGTTCTTCAAGTTTAAGTGAACAACGAGCCCCATTGTTAATCCTTTAAAGGAAATTATTTGTAAATTTCGACAAGTAGAACAATGAATAGAACAGGTAGACGGTTGAAATCTTTGTATATGTTGCTTCTATATAGTCTAAGAAACCTATATGCAAAGCATCTAAACAGTACAATTCGCCAATTTATTGTTCTTCAAGTTTAAGTGAACTACGAGCCCCATTGTTAATCCTTTAACGGAAATTATTTGTAACTTTCGACAAGTAGAACAATGAATGGAACAGGTAGACGGTTGAAATCTTTGTATATATTGCTTCTATATAGTCTAAGAAACATATATGCAAAGCATCCAAACAGTACAATTCGCCAATTATTTCATCTTCATGTTTAAGTGAACTGCGAGCCCCATTGATAATCATGAAATGGAAATTATTTGTAACTTTCTACAATTAGAACAATGAATAGTACAGGTAGACGGGTGAAATCTTTCTATATATTGCTTCTAAATAGTCTAAGAAACACATATGCAAAGCATCCAAAGAGTACAATTCGCCAATTTTTTGTTCTTGAAGTTTAAGTAAACTACGATCCCCATTGTTAATCCCTTAACGGAAATTATTTGTAACTTTCGACAAGTAGAACAGTGAATGGAACAGGTAGACGGTTGAAATCTTTGTATATATTGCTTCTATATAGCCTACGAAACATATATGCAAAGCATCCAAACAGTACAATTCGCCAATTTTTTGTTCTTCAAGTTTAAGTGAACTACGAGCCCCATTGTTAATCCTTTAACGGAAATTAATTGTAACTTTCTACAAGTAGAACAATGATTGGAAAACGCAGACGGGTGAAATCTTTCTATATATTGCTTCTAAATAGTCAAAGAAACATATATGCAAAGCATCCAAACAGTACAATTCGCCAATTTTTTGTTCATCAAGTTTAAGTGAACAGTGAGCCCCATTGTTAATCCTTTAAAGGAAATTATTTGTAAATTTCGACAAGTAGAACAATGAATAGAACAGGTAGACGGTTGAAATCTTTGTATATGTTGCTTCTATATAGTCTAAGAAACCTATATGCAAAGCATCTAAACAGTAACAATCGCCAATTTTTTGATCTTCAAGTTTAAGTGAACAGCGAGCCCCATTGATAATCATGAAATGGAAATTATTTGTAACTTTCTACAAGTAGAACAATGAATCGTACAGGTAGACGGGTGAAATCTTTCTATATATTGCTTCTAAATAGTCTAAGAAACATATATGCAAAGCATCCAAACAGTACCATTCGCCAATTTTTTGTTCTTCAAGTTTAAGTGAACTACGAGCCCCATTGTTAATCCTTTAAAGGAAATTATTTGTAAATTTCGACAAGTAGAACAATAAATGGAACAGGTAGACGGTTGAAATCTTTGTATACATTGCTTCTATATAGTCTAAGAAACATATATGCAAAGCATCGAAACAGTACAATTCGCCAATTTTTTGTTCTTCAAGTTTAAGTGAACAATGAGCCCCATTGTTAATCCTTTATCGGAAATTATTTGTAACTTTCGACAAGTAGAACAATGAATGGAACAGGTAGACGGTTGAAATCTTTGTATATATTGCTGCTATATAGTCTAAGAAACATATATGCAAAGCATCCAAACAGTACAATTCGCCAATTTTTTGTTCTTCAAGTTTAAGTGAACAATGTGCCCCAATGGTTTATCCTTTATCGGTAATTATTTGTAACTTTCGACAAGTAGAACAATGAATGGAACAGGTAGACGGTTGAAATCCTTGTATATATTGCGTCTATATAGTCTAAGAAACATATATGCAAAGCATCCAAACAGTACAATTCGCCAATTTATTGTTCTTCAAGTTTAAGTGAACAACGAGCCCCATTGTTTATCCTTTAAAGGAAATTATTTGTAAATTTCGACAAGTAGAACAATGAATAGAACAGGTAGACGGTTGAAATCTTTGTATATGTTGCTTCTATATAGTCTAAGAAACCTATATGCAAAGCATCTAAACAGTAACAATCGCCAATTTTTTGATCTTCAAGTTTAAGTGAACAGCGAGCCCCATTGATAATCATGAAATGGAAATTATTTGTAACTTTCTACAAGTAGAACAAATGAATAGTACAGGTAGACGGGAGAAATCTTTCTATATATTGCTTCTAAATAGTCTAAGAAACATATATGCATAGCATCCAAACAGTACCATTCGCCAATTTTTTGTTCTTCAAGTTTAAGTGAACAGTGAGCCCCAATGGTTAATCCTTTATCGGTAATTATTTGTAAATTTCGATAAGTAGAACAATGAATGGAACAGGTTGACTGTTGAAATCATTGTATATATTGCTTCTATATAGTCTAAGAAACATATATGCATAGCGTCCAAACAGTACCATTCGCCAATTTTTTGTTCTTCAAGTTTAAGTGAACAATGAGACCCATTGTTAATCCTTTATCGGAAATTATTTGTAACTTTCGACAAGTAGAACAATGAATGGAACAGGTAGACGGCTAAAATCTTTGTATATATTGCTTCTATATAGTCTAAGAAACATATATGCAAAGCATCCAAACAGTACAATTCGCCAATTTTTTGTTCTTCAAGTTTAAGTGAACTACGAGCCCCATTGTTAATCCTTTAAAGGAAATTATTTGTAAATTTCGACAAGTAGAACAATGAATAGAACAGGTAGACGGTTGAAATCTTTGTATATGTTGGTTCTATATAGTCTAAGAAACCTATATGCAAAGCATCTAAACAGTAACAATCGCCAATTTTTTGATCTTCAAGTTTAAGTGAACAGCGAGCCCCATTGATAATCATGAAATGGAAATTATTTGTAACTTTCTACAAGTAGAACAAATGAATAGTACAGGTAGACGGGTGAAATCTTTCTATATATTGCTTCTAAATAGTCTAAGAAACATATATGCAAAGCATCCAAACAGTACCATTCGCCAATTTTTTGTTCTTCAAGTTTAAGTGAACAATGAGACCCATTGTTAATCCTTTATCGGAAATTATTTGTAACTTTCGACAAGTAGAACAATGAATGGAACAGGTAGACGGTTAAAATCTTTGTATATATTGCTTCTATATAGTCTAAGAAACATATATGCAAAGCATCCAAACAGTACAATTCGCCAATTTTTTGTTCTTCAAGTTTAAGTGAACTACGAGCCCCATTGTTAATCCTTTAAAGGAAATTATTTGTAAATTTCGACAAGTAGAACAATGAATAGAACAGGTAGACGGTTGAAATCTTTGTATATGTTGGTTCTATATAGTCTAAGAAACCTATATGCAAAGCATCTAAACAGTAACAATCGCCAATTTTTTGATCTTCAAGTTTAAGTGAACAGCGAGCCCCATTGATAATCATGAAATGGAAATTATTTGTAAATTTCTACAAGTAGAACAAATGAATAGTACAGGTAGACGGGTGAAATCTTTCTATATATTGCTTCTAAATAGTCTAAGAAACATATATGCAAAGCATCCAAACAGTACCATTCGCCAATTTTTTGTTCTTCAAATTTAAGTGAACAATGAGCCCCATTGTTAATCCTTTATCGGAAATTATTTGTAACTTTCGACAAGTAGAACAATGAATGGAACTGGTAGACGGGTGAAATCTTTCTATATATTGCTTCTAAATAGTCAAAGAAACATATATGCAAAGCATCCAAACAGTACAATTCGCCAATTTTTTGTTCATCAAGTTTAAGTGAACAGTGAGCCCCATTGTTAATCCTTTAAAGGAAATTATTTGTAAATTTCGACAAGTAGAACAATGAATAGAACAGGTAGACGGTTGAAATCTTTGTATATGTTGCTTCTATATAGTCTAAGAAACCTATATGCAAAGCATCTAAACAGTAACAATCGCCAATTTTTTGATCTTCAAGTTTAAGTGAACAGCGAGCCCCATTGATAATCATGAAATGGAAATTATTTGTAACTTTCTACAAGTAGAACAATGAATCGTACAGGTAGACGGGTGAAATCTTTCTATATATTGCTTCTAAATAGTCTAAGAAACATATATGCAAAGCATCCAAACAGTACCATTCGCCAATTTTTTGTTCTTCAAGTTTAAGTGAACTACGAGCCCCATTGTTAATCCTTTAAAGGAAATTATTTGTAAATTTCGACAAGTAGAACAATAAATGGAACAGGTAGACGGTTGAAATCTTTGTATACATTGCTTCTATATAGTCTAAGAAACATATATGCAAAGCATCCAAACAGTACAATTCGCCAATTTATTGTTCTTCAAGTTTAAGTGAACAACGAGCCCCATTGTTAATCCTTTAAAGGAAATTATTTGTAAATTTCGACAAGTAGAACAATGAATAGAACAGGTAGACGGTTGAAATCTTTGTATATGTTGCTTCTATATAGTCTAAGAAACCTATATGCAAAGCATCTAAACAGTACAATTCGCCAATTTATTGTTCTTCAAGTTTAAGTGAACTACGAGCCCCATTGTTAATCCTTTAACGGAAATTATTTGTAACTTTCGACAAGTAGAACAATGAATGGAACAGGTAGACGGTTGAAATCTTTGTATATATTGCTTCTATATAGTCTAAGAAACATATATGCAAAGCATCCAAACAGTACAATTCGCCAATTATTTCATCTTCATGTTTAAGTGAACTGCGAGCCCCATTGATAATCATGAAATGGAAATTATTTGTAACTTTCTACAATTAGAACAATGAATAGTACAGGTAGACGGGTGAAATCTTTCTATATATTGCTTCTAAATAGTCTAAGAAACACATATGCAAAGCATCCAAAGAGTACAATTCGCCAATTTTTTGTTCTTGAAGTTTAAGTAAACTACGATCCCCATTGTTAATCCCTTAACGGAAATTATTTGTAACTTTCGACAAGTAGAACAGTGAATGGAACAGGTAGACGGTTGAAATCTTTGTATATATTGCTTCTATATAGCCTACGAAACATATATGCAAAGCATCCAAACAGTACAATTCGCCAATTTTTTGTTCTTCAAGTTTAAGTGAACTACGAGCCCCATTGTTAATCCTTTAACGGAAATTAATTGTAACTTTCTACAAGTAGAACAATGATTGGAAAACGCAGACGGGTGAAATCTTTCTATATATTGCTTCTAAATAGTCAAAGAAACATATATGCAAAGCATCCAAACAGTACAATTCGCCAATTTTTTGTTCATCAAGTTTAAGTGAACAGTGAGCCCCATTGTTAATCCTTTAAAGGAAATTATTTGTAAATTTCGACAAGTAGAACAATGAATAGAACAGGTAGACGGTTGAAATCTTTGTATATGTTGCTTCTATATAGTCTAAGAAACCTATATGCAAAGCATCTAAACAGTAACAATCGCCAATTTTTTGATCTTCAAGTTTAAGTGAACAGCGAGCCCCATTGATAATCATGAAATGGAAATTATTTGTAACTTTCTACAAGTAGAACAATGAATCGTACAGGTAGACGGGTGAAATCTTTCTATATATTGCTTCTAAATAGTCTAAGAAACATATATGCAAAGCATCCAAACAGTACCATTCGCCAATTTTTTGTTCTTCAAGTTTAAGTGAACTACGAGCCCCATTGTTAATCCTTTAAAGGAAATTATTTGTAAATTTCGACAAGTAGAACAATAAATGGAACAGGTAGACGGTTGAAATCTTTGTATACATTGCTTCTATATAGTCTAAGAAACATATATGCAAAGCATCCAAACAGTACAATTCGCCAATTTATTGTTCTTCAAGTTTAAGTGAACAACGAGCCCCATTGTTAATCCTTTAAAGGAAATTATTTGTAAATTTCGACAAGTAGAACAATGAATAGAACAGGTAGACGGTTGAAATCTTTGTATATGTTGCTTCTATATAGTCTAAGAAACCTATATGCAAAGCATCTAAACAGTAACAATCGCCAATTTTTTGATCTTCAAGTTTAAGTGAACAGCGAGCCCCATTGATAATCATGAAATGGAAATTATTTGTAACTTTCTACAAGTAGAACAAATGAATAGTACAGGTAGACGGGTGAAATCTTTCTATATATTGCTTCTAAGTAGTCTAAGAAACATATATGCAAAGCATCCAAACAGTACCATTCGCCAATTTTTTGTTCTTCAAGTTTAAGTGAACAATGAGACCCATTGTTAATCCTTTATCGGAAATTATTTGTAACTTTCGACAAGTAGAACAATGAATGGAACAGGTAGACGGTTAAAATCTTTGTATATATTGCTTCTATATAGTCTAAGAAACATATATGCAAAGCATCCAAACAGTACAATTCGCCAATTTTTTGTTCTTCAAGTTTAAGTGAACTACGAGCCCCATTGTTAATCCTTTAAAGGAAATTATTTGTAAATTTCGACAAGTAGAACAATGAATAGAACAGGTAGACGGTTGAAATCTTTGTATATGTTGGTTCTATATAGTCTATGAAACCTATATGCAAAGCATCTAAACAGTAACAATCGCCAATTTTTTGATCTTCAAGTTTAAGTGAACAGCGAGCCCCATTGATAATCATGAAATGGAAATTATTTGTAACTTTCTACAAGTAGAACAAATGAATAGTACAGGTAGACGGGTGAAATCTTTGTATATATTGCTTCTATATAGACTAAGAAACATATATGCAAAGCATCCAATCAGTACAATTCGCCAATTTATTGTTCTTCAAGTTTAAGTGAACAATGAGCCCCAATGGTTAATCCTTTATCGGAAATTATTTGTAACTTTCGACAAGTAGAACAATGAATGGAACAGGTAGACGGTTGAAATGTTTGTATATATTGCTTCTATATAGTCTAAGAAACATATATGCAAAGCATCCAAACAGTACCATTCGCCAATTTTTTGTTCTTCAAGTTTAAGTGAACTACGAGCCCCGTTGTTAATCCTTTAAAGGAAATTATTTGTAACTTTCGACAAGTAGAACAATGAATGGAACAGGTAGACGGTTGAAATCTTTGTATATATTGCTTCTATGTAGTCTAAGAAACATATATGCAAAGCATCCAAACAGTACAATTCGCCAATTTATTGTTCTTCAAGTTTAAGTGAACAATGAGCCCCAATGGTTAATCCTTTATCGGAAATTATTTGTAACTTTCGACAAGTAGAACAATGAATGGAACAGGTAGACGGTTGAAATGTTTGTATATATTGCTTCTATATAGTCTAAGAAACATATATGCAAAGCATCCAAACAGTACCATTCGCCAATTTTTTGTTCTTCAAGTTTAAGTGAACTACGAGCCCCGTTGTTAATCCTTTAAAGGAAATTATTTGTAACTTTCGACAAGTAGAACAATGAATGGAACAGGTAGACGGTTGAAATCTTTGTATATATTGCGTCTATATAGTCTAAGAAACATATATGCAAAGCATCCAAACAGTACAATTCGCCAATTTTTTGTTCTTCAAGTTTAAGTGAACAATGAGCCCCATTGTTAATCCTTTATCGGAAATTATTTGTAACTTTCGACAAGTAGAACAATGAATGGAACAGGTAGACGGTTGAAATCATGGTACATATTGCTTCTATATAATCTACGAAACATGTATGCAAAGCATCCAAACAGTACAATTCGCCAATTTTTTGTTCCTCCAGTTTAAGTGAACAATGAGCCCCAATGGTTAATCCTTTATCGGAAATTATTTGTAACTTTCGACAAGTAGAACAATGAATGGAACAGGTAGACGGTTGAAATCATTGTATATATTGCTTCTATATAGTCTAAGAAACATATATGCAAAGCATCCAAACAGTACAATTCGCCAATTTTTTGTTCTTCAAGTTTAAGTAAACTACGATCCCCATTGTTAATCCTTTAACGGAAATTAATTGTAACTTTCTACAAGTAGAACAATGATTGGAACACGTAGACGTGTGAAATCTTTCTATATATTGCTTCTAAATAGTCAAAGAAACATATATGCAAAGCATCCAAACAGTACAATTCGCCAATTTTTTGTTCTTCAAGTTTAAGCGAACAGTGAGCCCCAATGGTTAATCCTTTACCGGTAATTATTTGTAACTTTCGACAAGTAGAACAATGAATAGTACAGGTAGACGGGTGAAATCTTTCTATATATTGCTTCTAAATAGTCTAAGAAACATATATGCAAAGCATCCAAACAGTACAATTCGCCAATTATTTGATCTTCAAGTTTAAGTGAATTACGAGCCCCATTGTTAATACTTTAACGGAAATTATTTGTAACTTTCTACAAGTAGAACAATGTATAGAACAGGTAGACGGTTGAAATCTTTGTATATATTGCTTCTATATAATCTAAGAAACATATATGCAAAGCATCCAAACAGTACAATTCGCCAATTTTTTGTTCTTCAAGTTTAAGTGAACAATGAGCCCCAATGGTTAGTCCTTTATCTGTAATTATTTGTAACTTTCGACAAGTAGAACAATGAATGGAACAGGTAGACGGTTGAAATCATTGTATATATTGCTTCCATATAGTTTAAGAAACATGTACGCAAAGCATCCAAACAGTACCATTCGCCCATTATTTCATCTTCATGTTTAAGTGAACAGCGAGCCCCATTGATAATCATGAAATGGAAATTATTTGTAACTTTCTACAAGTAGAACAATGAATAGTACAGGTCGACGGGTGAAATCTTTCTATATATTGCTTCTAAATAGTCTAAGAAACACATATGCAAAGCATCCAAACAGTACAATTCGCCAATTTATTGTTCTTCAAGTTTAAGTGAACTACGAGCCCCATTGTTAATCCTTTAACGGAAATTATTTGTAACTTTCGACAAGTAGAACAATGAATGGAACAGGTAGACGGTTGAAATCTTTGTATATATTGCTTCTATATAGTCTAAGAAACATATATGCAAAGCATCCAAACAGTACAATTCGCCAATTATTTCATCTTCATGTTTAAGTGAACTGCGAGCCCCATTGATAATCATGAAATGGAAATTATTTGTAACTTTCTACAATTAGAACAATGAATAGTACAGGTAGACGGGTGAAATCTTTCTATATATTGCTTCTAAATAGTCTAAGAAACACATATGCAAAGCATCCAAAGAGTACAATTCGCCAATTTATTGTTCTTCAAGTTTAAGTGAACAACGAGCCCCATTGTTAATCCTTTAAAGGAAATTATTTGTAACTTTCGACAAGTAGAACAATCAATGGAACAGGTAGACTGTTGAAATCATTGTATATATTGCTTCTATATAGTCTAAGAAACATATATGCAAAGTATCCAAACAGTACAATTCGCCAATTTTTTGTTCTTCAAGTTTAAGTAAACAACGATCCCCATTGTTAATCCTTTAACGGAAATTAATTGTAACTTTCTACAAGTAGAACAATGATTGGAAAACGTAGACGGGTGAAATCTTTCTATATATTGCTTCTAAATAGTCAAAGAAACATATATGCAAAGCATCCAAACAGTACAATTCGCCAATTTTTTGTTCATCAAGTTTAAGTGAACAGTGAGCCCCATTGTTAATCCTTTAAAGGAAATTATTTGTAAATTTCGACAAGTAGAACAATGAATAGAACAGGTAGACGGTTGAAATCTTTGTATATGTTGCTTCTATATAGTCTAAGAAACTTATATGCAAAGCATCTAAACAGTAACAATCGCCAATTTTTTGATCTTCAAGTTTAAGTGAACAGCGAGCCCCATTGATAATCATGAAATGGAAATTATTTGTAACTTTCTACAAGTAGAACAATGAATCGTACAGGTAGACGGGTGAAATCTTTCTATATATTGCTTCTAAATAGTCTAAGAAACATATATGCAAAGCATCCAAACAGTACCATCCGCCAATTTTTTGTTCTTCAAGTTTAAGTGAACTACGAGCCCCATTGTTAATCCTTTAAAGGAAATTATTTGTAAATTTCGACAAGTAGAACAATAAATGGAACAGGTAGACGGTTGAAATCTTTGTATACATTGCTTCTATATAGTCTAAGAAACATATATGCAAAGCATCCAAACAGTACAATTCGCCAATTTATTGTTCTTCAAGTTTAAGTGAACAACGAGCCCCATTGTTAATCCTTTAAAGGAAATTATTTGTAAATTTCGACAAGTAGAACAATGAATAGAACAGGTAGACGGTTGAAATCTTTGTATATGTTGCTTCTATATAGTCTAAGAAACCTGTATGCAAAGCATCTAAACAGTAACAATCGCCAATTTTTTGATCTTCAAGTTTAAGTGAACAGCGAGCCCCATTGATAATCATGAAATGGAAATTATTTGTAACTTTCTACAAGTAGAACAAATGAATAGTACAGGTAGACGGGTGAAATCTTTCTATATATTGCTTCTAAGTAGTCTAAGAAACATATATGCAAAGCATCCAAACAGTACCATTCGCCAATTTTTTGTTCTTCAAGTTTAAGTGAACAATGAGACCCATTGTTAATCCTTTATCGGAAATTATTTGTAACTTTCGACAAGTAGAACAATGAATGGAACAGGTAGACGGTTAAAATCTTTGTATATATTGCTTCTATATAGTCTAAGAAACATATATGCAAAGCATCCAAACAGTACAATTCGCCAATTTTTTGTTCTTCAAGTTTAAGTGAACTACGAGCCCCATTGTTAATCCTTTAAAGGAAATTATTTGTAAATTTCGACAAGTAGAACAATGAATAGAACAGGTAGACGGTTGAAATCTTTGTATATGTTGGTTCTATATAGTCTAAGAAACCTATATGCAAAGCATCTAAACAGTAACAATCGCCAATTTTTTGATCTTCAAGTTTAAGTGAACAGCGAGCTCCATTGATAATCATGAAATGGAAATTATTTGTAACTTTCTACAAGTAGAACAAATGAATAGTACAGGTAGACGGGTGAAATCTTTCTATATATTGCTTCTAAATAGTCTAAGAAACATATATGCAAAGCATCCAAACAGTACCATTCGCCAATTTTTTGTTCATCAAGTTTAAGTGAACAATGAGACCCATTGTTAATCCTTTATCGGAAATTATTTGTAACTTTCGACAAGTAGAACAATGAATGGAACAGGTAGACGGTTGAAATCTTTGTATATATTGCTTCTATATAGACTAAGAAACATATATGCAAAGCATCCAAACAGTACAATTCGCCAATTTTTTGTTCTTCAAGTTTAAGTGAACAATGAGCCCCAATGGCTAATCCTTTATCGGAAATTATTAGTAACTTTCGACAAGTAGAACAATGAATGGAACAGGTAGACGGTTGAAATCATTGTATATATTGTTTCTATATAGTCTACGAAACATATATGCAAAGCATCCAAACAGTACAATTCGCCAATTTTTTGTTCTTCAAGTTTAAGTGAACTACGAGCCCCATTGTTAATACTTTAACGGAAATTATTTGTAACTTTCGACAAGTAGAACAATGAATGGAACAGGTAGACGGTTGAAATCCTTGTATATATTGCGTCTATATAGTCTAAGAAACATATATGCAAAGCATCTAAACAGTAACAATCGCCAATTTTTTGATCTTCAAGTTTAAGTGAACAGCGAGCTCCATTGATAATCATGAAATGGAAATTATTTGTAACTTTCTACAAGTAGAACAAATGAATAGTACAGGTAGACGGGTGAAATCTTTCTATATATTGCTTCTAAATAGTCTAAGAAACATATATGCAAAGCATCCAAACAGTACCATTCGCCAATTTTTTGTTCTTCAAGTTTAAGTGAACTACGAGCCCCATTGTTAATCCTTTAAAGGAAATTATTTGTAAATTTCGACAAGTAGAACAATAAATGGAACAGGTAGACGGTTGAAATCTTTGTATACATTGCTTCTATATAGTCTAAGAAACATATATGCAAAGCATCCAAACAGTACAATTCGCCAATTTTTTGTTCTTCAAGTTTAAGTGAACAATGAGCCCCAATGGTTAATCCTTTATCGGAAATTATTAGTAACTTTCGACAAGTAGAACAATGAATGGAACATGTAGACGGTTGAAATCATTGTATATATTGCTTCTATATAGTCTAAGAAACATATATGCAAAGCATCCAAACAGTACAATTCGCCAATTTTTTGTTCTTCAAGTTTAAGTGAACTACGAGCCCCATTGTTAATCCTTTAACGGAAATTATTTGTAACTTTCGACAAGTAGAACAATGAATGGAACAGGTAGACGCTTAGATTTCCTTGTATATATTGCGTCTATATAGTCTAAGAAACATATATGCAAAGCATCGAAATAGTACAATTCGCCAATTTATTGTTCTTCAAGTTTAAGTGAACAACGAGCCCAATTGTTAATCCTTTAAAGGAAATTATTTGTAAATTTCGACAAGTAGAACAATGAATAGAACAGGTAGACGGTTGAAATCTTTGTATATGTTGCTTCTATATAGTCTAAGAAACCTATATGCAAAGCATCTAAACAGTAACAATCGCCAATTTTTTGATCTTCAAGTTTAAGTGAACAGCGAGCCCCATTGATAATCATGAAGTGGAAATTATTTGTAACTTTCTACAAGTAGAACAATGAATAGTACAGGTAGACGGGTGAAATCTTTCCATATATTGCTTCTAAATAGTCTAAGAAACATATATGCAAAGCATCCAAACAGTACCATTCGCCAATTTTATGTTCTTCAAGTTTAAGTGAACTACGAGCCCCATTGTTAATCCTTTAAAGGAAATTATTTGTAAATTTCGACAAGTAGAACAATAAATGGAACAGGTAGACTGTTGAAATCTTTGTATATATTGCTTCTATATAGTCTAAGAAACATATATGCAAAGCATCCAAACAGTACAATTCGCCAATTTTTTGTTCTTCAAGTTTAAGTGAACAATGAGCCCCAATGGCTAATCCTTTATCGGAAATTATTAGTAACTTTCGACAAGTAGAACAATGAATGGAACAGGTAGACGGTTGAAATCATTGTATATATTGTTTCTATATAGTCTACGAAACATATATGCAAAGCATCCAAACAGTACAATTCGCCAATTTTTTGTTCTTCAAGTTTAAGTGAACTACGAGCCCCATTGTTAATACTTTAACGGAAATTATTTGTAACTTTCGACAAGTAGAACAATGAATGGAACAGGTAGACGGTTGAAATCCTTGTATATATTGCGTCTATATAGTCTAAGAAACATATATGCAAAGCATCGAAACAGTACAATTCGCCAATTTATTGTTCTTCAAGTTTAAGTGAACAACGAGCCCAATTGTTAATCCTTTAAAGGAAATTATTTGTAAATTTCGACAAGTAGAACAATGAATAGAACAGGTAGACGGTTGAAATCTTTGTATATGTTGCTTCTATATAGTCTAAGAAACCTATATGCAAAGCATCTAAACAGTAACAATCGCCAATTTTTTGATCTTCAAGTTTAAGTGAACAGCGAGCCCCATTGATAATCATGAAGTGGAAATTATTTGTAACTTTCTACAAGTAGAACAATGAATAGTACAGGTCGACGGGTGAAATCTTTCTATATATTGCTTCTAAATAGTCTAAGAAACATATATGCAAAGCATCCAAACAGTACCATTCGCCAATTTTATGTTCTTCAAGTTTAAGTGAACTACGAGCCCCATTGTTAATCCTTTAAAGGAAATTATTTGTAAATTTCGACAAGTAGAACAATAAATGGAACAGGTAGACGGTTGAAATCTTTGTATATATTGCTTCTATATAGTCTAAGAAACATATATGCAAAGCATCCAAACAGTACAATTCGCCAATTTTTTGTTCTTCAAGTTTAAGTGAACAATGAGCCCCAATGGTTAATCCTTTATCGGAAATTATTAGTAACTTTCGACAAGTAGAACAATGAATGGAACAGGTAGACGGTTGAAATCATTGTATATATTGTTTCTATGTAGTCTAAGAAACATATATGCAAAGCATCCAAACAGTACAATTCGCCAATTTTTTGTTCTTCAAGTTTAAGTGAACTACGAGCCCCATTGTTAATCCTTTAACGGAAATTATTTGTAACATTCGACAATTAGAACAATGAATGGAACAGGTAGACGGTTGAAATCCTTGTATATATTGCGTCTATAAAGTCTAAGAAACATATATGCAAAGCATCCAAACAGTACAATTCGCCAATTTATTGTTCTTCAAGTTTAAGTGAACAACGAGCCCCATTGTTAATCCTTTAAAGGAAATTATTTGTAAATTTCGACAAGTAGAACAATGAATAGAACAGGTAGACGGTTGAAATCTTTGTATATGTTGCTTCTATATAGTCTAAGAAACCTATATGCAAAGCATCTAAACAGTAACAATCGCCAATTTTTTGATCTTCAAGTTTAAGTGAACAGCGAGCCCCATTGATAATCATGAAATGGAAATTATTTGTAACTTTCTACAAGTAGAACAATGAATAGTACAGGTAGACGGGTGAAATCTTTCTATATATTGCTTCTAAATAGTCTAAGAAACATATATGCAAAGCATCCAAACAGTACCATTCGCCAATTTTTTGTTCTTCAAGTTTAAGTGAACAATGAGACCCATTGTTAATCCTTTATCGGAAATTATTTGTAACTTTCGACCAGTAGAACATGAATGGAACAGGTAGACGGTTGAAATCTTTGTATATATTGCTTCTATATAGTCTAAGAAACATATATGCAAAGCATCCAAACAGTACAATTCGCCAATTTTTTGTTCCTCCAGTTTAAGTGAACAATGAGCCCCAATGGTTAATCCTTTATCGGAAATTATTTGTAACTTTCGACAAGTAGAACAATGAATAGAACAGGTAGACAGTTGAAATCTTTGTATATATTGCTTCTATAAAGTCTAAGAAACATATGTGCAAAGCATCCAAACAGTACAATTCGCCAATTATTTCATCTTCATGTTTAAGTGAACTACGAGCCCCATTGTTAATCCTTTATCGGAAATTATTTGTAACTTTCGACAAGTAGAACAATGAATGGAACAGGTAGACGGTTGAAACCTTTGTATATATTGCTTCTATATAGTCTAAGAAACATATATGCAAAGCATCCAAACAGTACAATTCGCCAATTTTTTGTTCCTCCAGTTTAAGTGAACAATGAGCCCCAATGGTTAATCCTTTATCGGAAATTATTTGTAACTTTCGACAAGTAGAACAATGAATGGAACAGGTAGACGGTTGAAATCATTGTATATATTGCTTCTATATAGTCTAAGAAACATATATGCAAAGCATCCAAACAGTACAATTCGCCAATTTTTTGTCCTTCAAGTTTAAGTAAACTACGATCCCCATTGTTAATCCTTTAGCGTAAATTAATTGTAACTTTCTACAAGTAGAACAATGATTGGAACACGTAGACGTGTGAAATCTTTCTATATATTGCTTCTAAATAGTCAAAGAAACATATATGCAAAGCATCCAAACAGTACAATTCGCCAATTTTTTGTTCTTCAAGTTTAAGCGAACAGTGAGCCCCAATGGTTAATCCTTTACCGGTAATTATTTGTAACTTTCGACAAGTAGAACAATGAATAGTACAGGTAGACGGGTGAAATCTTTCTATATATTGCTTCTAAATAGTCTAAGAAACATATATGCAAAGCATCCAAACAGTACAATTCGCCAATTATTTGATCTTCAAGTTTAAGTGAACTACGAGCCCCATTGTTAATACTTTAACGGAAATTATTTGTAACTTTCTACAAGTAGAACAATGTATAGAACAGGTAGACGGTTGAAATCTTTGTATATATTGCTTCTATATAATCTAAGAAACATATATGCAAAGCATCCAAACAGTACCATTCGCCAATTTTTTGTTCTTCAAGTTTAAGTGAACAACGAGCCCCATTGGTTAATCCTTTATCGGAAATTATTTGTAACTTTCGACAAGTAGAACAGTGAATGGAACAGGTAGACGGTTGAAATCTTTGTATATATTGCTTCTATATAGTATCGGAAACATATATGCAAAGCATCCAAACAGTACAATTCGCCAATTTTTTGTTCTTCAAGTTTAAGTGAACAATGAGCCCCAATGGTTAATCCGTTATCGGAAATTATTTGTAGCTTTCGACAAGTAGAACAATGAATGGAACAGGTAGACGGTTGAAATCTTTGTATATATTGCTTCTATATAATCTAAGAAACATATATGCAAAGCATCTAAACAGTAACAATCGCCAATTTTTTGATCTTCAAGTTTAAGTGAACAGCGAGCCCCATTGATAATCATGAAATGGAAATTATTTGTAACTTTCTACAAGTAGAACAATGAATAGTACAGGTAGACGGGTGAAATCTTTCTATATATTGCTTCTAAATAGTCTAAGAAACATCTATGCAAAGCATCCAAACAGTACAATTCGCCAATTTTTTGTTCTTCAAGTTTATGTGAACTACGAGCCCCATTGTTAATCCTTTAACGGAAATTAATTGTAACTTTCTACAAGTAGAACAATGATTGGAACACGTAGACGGTTGAGATCTTTGTATATATTGCTTCCATATAGTCTAAGAAACATATATGCAAAGCATCCAAACAGTACCATTCGCCAATTTTTTGTTCTTCAAGTTTAAGTGAACAATGAGCCCCATTGTTAATCCTTTATCGTAAATTATTTGTAACTTTCGACAAGTAGAACAATGAATGGAACAGGTAGACGGTTGAAATCCTTGTATATATTGCTTCCATATAGTCTAAGAAACATGTACGCAAAGCATCCAAACAGTACCATTCGCCAATTTTTTGTCCTTCAAGTTTAAGTGAACAATGAGCCCCATTGTTAATCCTTTATCGGAAATTTTTTGTAACTTTCGACAAGTGGAACAATGAATCGAACATGTAGACGGTTGAAATCTTTGTATATATTGCTTCTATATAATCTAAAAAACATATATGCAAAGCATCCAAACAGTACAATTCGCCAATTTTTTGTTCTTCAAGTTTAAGTGAACAATGAGCCCCAATGGTTAGTCCTTTATCTGTAATTATTTGTAACTTTCGACAAGTAGAACAATGAATGGAACAGGTAGACGGTTGAAATCATTGTATATATTGCTTCCATATAGTTTAAGAAACATGTACGCAAAGCATCCAAACAGTACCATTCGCCAATTTTTTGTTCTTCAAGTTTAAGTAAACTACGATCCCCATTGTTAATCCCTTAACGGAAATTATTTCTAACTTTCGACAAGTAGAACAGTGAATGGAACAGGTAGACGGTTGAAATCTTTGTATATATTGCTTCTATATAATCTAAGAAACATATATGCAAAGCATCTAAACAGTAACAATCGCCAATTTTTTGATCTTCAAGTTTAAGTGAACAGCGAGCCCCATTGATAATCATGAAATGGAAATTATTTGTAACTTTCTACAAGTAGAACAATGAATAGTACAGGTAGACGGGTGAAATCTTTCTATATATTGCTTCTAAATAGTCTAAGAAACATCTATGCAAAGCATCCAAACAGTACAATTCGCCAATTTTTTGTTCTTCAAGTTTATGTGAACTACGAGCCCCATTGTTAATCCTTTAACGGAAATTAATTGTAACTTTCTACAAGTAGAACAATGATTGGAACACGTAGACTGTTGAGATCTTTGTATATATTGCTTCCATATAGTCTAAGAAACATATATGCAAAGCATCCAAACAGTACCATTCGCCAATTTTTTGTTCTTCAAGTTTAAGTGAACTACGAGCCCCGTTGTTAATCCTTTAAAGGAAATTATTTGTAACTTTCGACAAGTAGAACAATGAATGGAACAGGTAGACGGTTGAAATCTTTGTATATATTGCTTCTATATAGTCTAAGAAACATATATGCAAAGCATCCAAACAGTACAATTCGCCAATTTTTTGTTCCTTCAGTTTAAGTGAACAATGAGCCCCAATGGTTAATCCTTTATCGGAAATTATTTGTAACTTTCGACAAGTAGAACAATGAATGGAACAGGTAGACAATTGAAATCTTTGTATATATTGCTTCTATATAGTCTAAGAAACATATGTGCAAAGCATCCAAACAGTACAATTCGCCCATTATTTCATCTTCATGTTTAAGTGAACAGCGAGCCCCATTGATAATCATGAAATGGAAATTATTTGTAACTTTCTACAAGTAGAACAATGAATAGTACAGGTCGACGGGTGAAATCTTTCTATATATTGCTTCTAAATAGTCTAAGAAACACATATGCAAAGCATCCAAACAGTACAATTCGCCAATTTATTGTTCTTCAAGTTTAAGTGAACTACGAGCCCCATTGTTAATCCTTTAACGGAAATTATTTGTAACTTTCGACAAGTAGAACAATGAATGGAACAGGTAGACGGTTGAAATCTTTGTATATATTGCTTCTATATAGTCTAAGAAACATATATGCAAAGCATCCAAACAGTACAATTCGCCAATTATTTCATCTTCATGTTTAAGTGAACTGCGAGCCCCATTGATAATCATGAAATGGAAATTATTTGTAACTTTCTACAATTAGAACAATGAATAGTACAGGTAGACGGGTGAAATCTTTCTATATATTGCTTCTAAATAGTCTAAGAAACACATATGCAAAGTATCCAAACAGTACAATTCGCCAATTTTTTGTTCTTCAAGTTTAAGTGAACAACGATCCCCATTGTTAATCCTTTAACGGGAATTAATTGTAACTTTCTACAAGTAGAACAATGATTGGAAAACGTAGACGGGTGAAATCTTTCTATATATTGCTTCTAAATAGTCAAAGAAACATATATGCAAAGCATCCAAACAGTACAATTCGCCAATTTTTTGTTCATCAAGTTTAAGTGAACAGTGAGCCCCATTGTTAATCCTTTAAAGGAAATTATTTGTAAATTTCGACAAGTAGAACAATGAATAGAACAGGTAGACGGTTGAAATCTTTGTATATGTTGCTTCTATATAGTCTAAGAAACCTATATGCAAAGCATCTAAACAGTAACAATCGCCAATTTTTTGATCTTCAAGTTTAAGTGAACAGCGAGCCCCATTGATAATCATGAAATGGAAATTATTTGTAACTTTCTACAAGTAGAACAATGAATCGTACAGGTAGACGGGTGAAATCTTTCTATATATTGCTTCTAAATAGTCTAAGAAACATATATGCAAAGCATCCAAACAGTACCATTCGCCAATTTTTTGTTCTTCAAGTTTAAGTGAACTACGAGCCCCATTGTTAATCCTTTAAAGGAAATTATTTGTAAATTTCGACAAGTAGAACAATAAATGGAACAGGTAGACGGTTGAAATCTTTGTATACATTGCTTCTATATAGTCTAAGAAACATATATGCAAAGCATCCAAACAGTACAATTCGCCAATTTTTTGTTCTTCAAGTTTAAGTGAACAATGAGCCCCAATGGTTAATCCTTTATCGGAAATTATTAGTAACTTTCGACAAGTAGAACAATGAATGGAACATGTAGACGGTTGAAATCATTGTATATATTGCTTCTATATAGTCTAAGAAACATATATGCAAAGCATCCAAACAGTACAATTCGCCAATTTTTTGTTCTTCAAGTTTAAGTGAACTACGAGCCCCATTGTTAATCCTTTAACGGAAATTATTTGTAACTTTCGACAAGTAGAACAATGAATGGAACAGGTAGACGGTTGAAATCCTTGTATATATTGCGTCTATATAGTCTAAGAAACATATATGCAAAGCATCGAAATAGTACAATTCGCCAATTTATTGTTCTTCAAGTTTAAGTGAACAACGAGCCCAATTGTTAATCCTTTAAAGGAAATTATTTGTAAATTTCGACAAGTAGAACAATGAATAGAACAGGTAGACGGTTGAAATCTTTGTATATGTTGCTTCTATATAGTCTAAGAAACCTATATGCAAAGCATCTAAACAGTAACAATCGCCAATTTTTTGATCTTCAAGTTTAAGTGAACAGCGAGCCCCATTGATAATCATGAAGTGGAAATTATTTGTAACTTTCTACAAGTAGAACAATGAATAGTACAGGTAGACGGGTGAAATCTTTCCATATATTGCTTCTAAATAGTCTAAGAAACATATATGCAAAGCATCCAAACAGTACCATTCGCCAATTTTATGTTCTTCAAGTTTAAGTGAACTACGAGCCCCATTGTTAATCCTTTAAAGGAAATTATTTGTAAATTTCGACAAGTAGAACAATAAATGGAACAGGTAGACTGTTGAAATCTTTGTATATATTGCTTCTATATAGTCTAAGAAACATATATGCAAAGCATCCAAACAGTACAATTCGCCAATTTTTTGTTCTTCAAGTTTAAGTGAACAATGAGCCCCAATGGCTAATCCTTTATCGGAAATTATTAGTAACTTTCGACAAGTAGAACAATGAATGGAACAGGTAGACGGTTGAAATCATTGTATATATTGTTTCTATATAGTCTACGAAACATATATGCAAAGCATCCAAACAGTACAATTCGCCAATTTTTTGTTCTTCAAGTTTAAGTGAACTACGAGCCCCATTGTTAATACTTTAACGGAAATTATTTGTAACTTTCGACAAGTAGAACAATGAATGGAACAGGTAGACGGTTGAAATCCTTGTATATATTGCGTCTATATAGTCTAAGAAACATATATGCAAAGCATCGAAACAGTACAATTCGCCAATTTATTGTTCTTCAAGTTTAAGTGAACAACGAGCCCAATTGTTAATCCTTTAAAGGAAATTATTTGTAAATTTCGACAAGTAGAACAATGAATAGAACAGGTAGACGGTTGAAATCTTTGTATATGTTGCTTCTATATAGTCTAAGAAACCTATATGCAAAGCATCTAAACAGTAACAATCGCCAATTTTTTGATCTTCAAGTTTAAGTGAACAGCGAGCCCCATTGATAATCATGAAGTGGAAATTATTTGTAACTTTCTACAAGTAGAACAATGAATAGTACAGGTCGACGGGTGAAATCTTTCTATATATTGCTTCTAAATAGTCTAAGAAACATATATGCAAAGCATCCAAACAGTACCATTCGCCAATTTTATGTTCTTCAAGTTTAAGTGAACTACGAGCCCCATTGTTAATCCTTTAAAGGAAATTATTTGTAAATTTCGACAAGTAGAACAATAAATGGAACAGGTAGACGGTTGAAATCTTTGTATATATTGCTTCTATATAGTCTAAGAAACATATATGCAAAGCATCCAAACAGTACAATTCGCCAATTTTTTGTTCTTCAAGTTTAAGTGAACAATGAGCCCCAATGGTTAATCCTTTATCGGAAATTATTAGTAACTTTCGACAAGTAGAACAATGAATGGAACAGGTAGACGGTTGAAATCATTGTATATATTCTTTCTATGTAGTCTAAGAAACATATATGCAAAGCATCCAAACAGTACAATTCGCCAATTTTTTGTTCTTCAAGTTTAAGTGAACTACGAGCCCCATTGTTAATCCTTTAACGGAAATTATTTGTAACATTCGACAATTAGAACAATGAATGGAACAGGTAGACGGTTGAAATCCTTGTATATATTGCGTCTATATAGTCTAAGAAACATATATGCAAAGCATCCAAACAGTACAATTCGCCAATTTATTGTTCTTCAAGTTTAAGTGAACAACGAGCCCCAATGGTTAATCCTTTATCGGAAATTATTAGTAACTTTCGACAAGTAGAACAATGAATGGAACATGTAGACGGTTGAAATCATTGTATATATTGCTTCTATATAGTCTAAGAAACATATATGCAAAGCATCCAAACAGTACAATTCGCCAATTTTTTGTTCTTCAAGTTTAAGTGAACTACGAGCCCCATTGTTAATCCTTTAACGGAAATTATTTGTAACTTTCGACAAGTAGAACAATGAATGGAACAGGTAGACGGTTGAAATCCTTGTATATATTGCGTCTATATAGTCTAAGAAACATATATGCAAAGCATCGAAATAGTACAATTCGCCAATTTATTGTTCTTCAAGTTTAAGTGAACAACGAGCCCAATTGTTAATCCTTTAAAGGAAATTATTTGTAAATTTCGACAAGTAGAACAATGAATAGAACAGGTAGACGGTTGAAATCTTTGTATATGTTGCTTCTATATAGTCTAAGAAACCTATATGCAAAGCATCTAAACAGTAACAATCGCCAATTTTTTGATCTTCAAGTTTAAGTGAACAGCGAGCCCCATTGATAATCATGAAGTGGAAATTATTTGTAACTTTCTACAAGTAGAACAATGAATAGTACAGGTAGACGGGTGAAATCTTTCCATATATTGCTTCTAAATAGTCTAAGAAACATATATGCAAAGCATCCAAACAGTACCATTCGCCAATTTTATGTTCTTCAAGTTTAAGTGAACTACGAGCCCCATTGTTAATCCTTTAAAGGAAATTATTTGTAAATTTCGACAAGTAGAACAATAAATGGAACAGGTAGACTGTTGAAATCTTTGTATATATTGCTTCTATATAGTCTAAGAAACATATATGCAAAGCATCCAAACAGTACAATTCGCCAATTTTTTGTTCTTCAAGTTTAAGTGAACAATGAGCCCCAATGGCTAATCCTTTATCGGAAATTATTAGTAACTTTCGACAAGTAGAACAATGAATGGAACAGGTAGACGGTTGAAATCATTGTATATATTGTTTCTATATAGTCTACGAAACATATATGCAAAGCATCCAAACAGTACAATTCGCCAATTTTTTGTTCTTCAAGTTTAAGTGAACTACGAGCCCCATTGTTAATACTTTAACGGAAATTATTTGTAACTTTCGACAAGTAGAACAATGAATGGAACAGGTAGACGGTTGAAATCCTTGTATATATTGCGTCTATATAGTCTAAGAAACATATATGCAAAGCATCGAAACAGTACAATTCGCCAATTTATTGTTCTTCAAGTTTAAGTGAACAACGAGCCCAATTGTTAATCCTTTAAAGGAAATTATTTGTAAATTTCGACAAGTAGAACAATGAATAGAACAGGTAGACGGTTGAAATCTTTGTATATGTTGCTTCTATATAGTCTAAGAAACCTATATGCAAAGCATCTAAACAGTAACAATCGCCAATTTTTTGATCTTCAAGTTTAAGTGAACAGCGAGCCCCATTGATAATCATGAAGTGGAAATTATTTGTAACTTTCTACAAGTAGAACAATGAATAGTACAGGTCGACGGGTGAAATCTTTCTATATATTGCTTCTAAATAGTCTAAGAAACATATATGCAAAGCATCCAAACAGTACCATTCGCCAATTTTATGTTCTTCAAGTTTAAGTGAACTACGAGCCCCATTGTTAATCCTTTAAAGGAAATTATTTGTAAATTTCGACAAGTAGAACAATAAATGGAACAGGTAGACGGTTGAAATCTTTGTATATATTGCTTCTATATAGTCTAAGAAACATATATGCAAAGCATCCAAACAGTACAATTCGCCAATTTTTTGTTCTTCAAGTTTAAGTGAACAATGAGCCCCAATGGTTAATCCTTTATCGGAAATTATTAGTAACTTTCGACAAGTAGAACAATGAATGGAACAGGTAGACGGTTGAAATCATTGTATATATTCTTTCTATGTAGTCTAAGAAACATATATGCAAAGCATCCAAACAGTACAATTCGCCAATTTTTTGTTCTTCAAGTTTAAGTGAACTACGAGCCCCATTGTTAATCCTTTAACGGAAATTATTTGTAACATTCGACAATTAGAACAATGAATGGAACAGGTAGACGGTTGAAATCCTTGTATATATTGCGTCTATATAGTCTAAGAAACATATATGCAAAGCATCCAAACAGTACAATTCGCCAATTTATTGTTCTTCAAGTTTAAGTGAACAACGAGCCCCAATGGTTAATCCTTTATCGGAAATTATTAGTAACTTTCGACAAGTAGAACAATGAATGGAACATGTAGACGGTTGAAATCATTGTATATATTGCTTCTATATAGTCTAAGAAACATATATGCAAAGCATCCAAACAGTACAATTCGCCAATTTTTTGTTCTTCAAGTTTAAGTGAACTACGAGCCCCATTGTTAATCCTTTAACGGAAATTATTTGTAACTTTCGACAAGTAGAACAATGAATGGAACAGGTAGACGGTTGAAATCCTTGTATATATTGCGTCTATATAGTCTAAGAAACATATATGCAAAGCATCGAAATAGTACAATTCGCCAATTTATTGTTCTTCAAGTTTAAGTGAACAACGAGCCCAATTGTTAATCCTTTAAAGGAAATTATTTGTAAATTTCGACAAGTAGAACAATGAATAGAACAGGTAGACGGTTGAAATCTTTGTATATGTTGCTTCTATATAGTCTAAGAAACCTATATGCAAAGCATCTAAACAGTAACAATCGCCAATTTTTTGATCTTCAAGTTTAAGTGAACAGCGAGCCCCATTGATAATCATGAAGTGGAAATTATTTGTAACTTTCTACAAGTAGAACAATGAATAGTACAGGTAGACGGGTGAAATCTTTCCATATATTGCTTCTAAATAGTCTAAGAAACATATATGCAAAGCATCCAAACAGTACCATTCGCCAATTTTATGTTCTTCAAGTTTAAGTGAACTACGAGCCCCATTGTTAATCCTTTAAAGGAAATTATTTGTAAATTTCGACAAGTAGAACAATAAATGGAACAGGTAGACTGTTGAAATCTTTGTATATATTGCTTCTATATAGTCTAAGAAACATATATGCAAAGCATCCAAACAGTACAATTCGCCAATTTTTTGTTCTTCAAGTTTAAGTGAACAATGAGCCCCAATGGCTAATCCTTTATCGGAAATTATTAGTAACTTTCGACAAGTAGAACAATGAATGGAACAGGTAGACGGTTGAAATCATTGTATATATTGTTTCTATATAGTCTACGAAACATATATGCAAAGCATCCAAACAGTACAATTCGCCAATTTTTGGTTCTTCAAGTTTAAGTGAACTACGAGCCCCATTGTTAATACTTTAACGGAAATTATTTGTAACTTTCGACAAGTAGAACAATGAATGGAACAGGTAGACGGTTGAAATCCTTGTATATATTGCGTCTATATAGTCTAAGAAACATATATGCAAAGCATCGAAACAGTACAATTCGCCAATTTATTGTTCTTCAAGTTTAAGTGAACAACGAGCCCAATTGTTAATCCTTTAAAGGAAATTATTTGTAAATTTCGACAAGTAGAACAATGAATAGAACAGGTAGACGGTTGAAATCTTTGTATATGTTGCTTCTATATAGTCTAAGAAACCTATATGCAAAGCATCTAAACAGTAACAATCGCCAATTTTTTGATCTTCAAGTTTAAGTGAACAGCGAGCCCCATTGATAATCATGAAGTGGAAATTATTTGTAACTTTCTACAAGTAGAACAATGAATAGTACAGGTCGACGGGTGAAATCTTTCTATATATTGCTTCTAAATAGTCTAAGAAACATATATGCAAAGCATCCAAACAGTACCATTCGCCAATTTTATGTTCTTCAAGTTTAAGTGAACTACGAGCCCCATTGTTAATCCTTTAAAGGAAATTATTTGTAAATTTCGACAAGTAGAACAATAAATGGAACAGGTAGACGGTTGAAATCTTTGTATATATTGCTTCTATATAGTCTAAGAAACATATATGCAAAGCATCCAAACAGTACAATTCGCCAATTTTTTGTTCTTCAAGTTTAAGTGAACAATGAGCCCCAATGGTTAATCCTTTATCGGAAATTATTAGTAACTTTCGACAAGTAGAACAATGAATGGAACAGGTAGATGGTTGAAATCATTGTATATATTGTTTCTATGTAGTCTAAGAAACATATATGCAAAGCATCCAAACAGTACAATTCGCCAATTTTTTGTTCTTCAAGTTTAAGTGAACTACGAGCCCCATTGTTAATCCTTTAACGGAAATTATTTCTAACATTCGACAATTAGAACAATGAATGGAACAGGTAGACGGTTGAAATCCTTGTATATATTGCGTCTATATAGTCTAAGAAACATATATGCAAAGCATCCAAACAGTACAATTCGCCAATTTATTGTTCTTCAAGTTTAAGTGAACAACGAGCCCCATTGTTAATCCTTTAAAGGAAATTATTTGTAAATTTCGACAAGTAGAACAATGAATAGAACAGGTAGACGGTTGAAATCCTTGTATATATTGCGTCTATATAGTCTAAGAAACATATATGCAAAGCATCGAAACAGTACAATTCGCCAATTTATTGTTCTTCAAGTTTAAGTGAACAACGAGCCCAATTGTTAATCCTTTAAAGGAAATTATTTGTAAATTTCGACAAGTAGAACAATGAATAGAACAGGTAGACGGTTGAAATCTTTGTATATGTTGCTTCTATATAGTCTAAGAAACCTATATGCAAAGCATCTAAACAGTAACAATCGCCAATTTTTTGATCTTCAAGTTTAAGTGAACAGCGAGCCCCATTGATAATCATGAAGTGGAAATTATTTGTAACTTTCTACAAGTAGAACAATGAATAGTACAGGTCGACGGGTGAAATCTTTCTATATATTGCTTCTAAATAGTCTAAGAAACATATATGCAAAGCATCCAAACAGTACCATTCGCCAATTTTATGTTCTTCAAGTTTAAGTGAACTACGAGCCCCATTGTTAATCCTTTAAAGGAAATTATTTGTAAATTTCGACAAGTAGAACAATAAATGGAACAGGTAGACTGTTGAAATCTTTGTATATATTGCTTCTATATAGTCTAAGAAACATATATGCAAAGCATCCAAACAGTACAATTCGCCAATTTTTTGTTCTTCAAGTTTAAGTGAACAATGAGCCCCAATGGCTAATCCTTTATCGGAAATTATTAGTAACTTTCGACAAGTAGAACAATGAATGGAACAGGTAGACGGTTGAAATCATTGTATATATTGTTTCTATATAGTCTACGAAACATATATGCAAAGCATCCAAACAGTACAATTCGCCAATTTTTTGTTCTTCAAGTTTAAGTGAACTACGAGCCCCATTGTTAATACTTTAACGGAAATTATTTGTAACTTTCGACAAGTAGAACAATGAATGGAACAGGTAGACGGTTGAAATCCTTGTATATATTGCGTCTATATAGTCTAAGAAACATATATGCAAAGCATCGAAACAGTACAATTCGCCAATTTATTGTTCTTCAAGTTTAAGTGAACAACGAGCCCAATTGTTAATCCTTTAAAGGAAATTATTTGTAAATTTCGACAAGTAGAACAATGAATAGAACAGGTAGACGGTTGAAATCTTTGTATATGTTGCTTCTATATAGTCTAAGAAACCTATATGCAAAGCATCTAAACAGTAACAATCGCCAATTTTTTGATCTTCAAGTTTAAGTGAACAGCGAGCCCCATTGATAATCATGAAGTGGAAATTATTTGTAACTTTCTACAAGTAGAACAATGAATAGAACAGGTAGACGGTTGAAATCCTTGTATATATTGCGTCTATATAGTCTAAGAAACATATATGCAAAGCATCGAAACAGTACAATTCGCCAATTTATTGTTCTTCAAGTTTAAGTGAACAACGAGCCCAATTGTTAATCCTTTAAAGGAAATTATTTGTAAATTTCGACAAGTAGAACAATAAATGGAACAGGTAGACGGTTGAAATCTTTGTATATATTGCTTCTATATAGTCTAAGAAACATATATGCAAAGCATCCAAACAGTACAATTCGCCAATTTTTTGTTCTTCAAGTTTAAGTGAACAATGAGCCCCAATGGTTAATCCTTTATCGGAAATTATTAGTAACTTTCGACAAGTAGAACAATGAATGGAACAGGTAGACGGTTGAAATCATTGTATATATTCTTTCTATGTAGTCTAAGAAACATATATGCAAAGCATCCAAACAGTACAATTCGCCAATTTTTTGTTCTTCAAGTTTAAGTGAACTACGAGCCCCATTGTTAATCCTTTAACGGAAATTATTTGTAACATTCGACAATTAGAACAATGAATGGAACAGGTAGACGGTTGAAATCCTTGTATATATTGCGTCTATATAGTCTAAGAAACATATATGCAAAGCATCCAAACAGTACAATTCGCCAATTTATTGTTCTTCAAGTTTAAGTGAACAACGAGCCCCAATGGTTAATCCTTTATCGGAAATTATTAGTAACTTTCGACAAGTAGAACAATGAATGGAACATGTAGACGGTTGAAATCATTGTATATATTGCTTCTATATAGTCTAAGAAACATATATGCAAAGCATCCAAACAGTACAATTCGCCAATTTTTTGTTCTTCAAGTTTAAGTGAACTACGAGCCCCATTGTTAATCCTTTAACGGAAATTATTTGTAACTTTCGACAAGTAGAACAATGAATGGAACAGGTAGACGGTTGAAATCCTTGTATATATTGCGTCTATATAGTCTAAGAAACATATATGCAAAGCATCGAAATAGTACAATTCGCCAATTTATTGTTCTTCAAGTTTAAGTGAACAACGAGCCCAATTGTTAATCCTTTAAAGGAAATTATTTGTAAATTTCGACAAGTAGAACAATGAATAGAACAGGTAGACGGGTGAAATCTTTCCATATATTGCTTCTAAATAGTCTAAGAAACATATATGCAAAGCATCCAAACAGTACCATTCGCCAATTTTATGTTCTTCAAGTTTAAGTGAACTACGAGCCCCATTGTTAATCCTTTAAAGGAAATTATTTGTAAATTTCGACAAGTAGAACAATAAATGGAACAGGTAGACTGTTGAAATCTTTGTATATATTGCTTCTATATAGTCTAAGAAACATATATGCAAAGCATCCAAACAGTACAATTCGCCAATTTTTTGTTCTTCAAGTTTAAGTGAACAATGAGCCCCAATGGCTAATCCTTTATCGGAAATTATTAGTAACTTTCGACAAGTAGAACAATGAATGGAACAGGTAGACGGTTGAAATCATTGTATATATTGTTTCTATATAGTCTACGAAACATATATGCAAAGCATCCAAACAGTACAATTCGCCAATTTTTTGTTCTTCAAGTTTAAGTGAACTACGAGCCCCATTGTTAATACTTTAACGGAAATTATTTGTAACTTTCGACAAGTAGAACAATGAATGGAACAGGTAGACGGTTGAAATCCTTGTATATATTGCGTCTATATAGTCTAAGAAACATATATGCAAAGCATCGAAACAGTACAATTCGCCAATTTATTGTTCTTCAAGTTTAAGTGAACAACGAGCCCAATTGTTAATCCTTTAAAGGAAATTATTTGTAAATTTCGACAAGTAGAACAATGAATAGAACAGGTAGACGGTTGAAATCTTTGTATATGTTGCTTCTATATAGTCTAAGAAACCTATATGCAAAGCATCTAAACAGTAACAATCGCCAATTTTTTGATCTTCAAGTTTAAGTGAACAGCGAGCCCCATTGATAATCATGAAGTGGAAATTATTTGTAACTTTCTACAAGTAGAACAATGAATAGTACAGGTCGACGGGTGAAATCTTTCTATATATTGCTTCTAAATAGTCTAAGAAACATATATGCAAAGCATCCAAACAGTACCATTCGCCAATTTTATGTTCTTCAAGTTTAAGTGAACTACGAGCCCCATTGTTAATCCTTTAAAGGAAATTATTTGTAAATTTCGACAAGTAGAACAATAAATGGAACAGGTAGACGGTTGAAATCTTTGTATATATTGCTTCTATATAGTCTAAGAAACATATATGCAAAGCATCCAAACAGTACAATTCGCCAATTTTTTGTTCTTCAAGTTTAAGTGAACAATGAGCCCCAATGGTTAATCCTTTATCGGAAATTATTAGTAACTTTCGACAAGTAGAACAATGAATGGAACAGGTAGACGGTTGAAATCATTGTATATATTCTTTCTATGTAGTCTAAGAAACATATATGCAAAGCATCCAAACAGTACAATTCGCCAATTTTTTGTTCTTCAAGTTTAAGTGAACTACGAGCCCCATTGTTAATCCTTTAACGGAAATTATTTGTAACATTCGACAATTAGAACAATGAATGGAACAGGTAGACGGTTGAAATCCTTGTATATATTGCGTCTATATAGTCTAAGAAACATATATGCAAAGCATCCAAACAGTACAATTCGCCAATTTATTGTTCTTCAAGTTTAAGTGAACAACGAGCCCCAATGGTTAATCCTTTATCGGAAATTATTAGTAACTTTCGACAAGTAGAACAATGAATGGAACATGTAGACGGTTGAAATCATTGTATATATTGCTTCTATATAGTCTAAGAAACATATATGCAAAGCATCCAAACAGTACAATTCGCCAATTTTTTGTTCTTCAAGTTTAAGTGAACTACGAGCCCCATTGTTAATCCTTTAACGGAAATTATTTGTAACTTTCGACAAGTAGAACAATGAATGGAACAGGTAGACGGTTGAAATCCTTGTATATATTGCGTCTATATAGTCTAAGAAACATATATGCAAAGCATCGAAATAGTACAATTCGCCAATTTATTGTTCTTCAAGTTTAAGTGAACAACGAGCCCAATTGTTAATCCTTTAAAGGAAATTATTTGTAAATTTCGACAAGTAGAACAATGAATAGAACAGGTAGACGGTTGAAATCTTTGTATATGTTGCTTCTATATAGTCTAAGAAACCTATATGCAAAGCATCTAAACAGTAACAATCGCCAATTTTTTGATCTTCAAGTTTAAGTGAACAGCGAGCCCCATTGATAATCATGAAGTGGAAATTATTTGTAACTTTCTACAAGTAGAACAATGAATAGTACAGGTAGACGGGTGAAATCTTTCCATATATTGCTTCTAAATAGTCTAAGAAACATATATGCAAAGCATCCAAACAGTACCATTCGCCAATTTTATGTTCTTCAAGTTTAAGTGAACTACGAGCCCCATTGTTAATCCTTTAAAGGAAATTATTTGTAAATTTCGACAAGTAGAACAATAAATGGAACAGGTAGACTGTTGAAATCTTTGTATATATTGCTTCTATATAGTCTAAGAAACATATATGCAAAGCATCCAAACAGTACAATTCGCCAATTTTTTGTTCTTCAAGTTTAAGTGAACAATGAGCCCCAATGGCTAATCCTTTATCGGAAATTATTAGTAACTTTCGACAAGTAGAACAATGAATGGAACAGGTAGACGGTTGAAATCATTGTATATATTGTTTCTATATAGTCTACGAAACATATATGCAAAGCATCCAAACAGTACAATTCGCCAATTTTTTGTTCTTCAAGTTTAAGTGAACTACGAGCCCCATTGTTAATACTTTAACGGAAATTATTTGTAACTTTCGACAAGTAGAACAATGAATGGAACAGGTAGACGGTTGAAATCCTTGTATATATTGCGTCTATATAGTCTAAGAAACATATATGCAAAGCATCGAAACAGTACAATTCGCCAATTTATTGTTCTTCAAGTTTAAGTGAACAACGAGCCCAATTGTTAATCCTTTAAAGGAAATTATTTGTAAATTTCGACAAGTAGAACAATGAATAGAACAGGTAGACGGTTGAAATCTTTGTATATGTTGCTTCTATATAGTCTAAGAAACCTATATGCAAAGCATCTAAACAGTAACAATCGCCAATTTTTTGATCTTCAAGTTTAAGTGAACAGCGAGCCCCATTGATAATCATGAAGTGGAAATTATTTGTAACTTTCTACAAGTAGAACAATGAATAGTACAGGTCGACGGGTGAAATCTTTCTATATATTGCTTCTAAATAGTCTAAGAAACATATATGCAAAGCATCCAAACAGTACCATTCGCCAATTTTATGTTCTTCAAGTTTAAGTGAACTACGAGCCCCATTGTTAATCCTTTAAAGGAAATTATTTGTAAATTTCGACAAGTAGAACAATAAATGGAACAGGTAGACGGTTGAAATCTTTGTATATATTGCTTCTATATAGTCTAAGAAACATATATGCAAAGCATCCAAACAGTACAATTCGCCAATTTTTTGTTCTTCAAGTTTAAGTGAACAATGAGCCCCAATGGTTAATCCTTTATCGGAAATTATTAGTAACTTTCGACAAGTAGAACAATGAATGGAACAGGTAGACGGTTGAAATCATTGTATATATTGTTTCTATGTAGTCTAAGAAACATATATGCAAAGCATCCAAACAGTACAATTCGCCAATTTTTTGTTCTTCAAGTTTAAGTGAACTACGAGCCCCATTGTTAATCCTTTAACGGAAATTATTTCTAACATTCGACAATTAGAACAATGAATGGAACAGGTAGACGGTTGAAATCCTTGTATATATTGCGTCTATATAGTCTAAGAAACATATATGCAAAGCATCCAAACAGTACAATTCGCCAATTTATTGTTCTTCAAGTTTAAGTGAACAACGAGCCCCATTGTTAATCCTTTAAAGGAAATTATTTGTAAATTTCGACAAGTAGAACAATGAATAGAACAGGTAGACGGTTGAAATCTTTGTATATGTTGCTTCTATATAGTCTAAGAAACCTATATGCAAAGCATCTAAACAGTAACAATCGCCAATTTTTTGATCTTCAAGATTAAGTGAACAGCGAGCCCCATTGATAATCATGAAATGGAAATTATTTGTAACTTTCTACAAGTAGAACAATGAATAGTACAGGTAGACGGGTGAAATCTTTCTATATATTGCTTCTAAATAGTCTAAGAAACATATATGCAAAGCATCCAAACAGTACCATTCGCCAATTTTTTGTTCTTCAAGTTTAAGTGAACAATGAGACCCATTGTTAATCCTTTATCGGAAATTATTTGTAACTTTCGACCAGTAGAACATGAATGGAACAGGTAGACGGTTGAAATCTTTGTATATATTGCTTCTATATAGTCTAAGAAACATACATGCAAAGCATCCAAACAGTACAATTCGCCAATTTTTTGTTCCTCCAGTTTAAGTGAACAATGAGCCCCAATGGTTAATCCTTTATCGGAAATTATTTGTAACTTTCGACAAGTAGAACAATGAATAGAACAGGTAGACAGTTGAAATCTTTGTATATATTGCTTCTATATAGTCTAAGAAACATATGTGCAAAGCATCCAAACAGTACAATTCGCCAATTATTTCATCTTCATGTTTAAGTGAACTACGAGCCCCATTGTTAATCCTTTATCGGAAATTATTTGTAACTTTCGACAAGTAGAACAATGAATGGAACAGGTAGACGGTTGAAACCTTTGTATATATTGCTTCTATATAGTCTAAGAAACATATATGCAAAGCATCCAAACAGTACAATTCGCCAATTTTTTGTTCCTCCAGTTTAAGTGAACAATGAGCCCCAATGGTTAATCCTTTATCGGAAATTATTTGTAACTTTCGACAAGTAGAACAATGAATGGAACAGGTAGACGGTTGAAATCATTGTATATATTGCTTCTATATAGTCTAAGAAACATATATGCAAAGCATCCAAACAGTACAATTCGCCAATTTTTTGTCCTTCAAGTTTAAGTAAACTACGATCCCCATTGTTAATCCTTTAGCGTAAATTAATTGTAACTTTCTACAAGTAGAACAATGATTGGAACACGTAGACGTGTGAAATCTTTCTATATATTGCTTCTAAATAGTCAAAGAAACATATATGCAAAGCATCCAAACAGTACAATTCGCCAATTTTTTGTTCTTCAAGTTTAAGCGAACAGTGAGCCCCAATGGTTAATCCTTTACCGGTAATTATTTGTAACTTTCGACAAGTAGAACAATGAATAGTACAGGTAGACGGGTGAAATCTTTCTATATATTGCTTCTAAATAGTCTAAGAAACATATATGCAAAGCATCCAAACAGTACAATTCGCCAATTATTTGATCTTCAAGTTTAAGTGAACTACGAGCCCCATTGTTAATACTTTAGCGGAAATTATTTGTAACTTTCTACAAGTAGAACAATGTATAGAACAGGTAGACGGTTGAAATCTTTGTATATATTGCTTCTATATAATCTAAGAAACATATATGCAAAGCATCCAAACAGTACCATTCGCCAATTTTTTGTTCTTCAAGTTTAAGTGAACAACGAGCCCCATTGTTAATCCTTTAACGGAAATTATTTGTAACTTTCGACAAGTAGAACAATGAATGGAACAGGTAGACGGTTGAAATCCTTGTATATATTGCGTCTATATAGTCTAAGAAACATATATGCAAAGCATCGAAATAGTACAATTCGCCAATTTTTTGTTCTTCAAGTTTAAGTGAACAATGAGCCCCAATGGTTAATCCGTTATCGGAAATTATTTGTAGCTTTCGACAAGTAGAACAATGAATGGAACAGGTAGACGGTTGAAATCTTTGTATATATTGCTTCTATATAATCTAAGAAACATATATGCAAAGCATCTAAACAGTAACAATCGCCAATTTTTTGATCTTCAAGTTTAAGTGAACAGCGAGCCCCATTGATAATCATGAAATGGAAATTATTTGTAACTTTCTACAAGTAGAACAATGTATAGAACAGGTAGACGGTTGAAATCTTTGTATATATTGCTTCTATATAATCTAAGAAACATATATGCAAAGCATCCAAACAGTACCATTCGCCAATTTTTTGTTCTTCAAGTTTAAGTGAACAACGAGCCCCATTGGTTAATCCTTTATCGGAAATTATTTGTAACTTTCGACAAGTAGAACAGTGAATGGAACAGGTAGACGGTTGAAATCTTTGTATATATTGCTTCTATATAGTATCGGAAACATATATGCAAAGCATCCAAACAGTACAATTCGCCAATTTTTTGTTCTTCAAGTTTAAGTGAACAATGAGCCCCAATGGTTAATCCGTTATCGGAAATTATTTGTAGCTTTCGACAAGTAGAACAATGAATGGAACAGGTAGACGGTTGAAATCTTTGTATATATTGCTTCTATATAATCTAAGAAACATATATGCAAAGCATCTAAACAGTAACAATCGCCAATTTTTTGATCTTCAAGTTTAAGTGAACAGCGAGCCCCATTGATAATCATGAAATGGAAATTATTTGTAACTTTCTACAAGTAGAACAATGAATAGTACAGGTAGACGGGTGAAATCTTTCTATATATTGCTTCTAAATAGTCTAAGAAACATCTATGCAAAGCATCCAAACAGTACAATTCGCCAATTTTTTGTTCTTCAAGTTTATGTGAACTACGAGCCCCATTGTTAATCCTTTAACGGAAATTAATTGTAACTTTCTACAAGTAGAACAATGATTGGAACACGTAGACGGTTGAGATCTTTGTATATATTGCTTCCATATAGTCTAAGAAACATATATGCAAAGCATCCAAACAGTACCATTCGCCAATTTTTTGTTCTTCAAGTTTAAGTGAACAATGAGACCCATTGTTAATCCTTTATCGGAAATTATTTGTAACTTTCGACAAGTAGATCAATGAATGGAACAGGTAGACGGTTGAAATCAATGTATATATTGCTTCTATATAGTCTAAGAAACATATATGCAAAGCATCCAAACAGTACCATTCGCCAATTTTTTGTTCTTCAAGTTTAAGTGAACAATGAGCCCCATTGTTAATCCTTTATCGTAAATTATTTGTAACTTTCGACAAGTAGAACAATGAATGGAACAGGTAGACGGTTGAAATCCTTGTATATATTGCTTCCATATAGTCTAAGAAACATGTACGCAAAGCATCCAAACAGTACCATTCGCCAATTTTTTGTCCTTCAAGTTTAAGTGAACAATGAGCCCCATTGTTAATCCTTTATCGGAAATTATTTGTAACTTTCGACAAGTGGAACAATGAATCGAACATGTAGACGGTTGAAATCTTTGTATATATTGCTTCTATATAATCTAAAAAACATATATGCAAAGCATCCAAACAGTACAATTCGCCAATTTTTTGTTCTTCAAGTTTAAGTGAACAATGAGCCCCAATGGTTAGTCCTTTATCTGTAATTATTTGTAACTTTCGACAAGTAGAACAATGAATGGAACAGGTAGACGGTTGAAATCATTGTATATATTGCTTCCATATAGTTTAAGAAACATGTACGCAAAGCATCCAAACAGTACCATTCGCCAATTTTTTGTTCTTCAAGTTTAAGTAAACTACGATCCCCATTGTTAATCCCTTAACGGAAATTATTTCTAACTTTCGACAAGTAGAACAGTGAATGGAACAGGTAGACGGTTGAAATCTTTGTATATATTGCTTCTATATAATCTAAGAAACATATATGCAAAGCATCTAAACAGTAACAATCGCCAATTTTTTGATCTTCAAGTTTAAGTGAACAGCGAGCCCCATTGATAATCATGAAATGGAAATTATTTGTAACTTTCTACAAGTAGAACAATGAATAGTACAGGTAGACGGGTGAAATCTTTCTATATATTGCTTCTAAATAGTCTAAGAAACATCTATGCAAAGCATCCAAACAGTACAATTCGCCAATTTTTTGTTCTTCAAGTTTATGTGAACTACGAGCCCCATTGTTAATCCTTTAACGGAAATTAATTGTAACTTTCTACAAGTAGAACAATGATTGGAACACGTAGACTGTTGAGATCTTTGTATATATTGCTTCCATATAGTCTAAGAAACATATATGCAAAGCATCCAAACAGTACCATTCGCCAATTTTTTGTTCTTCAAGTTTAAGTGAACTACGAGCCCCGTTGTTAATCCTTTAAAGGAAATTATTTGTAACTTTCGACAAGTAGAACAATGAATGGAACAGGTAGACGGTTGAAATCTTTGTATATATTGCTTCTATATAGTCTAAGAAACATATATGCAAAGCATCCAAACAGTACAATTCGCCAATTTTTTGTTCCTTCAGTTTAAGTGAACAATGAGCCCCAATGGTTAATCCTTTATCGGAAATTATTTGTAACTTTCGACAAGTAGAACAATGAATGGAATAGATAGACAATTGAAATCTTTGTATATATTGCTTCTATATAGTCTAAGAAACATATGTGCAAAGCATCCAAACAGTACAATTCGCCCATTATTTCATCTTCATGTTTAAGTGAACAGCGAGCCCCATTGATAATCATGAAATGGAAATTATTTGTAACTTTCTACAAGTAGAACAATGAATAGTACAGGTCGACGGGTGAAATCTTTCTATATATTGCTTCTAAATAGTCTAAGAAACACATATGCAAAGCATCCAAAGAGTACAATTCGCCAATTTATTGTTCTTCAAGTTTAAGTGAACAACGAGCCCCATTGTTAATCCTCTAAAGGAAATTATTTGTAACTTTCGACAAGTAGAACAATGAATGGAACAGGTAGACTGTTGAAATCATTGTATATATTGCTTCTATATAGTCTAAGAAACATATATGCAAAGTATCCAAACAGTACAATTCGCCAATTTTTTGTTCTTCAAGTTTAAGTAAACAACGATCCCCATTGTTAATCCTTTAACGGAAATTAATTGTAACTTTCTACAAGTAGAACAATGATTGGAAAACGCAGACGGGTGAAATCTTTCTATATATTGCTTCTAAATAGTCAAAGAAACATATATGCAAAGCATCCAAATAGTACAATTCGCCAATTTTTTGTTCATCAAGTTTAAGTGAACAGTGAGCCCCATTGTTAATCCTTTAAAGGAAATTATTTGTAAATTTCGACAAGTAGAACAATGAATAGAACAGGTAGACGGATGAAATCTTTGTATATGTTGCTTCTATATAGTCTAAGAAACCTATATGCAAAGCATCTAAACAGTAACAATCGCCAATTTTTTGATCTTCAAGTTTAAGTGAACAGCGAGCCCCATTGATAATCATGAAATGGAAATTATTTGTAACTTTCTACAAGTAGAACAATGAATCGTACAGGTAGACGGGTGAAATCTTTCTATATATTGCTTCTAAATAGTCTAAGAAACATATATGCAAAGCATCCAAACAGTACCATTCGCCAATTTTTTGTTCTTCAAGTTTAAGTGAACTACGAGCCCCATTGTTAATCCTTTAAAGGAAATTATTTGTAAATTTCGACAAGTAGAACAATAAATGGAACAGGTAGACGGTTGAAATCTTTGTATACATTGCTTCTATATAGTCTAAGAAACATATATGCAAAGCATCCAAACAGTACAATTCGCCAATTTATTGTTCTTCAAGTTTAAGTGAACAACGAGCCCCATTGTTAATCCTTTAAAGGAAATTATTTGTAAATTTCGACAAGTAGAACAATGAATAGAACAGGTAGACGGTTGAAATCTTTGTATATGTTGCTTCTATATAGTCTAAGAAACCTATATGCAAAGCATCTAAACAGTAACAATCGCCAATTTTTTGATCTTCAAGTTTAAGTGAACAGCGAGCCCCATTGATAATCATGAAATGGAAATTATTTGTAACTTTCTACAAGTAGAACAAATGAATAGTACAGGTAGACGGGTGAAATCTTTCTATATATTGCTTCTAAGTAGTCTAAGAAACATATATGCAAAGCATCCAAACAGTACCATTCGCCAATTTTTTGTTCTTCAAGTTTAAGTGAACAATGAGACCCATTGTTAATCCTTTATCGGAAATTATTTGTAACTTTCGACAAGTAGAACAATGAATGGAACAGGTAGACGGTTAAATTCTTTGTATATATTGCTTCTATATAGTCTAAGAAACATATATGCAAAGCATCCAAACAGTACAATTCGCCAATTTTTTGTTCTTCAAGTTTAAGTGAACTACGAGCCCCATTGTTAATCCTTTAAAGGAAATTATATGTAAATTTCGACAAGTAGAACAATGAATAGAACAGGTAGACGGTTGAAATCTTTGTATATGATGGTTCTATATAGTCTAAGAAACCTATATGCAAAGCTTCTAAACAGTAACAATCGCCAATTTTTTGATCTTCAAGTTTAAGTGAACAGCGAGCCCCATTGATAATCATGAAATGGAAATTATTTGTAACTTTCTACAAGTAGAACAAATGAATAGTACAGGTAGACGGGTGAAATCTTTCTATATATTGCTTCTAAATAGTCTAAGAAACATATATGCAAAGCATCCAAACAGTACCATTCGCCAATTTTTTGTTCATCAAGTTTAAGTGAACAATGAGACCCATTGTTAATCCTTTATCGGAAATTATTTGTAACTTTCGACAAGTAGAACAATGAATGGAACAGGTAGACGGTTGAAATCTTTGTATATATTGCTTCTATATAGACTAAGAAACATATATGCAAAGCATCCAAACAGTACAATTCGCCAATTTTTTGTTCTTCAAGTTTAAGTGAACAATGAGCCCCAATGGTTAGTCCTTTATCTGTAATTATTTGTAACTTTCGACAAGTAGAACAATGAATGGAACAGTTAGACGGTTGAAATCATTGTATATATTGCTTCCATATAGTTTAAGAAACATGTACGCAAAGCATCCAAACAGTACCATTCGCCAATTTTTTGTTCTTCAAGTTTAAGTAAACTACGATCCCCATTGTTAATCCCTTAACGGAAATTATTTGTAACTTTCGACAAGTAGAACAGTGAATGGAACAGGTAGACGGTTGAAATCTTTGTATATATTGCTTCTATATAGCCTACGAAACATATATGCAAAGCATCCAAACAGTACAATTCGCCAATTTTTTGTTCTTCAAGTTTAAGTGAACTACGAGCCCCATTGTTAATCCTTTAACGGAAATTAATTGTAACTTTCGACAAGTAGAACAATGATTGGAACACGCAGACGGTTGAAATCATTGTATATATTGCGTCTATATAGTCTAAGAAACATATATGCAAAGCATCCAAACAGTACAATTCGCCAATTTTTTGTTCTTCAAGTTTAAGTGAACAATGTGCCCCAATGGTTTATCCTTTATCGGTAATTATTTGTAACTTTCGACAAGTAGAACAATGAATGGAACAGGTAGACGGTTGAAATCCTTGTATATATTGCGTCTATATAGTCTAAGAAACATATATGCAAAGCATCCAAACAGTACAATTCGCCAATTTATTGTTCTTCAAGTTTAAGTGAACAACGAGCCCCATTGTTTATCCTTTAAAGGAAATTATTTGTAAATTTCGACAAGTAGAACAATGAATAGAACAGGTAGACGGTTGAAATCTTTGTATATGTTGCTTCTATATAGTCTAAGAAACCTATATACAAAGCATCTAAACAGTAACAATCGCCAATTTTTTGATCTTCAAGTTTAAGTGAACAGCGAGCCCCATTGATAATCATGAAATGGAAATTATTTGTAACTTTCTACAAGTAGAACAAATGAATAGTACAGGTAGACGGGTGAAATCTTTCTTTATATTGCTTCTAAATAGTCTAAGAAACATATATGCAAAGCATCCAAACAGTACCATTCGCCAATTTTTTGTTCTTCAAATTTAAGTGAACAATGAGACCCATTGTTAATCCTTTATCGGAAATTATTTGTAACTTTCGACAAGTAGAACAATGAATGGAACAGGTAGACGGTTGAAATCTTTGTATATATTGCTTCTATATAGACTAAGAAACATATATGCAAAGCATCCAAACAGTACAATTCCCCAATTTATTGTTCTTCAAGTTTAAGTGAACAATGAGCCCCAATGGTTAATCCTTTATCGGAAATTATTTGTAACTTTCGACAAGTAGAACAATGAATGGAACAGGTAGACGGTTGAAATGTTTGTATATATTGCTTCTATATAGTCTAAGAAACATATATGCAAAGCATCCAAACAGTACCATTCGCCAATTTTTTGTTCTTCAAGTTTAAGTGAACTACGAGCCCCGTTGTTAATCCTTTAAAGGAAATTATTTGTAACTTTCGACAAGTAGAACAATGAATGGAACAGGTAGACGGTTGAAATCTTTGTATATATTGCTTCTATATAGTCTAAGAAACATATATGCAAAGCATCCAAACAGTACAATTCGCCAATTTTTTGTTCCTTCAGTTTAAGTGAACAATGAGCCCCAATGGTTAATCCTTTATCGGAAATTATTTGTAACTTTCGACAAGTAGAACAATGAATGGAACAGGTAGACAATTGAAATCTTTGTATATATTGCTTCTATATAGTCTAAGAAACATATGTGCAAAGCATCCAAACAGTACAATTCGCCCATTATTTCATCTTCATGTTTAAGTGAACAGCGAGCCCCATTGATAATCATGAAATGGAAATTATTTGGAACTTTCTACAAGTAGAACAATGAATAGTACAGGTCGACGGGTGAAATCTTTCTATATATTGCTTCTAAATAGTCTAAGAAACACATATGCAAAGCATCCAAACAGTACAATTCGCCAATTTATTGTTCTTCAAGTTTAAGTGAACTACGAGCCCCATTGTTAATCCTTTAACGGAAATTATTTGTAACTTTCGACAAGTAGAACAATGAATGGAACAGGTAGACGGTTGAAATCTTTGTATATATTGCTTCTATATAGTCTAAGAAACAAATATGCAAAGCATCCAAACAGTACAATTCGCCAATTATTTCATCTTCATGTTTAAGTGAACTGCGAGCCCCATTGATAATCATGAAATGGAAATTATTTGTAACTTTCTACAATTAGAACAATGAATAGTACAGGTAGACGGGTGAAATCTTTCAATATATTGCTTCTAAATAGTCTAAGAAACACATATGCAAAGCATCCAAAGAGTACAATTCGCCAATTTATTGTTCTTCAAGTTTAAGTGAACAACGAGCCCCATTGTTAATCCTTTATCGGAAATTATTTGTAACTTTCTACAAGTAGAACAATGAATAGTACAGGTAGACGGGAGAAATCTTTCTATATATTGCTTCTAAATAGTCTAAGAAACATATATGCATAGCATCCAAACAGTACCATTCGCCAATTTTTTGTTCTTCAAGTTTAAGTGAACAGTGAGCCCCAATGGTTAATCCTTTATCGGTAATTATTTGTAAATTTCGATAAGTAGAACAATGAATGGAACAGGTTGACTGTTGAAATCATTGTATATATTGCTTCTATATAGTCTAAGAAACATATATGCATAGCGTCCAAACAGTACCATTCGCCAATTTTTTGTTCTTCAAGTTTAAGTGAACAATGAGACCCATTGTTAATCCTTTATCGGAAATTATTTGTAACTTTCGACAAGTAGAACAATGAATGGAACAGGTAGACGGCTAAAATCTTTGTATATATTGCTTCTATATAGTCTAAGAAACATATATGCAAAGCATCCAAACAGTACAATTCGCCAATTTTTTGTTCTTCAAGTTTAAGTGAACTACGAGCCCCATTGTTAATCCTTTAAAGGAAATTATTTGTAAATTTCGACAAGTAGAACAATGAATAGAACAGGTAGACGGTTGAAATCTTTGTATATGTTGGTTCTATATAGTCTAAGAAACCTATATGCAAAGCATCTAAACAGTAACAATCGCCAATTTTTTGATCTTCAAGTTTAAGTGAACAGCGAGCCCCATTGATAATCATGAAATGGAAATTATTTGTAACTTTCTACAAGTAGAACAAATGAATAGTACAGGTAGACGGGTGAAATCTTTCTATATATTGCTTCTAAATAGTCTAAGAAACATATATGCAAAGCATCCAAACAGTACCATTCGCCAATTTTTTGTTCTTCAAGTTTAAGTGAACAATGAGACCCATTGTTAATCCTTTATCGGAAATTATTTGTAACTTTCGACAAGTAGAACAATGAATGGAACAGGTAGACGGTTAAAATCTTTGTATATATTGCTTCTATATAGTCTAAGAAACATATATGCAAAGCATCCAAACAGTACAATTCGCCAATTTTCTGTTCTTCAAGTTTAAGTGAACTACGAGCCCCATTGTTAATCCTTTAAAGGAAATTATTTGTAAATTTCGACAAGTAGAACAATGAATAGAACAGGTAGACGGTTGAAATCTTTGTATATGTTGGTTCTATATAGTCTAAGAAACCTATATGCAAAGCATCTAAACAGTAACAATCGCCAATTTTTTGATCTTCAAGTTTAAGTGAACAGCGAGCCCCATTGATAATCATGAAATGGAAATTATTTGTAAATTTCTACAAGTAGAACAAATGAATAGTACAGGTAGACGGGTGAAATCTTTCTATATATTGCTTCTAAATAGTCTAAGAAACATATATGCAAAGCATCCAAACAGTACCATTCGCCAATTTTTTGTTCTTCAAATTTAAGTGAACAATGAGCCACATTGTTAATCCTTTATCGGAAATTATTTGTAACTTTCGACAAGTAGAACAATGAATGGAACTGGTAGACGGGTGAAATCTTTCTATATATTGCTTCTAAATAGTCAAAGAAACATATATGCAAAGCATCCAAACAGTACAATTCGCCAATTTTTTGTTCATCAAGTTTAAGTGAACAGTGAGCCCCATTGTTAATCCTTTAAAGGAAATTATTTGTAAATTTCGACAAGTAGAACAATGAATAGAACAGGTAGACGGTTGAAATCTTTGTATATGTTGCTTCTATATAGTCTAAGAAACCTATATGCAAAGCATCTAAACAGTAACAATCGCCAATTTTTTGATCTTCAAGTTTAAGTGAACAGCGAGCCCCATTGATAATCATGAAATGGAAATTATTTGTAACTTTCTACAAGTAGAACAATGAATCGTACAGGTAGACGGGTGAAATATTTCTATATATAGCTTCTAAATAGTCTAAGAAACATATATGCAAAGCATCCAAACAGTACCATTCGCCAATTTTTTGTTCTTCAAGTTTAAGTGAACAACGAGCCCCATTGTTAATCCTTTAAAGGAAATTATTTGTAAATTTCGACAAGTAGAACAATGAATAGAACAGGTAGACGGTTGAAATCTTTGTATATGTTGCTTCTATATAGTCTAAGAAACCTATATGCAAAGCATCTAAACAGTAACAATCGCCAATTTTTTGATCTTCAAGTTTAAGTGAACAGCGAGCCCCATTGATAATCATGAAATGGAAATTATTTGTAACTTTCTACAAGTAGAACAAATGAATAGTACAGGTAGACGGGAGAAATCTTTCTATATATTGCTTCTAAATAGTCTAAGAAACATATATGCATAGCATGCAAACAGTACCATTCGCCAATTTTTTGTTCTTCAAGTTTAAGTGAACAGTGAGCCCCAATGGTTAATCCTTTATCGGTAATTATTTGTAAATTTCGATAAGTAGAACAATGAATGGAACAGGTTGACTGTTGAAATCATTGTATATATTGCTTCTATATAGTCTAAGAAACATATATGCATAGCGTCCAAACAGTACCATTCGCCAATTTTTTGTTCTTCAAGTTTAAGTGAACAATGAGACCCATTGTTAATCCTTTATCGGAAATTATTTGTAACTTTCGACAAGTAGAACAATGAATGGAACAGGTAGACGGCTAAAATCTTTGTATATATTGCTTCTATATAGTCTAAGAAACATATATGCAAAGCATCCAAACAGTACAATTCGCCAATTTTTTGTTCTTCAAGTTTAAGTGAACTACGAGCCCCATTGTTAATCCTTTAAAGGAAATTATTTGTAAATTTCGACAAGTAGAACAATGAATAGAACAGGTAGACGGTTGAAATCTTTGTATATGTTTGTTCTATATAGTCTAAGAAACCTATATGCAAAGCATCTAAACAGTAACAATCGCCAATTTTTTGATCTTCAAGTTTAAGTGAACAGCGAGCCCCATTGATAATCATGAAATGGAAATTATTTGTAACTTTCTACAAGTAGAACAAATGAATAGTACAGGTAGACGGGTGAAATCTTTCTATATATTGCTTCTAAATAGTCTAAGAAACATATATGCAAAGCATCCAAACAGTACCATTCGCCAATTTTTTGTTCTTCAAGTTTAAGTGAACAATGAGACCCATTGTTAATCCTTTATCGGAAATTATTTGTAACTTTCGACAAGTAGAACAATGAATGGAACAGGTAGACGGTTAAAATCTTTGTATATATTGCTTCTATATAGTCTAAGAAACATATATGCAAAGCATCCAAACAGTACAATTCGCCAATTTTTTGTTCTTCAAGTTTAAGTGAACTACGAGCCCCATTGTTAATCCTTTAAAGGAAATTATTTGTAAATTTCGACAAGTAGAACAATGAATAGAACAGGTAGACGGTTGAAATCTTTGTATATGTTGGTTCTATATAGTCTAAGAAACCTATATGCAAAGCATCTAAACAGTAACAATCGCCAATTTTTTGATCTTCAAGTTTAAGTGAACAGCGAGCCCCATTGATAATCATGAAATGGAAATTATTTGTAAATTTCTACAAGTAGAACAAATGAATAGTACAGGTAGACGGGTGAAATCTTTCTATATATTGCTTCTAAATAGTCTAAGAAACATATATGCAAAGCATCCAAACAGTACCATTCGCCAATTTTTTGTTCTTCAAATTTAAGTGAACAATGAGCCCCATTGTTAATCCTTTATCGGAAATTATTTGTAACTTTCGACAAGTAGAACAATGAATGGAACTGGTAGACGGGTGAAATCTTTCTATATATTGCTTCTAAATAGTCAAAGAAACATATATGCAAAGCATCCAAACAGTACAATTCGCCAATTTTTTGTTCATCAAGTTTAAGTGAACAGTGAGCCCCATTGTTAATCCTTTAAAGGAAATTATTTGTAAATTTCGACAAGTAGAACAATGAATAGAACAGGTAGACGGTTGAAATCTTTGTATATGTTGCTTCTATATAGTCTAAGAAACCTATATGCAAAGCATCTAAACAGTAACAATCGCCAATTTTTTGATCTTCAAGTTTAAGTGAACAGCGAGCCCCATTGATAATCATGAAATGGAAATTATTTGTAACTTTCTACAAGTAGAACAATGAATCGTACAGGTAGACGGGTGAAATCTTTCTATATATTGCTTCTAAATAGTCTAAGAAACATATATGCAAAGCATCCAAACAGTACCATTCGCCAATTTTTTGTTCTTCAAGTTTAAGTGAACTACGAGCCCCATTGTTAATCCTTTAAAGGAAATTATTTGTAAATTTCGACAAGTAGAACAATAAATGGAACAGGTAGACGGTTGAAATCTTTGTATACATTGCTTCTATATAGTCTAAGAAACATATATGCAAAGCATCCAAACAGTACAATTCGCCAATTTATTGTTCTTCAAGTTTAAGTGAACAACGAGCCCCATTGTTAATCCTTTAAAGGAAATTATTTGTAAATTTCGACAAGTAGAACAATGAATAGAACAGGTAGACGATTGAAATCTTTGTATATGTTGCTTCTATATAGTCTAAGAAACCTATATGCAAAGCATCTAAACAGTACAATTCGCCAATTTATTGTTCTTCAAGTTTAAGTGAACTACGAGCCCCATTGTTAATCCTTTAACGGAAATTATTTGTAACTTTCGACAAGTAGAACAATGAATGGAACAGGTAGACGGTTGAAATCTTTGTATATATTGCTTCTATATAGTCTAAGAAACATATATGCAAAGCATCCAAACAGTACAATTCGCCAATTATTTCATCTTCATGTTTAAGTGAACTGCGAGCCCCATTGATAATCATGAAATGGAAATTATTTGTAACTTTCTACAATTAGAACAATGAATAGTACAGGTAGACGGGTGAAATCTTTCTATATATTGCTTCTAAATAGTCTAAGAAACACATATGCAAAGCATCCAAAGAGTACAATTCGCCAATTTTTTGTTCTTCAAGTTTAAGTAAACTACGATCCCCATTGTTAATCCCTTAACGGAAATTATTTGTAACTTTCGACAAGTAGAACAGTGAATGGAACAGGTAGACGGTTGAAATCTTTGTATATATTGCTTCTATATAGCCTACGAAACATATATGCAAAGCATCCAAACAGTACAATTCGCCAATTTTTTGTTCTTCAAGTTTAAGTGAACTACGAGCCCCATTGTTAATCCTTTAACGGAAATTAATTGTAACTTTCTACAAGTAGAACAATGATTGGAAAACGCAGACGGGTGAAATCTTTCTATATATTGCTTCTAAATAGTCAAAGAAACATATATGCAAAGCATCCAAACAGTACAATTCGCCAATTTTTTGTTCATCAAGTTTAAGTGAACAGTGAGCCCCATTGTTAATCCTTTAAAGGAAATTATTTGTAAATTTCGACAAGTAGAACAATGAATAGAACAGGTAGACGGTTGAAATCTTTGTATATGTTGCTTCTATATAGTCTAAGAAACCTATATGCAAAGCATCTAAACAGTAACAATCGCCAATTTTTTGATCTTCAAGTTTAAGTGAACAGCGAGCCCCATTGATAATCATGAAATGGAAATTATTTGTAACTTTCTACAAGTAGAACAATGAATCGTACAGGTAGACGGGTGAAATCTTTCTATATATTGCTTCTAAATAGTCTAAGAAACATATATGCAAAGCATCCAAACAGTACCATTCGCCAATTTTTTGTTCTTCAAGTTTAAGTGAACTACGAGCCCCATTGTTAATCCTTTAAAGGAAATTATTTGTAAATTTCGACAAGTAGAACAATAAATGGAACAGGTAGACGGTTAAAATCTTTGTATATATTGCTTCTATATAGTCTAAGAAACATATATGCAAAGCATCCAAACAGTACAATTCGCCAATTTTTTGTTCTTCAAGTTTAAGTGAACTACGAGCCCCATTGTTAATCCTTTAAAGGAAATTATTTGTAAATTTCGACAAGTAGAACAATGAATAGAACAGGTAGACGGTTGAAATCTTTGTATATGTTGGTTCTATATAGTCTAAGAAACCTATATGCAAAGCATCTAAACAGTAACAATCGCCAATTTTTTGATCTTCAAGTTTAAGTGAACAGCGAGCCCCATTGATAATCATGAAATGGAAATTATTTGTAAATTTCTACAAGTAGAACAAATGAATAGTACAGGTAGACGTGTGAAATCTTTCTATATATTGCTTCTAAATAGTCTAAGAAACATATATGCAAAGCATCCAAACAGTACCATTCGCCAATTTTTTGTTCTTCAAATTTAAGTGAACAATGAGCCCCATTGTTAATCCTTTATCGGAAATTATTTGTAACTTTCGACAAGTAGAACAATGAATGGAACTGGTAGACGGGTGAAATCTTTCTATATATTGCTTCTAAATAGTCAAAGAAACATATATGCAAAGCATCCAAACAGTACAATTCGCCAATTTTTTGTTCATCAAGTTTAAGTGAACAGTGAGCCCCATTGTTAATCCTTTAAAGGAAATTATTTGTAAATTTCGACAAGTAGAACAATGAATAGAACAGGTAGACGGTTGAAATCTTTGTATATGTTGCTTCTATATAGTCTAAGAAACCTATATGCAAAGCATCTAAACAGTAACAATCGCCAATTTTTTGATCTTCAAGTTTAAGTGAACAGCGAGCCCCATTGATAATCATGAAATGGAAATTATTTGTAACTTTCTACAAGTAGAACAATGAATCGTACAGGTAGACGGGTGAAATCTTTCTATATATTGCTTCTAAATAGTCTAAGAAACATATATGCAAAGCATCCAAACAGTACCATTCGCCAATTTTTTGTTCTTCAAGTTTAAGTGAACTACGAGCCCCATTGTTAATCCTTTAAAGGAAATTATTTGTAAATTTCGACAAGTAGAACAATAAATGGAACAGGTAGACGGTTGAAATCTTTGTATACATTGCTTCTATATAGTCTAAGAAACATATATGCAAAGCATCCAAACAGTACAATTCGCCAATTTATTGTTCTTCAAGTTTAAGTGAACAACGAGCCCCATTGTTAATCCTTTAAAGGAAATTATTTGTAAATTTCGACAAGTAGAACAATGAATAGAACAGGTAGACGGTTGAAATCTTTGTATATGTTGCTTCTATATAGTCTAAGAAACCTATATGCAAAGCATCTAAACAGTACAATTCGCCAATTTATTGTTCTTCAAGTTTAAGTGAACTACGAGCCCCATTGTTAATCCTTTAACGGAAATTATTTGTAACTTTCGACAAGTAGAACAATGAATGGAACAGGTAGACGGTTGAAATCTTTGTATATATTGCTTCTATATAGTCTAAGAAACATATATGCAAAGCATCCAAACAGTACAATTCGCCAATTATTTCATCTTCATGTTTAAGTGAACTGCGAGCCCCATTGATAATCATGAAATGGAAATTATTTGTAACTTTCTACAATTAGAACAATGAATAGTACAGGTAGACGGGTGAAATCTTTCTATATATTGCTTCTAAATAGTCTAAGAAACACATATGCAAAGCATCCAAAGAGTACAATTCGCCAATTTTTTGTTCTTCAAGTTTAAGTAAACTACGATCCCCATTGTTAATCCCTTAACGGAAATTATTTGTAACTTTCGACAAGTAGAACAGTGAATGGAACAGGTAGACGGTTGAAATCTTTGTATATATTGCTTCTATATAGCCTACGAAACATATATGCAAAGCATCCAAACAGTACAATTCGCCAATTTTTTGTTCTTCAAGTTTAAGTGAACTACGAGCCCCATTGTTAATCCTTTAACGGAAATTAATTGTAACTTTCTACAAGTAGAACAATGATTGGAAAACGCAGACGGGTGAAATCTTTCTATATATTGCTTCTAAATAGTCAAAGAAACATATATGCAAAGCATCCAAACAGTACAATTCGCCAATTTTTTGTTCATCAAGTTTAAGTGAACAGTGAGCCCCATTGTTAATCCTTTAAAGGAAATTATTTGTAAATTTCGACAAGTAGAATAATGAATAGAACAGGTAGACGGTTGAAATCTTTGTATATGTTGCTTCTATATAGTCTAAGAAACCTATATGCAAAGCATCTAAACAGTAACAATCGCCAATTTTTTGATCTTCAAGTTTAAGTGAACAGCGAGCCCCATTGATAATCATGAAATGGAAATTATTTGTAACTTTCTACAAGTAGAACAATGAATCGTACAGGTAGACGGGTGAAATCTTTCTATATATTGCTTCTAAATAGTCTAAGAAACATATATGCAAAGCATCCAAACAGTACCATTCGCCAATTTTTTGTTCTTCAAGTTTAAGTGAACTACGAGCCCCATTGTTAATCCTTTAAAGGAAATTATTTGTAAATTTCGACAAGTAGAACAATAAATGGAACAGGTAGACGGTTGAAATCTTTGTATACATTGCTTCTATATAGTCTAAGAAACATATATGCAAAGCATCCAAACAGTACAATTCGCCAATTTATTGTTCTTCAAGTTTAAGTGAACAACGAGCCCCATTGTTAATCCTTTAAAGGAAATTATTTGTAAATTTCGACAAGTAGAACAATGAATAGAACAGGTAGACGGTTGAAATCTTTGTATATGATGCTTCTATATAGTCTAAGAAACCTATATGCAAAGCATCTAAACAGTAACAATCGCCAATTTTTTGATCTTCAAGTTTAAGTGAACAGCGAGCCCCATTGATAATCATGAAATGGAAATTATTTGTAACTTTCTACAAGTAGAACAAATGAATAGTACAGGTAGACGGGTGAAATCTTTCTATATATTGCTTCTAAGTAGTCTAAGAAACATATATGCAAAGCATCCAAACATTACCATTCGCCAATTTTTTGTTCTTCAAGTTTAAGTGAACAATGAGACCCATTGTTAATCCTTTATCGGAAATTATTTGTAACTTTCGACAAGTAGAACAATGAATGGAACAGGTAGACGGTTAAAATCTTTGTATATATTGCTTCTATATAGTCTAAGAAACATATATGCAAAGCATCCAAACAGTACAATTCGCCAATTTTTTGTTCTTCAAGTTTAAGTGAACTACGAGCCCCATTGTTAATCCTTTAAAGGAAATTATTTGTAAATTTCGACAAGTAGAACAATGAATAGAACAGGTAGACGGTTGAAATCTTTGTATATGTTGGTTCTATATAGTCTATGAAACCTATATGCAAAGCATCTAAACAGTAACAATCGCCAATTTTTTGATCTTCAAGTTTAAGTGAACAGCGAGCCCCATTGATAATCATGAAATGGAAACTATTTGTAACTTTCTACAAGTAGAACAAATGAATAGTACAGGTAGACGGGTGAAATCTTTGTATATATTGCTTCTATATAGACTAAGAAACATATATGCAAAGCATCCAAACAGTACAATTCGCCAATTTATTGTTCTTCAAGTTTAAGTGAACAATGAGCCCCAATGGTTAATCCTTTATCGGAAATTATTTGTAACTTTCGACAAGTAGAACAATGAATGGAACAGGTAGACGGTTGAAATGTTTGTATATATTGCTTCTATATAGTCTAAGAAACATATATGCAAAGCATCCAAACAGTACCATTCGCCAATTTTTTGTTCTTCAAGTTTAAGTGAACTACGAGCCCCGTTGTTAATCCTTTAAAGGAAATTATTTGTAACTTTCGACAAGTAGAACAATGAATGGAACAGGTAGACGGTTGAAATCTTTGTATATATTGCTTCTATGTAGTCTAAGAAACATATATGCAAAGCATCCAAACAGTACAATTCGCCAATTTATTGTTCTTCAAGTTTAAGTGAACAATGAGCCCCAATGGTTAATCCTTTATCGGAAATTATTTGTAACTTTCGACAAGTAGAACAATGAATGGAACAGGTAGACGGTTGAAATGTTTGTATATATTGCTTCTATATAGTCTAAGAAACATATATGCAAAGCATCCAAACAGTACCATTCGCCAATTTTTTGTTCTTCAAGTTTAAGTGAACTACGAGCCCCGTTGTTAATCCTTTAAAGGAAATTATTTGTAACTTTCGACAAGTAGAACAATGAATGGAACAGGTAGACGGTTGAAATCTTTGTATATATTGCGTCTATATAGTCTAAGAAACATATATGCAAAGCATCCAAACAGTACAATTCGCCAATTTTTTGTTCTTCAAGTTTAAGTGAACAATGAGCCCCATTGTTAATCCTTTATCGGAAATTATTTGTAACTTTCGACAAGTAGAACAATGAATGGAACAGGTAGACGGTTGAAATCATGGTACATATTGCTTCTATATAATCTACGAAACATGTATGCAAAGCATCCAAACAGTACAATTCGCCAATTTTTTGTTCCTCCAGTTTAAGTGAACAATGAGCCCCAATGGTTAATCCTTTATCGGAAATTATTTGTAACTTTCGACAAGTAGAACAATGAATGGAACAGGTAGACGGTTGAAATCATTGTATATATTGCTTCTATATAGTCTAAGAAACATATATGCAAAGCATCCAAACAGTACAATTCGCCAATTTTTTGTTCTTCAAGTTTAAGTAAACTACGATCCCCATTGTTAATCCTTTAACGGAAATTAATTGTAACTTTCTACAAGTAGAACAATGATTGGAACACGTAGACGTGTGAAATCTTTCTATATATTGCTTCTAAATAGTCAAAGAAACATATATGCAAAGCATCCAAACAGTACAATTCGCCAATTTTTTGTTCTTCAAGTTTAAGCGAACAGTGAGCCCCAATGGTTAATCCTTTACCGGTAATTATTTGTAACTTTCGACAAGTAGAACAATGAATAGTACAGGTAGACGGGTGAAATCTTTCTATATATTGCTTCTAAATAGTCTAAGAAACATATATGCAAAGCATCCAAACAGTACAATTCGCCAATTATTTGATCTTCAAGTTTAAGTGAATTACGAGCCCCATTGTTAATACTTTAACGGAAATTATTTGTAACTTTCTACAAGTAGAACAATGTATAGAACAGGTAGACGGTTGAAATCTTTGTATATATTGCTTCTATATAATCTAAGAAACATATATGCAAAGCATCCAAACAGTACAATTCGCCAATTTTTTGTTCTTCAAGTTTAAGTGAACAATGAGCCCCAATGGTTAGTCCTTTATCTGTAATTATTTGTAACTTTCGACAAGTAGAACAATGAATGGAACAGGTAGACGGTTGAAATCATTGTATATATTGCTTCCATATAGTTTAAGAAACATGTACGCAAAGCATCCAAACAGTACCATTCGCCAATTTTTTGTTCTTCAAGTTTAAGTAAACTACGATCCCCATTGTTAATCCCTTAAGGGAAATTATTTGTAACTTTCGACAAGTAGAACAGTGAATGGAACAGGTAGACGGTTGAAATCTTTGTATATATTGCTTCTATATAGCCTACGAAACATATATGCAAAGCATCCAAAGAGTACAATTCGCCAATTTTTTGTTCTTCAAGTTTAAGTGAACTACGAGCCCCATTGTTGATCCTTTAACGGAAATTAATTGTAACTTTCTACAAGTAGAACAATGATTGGAACACGCAGACGGTTGAAATCATTGTATATATTGCGTCTATATAGTCTAAGAAACATATATGCAAAGCATCCAAACAGTACAATTCGCCAATTTTTTGTTCTTCAAGTTTAAGTGAACAATGAGCCCCATTGTTAATCCTTTATCGGAAATTATTTGTAACTTTCGACAAGTAGAACAATGAATGGAACAGGTAGACGGTTGAAATCATGGTATATATTGCTTCTATATAATCTACGAAACATGTATGCAAAGCATCCAAACAGTACAATTCGCCAATTTTTTGTTCCTCCAGTTTAAGTGAACAATGAACCCCAATGGTTAATCATTTATCGGAAATTATTTGTAACTTTCGACAAGTAGAACAATGAATGGAACAGGTAGACGGTTGAAATCATTGTATATATTGCTTCTATATAGTCTAAGAAACATATATGCAAAGCATCCAAACAGTACAATTCGCCAATTTTTTGTTCTTCAAGTTTAAGTAAACTACGATCCCCATTGTTAATCCTTTAACGGAAATTAATTGTAACTTTCTACAAGTAGAACAATGATTGGAACACGTAGACGTGTGAAATCTTTCTATATATTGCTTCTAAATAGTCAAAGAAACATATATGCAAAGCATCCAAACAGTACAATTCGCCAATTTTTTGTTCTTCAAGTTTAAGTGAACAATGAGCCCCAATGGTTAGTCCTTTATCTGTAATTATTTGTAACTTTCGACAAGTAGAACAATGAATGGAACAGGTAGACGGTTGAAATCATTGTATATATTGCTTCCATATAGTTTAAGAAACATGTACGCAAAGCATCCAAACAGTACCATTCGCCAATTTTTTGTTCTTCAAGTTTAAGTAAACTACGATCCCCATTGTTAATCCCTTAACGGAAATTATTTGTAACTTTCGACAAGTAGAACAGTGAATGGAACAGGTAGACGGTTGAAATCTTTGTATATATTGCTTCTATATAGCCTACGAAACATATATGCAAAGCATCCAAACAGTACAATTCGCCAATTTTTTGTTCTTCAAGTTTAAGTGAACTACGAGCCCCATTGTTAATCCTTTAACGGAAATTAATTGTAACTTTCTACAAGTAGAACAATGATTGGAACACGCAGACGGTTGAAATCATTGTATATATTGCGTCTATATAGTCTAAGAATCATATATGCAAAGCATCCAAACAGTACAATTCGCCAATTATTTCATCTTCAAGTTTAAGTGAACTACGAGCCCCATTGTTAATACTTTAACGGAAATTTTTTGTAACTTGCGACAAGTAGAACAATGAATGGAACAGGTAGATGGTTGAAATCTTTGTCTGTATTGCTTCTATATAATCTAAGAAACATATATTCAAAGCATCCAAACAGTACCATTCGCTAATTTTTTGTTCTTCAAGTTTAAGTGAACAACGAGCCCCATTGTTAATCCTTTAAAGGAAATTATTTGTAAATTTCGACAAGTAGAACAATGATTGGAACACGTAGACGGTTGAAATCATTGTATATATTGCTTCTATATAATCTACGAAACATATATGCAAAGCATCCAAACAGTACAATTCGCCAATTTTTTGTTCTTCAAGTTTAAGTGAACTACGAGCCCCATTGTTAATCCTTTAACGGAAATTAATTGTAACTTTCTACAAGTAGAACAATGATTCGAACACGTAGACGGTTGAAGTCTTTGTATATATTGCTTCCATATAGTCTAAGAAACATGTACGCAAAGCATCCAAACAGTACCATTCGCCAATTTTTTGTTCTTCAAGTTTAAGTGAACAGTGAGCTCCAATGGTTAATCCTTTATCGGTAATTATTTGTAAATTTCGACAAGTAGAACAATGAATGGAACAGGTTGACTGTTGAAATCATTGTATATATTGCTTCTATATAGTCTAAGAAATATATATGCATAGCTTCCAAACAGTACAATTCGCCAATTTTTTGCTCTTTAAGTTTAAGTGAACTACGAGCCCCATTGTTAATCCTTTAAAGGAAATTATTTGTAAATTTCGGCAAGTAGAACAATGAATGGAATAGGTAGACGGTTGAAATCATTGTATATATTGCTTCTATATAGTCTAAGAAACATATATGCAAAGCATCCAAACAGTACCATTCGCCAATTTTTTGTTCTTCAAGTTTAAGTGAACAGTGAGCCCCAATGGTTAATCCTTTATCGGTAATTATTTGTAAATTTCGATAAGTAGAACAATGAATGGAACAGGTTGACTGTTGAAATCATTGTATATATTGCTTCTACATAGTCTAAGAAACATATATGCATAGCGTCCAAACAGTACAATTCGCCAATTTTTTGCTCTTTAAGTTTAAGTGAACTACGAGCCCCATTGTTAATCCTTTAAAGGAAATTATTTGTAAATTTCGCCAAGTAGAACAATGAATGGAACAGGTAGACGGTTGAAATCCTTGTATATATTGCGTCTATATAGTCTAAGAAACATATATGCAAACCATCCAAACAGTACAATTCGCCAATTTATTGTTCTTCAAGTTTAAGTGAACAACGAGCCCCATTGTTAATCCTTTAAAGGAAATTATTTGTAAATTTCGACAAGTAGAACAATGAATAGAACAGGTAGACGGTTGAAATCTTTGTATATGTTGCTTCTATATAGTCTAAGAAACCTATATGCAAAGCATCTAAACAGTAACAATCGCCAATTCTTTGATCTTCAAGTTTAAGTGAACAGCGAGCCCCATTGATAATCATGAAATGGAAATTATTTGTAACTTTCTACAAGTAGAACAATGAATAGTACAGGTAGACGGGTGAAATCTTTCTATATATTGCTTCTAAATAGTCTAAGAAACATATATGCAAAGCATCCAAACAGTACCATTCGCCAATTTTTTGTTCTTCAAGTTTAAGTGAACAATGAGACCCATTGTTAATCCTTTATCGGAAATTATTTGTAACTTTCGACAAGTAGAACAATGAATGGAACAGGTAGACGGTTGAAATCTTTGTATATATTGCTTCTATATAGTCTAAGAAACATATGTGCAAAGCATCCAAACAGTACAATTCGCCAATTATTTCATCTTCATGTTTAAGTGAACTACGAGCCCCATTGTTAATCCTTTATCGGAAATTATTTGTAACTTTCGACAAGTAGAACAATGAATGGAACAGGTAGACGGTTGAAATCTTTGTATATATTGCTTCTATATAGTCTAAGAAACATATATGCAAAGCATCCAAACAGTACAATTCGCCAATTTTTTGTTCCTCCAGTTTAAGTGAACAATGAGCCCCAATGGTTAATCCTTTATCGGAAATTATTTGTAACTTTCGACAAGTAGAACAATGAATGGAACAGGTAGACGGTTGAAATCATTGTATATATTGCTTCTATATAGTCTAAGAAACATATATGCAAAGCATCCAAACAGTACAATTCGCCAATTTTTTGTTCTTCAAGTTTAAGTAAACTACGATCCCCATTGTTAATCCTTTAACGGAAATTAATTGTAACTTTCTACAAGTAGAACAATGATTGGAACACGTAGACGTGTGAAATCTTTCTATATATTGCTTCTAAATAGTCAAAGAAACATATATGCAAAGCATCCAAACAGTACAATTCGCCAATTTTTTGTTCTTCAAGTTTAAGCGAACAGTGAGCCCCAATGGTTAATCCTTTACCGGTAATTATTTGTAACTTTCGACAAGTAGAACAATGAATAGTACAGGTAGACGGGTGAAATCTTTCTATATATTGCTTCTAAATAGTCTAAGAAACATATATGCAAAGCATCCAAACAGTACAATTCGCCAATTATTTGATCTTCAAGTTAAATGAACTACGAGCCCCATTGTTAATACTTTAACGGAAATTATTTGTAACTTTCTACAAGTAGAACAATGTATAGAACAGGTAGACGGTTGAAATCTTTGTATATATTGCTTCTATATAATCTAAGAAACATATATGCAAAGCATCCAAACAGTACAATTCGCCAATTTTTTGTTCTTCAAGTTTAAGTGAACAATGAGCCCCAATGGTTAGTCCTTTATCTGTAATTATTTGTAACTTTCGACAAGTAGAACAATGAATGGAACAGTTAGACGGTTGAAATCATTGTATATATTGCTTCCATATAGTTTAAGAAACATGTACGCAAAGCATCCAAACAGTACCATTCGCCAATTTTTTGTTCTTCAAGTTTAAGTAAACTACGATCCCCATTGTTAATCCCTTAACGGAAATTATTTGTAACTTTCGACAAGTAGAACAGTGAATGGAACAGGTAGACGGTTGAAATCTTTGTATATATTGCTTCTATATAGCCTACGAAACATATATGCAAAGCATCCAAACAGTACAATTCGCCAATTTTTTGTTCTTCAAGTTTAAGTAAACTACGATCCCCATTGTTAATCCTTTAACGGAAATTAATTGTAACTTTCTACAAGTAGAACAATGATTGGAACACGTAGACGTGTGAAATCTTTCTATATATTGCTTCTAAATAGTCAAAGAAACATATATGCAAAGCATCCAAACAGTACAATTCGCCAATTTTTTGTTCTTCAAGTTTAAGCGAACAGTGAGCCCCAATGGTTAATCCTTTACCGGTAATTATTTGTAACTTTCGACAAGTAGAACAATGAATAGTACAGGTAGACGGGTGAAATCTTTCTATATATTGCTTCTAAATAGTCTAAGAAACATATATGCAAAGCATCCAAACAGTACAATTCGCCAATTATTTGATCTTCAAGTTTAAGTGAATTACGAGCCTCATTGTTAATACTTTAACGGAAATTATTTGTAACTTTCTACAAGTAGAACAATGTATAGAACAGGTAGACGGTTGAAATCTTTGTATATATTGCTTCTATATAATCTAAGAAACATATATGCAAAGCATCCAAACAGTACAATTCGCCAATTTTTTGTTCTTCAAGTTTAAGTGAACAATGAGCCCCAATGGTTAGTCCTTTATCTGTAATTATTTGTAACTTTCGACAAGTAGAACAATGAATGGAACAGGTAGACGGTTGAAATCATTGTATATATTGCTTCCATATAGTTTAAGAAACATGTACGCAAAGCATCCAAACAGTACCATTCGCCCATTATTTCATCTTCATGTTTAAGTGAACAGCGAGCCCCATTGATAATCATGAAATGGAAATTATTTGTAACTTTCTACAAGTAGAACAATGAATAGTACAGGTCGACGGGTGAAATCTTTCTATATATTGCTTCTAAATAGTCTAAGAAACACATATGCAAAGCATCCAAACAGTACAATTCGCCAATTTATTGTTCTTCAAGTTTAAGTGAACTACGAGCCCCATTGTTAATCCTTTAACGGAAATTATTTGTAACTTTCGACAAGTAGAACAATGAATGGAACAGGTAGACGGTTGAAATCTTTGTATATATTGCTTCTATATAGTCTAAGAAACATATATGCAAAGCATCCAAACAGTACAATTCGCCAATTATTTCATCTTCATGTTTAAGTGAACTGCGAGCCCCATTGATAATCATGAAATGGAAATTATTTGTAACTTTCTACAATTAGAACAATGAATAGTACAGGTAGACGGGTGAAATCTTTCTATATATTGCTTCTAAATAGTCTAAGAAACACATATGCAAAGCATCCAAAGAGTACAATTCGCCAATTTATTGTTCTTCAAGTTTAAGTGAACAACGAGCCCCATTGTTAATCCTTTAAAGGAAATTATTTGTAACTTTCGACAAGTAGAACAATCAATGGAACAGGTAGACTGTTGAAATCATTGTATATATTGCTTCTATATAGTCTAAGAAACATATATGCAAAGTATCCAAACAGTACAATTCGCCAATTTTTTGTTCTTCAAGTTTAAGTAAACAACGATCCCCATTGTTAATCCTTTAACGGAAATTAATTGTAACTTTCTACAAGTAGAACAATGATTGGAAAACGTAGACGGGTGAAATCTTTCTATATATTGCTTCTAAATAGTCAAAGAAACATATATGCAAAGCATCCAAACAGTACAATTCGCCAATTTTTTGTTCATCAAGTTTAAGTGAACAGTGAGCCCCATTGTTAATCCTTTAAAGGAAATTATTTGTAAATTTCGACAAGTAGAACAATGAATAGAACAGGTAGACGGTTGAAATCTTTGTATATGTTGCTTCTATATAGTCTAAGAATCTTATATGCAAAGCATCTAAACAGTAACAATCGCCAATTTTTTGATCTTCAAGTTTAAGTGAACAGCGAGCCCCATTGATAATCATGAAATGGAAATTATTTGTAACTTTCTACAAGTAGAACAATGAATCGTACAGGTAGACGGGTGAAATCTTTCTATATATTGCTTCTAAATAGTCTAAGAAACATATATGCAAAGCATCCAAACAGTACCATCCGCCAATTTTTTGTTCTTCAAGTTTAAGTGAACTACGAGCCCCATTGTTAATCCTTTAAAGGAAATTATTTGTAAATTTCGACAAGTAGAACAATAAATGGAACAGGTAGACGGTTGAAATCTTTGTATACATTGCTTCTATATAGTCTAAGAAACATATATGCAAAGCATCCAAACAGTACAATTCGCCAATTTATTGTTCTTCAAGTTTAAGTGAACAACGAGCCCCATTGTTAATCCTTTAAAGGAAATTATTTGTAAATTTCGACAAGTAGAACAATGAATAGAACAGGTAGACGGTTGAAATCTTTGTATATGTTGCTTCTATATAGTCTAAGAAACCTATATGCAAAGCATCTAAACAGTAACAATCGCCAATTTTTTGATCTTCAAGTTTAAGTGAACAGCGAGCCCCATTGATAATCATGAAATGGAAATTATTTGTAACTTTCTACAAGTAGAACAAATGAATAGTACAGGTAGACGGGTGAAATCTTTCTATATATTGCTTCTAAGTAGTCTAAGAAACATATATGCAAAGCATCCAAACAGTACCATTCGCCAATTTTTTGTTCTTCAAGTTTAAGTGAACAATGAGACCCATTGTTAATCCTTTATCGGAAATTATTTGTAACTTTCGACAAGTAGAACAATGAATGGAACAGGTAGACGGTTAAAATCTTTGTATATATTGCTTCTATATAGTCTAAGAAACATATATGCAAAGCATCCAAACAGTACAATTCGCCAATTTTTTGTTCTTCAAGTTTAAGTGAACTACGAGCCCCATTGTTAATCCTTTAAAGGAAATTATTTGTAAATTTCGACAAGTAGAACAATGAATAGAACAGGTAGACGGTTGAAATCTTTGTATATGTTGGTTCTATATAGTCTAAGAAACCTATATGCAAAGCATCTAAACAGTAACAATCGCCAATTTTTTGATCTTCAAGTTTAAGTGAACAGCGAGCTCCATTGATAATCATGAAATGGAAATTATTTGTAACTTTCTACAAGTAGAACAAATGAATAGTACAGGTAGACGGGTGAAATCTTTCTATATATTGCTTCTAAGTAGTCTAAGAAACATATATGCAAAGCATCCAAACAGTACCATTCGCCAATTTTTTGTTCTTCAAGTTTAAGTGAACAATGAGACCCATTGTTAATCCTTTATCGGAAATTATTTGTAACTTTCGACAAGTAGAACAATGAATGGAACAGGTAGACGGTTAAAATCTTTGTATATATTGCTTCTATATAGTCTAAGAAACATATATGCAAAGCATCCAAACAGTACAATTCGCCAATTTTTTGTTCTTCAAGTTTAAGTGAACTACGAGCCCCATTGTTAATCCTTTAAAGGAAATTATTTGTAAATTTCGACAAGTAGAACAATGAATAGAACAGGTAGACGGTTGAAATCTTTGTATATGTTGGTTCTATATAGTCTAAGAAACCTATATGCAAAGCATCTAAACAGTAACAATCGCCAATTTTTTGATCTTCAAGTTTAAGTGAACAGCGAGCTCCATTGATAATCATGAAATGGAAATTATTTGTAACTTTCTACAAGTAGAACAAATGAATAGTACAGGTAGACGGGTGAAATCTTTCTATATATTGCTTCTAAATAGTCTAAGAAACATATATGCAAAGCATCCAAACAGTACCATTCGCCAATTTTTTGTTCATCAAGTTTAAGTGAACAATGAGACCCATTGTTAATCCTTTATCGGAAATTATTTGTAACTTTCGACAAGTAGAACAATGAATGGAACAGGTAGACGGTTGAAATCTTTGTATATATTGCTTCTATATAGACTAAGAAACATATATGCAAAGCATCCAAACAGTACAATTCGCCAATTTTTTGTTCTTCAAGTTTAAGTGAACAATGAGCCCCAATGGCTAATCCTTTATCGGAAATTATTAGTAACTTTCGACAAGTAGAACAATGAATGGAACAGGTAGACGGTTGAAATCATTGTATATATTGTTTCTATATAGTCTACGAAACATATATGCAAAGCATCCAAACAGTACAATTCGCCAATTTTTTGTTCTTCAAGTTTAAGTGAACTACGAGCCCCATTGTTAATACTTTAACGGAAATTATTTGTAACTTTCGACAAGTAGAACAATGAATGGAACAGGTAGACGGTTGAAATCCTTGTATATATTGCGTCTATATAGTCTAAGAAACATATATGCAAAGCATCTAAACAGTAACAATCGCCAATTTTTTGATCTTCAAGTTTAAGTGAACAGCGAGCTCCATTGATAATCATGAAATGGAAATTATTTGTAACTTTCTACAAGTAGAACAAATGAATAGTACAGGTAGACGGGTGAAATCTTTCTATATATTGCTTCTAAATAGTCTAAGAAACATATATGCAAAGCATCCAAACAGTACCATTCGCCAATTTTTTGTTCTTCAAGTTTAAGTGAACTACGAGCCCCATTGTTAATCCTTTAAAGGAAATTATTTGTAAATTTCGACAAGTAGAACAATAAATGGAACAGGTAGACGGTTGAAATCTTTGTATACATTGCTTCTATATAGTCTAAGAAACATACATGCAAAGCATCCAAACAGTACAATTCGCCAATTTTTTGTTCTTCAAGTTTAAGTGAACAATGAGCCCCAATGGTTAATCCTTTATCGGAAATTATTAGTAACTTTCGACAAGTAGAACAATGAATGGAACATGTAGACGGTTGAAATCATTGTATATATTGCTTCTATATAGTCTAAGAAACATATATGCAAAGCATCCAAACAGTACAATTCGCCAATTTTTTGTTCTTCAAGATTAAGTGAACTACGAGCCCCATTGTTAATCCTTTAACGGAAATTATTTGTAACTTTCGACAAGTAGAACAATGAATGGAACAGGTAGACGGTTGAAATCCTTGTATATATTGCGTCTATATAGTCTAAGAAACATATATGCAAAGCATCGAAATAGTACAATTCGCCAATTTATTGTTCTTCAAGTTTAAGTGAACAACGAGCCCAATTGTTAATCCTTTAAAGGAAATTATTTGTAAATTTCGACAAGTAGAACAATGAATAGAACAGGTAGACGGTTGAAATCTTTGTATATGTTGCTTCTATATAGTCTAAGAAACCTATATGCAAAGCATCTAAACAGTAACAATCGCCAATTTTTTGATCTTCAAGTTTAAGTGAACAGCGAGCCCCATTGATAATCATGAAGTGGAAATTATTTGTAACTTTCTACAAGTAGAACAATGAATAGTACAGGTAGACGGGTGAAATCTTTCCATATATTGCTTCTAAATAGTCTAAGAAACATATATGCAAAGCATCCAAACAGTACCATTCGCCAATTTTATGTTCTTCAAGTTTAAGTGAACTACGAGCCCCATTGTTAATCCTTTAAAGGAAATTATTTGTAAATTTCGACAAGTAGAACAATAAATGGAACAGGTAGACTGTTGAAATCTTTGTATATATTGCTTCTATATAGTCTAAGAAACATATATGCAAAGCATCCAAACAGTACAATTCGCCAATTTTTTGTTCTTCAAGTTTAAGTGAACAATGAGCCCCAATGGCTAATCCTTTATCGGAAATTATTAGTAACTTTCGACAAGTAGAACAATGAATGGAACAGGTAGACGGTTGAAATCATTGTATATATTGTTTCTATATAGTCTACGAAACATATATGCAAAGCATCCAAACAGTACAATTCGCCAATTTTTTGTTCTTCAAGTTTAAGTGAACTACGAGCCCCATTGTTAATACTTTAACGGAAATTATTTGTAACTTTCGACAAGTAGAACAATGAATGGAACAGGTAGACGGTTGAAATCCTTGTATATATTGCGTCTATATAGTCTAAGAAACATATATGCAAAGCATCGAAACAGTACAATTCGCCAATTTATTGTTCTTCAAGTTTAAGTGAACAACGAGCCCAATTGTTAATCCTTTAAAGGAAATTATTTGTAAATTTCGACAAGTAGAACAATGAATAGAACAGGTAGACGGTTGAAATCTTTGTATATGTTGCTTCTATATAGTCTAAGAAACCTATATGCAAAGCATCTAAACAGTAACAATCGCCAATTTTTTGATCTTCAAGTTTAAGTGAACAGCGAGCCCCATTGATAATCATGAGGTAGAAATTATTTGTAACTTTCTACAAGTAGAACAATGAATAGTACAGGTCGACGGGTGAAATCTTTCTATATATTGCTTCTAAATAGTCTAAGAAACATATATGCAAAGCATCCAAACAGTACCATTCGCCAATTTTATGTTCTTCAAGTTTAAGTGAACTACGAGCCCCATTGTTAATCCTTTAAAGGAAATTATTTGTAAATTTCGACAAGTAGAACAATAAATGGATAAGGTAGACGGTTGAAATCTTTGTATATATTGCTTCTATATAGTCTAAGAAACATATATGCAAAGCATCCAAACAGTACAATTCGCCAATTTTTTGTTCTTCAAGTTTAAGTGAACAATGAGCCCCAATGGTTAATCCTTTATCGGAAATTATTAGTAACTTTCGACAAGTAGAACAATGAATGGAACAGGTAGACGGTTGAAATCATTGTATATATTGTTTCTATGTAGTCTAAGAAACATATATGCAAAGCATCCAAACAGTACAATTCGCCAATTTTTTGTTCTTCAAGTTTAAGTGAACTACGAGCCCCATTGTTAATCCTTTAACGGAAATTATTTGTAACATTCGACAATTAGAACAATGAATGGAACAGGTAGACGGTTGAAATCCTTGTATATATTGCGTCTATATAGTCTAAGAAACATATATGCAAAGCATCCAAACAGTACAATTCGCCAATTTATTGTTCTTCAAGTTTAAGTGAACAACGAGCCCCATTGTTAATCCTTTAAAGGAAATTATTTGTAAATTTCGACAAGTAGAACAATGAATAGAACAGGTAGACGGTTGAAATCTTTGTATATGTTGCTTCTATATAGTCTAAGAAACCTATATGCAAAGCATCTAAACAGTAACAATCGCCAATTTTTTGATCTTCAAGTTTAAGTGAACAGCGAGCCCCATTGATAATCATGAAATGGAAATTATTTGTAACTTTCTACAAGTAGAACAATGAATAGTACAGGTAGACGGGTGAAATCTTTCTATATATTGCTTCTAAATAGTCTAAGAAACATATATGCAAAGCATCCAAACAGTACCATTCGCCAATTTTTTGTTCTTCAAGTTTAAGTGAACAATGAGACCCATTGTTAATCCTTTATCGGAAATTATTTGTAACTTTCGACCAGTAGAACATGAATGGAACAGGTAGACGGTTGAAATCTTTGTATATATTGCTTCTATATAGTCTAAGAAACATATATGCAAAGCATCCAAACAGTACAATTCGCCAATTTTTTGTTCCTCCAGTTTAAGTGAACAATGAGCCCCAATGGTTAATCCTTTATCGGAAATTATTTGTAACTTTCGACAAGTAGAACAATGAATAGAACAGGTAGACAGTTGAAATCTTTGTATATATTGCTTCTATATAGTCTAAGAAACATATGTGCAAAGCATCCAAACAGTACAATTCGCCAATTATTTCATCTTCATGTTTAAGTGAACTACGAGCCCCATTGTTAATCCTTTATCGGAAATTATTTGTAACTTTCGACAAGTAGAACAATGAATGGAACAGGTAGACGGTTGAAACCTTTGTATATATTGCTTCTATATAGTCTAAGAAACATATATGCAAAGCATCCAAACAGTACAATTCGCCAATTTTTTGTTCCTCCAGTTTAAGTGAACAATGAGCCCCAATGGTTAATCCTTTATCGGAAATTATTTGTAACTTTCGACAAGTAGAACAATGAATGGAACAGGTAGACGGTTGAAATCATTGTATATATTGCTTCTATATAGTCTAAGAAACATATATGCAAAGCATCCAAACAGTACAATTCGCCAATTTTTTGTCCTTCAAGTTTAAGTAAACTACGATCCCCATTGTTAATCCTTTAGCGTAAATTAATTGTAACTTTCTACAAGTAGAACAATGATTGGAACACGTAGACGTGTGAAATCTTTCTATATATTGCTTCTAAATAGTCAAAGAAACATATATGCAAAGCATCCAAACAGTACAATTCGCCAATTTTTTGTTCTTCAAGTTTAAGCGAACAGTGAGCCCCAATGGTTAATCCTTTACCGGTAATTATTTGTAACTTTCGACAAGTAGAACAATGAATAGTACAGGTAGACGGGTGAAATCTTTCTATATATTGCTTCTAAATAGTCTAAGAAACATATATGCAAAGCATCCAAACAGTACAATTCGCCAATTATTTGATCTTCAAGTTTAAGTGAACTACGAGCCCCATTGTTAATACTTTAACGGAAATTATTTGTAACTTTCTACAAGTAGAACAATGTATAGAACAGGTAGACGGTTGAAATCTTTGTATATATTGCTTCTATATAATCTAAGAAACATATATGCAAAGCATCCAAACAGTACCATTCGCCAATTTTTTGTTCTTCAAGTTTAAGTGAACAACGAGCCCCATTGGTTAATCCTTTATCGGAAATTATTTGTAACTTTCGACAAGTAGAACAGTGAATGGAACAGGTAGACGGTTGAAATCTTTGTATATATTGCTTCTATATAGTATCGGAAACATATATGCAAAGCATCCAAACAGTACAATTCGCCAATTTTTTGTTCTTCAAGTTTAAGTGAACAATGAGCCCCAATGGTTAATCCGTTATCGGAAATTATTTGTAGCTTTCGACAAGTAGAACAATGAATGGAACAGGTAGACGGTTGAAATCTTTGTATATATTGCTTCTATATAATCTAAGAAACATATATGCAAAGCATCTAAACAGTAACAATCGCCAATTTTTTGATCTTCAAGTTTAAGTGAACAGCGAGCCCCATTGATAATCATGAAATGGAAATTATTTGTAACTTTCTACAAGTAGAACAATGAATAGTACAGGTAGACGGGTGAAATCTTTCTATATATTGCTTCTAAATAGTCTAAGAAACATCTATGCAAAGCATCCAAACAGTACAATTCGCCAATTTTTTGTTCTTCAAGTTTATGTGAACTACGAGCCCCATTGTTAATCCTTTAACGGAAATTAATTGTAACTTTCTACAAGTAGAACAATGATTGGAACACGTAGACGGTTGAGATCTTTGTATATATTGCTTCCATATAGTCTAAGAAACATATATGCAAAGCATCCAAACAGTACCATTCGCCAATTTTTTGTTCTTCAAGTTTAAGTGAACAATGAGACCCATTGTTAATCCTTTATCGGAAATTATTTGTAACTTTCGACAAGTAGATCAATGAATGGAACAGGTAGACGGTTGAAATCAATGTATATATTGCTTCTATATAGTCTAAGAAACATATATGCAAAGCATCCAAACAGTACCATTCGCCAATTTTTTGTTCTTCAAGTTTAAGTGAACAATGAGCCCCATTGTTAATCCTTTATCGTAAATTATTTGTAACTTTCGACAAGTAGAACAATGAATGGAACAGGTAGACGGTTGAAATCCTTGTATATATTGCTTCCATATAGTCTAAGAAACATGTACGCAAAGCATCCAAACAGTACCATTCGCCAATTTTTTGTCCTTCAAGTTTAAGTGAACAATGAGCCCCATTGTTAATCCTTTATCGGAAATTATTTGTAACTTTCGACAAGTGGAACAATGAATCGAACATGTAGACGGTTGAAATCTTTGTATATATTGCTTCTATATAATCTAAAAAACATATATGCAAAGCATCCAAACAGTACAATTCGCCAATTTTTTGTTCTTCAAGTTTAAGTGAACAATGAGCCCCAATGGTTAGTCCTTTATCTGTAATTATTTGTAACTTTCGACAAGTAGAACAATGAATGGAACAGGTAGACGGTTGAAATCATTGTATATATTGCTTCCATATAGTTTAAGAAACATGTACGCAAAGCATCCAAACAGTACCATTCGCCAATTTTTTGTTCTTCAAGTTTAAGTAAACTACGATCCCCATTGTTAATCCCTTAACGGAAATTATTTCTAACTTTCGACAAGTAGAACAGTGAATGGAACAGGTAGACGGTTGAAATCTTTGTATATATTGCTTCTATATAATCTAAGAAACATATATGCAAAGCATCTAAACAGTAACAATCGCCAATTTTTTGATCTTCAAGTTTAAGTGAACAGCGAGCCCCATTGATAATCATGAAATGGAAATTATTTGTAACTTTCTACAAGTAGAACAATGAATAGTACAGGTAGACGGGTGAAATCTTTCTATATATTGCTTCTAAATAGTCTAAGAAACATCTATGCAAAGCATCCAAACAGTACAATTCGCCAATTTTTTGTTCTTCAAGTTTATGTGAACTACGAGCCCCATTGTTAATCCTTTAACGGAAATTAATTGTAACTTTCTACAAGTAGAACAATGATTGGAACACGTAGACTGTTGAGATCTTTGTATATATTGCTTCCATATAGTCTAAGAAACATATATGCAAAGCATCCAAACAGTACCATTCGCCAATTTTTTGTTCTTCAAGTTTAAGTGAACTACGAGCCCCGTTGTTAATCCTTTAAAGGAAATTATTTGTAACTTTCGACAAGTAGAACAATGAATGGAACAGGTAGACGGTTGAAATCTTTGTATATATTGCTTCTATATAGTCTAAGAAACATATATGCAAAGCATCCAAACAGTACAATTCGCCAATTTTTTGTTCCTTCAGTTTAAGTGAACAATGAGCCCCAATGGTTAATCCTTTATCGGAAATTATTTGTAACTTTCGACAAGTAGAACAATGAATGGAACAGGTAGACAATTGAAATCTTTGTATATATTGCTTCTATATAGTCTAAGAAACATATGTGCAAAGCATCCAAACAGTACAATTCGCCCATTATTTCATCTTCATGTTTAAGTGAACAGCGAGCCCCATTGATAATCATGAAATGGAAATTATTTGTAACTTTCTACAAGTAGAACAATGAATAGTACAGGTCGACGGGTGAAATCTTTCTATATATTGCTTCTAAATAGTCTAAGAAACACATATGCAAAGCATCCAAACAGTACAATTCGCCAATTTATTGTTCTTCAAGTTTAAGTGAACTACGAGCCCCATTGTTAATCCTTTAACGGAAATTATTTGTAACTTTCGACAAGTAGAACAATGAATGGAACAGGTAGACGGTTGAAATCTTTGTATATATTGCTTCTATATAGTCTAAGAAACATATATGCAAAGCATCCAAACAGTACAATTCGCCAATTATTTCATCTTCATGTTTAAGTGAACTGCGAGCCCCATTGATAATCATGAAATGGAAATTATTTGTAACTTTCTACAATTAGAACAATGAATAGTACAGGTAGACGGGTGAAATCTTTCTATATATTGCTTCTAAATAGTCTAAGAAACACATATGCAAAGTATCCAAACAGTACAATTCGCCAATTTTTTGTTCTTCAAGTTTAAGTGAACAACGATCCCCATTGTTAATCCTTTAACGGAAATTAATTGTAACTTTCTACAAGTAGAACAATGATTGGAAAACGTAGACGGGTGAAATCTTTCTATATATTGCTTCTAAATAGTCAAAGAAACATATATGCAAAGCATCCAAACAGTACAATTCGCCAATTTTTTGTTCATCAAGTTTAAGTGAACAGTGAGCCCCATTGTTAATCCTTTAAAGGAAATTATTTGTAAATTTCGACAAGTAGAACAATGAATAGAACAGGTAGACGGTTGAAATCTTTGTATATGTTGCTTCTATATAGTCTAAGAAACCTATATGCAAAGCATCTAAACAGTAACAATCGCCAATTTTTTGATCTTCAAGTTTAAGTGAACAGCGAGCCCCATTGATAATCATGAAATGGAAATTATTTGTAACTTTCTACAAGTAGAACAAATGAATAGTACAGGTAGACGGGTGAAATCTTTCTTTATATTGCTTCTAAATAGTCTAAGAAACATATATGCAAAGCATCCAAACAGTACCATTCGCCAATTTTTTGTTCTTCAAATTTAAGTGAACAATGAGACCCATTGTTAATCCTTTATCGGAAATTATTTGTAACTTTCGACAAGTAGAACAATGAATGGAACAGGTAGACGGTTGAAATCTTTGTATATATTGCTTCTATATAGACTAAGAAACATATATGCAAAGCATCCAAACAGTACAATTCGCCAATTTATTGTTCTTCAAGTTTAAGTGAACAATGAGCCCCAATGGTTAATCCTTTATCGGAAATTATTTGTAACTTTCGACAAGTAGAACAATGAATGGAACAGGTAGACGGTTGAAATGTTTGTATATATTGCTTCTATATAGTCTAAGAAACATATATGCAAAGCATCCAAACAGTACCATTCGCCAATTTTTTGTTCTTCAAGTTTAAGTGAACTACGAGCCCCGTTGTTAATCCTTTAAAGGAAATTATTTGTAACTTTCGACAAGTAGAACAATGAATGGAACAGGTAGACGGTTGAAATCTTTGTATATATTGCTTCTATATAGTCTAAGAAACATATATGCAAAGCATCCAAACAGTACAATTCGCCAATTTTTTGTTCCTTCAGTTTAAGTGAACAATGAGCCCCAATGGTTAATCCTTTATCGGAAATTATTTGTAACTTTCGACAAGTAGAACAATGAATGGAACAGGTAGACAATTGAAATCTTTGTATATATTGCTTCTATATAGTCTAAGAAACATATGTGCAAAGCATCCAAACAGTACAATTCGCCCATTATTTCATCTTCATGTTTAAGTGAACAGCGAGCCCCATTGATAATCATGAAATGGAAATTATTTGTAACTTTCTACAAGTAGAACAATGAATAGTACAGGTCGACGGGTGAAATCTTTCTATATATTGCTTCTAAATAGTCTAAGAAACACATATGCAAAGCATCCAAACAGTACAATTCGCCAATTTATTGTTCTTCAAGTTTAAGTGAACTACGAGCCCCATTGTTAATCCTTTAACGGAAATTATTTGTAACTTTCGACAAGTAGAACAATGAATGGAACAGGTAGACGGTTGAAATCTTTGTATATATTGCTTCTATATAGTCTAAGAAACATATATGCAAAGCATCCAAACAGTACAATTCGCCAATTATTTCATCTTCATGTTTAAGTGAACTGCGAGCCCCATTGATAATCATGAAATGGAAATTATTTGTAACTTTCTACAATTAGAACAATGAATAGTACAGGTAGACGGGTGAAATCTTTCTATATATTGCTTCTAAATAGTCTAAGAAACACATATGCAAAGCATCCAAAGAGTACAATTCGCCAATTTATTGTTCTTCAAGTTTAAGTGAACAACGAGCCCCATTGTTAATCCTCTAAAGGAAATTATTTGTAACTTTCGACAAGTAGAACAATGAATGGAACAGGTAGACTGTTGAAATCATTGTATATATTGCTTCTATATAGTCTAAGAAACATATATGCAAAGTATCCAAACAGTACAATTCGCCAATTTTTTGTTCTTCAAGTTTAAGTAAACAACGATCCCCATTGTTAATCCTTTAACGGAAATTAATTGTAACTTTCTACAAGTAGAACAATGATTGGAAAACGCAGACGGGTGAAATCTTTCTATATATTGCTTCTAAATAGTCAAAGAAACATATATGCAAAGCATCCAAATAGTACAATTCGCCAATTTTTTGTTCATCAAGTTTAAGTGAACAGTGAGCCCCATTGTTAATCCTTTAAAGGAAATTATTTGTAAATTTCGACAAGTAGAACAATGAATAGAACAGGTAGACGGTTGAAATCTTTGTATATGTTGCTTCTATATAGTCTAAGAAACCTATATGCAAAGCATCTAAACAGTAACAATCGCCAATTTTTTGATCTTCAAGTTTAAGTGAACAGCGAGCCCCATTGATAATCATGAAATGGAAATTATTTGTAACTTTCTACAAGTAGAACAATGAATCGTACAGGTAGACGGGTGAAATCTTTCTATATATTGCTTCTAAATAGTCTAAGAAACATATATGCAAAGCATCCAAACAGTACCATTCGCCAATTTTTTGTTCTTCAAGTTTAAGTGAACTACGAGCCCCATTGTTAATCCTTTAAAGGAAATTATTTGTAAATTTCGACAAGTAGAACAATAAATGGAACAGGTAGACGGTTGAAATCTTTGTATACATTGCTTCTATATAGTCTAAGAAACATATATGCAAAGCATCCAAACAGTACAATTCGCCAATTTATTGTTCTTCAAGTTTAAGTGAACAACGAGCCCCATTGTTAATCCTTTAAAGGAAATTATTTGTAAATTTCGACAAGTAGAACAATGAATAGAACAGGTAGACGGTTGAAATCTTTGTATATGTTGCTTCTATATAGTCTAAGAAACCTATATGCAAAGCATCTAAACAGTAACAATCGCCAATTTTTTGATCTTCAAGTTTAAGTGAACAGCGAGCCCCATTGATAATCATGAAATGGAAATTATTTGTAACTTTCTACAAGTAGAACAAATGAATAGTACAGGTAGACGGGTGAAATCTTTCTATATATTGCTTCTAAGTAGTCTAAGAAACATATATGCAAAGCATCCAAACAGTACCATTCGCCAATTTTTTGTTCTTCAAGTTTAAGTGAACAATGAGACCCATTGTTAATCCTTTATCGGAAATTATTTGTAACTTTCGACAAGTAGAACAATGAATGGAACAGGTAGACGGTTAAATTCTTTGTATATATTGCTTCTATATAGTCTAAGAAACATATATGCAAAGCATCCAAACAGTACAATTCGCCAATTTTTTGTTCTTCAAGTTTAAGTGAACTACGAGCCCCATTGTTAATCCTTTAAAGGAAATTATATGTAAATTTCGACAAGTAGAACAATGAATAGAACAGGTAGACGGTTGAAATCTTTGTATATGTTGGTTCTATATAGTCTAAGAAACCTATATGCAAAGCTTCTAAACAGTAACAATCGCCAATTTTTTGATCTTCAAGTTTAAGTGAACAGCGAGCCCCATTGATAATCATGAAATGGAAATTATTTGTAACTTTCTACAAGTAGAACAAATGAATAGTACAGGTAGACGGGTGAAATCTTTCTATATATTGCTTCTAAATAGTCTAAGAAACATATATGCAAAGCATCCAAACAGTACCATTCGCCAATTTTTTGTTCATCAAGTTTAAGTGAACAATTAGACCCATTGTTAATCCTTTATCGGAAATTATTTGTAACTTTCGACAAGTAGAACAATGAATGGAACAGGTAGACGGTTGAAATCTTTGTATATATTGCTTCTATATAGACTAAGAAACATATATGCAAAGCATCCAAACAGTACAATTCGCCAATTTTTTGTTCTTCAAGTTTAAGTGAACAATGAGCCCCAATGGTTAGTCCTTTATCTGTAATTATTTGTAACTTTCGACAAGTAGAACAATGAATGGAACAGTTAGACGGTTGAAATCATTGTATATATTGCTTCCATATAGTTTAAGAAACATGTACGCAAAGCATCCAAACAGTACCATTCGCCAATTTTTTGTTCTTCAAGTTTAAGTAAACTACGATCCCCATTGTTAATCCCTTAACGGAAATTATTTGTAACTTTCGACAAGTAGAACAGTGAATGGAACAGGTAGACGGTTGAAATCTTTGTATATATTGCTTCTATATAGCCTACGAAACATATATGCAAAGCATCCAAACAGTACAATTCGCCAATTTTTTGTTCTTCAAGTTTAAGTGAACTACGAGCCCCATTGTTAATCCTTTAACGGAAATTAATTGTAACTTTCGACAAGTAGAACAATGATTGGAACACGCAGACGGTTGAAATCATTGTATATATTGCGTCTATATAGTCTAAGAAACATATATGCAAAGCATCCAAACAGTACAATTCGCCAATTTTTTGTTCTTCAAGTTTAAGTGAACAATGAGCCCCATTGTTAATCCTTTATCGGAAATTATTTGTAACTTTCGACAAGTAGAACAATGAATGGAACAGGTAGACGGTTGAAATCTTTGTATATATTGCTTCTATATAGTCTAAGAAACATATATGCAAAGCATCCAAACAGTACAATTCGCCAATTTTTTGTTGTTCAAGTTTAAGTGAACAATGAGCCCCAATGGTTAATCCTTTATCGGTAATTATTTGTAACTTTCGACAAGTAGAACAATGAATGGAACAGGTAGACGGTTGAAATCATTGTATATATTGCGTCTATATAGTCTAAGAAACATATATGCAAAGCATCCAAACAGTACAATTCGCCAATTTTTTGTTCTTCAAGTTTAAGTGAACTACGAGCCCCATTGTTAATCCTTTAACGGAAATTAATTGTAACTTTCTACAAGTAGAACAATGATTGGAACACGCAGACGGTTGAAGTCATTGTATATATTGCATCTATATAGTCTAAGAAACATATATGCAAAGCATCGAAACAGTACAATTCGCCAATTTTTTGTTCTTCAAGTTTAAGTGAACAATGAGCCCCATTGTTAATCCTTTATCGGAAATTATTTGTAACTTTCGACAAGTAGAACAATGAATGGAACAGGTAGACGGTTGAAATCTTTGTATATATTGCTGCTATATAGTCTAAGAAACATATATGCAAAGCATCCAAACAGTACAATTCGCCAATTTTTTGTTCTTCAAGTTTAAGTGAACAATGTGCCCCAATGGTTTATCCTTTATCGGTAATTATTTGTAACTTTCGACAAGTAGAACAATGAATGGAACAGGTAGACGGTTGAAATCCTTGTATATATTGCGTCTATATAGTCTAAGAAACATATATGCAAAGCATCCAAACAGTACAATTCGCCAATTTATTGTTCTTCAAGTTTAAGTGAACAACGAGCCCCATTGTTTATCCTTTAAAGGAAATTATTTGTAAATTTCGACAAGTAGAACAATGAATAGAACAGGTAGACGGTTGAAATCTTTGTATATGTTGCTTCTATATAGTCTAAGAAACCTATATGCAAAGCATCTAAACAGTAACAATCGCCAATTTTTTGATCTTCAAGTTTAAGTGAACAGCGAGCCCCATTGATAATCATGAAATGGAAATTATTTGTAACTTTCTACAAGTAGAACAAATGAATAGTACAGGTAGACGGGTGAAATCTTTCTTTATATTGCTTCTAAATAGTCTAAGAAACATATATGCAAAGCATCCAAACAGTACCATTCGCCAATTTTTTGTTCTTCAAATTTAAGTGAACAATGAGACCCATTGTTAATCCTTTATCGGAAATTATTTGTAACTTTCGACAAGTAGAACAATGAATGGAACAGGTAGACGGTTGAAATCTTTGTATATATTGCTTCTATATAGACTAAGAAACATATATGCAAAGCATCCAAACAGTACAATTCGCCAATTTATTGTTCATCAAGTTTAAGTGAACAATGAGCCCCAATGGTTAATCCTTTATCGGAAATTATTTGTAACTTTCGACAAGTAGAACAATGAATGGAACAGGTAGACGGTTGAAATGTTTGTATATATTGCTTCTATATAGTCTAAGAAACATATATGCAAAGCATCCAAACAGTACCATTCGCCAATTTTTTGTTCTTCAAGTTTAAGTGAACTACGAGCCCCGTTGTTAATCCTTTAAAGGAAATTATTTGTAACTTTCGACAAGTAGAACAATGAATGGAACAGGTAGACGGTTGAAATCTTTGTATATATTGCTTCTATATAGTCTAAGAAACATATATGCAAAGCATCCAAACAGTACAATTCGCCAATTTTTTGTTCCTTCAGTTTAAGTGAACAATGAGCCCCAATGGTTAATCCTTTATCGGAAATTATTTGTAACTTTCGACAAGTAGAACAATGAATGGAACAGGTAGACAATTGAAATCTTTGTATATATTGCTTCTATATAGTCTAAGAAACATATGTGCAAAGCATCCAAACAGTACAATTCGCCCATTATTTCATCTTCATGTTTAAGTGAACAGCGAGCCCCATTGATAATCATGAAATGGAAATTATTTGTAACTTTCTACAAGTAGAACAATGAATAGTACAGGTCGACGGGTGAAATCTTTCTATATATTGCTTCTAAATAGTCTAAGAAACACATATGCAAAGCATCCAAACAGTACAATTCGCCAATTTATTGTTCTTCAAGTTTAAGTGAACTACGAGCCCCATTGTTAATCCTTTAACGGAAATTATTTGTAACTTTCGACAAGTAGAACAATGAATGGAACAGGTAGACGGTTGAAATCTTTGTATATATTGCTTCTATATAGTCTAAGAAACATATATGCAAAGCATCCAAACAGTACAATTCGCCAATTATTTCATCTTCATGTTTAAGTGAACTGCGAGCCCCATTGATAATCATGAAATGGAAATTATTTGTAACTTTCTACAATTAGAACAATGAATAGTACAGGTAGACGGGTGAAATCTTTCAATATATTGCTTCTAAATAGTCTAAGAAACACATATGCAAAGCATCCAAAGAGTACAATTCGCCAATTTATTGTTCTTCAAGTTTAAGTGAACAACGAGCCCCATTGTTAATCCTTTAAAGGAAATTATTTGTAACTTTCGACAAGTAGAACAATGAATGGAACAGGTAGACTGTTGAAATCATTGTATATATTGCTTCTATATAGTCTAAGAAACATATATGCAAAGTATCCAAACAGTACAATTCGCCAATTTTTTGTTCTTCAAGTTTAAGTAAACAACGATCCCCATTGTTAATCCTTTAACGGAAATTAATTGTAACTTTCTACAAGTAGAACAATGATTGGAAAACGCAGACGGGTGAAATCTTTCTATATATTGCTTCTAAATAGTCAAAGAAACATATATGCAAAGCATCCAAATAGTACAATTCGCCAATTTTTTGTTCATCAAGTTTAAGTGAACAGTGAGCCCCATTGTTAATCCTTTAAAGGAAATTATTTGTAAATTTCGACAAGTAGAACAATGAATAGAACAGGTAGACGGTTGAAATCTTTGTATATGTTGCTTCTATATAGTCTAAGAAACCTATATGCAAAGCATCTAAACAGTAACAATCGCCAATTTTTTGATCTTCAAGTTTAAGTGAACAGCGAGCCCCATTGATAATCATGAAATGGAAATTATTTGTAACTTTCTACAAGTAGAACAATGAATCGTACAGGTAGACGGGTGAAATATTTCTATATATTGCTTCTAAATAGTCTAAGAAACATATATGCAAAGCATCCAAACAGTACCATTCGCCAATTTTTTGTTCTTCAAGTTTAAGTGAACTACGAGCCCCATTGTTAATCCTTTAAAGGAAATTATTTGTAAATTTCGACAAGTAGAACAATAATTGGAACAGGTAGACGGTTGAAATCTTTGTATACATTGCTTCTATATAGTCTAAGAAACATATATGCAAAGCATCCAAACAGTACAATTCGCCAATTTATTGTTCTTCAAGTTTAAGTGAACAACGAGCCCCATTGTTAATCCTTTAAAGGAAATTATTTGTAAATTTCGACAAGTAGAACAATGAATAGAACAGGTAGACGGTTGAAATCTTTGTATATGTTGCTTCTATATAGTCTAAGAAACCTATATGCAAAGCATCTAAACAGTAACAATCGCCAATTTTTTGATCTTCAAGTTTAAGTGAACAGCGAGCCCCATTGATAATCATGAAATGGAAATTATTTGTAACTTTCTACAAGTAGAACAAATGAATAGTACAGGTAGACGGGTGAAATCTTTCTATATATTGCTTCTAAGTAGTCTAAGAAACATATATGCAAAGCATCCAAACAGTACCATTCGCCAATTTTTTGTTCTTCAAGTTTAAGTGAACAATGAGACCCATTGTTAATCCTTTATCGGAAATTATTTGTAACTTTCGACAAGTAGAACAATGAATGGAACAGGTAGACGGTTAAATTCTTTGTATATATTGCTTCTATATAGTCTAAGAAACATATATGCAAAGCATCCAAACAGTACAATTCGCCAATTTTTTGTTCTTCAAGTTTAAGTGAACTACGAGCCCCATTGTTAATCCTTTAAAGGAAATTATATGTAAATTTCGACAAGTAGAACAATGAATAGAACAGGTAGACGGTTGAAATCTTTGTATATGTTGGTTCTATATAGTCTAAGAAACCTATATGCAAAGCATCTAAACAGTAACAATCGCCAATTTTTTGATCTTCAAGTTTAAGTGAACAGCGAGCCCCATTGATAATCATGAAATGGAAATTATTTGTAACTTTCTACAAGTAGAACAAATGAATAGTACAGGTAGACGGGTGAAATCTTTCTATATATTGCTTCTAAATAGTCTAAGAAACATATATGCAAAGCATCCAAACAGTACCATTCGCCAATTTTTTGTTCATCAAGTTTAAGTGAACAATGAGACCCATTGTTAATCCTTTATCGGAAATTATTTGTAACTTTCGACAAGTAGAACAATGAATGGAACAGGTAGACGTTTGAAATCTTTGTATATATTGCTTCTATATAGACTAAGAAACATATATGCAAAGCATCCAAACAGTACAATTCGCCAATTTTTTGTTCTTCAAGTTTAAGTGAACAATGAGCCCCAATGGTTAGTCCTTTATCTGTAATTATTTGTAACTTTCGACAAGTAGAACAATGAATGGAACAGTTAGACGGTTGAAATCATTGTATATATTGCTTCCATATAGTTTAAGAAACATGTACGCAAAGCATCCAAACAGTACCATTCGCCAATTTTTTGTTCTTCAAGTTTAAGTAAACTACGATCCCCATTGTTAATCCCTTAACGGAAATTATTTGTAACTTTCGACAAGTAGAACAGTGAATGGAACAGGTAGACGGTTGAATTCTTTGTATATATTGCTTCTATATAGCCTACGAAACATATATGCAAAGCATCCAAACAGTACAATTCGCCAATTTTTTGTTCTTCAAGTTTAAGTGAACTACGAGCCCCATTGTTAATCCTTTAACGGAAATTAATTGTAACTTTCGACAAGTAGAACAATGATTGGAACACGCAGACGGTTGAAATCATTGTATATATTGCGTCTATATAGTCTAAGAAACATATATGCAAAGCATCCAAACAGTACAATTTGCCAATTTTTTGTTCTTCAAGTTTAAGTGAACAATGTGCCCCATTGTTAATCCTTTATCGGAAATTATTTGTAACTTTCGACAAGTAGAACAATGAATGGAACAGGTAGACGGTTGAAATCTTTGTATATATTGCTTCTATATAGTTTAAGAAACATATATGCAAAGCATCCAAACAGTACAATTCGCCAATTTTTTGTTGTTCAAGTTTAAGTGAACAATGAGCCCCAATGGTTAATCCTTTATCGGTAATTATTTGTAACTTTCGACAAGTAGAACAATGAATGGAACAGGTAGACGGTTGAAATCATTGTATATATTGCGTCTATATAGTCTAAGAAACATATATGCAAAGCATCCAAACAGTACAATTCGCCAATTTTTTGTTCTTCAAGTTTAAGTGAACTACGAGCCCCATTGTTAATCCTTTAACGGAAATTAATTGTAACTTTCTACAAGTAGAACAATGATTGGAACACGCAGACGGTTGAAGTCATTGTATATATTGCATCTATATAGTCTAAGAAACATATATGCAAAGCATCGAAACAGTACAATTCGCCAATTTTTTGTTCTTCAAGTTTAAGTGAACAATGAGCCCCATTGTTAATCCTTTATCGGAAATTATTTGTAACTTTCGACAAGTAGAACAATGAATGGAACAGGTAGACGGTTGAAATCTTTGTATATATTGCTGCTATATAGTCTAAGAAACATATATGCAAAGCATCCAAACAGTACAATTCGCCAATTTTTTGTTCTTCAAGTTTAAGTGAACAATGTGCCCCAATGGTTTATCCTTTATCGGTAATTATTTGTAACTTTCGACAAGTAGAACAATGAATGGAACAGGTAGACGGTTGAAATCCTTGTATATATTGCGTCTATATAGTCTAAGAAACATATATGCAAAGCATCCAAACAGTACAATTCGCCAATTTATTGTTCTTCAAGTTTAAGTGAACAACGAGCCCCATTGTTTATCCTTTAAAGGAAATTATTTGTAAATTTCGACAAGTAGAACAATGAATAGAACAGGTAGACGGTTGAAATCTTTGTATATGTTGCTTCTATATAGTCTAAGAAACCTATATGCAAAGCATCTAAACAGTAACAATCGCCAATTTTTTGATCTTCAAGTTTAAGTGAACAGCGAGCCCCATTGATAATCATGAAATGGAAATTATTTGTAACTTTCTACAAGTAGAACAAATGAATAGTACAGGTAGACGGGAGAAATCTTTCTATATATTGCTTCTAAATAGTGTAAGAAACATATATGCATAGCATCCAAACAGTACCATTCGCCAATTTTTTGTTCTTCAAGTTTAAGTGAACAGTGAGCCCCAATGGTTAATCCTTTATCGGTAATTATTTGTAAATTTCGATAAGTAGAACAATGAATGGAACAGGTTGACTGTTGAAATCATTGTATATATTGCTTCTATATAGTCTAAGAAACATATATGCATAGCGTCCAAACAGTACCATTCGCCAATTTTTTGTTCTTCAAGTTTAAGTGAACAATGAGACCCATTGTTAATCCTTTATCGGAAATTATTTGTAACTTTCGACAAGTAGAACAATGAATGGAACAGGTAGACGGCTAAAATCTTTGTATATATTGCTTCTATATAGTCTAAGAAACATATATGCAAAGCATCCAAACAGTACAATTCGCCAATTTTTTGTTCTTCAAGTTTAAGTGAACTACGAGCCCCATTGTTAATCCTTTAAAGGAAATTATTTGTAAATTTCGACAAGTAGAACAATGAATAGAACAGGTAGACGGTTGAAATCTTTGTATATGTTGGTTCTATATAGTCTAAGAAACCTATATGCAAAGCATCTAAACAGTAACAATCGCCAATTTTTTGATCTTCAAGTTTAAGTGAACAGCGAGCCCCATTGATAATCATGAAATGGAAATTATTTGTAACTTTCTACAAGTAGAACAAATGAATAGTACAGGTAGACGGGTGAAATCTTTCTATATATTGCTTCTAAATAGTCTAAGAAACATATATGCAAAGCATCCAAACAGTACCATTCGCCAATTTTTTGTTCTTCAAGTTTAAGTGAACAATGAGACCCATTGTTAATCCTTTATCGGAAATTATTTGTAACTTTCGACAAGTAGAACAATGAATGGAACAGGTAGACGGTTAAAATCTTTGTATATATTGCTTCTATATAGTCTAAGAAACATATATGCAAAGCATCCAAACAGTACAATTCGCCAATTTTTTGTTCTTCAAGTTTAAGTGAACTACGAGCACCATTGTTAATCCTTTAAAGGAAATTATTTGTAAATTTCGACAAGTAGAACAATGAATAGAACAGGTAGACGGTTGAAATCTTTGTATATGTTGGTTCTATATAGTCTAAGAAACCTATATGCAAAGCATCTAAACAGTAACAATCGCCAATTTTTTGATCTTCAAGTTTAAGTGAACAGCGAGCCCCATTGATAATCATGAAATGGAAATTATTTGTAAATTTCTACAAGTAGAACAAATGAATAGTACAGGTAGACGGGTGAAATCTTTCTATATATTGCTTCTAAATAGTCTAAGAAACATATATGCAAAGCATCCAAACAGTACCATTCGCCAATTTTTTGTTCTTCAAATTTAAGTGAACAATGAGCCCCATTGTTAATCCTTTATCGGAAATTATTTGTAACTTTCGACAAGTAGAACAATGAATGGAACTGGTAGACGGGTGAAATCTTTCTATATATTGCTTCTAAATAGTCAAAGAAACATATATGCAAAGCATCCAAACAGTACAATTCGCCAATTTTTTGTTCATCAAGTTTAAGTGAACAGTGAGCCCCATTGTTAATCCTTTAAAGGAAATTATTTGTAAATTTCGACAAGTAGAACAATGAATAGAACAGGTAGACGGTTGAAATCTTTGTATATGTTGCTTCTATATAGTCTAAGAAACCTATATGCAAAGCATCTAAACAGTAACAATCGCCAATTTTTTGATCTTCAAGTTTAAGTGAACAGCGAGCCCCATTGATAATCATGAAATGGAAATTATTTGTAACTTTCTACAAGTAGAACAATGAATCGTACAGGTAGACGGGTGAAATCTTTCTATATATTGCTTCTAAATAGTCTAAGAAACATATATGCAAAGCATCCAAACAGTACCATTCGCCAATTTTTTGTTCTTCAAGTTTAAGTGAACTACGAGCCCCATTGTTAATCCTTTAAAGGAAATTATTTGTAAATTTCGACAAGTAGAACAATAAATGGAACAGGTAGACGGTTGAAATCTTTGTATACATTGCTTCTATATAGTCTAAGAAACATATATGCAAAGCATCCAAACAGTACAATTCGCCAATTTATTGTTCTTCAAGTTTAAGTGAACAACGAGCCCCATTGTTAATCCTTTAAAGGAAATTATTTGTAAATTTCGACAAGTAGAACAATGAATAGAACAGGTAGACGGTTGAAATCTTTGTATATGTTGCTTCTATATAGTCTAAGAAACCTATATGCAAAGCATCTAAACAGTACAATTCGCCAATTTATTGTTCTTCAAGTTTAAGTGAACTACGAGCCCCATTGTTAATCCTTTAACGGAAATTATTTGTAACTTTCGACAAGTAGAACAATGAATGGAACAGGTAGACGGTTGAAATCTTTGTATATATTGCTTCTATATAGTCTAAGAAACATATATGCAAAGCATCCAAACAGTACAATTCGCCAATTATTTCATCTTCATGTTTAAGTGAACTGCGAGCCCCATTGATAATCATGAAATGGAAATTATTTGTAACTTTCTACAATTAGAACAATGAATAGTACAGGTAGACGGGTGAAATCTTTCTATATATTGCTTCTAAATAGTCTAAGAAACACATATGCAAAGCATCCAAAGAGTACAATTCGCCAATTTTTTGTTCTTCAAGTTTAAGTAAACTACGATCCCCATTGTTAATCCCTTAACGGAAATTATTTGTAACTTTCGACAAGTAGAACAGTGAATGGAACAGGTAGACGGTTGAAATCTTTGTATATATTGCTTCTATATAGCCTACGAAACATATATGCAAAGCATCCAAACAGTACAATTCGCCAATTTTTTGTTCTTCAAGTTTAAGTGAACTACGAGCCCCATTGTTAATCCTTTAACGGAAATTAATTGTAACTTTCTACAAGTAGAACAATGATTGGAAAACGCAGACGGGTGAAATCTTTCTATATATTGCTTCTAAATAGTCAAAGAAACATATATGCAAAGCATCCAAACAGTACAATTCGCCAATTTTTTGTTCATCAAGTTTAAGTGAACAGTGAGCCCCATTGTTAATCCTTTAAAGGAAATTATTTGTAAATTTCGACAAGTAGAACAATGAATAGAACAGGTAGACGGTTGAAATCTTTGTATATGTTGCTTCTATATAGTCTAAGAAACCTATATGCAAAGCATCTAAACAGTAACAATCGCCAATTTTTTGATCTTCAAGTTTAAGTGAACAGCGAGCCCCATTGATAATCATGAAATGGAAATTATTTGTAACTTTCTACAAGTAGAACAATGAATCGTACAGGTAGACGGGTGAAATCTTTCTATATATTGCTTCTAAATAGTCTAAGAAACATATATGCAAAGCATCCAAACAGTACCATTCGCCAATTTTTTGTTCTTCAAGTTTAAGTGAACTACGAGCCCCATTGTTAATCCTTTAAAGGAAATTATTTGTAAATTTCGACAAGTAGAACAATAAATGGAACAGGTAGACGGTTGAAATCTTTGTATACATTGCTTCTATATAGTCTAAGAAACATATATGCAAAGCATCCAAACAGTACAATTCGCCAATTTATTGTTCTTCAAGTTTAAGTGAACAACGAGCCCCATTGTTAATCCTTTAAAGGAAATTATTTGTAAATTTCGACAAGTAGAACAATGAATAGAACAGGTAGACGGTTGAAATCTTTGTATATGTTGCTTCTATATAGTCTAAGAAACCTATATGCAAAGCATCTAAACAGTAACAATCGCCAATTTTTTGATCTTCAAGTTTAAGTGAACAGCGAGCCCCATTGATAATCATGAAATGGAAATTATTTGTAACTTTCTACAAGTAGAACAAATGAATAGTACAGGTAGACGGGTGAAATCTTTCTATATATTGCTTCTAAGTAGTCTAAGAAACATATATGCAAAGCATCCAAACAGTACCATTCGCCAATTTTTTGTTCTTCAAGTTTAAGTGAACAATGAGACCCATTGTTAATCCTTTATCGGAAATTATTTGTAACTTTCGACAAGTAGAACAATGAATGGAACAGGTAGACGGTTAAAATCTTTGTATATATTGCTTCTATATAGTCTAAGAAACATATATGCAAAGCATCCAAACAGTACAATTCGCCAATTTTTTGTTCTTCAAGTTTAAGTGAACTACGAGCCCCATTGTTAATCCTTTAAAGGAAATTATTTGTAAATTTCGACAAGTAGAACAATGAATAGAACAGGTAGACGGTTGAAATCTTTGTATATGTTGGTTCTATATAGTCTATGAAACCTATATGCAAAGCATCTAAACAGTAACAATCGCCAATTTTTTGATCTTCAAGTTTAAGTGAACAGCGAGCCCCATTGATAATCATGAAATGGAAATTATTTCTAACTTTCTACAAGTAGAACAAATGAATAGTACAGGTAGACGGGTGAAATCTTTGTATATATTGCTTCTATATAGACTAAGAAACATATATGCAAAGCATCCAAACAGTACAATTCGCCAATTTATTGTTCTTCAAGTTTAAGTGAACAATGAGCCCCAATGGTTAATCCTTTATCGGAAATTATTTGTAACTTTCGACAAGTAGAACAATGAATGGAACAGGTAGACGGTTGAAATGTTTGTATATATTGCTTCTATATAGTCTAAGAAACATATATGCAAAGCATCCAAACAGTACCATTCGCCAATTTTTTGTTCTTCAAGTTTAAGTGAACTACGAGCCCCGTTGTTAATCCTTTAAAGGAAATTATTTGTAACTTTCGACAAGTAGAACAATGAATGGAACAGGTAGACGGTTGAAATCTTTGTATATATTGCTTCTATGTAGTCTAAGAAACATATATGCAAAGCATCCAAACAGTACAATTCGCCAATTTATTGTTCTTCAAGTTTAAGTGAACAATGAGCCCCAATGGTTAATCCTTTATCGGAAATTATTTGTAACTTTCGACAAGTAGAACAATGAATGGAACAGGTAGACGGTTGAAATGTTTGTATATATTGCTTCTATATAGTCTAAGAAACATATATGCAAAGCATCCAAACAGTACCATTCGCCAATTTTTTGTTCTTCAAGTTTAAGTGAACTACGAGCCCCGTTGTTAATCCTTTAAAGGAAATTATTTGTAACTTTCGACAAGTAGAACAATGAATGGAACAGGTAGACGGTTGAAATCTTTGTATATATTGCGTCTATATAGTCTAAGAAACATATATGCAAAGCATCCAAACAGTACAATTCGCCAATTTTTTGTTCTTCAAGTTTAAGTGAACAATGAGCCCCATTGTTAATCCTTTATCGGAAATTATTTGTAACTTTCGACAAGTAGAACAATGAATGGAACAGGTAGACGGTTGAAATCATGGTACATATTGCTTCTATATAATCTACGAAACATGTATGCAAAGCATCCAAACAGTACAATTCGCCAATTTTTTGTTCCTCCAGTTTAAGTGAACAATGAGCCCCAATGGTTAATCCTTTATCGGAAATTATTTGTAACTTTCGACAAGTAGAACAATGAATGGAACAGGTAGACGGTTGAAATCATTGTATATATTGCTTCTATATAGTCTAAGAAACATATATGCAAAGCATCCAAACAGTACAATTCGCCAATTTTTTGTTCTTCAAGTTTAAGTAAACTACGATCCCCATTGTTAATCCTTTAACGGAAATTAATTGTAACTTTCTACAAGTAGAACAATGATTGGAACACGTAGACGTGTGAAATCTTTCTATATATTGCTTCTAAATAGTCAAAGAAACATATATGCAAAGCATCCAAACAGTACAATTCGCCAATTTTTTGTTCTTCAAGTTTAAGCGAACAGTGAGCCCCAATGGTTAATCCTTTACCGGTAATTATTTGTAACTTTCGACAAGTAGAACAATGAATAGTACAGGTAGACGGGTGAAATCTTTCTATATATTGCTTCTAAATAGTCTAAGAAACATATATGCAAAGCATCCAAACAGTACAATTCGCCAATTATTTGATCTTCAAGTTTAAGTGAATTACGAGCCCCATTGTTAATACTTTAACGGAAATTATTTGTAACTTTCTACAAGTAGAACAATGTATAGAACAGGTAGACGGTTGAAATCTTTGTATATATTGCTTCTATATAATCTAAGAAACATATATGCAAAGCATCCAAACAGTACAATTCGCCAATTTTTTGTTCTTCAAGTTTAAGTGAACAATGAGCCCCAATGGTTAGTCCTTTATCTGTAATTATTTGTAACTTTCGACAAGTAGAACAATGAATGGAACAGGTAGACGGTTGAAATCATTGTATATATTGCTTCCATATAGTTTAAGAAACATGTACGCAAAGCATCCAAACAGTACCATTCGCCAATTTTTTGTTCTTCAAGTTTAAGTAAACTACGATCCCCATTGTTAATCCCTTAAGGGAAATTATTTGTAACTTTCGACAAGTAGAACAGTGAATGGAACAGGTAGACGGTTGAAATCTTTGTATATATTGCTTCTATATAGCCTACGAAACATATATGCAAAGCATCCAAAGAGTACAATTCGCCAATTTTTTGTTCTTCAAGTTTAAGTGAACTACGAGCCCCATTGTTGATCCTTTAACGGAAATTAATTGTAACTTTCTACAAGTAGAACAATGATTGGAACACGCAGACGGTTGAAATCATTGTATATATTGCGTCTATATAGTCTAAGAAACATATATGCAAAGCATCCAAACAGTACAATTCGCCAATTTTTTGTTCTTCAAGTTTAAGTGAACAATGAGCCCCAATGGTTAATCCTTTATCGGAAATTATTTGTAACTTTCGACAAGTAGAACAATGAATGGAACAGGTAGACGGTTGAAATCATGGTATATATTGCTTCTATATAATCTACGAAACATGTATGCAAAGCATCCAAACAGTACAATTCGCCAATTTTTTGTTCCTCCAGTTTAAGTGAACAATGAGCCCCAATGGTTAATCCTTTATCGGAAATTATTTGTAACTTTCGACAAGTAGAACAATGAATGGAACAGGTAGACGGTTGAAATCATTGTATATATTGCTTCTATATAGTCTTAGAAACATATATGCAAAGCATCCAAACAGTACAATTCGCCAATTTTTTGTTCTTCAAGTTTAAGTAAACTACGATCCCCATTGTTAATCCTTTAACGGAAATTAATTGTAACTTTCTACAAGTAGAACAATGATTGGAACACGTAGACGTGTGAAATCTTTCTATATATTGCTTCTAAATAGTCAAAGAAACATATATGCAAAGCATCCAAACAGTACAATTCGCCAATTTTTTGTTCTTCAAGTTTAAGTGAACAATGAGCCCCAATGGTTAGTCCTTTATCTGTAATTATTTGTAACTTTCGACAAGTAGAACAATGAATGGAACAGGTAGACGGTTGAAATCATTGTATATATTGCTTCCATATAGTTTAAGAAACATGTACGCAAAGCATCCAAACAGTACCATTCGCCAATTTTTTGTTCTTCAAGTTTAAGTAAACTACGATCCCCATTGTTAATCCCTTAACGGAAATTATTTGTAACTTTCGACAAGTAGAACAGTGAATGGAACAGGTAGACGGTTGAAATCTTTGTATATATTGCTTCTATATAGCCTACGAAACATATATGCAAAGCATCCAAACAGTACAATTCGCCAATTTTTTGTTCTTCAAGTTTAAGTGAACTACGAGCCCCATTGTTAATCCTTTAACGGAAATTAATTGTAACTTTCTACAAGTAGAACAATGATTGGAACACGCAGACGGTTGAAATCATTGTATATATTGCGTCTATATAGTCTAAGAATCATATATGCAAAGCATCCAAACAGTACAATTCGCCAATTATTTCATCTTCAAGTTTAAGTGAACTACGAGCCCCATTGTTAATACTTTAACGGAAATTTTTTGTAATTTGCGACAAGTAGAACAATGAATGGAACAGGTAGATGGTTGAAATCTTTGTCTATATTGCTTCTATATAATCTAAGAAACATATATTCAAAGCATCCAAACAGTACCATTCGCTAATTTTTTGTTCTTCAAGTTTAAGTGAACAACGAGCCCCATTGTTAATCCTTTAAAGGAAATTATTTGTAAATTTCGACAAGTAGAACAATGATTGGAACACGTAGACGGTTGAAATCATTGTATATATTGCTTCTATATAATCTACGAAACATATATGCAAAGCATCCAAACAGTACAATTCGCCAATTTTTTGTTCTTCAAGTTTAAGTGAACTACGAGCCCCATTGTTAATCCTTTAACGGAAATTAATTGTAACTTTCTACAAGTAGAACAATGATTCGAACACGTAGACGGTTGAAGTCTTTGTATATATTGCTTCCATATAGTCTAAGAAACATGTACGCAAAGCATCCAAACAGTACCATTCGCCAATTTTTTGTTCTTCAAGTTTAAGTGAACAGTGAGCTCCAATGGTTAATCCTTTATCGGTAATTATTTGTAAATTTCGACAAGTAGAACAATGAATGGAACAGGTTGACTGTTGAAATCATTGTATATATTGCTTCTATATAGTCTAAGAAATATATATGCATAGCTTCCAAACAGTACAATTCGCCAATTTTTTGCTCTTTAAGTTTAAGTGAACTACGAGCCCCATTGTTAATCCTTTAAAGGAAATTATTTGTAAATTTCGGCAAGTAGAACAATGAATGGAATAGGTAGACGGTTGAAATCATTGTATATATTGCTTCTATATAGTCTAAGAAACATATATGCAAAGCATCCAAACAGTACCATTCGCCAATTTTTTGTTCTTCAAGTTTAAGTGAACAGTGAGCCCCAATGGTTAATCCTTTATCGGTAATTATTTGTAAATTTCGATAAGTAGAACAATGAATGGAACAGGTTGACTGTTGAAATCATTGTATATATTGCTTCTACATAGTCTAAGAAACATATATGCATAGCGTCCAAACAGTACAATTCGCCAATTTTTTGCTCTTTAAGTTTAAGTGAACTACGAGCCCCATTGTTAATCCTTTAAAGGAAATTATTTGTAAATTTCGGCAAGTAGAACAATGAATGGAACAGGTAGACGGTTGAAATCCTTGTATATATTGCGTCTATATAGTCTAAGAAACATATATGCAAACCATCCAAACAGTACAATTCGCCAATTTATTGTTCTTCAAGTTTAAGTGAACAACGAGCCCCATTGTTAATCCTTTAAAGGAAATTATTTGTAAATTTCGACAAGTAGAACAATGAATAGAACAGGTAGACGGTTGAAATCTTTGTATATGTTGCTTCTATATAGTCTAAGAAACCTATATGCAAAGCATCTAAACAGTAACAATCGCCAATTCTTTGATCTTCAAGTTTAAGTGAACAGCGAGCCCCATTGATAATCATGAAATGGAAATTATTTGTAACTTTCTACAAGTAGAACAATGAATAGTACAGGTAGACGGGTGAAATCTTTCTATATATTGCTTCTAAATAGTCTAAGAAACATATATGCAAAGCATCCAAACAGTACCATTCGCCAATTTTTTGTTCTTCAAGTTTAAGTGAACAATGAGACCCATTGTTAATCCTTTATCGGAAATTATTTGTAACTTTCGACAAGTAGAACAATGAATGGAACAGGTAGACGGTTGAAATCTTTGTATATATTGCTTCTATATAGTCTAAGAAACATATGTGCAAAGCATCCAAACAGTACAATTCGCCAATTATTTCATCTTCATGTTTAAGTGAACTACGAGCCCCATTGTTAATCCTTTATCGGAAATTATTTGTAACTTTCGACAAGTAGAACAATGAATGGAACAGGTAGACGGTTGAAATCTTTGTATATATTGCTTCTATATAGTCTAAGAAACATATATGCAAAGCATCCAAACAGTACAATTCGCCAATTTTTTGTTCCTCCAGTTTAAGTGAACAATGAGCCCCAATGGTTAATCCTTTATCGGAAATTATTTGTAACTTTCGACAAGTAGAACAATGAATGGAACAGGTAGACGGTTGAAATCATTGTATATATTGCTTCTATATAGTCTAAGAAACATATATGCAAAGCATCCAAACAGTACAATTCGCCAATTTTTTGTTCTTCAAGTTTAAGTAAACTACGATCCCCATTGTTAATCCTTTAACGGAAATTAATTGTAACTTTCTACAAGTAGAACAATGATTGGAACACGTAGACGTGTGAAATCTTTCTATATATTGCTTCTAAATAGTCAAAGAAACATATATGCAAAGCATCCAAACAGTACAATTCGCCAATTTTTTGTTCTTCAAGTTTAAGCGAACAGTGAGCCCCAATGGTTAATCCTTTACCGGTAATTATTTGTAACTTTCGACAAGTAGAACAATGAATAGTACAGGTAGATGGGTGAAATCTTTCTATATATTGCTTCTAAATAGTCTAAGAAACATATATGCAAAGCATCCAAACAGTACAATTCGCCAATTATTTGATCTTCAAGTTAAATGAACTACGAGCCCCATTGTTAATACTTTAACGGAAATTATTTGTAACTTTCTACAAGTAGAACAATGTATAGAACAGGTAGACGGTTGAAATCTTTGTATATATTGCTTCTATATAATCTAAGAAACATATATGCAAAGCATCCAAACAGTACAATTCGCCAATTTTTTGTTCTTCAAGTTTAAGTGAACAATGAGCCCCAATGGTTAGTCCTTTATCTGTAATTATTTGTAACTTTCGACAAGTAGAACAATGAATGGAACAGTTAGACGGTTGAAATCGTTGTATATATTGCTTCCATATAGTTTAAGAAACATGTACGCAAAGCATCCAAACAGTACCATTCGCCAATTTTTTGTTCTTCAAGTTTAAGTAAACTACGATCCCCATTGTTAATCCCTTAACGGAAATTATTTGTAACTTTCGACAAGTAGAACAGTGAATGGAACAGGTAGACGGTTGAAATCTTTGTATATATTGCTGCTATATAGTCTAAGAAACATATATGCAAAGCATCCAAACAGTACAATTCGCCAATTTTTTGTTCTTCAAGTTTAAGTGAACAATGAGCCCCATTGTTAATCCTTTATCGGAAATTATTTGTAAATTTCGACAAGTAGAACAATGAATGGAACAGGTAGACGGTTGAAATCTTTGTATATATTGCTGCTATATAGTCTAAGAAACATATATGCAAAGCATCCAAACAGTACAATTCGCCAATTTTTTGTTCTTCAAGTTTAAGTGAACAATGTGCCCCAATGGTTTATCCTTTATCGGTAATTATTTGTAACTTTCTACAAGTAGAACAAATGAATAGTACAGGTAGACGGGTGAAATCTTTCTATATATTGCTTCTAAATAGTCTAAGAAACATATATGCAAAGCATCCAAACAGTACCATTCGCCAATTTTTTGTTCTTCAAGTTTAAGTGAACAATGAGACCCATTGTTAATCCTTTATCTGAAATTATTTGTAACTTTCGACAAGTAGAACAATGAATGGAACAGGTAGACGGTTAAAATCTTTGTATATATTGCTTCTATATAGTCTAAGAAACATATATGCAAAGCATCCAAACAGTACAATTCGCCAATTTTTTGTTCTTCAAGTTTAAGTGAACTACGAGCCCCATTGTTAATCCTTTAAAAGAAATTATTTGTAAATTTCGACAAGTAGAACAATGAATAGAACAGGTAGACGGTTGAAATCTTTGTATATGTTGGTTCTATATAGTCTAAGAAACCTATATGCAAAGCATCTAAACAGTAACAATCGCCAATTTTTTGATCTTCTAGTTTAAGTGAACAGCGAGCCCCATTGATAATCATGAAATGGAAATTATTTGTAACTTTCTACAAGTAGAACAAATGAATAGTACAGGTAGACGGGTGAAATCTTTCTATATATTGCTTCTAAATAGTCTAAGAAACATATATGCAAAGCATCCAAACAGTACCATTCGCCAATTTTTTGTTCTTCAAATTTAAGTGAACAATGAGACCCATTGTTAATCCTTTATCGGAAATTATTTGTAACTTTCGACAAGTAGAACAATGAATGGAACAGGTAGACGGTTGAAATCTTTGTATATATTGCTTCTATATAGACTAAGAAACATATATGCAAAGCATCCAAACAGTACAATTCGCCAATTTATTGTTCTTCAAGTTTAAGTGAACAATGAGCCCCAATGGTTAATCCTTTATCGGAAATTATTTGTAACTTTCGACAAGTAGAACAATGAATGGAACAGGTAGACGGGTGAAATCTTTCTATATATTGCTTCTAAATAGTCTAAGAAACATATATGCAAAGCATCCAAACAGTACCATTCGCTAATTTTTTGTTCTTCAAGTTTAAGTGAACAACGAGCCCCATTGTTAATCCTTTAAAGGAAATTATTTGTAAATTTCGACAAGTAGAACAATGATTGGAACACGTAGACGGTTGAAATCATTGTATATATTGCTTCTATATAATCTACGAAACATATATGCAAAGCATCCAAACAGTACAATTCGCCAATTTTTTGTTCTTCAAGTTTAAGTGAACTACGAGCCCCATTGTTAATCCTTTAACGGAAATTAATTGTAACTTTCTACAAGTAGAACAATGATTCGAACACGTAGACGGTTGAAGTCTTTGTATATATTGCTTCCATATAGTCTAAGAAACATGTACGCAAAGCATCCAAACAGTACCATTCGCCAATTTTTTGTTCTTCAAGTTTAAGTGAACAGTGAGCTCCAATGGTTAATCCTTTATCGGTAATTATTTGTAAATTTCGACAAGTAGAACAATGAATGGAACAGGTTGACTGTTGAAATCATTGTATATATTGCTTCTATATAGTCTAAGAAATATATATGCATAGCTTCCAAACAGTACAATTCGCCAATTTTTTGCTCTTTAAGTTTAAGTGAACTACGAGCCCCATTGTTAATCCTTTAAAGGAAATTATTTGTAAATTTCGGCAAGTAGAACAATGAATGGAATAGGTAGACGGTTGAAATCATTGTATATATTGCTTCTATATAGTCTAAGAAACATATATGCAAAGCATCCAAACAGTACCATTCGCCAATTTTTTGTTCTTCAAGTTTAAGTGAACAGTGAGCCCCAATGGTTAATCCTTTATCGGTAATTATTTGTAAATTTCGATAAGTAGAACAATGAATGGAACAGGTTGACTGTTGAAATCATTGTATATATTGCTTCTACATAGTCTAAGAAACATATATGCATAGCGTCCAAACAGTACAATTCGCCAATTTTTTGCTCTTTAAGTTTAAGTGAACTACGAGCCCCATTGTTAATCCTTTATCGGAAATTATTTGTAACTTTCGACAAGTAGAACAATGAATGGAACAGGTAGACAATTGAAATCTTTGTATATATTGCTTCTATATAGTCTAAGAAACATATGTGCAAAGCATCCAAACAGTACAATTCGCCCATTATTTCATCTTCATGTTTAAGTGAACAGCGAGCCCCATTGATAATCATGAAATGGAAATTATTTGTAACTTTCTACAAGTAGAACAATGAATAGTACAGGTCGACGGGTGAAATCTTTCTATATATTGCTTCTAAATAGTCTAAGAAACACATATGCAAAGCATCCAAACAGTACAATTCGCCAATTTATTGTTCTTCAAGTTTAAGTGAACTACGAGCCCCATTGTTAATCCTTTAACGGAAATTATTTGTAACTTTCGACAAGTAGAACAATGAATGGAACAGGTAGACGGTTGAAATCTTTGTATATATTGCTTCTATATAGTCTAAGAAACATATATGCAAAGCATCCAAACAGTACAATTCGCCAATTATTTCATCTTCATGTTTAAGTGAACTGCGAGCCCCATTGATAATCATGAAATGGAAATTATTTGTAACTTTCTACAATTAGAACAATGAATAGTACAGGTAGACGGGTGAAATCTTTCTATATATTGCTTCTAAATAGTCTAAGAAACACATATGCAAAGCATCCAAAGAGTACAATTCGCCAATTTATTGTTCTTCAAGTTTAAGTGAACAACGAGCCCCATTGTTAATCCTTTAAAGGAAATTATTTGTAACTTTCGACAAGTAGAACAATCAATGGAACAGGTAGACTGTTGAAATCATTGTATATATTGCTTCTATATAGTCTAAGAAACATATATGCAAAGTATCCAAACAGTACAATTCGCCAATTTTTTGTTCTTCAAGTTTAAGTAAACAACGATCCCCATTGTTAATCCTTTAACGGAAATTAATTGTAACTTTCTACAAGTAGAACAATGATTGGAAAACGTAGACGGGTGAAATCTTTCTATATATTGCTTCTAAATAGTCAAAGAAACATATATGCAAAGCATCCAAACAGTACAATTCGCCAATTTTTTGTTCATCAAGTTTAAGTGAACAGTGAGCCCCATTGTTAATCCTTTAAAGGAAATTATTTGTAAATTTCGACAAGTAGAACAATGAATAGAACAGGTAGACGGTTGAAATCTTTGTATATGTTGCTTCTATATAGTCTAAGAAACTTATATGCAAAGCATCTAAACAGTAACAATCGCCAATTTTTTGATCTTCAAGTTTAAGTGAACAGCGAGCCCCATTGATAATCATGAAATGGAAATTATTTGTAACTTTCTACAAGTAGAACAATGAATCGTACAGGTAGACGGGTGAAATCTTTCTATATATTGCTTCTAAATAGTCTAAGAAACATATATGCAAAGCATCCAAACAGTACCATCCGCCAATTTTTTGTTCTTCAAGTTTAAGTGAACTACGAGCCCCATTGTTAATCCTTTAAAGGAAATTATTTGTAAATTTCGACAAGTAGAACAATAAATGGAACAGGTAGACGGTTGAAATCTTTGTATACATTGCTTCTATATAGTCTAAGAAACATATATGCAAAGCATCCAAACAGTACAATTCGCCAATTTATTGTTCTTCAAGTTTAAGTGAACAACGAGCCCCATTGTTAATCCTTTAAAGGAAATTATTTGTAAATTTCGACAAGTAGAACAATGAATAGAACAGGTAGACGGTTGAAATCTTTGTATATGTTGCTTCTATATAGTCTAAGAAACCTATATGCAAAGCATCTAAACAGTAACAATCGCCAATTTTTTGATCTTCAAGTTTAAGTGAACAGCGAGCCCCATTGATAATCATGAAATGGAAATTATTTGTAACTTTCTACAAGTAGAACAAATGAATAGTACAGGTAGACGGGTGAAATCTTTCTATATATTGCTTCTAAGTAGTCTAAGAAACATATATGCAAAGCATCCAAACAGTACCATTCGCCAATTTTTTGTTCTTCAAGTTTAAGTGAACAATGAGACCCATTGTTAATCCTTTATCGGAAATTATTTGTAACTTTCGACAAGTAGAACAATGAATGGAACAGGTAGACGGTTAAAATCTTTGTATATATTGCTTCTATATAGTCTAAGAAACATATATGCAAAGCATCCAAACAGTACAATTCGCCAATTTTTTGTTCTTCAAGTTTAAGTGAACTACGAGCCCCATTGTTAATCCTTTAAAGGAAATTATTTGTAAATTTCGACAAGTAGAACAATGAATAGAACAGGTAGACGGTTGAAATCTTTGTATATGTTGGTTCTATATAGTCTAAGAAACCTATATGCAAAGCATCTAAACAGTAACAATCGCCAATTTTTTGATCTTCAAGTTTAAGTGAACAGCGAGCTCCATTGATAATCATGAAATGGAAATTATTTGTAACTTTCTACAAGTAGAACAAATGAATAGTACAGGTAGACGGGTGAAATCTTTCTATATATTGCTTCTAAATAGTCTAAGAAACATATATGCAAAGCATCCAAACAGTACCATTCGCCAATTTTTTGTTCATCAAGTTTAAGTGAACAATGAGACCCATTGTTAATCCTTTATCGGAAATTATTTGTAACTTTCGACAAGTAGAACAATGAATGGAACAGGTAGACGGTTGAAATCTTTGTATATATTGCTTCTATATAGACTAAGAAACATATATGCAAAGCATCCAAACAGTACAATTCGCCAATTTTTTGTTCTTCAAGTTTAAGTGAACAATGAGCCCCAATGGCTAATCCTTTATCGGAAATTATTAGTAACTTTCGACAAGTAGAACAATGAATGGAACAGGTAGACGGTTGAAATCATTGTATATATTGTTTCTATATAGTCTACGAAACATATATGCAAAGCATCCAAACAGTACAATTCGCCAATTTTTTGTTCTTCAAGTTTAAGTGAACTACGAGCCCCATTGTTAATACTTTAACGGAAATTATTTGTAACTTTCGACAAGTAGAACAATGAATGGAACAGGTAGACGGTTGAAATCCTTGTATATATTGCGTCTATATAGTCTAAGAAACATATATGCAAAGCATCTAAACAGTAACAATCGCCAATTTTTTGATCTTCAAGTTTAAGTGAACAGCGAGCTCCATTGATAATCATGAAATGGAAATTATTTGTAACTTTCTACAAGTAGAACAAATGAATAGTACAGGTAGACGGGTGAAATCTTTCTATATATTGCTTCTAAATAGTCTAAGAAACATATATGCAAAGCATCCAAACAGTACCATTCGCCAATTTTTTGTTCTTCAAGTTTAAGTGAACTACGAGCCCCATTGTTAATCCTTTAAAGGAAATTATTTGTAAATTTCGACAAGTAGAACAATAAATGGAACAGGTAGACGGTTGAAATCTTTGTATACATTGCTTCTATATAGTCTAAGAAACATATATGCAAAGCATCCAAACAGTACAATTCGCCAATTTTTTGTTCTTCAAGTTTAAGTGAACAATGAGCCCCAATGGTTAATCCTTTATCGGAAATTATTAGTAACTTTCGACAAGTAGAACAATGAATGGAACATGTAGACGGTTGAAATCATTGTATATATTGCTTCTATATAGTCTAAGAAACATATATGCAAAGCATCCAAACAGTACAATTCGCCAATTTTTTGTTCTTCAAGTTTAAGTGAACTACGAGCCCCATTGTTAATCCTTTAACGGAAATTATTTGTAACTTTCGACAAGTAGAACAATGAATGGAACAGGTAGACGGTTGAAATCCTTGTATATATTGCGTCTATATAGTCTAAGAAACATATATGCAAAGCATCGAAATAGTACAATTCGCCAATTTATTGTTCTTCAAGTTTAAGTGAACAACGAGCCCAATTGTTAATCCTTTAAAGGAAATTATTTGTAAATTTCGACAAGTAGAACAATGAATAGAACAGGTAGACGGTTGAAATCTTTGTATATGTTGCTTCTATATAATCTAAGAAACCTATATGCAAAGCATCTAAACAGTAACAATCGCCAATTTTTTGATCTTCAAGTTTAAGTGAACAGCGAGCCCCATTGATAATCATGAAGTGGAAATTATTTGTAACTTTCTACAAGTAGAACAATGAATAGTACAGGTAGACGGGTGAAATCTTTCCATATATTGCTTCTAAATAGTCTAAGAAACATATATGCAAAGCATCCAAACAGTACCATTCGCCAATTTTATGTTCTTCAAGTTTAAGTGAACTACGAGCCCCATTGTTAATCCTTTAAAGGAAATTATTTGTAAATTTCGACAAGTAGAACAATAAATGGAACAGGTAGACTGTTGAAATCTTTGTATATATTGCTTCTATATAGTCTAAGAAACATATATGCAAAGCATCCAAACAGTACAATTCGCCAATTTTTTGTTCTTCAAGTTTAAGTGAACAATGAGCCCCAATGGCTAATCCTTTATCGGAAATTATTAGTAACTTTCGACAAGTAGAACAATGAATGGAACAGGTAGACGGTTGAAATCATTGTATATATTGTTTCTATATAGTCTACGAAACATATATGCAAAGCATCCAAACAGTACAATTCGCCAATTTTTTGTTCTTCAAGTTTAAGTGAACTACGAGCCCCATTGTTAATACTTTAACGGAAATTATTTGTAACTTTCGACAAGTAGAACAATGAATGGAACAGGTAGACGGTTGAAATCCTTGTATATATTGCGTCTATATAGTCTAAGAAACATATATGCAAAGCATCGAAACAGTACAATTCGCCAATTTATTGTTCTTCAAGTTTAAGTGAACAACGAGCCCAATTGTTAATCCTTTAAAGGAAATTATTTGTAAATTTCGACAAGTAGAACAATGAATAGAACAGGTAGACGGTTGAAATCTTTGTATATGTTGCTTCTATATAGTCTAAGAAACCTATATGCAAAGCATCTAAACAGTAACAATCGCCAATTTTTTGATCTTCAAGTTTAAGTGAACAGCGAGCCCCATTGATAATCATGAAGTGGAAATTATTTGTAACTTTCTACAAGTAGAACAATGAATAGTACAGGTCGACGGGTGAAATCTTTCTATATATTGCTTCTAAATAGTCTAAGAAACATATATGCAAAGCATCCAAACAGTACCATTCGCCAATTTTATGTTCTTCAAGTTTAAGTGAACTACGAGCCCCATTGTTAATCCTTTAAAGGAAATTATTTGTAAATTTCGACAAGTAGAACAATAAATGGAACAGGTAGACGGTTGAAATCTTTGTATATATTGCTTCTATATAGTCTAAGAAACATATATGCAAAGCATCCAAACAGTACAATTCGCCAATTTTTTGTTCTTCAAGTTTAAGTGAACAATGAGCCCCAATGGTTAATCCTTTATCGGAAATTATTAGTAACTTTCGACAAGTAGAACAATGAATGGAACAGGTAGACGGTTGAAATCATTGTATATATTGTTTCTATGTAGTCTAAGAAACATATATGCAAAGCATCCAAACAGTACAATTCGCCAATTTTTTGTTCTTCAAGTTTAAGTGAACTACGAGCCCCATTGTTAATCCTTTAACGGAAATTATTTGTAACATTCGACAATTAGAACAATGAATGGAACAGGTAGACGGTTGAAATCCTTGTATATATTGCGTCTATATAGTCTAAGAAACATATATGCAAAGCATCCAAACAGTACAATTCGCCAATTTATTGTTCTTCAAGTTTAAGTGAACAACGAGCCCCATTGTTAATCCTTTAAAGGAAATTATTTGTAAATTTCGACAAGTAGAACAATGAATAGAACAGGTAGACGGTTGAAATCTTTGTATATGTTGCTTCTATATAGTCTAAGAAACCTATATGCAAAGCATCTAAACAGTAACAATCGCCAATTTTTTGATCTTCAAGTTTAAGTGAACAGCGAGCCCCATTGATAATCATGAAATGGAAATTATTTGTAACTTTCTACAAGTAGAACAATGAATAGTACAGGTAGACGGGTGAAATCTTTCTATATATTGCTTCTAAATAGTCTAAGAAACATATATGCAAAGCATCCAAACAGTACAATTCGCCAATTATTTGATCTTCAAGTTTAAGTGAACTACGAGCCCCATTGTTAATACTTTAACGGAAATTATTTGTAACTTTCTACAAGTAGAACACTGTATAGAACAGGTAGACGGTTGAAATCTTTGTATATATTGCTTCTATATAATCTAAGAAACATATATGCAAAGCATCCAAACAGTACCATTCGCCAATTTTTTGTTCTTCAAGTTTAAGTGAACAACGAGCCCCATTGGTTAATCCTTTATCGGAAATTATTTGTAACTTTCGACAAGTAGAACAGTGAATGGAACAGGTAGACGGTTGAAATCTTTGTATATATTGCTTCTATATAGTATCGGAAACATATATGCAAAGCATCCAAACAGTACCATTCGCCAATTTTTTGTTCTTCAAGTTTAAGTGAACAATGAGCCCCATTGTTAATCCTTTATCGTAAATTATTTGTAACTTTCGACAAGTAGAACAATGAATGGAACAGGTAGACGGTTGAAATCCTTGTATATATTGCTTCCATATAGTCTAAGAAACATGTACGCAAAGCATCCAAACAGTACCATTCGCCAATTTTTTGTCCTTCAAGTTTAAGTGAACAATGAGCCCCATTGTTAATCCTTTATCGGAAATTATTTGTAACTTTCGACAAGTGGAACAATGAATCGAACATGTAGACGGTTGAAATCTTTGTATATATTGCTACTATATAATCTAAAAAACATATATGCAAAGCATCCAAACAGTACAATTCGCCAATTTTTTGTTCTTCAAGTTTAAGTGAACAATGAGCCCCAATGGTTAGTCCTTTATCTGTAATTATTTGTAACTTTCGACAAGTAGAACAATGAATGGAACAGGTAGACGGTTGAAATCATTGTATATATTGCTTCCATATAGTTTAAGAAACATGTACGCAAAGCATCCAAACAGTACCATTCGCCAATTTTTTGTTCTTCAAGTTTAAGTAAACTACGATCCCCATTGTTAATCCCTTAACGGAAATTATTTCTAACTTTCGACAAGTAGAACAGTGAATGGAACAGGTAGACGGTTGAAATCTTTGTATATATTGCTTCTATATAATCTAAGAAACATATATGCAAAGCATCTAAACAGTAACAATCGCCAATTTTTTGATCTTCAAGTTTAAGTGAACAGCGAGCCCCATTGATAATCATGAAATGGAAATTATTTGTAACTTTCTACAAGTAGAACAATGAATAGTACAGGTAGACGGGTGAAATCTTTCTATATATTGCTTCTAAATAGTCTAAGAAACATATATGCAAAGCATCCAAACAGTACCATTCGCCAATTTTTTGTTCCTCCAGTTTAAGTGAACAATGAGCCCCAATGGTTAATCCTTTATCGGAAATTATTTGTAACTTTCGACAAGTAGAACAATGAATAGAACAGGTAGACAGTTGAAATCTTTGTATATATTGCTTCTATATAGTCTAAGAAACATATGTGCAAAGCATCCAAACAGTACAATTCGCCAATTTTTTGTTCTTCAAGTTTAAGCGAACAGTGAGCCCCAATGGTTAATCCTTTACCGGTAATTATTTGTAACTTTCGACAAGTAGAACAATGAATAGTACAGGTAGACGGGTGAAATCTTTCTATATATTGCTTCTAAATAGTCTAAGAAACATATATGCAAAGCATCCAAACAGTACAATTCGCCAATTATTTGATCTTCAAGTTTAAGTGAACTACGAGCCCCATTGTTAATACTTTAACGGAAATTATTTGTAACTTTCTACAAGTAGAACAATGTATAGAACAGGTAGACGGTTGAAATCTTTGTATATATTGCTTCTATATAATCTAAGAAACATATATGCAAAGCATCCAAACAGTACCATTCGCCAATTTTTTGTTCTTCAAGTTTAAGTGAACAACGAGCCCCATTGGTTAATCCTTTATCGGAAATTATTTGTAACTTTCGACAAGTAGAACAGTGAATGGAACAGGTAGACGGTTGAAATCTTTGTATATATTGCTTCTATATAGTATCGGAAACATATATGCAAAGCATCCAAACAGTACCATTCGCCAATTTTTTGTTCTTCAAGTTTAAGTGAACAATGAGCCCCATTGTTAATCCTTTATCGTAAATTATTTGTAACTTTCGACAAGTAGAACAATGAATGGAACAGGTAGACGGTTGAAATCCTTGTATATATTGCTTCCATATAGTCTAAGAAACATGTACGCAAAGCATCCAAACAGTACCATTCGCCAATTTTTTGTCCTTCAAGTTTAAGTGAACAATGAGCCCCATTGTTAATCCTTTATCGGAAATTATTTGTAACTTTCGACAAGTGGAACAATGAATCGAACATGTAGACGGTTGAAATCTTTGTATATATTGCTACTATATAATCTAAAAAACATATATGCAAAGCATCCAAACAGTACAATTCGCCAATTTTTTGTTCTTCAAGTTTAAGTGAACAATGAGCCCCAATGGTTAGTCCTTTATCTGTAATTATTTGTAACTTTCGACAAGTAGAACAATGAATGGAACAGGTAGACGGTTGAAATCATTGTATATATTGCTTCCATATAGTTTAAGAAACATGTACGCAAAGCATCCAAACAGTACCATTCGCCAATTTTTTGTTCTTCAAGTTTAAGTAAACTACGATCCCCATTGTTAATCCCTTAACGGAAATTATTTCTAACTTTCGACAAGTAGAACAGTGAATGGAACAGGTAGACGGTTGAAATCTTTGTATATATTGCTTCTATATAATCTAAGAAACATATATGCAAAGCATCTAAACAGTAACAATCGCCAATTTTTTGATCTTCAAGTTTAAGTGAACAGCGAGCCCCATTGATAATCATGAAATGGAAATTATTTGTAACTTTCTACAAGTAGAACAATGAATAGTACAGGTAGACGGGTGAAATCTTTCTATATATTGCTTCTAAATAGTCTAAGAAACATCTATGCAAAGCATCCAAACAGTACAATTCGCCAATTTTTTGTTCTTCAAGTTTAAGTGAACAATGAGCCCCAATGGTTAATCCTTTATCGGAAATTATTAGTAACTTTCGACAAGTAGAACAATGAATGGAACATGTAGACGGTTGAAATCATTGTATATATTGCTTCTATATAGTCTAAGAAACATATATGCAAAGCATCCAAACAGTACAATTCGCCAATTTTTTGTTCTTCAAGTTTAAGTGAACTACGAGCCCCATTGTTAATCCTTTAACGGAAATTATTTGTAACTTTCGACAAGTAGAACAATGAATGGAACAGGTAGACGGTTGAAATCCTTGTATATATTGCGTCTATATAGTCTAAGAAACATATATGCAAAGCATCGAAATAGTACAATTCGCCAATTTATTGTTCTTCAAGTTTAAGTGAACAACGAGCCCAATTGTTAATCCTTTAAAGGAAATTATTTGTAAATTTCGACAAGTAGAACAATGAATAGAACAGGTAGACGGTTGAAATCTTTGTATATGTTGCTTCTATATAGTCTAAGAAACCTATATGCAAAGCATCTAAACAGTAACAATCGCCAATTTTTTGATCTTCAAGTTTAAGTGAACAGCGAGCCCCATTGATAATCATGAAGTGGAAATTATTTGTAACTTTCTACAAGTAGAACAATGAATAGTACAGGTAGACGGGTGAAATCTTTCCATATATTGCTTCTAAATAGTCTAAGAAACATATATGCAAAGCATCCAAACAGTACCATTCGCCAATTTTATGTTCTTCAAGTTTAAGTGAACTACGAGCCCCATTGTTAATCCTTTAAAGGAAATTATTTGTAAATTTCGACAAGTAGAACAATAAATGGAACAGGTAGACTGTTGAAATCTTTGTATATATTGCTTCTATATAGTCTAAGAAACATATATGCAAAGCATCCAAACAGTACAATTCGCCAATTTTTTGTTCTTCAAGTTTAAGTGAACAATGAGCCCCAATGGCTAATCCTTTATCGGAAATTATTAGTAACTTTCGACAAGTAGAACAATGAATGGAACAGGTAGACGGTTGAAATCATTGTATATATTGTTTCTATATAGTCTACGAAACATATATGCAAAGCATCCAAACAGTACAATTCGCCAATTTTTTGTTCTTCAAGTTTAAGTGAACTACGAGCCCCATTGTTAATACTTTAACGGAAATTATTTGTAACTTTCGACAAGTAGAACAATGAATGGAACAGGTAGACGGTTGAAATCCTTGTATATATTGCGTCTATATAGTCTAAGAAACATATATGCAAAGCATCGAAACAGTACAATTCGCCAATTTATTGTTCTTCAAGTTTAAGTGAACAACGAGCCCAATTGTTAATCCTTTAAAGGAAATTATTTGTAAATTTCGACAAGTAGAACAATGAATAGAACAGGTAGACGGTTGAAATCTTTGTATATGTTGCTTCTATATAGTCTAAGAAACCTATATGCAAAGCATCTAAACAGTAACAATCGCCAATTTTTTGATCTTCAAGTTTAAGTGAACTGCGAGCCCCATTGATAATCATGAAGTGGAAATTATTTGTAACTTTCTACAAGTAGAACAATGAATAGTACAGGTCGACGGGTGAAATCTTTCTATATATTGCTTCTAAATAGTCTAAGAAACATATATGCAAAGCATCCAAACAGTACCATTCGCCAATTTTATGTTCTTCAAGTTTAAGTGAACTACGAGCCCCATTGTTAATCCTTTAAAGGAAATTATTTGTAAATTTCGACAAGTAGAACAATAAATGGAACAGGTAGACGGTTGAAATCTTTGTATATATTGCTTCTATATAGTCTAAGAAACATATATGCAAAGCATCCAAACAGTACAATTCGCCAATTTTTTGTTCTTCAAGTTTAAGTGAACAATGAGCCCCAATGGTTAATCCTTTATCGGAAATTATTAGTAACTTTCGACAAGTAGAACAATGAATGGAACAGGTAGACGGTTGAAATCATTGTATATATTGTTTCTATGTAGTCTAAGAAACATATATGCAAAGCATCCAAACAGTACAATTCGCCAATTTTTTGTTCTTCAAGTTTAAGTGAACTACGAGCCCCATTGTTAATCCTTTAACGGAAATTATTTGTAACATTCGACAATTAGAACAATGAATGGAACAGGTAGACGGTTGAAATCCTTGTATATATTGCGTCTATATAGTCTAAGAAACATATATGCAAAGCATCCAAACAGTACAATTCGCCAATTTATTGTTCTTCAAGTTTAAGTGAACAACGAGCCCCATTGTTAATCCTTTAAAGGAAATTATTTGTAAATTTCGACAAGTAGAACAATGAATAGAACAGGTAGACGGTTGAAATCTTTGTATATGTTGCTTCTATATAGTCTAAGAAACCTATATGCAAAGCATCTAAACAGTAACAATCGCCAATTTTTTGATCTTCAAGTTTAAGTGAACAGCGAGCCCCATTGATAATCATGAAATGGAAATTATTTGTAACTTTCTACAAGTAGAACAATGAATAGTACAGGTAGACGGGTGAAATCTTTCTATATATTGCTTCTAAATAGTCTAAGAAACATATATGCAAAGCATCCAAACAGTACCATTCGCCAATTTTTTGTTCTTCAAGTTTAAGTGAACAATGAGACCCATTGTTAATCCTTTATCGGAAATTATTTGTAACTTTCGACCAGTAGAACATGAATGGAACAGGTAGACGGTTGAAATCTTTGTATATATTGCTTCTATATAGTCTAAGAAACATATATGCAAAGCATCCAAACAGTACAATTCGCCAATTTTTTGTTCCTCCAGTTTAAGTGAACAATGAGCCCGAATGGTTAATCCTTTATCGGAAATTATTTGTAACTTTCGACAAGTAGAACAATGAATAGAACAGGTAGACAGTTGAAATCTTTGTATATATTGCTTCTATATAGTCTAAGAAACATATGTGCAAAGCATCCAAACAGTACAATTCGCCAATTATTTCATCTTCATGTTTAAGTGAACTACGAGCCCCATTGTTAACCCTTTATCGGAAATTATTTGTAACTTTCGACAAGTAGAACAATGAATGGAACAGGTAGACGGTTGAAACCTTTGTATATATTGCTTCTATATAGTCTAAGAAACATATATGCAAAGCATCCAAACAGTACAATTCGCCAATTTTTTGTTCCTCCAGTTTAAGTGAACAATGAGCCCCAATGGTTAATCCTTTATCGGAAATTATTTGTAACTTTCGACAAGTAGAACAATGAATGGAACAGGTAGACGGTTGAAATCATTGTATATATTGCTTCTATATAGTCTAAGAAACATATATGCAAAGCATCCAAACAGTACAATTCGCCAATTTTTTGTCCTTCAAGTTTAAGTAAACTACGATCCCCATTGTTAATCCTTTAGCGTAAATTAATTGTAACTTTCTACAAGTAGAACAATGATTGGAACACGTAGACGTGTGAAATCTTTCTATATATTGCTTCTAAATAGTCAAAGAAACATATATGCAAAGCATCCAAACAGTACAATTCGCCAATTTTTTGTTCTTCAAGTTTAAGCGAACAGTGAGCCCCAATGGTTAATCCTTTACCGGTAATTATTTGTAACTTTCGACAAGTAGAACAATGAATAGTACAGGTAGACGGGTGAAATCTTTCTATATATTGCTTCTAAATAGTCTAAGAAACATATATGCAAAGCATCCAAACAGTACAATTCGCCAATTATTTGATCTTCAAGTTTAAGTGAACTACGAGCCCCATTGTTAATACTTTAACGGAAATTATTTGTAACTTTCTACAAGTAGAACAATGTATAGAACAGGTAGACGGTTGAAATCTTTGTATATATTGCTTCTATATAATCTAAGAAACATATATGCAAAGCATCCAAACAGTACCATTCGCCAATTTTTTGTTCTTCAAGTTTAAGTGAACAACGAGCCCCATTGGTTAATCCTTTATCGGAAATTATTTGTAACTTTCGACAAGTAGAACAGTGAATGGAACAGGTAGACGGTTGAAATCTTTGTATATATTGCTTCTATATAGTATCGGAAACATATATGCAAAGCATCCAAACAGTACCATTCGCCAATTTTTTGTTCTTCAAGTTTAAGTGAACAATGAGCCCCATTGTTAATCCTTTATCGTAAATTATTTGTAACTTTCGACAAGTAGAACAATGAATGGAACAGGTAGACGGTTGAAATCCTTGTATATATTGCTTCCATATAGTCTAAGAAACATGTACGCAAAGCATCCAAACAGTACCATTCGCCAATTTTTTGTCCTTCAAGTTTAAGTGAACAATGAGCCCCATTGTTAATCCTTTATCGGAAATTATTTGTAACTTTCGACAAGTGGAACAATGAATCGAACATGTAGACGGTTGAAATCTTTGTATATATTGCTTCTATATAATCTAAAAAACATATATGCAAAGCATCCAAACAGTACAATTCGCCAATTTTTTGTTCTTCAAGTTTAAGTGAACAATGAGCCCCAATGGTTAGTCCTTTATCTGTAATTATTTGTAACTTTCGACAAGTAGAACAATGAATGGAACAGGTAGACGGTTGAAATCATTGTATATATTGCTTCCATATAGTTTAAGAAACATGTACGCAAAGCATCCAAACAGTACCATTCGCCAATTTTTTGTTCTTCAAGTTTAAGTAAACTACGATCCCCATTGTTAATCCCTTAACGGAAATTATTTCTAACTTTCGACAAGTAGAACAGTGAATGGAACAGGTAGACGGTTGAAATCTTTGTATATATTGCTTCTATATAATCTAAGAAACATATATGCAAAGCATCTAAACAGTAACAATCGCCAATTTTTTGATCTTCAAGTTTAAGTGAACAGCGAGCCCCATTGATAATCATGAAATGGAAATTATTTGTAACTTTCTACAAGTAGAACAATGAATAGTACAGGTAGACGGGTGAAATCTTTCTATATATTGCTTCTAAATAGTCTAAGAAACATCTATGCAAAGCATCCAAACAGTACAATTCGCCAATTTTTTGTTCTTCAAGTTTATGTGAACTACGAGCCCCATTGTTAATCCTTTAACGGAAATTAATTGTAACTTTCTACAAGTAGAACAATGATTGGAACACGTAGACTGTTGAGATCTTTGTATATATTGCTTCCATATAGTCTAAGAAACATATATGCAAAGCATCCAAACAGTACCATTCGCCAATTTTTTGTTCTTCAAGTTTAAGTGAACTACGAGCCCCGTTGTTAATCCTTTAAAGGAAATTATTTGTAACTTTCGACAAGTAGAACAATGAATGGAACAGGTAGACGGTTGAAATCTTTGTATATATTGCTTCTATATAGTCTAAGAAACATATATGCAAAGCATCCAAACAGTACAATTCGCCAATTTTTTGTTCCTTCAGTTTAAGTGAACAATGAGCCCCAATGGTTAATCCTTTATCGGAAATTATTTGTAACTTTCGACAAGTAGAACAATGAATGGAACAGGTAGACAATTGAAATCTTTGTATATATTGCTTCTATATAGTCTAAGAAACATATGTGCAAAGCATCCAAACAGTACAATTCGCCCATTATTTCATCTTCATGTTTAAGTGAACAGCGAGCCCCATTGATAATCATGAAATGGAAATTATTTGTAACTTTCTACAAGTAGAACAATGAATAGTACAGGTCGACGGGTGAAATCTTTCTATATATTGCTTCTAAATAGTCTAAGAAACACATATGCAAAGCATCCAAACAGTACAATTCGCCAATTTATTGTTCTTCAAGTTTAAGTGAACTACGAGCCCCATTGTTAATCCTTTAACGGAAATTATTTGTAACTTTCGACAAGTAGAACAATGAATGGAACAGGTAGACGGTTGAAATCTTTGTATATATTGCTTCTATATAGTCTAAGAAACATATATGCAAAGCATCCAAACAGTACAATTCGCCAATTTTTTGTTCTTCAAGTTTAAGTGAACAATGAGCCCCATTGTTAATCCTTTATCGGAAATTATTTGTAACTTTCGACAAGTTGAACAATGATTGGAACACGTAGACGGTTGAAATCTTTGTATATATTGCTTCCATATAGTCTAAGAAACATATATGCAAAGCATCCAAACAGTACCATTCGCCAATTATTTGTTCTTCAAGTTTAAGTGAACAATGAGCCCCAATGGTTAATCCTTTATCGGAAATTATTTTTAATTTTCGACAAGTAGAACAATGAATGGAACAGGTAGACGGTTGAAATCTTTGTATATATTGCTTCTATATAGTCTAAGAAACATATATGCAAAGCTTCCAAACAGTACCATTCGCCAATTTTTTGTTCTTCAAGTTTAAGTGAACAATGAGCCCCATTTTTAATCCTTTATCGGAAATTATTTGTAAGTTTCGACAAGTAGAACATTGAATGGAACAGGTAGACGGTTGAAATCTTTGTATATATTGCTTCTATATAGTCTAAGAAACATATATGCAAAGCATCCAAACAGTACCATTCATCAATTTTTTGTTCTCCAAGTTTAAGTGAACAACGAGCCCCATTGTTAATCCTTTAAAGGAAATTATTTGTAAATTTCGACAAGTAGAACAATGATTGGAACACGTAGACGGTTGAAATCTTTGTATATATTGCTTCCATATAGTCTAAGAAACATGTACGCAAAGCATCCAAACATTACCATTCGCCAATTTTTTGTTCTTCAAGTTTAAGTGAACAATGAGCCCCAATGGTTAATACTTTATCGGAAATTATTTGTAAATTTCGACAAGTAGAACAATGATTGGAACACGTAGACGGTTGAAATCTTTGTATATATTGCTTCCATATAGTCTAAGAAACATGTACGCAAAGCATCCAAACAGTACCATTCGCCAATTTTTTGTTCTTCAAGTTTAAGTGAACAATGAGCCCCATTGTTAATCCTTTATCGGAAATTATTTGTAACTTTCGACAAGTAGAACATTGAATGGAACTGGTAGACGGTTGAAATCTTTGTATATATTGCTTCTATATAGTCTAAGAAACATATATGCAAAGCATCCAAACAGTACCATTCGCCAATTTTTTGTTCTTCAAGTTTAAGTTAACTACGAGCCCCAATGGTTAATCCTTTATCGGAAATTATTTGTAAGTTTCGACAAGTAGAACATTGAATGGAACAGGTAGACGGTTGAAATCTTTGTATATATTGCTTCTATATAGTCTAAGAAACATATATGCAAAGCATCCAAACAGTACCATTCGCCAATTTTTTGTTCTTCAAGTTTAAGTGAACAATGAGCCCCAATGGTTAATCCTTTATCGGAAATTATTTGTAATTTTCGACAAGTAGAACAATGAATGGAACAGGTAGACGGTTGAAATCTTTGTATATATTGCTTCTATATAGTCTAAGAAACATATATGCAAAGCATCCAAACAGTACCATTCGCCAATTTTTTGTTCTTCAAGTTTAAGTGAACAATGAGCCCCATTTTTAATCCTTTATCGGAAATTATTTGTAAGTTTCGACAAGTAGAACATTGAATGGAACAGGTAGACGGTTGAAATCTTTGTATATATTGCTTCTATATAGTCTAAGAAACATATATGCAAAGCATCCAAACAGTACCATTCATCAATTTTTTGTTCTTCAAGTTTAAGTGAACAACGAGCCCCATTGTTAATCCTTTAAAGGAAATTATTTGTAAATTTCGACAAGTAGAACAATGATTGGAACACGTAGACGGTTGAAATCTTTGTATATATTGCTTCCATTTAGTCTAAGAAACATGTACGCAAAGCATCCAAACATTACCATTCGCCAATTTTTTGTTCTTCAAGTTTAAGTGAACAATGAGCCCCAATGGTTAATACTTTATCGGAAATTATTTGTAAATTTCGACAAGTAGAACAATGATTGGAACACGTAGACGGTTGAAATCTTTGTATATATTGCTTCCATATAGTCTAAGAAACATGTACGCAAAGCATCCAAACAGTACCATTCGCCAATTTTTTGTTCTTCAAGTTTAAGTGAACAATGAGCCCCATTGTTAATCCTTTATCGGAAATTATTTGTAACTTTCGACAAGTAGAACATTGAATGGAACTGGTAGACGGTTGAAATCTTTGTATATATTGCTTCTATATAGTCTAAGAAACATATATGCAAAGCATCCAAACAGTACCATTCGCCAATTTTTTGTTCTTCAAGTTTAAGTGAACAATGAGCCCCAATGGTTAATCCTTTATCGGAAATTATTTGTAATTTTCGACAAGTAGAACAATGAATGGATCTGGTAGACGGTTGAAATCATTGTATATATTGCTTCTATATAATCTACGAAACATATATGCAAAGCATCCAAACAGTACCATTCGCCAATTTTTTGTTCTTCAAGTTTAAGTGAACAATGAGCCCCAATGGTTAATCCTTTATCGGAAATTATTTGTAATTTTCGACAAGTAGAACATTGAATGGAACAGGTAGACGGTTGAAATCTTTGTATATATTGCTTCTATATAGTCTAAGAAACATATATGCAAAGCATCCAAACAGTACCATTCGCCAATTTTTTGTTCTTCAAGTTTAAGTGATCAATGAGCCCCATTGTTAATCCTTTATCGGAAATTATTTGTAAATTTCGACAAGTAGAACAATGAATGGATCAGGTAGACGGTTGAAATCATGGTATATATTGCTTCTATATAATCTACGAAACATGTATGCAAAGCATCCAAACAGTACAATTCGCCAATTTTTTGTTCTTCAAGTTTAAGTGAACTACGAGCCCCATTGTTAATCCTTTAACGGAAATTAATTGTAACTTTCTACAAGTAGAACAATGATTGGAACACGTAGACGGTTGAAATCTTTGTATATATTGCTTCTATATAGTCTAAGAAACATATATGCAAAGCATCCAAACAGTACCATTCATCAATTTTTTGTTCTTCAAGTTTAAGTGAACAACGAGCCCCATTGTTAATCCTTTATCGGAAATTATTTGTAAGTTTCGACAAGTAGAACATTGAATGGAACAGGTAGACGGTTGAAATCTTTGTATATATTGCTTCTATATAGTCTAAGAAACATATATGCAAAGCATCCAAACAGTACCATTCGCCAATTTTTTGTTCTTCAAGTTTAAGTGAACAATGAGCCCCAATGGTTAATCCTTTATCGGAAATTATTTGTAATTTTCGACAAGTAGAACAATGAATGGAACAGGTAGACGGTTGAAATCTTTGTATATATTGCTTCTATATAGTCTAAGAAACATATATGCAAAGCATCCAAACAGTACCATTCGCCAATTTTTTGTTCTTCAAGTTTAAGTGAACAATGAGCCCCATTTTTAATCCTTTATCGGAAATTATTTGTAAGTTTCGACAAGTAGAACATTGAATGGAACAGGTAGACGGTTGAAATCTTTGTATATATTGCTTCTATATAGTCTAAGAAACATATATGCAAAGCATCCAAACAGTACCATTCATCAATTTTTTGTTCTTCAAGTTTAAGTGAACAACGAGCCCCATTGTTAATCCTTTAAAGGAAATTATTTGTAAATTTCGACAAGTAGAACAATGATTGGAACACGTAGACGGTTGAAATCTTTGTATATATTGCTTCCATTTAGTCTAAGAAACATGTACGCAAAGCATCCAAACATTACCATTCGCCAATTTTTTGTTCTTCAAGTTTAAGTGAACAATGAGCCCCAATGGTTAATACTTTATCGGAAATTATTTGTAAATTTCGACAAGTAGAACAATGATTGGAACACGTAGACGGTTGAAATCTTTGTATATATTGCTTCCATATAGTCTAAGAAACATGTACGCAAAGCATCCAAACAGTACCATTCGCCAATTTTTTGTTCTTCAAGTTTAAGTGAACAATGAGCCCCATTGTTAATCCTTTATCGGAAATTATTTGTAACTTTCGACAAGTAGAACATTGAATGGAACTGGTAGACGGTTGAAATCTTTGTATATATTGCTTCTATATAGTCTAAGAAACATATATGCAAAGCATCCAAACAGTACCATTCGCCAATTTTTTGTTCTTCAAGTTTAAGTGAACAATGAGCCCCAATGGTTAATCCTTTATCGGAAATTATTTGTAATTTTCGACAAGTAGAACAATGAATGGATCTGGTAGACGGTTGAAATCATTGTATATATTGCTTCTATATAATCTACGAAACATATATGCAAAGCATCCAAACAGTACCATTCGCCAATTTTTTGTTCTTCAAGTTTAAGTGAACAATGAGCCCCAATGGTTAATCCTTTATCGGAAATTATTTGTAATTTTCGACAAGTAGAACATTGAATGGAACAGGTAGACGGTTGAAATCTTTGTATATATTGCTTCCATATAGTCTAAGAAACATGTACGCAAAGCATCCAAACAGTACCATTCGCCAATTTTTTGTTCTTCAAGTTTAAGTGAACAATGAGCCCCATTGTTAATCCTTTATCGGAAATTATTTGTAACTTTCGACAAGTTGAACAATGATTGGAACACGTAGACGGTTGAAATTTTTGTATATATTGCTTCTATATAGTCTAAGAAACATATATGCAAAGCATCCAAACAGTACCATTCGCCAATTTTTTGTTCTTCAAGTTTAAGTGAACAATGAGCCCCAATGGTTAATCCTTTATCGGAAATTATTTGTAATTTTCGACAAGTAGAAGAATGAATGGAACAGGTAGACGGTTGAAATCGTTGTATATATTGCTTCTATATAATCTAAGAAACATATATGCAAAGCATCCAAACAGTACCATTCGCCAATTTTTTGTTCTTCAAGTTTAAGTGAACAATGAGCCCCAATGGTTAATTCTTTATCGGAAATTATTTGTAATTTTCGACAAGTAGAACATTGAATGGAACAGGTAGACGGTTGAAATCTTTGTATATATTGCTTCTATATAGTCTAAGAAACATATATGCAAAGCATCCAAACAGTACAATTCGCCAATTTTTTGTTCTTCAAGTTTAAGTGAACAATGAGCCCCAATGGTTAATCCGTTATCGGAAATTATTTGTAACTTGCGACAAGTAGAACAATGAGTGGAACAGGTAGACGGTTGAAATCTTTTTATATATTGCTTCTATATAATCTAAAAAACATATATGCAAAGCATCCAAACAGTACAATTCGCCAATTTTTTGTTCTTCAAGTTTAAGAGAACAATGAGCCCCAATGGTTAGTCCTTTAAAGGAAATTATTTGTAAATTTCGACAAGTAGAACAATGAATGGAACACGTAGACGGTTGAAATCTTTGTATATATTGCTTCCATATAGTCTAAAAAACATGTACGCAAAGCATCCAAACAGTACCATGCGCCAATTTTTTGTTCTTTAGGTTTAAGTGAACAACGAGCCCCATTGTTAATCCTTTAACGGAAATTATTTGTAAATTTCGACAAGTAAAACAATGATTGGAACACGTAGACGGTTGAAATCTTTGTATATATTGCTTCCATATAGTCTAAGAAACATATATGCAAAGCATCCAAACATTACCATTCGCCAATTCTTTGTTCTTCAAGTTTAAATGAACAACGAGGCCCATTGACAATCATGAAACGGAAAGTATTTCTAACTTTCGACAAGAAGAACAATGAATAGAACAGGTAGACGGTTGAAATCATTGTATATATTGCTTCTATATAGCCTACGAAACATATATGCAAAGCATCCAAACAGTACAATTCGCCAATTTTTTGTTCTTCAAGTTTAAGAGAACAATGAGCCCCAATGGTTAGTCCTTTAAAGGAAATTATTTGTAAATTTCGACAAGTAGAACAATGAATGGAACACGTAGACGGTTGAAATCTTTGTATATATTGCTTCCATATAGTCTAAGAAACATGTACGCAAAGCATCCAAACAGTACCATTCGCCAATTTTTTGGTCTTCAAGTTTAAGTGAACAATGAGCCCCAATGGTTAATCCTTTATCGGAAATTATTTGTAATTTTCGACAAGTAGAACAATGAATGGAACAGGTAGACGGTGGAAATCCTTGTATATATTGCGTCTATATAGTCTAAGAAACATATCTGCAAATCATCCAAATAGTACAATTCGCCAATTATTTGATCTTCAAGTTTAAGTGAACTACGAGCCCCAATGGTTAATCCTTTATCAGAAATTATTTGTAATTTTCGACAAGTAGAAAAATGATTGGAACACACAGACGGTTGAAATCTTTGTATATATTGCTTCCATATAGTCTAAGAAACATATATGCAAAGCATCCAAACAGTACCATTCGCCAATTTTTTGTTCTTCAAGTTTAAGTGAACAATGAGCCCCATTGTTAATCCTTTATCGGAAATTATTTGTAACTTTCGACAAGTAGAACATTGAATGGAACTGGTAGACGGTTGAAATCTTTGTATATATTGCTTCTATATAGTCTAAGAAACATATATGCAAAGCATCCAAACAGTACCATTCGCCAATTTTTTGTTCTTCAAGTTTAAGTGAACAATGAGCCCCAATGGTTAATCCTTTATCGGAAATTATTTGTAATTTTCGACAAGTAGAACAATGAATGGAACAGGTAGACGGTTGAAATCTTTGTATATATTGCTTCTATATAGTCTAAGAAACATATATGCAAAGCATCCAAACAGTACCATTCGCCAATTTTTTGTTCTTCAAGTTTAAGTGAACAATGAGCCCCATTTTTAATCCTTTATCGGAAATTATTTGTAAGTTTCGACAAGTAGAACATTGAATGGAACAGGTAGACGGTTGAAATCTTTGTATATATTGCTTCTATATAGTCTAAGAAACATATATGCAAAGCATCCAAACAGTACAATTCGCCAATTTTTTGTTCTTCAAGTTTAAGTGAACAATGAGCCCCAATGGTTAATCCTTTATCGGTAATTATTTGTAACTTTCGACAAGTAGAACAATGAATGGAACAGGTAGACGGTTGAAATCATAGTATATATTGCGTCTATATAGTCTAAGAAACATATATGCAAAGCATCCAAACAGTTCAATTCGCCAATTTTTTGTTCTTCAAGTTTAAGTGAACAATGAGCCCCAATGGTTAATCCTTTATCGGAAATTATTTGTAAATTTCGACAAGTAGAACAATGAATGGAATAGGTAGGCGGTTGAAATCTTTGTATATATTGCTTCTATATAGTCTAAGAAACATATATGCAAAGCATCCAACCAGTACCATTCGCCAATTGTTTGTTCTTCAAGTTCAAGTGAACAATGAGCCCCAATGGTTAATCCTTTATCGGAAATTATTTGTAATTTTCAACAAGTAGAACAATGAATGGAACAGGTAGACGGTTGAAATCTTTGTATATATTGCTTCTATATAGTCTAAGAAACATATATGCAAAGCATCCAAACAGTACCATTCGCCAATTTTTTGTTCTTTAGGTTTAAGTGAACAACGAGCCCCATTGTTAATCCTTTAACGGAAATTATTTGTAAATCTCGACAAGTAGAACAATGATTGGAACACGTAGACGGTTGAAATCTTTGTATATATTGCTTCCATATAGTCTAAGAAACATATATGCAAAGAATCCAAATAGTACCATTCGTCAATTTTTTGTCGTTCAAGTTTAAGTGAACAATGAGCCCCATTGTTAATACTTTATCGGAAATTATTTGTAACTTTCGACAAGTAGAACAATGAATGGAACAGGTAGACGGTTGAAATCTTTGTATATATTGCTTCTATATAGTCTAAGAAACATATATGCAAAGCATCCAAACAGTACCATTCTCCAATTTTTTGTTCTTCAAGTTTAAGTGAACAATGAGCCCCATTGTTAATCCTTTATCGGAAATTATTTGTAAATTTCGACAAGTAGAACAATGAATGGATCAGGTAGACGGTTGAAATCATGGTATATATTGCTTCTATATAATCTACGAAACATGTATGCAAAGCATCCAAACAGTACAATTCGCCAATTTTTTGTTCTTCAAGTTTAAGTGAACTACGAGCCCCATTGTTAATCCTTTAACGGAAATTAATTGTAACTTTCTACAAGTAGAACAATGATTGGAACACGTAGACGGTTGAAATCTTTGTATATATTGCTTCCATATAGTCTAAGAAACATATATGCAAAGCATCCAAACAGTACCATTCGCCAATTTTTTGTTCTTCAAGTTTAAGTGAACAATGAGACCCATTGTTAATCCTTTATCGGAAATTATTTGTAAATTTCGACAAGTTGAACAATGATTGGAACACGTAGACGGTTGAAATCTTTGTATATATTGCTTCCATATAGTCTAAGAAACATATATGCAAAGCGTCCAAATAGTACAATTCGCCAATTTTTTGTTCTTCAAGTTTAAGTGAACAATGAGCCCCATTGTTAATCCTTTATCGGAAATTATTTGTGACTTTCGACAAGTAGAACATTGAATGGAACTGGTAGACGGTTGAAATCTTTGTATATATTGCTTCTATATAGTCTAAGAAACATATATGCAAAGCATCCAAACAGTACCATTCGCCAATTTTTTGTTCTTCAAGTTTAAGTGAACAATGAGCCCCAATGGTTAATCCTTTATCGGAAATTATTTGTAAATTTCGACAAGTAGAACAATAATTGGAACACGTAGACGGTTGAAATCTTTGTATATATTGCTTCCATATAGTCTAAGAAACATGTACGCAAAGCATCCAAACAGTACCATTCGCCAATTTTTTGTTCTTCAAGTTTAAGTGAACAATGAGCCCCAATTGTTAATCTTTTATCGGAAATTATTTGTAATTTTCGACAAGTAGAACAATGAATGGAACAGGTAGACGGTTGAAATCTTTGTATATATTGCTTCTATATAGTCTAAGAAACATATATGCAAAGCATCCAAACAGTACCATTCGCCAATTTTTTGTTCTTCAAGTTTAAGTGAACAATGAGCCCCAATGATTAATCCTTTATCGGAAATTATTTGTAATTTTCGACAAGTAGAAGAATGAATGGAACAGGTAGACGGTTGAAATCGTTGTATATATTGCTTCTATATAATCTAAGAAACATATATGCAAAGCATCCAAACAGTTCAATTCGCCAATTTTTTGTTCTTCAAGTTTAAGTGAACAATGAGCCCCAATGGTTAATCCTTTATCGGAAATTATTTGTAAATTTCGACAAGTAGAACAATGAATGGAATAGGTAGGCGGTTGAAATCTTTGTATATATTGCTTCTATATAGTCTAAGAAACATATATGCAAAGCATCCAACCAGTACCATTCGCCAATTGTTTGTTCTTCAAGTTCAAGTGAACAATGAGCCCCAATGGTTAATCCTTTATCGGAAATTATTTGTAATTTTCAACAAGTAGAACAATGAATGGAACAGGTAGACGGTTGAAATCTTTGTATATATTGCTTCTATATAGTCTAAGAAACATATATGCAAAGCATCCAAACAGTACCATTCGCCAATTTTCTGTTCTTCAAGTTTAAGAGAACAATGAGCCCCAATGGTTAGTCCTTTAAAGGAAATTATTTGTAAATTTCGACAAGTAGAACAATGAATGGAACACGTAGACGGTTGAAATCTTTGTATATATTGCTTCCATATAGTCTAAAAAACATGTACGCAAAGCATCCAAACAGTACCATGCGCCAATTTTTTGTTCTTTAGGTTTAAGTGAACAACGAGCCCCATTGTTAATCCTTTAACGGAAATTATTTGTAAATTTCGACAAGTAGAACAATGATTGGAACACGTAGACGGTTGAAATCTTTGTATATATTGCTTCCATATAGTCTAAGAAACATATATGCAAAGCATCCAAACATTACCATTCGCCAATTCTTTGTTCTTCAAGTTTAAATGAACAACGAGGCCCATTGACAATCATGAAACGGAAAGTATTTCTAACTTTCGACAAGAAGAACAATGAATAGAACAGGTAGACGGTTGAAATCTTTGTATATATTGCTTCTATATAGTCTAAGAAACATATATGCAAAGCATCCAAACAGTACAATTCGCCAATTTTTTGTTCTTCAAGTTTAAGTGAACAATGAGCCCCAATGGTTAATCCGTTATCGGAAATTATTTGTAACTTGCGACAAGTAGAACAATGAGTGGAACAGGTAGACGGTTGAAATCATTTTATATATTGCTTCTATATAATCTAAAAAACATATATGCAAAGCATCCAAACAGTACAATTCGCCAATTTTTTGTTCTTCAAGTTTAAGAGAACAATGAGCCCCAATGGTTAGTCCTTTAAAGGAAATTATTTGTAAATTTCGACAAGTAGAACAATGAATGGAACACGTAGACGGTTGAAATCTTTGTATATATTGCTTCCATATAGTCTAAAAAACATGTACGCAAAGCATCCAAACAGTACCATGCGCCAATTTTTTGTTCTTTAGGTTTAAGTGAACAACGAGCCCCATTGTTAATCCTTTAACGGAAATTATTTGTAAATTTCGACAAGTAGAACAATGATTGGAACACGTAGACGGTTGAAATCTTTGTATATATTGCTTCCATATAGTCTAAGAAACATATATGCAAAGCATCCAAACATTACCATTCGCCAATTCTTTGTTCTTCAAGTTTAAATGAACAACGAGGCCCATTGACAATCATGAAACGGAAAGTATTTCTAACTTTCGACAAGAAGAACAATGAATAGAACAGGTAGACGGTTGAAATCATTGTATATATTGCTTCTATATAGCCTACGAAACATATATGCAAAGCATCCAAACAGTACAATTCGCCAATTTTTTGTTCTTCAAGTTTAAGTGAACTACGAGCCCCATTGTTAATCCTTTAACGGAAATTAATTGTAACTTTCTACAAGTAGAACAATGATTGGAACACGCAGACGGTTGAAATCATTGTATATATTGCGTCTATATAGTCTAAGAAACATATATGCAAAGCATCCAAACAGTACAATTCGCCAATTTTTTGTTCTTCAAGTTTAAGTGAACAATGAGCCACATTGTTAATCCTTTATCGGAAATTATTTGTAACTTTCGACAAGTAGAACAATGAATGGAACAGGTAGACGGTTGTAATCTTTGTATATATTGCTTCTATATAGTCTAAGAAAAATATATGCAAAGCATCCAAACAGTACAATTCGCCAATTTTTTGTTCTTCAAGTTTAAGTGAACAATGAGCCCCAATGGTTAATCCTTTATCGGTAATTATTTGTAACTTTCGACAAGTAGAACAATGAATGGAACAGGTAGACGGTTGAAATCATAGTATATATTGCGTCTATATAGTCTAAGAAACATATATGCAAAGCATCCAAACAGTTCAATTCGCCAATTTTTTGTTCTTCAAGTTTAAGTGAACAATGAGCCCCAATGGTTAATCCTTTATCGGAAATTATTTGTAAATTTCGACAAGTAGAACAATGAATGGAATAGGTAGGCGGTTGAAATCTTTGTATATATTGCTTCTATATAGTCTAAGAAACATATATGCAAAGCATCCAACCAGTACCATTCGCCAATTGTTTGTTCTTCAAGTTTAAGTGAACAATGAGCCCCAATGGTTAATCCTTTATCGGAAATTATTTGTAATTTTCAACAAGTAGAACAATGAATGGAACAGGTAGACGGTTGAAATCATTGTATATATTGCGTCTATATAGTCTAAGAAAGATATATGCAAAGCATCCAAACAGTACCATTCGCCAATTTTTTGTTCTTCAAGTTTAAGTGAACAATGAGCCCCATTGTTAATCCTTTATCGGAAATTATTTGTAAATTTCGACAAGTAGAACAATGAATGGAATAGGTAGACGGTTGAAATCTTTGTATATATTGCTTCTATATAGTCTAAGAAACATATATGCAAAGCATCCAAACAGTACAATTCGCCAATTTATTGTTCTTCAAGTTTAAGTGAACAACGAGCCCCATTGTTAATCCTTTAAAGGAAATTATGTGTAAATTTCGACAAGTAGAACAATGATTGGAACACGTACACGGTTGAAATCTTTGTATATATTGCTTCCATATAGTCTAAGAAACATGTACGCAAAGCATCCAAACAGTACCATTCGCCAATTTTTTGGTCTTCAAGTTTAAGTGAACAATGAGCCCCAATGGTTAATCCTTTATCGGAAATTATTTGTACTTTGCGACAAGTAGAACAATGAATGGAACAGGTAGACGGTGGAAATCCTTGTATATATTGCGTCTATATAGTCTAAGAAACATATCTGCAAATCATCCAAATAGTACAATTCGCCAATTATTTGATCTTCAAGTTTAAGTGAACTACGAGCCCCAATGGTTAATCCTTTATCAGAAATTATTTGTAATTTTCGACAAGTAGAAAAATGATTGGAACACACAGACGGTTGAAATCTTTGTATATATTGCTTCCATATAGTCTAAGAAACATATATGCAAAGCATCCAAACAGTACCATTCGCCAATTTTTTGTTCTTCAAGTTTAAGTGAACAATGAGCCCCATTGTTAATCCTTTATCGGAAATTATTTGTAACTTTCGACAAGTAGAACATTGAATGGAACTGGTAGACGGTTGAAATCTTTGTATATATTGCTTCTATATAATCTAAAAAACATATATGCAAAGCATCCAAACAGTACCATTCGCCAATTTTTTGTTCTTCAAGTTTAAGTGAACAATGAGCCCCAATGGTTAGTCCTTTAAAGGAAATTATTTGTAAATTTCGACAAGTAGAACAATGAATGGAACACGTAGACGGTTGAAATCTTTGTATATATTGCTTCCATATAGTCTAAAAAACATGTACGCAAAGCATCCAAACAGTACCATGCGCCAATTTTTTGTTCTTTAGGTTTAAGTGAACAACGAGCCCCATTGTTAATCCTTTAACGGAAATTATTTGTAAATTTCGACAAGTAGAACAATGATTGGAACACGTAGACGGTTGAAATCTTTGTATATATTGCTTCCATATAGTCTAAGAAACATATATGCAAAGCATCCAAACATTACCATTCGCCAATTCTTTGTTCTTCAAGTTTAAATGAACAACGAGGCCCATTGACAATCATGAAACGGAAAGTATTTCTAACTTTCGACAAGAAGAACAATGAATAGAACAGGTAGACGGTTGAAATCATTGTATATATTGCTTCTATATAGCCTACGAAACATATATGCAAAGCATCCAAACAGTACAATTCGCCAATTTTTTGTTCTTCAAGTTTAAGTGAACTACGAGCCCCATTGTTAATCCTTTAACGGAAATTAATTGTAACTTTCTACAAGTAGAACAATGATTGGAACACGCAGACGGTTGAAATCATTGTATATATTGCGTCTATATAGTCTAAGAAACATATATGCAAAGCATCCAAACAGTACAATTCGCCAATTTTTTGTTCTTCAAGTTTAAGTGAACAATGAGCCACATTGTTAATCCTTTATCGGAAATTATTTGTAACTTTCGACAAGTAGAACAATGAATGGAACAGGTAGACGGTTGTAATCTTTGTATATATTGCTTCTATATAGTCTAAGAAAAATATATGCAAAGCATCCAAACAGTACAATTCGCCAATTTTTTGTTCTTCAAGTTTAAGTGAACAATGAGCCCCAATGGTTAATCCTTTATCGGTAATTATTTGTAACTTTCGACAAGTAGAACAATGAATGGAACAGGTAGACGGTTGAAATCATAGTATATATTGCGTCTATATAGTCTAAGAAACATATATGCAAAGCATCCAAACAGTTCAATTCGCCAATTTTTTGTTCTTCAAGTTTAAGTGAACAATGAGCCCCAATGGTTAATCCTTTATCGGAAATTATTTGTAAATTTCGACAAGTAGAACAATGATTGGAACACGTAGACGGTTGAAATCTTTGTATATATTGCTTCCATATAGTCTAAGAAACATATATGCAAAGCATCCAAATAGTACCATTCGTCAATTTTTTGTCGTTCAAGTTTAAGTGAACAATGAGCCCCATTGTTAATACTTTATCGGAAATTATTTGTAACTTTCGACAAGTAGAACAATGAATGGAACAGGTAGACGGTTGAAATCTTTGTATATATTGCTTCTATATAGTCTAAGAAACATATATGCAAAGCATCCAAACAGTACAATTCGCCAATTTTTTGTTCTTCAAGTTTAAGTGAACAATGAGCCCCATTGTTAATCCTTTATCGGAAATTATTTGTAAATTTCGACAAGTAGAACAATGAATGGAACAGGTAGACGGTTGAAATCTTTGTATATATTGCTTCTATATAGTCTAAGAAACATATATGCAAAGCATCCAAACAGTACAATTCGCCAATTTTTTGTTCTTCAAGTTTAAGTGAACAACGTGCCCCAATGGTTTATCCTTTATCGGTAATTATTTGTAACTTTCGACAAGTAGAACAATGAATGGAACAGGTAGACGGTTGAAATCATTGTATATATTGCGTCTATATAGTCTAAGAAAGATATATGCAAAGCATCCAAACAGTACCATTCGCCAATTTTTTGTTCTTCAAGTTTAAGTGAACAATGAGCCCCATTGTTAATCCTTTATCGGAAATTATTTGTAAATTTCGACAAGTAGAACAATGAATGGAATAGGTAGACGGTTGAAATCTTTGTATATATTGCTTCTATATAGTCTAAGAAACATATATGCAAAGCATCCAAACAGTACAATTCGCCAATTTATTGTTCTTCAAGTTTAAGTGAACAACGAGCCCCATTGTTAATCCTTTAAAGGAAATTATGTGTAAATTTCGACAAGTAGAACAATGATTGGAACACGTAGACGGTTGAAATCTTTGTATATATTGCTTCCATATAGTCTAAGAAACATGTACGCAAAGCATCCAAACAGTACCATTCGCCAATTTTTTGGTCTTCAAGTTTAAGTGAACAATGAGCCCCAATGGTTAATCCTTTATCGGAAATTATTTGTAATTTTCGACAAGTAGAACAATGAATGGAACAGGTAGACGGTGGAAATCCTTGTATATATTGCGTCAATATAGTCTAAGAAACATATCTGCAAATCATCCAAATAGTACAATTCGCCAATTATTTGATCTTCAAGTTTAAGTGAACTACGAGCCCCAATGGTTAATCCTTTATCAGAAATTATTTGTAATTTTCGACAAGTAGAAAAATGATTGGAACACACAGACGGTTGAAATCTTTGTATATATTGCTTCTATATAGTCTAAGAAACATATATGCAAAGCATCCAAACAGTACCATTCGCCAATTTTTTGTTCTTTAGGTTTAAGTGAACAACGAGCCCCATTGTTAATCCTTTAACGGAAATTATTTGTAAATCTCGACAAGTAGAACAATGATTGGAACACGTAGACGGTTGAAATCTTTGTATATATTGCTTCCATATAGTCTAAGAAACATATATGCAAAGCATCCAAATAGTACCATTCGTCAATTTTTTGTCGTTCAAGTTTAAGTGAACAATGAGCCCCATTGTTAATACTTTATCGGAAATTATTTGTAACTTTCGACAAGTAGAACAATGAATGGAACAGGTAGACGGTTGAAATCTTTGTATATATTGCTTCTATATAGTCTAAGATACATATATGCAAAGCATCCAAACAGTACAATTCGCCAATTTTTTGTTCTTCAAGTTTAAGTGAACAATGAGCCCCATTGTTAATCCTTTATCGGAAATTATTTGTAAATTTCGACAAGTAGAACAATGAATGGAACAGGTACGCGGTTGAAATCTTTGTATATATTGCTTCTATATAGTCTAAGAAACATATATGCAAAGCATCCAAACAGTACAATTCGCCAATTTTTTGTTCTTCAAGTTTAAGTGAACAACGTGCCCCAATGGTTTATCCTTTATCGGTAATTATTTGTAACTTTCGACAAGTAGAACAATGAATGGAACAGGTAGACGGTTGAAATCATTGTATATATTGCGTCTATATAGTCTAAGAAAGATATATGCAAAGCATCCAAACAGTACCATTCGCCAATTTTTTGTTCTTCAAGTTTAAGTGAACAATGAGCCCCATTGTTAATCCTTTATCGGAAATTATTTGTAAATTTCGACAAGTAGAACAATGAATGGAATAGGTAGACGGTTGAAATCTTTGTATATATTGCTTCTATATAGTCTAAGAAACATATATGCAAAGCATCCAAACAGTACAATTCGCCAATTTATTGTTCTTCAAGTTTAAGTGAACAACGAGCCCCATTGTTAATCCTTTAAAGGAAATTATGTGTAAATTTCGACAAGTAGAACAATGATTGGAACACGTAGACGGTTGAAATCTTTGTATATATTGCTTCCATATAGTCTAAGAAACATGTACGCAAAGCATCCAAACAGTACCATTCGCCAATTTTTTGGTCTTCAAGTTTAAGTGAACAATGAGCCCCAATGGTTAATCCTTTATCGGAAATTATTTGTAATTTTCGACAAGTAGAACAATGAATGGAACAGGTAGACGGTGGAAATCCTTGTATATATTGCGTCAATATAGTCTAAGAAACATATCTGCAAATCATCCAAATAGTACAATTCGCCAGTTATTTGATCTTCAAGTTTAAGTGAACTACGAGCCCCAATGGTTAATCCTTTATCAGAAATTATTTGTAATTTTCGACAAGTAGAAAAATGATTGGAACACACAGACGGTTGAAATCTTTGTATATATTGCTTCCATATAGTCTAAGAAACATATATGCAAAGCATCCAAACAGTACCATTCGCCAATTTTTTGTTCTTCAAGTTTAAGTGAACAATGAGCCCCATTGTTAATCCTTTATCGGAAATTATTTGTAACTTTCGACAAGTAGAACATTGAATGGAACTGGTAGACGGTTGAAATCTTTGTATATATTGCTTCTATATAGTCTAAGAAACATATATGCAAAGCATCCAAACAGTATCATTCGCCAATTTTTTGTTCTTCAAGTTTAAGTGAACAATGAGCCCCAATGGTTAATCCTTTATCGGAAAATATTTGTAATTTTCGACAAGTAGAACAATGAATGGAACAGGTAGACGGTTGAAATCTTTGTATATATTGCTTCTATATAGTCTAAGAAACATATATGCAAAGCATCCAAACAGTACCATTCGCCAATTTTTTGTTCTTCAAGTTTAAGTGAACAATGAGCCCCATTTTTAATCCTTTATCGGAAATTATTTGTAAGTTTCGACAAGTAGAACATTGAATGGAACAGGTAGACGGTTGAAATCTTTGTATATATTGCTTCTATATAGTCTAAGAAACATATATGCAAAGCATCCAAACAGTACCATTCATCAATTTTTTGTTCTTCAAGTTTAAGTGAACAACGAGCCCCATTGTTAATCCTTTAAAGGAAATTATTTGTAAATTTCGACAAGTAGAACAATGATTGGAACACGTAGACGGTTGAAATCTTTGTATATATTGCTTCCATATAGTCTAAGAAACATGTACGCAAAGCATCCAAACATTACCATTCGCCAATTTTTTGTTCTTCAAGTTTAAGTGAACAATGAGCCCCAATGGTTAATCCTTTATCGGAAATTATTTGTAATTTTCGACAAGTAGAACATTGAATGGAACAGGTAGACGGTTGAAATCTTTGTATATATTGCTTCTATATAGTCTAAGAAACATATATGCAAAGCATCCAAACAGTACCATTCGCCAATTTTTTGTTCTTCAAGTTTAAGTGAACAATGAGCCCCATTGTTAATCCTTTATCGGAAATTATTTGTAAATTTCGACAAGTAGAACAATGAATGGATCAGGTAGACGGTTGAAATCATGGTATATATTGCTTCTATATAATCTACGAAACATGTATGCAAAGCATCCAAACAGTACAATTCGCCAATTTTTTGTTCTTCAAGTTTAAGTGAACTACGAGCCCCATTGTTAATCCTTTAACGGAAATTAATTGTAACTTTCTACAAGTAGAACAATGATTGGAACACGTAGACGGTTGAAATCTTTGTATATATTGCTTCCATATAGTCTAAGAAACATATATGCAAAGCATCCAAACAGTACCATTCGCCAATTTTTTGTTCTTCAAGTTTAAGTGAACAATGAGCCCCAATGGTTAATCCTTTATCGGAAATTATTTGTAAATTTCGACAAGTAGAACAATGATTGGAACACGTAGACGGTTGAAATCTTTGTATATATTGCTTCCATATAGTCTAAGAAACATGTACGCAAAGCATCCAAACAGTACCATTCGCCAATTTTTTGTTCTTCAAGTTTAAGTGAACAATGAGCCCCAATGGTTAATCCTTTATCGGAAATTATTTGTAAATTTCGACAAGTAGAACAATGATTGGAACACGTAGACGGTTGAAATCTTTGTATATATTGCTTCCATATAGTCTAAGAAACATATATGCAAAGCATCCAAACAGTACCATTCGCCAATTTTTTGTTCTTCAGGTTTAAGTGAACAATGAGCCCCAATGGTTAATCCTTTATCGGAAATTATTTGTAATTTTCGACAAGTAGAACAATGAATGGAACAGGTAGACGGTTGAAATCATTTTATATATTGCTTCTATATAGTCTAAGAAACATATATGCAAAGCATCCAAACAGTACAATTCGCCAATTTTTTGTTCTTCAAGTTTAATTGAACAATGAGCCCCAATGCTTAATCCGTTATCGGATATTATTTGTAACTTTCGACAAGTAGAACAATGAATGGAACAGGTAGACGGTTGAAATCATTGTATATATTGCTTCTATATAGTCTAAGAAACCTATATGCAAAGCATCTAAACAGTGACATTCGCCAATTTTTTGATCTTCAAGTTTAAGTGAACAGCGAGCCCCAATGATAATCATGAAATGGAAATTATTTGTAACTTTCTACAAGTAGAACAATGAATAGTACAGGTAGACGGGTGAAATCTTTCTACATATTGCTTCTATATAATCTAAGGAACATATATGCAAAGAATCCAAACAGTACAATTCGCCAATTATTTCATCTTCATGTTTAAGTGAACTACGAGCCCCATTGTTAATACTTTAACGGAAATTATTTGTAACTTGCGACAAGTAGAACAATGAGTGGAACAGTTAGACGGTTGAAATTAATGTATATATTGCTTCTATATAGTCTAAGAAACATATATGCAAAGCATCCAAACAGTACCATTCGCCACTTTTTTGTTCTTCAAGTTTAAGTGAACAATGAGCCACATTGTTAATCCTCTATAGGAAATTATTTGTAACTTTCGACAAGTAGAACAATGAATGGAACAGGTAGACGCTTGAAATCTTTGTATATATTGCTTCTATATAGCCTACGAAACATATATGCAAAGCATCCAAACAGTACAATTCGCCAATTTTTTGTTCTTCAAGTTTAAGTAAACTACGAGCCCCATTGTTAATCCTTTAAAGGAAATTATTTGTAAATTTCGACAAGTAGAACAATGAATGGAACAGGTAGACGGTTGAAATCTTTGTTTATATTGCTTCTATATAGTCTAAGAAACATATATGCAAAGCATCCAAACAGTACAATTCGCCAATTTTTTGATCTTCAAGTTTAAGTGAACAATGAGCCCCAATGGTTAATCCTTTATCGGAAATTATTTGTAACTTCCGACAAGTAGAACAATGATTGGAACACGTAGACGGTTGAAATCTTTGTATATATTGCTTCCATATAGTCTAAGAAACATATATGCAAAGCGTCCAAACAGTACAATTCGCCAATTTTTTTTCTTCAAGTTTAAGTGAACAATGAGCCCCAATGGTTAATCCTTTATCGGAAATTATTTGTAATTTTCGACAAGTAGAACAATGAATGGAACAGGTAGACGGTTGAAATCTTTGTATATATTGCTTCTATATAATCTAAGAAACATATATGCAAAGCATCCAAACAGTACAATTCGCCAATTATTTCATCTTCATGATTAAGTGAACTACGAGCCCCATTGTTAATACTTTAACGGAAATTATTTGTAACTTGCGACAAGTAGAACAATGATCGGAACAGGTAGACGGTTGAAATCAATGTATATATTGCTTGTATATAGTCTAAGAAACATATATGCAAAGCATCCAAACAGTACCATTCGCCAATTTTTTGTTCTTCAAGTTTAAGTGAACAATGAGCCCCAATGGTTAATCCTTTATCGGAAATTATTTGTAATTTTCGACAAGTAGAACAATGAATGGAACAGGTAGACGGTTGAAATCATTGTATATATTGCTTCTATATAGTCTAAGAAACATATATGCAAAGCATCCAAACAGTACAATTCGACAATTTTTTGTTCTTCAAGTTTAAGTGAACAATGAGCCCCATTGTTAATCCTTTATCGGAAATTATTTGTAACTTTCGACAAGTAGAACATTGAATGGAACAGGTAGACGGTTGAAATCTTTGTATATATTGCTTCTATATAGTCTAAGAAACATATATGCAAAGCATCCAAACAGTACCATTCATCAATTTTTTGTTCTTCAAGTTTAAGTGAACAACGAGCCCCATTGTTAATCCTTTAAAGGAAATTATTTGTAAATTTCGACAAGTAGAACAATGATTGGAACACGTAGACGGTTGAAATCTTTGTATATATTGCTTCCATAAAGTCTAAGAAACATGTACGCAAAGCATCCAAACAGTACCATTCGCCAATTTTTTGTTCTTCAAGTTTAAGTGAACAATGAGCCCCAATGGTTAATCCTTTATCGGAAATTATTTGTAATTTTCGACAAGTAGAACTTGAATGGAACAGGTAGACGGTTAAAATCTTTGTATATATTGCTTCTATATAGTCTAAGAAACATATATGCAAAGCATCCAAACAGTACCATTCGCCAATTTTTTGTTCTTCAAGTTTAAGTGAGCAATGAGCCCCAATGGTTAATCCTTTATCGGAAATTATTTGTAATTTTCGACAAGTAGAAGAATGAATGGAACAGGTAGACGGTTGAAATCGTTGTATATATTGCTTCTATATAATCTAAGAAACATATATGCAAAGCATCCAAACAGTACCATTCGCCAATTTTTTGTTCTTCAAGTTTAAGTGAACAATGAGCCCCAATGGTTAATCCTTTATCGGAAATTATTTGTAATTTTCGACAAGTAGAACATTGAATGGAACAGGTAGACGGTTGAAATCTTTGTATATATTGCTTCTACATAGTCTAAGAAACATATATGCAAAGCATCCAAACAGTACCATTCGCCAATTTTTTGTTCTTCAAGTTTAAGTGAACAATGAGCCCCATTGTTAATCCTTTATCGGAAATTATTTGTAACTTTCGACAAGTAGAACATTGAATGGAACAGGTAGACGGTTGAAATCTTTGTATATATTGCTCCTATATAGTCTAAGAAACATATATGCAAAGCATCCAAACAGCACCATTCATCAATTTTTTGTTCTTCAAGTTTAAGTGAACAACGAGCCCCATTGTTAATCCTTTAAAGGAAATTATTTGTAAATTTCGACAAGTAGAACAATGATTGGAACACGTAGACGGTTGAAATCTTTGTATATATTGCTTCCATATAGTCTAAGACACATGTACGCAAAGCATCCAAACAGTACCATTCGCCAATTTTTTGTTCTTCAAGTTTAAGTGAACAATGAGCCCCAATGGTTAATACTTTATCGGAAATTATTTGTAAATTTCGACAAGTAGAACAATGATTGGAACACGTAGACGGTTGAAATCTTTGTATATATTGCTTCCATATAGTCTAAGAAACATGTACGCAAAGCATCCAAACAGTACCATTCGCCAATTTTTTGTTCTTCAAGTTTAAGTGAACAATGAGCCCCATTGTTAATCCTTTATCGGAAATTATTTGTAACTTTCGACAAGTAGAACATTGAATGGAACTGGTAGACGGTTGAAATCTTTGTATATATTGCTTCTATATAGTCTAAGAAACATATATGCAAAGCATCCAAACAGTACCATTCGCCAATTTTTTGTTCTTCAAGTTTAAGTGAACAATGAGCCCCAATGGTTAATCCTTTATCGGAAATTATTTGTAATTTTCGACAAGTAGAACAATGAATGGAACAGGTAGACGGTTGAAATCGTTGTATATATTGCTTCTATATAGTCTAAGAAACATATATGCAAAGCATCCAAACAGTACCATTCGCCAATTTTTTGTTCTTCAAGTTTAAGTGAACAATGAGCCGCAATGGTTAATCCTTTATCGGAAATTATTTGTAAAATTCGACAAGTAGAACAATGATTGGAACACGTAGACGGTTGAAATCTTTGTATATATTGCTTCCATATAGTCTAAGAAACATGTACGCAAAGCATCCAAACAGTACCATTCGCCAATTTTTTGTTCTTCAAGTTTAAGTGAACAATGAGCCCCATTGTTAATCCTTTATCGGAAATTATTTGTAACTTTCGACAAGTAGAACATTGAATGGAACTGGTAGACGGTTGAAATCTTTGTATATATTGCTTCTATATAGTCTAAGAAACATATATGCAAAGCATCCAAACAGTACCATTCATCAATTTTTTGTTCTTCAAGTTTAAGTGAACAACGAGCCCCATTGTTAATCCTTTAAAGGAAATTATTTGTAAATTTCGACAAGTAGAACAATGATTGGAACACGTAGACGGTTGAAATCTTTGTATATGTTGCTTCCATATAGTCTAAGAAACATGTACGCAAAGCATCCAAACAGTACCATTCGCCAATTTTTTGTTCTTCAAGTTTAAGTGAACAATGAGCCCCAATGGTTAATCTTTTATCGGAAATTATTTGTAATTTTCGACAAGTAGAACAATGAATGGAACAGGTAGACGGTTGAAATCTTTGTATATATTGCTTCTATATAATCTAAGAAACATATATGCAAAGCATCCAAACAGTACCATTCGCCAATTTTTTGATCTTCAAGTTTAAGTGAACAACGAGGCCCATTGATAATCATGAAACGGAAATTATTTCTAACTTTCGACAAGAAAAACAATGAATAGAACAGGTAGACGGTTGAAATCTTTGTATATATTGCTTCCATATAGTCTAAGAAACATGTACGCAAACCATCCAAACCGTACCATTCGCCAATTTTTGTTATTCAAGTTTAAGTGAACAGCGAGCCCCATTGATAATCATGAAATGGAAATTATTTGTAACTTTCTACAAGTAGAACAATGAATAGTACAGGTAGACGGGTGAAATCTTTCTATATATTGCTTCTAAATAGTCTAAGAAACATATATGCAAAGCATCCAAACAGTACCATTCGCCAATTTTTTGTTCTTCAAGTTTAAGTGAACTACGAGCCCCATTGTTAATCCTTTAAAGGAATTTATTTGTAAATTTCGACAAGTAGAACAATGAATGAAACAGGTAGCCGGTTGAAATCAATGTATATATTGCTTCTATATAGTCTAAGAAACATATATGCAAAGCATCCAAACAGTACCATTCGCTAATTTTTTGTTCTTCAAGTTTAAGTGAACAATGAGCCCCATTGTTAATCCTTTAAAGGAAATTATTTGTAAATTTCGACAAGTGGAACAATGATTGGAACACGTAGACGGTTGAAATCTTTGTATATATTGCTTCCATATAGTCTAAGAAACATATATGCAAAGCATCCAAACAGTACCATTCGCCAATTTTTTGTTCTTCAAGTTTAAGTGAACAATGAGCCCCAATGGTTAATCCTTTATCGGAAATTATTTGTAATTTTCGACAAGTAGAACAATGAATGGAACAGGTAGACGGTTGAAATCATTGTATATATTGCTTCTATATAGCCTACGAAACATATATGCAAAGCATCCAAACAGTACAATTCGCCAATTTTTTGTTCTTCAAGTTTAAGTGAACTACGAGCCCCATTGTTAATCCTTTAACGGAAATTAATTGTAACTTTCTACAAGTAGAACAATGATTGGAACACGCAGACGGTTGAAATCTTTGTATATATTACTTCCATATAGTCTAAGAAACATATATGCAAAGCATCCAAACAGTACCATTCGCCAATTATTTCATCTTCATGTTTAAGTGAACTACGAGCCTCATTGTTAATACTTTAACGGAAATTATTTGTAACTTCCGACAAGTAGAACAATGAATGGAACAGGTAGACGGTTGAAATCAATGTATATATTGTTTCTATATAGTCTAAGAAACATATATGCAAAGCATCCAAACAGTACCATTCGCTAATTTTTTGTTCTTCAAGTTTAAGTGAACAATGAGCCCCATTGTTAATCCTTTAAAGGAAATTATTTGTAAATTTCGACAAGTAGAACAATGATTGGAACACGTAGACGGTTGAAATCATTGTATATATTGCTTCTATATAGTCTAAGAAACATATATGCAAAGCATCCAAACAGTACCATGCGCCAATTTTTTGTTCTTCAAGTTTAATTGAACAATGAGCCCCAATGCTTAATCCGTTATCGGATATTATTTGTAACTTTCGACAAGTAGAACAATGAATGGAACAGGTAGACGGTTGAAATCATTGTATATATTGCTTCTATATAGTCTAAGAAACCTATATGCAAAGCATCTAAACAGTGACATTCGCCAATTTTTTGATCTTCAAGTTTAAGTGAACAGCGAGCCCCAATGATAATCATGAAATGGAAATTATTTGTAACTTTCTACAAGTAGAACAATGAATAGTACAGGTAGACGGGTGAAATCTTTCTACATATTGCTTCTATATAATCTAAGAAACATATATGCAAAGAATCCAAACAGTACAATTCTCCAATTATTTCATCTTCATGTATAAGTGAACTACGAGCCCCATTGTTAATACTTTAACGGAAATTATTTGTAACTTGCGACAAGTAGAACAATGAGTGGAACAGTTAGACGGTTGAAATTAATGTATATATTGCTTCTATATAGTCCAAGAAACATATATGCAAAGCATCCAAACAGTACCATTCGCCACTTTTTTGTTCTTCAAGTTTAAGTGAACAATGAGCCCCATTGTTAATCCTTTATAGGAAATTATTTGTAACTTTCGACAAGTAGAACAATGAATGGAACAGGTAGACGCTTGAAATCTTTGTATATATTGCTTCTATATAGCCTACGAAACATATATGCAAAGCATCCAAACAGTACAATTCGCCAATTTTTTGTTCTTCAAGTTTAAGTGAACTACGAGCCCCATTGTTAATCCTTTAACGGAAATTAATTGTAACTTTCTACAAGTAGAACAATGATTGGAACACGCAGACGGTTGAAATCTTTGTATATATTGCTTCCATATAGTCTAAGAAACATATATGCAAAGCATCCAAACAGTACCATTCGCCAATTATTTCATATTCATGTTTAAGTGAACTACGAGCCCCATTGTTAATACTTTAACGGAAATTATTTGTAACTTCCGACAAGTAGAACAATGAATGGAACAGGTAGACGGTTGAAATCAATGTATATATTGCTTCTATATAGTCTAAGAAACATATATGCAAAGCATCCAAACAGTACCATTCGCTAATTTTTTGTTCTTCAAGTTTAAGTGAACAATGAGCCCCATTGTTAATCCTTTAAAGGAAATTATTTGTAAATTTCGACAAGTAGAACAATGAATGGAACAGGTAGACGGTTGAAATCAATGTATATATTGCTTCTATATAGTCTAAGAAACATATATGCAAAGCATCCAAACAGTACAATTCGCCAATTATTTCATCTTCATGTTTAAGTGAACTACGAGCCCCATTGTTAATACTTTAACGGAAATTATTTGTAACTTGCGACAAGTAGAACAATGAGTGGAACACGTAGACGGTTGAAATCTTTGTATATATTGCTTCCATATAGTCTAAGAAACATATATGCAAAGCGTCCAAACAGTACAATTCGCCAATTTTTTTTTCTTCAAGTTTAAGTGAACAATGAGCCCCAATGGTTAATCCTTTATCGGAAATTATTTGTAATTTTCGACAAGTAGAACAATGAATGGAACAGGTAGACGGTTGAAATCTTTGTATATATTGCTTCTATATAATCTAAGAAACATATATGCAAAGCATCCAAACAGTACAATTCGCCAATTATTTCATCTTCATGTTTAAGTGAAGAACGAGCCCCATTGTTAATACTTTAACGGAAATTATTTGTAACTTCCGACAAGTAGAACAATGAATGGAACAGGTAGACGGTTGAAATCAATGTATATATTGCTTCTATATAGTCTAAGAAACATATATGCAAAGCATCCAAACAGTACAATTCGCCAATTATTTCATCTTCATGTTTAAGTGAACTACGAGCCCCATTGTTAATACTTTAACGGAAATTATTTGTAACTTGCGACAAGTAGAACAATGAGTGGAACAGGTAGACGGTTGAAATCAATGTATATATTGCTTGTATATAGTCTAAGAAACATATATGCAAAGCATCCAAACAGTACCATTCGCCAATTTTTTGTTCTTCAAGTTTAAGTGAACAATGAGCCCCAATGGTTAATCCTTTATCGGAAATTATTTGTAATTTTCGACAAGTAGAACAATGAATGGAACAGGTAGACGGTTGAAATCATTGTATATATTGCTTCTATATAGTCTAAGAAACATATATGCAAAGCATCCAAACAGTACAATTCAACAATTTTTTGTTCTTCAAGTTTAAGTGAACAATGAGCCCCAATGGTTAATCCGTTATCGGAAATGATTTGTAACTTTCGACAAGTAGAACAATAAATGGAACAGGTAGACGGTTGAAATCTTTGTATATATTGCTTCTATGTAGTCTAAGAAACATATATGCAAAGCCTCCAAACAGTACAATTCGCCAATTTTTTGTTCTTCAAGTTTAAGTGAACTACGAGCCCCATTGTTAATACTTTAACGGAAATTATTTGTAACTTCCGACAAGTAGAGCAATGAATGGAACAGGTAGACGGTTGAAAACATTGTATATATTGCTTCTATATAGTCTAAGAAACATATATGCAAAGCATCCAAACAGTACAATTCGCCAATTATTTCATCTTCATGTTTAAGTGAACAATGAGCCCCAATGGTTTATCCTTTATCGGAAATTATTTGTAATTTTCGACAAGTAGAACAATGAATGGGACAGGTAGACGGTTGAAATCTTTGTATATATTGCTTCTATATAGTCTAAGAAACCTATATGCAAAGCATCTAAACAGTAACATTCGCCAATTTTTGTATCTTCGAGTATTAGTGAACAACGAGCCCCATTGATAATCATGAAATGGAAATTATTTGTAACTTTCTACAAGTAGAACAATGAATAGTACAGGTAGACGAGTAAAATCTTTCTATATATTGCTTCTATATAGTCTAAGATACATATATGCAAAGCATCCAAGCTGTACAATTCGCCAATTTATTGTTCTTCAAGTTTAAGTGAACAACGAGCCCCATTGTTAATCCTTTAAAGGAAATTATTTGTAAATTTCGACAAGTTGAAAAATGAATGGAACAGGTAGACGGTTGAGATCTTTGTATATATTGCTTCTATATAGTCTAAGAAACATATATGCAAAGCCTCCAAACAGTACAATTCGCCAATTTTTTGTTCTTCAAGTTTAAGTGAACTACGAGCCCCATTGTTAATACTTTAACGGAAATTATTTGTAACTTTCGACAAGTAGATCAATGAATGGAACAGGTAGACGGTTGAAATCAATGTATATATTGTTTCTATATAGTCTGAGAAACATATATGCAAAGCATCTAAACAGTACAATTCGCCAATTTTTTGTTCTTCAAGTTTTAGTGAACAATGAGCCCCAATGGTTAATCCTTTATCGGAAATTATTTGTAATTTTCGACAAGTAGAACAATGAATGGAACTGGTATACGGTTGAAATCTTTGTATATATTGCTGCTATAAGGTCTAAGAAACATATATGCAAATCATCCAAACAGTACAATTCGCCAATTTTATGTTCTTCAAGTTTAAATGAACTACAAACCCCAGTGTTAATCCTTTAAAGGAAATTATTTGTAAATTTCGACAAGTTGAAAAATGAATGGAACAGGTAGACTGTTGAAATCATAGTATATATTGCTTCTATATAGTCTACGAAACACATATGCAAAGCATCCAAACAGTACAATTCGCCAATTTTATGTTCTTCAAGTTTGAATGCACTACGAACCACATTGTTAATCCTTTAAAGGAAATTATTTGTAAATTTCGACAATTTGAAAAATGAATGGAACAGGTAGACGGTTGAAATCATTGTATATATTGCTTCTATATAGTCTAAGAAACATATATGCAAATCATCAAAACAGTACAATTCGCCAATTTTTTTTCTTCAAGTTTTAGTGAACAATGAGCCCCAATGGTTAATCCTTTATCGGAAATTATTTGTAATTTTCGACAAGTAGAACAATGAATGGAACAGGTACCTAACCCAGGCGGTTGAAATCTTTGTATATATTGCTTCTATGTAGTCTAAGAAACATATATGCAAAGGATCCAAACTGTACCATTCGCCAATTTTTTGTTCTTCAAGTTTAAGTGAACAACGAGCCCCATTGACAATCATGAAACGGAAATTATTTGTAAGTTTCTACAAGTAGAACAATGAATAGAACAGGTAGACGGTTGAAATCTTTGTATATGCTGCTTCTATATAGTCTAAGAAACCTATATGCAAAGCATCTAAACAGTAACATTCGCCAATTTTTGTATCTTCGAGTATTAGTGAACAACGAGCCCCATTGATAATCATGAAATGGAAATTATTTGTAACTTTCTACAAGTAGAACAATGAATAGTACAGGTAGACGAGTGAAATCTTTCTATATATTGCTTCTATATAGTCTAAGATACATATATGCAAAGCATCCAAGCTGTACAATTCGCCAATTTATTGTTCTTCAAGTTTAAGTGAACAACGAGCCCCATTGTTAATCCTTTAAAGGAAATTATTTGTAAATTTCGACAAGTTGGAAAATGAATGGAACAGGTAGACGGTTGAGATCTTTGTATATATTGCTTCTATATAGTCTAAGAAACATATATGCAAAGGATCCAAACTGTACAATTCGCCAATTTTTTGTTCGTCAAGTTTAAGTGAACAACGAGCCCCATTGACAATCTTGAAACGGAAATTATTTGTAATTTTCGACAAGTAGAACAATCAATGGAACTGGTATACGGTTGAAATCTTTGTATATATTGCTGCTATAAGGTCTAAGAAACATATATGCAAATCATCCAAACAGTACAATTCGCCAATTTTATGTTCTTCAAGTTTAAATGAACTACGAACCCCATTGTTAATCCTTTAAAGGAAATTATTTGTAAATTTCGACAAGTTGAAAAATGAATGGAACAGGTAGACTGTTGAAATCATTGTATATATTGCTTCTATATAGTCTAAGAAACATATATGCAAATCATCAAAACAGTACAATTCGCCAATTTTTTTTCTTCAAGTTTAAGTGAACTACGAGCCCCATTGTTAATCCTTTAAAGGAAATTATTTGTAAATTTCGACAAGTTGAAATATGAATGGAACAGGTAGACGGTTGAAATCATTGTATATATTGCTTCTATATCGTCTAAGAAACATATATGCAAATCATCCAAACAGTACAATTCGCCAATTTTTTGTTCTTCAAGTTTAAGTGAACAACGAGCCCCATTGATAATCAGGAAAGGGAAATTTTTTGTAAGTTTCTACAAGTAGAACAATGAATAGAACAGGTAGACGGTTGAATTCTTTGTATATGTTGCTTCTATATAGTCTTGGAAATCTATATGCAAAGCATCCAAACACTAACATTTGCCAATTTTATGTTCTTCAAGTTTAAGTGAACTACGAGCCCCATTGTTAATCCTTTAACGGAAATTATTTGTAAATTTCGACAAGTAGAACAATGAATGGAACAGGTAGACGGTTGAAATCATAGTATATATTGCTTCTATATAGTCTACGAAACACATATGCAAAGCATCCAAACAGTACAATTCGCCAATTTTATGTTCTTCAAGTTTAAATGAACTACGAACCACATTGTTAATCCTTTAAAGGAAATTATTTGTAAATTTCGACAATTTGAAAAATGAATGGAACAGGTAGACGGTTGAAATCATTGTATATATTGCTTCTATATAGTCTAAGAAACATATATGCAAATCATCAAAACAGTACAATTCGCCAATTTTTTTTCTTCAAGTTTAAGTGAACTACGAGCCCCATTGTTAATCCTTTAAAGGAAATTATTTGTAAATTTCGACAAGTTGAAAAATGAATGGAACAGGTAGACGGTTAAAATCATTGTATATATTGCTTCTATATAGTCTAAGAAACATATATGCAAATCATCCAAACAGTACAATTCGCCAATTTTTTGTTCTTCAAGTTTAAGTGAACTACGAGCCCCATTGTTAATCCTTTAAAGGAAATTATTTGTAAATTTAGGACAAGCAGAACAATGAATGGAACAGGTAGACGGTTGAAATCTTTGTATATGCTGCTTCTATATAGTCTAAGAAACCTATATGCAAAGCATCTAAACAGTAACATTCGCCAATTTTTGTATCTTCGAGTATTAGTGAACAACGAGCCCCATTGATAATCATGAAATGGAAATTATTTGTAACTTTCTACAAGTAGAACAATGAATAGTACAGGTAGACGAGTGAAATCTTTCTATATATTGCTTCTATATAGTCTAAGATACATATATGCAAAGCATCCAAGCTGTACAATTCGCCAATTTATTGTTCTTCAAGTTTAAGTGAACAACGAGCCCCATTGTTAATCCTTTAAAGGAAATTATTTGTAAATTTCGACAAGTTGAAAAATGAATGGAACAGGTAGACGGTTGAGATCTTTGTATATATTGCTTCTATATAGTCTAAGAAACATATATGCAAAGGATCCAAACTGTACAATTCGCCAATTTTTTGTTCTTCAAGTTTAAGTGAACAACGAGCCCCATTGACAATCTTGAAACGGAAATTATTTGTAAGTTTCTACAAGTAGAACAATGAATAGAACAGGTAGACGGTTGAATTCTTTGTATATGTTGCTTCTATATAGTCTTGGAAATCTATATGCAAAGCATCCAAACACTAACATTTGCCAATTTTATGTTCTTCAAGTTTAAGTGAACTACGAGCCACATTGTTAATCCTTTAACGGAAATTATTTGTAAATTTCGACAAGTAGAACAATGAATGGAACAGGTAGACGGTTGAAATCATAGTATATATTGCTTCTATATAGTTTACGAAACACATATGCAAAGCATCCAAACAGTACAATTCGCCAATTTTATGTTCTTCAAGTTTAAATGAACTACGAACCACATTGATAATCCTTTAAAGGAAATTATTTGTAAATTTCGACAATTTGAAAAATGAATGGAACAGGTAGACGCTTGAAATCTTTGTGTATATTGCTTCTATATAGTCTAAGAAACATATATGCAAAGCATCCAAACAGTACCATTCGCCAATTTTTTGTTCTTCAAGTTTAAGTGAACTACGAGCCCCATTGTTAATCCTTTAAAGGAAATTATTTGTAAATTTCGACAAGTTGAAAAATGAATGGAACAGGTAGACGGTTGAAATCATTGTTTATATTGCTTCTATATATTCTAAGAAACATATATGCAAAGCATCTAAACAGTAACATTCGCCAATTTTTGTATCTTCGAGTATTAGTGAACAACGAGCCCCATTGATAATCATGAAATGGAAATTATTTGTAACTTTCTACAAGTAGAACAATGAATAGTACAGGTAGACGAGTGAAATCTTTCTATATATTGCTTCTATATAGTCTAAGATACATATATGCAAAGCATCCAAGCTGTACAATTCGCCAATTTATTGTTCTTCAAGTTTAAGTGAACAACGAGCCCCATTGTTAATCCTTTAAAGGAAATTATTTGTAAATTTCGACAAGTTGAAAAATGAATGGAACAGGTAGACGGTTGTGATCTTTGTATATATTGCTTCTATATAGTCTACGAAACATATATGCAAAGGATCCAAACTGTACCATTCGCCAATTTTTTGTTCTTCAAGTTTAAGTGAACAACGAGCCCCATTGACAATCTTGAAACGGAAATTATTTGTAATTTTCGTCAAGTAGAACAATGAATGGAACTGGTAGACGGTTGAAATCATTGTATATATTGCTTCTATATAGTCTAAGAAACATATATGCAAAGGATCCAAACTGTACCATTCGCCAATTTTTTGTTCTTCAAGTTTAAGTGAACATTGAGCCCCATTGACAATCTTGAAACGGAAATTATTTGTAATTTTCGACAAGTAGAACAATGCATGGAACTGGTATACGGTTGAAATCATTGTATATATTGCTTCTATATAGTCTAAGAAACATATATGCAAAGCCTCCAAACAGTACAATTCGCCAATTTTTTGTTCTTCAAGTTTAAGTGAACTACGAGCCCCATTGCTAATCCTTTAACGGAAATTATTTGTAACTTTCGACAAGTAGAACAATGAATGGAACAGGTAGACGGTTGAAATCATTGTATATTTTGCTTCTATATAGTCTAAGAAACATATATGCAAAGGATCCAAACTGTACCATTCGCCAATTTTTTGATCTTCAAGTTTAAGTGAACAACGAGCTCCATTGATAATCATGAAATGGAAATTATTTGTAACCTTCTACAAGTAGAACAATGAATAGTACAGGTAGACGGGTGAAATCTTTCTATATATTGCTTCTATATAGTCTAAGAAACATATATGCAAAGAATCCAAACAATACAATTCGCCAATTTTTTGTTCTTCAAGTTTAAGTGAACTACGAGCCCCATTGTTAATCCTTTAAAGGAAATTATTTGTAAATTTCGACAAGTAGAACAATGAATGGAACAGGTAGACGGTGGAAATCAATGTATATGTTGCTACTATATAGTCTAAGAAACATATATGCAAAGCATCGAAACAGTACAATTCGCCAATTTTTTGTTCTTCAAGTTTAAGTGAACAATGAGCCCCATTTTTAATCCTTTATCGGAAATTATTTGTAAGTTTCGACAAGTAGAACATTGAATGGAACAGGTAGACGGTTGAAATCTTTGTATATATTGCTTCTATATAGTCTAAGAAACATATATGCAAAGCATCCAAACAGTACCATTCGCCACTTTTTTGTTCTTCAAGTTTAAGTGAACAACGAGCCCCATTGTTAATCCTTTAACGGAAATTAATTGTAACTTTCGACAAGTAGATCAATGAATGGAACAGGTAGACGGTTGAAATCTTTGTATATATTGCTTCTATATAGTCTAAGAAACATATATGCAAAGCATCCAAACAGTACAATTCGCCAATTTATTGTTCTTCAAGTTTAAGTGAACAACGAGCCCCATTGACAATCTTGAAACGGAAATTATTTGTAATTTTCGACAAGTAGAACAATGAATGGAACAGGTAGACGGGTGAAATCATTCTATATATTGCTTCTAAATAGTCTAAGAAACATATATGCAAAGCATCCAAACAGTACAATTCGCCAATTTTTTGTTCTTCAAGTTTAAGTGAACCATGAGCCCCAATGGTTAATCCTTTATCGGAAATTATTTGTAACTTTCGACAAGTAGAACAATGAATGGAACAGGTAGACGGTTGAAATCTTTGTATATATTGCTTCCATATAGTCTAAGAAACATGTACGCAAAGCATCCAAACAGTACCATTCGCCAATTTTTTGTTCTTCAAGTTTAAGTGAACAATGAGCCCCAATGGTTAATCTTTTATCGGATATTATTTGTAATTTTCGACAAGTAGAACAATGAATGGAACAGGTAGACGGTTGAAATCTTTGTATATATTGCTTCTATATAATCTAAGAAACAAATATGCAAAGCATCCAAACAGTACCATTCGCCAATTTTTTGATCTTCAAGTTTAAGTGAACAGCGAGCCCCATTGATAATCATGAAATGGAAATTATTTGTAACTTTCTACAAGTAGAACAATGAATAGTACAGGTAGACGGGTGTAATCTTTCTATATATTGCTTCTAAATAGTCTAAGAAACATATATGCAAAGCATCCAAACAGTACAATTCGCCAATTTTTTGTTCTTCAAGTTTAAGTGAACTACGAGCCACATTGTTAATTCTTTAAAGGAAATTATTTGTAATTTTCGACAAATCGAACAATGAATGGAACAGGTAGACGGTTGAAATATTTGTATATATTGCTTCTAAATAATATAAGAAACATATATTCAAAGCATCCAAACAGTACCATTCGCCAATTTTTTGTTCTTCAAGTTTAAGTGAACTACGAGCCCCATTATTAATCCTTTAACGGAAATTATTTGTAACTTGCGACAAGTAGAACAATGAGTGGATCAGGCAGACGGTTGAGATCATTGTATATATTGCTTCCACATAGCCTAAGAAACATATATGCAAAGCAACCAAACAGTACCATTCGCCAATTTTTTGATCTTCAGGTTTTAGTAAACTACGATCCCCAATGTTAATCCCTTAACGGAAATTAATTGTAACTTTCTACAAGTAGAACAATGATTGGAACACGTAGACGGTTGAAATCTTTGTATATATTGCTTCCATATAGTCTAAGAAACATATATGCAAAGCAACCAAACAGTACCATTCGCCAATTTTTTGATCTTCAGGTTTAAGTGAACAGCGAGCCCCATTGATAATCATGAAATGGAAATTATTTGTAACTTTCTACAAGTAGAACAATGAATAGTACAGGTAGACGGGTGAAATCTTTCTATATATTGCTTCTAATTAGTCTAAGAAACATCTATGCAAAGCATCCAAACAGTACAATTCGCCAATTTTTTGTTCTTCAAGTTTAAGTGAACTACGAGCCCCATTGTTAATCCTTTAAAGGAAATTATTTGTAAATTTCGACAAGTAGAACAATGAATGGAACTGGTAGACGGTTGAAATCTTTGTATATATTGCTTCTATATAGTCTAAGAAACATATATGCAAAGCATCCAAACAGTACCATTCGCCAATTTTTTGTTCTTCAAGTTTAAGTGAACAACGAGCCCCATTGATAATCATGAAACGGAAATTATTTGTAAATTTCTACAAGTAGAACAATGAATGGAACAGGTAGACTGTTGAAATCATTGTATATATTGCTTCTATATAGTCTAAGAAACATATATGCAAAGCGTCCAAACAGTACAATTCGCCAATTATTTGATCTTCAAGTTTAAGTAAAATACGATCCCCATTGTTAATCCTTTAAAGGAAATTATTTGTAAATTTCGACAAGTAGAACAATGAATGGAACAGGTAGACTGTTGAAATCATTGTATATATTGCTTCTATATAGTCTAAGAAACATATATGCAAAGCGTCCAAACAGTACAATTCGCCAATTATTTGATCTTCAAGTTTAAGTGAACTACGAGCCCCATTGTTAATACTTTAACGGAAATTATTTGTAAATTTCGACAAGTAGAACAATGATTGGAACACGTAGACGGTTGAAATCTTTGTATATATTGATTCCATATAGTCTAAGAAACATGTACGCAAAGCATCCAAACAGTACCATTCGCCAATTTTTTGTTCTTCAAGTTTAAGTGAACAATGGGCCCCAATGGTTAATCCTTTATCGGAAATTATTTGTAACTTTCGGCAAGTAGAACAATGAATGGAACAGGTAGACGGTTGAAATCTTTGTATATATTGCTTCTATATAATCTAAGAAACAAATATGCAAAGCATCCAAACAGTACCATTCGCCAATTTTTTGATCTTCAAGTTTAAGTGAACAGCGAGCCCCATTGATAATCATGAAATGGAAATTATTTGTAACTTTCTACAAGTAGAACAATGAATGGAACAGGTAGACGGTTGAAATCTTTGTATATATTGCTTCCATATAGTCTGAGAAACATGTACGCAAAGCATCCAAACAGTACCATTCGCCAATTTTTTGTTCTTCAAGTTTAAGTGAACAATGAGCCCCAATGGTTAATCTTTTATCGGATATTATTTGTAATTTTCGACAAGTAGAACAATGAATGGAACAGGTAGACGGTTGAAATCTTTGTATATATTGCTTCTATATAATCTAAGAAACAAATATGCAAAGCATCCAAACAGTACCATTCGCCAATTTTTTGTTCTTCAAGTTTAAGTGAACAGCGAGCCCCATTGATAATCATGAAATGGAAATTATTTGTAACTTTCTACAAGTAGAACAATGAATAGTACAGGTAGACGGGTGTAATCTTTCTATATATTGCTTCTAAATAGTCTAAGAAACATATATGCAAAGCATCCAAACAGTACAATTCGCCAATTTTTTGTTCTTCAAGTTTAAGTGAACTACGAGCCACATTGTTAATTCTTTAAAGGAAATTATTTGTAATTTTCGACAAATCGAACAATGAATGGAACAGGTAGACGGTTGAAATATTTGTATATATTGCTTCTATATAATATAAGAAACATATATTCAAAGCATCCAAACAGTACCATTCGCCAATTTTTTGTTCTTCAAGTTTAAGTGAACTACGAGCCCCATTATTAATCCTTTAACGGAAATTATTTGTAACTTGCGACAAGTAGAACAATGAGTGGATCAGGCAGACGGTTGAGATCATTGTATATATTGCTTCCATATAGCCTAAGAAACATATATGCAAAGCAACCAAACAGTACCATTCGCCAATTTTTTGATCTTCAGGTTTTAGTAAACTACGATCCCCATTGTTAATCCCTTAACGGAAATTAATTGTAACTTTCTACAAGTAGAACAATGATTGGAACACGTAGACGGTTGAAATCTTTGTATATATTGCTTCCATATAGTCTAAGAAACATATATGCAAAGCAACCAAACAGTACCATTCGCCAATTTTTTGATCTTCAGGTTTAAGTGAACAGCGAGCCCCATTGATAATCATGAAATGGAAATTATTTGTAACTTTCTACAAGTAGAACAATGAATAGTACAGGTAGACGGGTGAAATCTTTCTATATATTGCTTCTAATTAGTCTAAGAAACATCTATGCAAAGCATCCAAACAGTACAATTCGCCAATTTTTTGTTCTTCAAGTTTAAGTGAACTACGAGCCCCATTGTTAATCCTTTAAAGGAAATTATTTGTAAATTTCGACAAGTAGAACAATGATTGGAACACGTAGACGGTTGAAATCTTGTATATATTGCTTCCATATAGTCTAAGAAACATGTACGCAAAGCATCCAAACAGTACCATTCGCCAATTTTTTGTCCTTCAAGTTTAAGTGAACAATGAGCCCCAATGGTTAATCCTTTATCGGAAATTATTTGTAATTTTCGACAAGTAGAACAATGAATGGAACAGGTAGACGGTTGAAATCTTTGTATATATTGCTTCTATATAATCTAAGAAACATATATGCAAAGCATCCAAACAGTACCATTCGCCAATTTTTTGTTCTTCAAGTTTAAGTGAACAACGAGCCCCATTGATAATCATGAAACAGAAATTATTTGTAACTTTCTACAAGTAGAACAATGAATAGAACAGGTAGACGGTTGAAATCTTTTTATACGTTGCTTCTATATAGTCTAAGAAACCTATATGCAAAGCATCTAAACAGTAACAATCGCCAATTTTTTGATCTTCAAGTTTAAGTGAACAGCGAGCCCCATTGATAATCATGAAATGGAAATTATTTGTAACTTTCTACAAGTAGAACAATGAATAGTACAGGTAGACGGGTGTAATCTTTCTATATATTGCTTCTAAATAGTCTAAGAAACATATATGCAAAGCATCCAAACAGTACAATTCGCCAATTTTTTGTTCTTCAAGTTTAAGTGAACAATGAGCCCCAATGGTTAATCCTTTATCGGTAATTATTTGTAACTTTCGACCAGTAGAACAATGAATGGAACAGGTAGACGGTTGAAATCTTTGTATATATTGCTTCTATATAGTATAAGAAACATATATGCAAAGCATCCAAACAGCACCATTCGCCAATTTTTTGTTCTTCAAGTTTAAGTGAACTACGAGCCCCATTATTAATCCTTTAACGGAAATTATTTGTAACTTGCGACAAGTAGAACAATGAGTGGATCAGGCAGACGGTTGAGATCATTGTATATATTGCTTCCATATAGCCTAAGAAACATATATGCAAAGCAACCAAACAGTACCATTCGCCAATTTTTTGATCTTCAGGTTTTAGTAAACTACGATCCCCATTGTTAATCCCTTAACGGAAATTAATTCTAACTTTCTACAAGTAGAACAATGATTGGAACACGTAGACGGTTGAAATCTTTGTATATATTGCTTCCATATAGTCTAAGAAACATATATGCAAAGCAACCAAACAGTACCATTCGCCAATTTTTTGATCTTCAGGTTTAAGTGAACAGCGAGCCCCATTGATAATCATGAAATGGAAATTATTTGTAACTTTCTACAAGTAGAACAATGAATAGTACAGGTAGACGGGTGAAATCTTTCTATATATTGCTTCTAATTAGTCTAAGAAACATCTATGCAAAGCATCCAAACAGTACAATTCGCCAATTTTTTGTTCTTCAAGTTTAAGTGAACTACGAGCCCCATTGTTAATCCTTTAAAGGAAATTATTTGTAAATTTCGACAAGTAGAACAATGATTGGAACACGTAGACGGTTGAAATCTTGTATATATTGCTTCCATATAGTCTAAGAAACATGTACGCAAAGCATCCAAACAGTACCATTCGCCAATTTTTTGTCCTTCAAGTTTAAGTGAACAATGAGCCCCAATGGTTAATCCTTTATCGGAAATTATTTGTAATTTTCGACAAGTAGAACAATGAATGGAACAGGTAGACGGTTGAAATCTTTGTATATATTGCTTCTATATAATCTAAGAAACATATATGCAAAGCATCCAAACAGTACCATTCGCCAATTTTTTGTTCTTCAAGTTTAAGTGAACAATGAGCCCCATTGTTAATCCCTTATCGGAAATTATTTGTAACTTTCGACAAGTAGAACAATGAATGGAACAGGTAGACGGTTGAAATCTTTGTATATATTGCTTCTATATAGTCTAAGAAACATATATGCAAAGCATCCAAACAGTACAATTCGCCAATTTATTGTTCTTCAAGTTTAAGTGAACAACGAGCCCCATTGTTAATCCTTTAAAGGAAATTATTTGTAAATTTCGACAAGTAGAACAATGATTGGACAACGTAGACGGTTGAAATCTTTGTATATATTGCTTCCATATAGTCTAAGAAACATGTACGGAAAGCATCCAAACAGTACCGTTCGCCAATTTTTTGTTCTTCAAGTTTAAGTGAACTACGAGCCCCATTGTTAATCCTTTAAAGGAAATTATTTGTAACTTTCGACAAGTAGAACAATGAATGGAACTGGTAGACGGTTGAAATTTTTGTATATATTGCTTCTATATAGTCTAAGAAACATATATGCAAAGCATCCAAACAGTACCATTCGTCAATTTTTTGTTCTTCAAGATTAAGTAAACTACGAGCCCCATTGTTAATCCTTTAAAGGAAATTATTTGTAAATTTCGACAAGTAGAACAATGAATGGAACAGGTAGACTGTTGAAATCATTGTATATATTGCTTCTACATAGTCTAAGAAACATATATGCAAAGCATCCAAACAGTACAATTCGCCAATTTTTTGTTCTTCAAGTTTAAGTGAACTACGAGCCCCATTGATAATCATGAAATGGAAATTATTTGTAACTTTCTACAAGTAGAACAATGAATAGAACAGGTAGACGGTTGAAATCTTTGTATATATTGCTTCTATATAGTATAAGAAACATATATGCAAAGCATCCAAACAGTACAATTCGCCAATTTCTTTTTCTTCAAGTTTAAGTGAACTACGAGCCCCATTGATAATCATGAAATGGAAATTATTTGTAACTTTCTACAAGTAGAACAATGAATAGTACAGGTAGACGGGTGAAATCTTTCTATATATTGCATCTAAATAGTCTAAGAAACATATATGCAAAGCATCCAAACAGTACCATTCGCCAATTTTTTGTTCTTCAAGTTTAAGTAAACTACGATCCCCATTGTAAATCCCTTAACGGAAATTATTTGTAACTTTCGACAAGTAGAACAATGAATGGAACAGGTAGACGGTTGAAATCATTGTATATATTGCTTCTATATAATCTAAGAAACATATATGCAAAGCATCCAAACAGTACAATTCGCCAATTATTTCATCTTCATGTTTAAGTGAACTACGAGCCCCATTGTTAATCCTTTAAAGGAAATTATTTGTAAATTTCGACAAGTAGAACAATGAATGGATCATGTAGACGGTTGAAATCATTGTATATATTGCTTCTATATAGTCTGCGAAACAAATATGCAAAGCATCCAAACAGTACAATTCGCCAATTATTTCATCTTCATGTTTAAGTGAACTACGAGCCCCATTGTTAATCCTTTAAAGGAAATTATTTGTAAATTTCGACAAGTAGAAAAATGATTGGAACACGTAGGCGGTTGAAATCTTTGTATATATTGCTTCCATATAGTCTAAGAAACATGTACGCAAAGCATCCAAACAGTACCGTTCGCCAATTTTTTGTTCTTCAAGTTTAAGTGAACTACGAGCCCCATTGTTAATCCTTTAAAGGAAATTATTTGTAAATTTCGACAAGTAGAACAATGATTGGAACACGTAGACGGTTGAAATCTTTGTATATATTGCTACCATATAGTCTAAGAAACATGTACGCAAAGCATCCAAACAGTACCATTCGCCAATTTTTTGTTCTTCAGGTTTAAGTGAACAATGAGCCCCAATGGTTAATCCTTTATCGGAAATTATTTGTAATTTTCGACAAGTAGAACAATGAATTGAACAGGTAGACGGTTGAAATCTTTGTATATATTTCTTCTATATAATCTAAGAAACATATATGCAAAGCATCCAAACAGTACCATTCACCAATTTTTTGTTCTTCAAGTTTAAGTGAACAACGAGCCCCATTGATAAGCATGAAACGGAAATTATTTGTAACTTTCTACAAGTAGAACAAATGAATAGAACAGGTAGACGGTTGAAATCTTTGTATATGTTGCTTCTATATAGTCTAAGAAACCTATATGCAAAGCATCTAAACAGTAACAATCGCCAATTTTTTGATCTTCAAGTTTAAGTGAACAGCGAGCCCCATTGATAATCATGAAATGGAAATTATTTGTAACTTTCTACAAGTGGAACAATGAATAGTACAGGTAGACGGGTGTAATCTTTCTATATATTGCTTCTAAATAGTCTAAGAAACATATATGCAAAGCATCCAAACAGTACAATTCGCCAATTTTTTGTTCTTCAAGTTTAAGTGAACTACGAGCCCCATTGTTAATACTTTATCGGAAATTATTTGTAATTTTCGACAAGTAGAACAATGAATGGAACAGGTGGACGGTTGAAATCTTTGTATATGTTGCTTCTATATAGTCTACGAAACCTATATGCAAAGCATCTAAACAGTAACAATCGCCAATTTTGTGATCTTCAAGTTTAAGTGAACAATGAGCCCCAATGGTTAATCCTTTATCGGAAATTATTTGTAACTTTCGACAAGTAGAACAATGATTGGAACAGGTAGACGGTTGAAATCTTTGTATATATTGCTTCTATATAGTATAAGAAACATATATGCAAAGCATCCAAACAGTACCATTCGCCAATTTTTTGTTCTTCAAGTTTAAGTGAACTACGAGCCCCATTTTTAATACTTTAACGGAAATTATTTGTAACTTGCGACAAGTAGAACAATGAATGGAACAGGTAGCCGGTTGAAATCAATGTATATATTACTTCTATTTAGTCTAAGAAACATATATGCAAAGCATCCAAACAGTACCATTCGCAATTTTTTTGTTCTTCAAGTTTAAGTGAACTACGAGCCCCATTCTTAATACTTTAACGGATATTATTTGTAATTTGCGACAAGTAGAACAATGAATGGAACTGGTAGACTGTTGAAATCATTGTATATATTGCTTCTATATAGTCAAAGAAACATATATGCAAAGCATCCAAACAGTACAATTCGCCAATTTTTTGTTCTTTAAGTTTAAGTGAACTACGAGCCCCATTGTTAATACTTTAAAGGAAATTATTTGTAAATTTAGACAAGTACAACAATGAATGGATCATGTAGCCGGTTGAAATCAATGTATATATTGCTTCTATTTAGTCTAAGAAACATATATGCAAAGCATCCAAACAGTACCATTCGCCAATTTTTTGTTCTTCAAGTTTAAGTGAACAATGAGCCCCAATGGTTAATCCTTTATCGGTAATTATTTGTAACTTTCGACAAGTAGAACAATGAATGGAACAGGTAGACGGTTGAAATCCTTGTATATATTGCGTCTATATAATCTAAGAAACATATATGCAAAGCATCCAAACAGTACCATTCGCCAATTTTTTGGTCTTCAAGTTTAAGTGAACAGCGAGCCCCATTGATAATCATGAAATGGAAATTATTTGAAACTTTCTACAAGTAGAACAATGAATAGTACAGGTAGACGGGTGTAATCTTTCTATATATTGCTTCTAAATAGTCTAAGAAACATATATGCAAAGCATCCAAACAGTACAATTCGCCAATTTTTTGTTCTTCAAGTTTAAGTGAACTACGAGCCCCATTGTTAATACTTTAAAGGAAATTATTTGTAAATTTCGACAAGTAGAACAATGAATGGATCATGTAGACGGTTGAAATCATTGTATATATTGGTTCTATATAGCCTACGAAACATATATGCAAAGCATCCAAACAGTACAATTCGCCAATTTTTTGTTCTTCAAGTTTAAGTGAACTACGAGCCCCATTGTTAATCTTTAACGGAAATTAATTGTAACTTTCTACACGTAGAACAATGATTGGAACACACAGACGGTTGAAATCTTTGTATATATTGCTTCCATATAGTCTAAGAAACATATATGCAAAGCATCCAAACAGTACCATTCGCCAATTTCTTGTTCTTCAAGTTTAAGTGAACTACGAGCCCCATTGTTAATACTTTAACGGAAATTATTTGTAAATTGCGACAAGTAGAACAATGAATGGAACAGGTAGCCGGTTGAAATCAATGTATATATTTCTTCTATTTAGTCTAAGATACATATATGCAAAGCATCCAAACAGTACATTTCGCCAATTTATTGTTCTTCAAGTTTAAGTGAACAACGAGCCCCATTGTTAATCCTTTAAAGGAAATTATTTGTAATTTTCGACAAGTAGAACAATGAATGGAACAGGTAGACGGTTGAAATCATTGTATATATTGCTTCTATATAGTCTAAGAAACATATATGCAAAGCATCCAAATAGTACAATTCGACAATTTTTGTTCTTCAAGTTTAGTGTACAATGAGCCCCAATGGTTAATCCTTTATCGGAAATTATTTGTAATTTTCGACAAGTAGAACAATGAATGGAACAGGTAGACGGTTGAAATCTTTGTATATACTGCTTCTATATAATCTAAGAAACATATATGCAAAGCATCCAAACAGTACAATTCGACAATTATTTCATCTTCAAGTTTAAGTGAACTACGAGCCCCATTGTTAATACTTTAACGGAAATTATTTGTAACTTGCGACAAGTAGAACAATGAGTGGATCAGGTAGACGGTTGAAAGCAATGTATATATTGCTTCTATATAGTCTAAGAAACATATATGCAAAGCATCCATACAGTACCATTCGCCAATTTTTTGTTCTTCAAGTTTAAGTGAACAATGAGCCCCATTGTTAATCCTTTAAAGGAAATTATTTGTAACTTTCGACAAGTAGAACAATGAATGTAACTGGTAGACGGTTAAAATCTTCGTATATATTGCTTCTATATAGTCTAAGAAACATATATGCAAATCATCCAAACAGTACAATTCGCCAATTTATTGATCTTCAAGTTTAAGTGAACAATGAGCCCCATGGTTAATCCTTTATCGGAAATTATTTGTAACTTTCGACAAGTAGAACAATGAATGGAACAGGTAGACGGTTGAAATCTTTGTATATATTGCTTCTATATAATCTAAGAAACATATATGCAAAGCATCCAAACAGTACAATTCGCCAATTATTTCATCTTCAAGTTTAAGTGAACTACGAGCCCCAATGGTTAATCCTTTATCGGAAATTATTTGTAATTTTCGACAAGTAGAACAATGAATGGAACAGGTAGACGGTTGAAATCAATGTATATATTGCTTCTATATAGTCTAAGAAACATATATGCAAATCATCCAAACAGTACAATTCGCCAATTTTTTGTTCTTCAAGTTTAAGTGAACAATGAGCCTCATTGTTAATCCTTTATCGGAAATTATTTGTAACTTTCGACAAGTAGAACAATGAATGGAACAGGTAGACGGTTGAAATCTTTGTATATATTGCTTCTATATAATCTAAGAAACATATATGCAAAGCATCCAAACAGTACAATTCGCCAATTATTTCATCTTCAAGTTTAAGTGAACTACGAGCCCCATTGTTAATACTTTAACGGAAATTATTTGTAACTTGCGACAAGTAGAACAATGAGTGGATCAGGTAGACGGTTGAAAGCAATGTATATATTGCTTCTATATAGTCTAAGAAACATATATGCAAAGCAACCAAACAGTACCATTCGCCAATTTTTTGTTCTTCAAGTTTAAGTGAACAATGAGCCCTATTGTTAATCCTTTAAAGGAAATTATTTGTAACTTTCGACAAGTAGAGCAATGAATGGAACAGGTAGACGGTTGAAATCTTTGTATATATTGCTTCTATATAGTCTAACAAACATATATGCAAAGCATCCAAACAGTACAATTCGCCAATTTATTGTTCTTCAAGTTTAAGTGAACAACGAGCCCCATTGTTAATCCTTTAAAGGAAATTATTTGTAAATTTCGACAAGTAGAACAATGATTGGAACACGTAGACGGTTGAAATCTTTGTATATATTGCTTCCATATAGTCTAAGAAACATATATGCAAAGCATCCAAACAGTACCATTCGCCACTTTTTTGTTCTTCAAGTTTAAGTGAACAACGAGCCCCATTGTTAATCCTTTAAAGGAAATTATTTGTAAATTTCGACAAGTAGAACAATGATTGGAACACGTAGACGGTTGAAATCTTTGTATATATTGCTTCCATATAGTCTAAGAAACATAAATGCAAAGCATCCAAACAGTACCATTTGCCAATTTTTTGTTCTTCAAGTTTAAGTGAACTACGAGCCCCATTGTTAATACTTTAACGGAAATTATTTGTAAATTTCGTCAAGTAGAACAATGAATGGAACAGGTAGCCGGTTGAAATCAATGTATATATTGCTTCTATATAGTCTAAGAAACATATATGCAAAGTATCCAAACAGCACCATTCGCCAATTTTTTGTTCTTCAAGTTTAAGTGAACTACGAGCCCCATTGTTAATCCTTTATCGGAAATTATTTGTAACTTTCGACAAGTAGACCAATGAATGGAACAGGTAGACGGTTGAAATCTTTGTATATATTGCTTCTATAAAGTCTAAGAAACATATATGCAAATCATCCAAACAGTACAATTCGCCAATTACTTGATCTTCAAGTTTAAGTGAACTACGAGCCCCATTGTTAATCCTTTAAAGGAAATTATTTGTAAATTTCGACAAGTAGAACAATGATTGGAACACGTAGACGGTTGAAATCTTTGTATATATTGCTTCCATATAGTCTAAGAAACATATATGCAATGCATCCAAACAGTACCATTCGCCAATTTTTTGTTCTTCAAGTTTAAGTGAACAATGAGACCCATTGTTAATCCTTTATCGGAAATTATTTGTAACTTTCGACAAGTAGATCAATGAATGGAACAGGTAGACGGTTGAAATCTTTGTATATATTACTTCTATATAGTCTAAGAAACATATATGCAAATCATCCAAACAGTACAATTCGCCAATTATTTGATCTTCAAGTTTAAGTGAACTACGAGCCCCATTGTTAATCCTTTAAAGGAAATTATTTGTAAATTTCGGCAAGTAGAACAATGAATGGAATAGGTAGACAGTTGAAATCAATGTATATATTGCTTCTATATAGTCTAAGAAACATATATGCAAATCATCCAAACAGTACAATTCGCCAATTTCTTGTTCTTCAAGTTTAAGTAAACTACAAACCCCATTGTTAATCCCTTAACGGAAATTATTTGTAACTTTCGACAAGTAGAACAATGAATGAAACAGGTAGACGGTTGAAATCTTTGTATATATTGCTTCTATATAGTCTAAGAAACATGTACGCAAATCATCCAAACAGTACATTTCGCCAATTTCTTGTTCTTCAAGTTTAAGTAAACTACAATCCCCATTGTTAATCCCTTAACGGAAATTATTTGTAACTTTCGACAAGTAGAACAGTGAATGGAACAGGTAGACGGTTGAAATCTTTGTATATATTGCTTCTATATAGTATAAGAAACATATATGCAAAGCATCCAAACAGTACAATTCGCCAATTATTTGATCTTCAAGTTTAAGTGAACTACGAGCCCCATTGTTAATACTTTAAAGGAAATTATTTGTAAATTTAGACAAGTACAACAATGAATGGATCATGTAGCCGGTTGAAATCAATGTATATATTGCTTCTATTTAGTCTAAGAAACATATATGCAAAGCATCCAAACAGTACCATTCGCCAATTTTTTGTTCTTCAAGTTTAAGTGAACAATGAGCCCCAATGGTTAATCCTTTATCGGTAATTATTTGTAACTTTCGACAAGTAGAACAATGAATGGAACAGGTAGACGGTTGAAATCCTTGTATATATTGCGTTTATATAATCTAAGAAACATATATGCAAAGCATCCAAACAGTACCATTCGCCAATTTTTTGGTCTTCAAGTTTAAGTGAACAGCGAGCCCCATTGATAATCATGAAATGGAAATTATTTGAAACTTTCTACAAGTAGAACAATGAATAGTACAGGTAGACGGGTGTAATCTTTCTATATATTGCTTCTAAATAGTCTAAGAAACATATATGCAAAGCATCCAAACAGTACAATTCGCCAATTTTTTGTTCTTCAAGTTTAAGTGAACTACGAGCCCCATTGTTAATACTTTAAAGGAAATTATTTGTAAATTTCGACAAGTAGAACAATGAATGGATCATGTAGACGGTTGAAATCATTGTATATATTGGTTCTATATAGCCTACGAAACATATATGCAAAGCATCCAAACAGTACAATTCGCCAATTTTTTGTTCTTCAAGTTTAAGTGAACTACGAGCCCCATTGTTAATCTTTAACGGAAATTAATTGTAACTTTCTACACGTAGAACAATGATTGGAACACACAGACGGTTGAAATCTTTGTATATATTGCTTCCATATAGTCTAAGAAACATATATGCAAAGCATCCAAACAGTACCATTCGCCAATTTCTTGTTCTTCAAGTTTAAGTGAACTACGAGCCCCATTGTTAATACTTTAACGGAAATTATTTGTAAATTGCGACAAGTAGAACAATGAATGGAACAGGTAGCCGGTTGAAATCAATGTATATATTTCTTCTATTTAGTCTAAGATACATATATGCAAAGCATCCAAACAGTACATTTCGCCAATTTATTGTTCTTCAAGTTTAAGTGAACAACGAGCCCCATTGTTAATCCTTTAAAGGAAATTATTTGTAATTTTCGACAAGTAGAACAATGAATGGAACAGGTAGACGGTTGAAATCATTGTATATATTGCTTCTATATAGTCTAAGAAACATATATGCAAAGCATCCAAATAGTACAATTCGACAATTTTTGTTCTTCAAGTTTAGTGTACAATGAGCCCCAATGGTTAATCCTTTATCGGAAATTATTTGTAACTTGCGACAAGTAGAACAATGAGTGGATCAGGTAGACGGTTGAAAGCAATGTATATATTGCTTCTATATAGTCTAAGAAACATATATGCAAAGCATCCATACAGTACCATTCGCCAATTTTTTGTTCTTCAAGTTTAAGTGAACAATGAGCCCCATTGTTAATCCTTTAAAGGAAATTATTTGTAACTTTCGACAAGTAGAACAATGAATGTAACTGGTAGACGGTTAAAATCTTCGTATATATTGCTTCTATATAGTCTAAGAAACATATATGCAAATCATCCAAACAGTACAATTCGCCAATTTATTGATCTTCAAGTTTAAGTGAACAATGAGCCCCATGGTTAATCCTTTATCGGAAATTATTTGTAACTTTCGACAAGTAGAACAATGAATGGAACAGGTAGACGGTTGAAATCTTTGTATATATTGCTTCTATATAATCTAAGAAACATATATGCAAAGCATCCAAACAGTACAATTCGCCAATTATTTCATCTTCAAGCTTAAGTGAACTACGAGCCCCAATGGTTAATCCTTTATCGGAAATTATTTGTAATTTTCGACAAGTAGAACAATGAATGGAACAGGTAGACGGTTGAAATCAATGTATATATTGCTTCTATATAGTCTAAGAAACATATATGCAAATCATCCAAACAGTACAATTCGCCAATTTTTTGTTCTTCAAGTTTAAGTGAACAATGAGCCCCATTGTTAATCCTTTATCGGAAATTATTTGTAACTTTCGACAAGTAGAACAATGAATGGAACAGGTAGACGGTTGAAATCTTTGTATATATTGCTTCTATATAATCTAAGAAACATATATGCAAAGCATCCAAACAGTACAATTCGCCAATTATTTCATCTTCAAGTTTAAGTGAACTACGAGCCCCATTGTTAATACTTTAACGGAAATTATTTGTAACTTGCGACAAGTAGAACAATGAGTGGATCAGGTAGACGGTTGAAAGCAATGTATATATTGCTTCTATATAGTCTAAGAAACATATATGCAAAGCATCCAAACAGTACCATTCGCCAATTTTTTGTTCTTCAAGTTTAAGTGAACAATGAGCCCTATTGTTAATCCTTTAAAGGAAATTATTTGTAACTTTCGACAAGTAGAGCAATGAATGGAACAGGTAGACGGTTGAAATCTTTGTATATATTGCTTCTATATAGTCTAACAAACATATATGCAAAGCATCCAAACAGTACAATTCGCCAATTTATTGTTCTTCAAGTTTAAGTGAACAACGAGCCCCATTGTTAATCCTTTAAAGGAAATTATTTGTAAATTTCGACAAGTAGAACAATGATTGGAACACGTAGACGGTTGAAATCTTTGTATATATTGCTTCCATATAGTCTAAGAAACATATATGCAAAGCATCCAAACAGTACCATTCGCCACTTTTTTGTTCTTCAAGTTTAAGTGAACAACGAGCCCCATTGTTAATCCTTTAAAGGAAATTATTTGTAAATTTCGACAAGTAGAACAATGATTGGAACACGTAGACGGTTGAAATCTTTGTATATATTGCTTCCATATAGTCTAAGAAACATAAATGCAAAGCATCCAAACAGTACCATTTGCCAATTTTTTGTTCTTCAAGTTTAAGTGAACTACGAGCCCCATTGTTAATACTTTAACGGAAATTATTTGTAAATTTCGTCAAGTAGAACAATGAATGGAACAGGTAGCCGGTTGAAATCAATGTATATATTGCTTCTATATAGTCTAAGAAACATATATGCAAAGTATCCAAACAGCACCATTCGCCAATTTTTTGTTCTTCAAGTTTAAGTGAACTACGAGCCCCATTGTTAATCCTTTATCGGAAATTATTTGTAACTTTCGACAAGTAGACCAATGAATGGAACAGGTAGACGGTTGAAATCTTTGTATATATTGCTTCTATAAAGTCTAAGAAACATATATGCAAATCATCCAAACAGTACAATTCGCCAATTACTTGATCTTCAAGTTTAAGTGAACTACGAGCCCCATTGTTAATCCTTTAAAGGAAATTATTTGTAAATTTCGACAAGTAGAACAATGATTGGAACACGTAGACGGTTGAAATCTTTGTATATATTGCTTCCATATAGTCTAAGAAACATATATGCAATGCATCCAAACAGTACCATTCGCCAATTTTTTGTTCTTCAAGTTTAAGTGAACAATGAGACCCATTGTTAATCCTTTATCGGAAATTATTTGTAACTTTCGACAAGTAGATCAATGAATGGAACAGGTAGACGGTTGAAATCTTTGTATATATTACTTCTATATAGTCTAAGAAACATATATGCAAATCATCCAAACAGTACAATTCGCCAATTATTTGATCTTCAAGTTTAAGTGAACTACGAGCCCCATTGTTAATCCTTTAAAGGAAATTATTTGTAAATTTCGGCAAGTAGAACAATGAATGGAATAGGTAGACAGTTGAAATCAATGTATATATTGCTTCTATATAGTCTAAGAAACATATATGCAAATCATCCAAACAGTACAATTCGCCAATTTCTTGTTCTTCAAGTTTAAGTAAACTACAAACCCCATTGTTAATCCCTTAACGGAAATTATTTGTAACTTTCGACAAGTAGAACAATGAATGAAACAGGTAGACGGTTGAAATCTTTGTATATATTGCTTCTATATAGTCTAAGAAACATGTACGCAAATCATCCAAACAGTACATTTCGCCAATTTCTTGTTCTTCAAGTTTAAGTAAACTACAATCCCCATTGTTAATCCCTTAACGGAAATTATTTGTAACTTTCGACAAGTAGAACAGTGAATGGAACAGGTAGACGGTTGAAATCTTTGTATATATTGCTTCTATATAGTATAAGAAACATATATGCAAAGCATCCAAACAGTACAATTCGCCAATTATTTGATCTTCAAGTTTAAGTGAACTACGAGCCCCATTGTTAATACTTTAACGGAAATTATTTGTAACTTGCGACAAGTAGAACAATGATTGGAACACGTAGACGGTTGAAATCTTTGTATATATTGCTTTCATATAGTCTAAGAAACATATATGCAATGCATCCAAACAGTACCATTCGCCAATTTTTTGTTCTTCAAGTTTAAGTGAACAATGAGACCCATTGTTAATCCTTTATCGGAAATTATTTGTAACTTTCGACAAGTAGATCAATGAATGGAACAGGTAGACGGTTGAAATCTTTGTATATATTGCTTCTATATAGTCTAAGAAACATATATGCAAATCATCCAAACAGTACAATTCGCCAATTATTTGATCTTCAAGTTTAAGTGAACTACGAGCCCCATTGTTAATACTTTAACGGAAATTATTTGTAAATTTCGACAAGGAGAACAATGAATGGAACAGGTAGCCGGTTGAAATCAATATATATATTACTTCTATAAAGTCTAAGAAACATATATGCAAAGCATCCAAACAGTACCATTCGCCACTTTTTTGTTCTTCAAGTTTAAGTGAACAACAAGCCCCATTGTTAATCCTTTAAAGGAAATTATTTGTAAATTTCGACAAGTAGAACAATGATTGGAACACGTAGACGGTTGAAATCTTTGTATATATTGCTTCCATATAGTCTAAGAAACATAAATGCAAAGCATCCAAACAGTACCATTTGCCAATTTTTTGTTCTTCAAGTTTAAGTGAACTACGAGCCCCATTGTTAATACTTTAACGGAAATTATTTGTAAATTTCGTCAAGTAGAACAGTGAATGGAACAGGTAGACGGTTGAAATCTTTTTATATATTGCTCCCATAAAGTCTAAGAAACATATATGCAAATCATCCAAACAGTACAATTCGCCAATTACTTGATCTTCAAGTTTAAGTGAATTACGAGCCCCATTGTTAATACTTTAACGGAAATTATTTGTAACTTGCGACATGTAGAACAATGAATGGAACAGGTAGACGGTTGAAATCAATGTATATATTGCTTCTATATAGTCTAACAAACATATATGCAAAGCATCCAAACAGTACCATTCGCCAATTTTTTGTTCTTCAAGTTTAAGTGAACAATGAGACCCATTGTTAATCCTTTATCGGAAATTATTTGTAACTTTCGACAAGTAGATCAATGAATGGAACAGGTAGACGGTTGAAATCTTTGTATATATTGCTCCCATAAAGTCTAAGAAACATATATGCAAATCATCCAAACAGTACAATTCGCCAATTATTTGATCTTCAAGTTTAAGTGAACTACGAGCCCCATTGTTAATACTTTAACGGAACTTATTTGTAACTTTCGACAAGTAGAACAATGAATGGAACAGGTAGACGGTTGAAATCAATGTATATATTGCTTCTATATAGTCTAAGAAACTTATATGCAAAGCATCCAAACCGTACCATTCGCCACTTTTTTGTTCTTCAAGTTTAAGTGAACAACGAGCCCCATTGTTAATCCTTTAAAGGAAATTATTTGTAAATTTCGACAAGTAGAACAATGATTGGAACACGTAGACGGTTGAAATCTTTGTATATATTGCTTCCATATAGTCTAAGAAACATATATGCAATGCATCCAAACAGTACCATTCGCCAATTTTTTGTTCTTCAAGTTTAAGTGAACAATGAGACCCATTGTTAATCCTTTATCGGAAATTATTTGTAACTTTCGACAAGTAGATCAATGAATGGAACAGGTAGACGGTTGAAATCTTTGTATATATTACTTCTATATAGTCTAAGAAACATATATGCAAATCATCCAAACAGTACAATTCGCCAATTATTTGATCTTCAAGTTTAAGTGAACTACGAGCCCCATTGTTAATCCTTTAAAGGAAATTATTTGTAAATTTCGGCAAGTAGAACAATGAATGGAATAGGTAGACGGTTGAAATCAATGTATATATTGCTTCTATATAGTCTAAGAAACATATATGCAAATCATCCAAACAGTACAATTCGCCAATTTCTTGTTCTTCAAGTTTAAGTAAACTACAATCACCATTGTTAATCCCTTAACGGAAATTATTTGTAACTTTCGACAAGTAGAACAATGAATGGAACAGGTAGACGCTTGAAATCTTTGTATATATTGCTTCCATATAGTCTAAGAAACATATATGCAAAGCATCCAAGCAGTACCATTCGCCAATTTTTTGTTCTTCAAGTTTAAGTGAACAATGAGACCCATTGTTAATCCTTTATCGGGAATTATTTGTAACTTTCGACAAGTTGATCAATGAATGGAACAGGTAGACGGTTGAAATCTTTGTATATATTGCTTCTATATAGTCTAAGAAACATATATGCAAATCATCCAAACAGTACAATTCGCCAATTATTTGATCTTCAAGTTTAAGTGAACTACGAGCCCCATTGTTAATACTTTAACGGAAATTATTTGTAAATTTCGACAAGGAGAACAATGAATGGAACAGGTAGCCGGTTGAAATCAATATATATATTACTTCTATAAAGTCTAAGAAACATATATGCAAAGCATCCAAACAGTACCATTCGCCACTTTTTTGTTCTTCAAGTTTAAGTGAACAACGAGCCCCATTGTTAATCCTTTAAAGGAAATTATTTGTAAATTTCGACAAGTAGAACAATGATTGGAACAGGTAGACGGTTGAAATCTTTGTATATATTGCTTCTATATAGTATAAGAAACATATATGCAAAGCATCCAAACAGTACCATTCGCCAATTTTTTGTTCTTCAAGTTTAAGTGAACTACGAGCCCCATTTTTAATACTTTAACGGAAATTATTTGTAACTTGCGACAAGTAGAACAATGAATGGAACAGGTAGCCGGTTGAAATCAATGTATATATTACTTCTATTTAGTCTAAGAAACATATATGCAAAGCATCCAAACAGTACCATTCGCAATTTTTTTGTTCTTCAAGTTTAAGTGAACTACGAGCCCCATTCTTAATACTTTAACGGATATTATTTGTAATTTGCGACAAGTAGAACAATGAATGGAACTGGTAGACTGTTGAAATCATTGTATATATTGCTTCTATATAGTCAAAGAAACATATATGCAAAGCATCCAAACAGTACAATTCGCCAATTTTTTGTTCTTTAAGTTTAAGTGAACTACGAGCCCCATTGTTAATACTTTAAAGGAAATTATTTGTAAATTTCGACAAGTAGAACAATGAATGGATCATGTAGCCGGTTGAAATCAATGTATATATTGCTTCTATTTAGTCTAAGAAACATATATGCAAAGCATCCAAACAGTACCATTCGCCAATTTTTTGTTCTTCAAGTTTAACCCTCCGTTTACGGACTTTGTAACGCCGGTGACGGTGCCGGGGTCTCGAGAGACTCACATCGATTTTCACTAATACTATTACGCGGCCGCTCGAGTCGAAACATGAGACATAACATCTCACTAATACAATCGCATGTTGTTCGTGCGGGCAAGAACATATATTCGTTGCTTGTATTCTCTACCAACTATTGAACTACTAAATTCTTAACAATAATTTTCGTGAAATCAACGATAAATGAATTGTGCAATGTTTTGTAACAATTTAAGAAATGAATATTCGAAAAGGTTTTGTGGAATATACTTTTCTAGACCCAGGCCGTTGCAATTGGGAAAGGGAATAATTTTATGACCTTTTATGACTGTTGACGAAATCGAAATGAAAGAAACACGCAGGTAATCGAACCTACGGCAGGTCATCGTGTTCAAACAAGACTTCGTCATGCATACTGACTCTTTTATATATTCTTAGTCAAGGCAGACTTGCAACGCAGTTACGAACGTTACGAACGTTGTGCTTGTACGAATTTCCACGACCAACTGATGCGACTCGAAAAGAACTGCTGGCTGCTGAGTCACTTACACACTATTGGGTAGTATCGAACACAAAATTGTAAATGTGTTTGTTATCGCTGCGAAGTCGCCGAGTGGTTTCTCAAATTACACATTTGCTAGTATGCGTGTCACTGTGCGCTAAACGCTGAGTCTATAGAGACCCCACCATCGTAAAGCGAGGGTTAAGTGAACAATGAGCCCCAATGGTTAATCCTTTATCGGTAATTATTTGTAACTTTCGACAAGTAGAACAATGAATGGAACAGGTAGACGGTTGAAATCCTTGTATATATTGCGTCTATATAATCTAAGAAACATATATGCAAAGCATCCAAACAGTACCATTCGCCAATTTTTTGGTCTTCAAGTTTAAGTGAACAGCGAGCCCCATTGATAATCATGAAATGGAAATTATTTGTAACTTTCTACAAGTAGAACAATGAATAGTACAGGTAGACGGGTGTAATCTTTCTATATATTGCTTCTAAATAGTCTAAGAAACATATATGCAAAGCATCCAAACAGTACAATTCGCCAATTTTTTGTTCTTCAAGTTTAAGTGAACTACGAGCCCCATTGTTAATACTTTAAAGGAAATTATTTGTAAATTTCGACAAGTAGAACAATGAATGGATCATGTAGACGGTTGAAATCATTGTATATATTGGTTCTATATAGCCTACGAAACATATATGCAAAGCATCCAAACAGTACAATTCGCCAATTTTTTGTTCTTCAAGTTTAAGTGAACTACGAGCCCCATTGTTAATCTTTAACGGAAATTAATTGTAACTTTCTACACGTAGAACAATGATTGGAACACACAGACGGTTGAAATCTTTGTATATATTGCTTCCATATAGTCTAAGAAACATATATGCAAAGCATCCAAACAGTACCATTCGCCAATTTCTTGTTCTTCAAGTTTAAGTGAACTACGAGCCCCATTGTTAATACTTTAACGGAAATTATTTGTAAATTGCGACAAGTAGAACAATGAATGGAACAGGTAGCCGGTTGAAATCAATGTATATATTTCTTCTATTTAGTCTAAGATACATATATGCAAAGCATCCAAACAGTACATTTCGCCAATTTATTGTTCTTCAAGTTTAAGTGAACAACGAGCCCCATTGTTAATCCTTTAAAGGAAATTATTTGTAATTTTCGACAAGTAGAACAATGAATGGAACAGGTAGACGGTTGAAATCATTGTATATATTGCTTCTATATAGTCTAAGAAACATATATGCAAAGCATCCAAATAGTACAATTCGACAATTTTTGTTCTTCAAGTTTAGTGTACAATGAGCCCCAATGGTTAATCCTTTATCGGAAATTATTTGTAATTTTCGACAAGTAGAACAATGAATGGAACAGGTAGACGGTTGAAATCTTTGTATATACTGCTTCTATATAATCTAAGAAACATATATGCAAAGCATCCAAACAGTACAATTCGACAATTATTTCATCTTCAAGTTTAAGTGAACTACGAGCCCCATTGTTAATACTTTAACGGAAATTATTTGTAACTTGCGACAAGTAGAACAATGAGTGGATCAGGTAGACGGTTGAAAGCAATGTATATATTGCTTCTATATAGTCTAAGAAACATATATGCAAAGCATCCATACAGTACCATTCGCCAATTTTTTGTTCTTCAAGTTTAAGTGAACAATGAGCCCCATTGTTAATCCTTTAAAGGAAATTATTTGTAACTTTCGACAAGTAGAACAATGAATGTAACTGGTAGACGGTTAAAATCTTCGTATATATTGCTTCTATATAGTCTAAGAAACATATATGCAAATCATCCAAACAGTACAATTCGCCAATTTATTGATCTTCAAGTTTAAGTGAACAATGAGCCCCATGGTTAATCCTTTATCGGAAATTATTTGTAACTTTCGACAAGTAGAACAATGAATGGAACAGGTAGACGGTTGAAATCTTTGTATATATTGCTTCTATATAATCTAAGAAACATATATGCAAAGCATCCAAACAGTACAATTCGCCAATTATTTCATCTTCAAGTTTAAGTGAACTACGAGCCCCAATGGTTAATCCTTTATCGGAAATTATTTGTAATTTTCGACAAGTAGAACAATGAATGGAACAGGTAGACGGTTGAAATCAATGTATATATTGCTTCTATATAGTCTAAGAAACATATATGCAAATCATCCAAACAGTACAATTCGCCAATTTTTTGTTCTTCAAGTTTAAGTGAACAATGAGCCCCATTGTTAATCCTTTATCGGAAATTATTTGTAACTTTCGACAAGTAGAACAATGAATGGAACAGGTAGACGGTTGAAATCTTTGTATATATTGCTTCTATATAATCTAAGAAACATATATGCAAAGCATCCAAACAGTACAATTCGCCAATTATTTCATCTTCAAGTTTAAGTGAACTACGAGCCCCATTGTTAATACTTTAACGGAAATTATTTGTAACTTGCGACAAGTAGAACAATGAGTGGATCAGGTAGACGGTTGAAAGCAATGTATATATTGCTTCTATATAGTCTAAGAAACATATATGCAAAGCATCCAAACAGTACCATTCGCCAATTTTTTGTTCTTCAAGTTTAAGTGAACAATGAGCCCTATTGTTAATCCTTTAAAGGAAATTATTTGTAACTTTCGACAAGTAGAGCAATGAATGGAACAGGTAGACGGTTGAAATCTTTGTATATATTGCTTCTATATAGTCTAACAAACATATATGCAAAGCATCCAAACAGTACAATTCGCCAATTTATTGTTCTTCAAGTTTAAGTGAACAACGAGCCCCATTGTTAATCCTTTAAAGGAAATTATTTGTAAATTTCGACAAGTAGAACAATGATTGGAACACGTAGACGGTTGAAATCTTTGTATATATTGCTTCCATATAGTCTAAGAAACATATATGCAAAGCATCCAAACAGTACCATTCGCCACTTTTTTGTTCTTCAAGTTTAAGTGAACAACGAGCCCCATTGTTAATCCTTTAAAGGAAATTATTTGTAAATTTCGACAAGTAGAACAATGATTGGAACACGTAGACGGTTGAAATCTTTGTATATATTGCTTCCATATAGTCTAAGAAACATAAATGCAAAGCATCCAAACAGTACCATTTGCCAATTTTTTGTTCTTCAAGTTTAAGTGAACTACGAGCCCCATTGTTAATACTTTAACGGAAATTATTTGTAAATTTCGTCAAGTAGAACAATGAATGGAACAGGTAGCCGGTTGAAATCAATGTATATATTGCTTCTATATAGTCTAAGAAACATATATGCAAAGTATCCAAACAGCACCATTCGCCAATTTTTTGTTCTTCAAGTTTAAGTGAACTACGAGCCCCATTGTTAATCCTTTATCGGAAATTATTTGTAACTTTCGACAAGTAGACCAATGAATGGAACAGGTAGACGGTTGAAATCTTTGTATATATTGCTTCTATAAAGTCTAAGAAACATATATGCAAATCATCCAAACAGTACAATTCGCCAATTACTTGATCTTCAAGTTTAAGTGAACTACGAGCCCCATTGTTAATCCTTTAAAGGAAATTATTTGTAAATTTCGACAAGTAGAACAATGATTGGAACACGTAGACGGTTGAAATCTTTGTATATATTGCTTCCATATAGTCTAAGAAACATATATGCAATGCATCCAAACAGTACCATTCGCCAATTTTTTGTTCTTCAAGTTTAAGTGAACAATGAGACCCATTGTTAATCCTTTATCGGAAATTATTTGTAACTTTCGACAAGTAGATCAATGAATGGAACAGGTAGACGGTTGAAATCTTTGTATATATTACTTCTATATAGTCTAAGAAACATATATGCAAATCATCCAAACAGTACAATTCGCCAATTATTTGATCTTCAAGTTTAAGTGAACTACGAGCCCCATTGTTAATCCTTTAAAGGAAATTATTTGTAAATTTCGGCAAGTAGAACAATGAATGGAATAGGTAGACAGTTGAAATCAATGTATATATTGCTTCTATATAGTCTAAGAAACATATATGCAAATCATCCAAACAGTACAATTCGCCAATTTCTTGTTCTTCAAGTTTAAGTAAACTACAAACCCCATTGTTAATCCCTTAACGGAAATTATTTGTAACTTTCGACAAGTAGAACAATGAATGAAACAGGTAGACGGTTGAAATCTTTGTATATATTGCTTCTATATAGTCTAAGAAACATGTACGCAAATCATCCAAACAGTACATTTCGCCAATTTCTTGTTCTTCAAGTTTAAGTAAACTACAATCCCCATTGTTAATCCCTTAACGGAAATTATTTGTAACTTTCGACAAGTAGAACAGTGAATGGAACAGGTAGACGGTTGAAATCTTTGTATATATTGCTTCTATATAGTATAAGAAACATATATGCAAAGCATCCAAACAGTACAATTCGCCAATTATTTGATCTTCAAGTTTAAGTGAACTACGAGCCCCATTGTTAATACTTTAACGGAAATTATTTGTAACTTGCGACAAGTAGAACAATGAATGGAACAGGTAGACGGTTGAAATCAATGTATATATTGCTTCTTCATAGTCTAAGAAACATATATGCAAAGCATCCAAACAGTACCATACGCCACTTTTTTGTTCTTCAAGTTTAAGTGAACAACGAGCCCCATTGTTAATCCTTTAAAGGAAATTATTTGTAAATTTCGACAAGTAGAACAATGATTGGAACACGTAGACGGTTGAAATCTTTGTATATATTGCTTCCATATAGTCTAAGAAACATGTACGCAAAGCATCCAAACAGTACAATTCGCCAATTTTTTGTTCTTCAAGTTTAAGTGAACTACGATCCCCATTGTTAATCCCTTAACGGAAATTATTTGTAACTTTCGACAAGTAGAACAGTGAATGGAACAGGTAGACGGTTGAAATCTTTGTATATATTGCTTCTATATAGTATAAGAAACATATATGCAAAGCATCCAAACAGTACAATTCGCCAATTTTTTGTTCTTCAAGTTTAAGTGAACAATGAGCCCCAATGGTTAATCCGTTATCGGAAATTATTTGTAAATTTCGGCAAGTAGAACAATGAATGGAATAGGTAGACGGTTGAATTCATTGTATATATTGCTTCTATATAGTCTAAGAAACATATATGCAAATCATCCAAACAGTACAATTCGCCAATTTCTTGTTCTTCCAGTTTAAGTAAACTACGATCCCCATTGTTAATCCCTTAACGGAAATTATTTGTAACTTTCGACAAGTAGAACAATGAATGGAACAGGTAGACGGTTGTAATCTTTGTATATATTGCTTCTATATAGTCTAAGAAACATATATGCAAATCATCCAAACAGTACAATTCGCCAATTATTTGATCTTCAAGTTTAAGTGAACTACGAGCCCCATTGTTAATATTTTAACGGAAATTATTTGTAACTTGCGACAAGTAGAACAATGAATGGAACAGGTAGACGGTTGAAATCAATGTATATATTGCTTCTATATAGTCTAAGAAACATATATGCAAAGCATCCAAACAGTACCATTCGCCAATTTTTTGTTCTTCAAGTTTAAGTGAACAATGAGCCCCATTGTTAATCCATTAACGGAAATTATTTGTAACTTTCGACAAGTAGAACAATGAATGGAACAGGTAGACGGTTGAAATCTTTGTATATATTGCTTCTATATAGTCTAAGAAACATATATGCAAAGCATCCAAACAGTACAACTCGCCAATTTTTTGTTCTTCAAGTTTAAGTGAACAATGAGCCCCAATGGTTAATCCTTTATCGGTAATTATTTGTAACTTTCGACAAGTAGAACAATGAATGGAACAGGTAGACGGTTGAAATCCTTGTATATATTGCGTCTATATAGTCTAAGAAACATATATGCAAAGCATCAAAACAGTACAATTCGCCAATTTATTGTTCTTCAAGTTTAAGAGATCAACGAGCCCCATTGTTAATCCTTTAAAGGAAATTATTTGTAAATTTCGACAAGTAGAACAATGAATGGAACAGGTAGACTGTTGAAATCATTGTATATATTGCTTCTGTATAGTCTAAGAAACATATATGCAAAGCGTCCAAACAGTACAATTCGCCAATTATTTGATCTTCAAGTTTAAGTGAACTACGAGCCCCATTGTTAATACTTTATCGGTAATTATTTGTAACTTTCGACAAGTAGAACAATGAATGGAACAGGTAGACGGTTGAAATCTTTGTATATATTGCTTCTATATACTCTAAGAAACATATATGCAAAGCATCCAAACAGTACAATTCGCCAATTTATTGTTCTTCAAGTTTCAGTGAACAACGAGCCCCATTGTTAATCCTTTAAAGGAAATTATTTGTAAATTTCGACAAGTAGAACAATGAATGGAACACGTAGACGGTTGAAATCTTTGTATATATTGCTTCCATATAGTCTAAGAAACATATATGCAAAGCGTCCAAACAGTACCATTCGCCAATTTTTTGTTCTTCAAGTTTAAGTGAACTACGAGCCCCATTGTTAATACTTTATCGGTAATTATTTGTAACTTTCGACAAGTAGAACAATGAATGGAACAGGTAGACGGTTGAAATCTTTGTATATATTGCTTCTATATACTCTAAGAAACATATATGCAAAGCATCCAAACAGTACAATTCGCCAATTTATTGTTCTTCAAGTTTCAGTGAACAACGAGCCCCATTGTTAATCCTTTAAAGGAAATTATTTGTAAATTTCGACAAGTAGAACAATGAATGGAACACGTAGACGGTTGAAATCTTTGTATATATTGCTTCCATATAGTCTAAGAAACATATATGCAAAGCATCCAAACAGTACCATTCGCCAATTTTTTGTTCTTCAAGTTTAAGTGAACAATGAGCCCCATTATTAATCCTTTATCGGAAATTATTTGTAACTTTCGACAAGGAGAACAATGAATGGAACAGGCAGACGGTTGAATTCTTTGTATATATTGCTTCTATATAGTCTAAGAAACATATATGCAAAGCATCCAAACAGTACCATTCGCCAATTTTTTGGTCTTCAAGTTTAAGTGAACAATGAGCCCCATTGTTAATCCTTTATCGGATATTATTTGTAAATTTCGACAAGTAGAACAATGAATAGAACAGGTAGACGGTTGAAATCATTGTATATATAGCTTCTATATAGTCTAAGAAACATATATGCATAGCATCCAAACAGTACAATTCGCCAATTTTTTGTTTTTCAAGTTTAAGTGAACAATGAGCCCCAATGGTTAATCCTTTATCGGAAATTACTTGTAATTTTCGACAAGTAGAACAATGAATGGAACAGGTAGACGGTTGAAATCATTGTATATATTGCTTCTATATAATCTATGAAACATATATTCAAAGCATCCAAACAGTACCATTCGCCAATTTTTTGTTCTTCAAATTTAAGTGAACTACGAGCCCCATTGTTAATCCTTTAAAGGAAATTATTTGTAAATATCGACAAGTAGAACAATGAATGGAACTGGTAGACGGTTGAAATCTTTGTATATATTGCTTCTATATAATCTAAGAAACATATCTGCAAAGCATCCAAACAGTACCATTCGCCAATTTTTTGTTCTTCAAGTTTAAGTGAACTACGAGCCCCATTGTTAATCCTTTAAAGGAAATTATTTGTAAATTTCGACAAGTAGAACAATGATTGGAACACGTAGACGGTTGAAATCTTTGTATATATTGCTTCCATATAGTCTAAGAAACATATATGCAAAGCATCCAAACAGTACCATTCGCCAATTTTTTGGTCTTCAAGTTTAAGTGAACAATGAGCCCCATTGTTAATCCTTTATCGGATATTATTTGTAACTTTCGACAAGGAGAACAATGAATGGAACAGGCAGACGGTTGAATTCTTTGTATATATTGCTTCTATATAGCCTAAGAAACATATATGCAAAGCATCCAAACAGTACCATTCGCCAATTTTTTGTTCTTCAAATTTAAGTGAACTACGAGCCCCATTGTTAATCCTTTAAAGGAAATTATTTGTAAATTTCGACAAATAGAACAATGAATGGAACAGGTAGACTGTTGAAATCTTTGTATATATTGCTTCTATATAATCTAAGAAACATATATGCAAAGCATCCAAACAGTACCATTCGCCAATTTTTTGTTGTTCAAGTTTAAGTGAACTACGAGCCCCATTGTTAATCCTTTAAAGGAAATTATTTGTAAATTTCGACAAGTAGAACAATGAATGGAACAGGTAGACTGTTGAAATCATTGTATATATTGCTTCTGTATAGTCTAAGAAACATATATGCAAAGCGTCCAAACAGTACAATTCGCCAATTATTTGATCTTCAAGTTTAAGTGAACTACGAGCCCCATTGTTAATACTTTATCGGTAATTATTTGTAACTTTCGACAAGTAGAACAATAAATGGAACAGGTAGACGATTGAAATCAATGTATATATTGCTTCTATATAGTCTAAGAAACATATATGCAAAGCATCCAAACAGTACCATTCATCAATTTTTTGTTCTTCAAGTTTAAGTGATCAACGAGCCCCATTGTTAATCCTTTAAAGGAAATTATTTGTAAATTTCGACAAGTAGAACAATGAATGGAACACGTAGACGGTTGAAATCTTTGTATATATTGCTTCCATATAGTCTAAGAAACATATACGCAAAGCATCCAAACAGTACCATTCGCCAATTTTTTGTTCTTCAAGTTTAAGTGAACAACGAGCCCCATTGTTAATCCTTTAAAGGAAATTAATTGTAAATTACGACAAGTAGAACAATGATTGGAACACGTAGACGGTTGAAATCTTTGTATATATTGCTTCTATATAGTCTAAGAAACATATATGCAAAGCATCCAAACAATACAATTCGCCAATTTTTTGTTCTTCAAGTTTAAGTGAACAATGAGCCCCAATGGTTAATCGTTTATCGGAAATTATTTGTAACTTTCGACAAGTAGAATAATGAATGGAACAGGTAGACGGTTGAAATCTTTGTATATATTGCTTCCATATGGTCTAAGAAACATGTACGCAAAGCATCCAAACAGTACAATTCGCCAATTAATTGTTCTTCAAGTTTAAGTTAACAACGAGCCCCATTGTTAATCCTTTAAAGGAAATTATGTGTAAATTTCGACAAGTAGAACAATGATTGGCACACGTAGACGGTTGAAATCTTTGTATATATTGCTTCCATATGGTCTAAGAAACATGTACGCAAAGCATCCAAACAGTACCATTCGCCAATTTTTTGGTCTTCAAGTTTAAGTGAACAATGAGCCCCAATGGTTAATCCTTTATCCGAAATTATTTGTAATTTTCGACAAGTCGAACAATGAATGGAACAGGTAGACTGTTGAAATATTTGTATATACTGCTTCTATATAATACAAGAAACATATATTCAAATCATCCAAACAGTACCATTCGCCAATTTTTTGTTCTTCAAGTTTAAGTGAACTACGAGCCCCATTGTTAATCCTTTAACGGAAATTAATTGTAACTTTCTACAAGTAGAACAATGATTGGAACACGTAGACGGTTGAAATCTTTGTATATATTGCTTCCATATAGTCTAAGAAACATGTACTCAAAGCATCCAAACAGCACCATTCGCCAATTTTTTGTTCTTCAAGTTTAAGTGAACTACGAGCCCCATTGTTAATCCTTTATCGGAAATTATTTGTAACTTTCGACAAGTAGACCAATGAATGGAACAGGTAGACGGTTGAAATCTTTGTATATATTGCTTCTATAAAGTCTAAGAAACATATATGCAAATCATCCAAACAGTACAATTCGCCAATTACTTGATCTTCAAGTTTAAGTGAACTACGAGCCCCATTGTTAATCCTTTAAAGGAAATTATTTGTAAATTTCGACAAGTAGAACAATGATTGGAACACGTAGACGGTTGAAATCTTTGTATATATTGCTTCCATATAGTCTAAGAAACATATATGCAATGCATCCAAACAGTACCATTCGCCAATTTTTTGTTCTTCAAGTTTAAGTGAACAATGAGACCCATTGTTAATCCTTTATCGGAAATTATTTGTAACTTTCGACAAGTAGATCAATGAATGGAACAGGTAGACGGTTGAAATCTTTGTATATATTACTTCTATATAGTCTAAGAAACATATATGCAAATCATCCAAACAGTACAATTCGCCAATTATTTGATCTTCAAGTTTAAGTGAACTACGAGCCCCATTGTTAATCCTTTAAAGGAAATTATTTGTAAATTTCGGCAAGTAGAACAATGAATGGAATAGGTAGACAGTTGAAATCAATGTATATATTGCTTCTATATAGTCTAAGAAACATATATGCAAATCATCCAAACAGTACAATTCGCCAATTTCTTGTTCTTCAAGTTTAAGTAAACTACAAACCCCATTGTTAATCCCTTAACGGAAATTATTTGTAACTTTCGACAAGTAGAACAATGAATGAAACAGGTAGACGGTTGAAATCTTTGTATATATTGCTTCTATATAGTCTAAGAAACATGTACGCAAATCATCCAAACAGTACATTTCGCCAATTTCTTGTTCTTCAAGTTTAAGTAAACTACAATCCCCATTGTTAATCCCTTAACGGAAATTATTTGTAACTTTCGACAAGTAGAACAGTGAATGGAACAGGTAGACGGTTGAAATCTTTGTATATATTGCTTCTATATAGTATAAGAAACATATATGCAAAGCATCCAAACAGTACAATTCGCCAATTATTTGATCTTCAAGTTTAAGTGAACTACGAGCCCCATTGTTAATACTTTAACGGAAATTATTTGTAACTTGCGACAAGTAGAACAATGATTGGAACACGTAGACGGTTGAAATCTTTGTATATATTGCTTCCATATAGTCTAAGAAACATATATGCAATGCATCCAAACAGTACCATTCGCCAATTTTTTGTTCTTCAAGTTTAAGTGAACAATGAGACCCATTGTTAATCCTTTATCGGAAATTATTTGTAACTTTCGACAAGTAGATCAATGAATGGAACAGGTAGACGGTTGAAATCTTTGTATATATTGCTTCTATATAGTCTAAGAAACATATATGCAAATCATCCAAACAGTACAATTCGCCAATTATTTGATCTTCAAGTTTAAGTGAACTACGAGCCCCATTGTTAATACTTTAACGGAAATTATTTGTAAATTTCGACAAGGAGAACAATGAATGGAACAGGTAGCCGGTTGAAATCAATATATATATTACTTCTATAAAGTCTAAGAAACATATATGCAAAGCATCCAAACAGTACCATTCGCCACTTTTTTGTTCTTCAAGTTTAAGTGAACAACAAGCCCCATTGTTAATCCTTTAAAGGAAATTATTTGTAAATTTCGACAAGTAGAACAATGATTGGAACACGTAGACGGTTGAAATCTTTGTATATATTGCTTCCATATAGTCTAAGAAACATAAATGCAAAGCATCCAAACAGTACCATTTGCCAATTTTTTGTTCTTCAAGTTTAAGTGAACTACGAGCCCCATTGTTAATACTTTAACGGAAATTATTTGTAAATTTCGTCAAGTAGAACAGTGAATGGAACAGGTAGACGGTTGAAATCTTTTTATATATTGCTCCCATAAAGTCTAAGAAACATATATGCAAATCATCCAAACAGTACAATTCGCCAATTACTTGATCTTCAAGTTTAAGTGAATTACGAGCCCCATTGTTAATACTTTAACGGAAATTATTTGTAACTTGCGACATGTAGAACAATGAATGGAACAGGTAGACGGTTGAAATCAATGTATATATTGCTTCTATATAGTCTAACAAACATATATGCAAAGCATCCAAACAGTACCATTCGCCAATTTTTTGTTCTTCAAGTTTAAGTGAACAATGAGACCCATTGTTAATCCTTTATCGGAAATTATTTGTAACTTTCGACAAGTAGATCAATGAATGGAACAGGTAGACGGTTGAAATCTTTGTATATATTGCTCCCATAAAGTCTAAGAAACATATATGCAAATCATCCAAACAGTACAATTCGCCAATTATTTGATCTTCAAGTTTAAGTGAACTACGAGCCCCATTGTTAATACTTTAACGGAACTTATTTGTAACTTTCGACAAGTAGAACAATGAATGGAACAGGTAGACGGTTGAAATCAATGTATATATTGCTTCTATATAGTCTAAGAAACTTATATGCAAAGCATCCAAACCGTACCATTCGCCACTTTTTTGTTCTTCAAGTTTAAGTGAACAACGAGCCCCATTGTTAATCCTTTAAAGGAAATTATTTGTAAATTTCGACAAGTAGAACAATGATTGGAACACGTAGACGGTTGAAATCTTTGTATATATTGCTTCCATATAGTCTAAGAAACATATATGCAATGCATCCAAACAGTACCATTCGCCAATTTTTTGTTCTTCAAGTTTAAGTGAACAATGAGACCCATTGTTAATCCTTTATCGGAAATTATTTGTAACTTTCGACAAGTAGATCAATGAATGGAACAGGTAGACGGTTGAAATCTTTGTATATATTACTTCTATATAGTCTAAGAAACATATATGCAAATCATCCAAACAGTACAATTCGCCAATTATTTGATCTTCAAGTTTAAGTGAACTACGAGCCCCATTGTTAATCCTTTAAAGGAAATTATTTGTAAATTTCGGCAAGTAGAACAATGAATGGAATAGGTAGACGGTTGAAATCAATGTATATATTGCTTCTATATAGTCTAAGAAACATATATGCAAATCATCCAAACATTACAATTCGCCAATTTCTTGTTCTTCAAGTTTAAGTAAACTACAATCACCATTGTTAATCCCTTAACGGAAATTATTTGTAACTTTCGACAAGTAGAACAATGAATGGAACAGGTAGACGCTTGAAATCTTTGTATATATTGCTTCCATATAGTCTAAGAAACATATATGCAAAGCATCCAAGCAGTACCATTCGCCAATTTTTTGTTCTTCAAGTTTAAGTGAACAATGAGACCCATTGTTAATCCTTTATCGGGAATTATTTGTAACTTTCGACAAGTTGATCAATGAATGGAACAGGTAGACGGTTGAAATCTTTGTATATATTGCTTCTATATAGTATAAGAAACATATATGCAAAGCATCCAAACAGTACAATTCGCCAATTATTTGATCTTCAAGTTTAAGTGAACTACGAGCCCCATTGTTAATACTTTAACGGAAATTATTTGTAACTTGCGACAAGTAGAACAATGATTGGAACACGTAGACGGTTGAAATCTTTGTATATATTGCTTCCATATAGTCTAAGAAACATATATGCAATGCATCCAAACAGTACCATTCGCCAATTTTTTGTTCTTCAAGTTTAAGTGAACAATGAGACCCATTGTTAATCCTTTATCGGAAATTATTTGTAACTTTCGACAAGTAGATCAATGAATGGAACAGGTAGACGGTTGAAATCTTTGTATATATTGCTTCTATATAGTCTAAGAAACATATATGCAAATCATCCAAACAGTACAATTCGCCAATTATTTGATCTTCAAGTTTAAGTGAACTACGAGCCCCATTGTTAATACTTTAACGGAAATTATTTGTAAATTTCGACAAGGAGAACAATGAATGGAACAGGTAGCCGGTTGAAATCAATATATATATTACTTCTATAAAGTCTAAGAAACATATATGCAAAGCATCCAAACAGTACCATTCGCCACTTTTTTGTTCTTCAAGTTTAAGTGAACAACAAGCCCCATTGTTAATCCTTTAAAGGAAATTATTTGTAAATTTCGACAAGTAGAACAATGATTGGAACACGTAGACGGTTGAAATCTTTGTATATATTGCTTCCATATAGTCTAAGAAACATAAATGCAAAGCATCCAAACAGTACCATTTGCCAATTTTTTGTTCTTCAAGTTTAAGTGAACTACGAGCCCCATTGTTAATACTTTAACGGAAATTATTTGTAAATTTCGTCAAGTAGAACAGTGAATGGAACAGGTAGACGGTTGAAATCTTTTTATATATTGCTCCCATAAAGTCTAAGAAACATATATGCAAATCATCCAAACAGTACAATTCGCCAATTACTTGATCTTCAAGTTTAAGTGAATTACGAGCCCCATTGTTAATACTTTAACGGAAATTATTTGTAACTTGCGACATGTAGAACAATGAATGGAACAGGTAGACGGTTGAAATCAATGTATATATTGCTTCTATATAGTCTAACAAACATATATGCAAAGCATCCAAACAGTACCATTCGCCAATTTTTTGTTCTTCAAGTTTAAGTGAACAATGAGACCCATTGTTAATCCTTTATCGGAAATTATTTGTAACTTTCGACAAGTAGATCAATGAATGGAACAGGTAGACGGTTGAAATCTTTGTATATATTGCTCCCATAAAGTCTAAGAAACATATATGCAAATCATCCAAACAGTACAATTCGCCAATTATTTGATCTTCAAGTTTAAGTGAACTACGAGCCCCATTGTTAATACTTTAACGGAACTTATTTGTAACTTTCGACAAGTAGAACAATGAATGGAACAGGTAGACGGTTGAAATCAATGTATATATTGCTTCTATATAGTCTAAGAAACTTATATGCAAAGCATCCAAACCGTACCATTCGCCACTTTTTTGTTCTTCAAGTTTAAGTGAACAACGAGCCCCATTGTTAATCCTTTAAAGGAAATTATTTGTAAATTTCGACAAGTAGAACAATGATTGGAACACGTAGACGGTTGAAATCTTTGTATATATTGCTTCCATATAGTCTAAGAAACATATATGCAATGCATCCAAACAGTACCATTCGCCAATTTTTTGTTCTTCAAGTTTAAGTGAACAATGAGACCCATTGTTAATCCTTTATCGGAAATTATTTGTAACTTTCGACAAGTAGATCAATGAATGGAACAGGTAGACGGTTGAAATCTTTGTATATATTACTTCTATATAGTCTAAGAAACATATATGCAAATCATCCAAACAGTACAATTCGCCAATTATTTGATCTTCAAGTTTAAGTGAACTACGAGCCCCATTGTTAATCCTTTAAAGGAAATTATTTGTAAATTTCGGCAAGTAGAACAATGAATGGAATAGGTAGACGGTTGAAATCAATGTATATATTGCTTCTATATAGTCTAAGAAACATATATGCAAATCATCCAAACAGTACAATTCGCCAATTTCTTGTTCTTCAAGTTTAAGTAAACTACAATCACCATTGTTAATCCCTTAACGGAAATTATTTGTAACTTTCGACAAGTAGAACAATGAATGGAACAGGTAGACGCTTGAAATCTTTGTATATATTGCTTCCATATAGTCTAAGAAACATATATGCAAAGCATCCAAGCAGTACCATTCGCCAATTTTTTGTTCTTCAAGTTTAAGTGAACAATGAGACCCATTGTTAATCCTTTATCGGGAATTATTTGTAACTTTCGACAAGTTGATCAATGAATGGAACAGGTAGACGGTTGAAATCTTTGTATATATTGCTTCTATATAGTCTAAGAAACATATATGCAAATCATCCAAACAGTACAATTCGCCAATTATTTGATCTTCAAGTTTAAGTGAACTACGAGCCCCATTGTTAATACTTTAACGGAAATTATTTGTAAATTTCGACAAGGAGAACAATGAATGGAACAGGTAGCCGGTTGAAATCAATATATATATTACTTCTATAAAGTCTAAGAAACATATATGCAAAGCATCCAAACAGTACCATTCGCCACTTTTTTGTTCTTCAAGTTTAAGTGAACAACGAGCCCCATTGTTAATCCTTTAAAGGAAATTATTTGTAAATTTCGACAAGTAGAACAATGATTGGAACAGGTAGACGGTTGAAATCTTTGTATATATTGCTTCTATATAGTATAAGAAACATATATGCAAAGCATCCAAACAGTACCATTCGCCAATTTTTTGTTCTTCAAGTTTAAGTGAACTACGAGCCCCATTTTTAATACTTTAACGGAAATTATTTGTAACTTGCGACAAGTAGAACAATGAATGGAACAGGTAGCCGGTTGAAATCAATGTATATATTACTTCTATTTAGTCTAAGAAACATATATGCAAAGCATCCAAACAGTACCATTCGCAATTTTTTTGTTCTTCAAGTTTAAGTGAACTACGAGCCCCATTCTTAATACTTTAACGGATATTATTTGTAATTTGCGACAAGTAGAACAATGAATGGAACTGGTAGACTGTTGAAATCATTGTATATATTGCTTCTATATAGTCAAAGAAACATATATGCAAAGCATCCAAACAGTACAATTCGCCAATTTTTTGTTCTTTAAGTTTAAGTGAACTACGAGCCCCATTGTTAATACTTTAAAGGAAATTATTTGTAAATTTCGACAAGTAGAACAATGAATGGATCATGTAGCCGGTTGAAATCAATGTATATATTGCTTCTATTTAGTCTAAGAAACATATATGCAAAGCATCCAAACAGTACCATTCGCCAATTTTTTGTTCTTCAAGTTTAACCCTCCGTTTACGGACTTTGTAACGCCGGTGACGGTGCCGGGGTCTCGAGAGACTCACATCGATTTTCACTAATACTATTACGCGGCCGCTCGAGTCGAAACATGAGACATAACATCTCACTAATACAATCGCATGTTGTTCGTGCGGGCAAGAACATATATTCGTTGCTTGTATTCTCTACCAACTATTGAACTACTAAATTCTTAACAATAATTTTCGTGAAATCAACGATAAATGAATTGTGCAATGTTTTGTAACAATTTAAGAAATGAATATTCGAAAAGGTTTTGTGGAATATACTTTTCTAGACCCAGGCCGTTGCAATTGGGAAAGGGAATAATTTTATGACCTTTTATGACTGTTGACGAAATCGAAATGAAAGAAACACGCAGGTAATCGAACCTACGGCAGGTCATCGTGTTCAAACAAGACTTCGTCATGCATACTGACTCTTTTATATATTCTTAGTCAAGGCAGACTTGCAACGCAGTTACGAACGTTACGAACGTTGTGCTTGTACGAATTTCCACGACCAACTGATGCGACTCGAAAAGAACTGCTGGCTGCTGAGTCACTTACACACTATTGGGTAGTATCGAACACAAAATTGTAAATGTGTTTGTTATCGCTGCGAAGTCGCCGAGTGGTTTCTCAAATTACACATTTGCTAGTATGCGTGTCACTGTGCGCTAAACGCTGAGTCTATAGAGACCCCACCATCGTAAAGCGAGGGTTAAGTGAACAATGAGCCCCAATGGTTAATCCTTTATCGGTAATTATTTGTAACTTTCGACAAGTAGAACAATGAATGGAACAGGTAGACGGTTGAAATCCTTGTATATATTGCGTCTATATAATCTAAGAAACATATATGCAAAGCATCCAAACAGTACCATTCGCCAATTTTTTGGTCTTCAAGTTTAAGTGAACAGCGAGCCCCATTGATAATCATGAAATGGAAATTATTTGTAACTTTCTACAAGTAGAACAATGAATAGTACAGGTAGACGGGTGTAATCTTTCTATATATTGCTTCTAAATAGTCTAAGAAACATATATGCAAAGCATCCAAACAGTACAATTCGCCAATTTTTTGTTCTTCAAGTTTAAGTGAACTACGAGCCCCATTGTTAATACTTTAAAGGAAATTATTTGTAAATTTCGACAAGTAGAACAATGAATGGATCATGTAGACGGTTGAAATCATTGTATATATTGGTTCTATATAGCCTACGAAACATATATGCAAAGCATCCAAACAGTACAATTCGCCAATTTTTTGTTCTTCAAGTTTAAGTGAACTACGAGCCCCATTGTTAATCTTTAACGGAAATTAATTGTAACTTTCTACACGTAGAACAATGATTGGAACACACAGACGGTTGAAATCTTTGTATATATTGCTTCCATATAGTCTAAGAAACATATATGCAAAGCATCCAAACAGTACCATTCGCCAATTTCTTGTTCTTCAAGTTTAAGTGAACTACGAGCCCCATTGTTAATACTTTAACGGAAATTATTTGTAAATTGCGACAAGTAGAACAATGAATGGAACAGGTAGCCGGTTGAAATCAATGTATATATTTCTTCTATTTAGTCTAAGATACATATATGCAAAGCATCCAAACAGTACATTTCGCCAATTTATTGTTCTTCAAGTTTAAGTGAACAACGAGCCCCATTGTTAATCCTTTAAAGGAAATTATTTGTAATTTTCGACAAGTAGAACAATGAATGGAACAGGTAGACGGTTGAAATCATTGTATATATTGCTTCTATATAGTCTAAGAAACATATATGCAAAGCATCCAAATAGTACAATTCGACAATTTTTGTTCTTCAAGTTTAGTGTACAATGAGCCCCAATGGTTAATCCTTTATCGGAAATTATTTGTAATTTTCGACAAGTAGAACAATGAATGGAACAGGTAGACGGTTGAAATCTTTGTATATACTGCTTCTATATAATCTAAGAAACATATATGCAAAGCATCCAAACAGTACAATTCGACAATTATTTCATCTTCAAGTTTAAGTGAACTACGAGCCCCATTGTTAATACTTTAACGGAAATTATTTGTAACTTGCGACAAGTAGAACAATGAGTGGATCAGGTAGACGGTTGAAAGCAATGTATATATTGCTTCTATATAGTCTAAGAAACATATATGCAAAGCATCCATACAGTACCATTCGCCAATTTTTTGTTCTTCAAGTTTAAGTGAACAATGAGCCCCATTGTTAATCCTTTAAAGGAAATTATTTGTAACTTTCGACAAGTAGAACAATGAATGTAACTGGTAGACGGTTAAAATCTTCGTATATATTGCTTCTATATAGTCTAAGAAACATATATGCAAATCATCCAAACAGTACAATTCGCCAATTTATTGATCTTCAAGTTTAAGTGAACAATGAGCCCCATGGTTAATCCTTTATCGGAAATTATTTGTAACTTTCGACAAGTAGAACAATGAATGGAACAGGTAGACGGTTGAAATCTTTGTATATATTGCTTCTATATAATCTAAGAAACATATATGCAAAGCATCCAAACAGTACAATTCGCCAATTATTTCATCTTCAAGTTTAAGTGAACTACGAGCCCCAATGGTTAATCCTTTATCGGAAATTATTTGTAATTTTCGACAAGTAGAACAATGAATGGAACAGGTAGACGGTTGAAATCAATGTATATATTGCTTCTATATAGTCTAAGAAACATATATGCAAATCATCCAAACAGTACAATTCGCCAATTTTTTGTTCTTCAAGTTTAAGTGAACAATGAGCCCCATTGTTAATCCTTTATCGGAAATTATTTGTAACTTTCGACAAGTAGAACAATGAATGGAACAGGTAGACGGTTGAAATCTTTGTATATATTGCTTCTATATAATCTAAGAAACATATATGCAAAGCATCCAAACAGTACAATTCGCCAATTATTTCATCTTCAAGTTTAAGTGAACTACGAGCCCCATTGTTAATACTTTAACGGAAATTATTTGTAACTTGCGACAAGTAGAACAATGAGTGGATCAGGTAGACGGTTGAAAGCAATGTATATATTGCTTCTATATAGTCTAAGAAACATATATGCAAAGCATCCAAACAGTACCATTCGCCAATTTTTTGTTCTTCAAGTTTAAGTGAACAATGAGCCCTATTGTTAATCCTTTAAAGGAAATTATTTGTAACTTTCGACAAGTAGAGCAATGAATGGAACAGGTAGACGGTTGAAATCTTTGTATATATTGCTTCTATATAGTCTAACAAACATATATGCAAAGCATCCAAACAGTACAATTCGCCAATTTATTGTTCTTCAAGTTTAAGTGAACAACGAGCCCCATTGTTAATCCTTTAAAGGAAATTATTTGTAAATTTCGACAAGTAGAACAATGATTGGAACACGTAGACGGTTGAAATCTTTGTATATATTGCTTCCATATAGTCTAAGAAACATATATGCAAAGCATCCAAACAGTACCATTCGCCACTTTTTTGTTCTTCAAGTTTAAGTGAACAACGAGCCCCATTGTTAATCCTTTAAAGGAAATTATTTGTAAATTTCGACAAGTAGAACAATGATTGGAACACGTAGACGGTTGAAATCTTTGTATATATTGCTTCCATATAGTCTAAGAAACATAAATGCAAAGCATCCAAACAGTACCATTTGCCAATTTTTTGTTCTTCAAGTTTAAGTGAACTACGAGCCCCATTGTTAATACTTTAACGGAAATTATTTGTAAATTTCGTCAAGTAGAACAATGAATGGAACAGGTAGCCGGTTGAAATCAATGTATATATTGCTTCTATATAGTCTAAGAAACATATATGCAAAGTATCCAAACAGCACCATTCGCCAATTTTTTGTTCTTCAAGTTTAAGTGAACTACGAGCCCCATTGTTAATCCTTTATCGGAAATTATTTGTAACTTTCGACAAGTAGACCAATGAATGGAACAGGTAGACGGTTGAAATCTTTGTATATATTGCTTCTATAAAGTCTAAGAAACATATATGCAAATCATCCAAACAGTACAATTCGCCAATTACTTGATCTTCAAGTTTAAGTGAACTACGAGCCCCATTGTTAATCCTTTAAAGGAAATTATTTGTAAATTTCGACAAGTAGAACAATGATTGGAACACGTAGACGGTTGAAATCTTTGTATATATTGCTTCCATATAGTCTAAGAAACATATATGCAATGCATCCAAACAGTACCATTCGCCAATTTTTTGTTCTTCAAGTTTAAGTGAACAATGAGACCCATTGTTAATCCTTTATCGGAAATTATTTGTAACTTTCGACAAGTAGATCAATGAATGGAACAGGTAGACGGTTGAAATCTTTGTATATATTACTTCTATATAGTCTAAGAAACATATATGCAAATCATCCAAACAGTACAATTCGCCAATTATTTGATCTTCAAGTTTAAGTGAACTACGAGCCCCATTGTTAATCCTTTAAAGGAAATTATTTGTAAATTTCGGCAAGTAGAACAATGAATGGAATAGGTAGACAGTTGAAATCAATGTATATATTGCTTCTATATAGTCTAAGAAACATATATGCAAATCATCCAAACAGTACAATTCGCCAATTTCTTGTTCTTCAAGTTTAAGTAAACTACAAACCCCATTGTTAATCCCTTAACGGAAATTATTTGTAACTTTCGACAAGTAGAACAATGAATGAAACAGGTAGACGGTTGAAATCTTTGTATATATTGCTTCTATATAGTCTAAGAAACATGTACGCAAATCATCCAAACAGTACATTTCGCCAATTTCTTGTTCTTCAAGTTTAAGTAAACTACAATCCCCATTGTTAATCCCTTAACGGAAATTATTTGTAACTTTCGACAAGTAGAACAGTGAATGGAACAGGTAGACGGTTGAAATCTTTGTATATATTGCTTCTATATAGTATAAGAAACATATATGCAAAGCATCCAAACAGTACAATTCGCCAATTATTTGATCTTCAAGTTTAAGTGAACTACGAGCCCCATTGTTAATACTTTAACGGAAATTATTTGTAACTTGCGACAAGTAGAACAATGAATGGAACAGGTAGACGGTTGAAATCAATGTATATATTGCTTCTTCATAGTCTAAGAAACATATATGCAAAGCATCCAAACAGTACCATACGCCACTTTTTTGTTCTTCAAGTTTAAGTGAACAACGAGCCCCATTGTTAATCCTTTAAAGGAAATTATTTGTAAATTTCGACAAGTAGAACAATGATTGGAACACGTAGACGGTTGAAATCTTTGTATATATTGCTTCCATATAGTCTAAGAAACATGTACGCAAAGCATCCAAACAGTACAATTCGCCAATTTTTTGTTCTTCAAGTTTAAGTGAACTACGATCCCCATTGTTAATCCCTTAACGGAAATTATTTGTAACTTTCGACAAGTAGAACAGTGAATGGAACAGGTAGACGGTTGAAATCTTTGTATATATTGCTTCTATATAGTATAAGAAACATATATGCAAAGCATCCAAACAGTACAATTCGCCAATTTTTTGTTCTTCAAGTTTAAGTGAACAATGAGCCCCAATGGTTAATCCGTTATCGGAAATTATTTGTAAATTTCGGCAAGTAGAACAATGAATGGAATAGGTAGACGGTTGAATTCATTGTATATATTGCTTCTATATAGTCTAAGAAACATATATGCAAATCATCCAAACAGTACAATTCGCCAATTTCTTGTTCTTCCAGTTTAAGTAAACTACGATCCCCATTGTTAATCCCTTAACGGAAATTATTTGTAACTTTCGACAAGTAGAACAATGAATGGAACAGGTAGACGGTTGTAATCTTTGTATATATTGCTTCTATATAGTCTAAGAAACATATATGCAAATCATCCAAACAGTACAATTCGCCAATTATTTGATCTTCAAGTTTAAGTGAACTACGAGCCCCATTGTTAATATTTTAACGGAAATTATTTGTAACTTGCGACAAGTAGAACAATGAATGGAACAGGTAGACGGTTGAAATCAATGTATATATTGCTTCTATATAGTCTAAGAAACATATATGCAAAGCATCCAAACAGTACCATTCGCCAATTTTTTGTTCTTCAAGTTTAAGTGAACAATGAGCCCCATTGTTAATCCATTAACGGAAATTATTTGTAACTTTCGACAAGTAGAACAATGAATGGAACAGGTAGACGGTTGAAATCTTTGTATATATTGCTTCTATATAGTCTAAGAAACATATATGCAAAGCATCCAAACAGTACAACTCGCCAATTTTTTGTTCTTCAAGTTTAAGTGAACAATGAGCCCCAATGGTTAATCCTTTATCGGTAATTATTTGTAACTTTCGACAAGTAGAACAATGAATGGAACAGGTAGACGGTTGAAATCCTTGTATATATTGCGTCTATATAGTCTAAGAAACATATATGCAAAGCATCAAAACAGTACAATTCGCCAATTTATTGTTCTTCAAGTTTAAGAGATCAACGAGCCCCATTGTTAATCCTTTAAAGGAAATTATTTGTAAATTTCGACAAGTAGAACAATGAATGGAACAGGTAGACTGTTGAAATCATTGTATATATTGCTTCTGTATAGTCTAAGAAACATATATGCAAAGCGTCCAAACAGTACAATTCGCCAATTATTTGATCTTCAAGTTTAAGTGAACTACGAGCCCCATTGTTAATACTTTATCGGTAATTATTTGTAACTTTCGACAAGTAGAACAATGAATGGAACAGGTAGACGGTTGAAATCTTTGTATATATTGCTTCTATATACTCTAAGAAACATATATGCAAAGCATCCAAACAGTACAATTCGCCAATTTATTGTTCTTCAAGTTTCAGTGAACAACGAGCCCCATTGTTAATCCTTTAAAGGAAATTATTTGTAAATTTCGACAAGTAGAACAATGAATGGAACACGTAGACGGTTGAAATCTTTGTATATATTGCTTCCATATAGTCTAAGAAACATATATGCAAAGCGTCCAAACAGTACCATTCGCCAATTTTTTGTTCTTCAAGTTTAAGTGAACTACGAGCCCCATTGTTAATACTTTATCGGTAATTATTTGTAACTTTCGACAAGTAGAACAATGAATGGAACAGGTAGACGGTTGAAATCTTTGTATATATTGCTTCTATATACTCTAAGAAACATATATGCAAAGCATCCAAACAGTACAATTCGCCAATTTATTGTTCTTCAAGTTTCAGTGAACAACGAGCCCCATTGTTAATCCTTTAAAGGAAATTATTTGTAAATTTCGACAAGTAGAACAATGAATGGAACACGTAGACGGTTGAAATCTTTGTATATATTGCTTCCATATAGTCTAAGAAACATATATGCAAAGCATCCAAACAGTACCATTCGCCAATTTTTTGTTCTTCAAGTTTAAGTGAACAATGAGCCCCATTATTAATCCTTTATCGGAAATTATTTGTAACTTTCGACAAGGAGAACAATGAATGGAACAGGCAGACGGTTGAATTCTTTGTATATATTGCTTCTATATAGTCTAAGAAACATATATGCAAAGCATCCAAACAGTACCATTCGCCAATTTTTTGGTCTTCAAGTTTAAGTGAACAATGAGCCCCATTGTTAATCCTTTATCGGATATTATTTGTAAATTTCGACAAGTAGAACAATGAATAGAACAGGTAGACGGTTGAAATCATTGTATATATAGCTTCTATATAGTCTAAGAAACATATATGCATAGCATCCAAACAGTACAATTCGCCAATTTTTTGTTTTTCAAGTTTAAGTGAACAATGAGCCCCAATGGTTAATCCTTTATCGGAAATTACTTGTAATTTTCGACAAGTAGAACAATGAATGGAACAGGTAGACGGTTGAAATCATTGTATATATTGCTTCTATATAATCTATGAAACATATATTCAAAGCATCCAAACAGTACCATTCGCCAATTTTTTGTTCTTCAAATTTAAGTGAACTACGAGCCCCATTGTTAATCCTTTAAAGGAAATTATTTGTAAATATCGACAAGTAGAACAATGAATGGAACTGGTAGACGGTTGAAATCTTTGTATATATTGCTTCTATATAATCTAAGAAACATATCTGCAAAGCATCCAAACAGTACCATTCGCCAATTTTTTGTTCTTCAAGTTTAAGTGAACTACGAGCCCCATTGTTAATCCTTTAAAGGAAATTATTTGTAAATTTCGACAAGTAGAACAATGATTGGAACACGTAGACGGTTGAAATCTTTGTATATATTGCTTCCATATAGTCTAAGAAACATATATGCAAAGCATCCAAACAGTACCATTCGCCAATTTTTTGGTCTTCAAGTTTAAGTGAACAATGAGCCCCATTGTTAATCCTTTATCGGATATTATTTGTAACTTTCGACAAGGAGAACAATGAATGGAACAGGCAGACGGTTGAATTCTTTGTATATATTGCTTCTATATAGCCTAAGAAACATATATGCAAAGCATCCAAACAGTACCATTCGCCAATTTTTTGTTCTTCAAATTTAAGTGAACTACGAGCCCCATTGTTAATCCTTTAAAGGAAATTATTTGTAAATTTCGACAAATAGAACAATGAATGGAACAGGTAGACTGTTGAAATCTTTGTATATATTGCTTCTATATAATCTAAGAAACATATATGCAAAGCATCCAAACAGTACCATTCGCCAATTTTTTGTTGTTCAAGTTTAAGTGAACTACGAGCCCCATTGTTAATCCTTTAAAGGAAATTATTTGTAAATTTCGACAAGTAGAACAATGAATGGAACAGGTAGACTGTTGAAATCATTGTATATATTGCTTCTGTATAGTCTAAGAAACATATATGCAAAGCGTCCAAACAGTACAATTCGCCAATTATTTGATCTTCAAGTTTAAGTGAACTACGAGCCCCATTGTTAATACTTTATCGGTAATTATTTGTAACTTTCGACAAGTAGAACAATAAATGGAACAGGTAGACGATTGAAATCAATGTATATATTGCTTCTATATAGTCTAAGAAACATATATGCAAAGCATCCAAACAGTACCATTCATCAATTTTTTGTTCTTCAAGTTTAAGTGATCAACGAGCCCCATTGTTAATCCTTTAAAGGAAATTATTTGTAAATTTCGACAAGTAGAACAATGAATGGAACACGTAGACGGTTGAAATCTTTGTATATATTGCTTCCATATAGTCTAAGAAACATATACGCAAAGCATCCAAACAGTACCATTCGCCAATTTTTTGTTCTTCAAGTTTAAGTGAACAACGAGCCCCATTGTTAATCCTTTAAAGGAAATTAATTGTAAATTACGACAAGTAGAACAATGATTGGAACACGTAGACGGTTGAAATCTTTGTATATATTGCTTCTATATAGTCTAAGAAACATATATGCAAAGCATCCAAACAATACAATTCGCCAATTTTTTGTTCTTCAAGTTTAAGTGAACAATGAGCCCCAATGGTTAATCGTTTATCGGAAATTATTTGTAACTTTCGACAAGTAGAATAATGAATGGAACAGGTAGACGGTTGAAATCTTTGTATATATTGCTTCCATATGGTCTAAGAAACATGTACGCAAAGCATCCAAACAGTACAATTCGCCAATTAATTGTTCTTCAAGTTTAAGTTAACAACGAGCCCCATTGTTAATCCTTTAAAGGAAATTATGTGTAAATTTCGACAAGTAGAACAATGATTGGCACACGTAGACGGTTGAAATCTTTGTATATATTGCTTCCATATGGTCTAAGAAACATGTACGCAAAGCATCCAAACAGTACCATTCGCCAATTTTTTGGTCTTCAAGTTTAAGTGAACAATGAGCCCCAATGGTTAATCCTTTATCCGAAATTATTTGTAATTTTCGACAAGTCGAACAATGAATGGAACAGGTAGACTGTTGAAATATTTGTATATACTGCTTCTATATAATACAAGAAACATATATTCAAATCATCCAAACAGTACCATTCGCCAATTTTTTGTTCTTCAAGTTTAAGTGAACTACGAGCCCCATTGTTAATCCTTTAACGGAAATTAATTGTAACTTTCTACAAGTAGAACAATGATTGGAACACGTAGACGGTTGAAATCTTTGTATATATTGCTTCCATATAGTCTAAGAAACATGTACTCAAAGCATCCAAACAGTACCATTCGCCAATTTTTTGTTCTTCAAGTTTAAGTGAACAATGAGCCCCAATGGTTAATCCTTTATCGGAAATTATTTGTAATTTTCGACAAGTATAACAATGAATGGAAGAGGTAGAAGGTTGAAATCTTTGTATATATTGCTTCTATATAATCTAAGAAACATATATGCAAAGCATCCAAACAGTACCATTCGCCAATTTTTTGTTCTTCAAGTTTAAGTGAACAATGAGCCCCATTGTTACTCCTTTATCGGAAATTATTTGTAACTTTCGACAAGTAGAACAATGAATGGAACAGGTAGACGGTTGAAATCTTTGTATATATTGCTTCTATATAGTCTAAGAAACATATATGCAAAGCATCCAAACAGTACAATTCGCCAATTTATTGTTCTTCAAGTTTAAGTGAACAACGAGCCCCATTGTTAATCCTTTATCGGAAATTATTTGTAACTTTCGACAAGTAGAACAATGAATGGAACAGGTAGACTGTTGAAATCATTTGTATATATTGCTTCTATATAGTCTAAGAAACACATCTGCATATCATCCAAACAGTACAATTCGCCAATTATTTGATCTTTAAGTTTAAGTGAACTACGAGCCCCATTGTGAATACTTTAACGGAAATTATTTGTAACTTGCGACAAGTAGAACAATGAATGGAACAGGTAGCCGGTTGAAATCAATGTATATATTGATTCTATATAGTCTAAGAAACATATTTGCAAAGCATCCAAACAGTACCATTCGCAATTTTTTTGTTCTTCAAGTTTAAGTGAACAACGAGCCCCATTGTTAATACTTTAAAGGAAATTATTTGTAAATTTCGACAAGTAGAACAATGATTGGAACACGTAGACGGTTGAAATCTTTGTATATATTGCTTCCATATAGTGTAAGAAAGATGTACGCAAAGCATCCAAACAGTACCATCCGCCAATTTTTTGTTCTTCACGTTTAAGTGAACAATGAGCCCCAATGGTTAATCCTTTATCGGAAATTATTTGTAATTTTCGACAAGTAGAACAATGAATGAAACAGGTAGACGGTCGAAATCTTTGTATATATTGCTTCTATATAATCTAAGAAACATATATGCAAAGCATCCAAACAGTACCATTCGCCAATTTTTTGTTCTTCAAGTTTAAGTGAACAACGAGCGCCATTGATAATCATGAAACGGAAATTATTTGTAACTTTCTACAAGTAGAACAATGAATGGAACAGGTAGACGGTTGAAATCTTTGTATACATTGCTTCTATATAATCTAAGAAACATATATTCAAAGCTTCCAAACAGTACCATTCGCCAATTTTTTGTTCTTCAAGTTTAAGTGAACTACGAGCCCCATTGTTAATCCTTTAACGGAAATTAATTGTAACTTTCTACAAGTAGAACAATGATTGGAACACGTAGACGGTTGAAATCTTTGTATATATTGCTTCCATATAGTCTAAGAAACATGTACTCAAAGCATCCAAACAGTACCATTCGCCAATTTTTTGTTCTTCAAGTTTAAGTGAACAATGAGCCCCAATGGTTAATCCTTTATCGGAAATTATTTGTAATTTTCGACAAGTATAACAATGAATGGAAGAGGTAGAAGGTTGAAATCTTTGTATATATTGCTTCTATATAATCTAAGAAACATATATGCAAAGCATCCAAACAGTACCATTCGCCAATTTTTTGTTCTTCAAGTTTAAGTGAACAATGAGCCCCATTGTTACTCCTTTATCGGAAATTATTTGTAACTTTCGACAAGTAGAACAATGAATGGAACAGGTAGACGGTTGAAATCTTTGTATATATTGCTTCTATATAGTCTAAGAAACATATATGCAAAGCATCCAAACAGTACAATTCGCCAATTTATTGTTCTTCAAGTTTAAGTGAACAACGAGCCCCATTGTTATTCCTTTATCGGAAATTATTTGTAACTTTCGACAAGTAGAACAATGAATGGAACAGGTAGACTGTTGAAATCATTTGTATATATTGCTTCTATATAGTCTAAGAAACATATCTGCATATCATCCAAACAGTACAATTCGCCAATTATTTGATCTTCAAGTTTAAGTGAACTACGAGCCCCATTGTTAATACTTTAACGGAAATTATTTGTAACTTGCGACAAGTAGAACAATGAATGGAACAGGTAGCCGGTTGAAATCAATGTATATATTGCTTCTATATAGTCTAAGAAACATATTTGCAAAGCATCCAAACAGTACCATTCGCAATTTTTTTGTTCTTCAAGTTTAAGTGAACAACGAGCCCCATTGTTAATACTTTAAAGGAAATTATTTGTAAATTTCGACAAGTAGAACAATGATTGGAACACGTAGACGGTTGAAATCTTTGTATATATTGCTTCCATATAGTGTAAGAAAGATGTACGCAAAGCATCCAAACAGTACCATCCGCCAATTTTTTGTTCTTCAAGTTTAAGTGAACAATCAGCCCCAATGGTTAATCCTTTATCGGAAATTATTTGTAATTTTCGACAAGTAGAACAATGAATGAAACAGGTAGACGGTCGAAATCTTTGTATATATTGCTTCTATATAATCAAAGAAACATATATGCAAAGCATCCAAACAGTACCATTCGCCAATTTTTTGTTCTTCAAGTTTAAGTGAACAACGAGCGCCATTGATAATCATGAAACGGAAATTATTTGTAACTTTCTACAAGTAGAACAATGAATGGAACAGGTAGACTGTTGAAATCATTTGTATATATTGCTTCTATATAGTCTAAGAAACATATCTGCATATCATCCAAACAGTACAATTCGCCAATTATTTGATCTTCAAGTTTAAGTGAACTACGAGCCCCATTGTTAATACTTTAACGGAAATTATTTGTAACTTGCGACAAGTAGAACAATGAATGGAACAGGTAGCCGGTTGAAATCAATGTATATATTGCTTCTATATAGTCTAAGAAACATATTTGCAAAGCATCCAAACAGTACCATTCGCAATTTTTTTGTTCTTCAAGTTTAAGTGAACAACGAGCCCCATTGTTAATACTTTAAAGGAAATTATTTGTAAATTTCGACAAGTAGAACAATGATTGGAACACGTAGACGGTTGAAATCTTTGTATATATTGCTTCCATATAGTGTAAGAAAGATGTACGCAAAGCATCCAAACAGTACCATCCGCCAATTTTTTGTTCTTCAAGTTTAAGTGAACAATGAGCCCCAATGGTTAATCCTTTATCGGAAATTATTTGTAATTTTCGACAAGTAGAACAATGAATGAAACAGGTAGACGGTCGAAATCTTTGTATATATTGCTTCTATATAATCTAAGAAACATATATGCAAAGCATCCAAACAGTACCATTCGCCAATTTTTTGTTCTTCAAGTTTAAGTGAACAACGAGCGCCATTGATAATCATGAAACGGAAATTATTTGTAACTTTCTACAAGTAGAACAATGAATGGAACAGGTAGACTGTTGAAACCATTGTATATATTGCTTCTATATAGTCTAAGAAACATATATGCAAAGCGTCCAAACAGTACAATTCGCCAATTATTTGATCTTCAAGTTTAAGTGAACTACGAGCCCCATTGTTAATACTTTAACGGAAATTATTTGTAACTTGCGACAAGTAGAACAATGAATGGAACAGGTAGCCGGTTGAAATCAATGTATATATTGCTTCTATATAGTCTAAGAAACATATTTGCAAAGCATCCAAACAGTACCATTCGCAATTTTTTTGTTCTTCAAGTTTAAGTGAACAACGAGCCCCATTGTTAATACTTTAAAGGAAATTATTTGTAAATTTCGACAAGTAGAACAATGATTGGAACACGTAGACGGTTGAAATCTTTGTATATATTGCTTCCATATGGTCTAAGAAACATGTACGCAAAGCATCCAAACAGTACCATTCGCCAATTTTTTGTTGTTCAAGTTTAAGTGAACAATGAGCCCCAATGGTTAATCCTTTATCGGAAATTATTTGTAATTTTCGACAAGTAGAACAATGAATGGAACAGGTAGACGGTTGAAATCTTTGTATATATTGCTTCTATATAATCTAAGAAACATATATGCAAAGCATCCAAACAGTACCATTCGCCAATTTTTTGTTCTTCAAGTTTAAGTGAACAACGAGCCCCATTGATAATCATGAAACGGAAATTATTTGTAACTTTCTACAAGTAGAACAATGAATAGAACAGGTAGACGGTTGAAATATTTGTATATGTTGCTTCTATATAGTCTAACAAACCTATATGCAAAGCATCTATACAGTAACAATCGCCAATTTTTTGATCTTCAAGTTTAAGTGAACAATGAGCCCCATTATTAATCCTTTATCGGAAATTATTTGTAACTTTCGACAAGGAGAACAATGAATGGAACAGGCAGACGGTTGAATTCTTTGTATATATTGCTTCTATATAGTCTAAGAAACATATATGCAAAGCATCCAAACAGTACCATTCGCCAATTTTTTGGTCTTCAAGTTTAAGTGAACAATGAGCCCCATTGTTAATCCTTTATCGGATATTATTTGTAAATTTCGACAAGTAGAACAATGAATAGAACAGGTAGACGGTTGAAATCATTGTATATATAGCTTCTATATAGTCTAAGAAACATATATGCATAGCATCCAAACAGTACAATTCGCCAATTTTTTGTTTTTCAAGTTTAAGTGAACAATGAGCCCCAATGGTTAATCCTTTATCGGAAATTACTTGTAATTTTCGACAAGTAGAACAATGAATGGAACAGGTAGACGGTTGAAATCATTGTATATATTGCTTCTATATAATCTATGAAACATATATTCAAAGCATCCAAACAGTACCATTCGCCAATTTTTTGTTCTTCAAATTTAAGTGAACTACGAGCCCCATTGTTAATCCTTTAAAGGAAATTATTTGTAAATATCGACAAGTAGAACAATGAATGGAACTGGTAGACGGTTGAAATCTTTGTATATATTGCTTCTATATAATCTAAGAAACATATCTGCAAAGCATCCAAACAGTACCATTCGCCAATTTTTTGTTCTTCAAGTTTAAGTGAACTACGAGCCCCATTGTTAATCCTTTAAAGGAAATTATTTGTAAATTTCGACAAGTAGAACAATGATTGGAACACGTAGACGGTTGAAATCTTTGTATATATTGCTTCCATATAGTCTAAGAAACATATATGCAAAGCATCCAAACAGTACCATTCGCCAATTTTTTGTTCTTCAAGTTTAAGTGAACAATGAGCCCCATTGTTAATCCTTTATCGGAAATTATTTGTAACTTTCGACAAGGAGAACAATGAATGGAACAGGCAGACGGTTGAAATCTTTGTATATATTGCTTCTATATAGTCTAAGAAACATATATGCAAAGCATCCAAACAGTACCATTCGCCAATTTTTTGGTCTTCAAGTTTAAGTGAACAATGAGCCCCATTGTTAATCCTTTATCGGATATTATTTGTAACTTTCGACAAGGAGAACAATGAATGGAACAGGCAGACGGTTGAATTCTTTGTATATATTGCTTCTATATAGCCTAAGAAACATATATGCAAAGCATCCAAACAGTACCATTCGCCAATTTTTTGTTCTTCAAATTTAAGTGAACTACGAGCCCCATTGTTAATCCTTTAAAGGAAATTATTTGTAAATTTCGACAAATAGAACAATGAATGGAACAGGTAGACTGTTGAAATCTTTGTATATATTGCTTCTATATAATCTAAGAAACATATATGCAATGCATCCAAACAGTACCATTCGCCAATTTTTTGTTGTTCAAGTTTAAGTGAACTACGAGCCCCATTGTTAATCCTTTAAAGGAAATTATTTGTAAATTTCGACAAGTAGAACAATGAATGGAACAGGTAGACTGTTGAAATCATTGTATATATTGCTTCTGTATAGTCTAAGAAACATATATGCAAAGCGTCCAAACAGTACAATTCGCCAATTATTTGATATTCAAGTTTAAGTGAACTACGAGCCCCATTGTTAATACTTTATCGGTAATTATTTGTAACTTTCGACAAGTAGAACAATAAATGGAACAGGTAGACGATTGAAATCAATGTATATATTGCTTCTATATAGTCTAAGAAACATATATGCAAAGCATCCAAACAGTACCATTCATCAATTTTTTGTTCTTCAAGTTTAAGTGATCAACGAGCCCCATTGTTAATCCTTTAAAGGAAATTATTTGTAAATTTCGACAAGTAGAACAATGAATGGAACACGTAGACGGTTGAAATCTTTGTATATATTGCTTCCATATAGTCTAAGAAACATATACGCAAAGCATCCAAACAGTACCATTCGCCAATTTTTTGTTCTTCAAGTTTAAGTGAACAACGAGCCCCATTGTTAATTCTTTAAAGGAAATTAATTGTAAATTACGACAAGTAGAACAATGATTGGAACACGTAGACGGTTGAAATCTTTGTATATATTGCTTCTATATAGTCTAAGAAACATATATGCAAAGCATCCAAACAATACAATTCGCCAATTTTTTGTTCTTCAAGTTTAAGTGAACAATGAGCCCCAATGGTTAATCGTTTATCGGAAATTATTTGTAACTTTCGACAAGTAGAATAATGAATGGAACAGGTAGACGGTTGAAATCTTTGTATATAATGCTTCTATATAGTCTAAGAAACATATATGCAAAGCATCCAAACAGTACAATTCGCCAATTTTTTGTTGTTCAAGTTTAAGTGAACTACGAGCCCCATTGTTAATCCTTTAAAGGAAATTATTTGTAAATTTCGACAAGTAGAACAATAAATGGAACAGGTAGACGATTCAAATCAATGTATATATTGCTTCTATATAGTCTAAGAAACATATATGCAAAGCATCCAAACAGTACCATTCATCAATTTTTTGTTCTTCAAGTTTAAGTGATCAACGAGCCCCATTGTTAATCCTTTAAAGGAAATTATTTGTAAATTTCGACAAGTAGAACAATGAATGGAACACGTAGACGGTTGAAATCTTTGTATATATTGCTTCCATATAGTCTAAGAAACATATACGCAAAGCATCCAAACAGTACCATTCGCCAATTTTTTGTTCTTCAAGTTTAAGTGAACAACGAGCCCCATTGTTAATCCTTTAAAGGAAATTAATTGTAAATTACGACAAGTAGAACAATGATTGGAACACGTAGACGGTTGAAATCTTTGTATATATTGCTTCTATATAGTCTAAGAAACATATATGCAAAGCATCCAAACAATACAATTCGCCAATTTTTTGTTCTTCAAGTTTAAGTGAACAATGAGCCCCAATGGTTAATCGTTTATCGGAAATTATTTGTAACTTTCGACAAGTAGAATAATGAATGGAACAGGTAGACGGTTGAAATCTTTGTATATATTGCTTCCATATGGTCTAAGAAACATGTACGCAAAGCATCCAAACAGTACAATTCGCCAATTTATTGTTCTTCAAGTTTAAGTTAACAACGAGCCCCATTGTTAATCCTTTAAAGGAAATTATGTGTAAATTTCGACAAGTAGAACAATGATTGGCACACGTAGACGGTTGAAATCTTTGTATATATTGCTTCCATATGGTCTAAGAAACATGTACGCAAAGCATCCAAACAGTACCATTCGCCAATTTTTTGGTCTTCAAGTTTAAGTGAACAATGAGCCCCAATGGTTAATCCTTTATCCGAAATTATTTGTAATTTTCGACAAGTCGAACAATGAATGGAACAGGTAGACTGTTGAAATATTTGTATATACTGCTTCTATATAATACAAGAAACATATATTCAAAGCATCCAAACAGTACCATTCGCCAATTTTTTGTTCTTCAAGTTTAAGTGAACTACGAGCCCCATTGTTAATCCTTTAACGGAAATTAATTGTAACTTTCTACAAGTAGAACAATGATTGGAACACGTAGACGGTTGAAATCTTTGTATATATTGCTTCCATATAGTGTAAGAAAGATGTACGCAAAGCATCCAAACAGTACCATCCGCCAATTTTTTGTTCTTCAAGTTTAAGTGAACAATGAGCCCCAATGGTTAATCCTTTATCGGAAATTATTTGTAATTTTCGATAAGTAGAACAATGAATGAAACAGGTAGACGGTCGAAATCTTTGTATATATTGCTTCTATATAATCTAAGAAACATATAGGCAAAGCATCCAAACAGTACCATTCGCGAATTTTTTGTTCTTCAAGTTTAAGTGAACAACGAGCGCCATTGATAATCATGAAACGGAAATTATTTGTAACTTTCTACAAGTAGAACAATGAATGGAACAGGTAGAAGGTTGAAATCTTTGTATACATTGCTTCTATATAATCTAAGAAACATATATTCAAAGCTTCCAAACAGTACCATTCGCCAATTTTTTGTTCTTCAAGTTTAAGTGAACTACGAGCCCCATTGTTAATCCTTTAACGGAAATTAATTGTAACTTTCTACAAGTAGAACAATGATTGGAACACGTAGACGGTTGAAATCTTTGTATATATTGCTTCCATATAGTCTAAGAAACATGTACTCAAAGCATCCAAACAGTACCATTCGCCAATTTTTTGTTCTTCAAGTTTAAGTGAACAATGAGCCCCAATGGTTAATCCTTTATCGGAAATTATTTGTAATTTTCGACAAGTATAACAATGAATGGAAGAGGTAGAAGGTTGAAATCTTTGTATATATTGCTTCTATATAATCTAAGAAACATATATGCAAAGCATCCAAACAGTACCATTCGCCAATTTTTTGTTCTTCAAGTTTAAGTGAACAATGAGCCCCATTGTTACTCCTTTATCGGAAATTATTTGTAACTTTCGACAAGTGGAACAATGAATGGAACAGGTAGACGGTTGAAATCTTTGTATATATTGCTTCTATATAGTCTAAGAAACATATATGCAAAGCATCCAAACAGTACAATTCGCCAATTTATTGTTCTTCAAGTTTAAGTGAACAACGAGCCCCATTGTTAATCCTTTATCGGAAATTATTTGTAACTTTCGACAAGTAGAACAATGAATGGAACAGGTAGACTGTTGAAATCATTTGTATATATTGCTTCTATATAGTCTAAGAAACACATCTGCATATCATCCAAACAGTACAATTCGCCAATTATTTGATCTTTAAGTTTAAGTGAACTACGAGCCCCATTGTGAATACTTTAACGGAAATTATTTGTAACTTGCGACAAGTAGAACAATGAATGGAACAGGTAGCCGGTTGAAATCAATGTATATATTGATTCTATATAGTCTAAGAAACATATTTGCAAAGCATCCAAACAGTACCATTCGCAATTTTTTTGTTCTTCAAGTTTAAGTGAACAACGAGCCCCATTGTTAATACTTTAAAGGAAATTATTTGTAAATTTCGACAAGTAGAACAATGATTGGAACACGTAGACGGTTGAAATCTTTGTATATATTGCTTCCATATAGTGTAAGAAAGATGTACGCAAAGCATCCAAACAGTACCATCCGCCAATTTTTTGTTCTTCACGTTTAAGTGAACAATGAGCCCCAATGGTTAATCCTTTATCGGAAATTATTTGTAATTTTCGACAAGTAGAACAATGAATGAAACAGGTAGACGGTCGAAATCTTTGTATATATTGCTTCTATATAATCTAAGAAACATATATGCAAAGCATCCAAACAGTACCATTCGCCAATTTTTTGTTCTTCAAGTTTAAGTGAACAACGAGCGCCATTGATAATCATGAAACGGAAATTATTTGTAACTTTCTACAAGTAGAACAATGAATGGAACAGGTAGACGGTTGAAATCTTTGTATACATTGCTTCTATATAATCTAAGAAACATATATTCAAAGCTTCCAAACAGTACCATTCGCCAATTTTTTGTTCTTCAAGTTTAAGTGAACTACGAGCCCCATTGTTAATCCTTTAACGGAAATTAATTGTAACTTTCTACAAGTAGAACAATGATAGGAACACGTAGACGGTTGAAATCTTTGTATATATTGCTTCCATATAGTCTAAGAAACATGTACTCAAAGCATCCAAACAGTACCATTCGCCAATTTTTTGTTCTTCAAGTTTAAGTGAACAATGAGCCCCAATGGTTAATCCTTTATCGGAAATTATTTGTAATTTTCGACAAGTATAACAATGAATGGAAGAGGTAGAAGGTTGAAATCTTTGTATATATTGCTTCTATATAATCTAAGAAACATATATGCAAAGCATCCAAACAGTACCATTCGCCAATTTTTTGTTCTTCAAGTTTAAGTGAACAATGAGCCCCATTGTTACTCCTTTATCGGAAATTATTTGTAACTTTCGACAAGTAGAACAATGAATGGAACAGGTAGACGGTTGAAATCTTTGTATATATTGCTTCTATATAGTCTAAGAAACATATATGCAAAGCATCCAAACAGTACAATTCGCCAATTTATTGTTCTTCAAGTTTAAGTGAACAACGAGCCCCATTGTTATTCCTTTATCGGAAATTATTTGTAACTTTCGACAAGTAGAACAATGAATGGAACAGGTAGACTGTTGAAATCATTTGTATATATTGCTTCTATATAGTCTAAGAAACATATCTGCATATCATCCAAACAGTACAATTCGCCAATTATTTGATCTTCAAGTTTAAGTGAACTACGAGCCCCATTGTTAATACTTTAACGGAAATTATTTGTAACTTGCGACAAGTAGAACAATGAATGGAACAGGTAGCCGGTTGAAATCAATGTATATATTGCTTCTATATAGTCTAAGAAACATATTTGCAAAGCATCCAAACAGTACCATTCGCAATTTTTTTGTTCTTCAAGTTTAAGTGAACAACGAGCCCCATTGTTAATACTTTAAAGGAAATTATTTGTAAATTTCGACAAGTAGAACAATGATTGGAACACGTAGACGGTTGAAATCTTTGTATATATTGCTTCCATATAGTGTAAGAAAGATGTACGCAAAGCATCCAAACAGTACCATCCGCCAATTTTTTGTTCTTCAAGTTTAAGTGAACAATCAGCCCCAATGGTTAATCCTTTATCGGAAATTATTTGTAATTTTCGACAAGTAGAACAATGAATGAAACAGGTAGACGGTCGAAATCTTTGTATATATTGCTTCTATATAATCAAAGAAACATATATGCAAAGCATCCAAACAGTACCATTCGCCAATTTTTTGTTCTTCAAGTTTAAGTGAACAACGAGCGCCATTGATAATCATGAAACGGAAATTATTTGTAACTTTCTACAAGTAGAACAATGAATGGAACAGGTAGACTGTTGAAATCATTTGTATATATTGCTTCTATATAGTCTAAGAAACATATCTGCATATCATCCAAACAGTACAATTCGCCAATTATTTGATCTTCAAGTTTAAGTGAACTACGAGCCCCATTGTTAATACTTTAACGGAAATTATTTGTAACTTGCGACAAGTAGAACAATGAATGGAACAGGTAGCCGGTTGAAATCAATGTATATATTGCTTCTATATAGTCTAAGAAACATATTTGCAAAGCATCCAAACAGTACCATTCGCAATTTTTTTGTTCTTCAAGTTTAAGTGAACAACGAGCCCCATTGTTAATACTTTAAAGGAAATTATTTGTAAATTTCGACAAGTAGAACAATGATTGGAACACGTAGACGGTTGAAATCTTTGTATATATTGCTTCCATATAGTGTAAGAAAGATGTACGCAAAGCATCCAAACAGTACCATCCGCCAATTTTTTGTTCTTCAAGTTTAAGTGAACAATGAGCCCCAATGGTTAATCCTTTATCGGAAATTATTTGTAATTTTCGACAAGTAGAACAATGAATGAAACAGGTAGACGGTCGAAATCTTTGTATATATTGCTTCTATATAATCTAAGAAACATATATGCAAAGCATCCAAACAGTACCATTCGCCAATTTTTTGTTCTTCAAGTTTAAGTGAACAACGAGCGCCATTGATAATCATGAAACGGAAATTATTTGTAACTTTCTACAAGTAGAACAATGAATGGAACAGGTAGACTGTTGAAACCATTGTATATATTGCTTCTATATAGTCTAAGAAACATATATGCAAAGCGTCCAAACAGTACAATTCGCCAATTATTTGATCTTCAAGTTTAAGTGAACTACGAGCCCCATTGTTAATACTTTAACGGAAATTATTTGTAACTTGCGACAAGTAGAACAATGAATGGAACAGGTAGCCGGTTGAAATCAATGTATATATTGATTCTATATAGTCTAAGAAACATATTTGCAAAGCATCCAAACAGTACCATTCGCAATTTTTTTGTTCTTCAAGTTTAAGTGAACAACGAGCCCCATTGTTAATACTTTAAAGGAAATTATTTGTAAATTTCGACAAGTAGAACAATGATTGGAACACGTAGACGGTTGAAATCTTTGTATATATTGCTTCCATATAGTGTAAGAAAGATGTACGCAAAGCATCCAAACAGTACCATCCGCCAATTTTTTGTTCTTCACGTTTAAGTGAACAATGAGCCCCAATGGTTAATCCTTTATCGGAAATTATTTGTAATTTTCGACAAGTAGAACAATGAATGAAACAGGTAGACGGTCGAAATCTTTGTATATATTGCTTCTATATAATCTAAGAAACATATATGCAAAGCATCCAAACAGTACCATTCGCCAATTTTTTGTTCTTCAAGTTTAAGTGAACAACGAGCGCCATTGATAATCATGAAACGGAAATTATTTGTAACTTTCTACAAGTAGAACAATGAATGGAACAGGTAGACGGTTGAAATCTTTGTATACATTGCTTCTATATAATCTAAGAAACATATATTCAAAGCTTCCAAACAGTACCATTCGCCAATTTTTTGTTCTTCAAGTTTAAGTGAACTACGAGCCCCATTGTTAATCCTTTAACGGAAATTAATTGTAACTTTCTACAAGTAGAACAATGATAGGAACACGTAGACGGTTGAAATCTTTGTATATATTGCTTCCATATAGTCTAAGAAACATGTACTCAAAGCATCCAAACAGTACCATTCGCCAATTTTTTGTTCTTCAAGTTTAAGTGAACAATGAGCCCCAATGGTTAATCCTTTATCGGAAATTATTTGTAATTTTCGACAAGTATAACAATGAATGGAAGAGGTAGAAGGTTGAAATCTTTGTATATATTGCTTCTATATAATCTAAGAAACATATATGCAAAGCATCCAAACAGTACCATTCGCCAATTTTTTGTTCTTCAAGTTTAAGTGAACAATGAGCCCCATTGTTACTCCTTTATCGGAAATTATTTGTAACTTTCGACAAGTAGAACAATGAATGGAACAGGTAGACGGTTGAAATCTTTGTATATATTGCTTCTATATAGTCTAAGAAACATATATGCAAAGCATCCAAACAGTACAATTCGCCAATTTATTGTTCTTCAAGTTTAAGTGAACAACGAGCCCCATTGTTATTCCTTTATCGGAAATTATTTGTAACTTTCGACAAGTAGAACAATGAATGGAACAGGTAGACTGTTGAAATCATTTGTATATATTGCTTCTATATAGTCTAAGAAACATATCTGCATATCATCCAAACAGTACAATTCGCCAATTATTTGATCTTCAAGTTTAAGTGAACTACGAGCCCCATTGTTAATACTTTAACGGAAATTATTTGTAACTTGCGACAAGTAGAACAATGAATGGAACAGGTAGCCGGTTGAAATCAATGTATATATTGCTTCTATATAGTCTAAGAAACATATTTGCAAAGCATCCAAACAGTACCATTCGCAATTTTTTTGTTCTTCAAGTTTAAGTGAACAACGAGCCCCATTGTTAATACTTTAAAGGAAATTATTTGTAAATTTCGACAAGTAGAACAATGATTGGAACACGTAGACGGTTGAAATCTTTGTATATATTGCTTCCATATAGTGTAAGAAAGATGTACGCAAAGCATCCAAACAGTACCATCCGCCAATTTTTTGTTCTTCAAGTTTAAGTGAACAATCAGCCCCAATGGTTAATCCTTTATCGGAAATTATTTGTAATTTTCGACAAGTAGAACAATGAATGAAACAGGTAGACGGTCGAAATCTTTGTATATATTGCTTCTATATAATCAAAGAAACATATATGCAAAGCATCCAAACAGTACCATTCGCCAATTTTTTGTTCTTCAAGTTTAAGTGAACAACGAGCGCCATTGATAATCATGAAACGGAAATTATTTGTAACTTTCTACAAGTAGAACAATGAATGGAACAGGTAGACTGTTGAAATCATTTGTATATATTGCTTCTATATAGTCTAAGAAACATATCTGCATATCATCCAAACAGTACAATTCGCCAATTATTTGATCTTCAAGTTTAAGTGAACTACGAGCCCCATTGTTAATACTTTAACGGAAATTATTTGTAACTTGCGACAAGTAGAACAATGAATGGAACAGGTAGCCGGTTGAAATCAATGTATATATTGCTTCTATATAGTCTAAGAAACATATTTGCAAAGCATCCAAACAGTACCATTCGCAATTTTTTTGTTCTTCAAGTTTAAGTGAACAACGAGCCCCATTGTTAATACTTTAAAGGAAATTATTTGTAAATTTCGACAAGTAGAACAATGATTGGAACACGTAGACGGTTGAAATCTTTGTATATATTGCTTCCATATAGTGTAAGAAAGATGTACGCAAAGCATCCAAACAGTACCATCCGCCAATTTTTTGTTCTTCAAGTTTAAGTGAACAATGAGCCCCAATGGTTAATCCTTTATCGGAAATTATTTGTAATTTTCGACAAGTAGAACAATGAATGAAACAGGTAGACGGTCGAAATCTTTGTATATATTGCTTCTATATAATCTAAGAAACATATATGCAAAGCATCCAAACAGTACCATTCGCCAATTTTTTGTTCTTCAAGTTTAAGTGAACAACGAGCGCCATTGATAATCATGAAACGGAAATTATTTGTAACTTTCTACAAGTAGAACAATGAATGGAACAGGTAGACTGTTGAAACCATTGTATATATTGCTTCTATATAGTCTAAGAAACATATATGCAAAGCGTCCAAACAGTACAATTCGCCAATTATTTGATCTTCAAGTTTAAGTGAACTACGAGCCCCATTGTTAATACTTTAACGGAAATTATTTGTAACTTGCGACAAGTAGAACAATGAATGGAACAGGTAGCCGGTTGAAATCAATGTATATATTGCTTCTATATAGTCTAAGAAACATATTTGCAAAGCATCCAAACAGTACCATTCGCAATTTTTTTGTTCTTCAAGTTTAAGTGAACAACGAGCCCCATTGTTAATACTTTAAAGGAAATTATTTGTAAATTTCGACAAGTAGAACAATGATTGGAACACGTAGACGGTTGAAATCTTTGTATATATTGCTTCCATATGGTCTAAGAAACATGTACGCAAAGCATCCAAACAGTACCATTCGCCAATTTTTTGGTCTTCAAGTTTAAGTGAACAATGAGCCCCAATGGTTAATCCTTTATCCGAAATTATTTGTAATTTTCGACAAGTCGAACAATGAATGGAACAGGTAGACTGTTGAAATCATTGTATATATAGCTTCTATATAGTCTAAGAAACATATATGCATAGCATCCAAACAGTACAATTCGTCAATTTTTTGTTTTTCAAGTTTAAGTGAACAATGAGCCCCAATGGTTAATCCTTTATCGGAAATTACTTGTAATTTTCGACAAGTAGAACAATGAATGGAACAGGTAGACGGTTGAAATCATTGTATATATTGCTTCTATATAATCTATGAAACATATATTCAAAGCATCCAAACAGTACCATTCGCCAATTTTTTGTTCTTCAAATTTAAGTGAACTACGAGCCCCATTGTTAATCCTTTAAAGGAAATTATTTGTAAATATCGACAAGTAGAACAATGAATGGAACTGGTAGACGGTTGAAATCTTTGTATATATTGCTTCTATATAATCTAAGAAACATATCTGCAAAGCATCCAAACAGTACCATTCGCCAATTTTTTGTTCTTCAAGTTTAAGTGAACTACGAGCCCCATTGTTAATCCTTTAAAGGAAATTATTTGTAAATTTCGACAAGTAGAACAATGATTGGAACACGTAGACGGTTGAAATCTTTGTATATATTGCTTCCATATAGTCTAAGAAACATATATGCAAAGCATCCAAACAGTACCATTCGCCAATTTTTTGTTCTTCAAGTTTAAGTGAACAATGAGCCCCATTGTTAATCCTTTATCGGAAATTATTTGTAACTTTCGACAAGGAGAACAATGAATGGAACAGGCAGACGGTTGAAATCTTTGTATATATTGCTTCTATATAGTCTAAGAAACATATATGCAAAGCATCCAAACAGTACCATTCGCCAATTTTTTGGTCTTCAAGTTTAAGTGAACAATGAGCCCCACTGTTAATCCTTTATCGGATATTATTTGTAACTTTCGACAAGGAGAACAATGAATGGAACAGGCAGACGGTTGAATTCTTTGTATATATTGCTTCTATATAGCCTAAGAAACATATATGCAAAGCATCCAAACAGTACCATTCGCCAATTTTTTGTTCTTCAAATTTAAGTGAACTACGAGCCCCATTGTTAATCCTTTAAAGGAAATTATTTGTAAATTTCGACAAATAGAACAATGAATGGAACAGGTAGACTGTTGAAATCTTTGTATATATTGCTTCTATATAATCTAAGAAACATATATGCAAAGCATCCAAACAGTACCATTCGCCAATTTTTTGTTGTTCAAGTTTAAGTGAACTACGAGCCCCATTGTTAATCCTTTAAAGGAAATTATTTGTAAATTTCGACAAGTAGAACAATGAATGGAACAGGTAGACTGTTGAAATCATTGTATATATTGCTTCTGTATAGTCTAAGAAACATATATGCAAAGCGTCCAAACAGTACAATTCGCCAATTATTTGATCTTCAAGTTTAAGTGAACTACGAGCCCCATTGTTAATACTTTATCGGTAATTATTTGTAACTTTCGACAAGTAGAACAATAAATGGAACAGGTAGACGATTGAAATCAATGTATATATTGCTTCTATATAGTCTAAGAAACATATATGCAAAGCATCCAAACAGTACCATTCATCAATTTTTTGTTCTTCAAGTTTAAGTGATCAACGAGCCCCATTGTTAATCCTTTAAAGGAAATTATTTGTAAATTTCGACAAGTAGAACAATGAATGGAACACGTAGACGGTTGAAATCTTTGTATATATTGCTTCCATATAGTCTAAGAAACATATACGCAAAGCATCCAAACAGTACCAATCGCCAATTTTTTGTTCTTCAAGTTTAAGTGAACAACGAGCCCCATTGTTAATCCTTTAAAGGAAATTAATTGTAAATTACGACAAGTAGAACAATGATTGGAACACGTAGACGGTTGAAATCTTTGTATATATTGCTTCTATATAGTCTAAGAAACATATATGCAAAGCATCCAAACAATACAATTCGCCAATTTTTTGTTCTTCAAGTTTAAGTGAACAATGAGCCCCAATGGTTAATCGTTTATCGGAAATTATTTGTAACTTTCGACAAGTAGAATAATGAATGGAACAGGTAGACGGTTGAAATCTTTGTATATAATGCTTCTATATAGTCTAAGAAACATATATGCAAAGCATCCAAACAGTACAATTCGCCAATTTATTGTTCTTCAAGTTTAAGTGAACAACGAGCCCCATTGTTAATCCTTTAAAGGAAATTAATTGTAAATTACGACAAGTAGAACAATGATTGGAACACGTAGACGGTTGAAATCTTTGTATATATTGCTTCCATATGGTCTAAGAAACATGTACGCAAAGCATCCAAACAGTACAATTCGCCAATTTATTGTTCTTCAAGTTTAAGTTAACAACGAGCCCCATTGTTAATCCTTTAAAGGAAATTATGTGTAAATTTCGACAAGTAGAACAATGATTGGCACACGTAGACGGTTGAAATCTTTGTATATATTGCTTCCATATGGTCTAAGAAACATGTACGCAAAGCATCCAAACAGTACCATTCGCCAATTTTTTGGTCTTCAAGTTTAAGTGAACAATGAGACCCAATGGTTAATCCTTTATCCGAAATTATTTGTAATTTTCGACAAGTCGAACAATGAATGGAACAGGTAGACTGTTGAAATATTTGTATATACTGCTTCTATATAATACAAGAAACATATATTCAAAGCATCCAAACAGTACCATTCGCCAATTTTTTGTACTTCAAGTTTAAGTGAACTACGAGCCCCATTGTTAATCCTTTAACGGAAATTAATTGTAACTTTCTACAAGTAGAACAATGATTGGAACACGTAGACGGTTGAAATCTTTGTATATATTGCTTCCATATAGTGTAAGAAAGATGTACGCAAAGCATCCAAACAGTACCATCCGCCAATTTTTTGTTCTTCAAGTTTAAGTGAACAATGAGCCCCAATGGTTAATCCTTTATCGGAAATTATTTGTAATTTTCGATAAGTAGAACAATGAATGAAACAGGTAGACGATCGAAATCTTTGTATATATTGCTTCTATATAATCTAAGAAACATATATGCAAAGCATCGGAACAGTACCATTCGCGAATTTTTTGTTCTTCAAGTTTAAGTGAACAACGAGCGCCATTGATAATCATGAAACGGAAATTATTTGTAACTTTCTACAAGTAGAACAATGAATGGAACAGGTAGACGGTTGAAATCTTTGTATACATTGCTTCTATATAATCTAAGAAACATATATTCAAAGCTTCCAAACAGTACCATTCGCCAATTTTTTGTTCTTCAAGTTTAAGTGAACTACGAGCCCCATTGTTAATCCTTTAACGGAAATTAATTGTAACTTTCTACAAGTAGAACAATGATTGGAACACGTAGACGGTTGAAATCTTTGTATATATTGCTTCCATATAGTCTAAGAAACATGTACTCAAAGCATCCAAACAGTACCATTCGCCAATTTTTTGTTCTTCAAGTTTAAGTGAACAATGAGCCCCAATGGTTAATCCTTTATCGGAAATTATTTGTAATTTTCGACAAGTATAACAATGAATGGAAGAGGTAGAAGGTTGAAATCTTTGTATATATTGCTTCTATATAATCTAAGAAACATATATGCAAAGCATCCAAACAGTACCATTCGCCAATTTTTTGTTCTTCAAGTTTAAGTGAACAATGAGCCCCATTGTTACTCCTTTATCGGAAATTATTTGTAACTTTCGACAAGTAGAACAATGAATGGAACAGGTAGACGGTTGAAATCTTTGTATATATTGCTTCTATATAGTCTAAGAAACATATATGCAAAGCATCCAAACAGTACAATTCGCCAATTTATTGTTCTTCAAGTTTAAGTGAACAACGAGCCCCATTGTTAATCCTTTATCGGAAATTATTTATAACTTTCGACAAGTAGAACAATGAATGGAACAGGTAGACTGTTGAAATCATTTGTATATATTGCTTCTATATAGTCTAAGAAACACATCTGCATATCATCCAAACAGTACAATTCGCCAATTATTTGATCTTCAAGTTTAAGTGAACTACGAGCCCCATTGTGAATACTTTAACGGAAATTATTTGTAACTTGCGACAAGTAGAACAATGAATGGAACAGGTAGCCGGTTGAAATCAATGTATATATTGATTCTATATAGTCTAAGAAACATATTTGCAAAGCATCCAAACAGTACCATTCGCAATTTTTTTGTTCTTCAAGTTTAAGTGAACAACGAGCCCCATTGTTAATACTTTAAAGGAAATTATTTGTAAATTTCGACAAGTAGAACAATGATTGGAACACGTAGACGGTTGAAATCTTTGTATATATTGCTTCCATATAGTGTAAGAAAGATGTACGCAAAGCATCCAAACAGTACCATCCGCCAATTTTTTGTTCTTCACGTTTAAGTGAACAATGAGCCCCAATGGTTAATCCTTTATCGGAAATTATTTGTAATTTTCGACAAGTAGAACAATGAATGAAACAGGTAGACGGTCGAAATCTTTGTATATATTGCTTCTATATAATCTAAGAAACATATATGCAAAGCATCCAAACAGTACCATTCGCCAATTTTTTGTTCTTCAAGTTTAAGTGAACAACGAGCGCCATTGATAATCATGAAACGGAAATTATTTGTAACTTTCTACAAGTAGAACAATGAATGGAACAGGTAGACGGTTGAAATCTTTGTATACATTGCTTCTATATAATCTAAGAAACATATATTCAAAGCTTCCAAACAGTACCATTCGCCAATTTTTTGTTCTTCAAGTTTAAGTGAACTACGAGCCCCATTGTTAATCCTTTAACGGAAATTAATTGTAACTTTCTACAAGTAGAACAATGATTGGAACACGTAGACGGTTGAAATCTTTGTATATATTGCTTCCATATAGTCTAAGAAACATGTACTCAAAGCATCCAAACAGTACCATTCGCCAATTTTTTGTTCTTCAAGTTTAAGTGAACAATGAGCCCCAATGGTTAATCCTTTATCGGAAATTATTTGTAATTTTCGACAAGTATAACAATGAATGGAAGAGGTAGAAGGTTGAAATCTTTGTATATATTGCTTCTATATAATCTAAGAAACATATATGCAAAGCATCCAAACAGTACCATTCGCCAATTTTTTGTTCTTCAAGTTTAAGTGAACAATGAGCCCCATTGTTACTCCTTTATCGGAAATTATTTGTAACTTTCGACAAGTAGAACAATGAATGGAACAGGTAGACGGTTGAAATCTTTGTATATATTGCTTCTATATAGTCTAAGAAACATATATGCAAAGCATCCAAACAGTACAATTCGCCAATTTATTGTTCTTCAAGTTTAAGTGAACAACGAGCCCCATTGTTATTCCTTTATCGGAAATTATTTGTAACTTTCGACAAGTAGAACAATGAATGTAACAGGTAGACTGTTGAAATCATTTGTATATATTGCTTCTATATAGTCTAAGAAACATATCTGCATATCATCCAAACAGTACAATTCGCCAATTATTTGATCTTCAAGTTTAAGTGAACTACGAGCCCCATTGTTAATACTTTAACGGAAATTATTTGTAACTTGCGACAAGTAGAACAATGAATGGAACAGGTAGCCGGTTGAAATCAATGTATATATTGCTTCTATATAGTCTAAGAAACATATTTGCAAAGCATCCAAACAGTACCATTCGCAATTTTTTTGTTCTTCAAGTTTAAGTGAACAACGAGCCCCATTGTTAATACTTTAAAGGAAATTATTTGTAAATTTCGACAAGTAGAACAATGATTGGAACACGTAGACGGTTGAAATCTTTGTATATATTGCTTCCATATAGTGTAAGAAAGATGTACGCAAAGCATCCAAACAGTACCATCCGCCAATTTTTTGTTCTTCAAGTTTAAGTGAACAATGAGCCCCAATGGTTAATCCTTTATCGGAAATTATTTGTAATTTTCGACAAGTAGAACAATGAATGAAACAGGTAGACGGTCGAAATCTTTGTATATATTGCTTCTATATAATCAAAGAAACATATATGCAAAGCATCCAAACAGTACCATTCGCCAATTTTTTGTTCTTCAAGTTTAAGTGAACAATGAGCCCCAATGGTTAATCCTTTATCGGAAATTATTTGTAATTTTCGACAAGTAGAACAATGAATGAAACAGGTAGACGGTCGAAATCTTTGTATATATTGCTTCTATATAATCTAAGAAACATATATGCAAAGCATCCAAACAGTACCATTCGCCAATTTTTTGGTCTTCAAGTTTAAGTGAACAATGAGCCCCATTGTTAATCCTTTATCGGATATTATTTGTAACTTTCGACAAGGAGAACAATGAATGGAACAGGCAGACGGTTGAATTCTTTGTATATATTGCTTCTATATAGCCTAAGAAACATATATGCAAAGCATCCAAACAGTACCATTCGCCAATTTTTTGTTCTTCAAATTTAAGTGAACTACGAGCCCCATTGTTAATCCTTTAAAGGAAATTATTTGTAAATTTCGACAAATAGAACAATGAATGGAACAGGTAGACTGTTGAAATCTTTGTATATATTGCTTCTATATAATCTAAGAAACATATATGCAAAGCATCCAAACAGTACCATTCGCCAATTTTTTGTTGTTCAAGTTTAAGTGAACTACGAGCCCCATTGTTAATCCTTTAAAGGAAATTATTTGTAAATTTCGACAAGTAGAACAATGAATGGAACAGGTAGACTGTTGAAATCATTGTATATATTGCTTCTGTATAGTCTAAGAAACATATATGCAAAGCGTCCAAACAGTACAATTCGCCAATTATTTGATCTTCAAGTTTAAGTGAACTACGAGCCCCATTGTTAATACTTTATCGGTAATTATTTGTAACTTTCGACAAGTAGAACAATAAATGGAACAGGTAGACGATTGAAATCAATGTATATATTGCTTCTATATACTCTAAGAAACATATATGCAAAGCATCCAAACAGTACAATTCGCCAATTTATTGTTCTTCAAGTTTCAGTGAACAACGAGCCCCATTGTTAATCCTTTAAAGGAAATTATTTGTAGATTTCGACAAGTAGAACAATGAATGGAACACGTAGACGGTTGAAATCTTTGTATATATTGCTTCCATATAGTCTAAGAAACATATATGCAAAGCATCCAAACAGTACCATTCGCCAATTTTTTGTTCTTCAAGTTTAAGTGAACAATGAGCCCCATTATTAATCCTTTATCGGAAATTATTTGTAACTTTCGACAAGGAGAACAATGAATGGAACAGGCAGACGGTTGAATTCTTTGTATATATTGCTTCTATATAGTCTAAGAAACATATATGCAAAGCATCCAAACAGTACCATTCGCCAATTTTTTGGTCTTCAAGTTTAAGTGAACAATGAGCCCCATTGTTAATCCTTTATCGGATATTATTTGTAAATTTCGACAAGTAGAACAATGAATAGAACAGGTAGACGGTTGAAATCATTGTATATATAGCTTCTATATAGTCTAAGAAACATATATGCATAGCATCCAAACAGTACAATTCGCCAATTTTTTGTTTTTCAAGTTTAAGTGAACAATGAGCCCCAATGGTTAATCCTTTATCGGAAATTACTTGTAATTTTCGACAAGTAGAACAATGAATGGAACAGGTAGACGGTTGAAATCATTGTATATATTGCTTCTATATAATCTATGAAACATATATTCAAAGCATCCAAACAGTACCATTCGCCAATTTTTTGTTCTTCAAATTTAAGTGAACTACGAGCCCCATTGTTAATCCTTTAAAGGAAATTATTTGTAAATATCGACAAGTAGAACAATGAATGGAACTGGTAGACGGTTGAAATCTTTGTATATATTGCTTCTATATAATCTAAGAAACATATCTGCAAAGCATCCAAACAGTACCATTCGCCAATTTTTTGTTCTTCAAGTTTAAGTGAACTACGAGCCCCATTGTTAATCCTTTAAAGGAAATTATTTGTAAATTTCGACAAGTAGAACAATGATTGGAACACGTAGACGGTTGAAATCTTTGTATATATTGCTTCCATATAGTCTAAGAAACATATATGCAAAGCATCCAAACAGTACCATTCGCCAATTTTTTGTTCTTCAAGTTTAAGTGAACAATGAGCCCCATTGTTAATCCTTTATCGGAAATTATTTGTAACTTTCGACAAGGAGAACAATGAATGGAACAGGCAGACGGTTGAAATCTTTGTATATATTGCTTCTATATAGTCTAAGAAACATATATGCAAAGCATCCAAACAGTACCATTCGCCAATTTTTTGGTCTTCAAGTTTAAGTGAACAATGAGCCCCATTGTTAATCCTTTATCGGATATTATTTGTAACTTTCGACAAGGAGAACAATGAATGGAACAGGCAGACGGTTGAATTCTTTGTATATATTGCTTCTATATAGCCTAAGAAACATATATGCAAAGCATCCAAACAGTACCATTCGCCAATTTTTTGTTCTTCAAATTTAAGTGAACTACGAGCCCCATTGTAAATCCTTTAAAGGAAATTATTTGTAAATTTCGACAAATAGAACAATGAATGGAACAGGTAGACTGTTGAAATCTTTGTATATATTGCTTCTATATAATCTAAGAAACATATATGCAATGCATCCAAACAGTACCATTCGCCAATTTTTTGTTGTTCAAGTTTAAGTGAACTACGAGCCCCATTGTTAATCCTTTAAAGGAAATTATTTGTAAATTTCGACAAGTAGAACAATGAATGGAACAGGTAGACTGTTGAAATCATTGTATATATTGCTTCTGTATAGTCTAAGAAACATATATGCAAAGCGTCCAAACAGTACAATTCGCCAATTATTTGATATTCAAGTTTAAGTGAACTACGAGCCCCATTGTTAATACTTTATCGGTAATTATTTGTAACTTTCGACAAGTAGAACAATAAATGGAACAGGTAGACGATTGAAATCAATGTATATATTGCTTCTATATAGTCTAAGAAACATATATGCAAAGCATCCAAACAGTACCATTCATCAATTTTTTGTTCTTCAAGTTTAAGTGATCAACGAGCCCCATTGTTAATCCTTTAAAGGAAATTATTTGTAAATTTCGACAAGTAGAACAATGAATGGAACACGTAGACGGTTGAAATCTTTGTATATATTGCTTCCATATAGTCTAAGAAACATATACGCAAAGCATCCAAACAGTACCATTCGCCAATTTTTTGTTCTTCAAGTTTAAGTGAACAACGAGCCCCATTGTTAATCCTTTAAAGGAAATTAATTGTAAATTACGACAAGTAGAACAATGATTGGAACACGTAGACGGTTGAAATCTTTGTATATATTGCTTCTATATAGTCTAAGAAACATATATGCAAAGCATCCAAACAATACAATTCGCCAATTTTTTGTTCTTCAAGTTTAAGTGAACAATGAGCCCCAATGGTTAATCGTTTATCGGAAATTATTTGTAACTTTCGACAAGTAGAATAATGAATGGAACAGGTAGACGGTTGAAATCTTTGTATATAATGCTTCTATATAGTCTAAGAAACATATATGCAAAGCATCCAAACAGTACAATTCGCCAATTTTTTGTTGTTCAAGTTTAAGTGAACTACGAGCCCCATTGTTAATCCTTTAAAGGAAATTATTTGTAAATTTCGACAAGTAGAACAATAAATGGAACAGGTAGACGATTCAAATCAATGTATATATTGCTTCTATATAGTCTAAGAAACATATATGCAAAGCATCCAAACAGTACCATTCATCAATTTTTTGTTCTTCAAGTTTAAGTGATCAACGAGCCCCATTGTTAATCCTTTAAAGGAAATTATTTGTAAATTTCGACAAGTAGAACAATGAATGGAACACGTAGACGGTTGAAATCTTTGTATATATTGCTTCCATATAGTCTAAGAAACATATACGCAAAGCATCCAAACAGTACCATTCGCCAATTTTTTGTTCTTCAAGTTTAAGTGAACAACGAGCCCCATTGTTAATCCTTTAAAGGAAATTAATTGTAAATTACGACAAGTAGAACAATGATTGGAACACGTAGACGGTTGAAATCTTTGTATATATTGCTTCTATATAGTCTAAGAAACATATATGCAAAGCATCCAAACAATACAATTCGCCAATTTTTTGTTCTTCAAGTTTAAGTGAACAATGAGCCCCAATGGTTAATCGTTTATCGGAAATTATTTGTAACTTTCGACAAGTAGAATAATGAATGGAACAGGTAGACGGTTGAAATCTTTGTATATATTGCTTCCATATGGTCTAAGAAACATGTACGCAAAGCATCCAAACAGTACAATTCGCCAATTTATTGTTCTTCAAGTTTAAGTTAACAACGAGCCCCATTGTTAATCCTTTAAAGGAAATTATGTGTAAATTTCGACAAGTAGAACAATGATTGGCACACGTAGACGGTTGAAATCTTTGTATATATTGCTTCCATATGGTCTAAGAAACATGTACGCAAAGCATCCAAACAGTACCATTCGCCAATTTTTTGGTCTTCAAGTTTAAGTGAACAATGAGCCCCAATGGTTAATCCTTTATCCGAAATTATTTGTAATTTTCGACAAGTCGAACAATGAATGGAACAGGTAGACTGTTGAAATATTTGTATATACTGCTTCTATATAATACAAGAAACATATATTCAAAGCATCCAAACAGTACCATTCGCCAATTTTTTGTTCTTCAAGTTTAAGTGAACTACGAGCCCCATTGTTAATCCTTTAACGGAAATTAATTGTAACTTTCTACAAGTAGAACAATGATTGGAACACGTAGACGGTTGAAATCTTTGTATATATTGCTTCCATATAGTGTAAGAAAGATGTACGCAAAGCATCCAAACAGTACCATCCGCCAATTTTTTGTTCTTCAAGTTTAAGTGAACAATGAGCCCCAATGGTTAATCCTTTATCGGAAATTATTTGTAATTTTCGATAAGTAGAACAATGAATGAAACAGGTAGACGGTCGAAATCTTTGTATATATTGCTTCTATATAATCTAAGAAACATATAGGCAAAGCATCCAAACAGTACCATTCGCGAATTTTTTGTTCTTCAAGTTTAAGTGAACAACGAGCGCCATTGATAATCATGAAACGGAAATTATTTGTAACTTTCTACAAGTAGAACAATGAATGGAACAGGTAGAAGGTTGAAATCTTTGTATACATTGCTTCTATATAATCTAAGAAACATATATTCAAAGCTTCCAAACAGTACCATTCGCCAATTTTTTGTTCTTCAAGTTTAAGTGAACTACGAGCCCCATTGTTAATCCTTTAACGGAAATTAATTGTAACTTTCTACAAGTAGAACAATGATTGGAACACGTAGACGGTTGAAATCTTTGTATATATTGCTTCCATATAGTCTAAGAAACATGTACTCAAAGCATCCAAACAGTACCATTCGCCAATTTTTTGTTCTTCAAGTTTAAGTGAACAATGAGCCCCAATGGTTAATCCTTTATCGGAAATTATTTGTAATTTTCGACAAGTATAACAATGAATGGAAGAGGTAGAAGGTTGAAATCTTTGTATATATTGCTTCTATATAATCTAAGAAACATATATGCAAAGCATCCAAACAGTACCATTCGCCAATTTTTTGTTCTTCAAGTTTAAGTGAACAATGAGCGCCATTGTTACTCCTTTATCGGAAATTATTTGTAACTTTCGACAAGTAGAACAATGAATGGAACAGGTAGACGGTTGAAATCTTCGTATATATTGCTTCTATATAGTCTAAGAAACATATATGCAAAGCATCCAAACAGTACAATTCGCCAATTTATTGTTCTTCAAGTTTAAGTGAACAACGAGCCCCATTGTTAATCCTTTATCGGAAATTATTTGTAACTTTCGACAAGTAGAACAATGAATGGAACAGGTAGACTGTTGAAATCATTTGTATATATTGCTTCTATATAGTCTAAGAAACACATCTGCATATCATCCAAACAGTACAATTCGCCAATTATTTGATCTTTAAGTTTAAGTGAACTACGAGCCCCATTGTGAATACTTTAACGGAAATTATTTGTAACTTGCGACAAGTAGAACAATGAATGGAACAGGTAGCCGGTTGAAATCAATGTATATATTGATTCTATATAGTCTAAGAAACATATTTGCAAAGCATCCAAACAGTACCATTCGCAATTTTTTTGTTCTTCAAGTTTAAGTGAACAACGAGCCCCATTGTTAATACTTTAAAGGAAATTATTTGTAAATTTCGACAAGTAGAACAATGATTGGAACACGTAGACGGTTGAAATCTTTGTATATATTGCTTCCATATAGTGTAAGAAAGATGTACGCAAAGCATCCAAACAGTACCATCCGCCAATTTTTTGTTCTTCACGTTTAAGTGAACAATGAGCCCCAATGGTTAATCCTTTATCGGAAATTATTTGTAATTTTCGACAAGTAGAACAATGAATGAAACAGGTAGACGGTCGAAATCTTTGTATATATTGCTTCTATATAATCTAAGAAACATATATGCAAAGCATCCAAACAGTACCATTCGCCAATTTTTTGTTCTTCAAGTTTAAGTGAACAACGAGCGCCATTGATAATCATGAAACGGAAATTATTTGTAACTTTCTACAAGTAGAACAATGAATGGAACAGGTAGACGGTTGAAATCTTTGTATACATTGCTTCTATATAATCTAAGAAACATATATTCAAAGCTTCCAAACAGTACCATTCGCCAATTTTTTGTTCTTCAAGTTTAAGTGAACTACGAGCCCCATTGTTAATCCTTTAACGGAAATTAATTGTAACTTTCTACAAGTAGAACAATGATTGGAACACGTAGACGGTTGAAATCTTTGTATATATTGCTTCCATATAGTCTAAGAAACATGTACTCAAAGCATCCAAACAGTACCATTCGCCAATTTTTTGTTCTTCAAGTTTAAGTGAACAATGAGCCCCAATGGTTAATCCTTTATCGGAAATTATTTGTAATTTTCGACAAGTATAACAATGAATGGAAGAGGTAGAAGGTTGAAATCTTTGTATATATTGCTTCTATATAATCTAAGAAACATATATGCAAAGCATCCAAACAGTACCATTCGCCAATTTTTTGTTCTTCAAGTTTAAGTGAACAATGAGCCCCATTGTTACTCCTTTATCGGAAATTATTTGTAACTTTCGACAAGTAGAACAATGAATGGAACAGGTAGACGGTTGAAATCTTTGTATATATTGCTTCTATATAGTCTAAGAAACATATATGCAAAGCATCCAAACAGTACAATTCGCCAATTTATTGTTCTTCAAGTTTAAGTGAACAACGAGCCCCATTGTTATTCCTTTATCGGAAATTATTTGTAACTTTCGACAAGTAGAACAATGAATGGAACAGGTAGACTGTTGAAATCATTTGTATATATTGCTTCTATATAGTCTAAGAAACATATCTGCATATCATCCAAACAGTACAATTCGCCAATTATTTGATCTTCAAGTTTAAGTGAACTACGAGCCCCATTGTTAATACTTTAACGGAAATTATTTGTAACTTGCGACAAGTAGAACAATGAATGGAACAGGTAGCCGGTTGAAATCAATGTATATATTGCTTCTATATAGTCTAAGAAACATATTTGCAAAGCATCCAAACAGTACCATTCGCAATTTTTTTGTTCTTCAAGTTTAAGTGAACAACGAGCCCCATTGTTAATACTTTAAAGGAAATTATTTGTAAATTTCGACAAGTAGAACAATGATTGGAACACGTAGACGGTTGAAATCTTTGTATATATTGCTTCCATATAGTGTAAGAAAGATGTACGCAAAGCATCCAAACAGTACCATCCGCCAATTTTTTGTTCTTCAAGTTTAAGTGAACAATCAGCCCCAATGGTTAATCCTTTATCGGAAATTATTTGTAATTTTCGACAAGTAGAACAATGAATGAAACAGGTAGACGGTCGAAATCTTTGTATATATTGCTTCTATATAATCAAAGAAACATATATGCAAAGCATCCAAACAGTACCATTCGCCAATTTTTTGTTCTTCAAGTTTAAGTGAACAACGAGCGCCATTGATAATCATGAAACGGAAATTATTTGTAACTTTCTACAAGTAGAACAATGAATGGAACAGGTAGACTGTTGAAATCATTTGTATATATTGCTTCTATATAGTCTAAGAAACATATCTGCATATCATCCAAACAGTACAATTCGCCAATTATTTGATCTTCAAGTTTAAGTGAACTACGAGCCCCATTGTTAATACTTTAACGGAAATTATTTGTAACTTGCGACAAGTAGAACAATGAATGGAACAGGTAGCCGGTTGAAATCAATGTATATATTGCTTCTATATAGTCTAAGAAACATATTTGCAAAGCATCCAAACAGTACCATCCGCCAATTTTTTGTTCTTCAAGTTTAAGTGAACAATGAGCCCCAATGGTTAATCCTTTATCGGAAATTATTTGTAATTTTCGACAAGTAGAACAATGAATGAAACAGGTAGACGGTCGAAATCTTTGTATATATTGCTTCTATATAATCTAAGAAACATATATGCAAAGCATCCAAACAGTACCATTCGCCAATTTTTTGGTCTTCAAGTTTAAGTGAACAATGAGCCCCATTGTTAATCCTTTATCGGATATTATTTGTAAATTTCGACAAGTAGAACAATGAATAGAACAGGTAGACGGTTGAAATCATTGTATATATAGCTTCTATATAGTCTAAGAAACATATATGCATAGCATCCAAACAGTACAATTCGCCAATTTTTTGTTTTTCAAGTTTAAGTGAACAATGAGCCCCAATGGTTAATCCTTTATCGGAAATTACTTGTAATTTTCGACAAGTAGAACAATGAATGGAACAGGTAGACGGTTGAAATCATTGTATATATTGCTTCTATATAATCTATGAAACATATATTCAAAGCATCCAAACAGTACCATTCGCCAATTTTTTGTTCTTCAAATTTAAGTGAACTACGAGCCCCATTGTTAATCCTTTAAAGGAAATTATTTGTAAATATCGACAAGTAGAACAATGAATGGAACTGGTAGACGGTTGAAATCTTTGTATATATTGCTTCTATATAATCTAAGAAACATATCTGCAAAGCATCCAAACAGTACCATTCGCCAATTTTTTGTTCTTCAAGTTTAAGTGAACTACGAGCCCCATTGTTAATCCTTTAAAGGAAATTATTTGTAAATTTCGACAAGTAGAACAATGATTGGAACACGTAGACGGTTGAAATCTTTGTATATATTGCTTCCATATAGTCTAAGAAACATATATGCAAAGCATCCAAACAGTACCATTCGCCAATTTTTTGTTCTTCAAGTTTAAGTGAACAATGAGCCCCATTGTTAATCCTTTATCGGAAATTATTTGTAACTTTCGACAAGGAGAACAATGAATGGAACAGGCAGACGGTTGAAATCTTTGTATATATTGCTTCTATATAGTCTAAGAAACATATATGCAAAGCATCCAAACAGTACCATTCGCCAATTTTTTGGTCTTCAAGTTTAAGTGAACAATGAGCCCCATTGTTAATCCTTTATCGGATATTATTTGTAACTTTCGACAAGGAGAACAATGAATGGAACAGGCAGACGGTTGAATTCTTTGTATATATTGCTTCTATATAGCCTAAGAAACATATATGCAAAGCATCCAAACAGTACCATTCGCCAATTTTTTGTTCTTCAAATTTAAGTGAACTACGAGCCCCATTGTTAATCCTTTAAAGGAAATTATTTGTAAATTTCGACAAATAGAACAATGAATGGAACAGGTAGACTGTTGAAATCTTTGTATATATTGCTTCTATATAATCTAAGAAACATATATGCAATGCATCCAAACAGTACCATTCGCCAATTTTTTGTTGTTCAAGTTTAAGTGAACTACGAGCCCCATTGTTAATCCTTTAAAGGAAATTATTTGTAAATTTCGACAAGTAGAACAATGAATGGAACAGGTAGACTGTTGAAATCATTGTATATATTGCTTCTGTATAGTCTAAGAAACATATATGCAAAGCGTCCAAACAGTACAATTCGCCAATTATTTGATATTCAAGTTTAAGTGAACTACGAGCCCCATTGTTAATACTTTATCGGTAATTATTTGTAACTTTCGACAAGTAGAACAATAAATGGAACAGGTAGACGATTGAAATCAATGTATATATTGCTTCTATATAGTCTAAGAAACATATATGCAAAGCATCCAAACAGTACCATTCATCAATTTTTTGTTCTTCAAGTTTAAGTGATCAACGAGCCCCATTGTTAATCCTTTAAAGGAAATTATTTGTAAATTTCGACAAGTAGAACAATGAATGGAACACGTAGACGGTTGAAATCTTTGTATATATTGCTTCCATATAGTCTAAGAAACATATACGCAAAGCATCCAAACAGTACCATTCGCCAATTTTTTGTTCTTCAAGTTTAAGTGAACAACGAGCCCCATTGTTAATCCTTTAAAGGAAATTAATTGTAAATTACGACAAGTAGAACAATGATTGGAACACGTAGACGGTTGAAATCTTTGTATATATTGCTTCTATATAGTCTAAGAAACATATATGCAAAGCATCCAAACAATACAATTCGCCAATTTTTTGTTCTTCAAGTTTAAGTGAACAATGAGCCCCAATGGTTAATCGTTTATCGGAAATTATTTGTAACTTTCGACAAGTAGAATAATGAATGGAACAGGTAGACGGTTGAAATCTTTGTATATAATGCTTCTATATAGTCTAAGAAACATATATGCAAAGCATCCAAACAGTACAATTCGCCAATTTTTTGTTGTTCAAGTTTAAGTGAACTACGAGCCCCATTGTTAATCCTTTAAAGGAAATTATTTGTAAATTTCGACAAGTAGAACAATAAATGGAACAGGTAGACGATTCAAATCAATGTATATATTGCTTCTATATAGTCTAAGAAACATATATGCAAAGCATCCAAACAGTACCATTCATCAATTTTTTGTTCTTCAAGTTTAAGTGATCAACGAGCCCCATTGTTAATCCTTTAAAGGAAATTATTTGTAAATTTCGACAAGTAGAACAATGAATGGAACACGTAGACGGTTGAAATCTTTGTATATATTGCTTCCATATAGTCTAAGAAACATATACGCAAAGCATCCAAACAGTACCATTCGCCAATTTTTTGTTCTTCAAGTTTAAGTGAACAACGAGCCCCATTGTTAATCCTTTAAAGGAAATTAATTGTAAATTACGACAAGTAGAACAATGATTGGAACACGTAGACGGTTGAAATCTTTGTATATATTGCTTCTATATAGTCTAAGAAACATATATGCAAAGCATCCAAACAATACAATTCGCCAATTTTTTGTTCTTCAAGTTTAAGTGAACAATGAGCCCCAATGGTTAATCGTTTATCGGAAATTATTTGTAACTTTCGACAAGTAGAATAATGAATGGAACAGGTAGACGGTTGAAATCTTTGTATATATTGCTTCCATATGGTCTAAGAAACATGTACGCAAAGCATCCAAACAGTACAATTCGCCAATTTATTGTTCTTCAAGTTTAAGTTAACAACGAGCCCCATTGTTAATCCTTTAAAGGAAATTATGTGTAAATTTCGACAAGTAGAACAATGATTGGCACACGTAGACGGTTGAAATCTTTGTATATATTGCTTCCACATGGTCTAAGAAACATGTACGCAAAGCATCCAAACAGTACCATTCGCCAATTTTTTGGTCTTCAAGTTTAAGTGAACAATGAGCCCCAATGGTTAATCCTTTATCCGAAATTATTTGTAATTTTCGACAAGTCGAACAATGAATGGAACAGGTAGACTGTTGAAATATTTGTATATACTGCTTCTATATAATACAAGAAACATATATTCAAAGCATCCAAACAGTACCATTCGCCAATTTTTTGTTCTTCAAGTTTAAGTGAACTACGAGCCCCATTGTTAATCCTTTAACGGAAATTAATTGTAACTTTCTACAAGTAGAACAATGATTGGAACACGTAGACGGTTGAAATCTTTGTATATATTGCTTCCATATAGTGTAAGAAAGATGTACGCAAAGCATCCAAACAGTACCATCCGCCAATTTTTTGTTCTTCAAGTTTAAGTGAACAATGAGCCCCAATGGTTAATCCTTTATCGGAAATTATTTGTAATTTTCGATAAGTAGAACAATGAATGAAACAGGTAGACGGTCGAAATCTTTGTATATATTGCTTCTATATAATCTAAGAAACATATAGGCAAAGCATCCAAACAGTACCATTCGCGAATTTTTTGTTCTTCAAGTTTAAGTGAACAACGAGCGCCATTGATAATCATGAAACGGAAATTATTTGTAACTTTCTACAAGTAGAACAATGAATGGAACAGGTAGAAGGTTGAAATCTTTGTATACATTGCTTCTATATAATCTAAGAAACATATATTCAAAGCTTCCAAACAGTACCATTCGCCAATTTTTTGTTCTTCAAGTTTAAGTGAACTACGAGCCCCATTGTTAATCCTTTAACGGAAATTAATTGTAACTTTCTACAAGTAGAACAATGATTGGAACACGTAGACGGTTGAAATCTTTGTATATATTGCTTCCATATAGTCTAAGAAACATGTACTCAAAGCATCCAAACAGTACCATTCGCCAATTTTTTGTTCTTCAAGTTTAAGTGAACAATGAGCCCCAATGGTTAATCCTTTATCGGAAATTATTTGTAATTTTCGACAAGTATAACAATGAATGGAAGAGGTAGAAGGTTGAAATCTTTGTATATATTGCTTCTATATAATCTAAGAAACATATATGCAAAGCATCCAAACAGTACCATTCGCCAATTTTTTGTTCTTCAAGTTTAAGTGAACAATGAGCCCCATTGTTACTCCTTTATCGGAAATTATTTGTAACTTTCGACAAGTAGAACAATGAATGGAACAGGTAGACGGTTGAAATCTTTGTATATATTGCTTCTATATAGTCTAAGAAACATATATGCAAAGCATCCAAACAGTACAATTCGCCAATTTATTGTTCTTCAAGTTTAAGTGAACAACGAGCCCCATTGTTAATCCTTTATCGGAAATTATTTGTAACTTTCGACAAGTAGAACAATGAATGGAACAGGTAGACTGTTGAAATCATTTGTATATATTGCTTCTATATAGTCTAAGAAACACATCTGCATATCATCCAAACAGTACAATTCGCCAATTATTTGATCTTTAAGTTTAAGTGAACTACGAGCCCCATTGTGAATACTTTAACGGAAATTATTTGTAACTTGCGACAAGTAGAACAATGAATGGAACAGGTAGCCGGTTGAAATCAATGTATATATTGATTCTATATAGTCTAAGAAACATATTTGCAAAGCATCCAAACAGTACCATTCGCAATTTTTTTGTTCTTCAAGTTTAAGTGAACAACGAGCCCCATTGTTAATACTTTAAAGGAAATTATTTGTAAATTTCGACAAGTAGAACAATGATTGGAACACGTAGACGGTTGAAATCTTTGTATATATTGCTTCCATATAGTGTAAGAAAGATGTACGCAAAGCATCCAAACAGTACCATCCGCCAATTTTTTGTTCTTCACGTTTAAGTGAACAATGAGCCCCAATGGTTAATCCTTTATCGGAAATTATTTGTAATTTTCGACAAGTAGAACAATGAATGAAACAGGTAGACGGTCGAAATCTTTGTATATATTGCTTCTATATAATCTAAGAAACATATATGCAAAGCATCCAAACAGTACCATTCGCCAATTTTTTGTTCTTCAAGTTTAAGTGAACAACGAGCGCCATTGATAATCATGAAACGGAAATTATTTGTAACTTTCTACAAGTAGAACAATGAATGGAACAGGTAGACGGTTGAAATCTTTGTATACATTGCTTCTATATAATCTAAGAAACATATATTCAAAGCTTCCAAACAGTACCATTCGCCAATTTTTTGTTCTTCAAGTTTAAGTGAACTACGAGCCCCATTGTTAATCCTTTAACGGAAATTAATTGTAACTTTCTACAAGTAGAACAATGATTGGAACACGTAGACGGTTGAAATCTTTGTATATATTGCTTCCATATAGTCTAAGAAACATGTACTCAAAGCATCCAAACAGTACCATTCGCCAATTTTTTGTTCTTCAAGTTTAAGTGAACAATGAGCCCCAATGGTTAATCCTTTATCGGAAATTATTTGTAATTTTCGACAAGTATAACAATGAATGGAAGAGGTAGAAGGTTGAAATCTTTGTATATATTGCTTCTATATAATCTAAGAAACATATATGCAAAGCATCCAAACAGTACCATTCGCCAATTTTTTGTTCTTCAAGTTTAAGTGAACAATGAGCCCCATTGTTACTCCTTTATCGGAAATTATTTGTAACTTTCGACAAGTAGAACAATGAATGGAACAGGTAGACGGTTGAAATCTTTGTATATATTGCTTCTATATAGTCTAAGAAACATATATGCAAAGCATCCAAACAGTACAATTCGCCAATTTATTGTTCTTCAAGTTTAAGTGAACAACGAGCCCCATTGTTATTCCTTTATCGGAAATTATTTGTAACTTTCGACAAGTAGAACAATGAATGGAACAGGTAGACTGTTGAAATCATTTGTATATATTGCTTCTATATAGTCTAAGAAACATATCTGCATATCATCCAAACAGTACAATTCGCCAATTATTTGATCTTCAAGTTTAAGTGAACTACGAGCCCCATTGTTAATACTTTAACGGAAATTATTTGTAACTTGCGACAAGTAGAACAATGAATGGAACAGGTAGCCGGTTGAAATCAATGTATATATTGCTTCTATATAGTCTAAGAAACATATTTGCAAAGCATCCAAACAGTACCATTCGCAATTTTTTTGTTCTTCAAGTTTAAGTGAACAACGAGCCCCATTGTTAATACTTTAAAGGAAATTATTTGTAAATTTCGACAAGTAGAACAATGATTGGAACACGTAGACGGTTGAAATCTTTGTATATATTGCTTCCATATAGTGTAAGAAAGATGTACGCAAAGCATCCAAACAGTACCATCCGCCAATTTTTTGTTCTTCAAGTTTAAGTGAACAATCAGCCCCAATGGTTAATCCTTTATCGGAAATTATTTGTAATTTTCGACAAGTAGAACAATGAATGAAACAGGTAGACGGTCGAAATCTTTGTATATATTGCTTCTATATAATCAAAGAAACATATATGCAAAGCATCCAAACAGTACCATTCGCCAATTTTTTGTTCTTCAAGTTTAAGTGAACAACGAGCGCCATTGATAATCATGAAACGGAAATTATTTGTAACTTTCTACAAGTAGAACAATGAATGGAACAGGTAGACTGTTGAAATCATTTGTATATATTGCTTCTATATAGTCTAAGAAACATATCTGCATATCATCCAAACAGTACAATTCGCCAATTATTTGATCTTCAAGTTTAAGTGAACTACGAGCCCCATTGTTAATACTTTAACGGAAATTATTTGTAACTTGCGACAAGTAGAACAATGAATGGAACAGGTAGCCGGTTGAAATCAATGTATATATTGCTTCTATATAGTCTAAGAAACATATTTGCAAAGCATCCAAACAGTACCATTCGCAATTTTTTTGTTCTTCAAGTTTAAGTGAACAACGAGCCCCATTGTTAATACTTTAAAGGAAATTATTTGTAAATTTCGACAAGTAGAACAATGATTGGAACACGTAGACGGTTGAAATCTTTGTATATATTGCTTCCATATAGTGTAAGAAAGATGTACGCAAAGCATCCAAACAGTACCATCCGCCAATTTTTTGTTCTTCAAGTTTAAGTGAACAATGAGCCCCAATGGTTAATCCTTTATCGGAAATTATTTGTAATTTTCGACAAGTAGAACAATGAATGAAACAGGTAGACGGTCGAAATCTTTGTATATATTGCTTCTATATAATCTAAGAAACATATATGCAAAGCATCCAAACAGTACCATTCGCCAATTTTTTGTTCTTCAAGTTTAAGTGAACAACGAGCGCCATTGATAATCATGAAACGGAAATTATTTGTAACTTTCTACAAGTAGAACAATGAATGGAACAGGTAGACTGTTGAAACCATTGTATATATTGCTTCTATATAGTCTAAGAAACATATATGCAAAGCGTCCAAACAGTACAATTCGCCAATTATTTGATCTTCAAGTTTAAGTGAACTACGAGCCCCATTGTTAATACTTTAACGGAAATTATTTGTAACTTGCGACAAGTAGAACAATGAATGGAACAGGTAGCCGGTTGAAATCAATGTATATATTGCTTCTATATAGTCTAAGAAACATATTTGCAAAGCATCCAAACAGTACCATTCGCAATTTTTTTGTTCTTCAAGTTTAAGTGAACAACGAGCCCCATTGTTAATACTTTAAAGGAAATTATTTGTAAATTTCGACAAGTAGAACAATGATTGGAACACGTAGACGGTTGAAATCTTTGTATATATTGCTTCCATATGGTCTAAGAAACATGTACGCAAAGCATCCAAACAGTACCATTCGCCAATTTTTTGGTCTTCAAGTTTAAGTGAACAATGAGCCCCAATGGTTAATCCTTTATCCGAAATTATTTGTAATTTTCGACAAGTCGAACAATGAATGGAACAGGTAGACTGTTGAAATCATTGTATATATAGCTTCTATATAGTCTAAGAAACATATATGCATAGCATCCAAACAGTACAATTCGCCAATTTTTTGTTTTTCAAGTTTAAGTGAACAATGAGCCCCAATGGTTAATCCTTTATCGGAAATTACTTGTAATTTTCGACAAGTAGAACAATGAATGGAACAGGTAGACGGTTGAAATCATTGTATATATTGCTTCTATATAATCTATGAAACATATATTCAAAGCATCCAAACAGTACCATTCGCCAATTTTTTGTTCTTCAAATTTAAGTGAACTACGAGCCCCATTGTTAATCCTTTAAAGGAAATTATTTGTAAATATCGACAAGTAGAACAATGAATGGAACTGGTAGACGGTTGAAATCTTTGTATATATTGCTTCCATATAGTCTAAGAAACATATATGCAAAGCATCCAAACAGTACCATTCGCCAATTTTTTGTTCTTCAAGTTTAAGTGAACAATGAGCCCCATTGTTAATCCTTTATCGGAAATTATTTGTAACTTTCGACAAGGAGAACAATGAATGGAACAGGCAGACGGTTGAAATCTTTGTATATATTGCTTCTATATAGTCTAAGAAACATATATGCAAAGCATCCAAACAGTACCATTCGCCAATTTTTTGGTCTTCAAGTTTAAGTGAACAATGAGCCCCACTGTTAATCCTTTATCGGATATTATTTGTAACTTTCGACAAGGAGAACAATGAATGGAACAGGCAGACGGTTGAATTCTTTGTATATATTGCTTCTATATAGCCTAAGAAACATATATGCAAAGCATCCAAACAGTACCATTCGCCAATTTTTTGTTCTTCAAATTTAAGTGAACTACGAGCCCCATTGTTAATCCTTTAAAGGAAATTATTTGTAAATTTCGACAAATAGAACAATGAATGGAACAGGTAGACTGTTGAAATCTTTGTATATATTGCTTCCATATAGTGTAAGAAAGATGTACGCAAAGCATCCAAACAGTACCATCCGCCAATTTTTTGTTCTTCAAGTTTAAGTGAACAATCAGCCCCAATGGTTAATCCTTTATCGGAAATTATTTGTAATTTTCGACAAGTAGAACAATGAATGAAACAGGTAGACGGTCGAAATCTTTGTATATATTGCTTCTATATAATCAAAGAAACATATATGCAAAGCATCCAAACAGTACCATTCGCCAATTTTTTGTTCTTCAAGTTTAAGTGAACAACGAGCGCCATTGATAATCATGAAACGGAAATTATTTGTAACTTTCTACAAGTAGAACAATGAATGGAACAGGTAGACTGTTGAAATCATTTGTATATATTGCTTCTATATAGTCTAAGAAACATATCTGCATATCATCCAAACAGTACAATTCGCCAATTATTTGATCTTCAAGTTTAAGTGAACTACGAGCCCCATTGTTAATACTTTAACGGAAATTATTTGTAACTTGCGACAAGTAGAACAATGAATGGAACAGGTAGCCGGTTGAAATCAATGTATATATTGCTTCTATATAGTCTAAGAAACATATTTGCAAAGCATCCAAACAGTACCATTCGCAATTTTTTTGTTCTTCAAGTTTAAGTGAACAACGAGCCCCATTGTTAATACTTTAAAGGAAATTATTTGTAAATTTCGACAAGTAGAACAATGATTGGAACACGTAGACGGTTGAAATCTTTGTATATATTGCTTCCATATAGTGTAAGAAAGATGTACGCAAAGCATCCAAACAGTACCATCCGCCAATTTTTTGTTCTTCAAGTTTAAGTGAACAATGAGCCCCAATGGTTAATCCTTTATCGGAAATTATTTGTAATTTTCGACAAGTAGAACAATGAATGAAACAGGTAGACGGTCGAAATCTTTGTATATATTGCTTCTATATAATCTAAGAAACATATATGCAAAGCATCCAAACAGTACCATTCGCCAATTTTTTGTTCTTCAAGTTTAAGTGAACAACGAGCGCCATTGATAATCATGAAACGGAAATTATTTGTAACTTTCTACAAGTAGAACAATGAATGGAACAGGTAGACTGTTGAAACCATTGTATATATTGCTTCTATATAGTCTAAGAAACATATATGCAAAGCGTCCAAACAGTACAATTCGCCAATTATTTGATCTTCAAGTTTAAGTGAACTACGAGCCCCATTGTTAATACTTTAACGGAAATTATTTGTAACTTGCGACAAGTAGAACAATGAATGGAACAGGTAGCCGGTTGAAATCAATGTATATATTGCTTCTATATAGTCTAAGAAACATATTTGCAAAGCATCCAAACAGTACCATTCGCAATTTTTTTGTTCTTCAAGTTTAAGTGAACAACGAGCCCCATTGTTAATACTTTAAAGGAAATTATTTGTAAATTTCGACAAGTAGAACAATGATTGGAACACGTAGACGGTTGAAATCTTTGTATATATTGCTTCCATATGGTCTAAGAAACATGTACGCAAAGCATCCAAACAGTACCATTCGCCAATTTTTTGGTCTTCAAGTTTAAGTGAACAATGAGCCCCAATGGTTAATCCTTTATCCGAAATTATTTGTAATTTTCGACAAGTCGAACAATGAATGGAACAGGTAGACTGTTGAAATCATTGTATATATAGCTTCTATATAGTCTAAGAAACATATATGCATAGCATCCAAACAGTACAATTCGCCAATTTTTTGTTTTTCAAGTTTAAGTGAACAATGAGCCCCAATGGTTAATCCTTTATCGGAAATTACTTGTAATTTTCGACAAGTAGAACAATGAATGGAACAGGTAGACGGTTGAAATCATTGTATATATTGCTTCTATATAATCTATGAAACATATATTCAAAGCATCCAAACAGTACCATTCGCCAATTTTTTGTTCTTCAAATTTAAGTGAACTACGAGCCCCATTGTTAATCCTTTAAAGGAAATTATTTGTAAATATCGACAAGTAGAACAATGAATGGAACTGGTAGACGGTTGAAATCTTTGTATATATTGCTTCTATATAATCTAAGAAACATATCTGCAAAGCATCCAAACAGTACCATTCGCCAATTTTTTGTTCTTCAAGTTTAAGTGAACTACGAGCCCCATTGTTAATCCTTTAAAGGAAATTATTTGTAAATTTCGACAAGTAGAACAATGATTGGAACACGTAGACGGTTGAAATCTTTGTATATATTGCTTCCATATAGTCTAAGAAACATATATGCAAAGCATCCAAACAGTACCATTCGCCAATTTTTTGTTCTTCAAGTTTAAGTGAACAATGAGCCCCATTGTTAATCCTTTATCGGAAATTATTTGTAACTTTCGACAAGGAGAACAATGAATGGAACAGGCAGACGGTTGAAATCTTTGTATATATTGCTTCTATATAGTCTAAGAAACATATATGCAAAGCATCCAAACAGTACCATTCGCCAATTTTTTGGTCTTCAAGTTTAAGTGAACAATGAGCCCCACTGTTAATCCTTTATCGGATATTATTTGTAACTTTCGACAAGGAGAACAATGAATGGAACAGGCAGACGGTTGAATTCTTTGTATATATTGCTTCTATATAGCCTAAGAAACATATATGCAAAGCATCCAAACAGTACCATTCGCCAATTTTTTGTTCTTCAAATTTAAGTGAACTACGAGCCCCATTGTTAATCCTTTAAAGGAAATTATTTGTAAATTTCGACAAATAGAACAATGAATGGAACAGGTAGACTGTTGAAATCTTTGTATATATTGCTTCTATATAATCTAAGAAACATATATGCAAAGCATCCAAACAGTACCATTCGCCAATTTTTTGTTGTTCAAGTTTAAGTGAACTACGAGCCCCATTGTTAATCCTTTAAAGGAAATTATTTGTAAATTTCGACAAGTAGAACAATGAATGGAACAGGTAGACTGTTGAAATCATTGTATATATTGCTTCTGTATAGTCTAAGAAACATATATGCAAAGCGTCCAAACAGTACAATTCGCCAATTATTTGATCTTCAAGTTTAAGTGAACTACGAGCCCCATTGTTAATACTTTATCGGTAATTATTTGTAACTTTCGACAAGTAGAACAATAAATGGAACAGGTAGACGATTGAAATCAATGTATATATTGCTTCTATATAGTCTAAGAAACATATATGCAAAGCATCCAAACAGTACCATTCATCAATTTTTTGTTCTTCAAGTTTAAGTGATCAACGAGCCCCATTGTTAATCCTTTAAAGGAAATTATTTGTAAATTTCGACAAATAGAACAATGAATGGAACAGGTAGACTGTTGAAATCTTTGTATATATTGCTTCTATATAATCTAAGAAACATATATGCAAAGCATCCAAACAGTACCATTCGCCAATTTTTTGTTCTTCAAGTTTAAGTGAACAATGAGCCCCAATGGTTAATCGTTTATCGGAAATTATTTGTAACTTTCGACAAGTAGAATAATGAATGGAACAGGTAGACGGTTGAAATCTTTGTATATAATGCTTCTATATAGTCTAAGAAACATATATGCAAAGCATCCAAACAGTACAATTCGCCAATTTATTGTTCTTCAAGTTTAAGTGAACAACGAGCCCCATTGTTAATCCTTTAAAGGAAATTAATTGTAAATTACGACAAGTAGAACAATGATTGGAACACGTAGACGGTTGAAATCTTTGTATATATTGCTTCCATATGGTCTAAGAAACATGTACGCAAAGCATCCAAACAGTACAATTCGCCAATTTATTGTTCTTCAAGTTTAAGTTAACAACGAGCCCCATTGTTAATCCTTTAAAGGAAATTATGTGTAAATTTCGACAAGTAGAACAATGATTGGCACACGTAGACGGTTGAAATCTTTGTATATATTGCTTCCATATGGTCTAAGAAACATGTACGCAAAGCATCCAAACAGTACCATTCGCCAATTTTTTGGTCTTCAAGTTTAAGTGAACAATGAGCCCCAATGGTTAATCCTTTATCCGAAATTATTTGTAATTTTCGACAAGTCGAACAATGAATGGAACAGGTAGACGGTTGAAATCTTTGTATATATTGCTTCTATATAGTCTAAGAAACATATATGCAAAGCATCCAAACAGTACAATTCGCCAATTTATTGTTCTTCAAGTTTAAGTGAACAACGAGCCCCATTGTTAATCCTTTATCGGAAATTATTTATAACTTTCGACAAGTAGAACAATGAATGGAACAGGTAGACTGTTGAAATATTTGTATATACTGCTTCTATATAATACAAGAAACATATATTCAAAGCATCCAAACAGTACCATTCGCCAATTTTTTGTTCTTCAAGTTTAAGTGAACAATGAGCCCCAATGGTTAATCCTTTATCCGAAATTATTTGTAATTTTCGACAAGTCGAACAATGAATGGAACAGGTAGACTGTTGAAATATTTGTATATACTGCTTCTATATAATACAAGAAACATATATTCAAAGCATCCAAACAGTACCATTCGCCAATTTTTTGTACTTCAAGTTTAAGTGAACTACGAGCCCCATTGTTAATCCTTTAACGGAAATTAATTGTAACTTTCTACAAGTAGAACAATGATTGGATCACGTAGACGGTTGAAATCTTTGTATATATTGCTTCCATATAGTGTAAGAAAGATGTACGCAAAGCATCCAAACAGTACCATCCGCCAATTTTTTGTTCTTCAAGTTTAAGTGAACAATGAGCCCCAATGGTTAATCCTTTATCGGAAATTATTTGTAATTTTCGATAAGTAGAACAATGAATGAAACAGGTAGACGATCGAAATCTTTGTATATATTGCTTCTATATAATCTAAGAAACATATATGCAAAGCATCGGAACAGTACCATTCGCGAATTTTTTGTTCTTCAAGTTTAAGTGAACAACGAGCGCCATTGATAATCATGAAACGGAAATTATTTGTAACTTTCTACAAGTAGAACAATGAATGGAACAGGTAGACGGTTGAAATCTTTGTATACATTGCTTCTATATAATCTAAGAAACATATATTCAAAGCTTCCAAACAGTACCATTCGCCAATTTTTTGTTCTTCAAGTTTAAGTGAACTACGAGCCCCATTGTTAATCCTTTAACGGAAATTAATTGTAACTTTCTACAAGTAGAACAATGATTGGAACACGTAGACGGTTGAAATCTTTGTATATATTGCTTCCATATAGTCTAAGAAACATGTACTCAAAGCATCCAAACAGTACCATTCGCCAATTTTTTGTTCTTCAAGTTTAAGTGAACAATGAGCCCCAATGGTTAATCCTTTATCGGAAATTATTTGTAATTTTCGACAAGTATAACAATGAATGGAAGAGGTAGAAGGTTGAAATCTTTGTATATATTGCTTCTATATAATCTAAGAAACATATATGCAAAGCATCCAAACAGTACCATTCGCCAATTTTTTGTTCTTCAAGTTTAAGTGAACAATGAGCCCCAATGGTTAATCCTTTATCCGAAATTATTTGTAATTTTCGACAAGTCGAACAATGAATGGAACAGGTAGACTGTTGAAATCATTGTATATATAGCTTCTATATAGTCTAAGAAACATATATGCATAGCATCCAAACAGTACAATTCGCCAATTTTTTGTTTTTCAAGTTTAAGTGAACAATGAGCCCCAATGGTTAATCCTTTATCGGAAATTACTTGTAATTTTCGACAAGTAGAACAATGAATGGAACAGGTAGACGGTTGAAATCATTGTATATATTGCTTCTATATAATCTATGAAACATATATTCAAAGCATCCAAACAGTACCATTCGCCAATTTTTTGTTCTTCAAATTTAAGTGAACTACGAGCCCCATTGTTAATCCTTTAAAGGAAATTATTTGTAAATATCGACAAGTAGAACAATGAATGGAACTGGTAGACGGTTGAAATCTTTGTATATATTGCTTCTATATAATCTAAGAAACATATCTGCAAAGCATCCAAACAGTACCATTCGCCAATTTTTTGTTCTTCAAGTTTAAGTGAACTACGAGCCCCATTGTTAATCCTTTAAAGGAAATTATTTGTAAATTTCGACAAGTAGAACAATGATTGGAACACGTAGACGGTTGAAATCTTTGTATATATTGCTTCCATATAGTCTAAGAAACATATATGCAAAGCATCCAAACAGTACCATTCGCCAATTTTTTGTTCTTCAAGTTTAAGTGAACAATGAGCCCCATTGTTAATCCTTTATCGGAAATTATTTGTAACTTTCGACAAGGAGAACAATGAATGGAACAGGCAGACGGTTGAAATCTTTGTATATATTGCTTCTATATAGTCTAAGAAACATATATGCAAAGCATCCAAACAGTACCATTCGCCAATTTTTTGGTCTTCAAGTTTAAGTGAACAATGAGCCCCACTGTTAATCCTTTATCGGATATTATTTGTAACTTTCGACAAGGAGAACAATGAATGGAACAGGCAGACGGTTGAATTCTTTGTATATATTGCTTCTATATAGCCTAAGAAACATATATGCAAAGCATCCAAACAGTACCATTCGCCAATTTTTTGTTCTTCAAATTTAAGTGAACTACGAGCCCCATTGTTAATCCTTTAAAGGAAATTATTTGTAAATTTCGACAAATAGAACAATGAATGGAACAGGTAGACTGTTGAAATCTTTGTATATATTGCTTCTATATAATCTAAGAAACATATATGCAAAGCATCCAAACAGTACCATTCGCCAATTTTTTGTTGTTCAAGTTTAAGTGAACTACGAGCCCCATTGTTAATCCTTTAAAGGAAATTATTTGTAAATTTCGACAAGTAGAACAATGAATGGAACAGGTAGACTGTTGAAATCATTGTATATATTGCTTCTGTATAGTCTAAGAAACATATATGCAAAGCGTCCAAACAGTACAATTCGCCAATTATTTGATCTTCAAGTTTAAGTGAACTACGAGCCCCATTGTTAATACTTTATCGGTAATTATTTGTAACTTTCGACAAGTAGAACAATAAATGGAACAGGTAGACGATTGAAATCAATGTATATATTGCTTCTATATAGTCTAAGAAACATATATGCAAAGCATCCAAACAGTACCATTCATCAATTTTTTGTTCTTCAAGTTTAAGTGATCAACGAGCCCCATTGTTAATCCTTTAAAGGAAATTATTTGTAAATTTCGACAAATAGAACAATGAATGGAACAGGTAGACTGTTGAAATCTTTGTATATATTGCTTCTATATAATCTAAGAAACATATATGCAAAGCATCCAAACAGTACCATTCGCCAATTTTTTGTTCTTCAAGTTTAAGTGAACAATGAGCCCCAATGGTTAATCGTTTATCGGAAATTATTTGTAACTTTCGACAAGTAGAATAATGAATGGAACAGGTAGACGGTTGAAATCTTTGTATATAATGCTTCTATATAGTCTAAGAAACATATATGCAAAGCATCCAAACAGTACAATTCGCCAATTTATTGTTCTTCAAGTTTAAGTGAACAACGAGCCCCATTGTTAATCCTTTAAAGGAAATTAATTGTAAATTACGACAAGTAGAACAATGATTGGAACACGTAGACGGTTGAAATCTTTGTATATATTGCTTCCATATGGTCTAAGAAACATGTACGCAAAGCATCCAAACAGTACAATTCGCCAATTTATTGTTCTTCAAGTTTAAGTTAACAACGAGCCCCATTGTTAATCCTTTAAAGGAAATTATGTGTAAATTTCGACAAGTAGAACAATGATTGGCACACGTAGACGGTTGAAATCTTTGTATATATTGCTTCCATATGGTCTAAGAAACATGTACGCAAAGCATCCAAACAGTACCATTCGCCAATTTTTTGGTCTTCAAGTTTAAGTGAACAATGAGCCCCAATGGTTAATCCTTTATCCGAAATTATTTGTAATTTTCGACAAGTCGAACAATGAATGGAACAGGTAGACGGTTGAAATCTTTGTATATATTGCTTCTATATAGTCTAAGAAACATATATGCAAAGCATCCAAACAGTACAATTCGCCAATTTATTGTTCTTCAAGTTTAAGTGAACAACGAGCCCCATTGTTAATCCTTTATCGGAAATTATTTATAACTTTCGACAAGTAGAACAATGAATGGAACAGGTAGACTGTTGAAATATTTGTATATACTGCTTCTATATAATACAAGAAACATATATTCAAAGCATCCAAACAGTACCATTCGCCAATTTTTTGTTCTTCAAGTTTAAGTGAACAATGAGCCCCAATGGTTAATCCTTTATCCGAAATTATTTGTAATTTTCGACAAGTCGAACAATGAATGGAACAGGTAGACTGTTGAAATATTTGTATATACTGCTTCTATATAATACAAGAAACATATATTCAAAGCATCCAAACAGTACCATTCGCCAATTTTTTGTACTTCAAGTTTAAGTGAACTACGAGCCCCATTGTTAATCCTTTAACGGAAATTAATTGTAACTTTCTACAAGTAGAACAATGATTGGATCACGTAGACGGTTGAAATCTTTGTATATATTGCTTCCATATAGTGTAAGAAAGATGTACGCAAAGCATCCAAACAGTACCATCCGCCAATTTTTTGTTCTTCAAGTTTAAGTGAACAATGAGCCCCAATGGTTAATCCTTTATCGGAAATTATTTGTAATTTTCGATAAGTAGAACAATGAATGAAACAGGTAGACGATCGAAATCTTTGTATATATTGCTTCTATATAATCTAAGAAACATATATGCAAAGCATCGGAACAGTACCATTCGCGAATTTTTTGTTCTTCAAGTTTAAGTGAACAACGAGCGCCATTGATAATCATGAAACGGAAATTATTTGTAACTTTCTACAAGTAGAACAATGAATGGAACAGGTAGACGGTTGAAATCTTTGTATACATTGCTTCTATATAATCTAAGAAACATATATTCAAAGCTTCCAAACAGTACCATTCGCCAATTTTTTGTTCTTCAAGTTTAAGTGAACTACGAGCCCCATTGTTAATCCTTTAACGGAAATTAATTGTAACTTTCTACAAGTAGAACAATGATTGGAACACGTAGACGGTTGAAATCTTTGTATATATTGCTTCCATATAGTCTAAGAAACATGTACTCAAAGCATCCAAACAGTACCATTCGCCAATTTTTTGTTCTTCAAGTTTAAGTGAACAATGAGCCCCAATGGTTAATCCTTTATCGGAAATTATTTGTAATTTTCGACAAGTATAACAATGAATGGAAGAGGTAGAAGGTTGAAATCTTTGTATATATTGCTTCTATATAATCTAAGAAACATATATGCAAAGCATCCAAACAGTACCATTCGCCAATTTTTTGTTCTTCAAGTTTAAGTGAACAATGAGCCCCATTGTTACTCCTTTATCGGAAATTATTTGTAACTTTCGACAAGTAGAACAATGAATGGAACAGGTAGACGGTTGAAATCTTTGTATATATTGCTTCTATATAGTCTAAGAAACATATATGCAAAGCATCCAAACAGTACAATTCGCCAATTTATTGTTCTTCAAGTTTAAGTGAACAACGAGCCCCATTGTTAATCCTTTATCGGAAATTATTTATAACTTTCGACAAGTAGAACAATGAATGGAACAGGTAGACTGTTGAAATCATTTGTATATATTGCTTCTATATAGTCTAAGAAACACATCTGCATATCATCCAAACAGTACAATTCGCCAATTATTTGATCTTCAAGTTTAAGTGAACTACGAGCCCCATTGTGAATACTTTAACGGAAATTATTTGTAACTTGCGACAAGTAGAACAATGAATGGAACAGGTAGCCGGTTGAAATCAATGTATATATTGATTCTATATAGTCTAAGAAACATATTTGCAAAGCATCCAAACAGTACCATTCGCAATTTTTTTGTTCTTCAAGTTTAAGTGAACAACGAGCCCCATTGTTAATACTTTAAAGGAAATTATTTGTAAATTTCGACAAGTAGAACAATGATTGGAACACGTAGACGGTTGAAATCTTTGTATATATTGCTTCCATATAGTGTAAGAAAGATGTACGCAAAGCATCCAAACAGTACCATCCGCCAATTTTTTGTTCTTCACGTTTAAGTGAACAATGAGCCCCAATGGTTAATCCTTTATCGGAAATTATTTGTAATTTTCGACAAGTAGAACAATGAATGAAACAGGTAGACGGTCGAAATCTTTGTATATATTGCTTCTATATAATCTAAGAAACATATATGCAAAGCATCCAAACAGTACCATTCGCCAATTTTTTGTTCTTCAAGTTTAAGTGAACAACGAGCGCCATTGATAATCATGAAACGGAAATTATTTGTAACTTTCTACAAGTAGAACAATGAATGGAACAGGTAGACGGTTGAAATCTTTGTATACATTGCTTCTATATAATCTAAGAAACATATATTCAAAGCTTCCAAACAGTACCATTCGCCAATTTTTTGTTCTTCAAGTTTAAGTGAACTACGAGCCCCATTGTTAATCCTTTAACGGAAATTAATTGTAACTTTCTACAAGTAGAACAATGATTGGAACACGTAGACGGTTGAAATCTTTGTATATATTGCTTCCATATAGTCTAAGAAACATGTACTCAAAGCATCCAAACAGTACCATTCGCCAATTTTTTGTTCTTCAAGTTTAAGTGAACAATGAGCCCCAATGGTTAATCCTTTATCGGAAATTATTTGTAATTTTCGACAAGTATAACAATGAATGGAAGAGGTAGAAGGTTGAAATCTTTGTATATATTGCTTCTATATAATCTAAGAAACATATATGCAAAGCATCCAAACAGTACCATTCCCCAATTTTTTGTTCTTCAAGTTTAAGTGAACAATGAGCCCCATTGTTACTCCTTTATCGGAAATTATTTGTAACTTTCGACAAGTAGAACAATGAATGGAACAGGTAGACGGTTGAAATCTTTGTATATATTGCTTCTATATAGTCTAAGAAACATATATGCAAAGCATCCAAACAGTACAATTCGCCAATTTATTGTTCTTCAAGTTTAAGTGAACAACGAGCCCCATTGTTATTCCTTTATCGGAAATTATTTGTAACTTTCGACAAGTAGAACAATGAATGTAACAGGTAGACTGTTGAAATCATTTGTATATATTGCTTCTATATAGTCTAAGAAACATATCTGCATATCATCCAAACAGTACAATTCGCCAATTATTTGATCTTCAAGTTTAAGTGAACTACGAGCCCCATTGTTAATACTTTAACGGAAATTATTTGTAACTTGCGACAAGTAGAACAATGAATGGAACAGGTAGCCGGTTGAAATCAATGTATATATTGCTTCTATATAGTCTAAGAAACATATTTGCAAAGCATCCAAACAGTACCATTCGCAATTTTTTTGTTCTTCAAGTTTAAGTGAACAACGAGCCCCATTGTTAATACTTTAAAGGAAATTATTTGTAAATTTCGACAAGTAGAACAATGATTGGAACACGTAGACGGTTGAAATCTTTGTATATATTGCTTCCATATAGTGTAAGAAAGATGTACGCAAAGCATCCAAACAGTACCATCCGCCAATTTTTTGTTCTTCAAGTTTAAGTGAACAATGAGCCCCAATGGTTAATCCTTTATCGGAAATTATTTGTAATTTTCGACAAGTAGAACAATGAATGAAACAGGTAGACGGTCGAAATCTTTGTATATATTGCTTCTATATAATCAAAGAAACATATATGCAAAGCATCCAAACAGTACCATTCGCCAATTTTTTGTTCTTCAAGTTTAAGTGAACAACGAGCGCCATTGATAATCATGAAACGGAAATTATTTGTAACTTTCTACAAGTAGAACAATGAATGGAACAGGTAGACTGTTGAAATCATTTGTATATATTGCCTCTATATAGTCTAAGAAACATATCTGCATATCATCCAAACAGTACAATTCGCCAATTATTTGATCTTCAAGTTTAAGTGAACTACGAGCCCCATTGTTAATACTTTAACGGAAATTATTTGTAACTTGCGACAAGTAGAACAATGAATGGAACAGGTAGCCGGTTGAAATCAATGTATATATTGCTTCTATATAGTCTAAGAAACATATTTGCAAAGCATCCAAACAGTACCATTCGCAATTTTTTTGTTCTTCAAGTTTAAGTGAACAACGAGCCCCATTGTTAATACTTTAAAGGAAATTATTTGTAAATTTCGACAAGTAGAACAATGATTGGAACACGTAGACGGTTGAAATCTTTGTATATATTGCTTCCATATAGTGTAAGAAAGATGTACGCAAAGCATCCAAACAGTACCATCCGCCAATTTTTTGTTCTTCAAGTTTAAGTGAACAATGAGCCCCAATGGTTAATCCTTTATCGGAAATTATTTGTAATTTTCGACAAGTAGAACAATGAATGAAACAGGTAGACGGTCGAAATCTTTGTATATATTGCTTCTATATAATCTAAGAAACATATATGCAAAGCATCCAAACAGTACCATTCGCCAATTTTTTGTTCTTCAAGTTTAAGTGAACAACGAGCGCCATTGATAATCATGAAACGGAAATTATTTGTAACTTTCTACAAGTAGAACAATGAATGGAACAGGTAGACTGTTGAAACCATTGTATATATTGCTTCTATATAGTCTAAGAAACATATATGCAAAGCGTCCAAACAGTACAATTCGCCAATTATTTGATCTTCAAGTTTAAGTGAACTACGAGCCCCATTGTTAATACTTTAACGGAAATTATTTGTAACTTGCGACAAGTAGAACAATGAATGGAACAGGTAGCCGGTTGAAATCAATGTATATATTGCTTCTATATAGTCTAAGAAACATATTTGCAAAGCATCCAAACAGTACCATTCGCAATTTTTTTGTTCTTCAAGTTTAAGTGAACAACGAGCCCCATTGTTAATACTTTAAAGGAAATTATTTGTAAATTTCGACAAGTAGAACAATGATTGGAACACGTAGACGGTTGAAATCTTTGTATATATTGCTTCCATATAGTGTAAGAAAGATGTACGCAAAGCATCCAAACAGTACCATCCGCCAATTTTTTGTTCTTCAAGTTTAAGTGAACAATGAGCCCCAATGGATAATCCTTTATCGGAAATTATTTGTAATTTTCGACAAGTAGAACAATGAATGAATCAGGTAGACGGTCGAAATCTTTGTATATATTGCTTCTATATAATCTAAGAAACATATATGCAAAGCATCCAAACAGTACCATTCGCCAATTTTTTGTTCTTCAAGTTTAAGTGAACAACGAGCGCCATTGATAATCATGAAACGGAAATTATTTGTAACTTTCTACAAGTAGAACAATGAATGGAACAGGTAGACTGTTGAAATCATTGTATATATTGCTTCTATATAGTCTAAGAAACATATATGCAAAGCGTCCAAACAGTACAATTCGCCAATTATTTGATCTTCAAGTTTAAGTGAACTACGAGCCCCATTGTTAATACTTTAACGGAAATTATTTGTAACTTGCGACAAGTAGAACAATGAATGGAACAGGTAGATGGTTGAAATCAATGTATATATTGCTTCTATATAGTCTAAGAAACATGTATGCAAAGCATCCAAACAGTACCATTCGCCAATTTTTTGTCCTTCAAGTTTAAGTGAACTACGAGCCCCATTGTTAATACTTGAACGGAAATTATTTGTAACTTGCGACAAGTAGAACAATGAATGGAACAGGTAGCTGGTTGAAATCAATGTATATATTGCTTCTATATAGTCTAAGAAACATATATGCAAAGCATCCAAAAAGTACAATTCGCCAAATTCTTGTACTTCAAGTTTAAGTGAACAATGAGCCCCAATGGTTAATCCATTATCGGTAATAATTTGTAACTTTCGACAAGTAGAACAATGAATGGAACCGGTAGACGGTTGAAATCCTTGTATATATTGCGTCTATATAATCTAAGAAACATATATGCAAAGCATCCAAACAGTACCATTCGCCAATTTTTTGTTCTTCAAGTTTAAGTGAAGTACGAGCCCCATTGTTAATCCTTTAAAGGAAATTATTTGTAAATTTCGACAAGTAGAACAATGAATGGAACAGGTAGACTGTTGAAATCATTGTATATATTGCTTCTATATAGTCTAAGAAACATATATGCAAAGCGTCCAAACAGTACAATTCGCCAATTATTTGATCTTCAAGTTTAAGTGAACTACGAGCCCCATTGTTAATACTTTAACGGAAATTATTTGTAACTTTCTACAAGTAGAACAATGAATGGATCAGGTAGACGGTTGAAATCATTGCATATATTGCTTCTATATAATCTACGAAACATATATGCAAAGCATCCAAACAGTACAATTCACGAATTTTTTGTTCTTCAAGTTTAAGTGAACTACGAGCCCCATTGCTAATCCATTAACGGAAATTAATTGTAACTTTCTACAAGTAGAACAATGATTGGAACACGTAGACGGTTGAAATCTTTGTATATATTGCTTCCATATAGTCTAAGAAACATGTACTCAAAGCATCCAAACAGTACCATTCGCCAATTTTTTGTTCTTCAAGTTTAAGTGAAGTACGAGCCCCATTGTTAATCCTTTAAAGGAAATTATTTGTAAATTTCGACAAGTAGAACAATGAATGGAACAGGTAGACTGTTGAAATCATTTGTATATATTGCTTCTATATAGTCTAAGAAACATATCTGCATATCATCCAAACAGTACAATTCGCCAATTATTTGATCTTCAAGTTTAAGTGAACTACGAGCCCCATTGTTACTCCTTTATCGGAAATTATTTGTAACTTTCGACAAGTAGAACAATGAATGGAACAGGTAGACGGTTGAAATCTTTGTATATATTGCTTCTATATAGTCTAAGAAACATATATGCAAAGCATCCAAACAGTACAATTCGCCAATTTATTGTTCTTCAAGTTTAAGTGAACAACGAGCCCCATTGTTAATCCTTTATCGGAAATTATTTCTAACTTTCGACAAGTAGAACAATGAATGGAACAGGTAGACTGTTGAAATCATTTGTATATATTGCTTCTATATAGTCTAAGAAACATATCTGCATATCATCCAAACAGTACAATTCGCCAATTATTTGATCTTCAAGTTTAAGTGAACTACGAGCCCCATTGTTAATACTTTAACGGAAATTATTTGTAACTTGCGACAAGTAGAACAATGAATGGAACAGGTAGCCGGTTGAAATCAATGTATATATTGCTTCTATATAGTCTAAGAAACATATTTGCAAAGCATCCAAACAGTACCATTCGCAATTTTTTTGTTCTTCAAGTTTAAGTGAACAACGAGCCCCATTGTTAATACTTTGAAGGAAATTATTTGTAAATTTCGACAAGTAGAACAATGATTGGAACACGTAGACGGTTGAAATCTTTGTATATATTGCTTCCATATAGTGTAAGAAAGATGTACGCAAAGCATCCAAACAGTACCATCCGCCAATTTTTTGTTCTTCAAGTTTAAGTGAACAATGAGCCCCAATGGTTAATCCTTTATCGGAAATTATTTGTAATTTTCGACAAGTAGAACAATGAATGAAACAGGTAGACGGTCGAAATCTTTGTATATATTGCTTCTATATAATCTAAGAAACATATATGCAAAGCATCCAAACAGTACCATTCGCCAATTTTTTGTTCTTCAAGTTTAAGTGAACATCGAGCGCCATTGATAATCATGAAACGGAAATTATTTGTAACATTCTACAAGTAGAACAATGAATGGAACAGGTAGACTGTTGAAATCATTGTATATATTGCTTCTATATAGTCTAAGAAACATATATGCAAAGCATCCAAACAGTACAATTCGCCGTTTTCTTGTACTTCAAGTTTAAGTGAACAATGAGCCCCAATGGTTTATCCATTATCGGTAATTATTTGTAACTTTCGACAAGTAGAACAATGAATGGAACAGGTAGACGGTTGAAATCCTTGTATATATTGCGTCTATATAATCTAAGAAACATATATGCAAAGCATCCAAACAGTACCATTCGCCAATTTTTTGTTCTTCAAGTTTAAGTGAAGTACGAGCCCCATTGTTAATCCTTTAAAGGAAATTAATTGTAAATTTCGGCAAGTAGAACAATGAATGAAACAGGTAGACGGTCGAAATCTTTGTATATATTGCTTCTATATAATCTAAGAAACATATATGCAAAGCATCCAAACAGTACCATTCGCCAATTTTTTGTTCTTCAAGTTTAAGTGAACAACGAGCGCCATTGATAATCATGAAACGGAAATTATTTGTAACTTTCTACAAGTAGAACAATGAATGGATCAGGTAGACGGTTGAAATCATTGCATATATTGCTTCTATATAATCTACGAAACATATATGCAAAGCACCAAACAGTACAATTCACGAATTTTTTGTTCTTCAGGTTTAAGTGAACTACGAGCCCCATTGCTAATCCATTAACGGAAATTAATTGTAACTTTCTACAAGTAGAACAATGATTGGAACACGTAGACGGTTGAAATCTTTGTATATATTGCTTCCATATAGTCTAAGAAACATGTACTCAAAGCATCCAAACAGTACCATTCGCCAATTTTTTGTTCTTCAAGTTTAAGTGAACAATGAGCCCCAATGGTTAATCCTTTATCGGAAATTATTTGTAATTTTCGACAGGTATAACAATGAATGGAAGAGGTAGAAGGTTGAAATCTTTGTATATATTGCTTCTATATAATCTAAGAAACATATATGCAAAGCATCCAAACAGTACCATTCGCCAATTTTTTGTTCTTCAAGTTTAAGTGAACAATGAGCCCCATTGTTACTCCTTTATCGGAAATTATTTGTAACTTTCGACAAGTAGAATAATGAATGGAACAGGTAGACGGTTGAAATCTTTGTATATATTGCTTCTATATAGTCTAAGAAACATATATGCAAAGCATCCAAACAGTACAATTCGCCAATTTATTGATCTTCAAGTTTAAGTGAACAACGAGCCCCATTGTTAATCCTTTATCGGAAATTATTTGTAACTTTCGACAAGTAGAACAATGAATGGAACAGGTAGACTGTTGAAATCATTTGTATATATTGCTTCTATATAGTCTAAGAAACATATCTTCATATCATCCAAACAGTACAATTCGCCAATTATTTGATCTTCAAGTTTAAGTGAACTACGAGCCCCATTGTTAATACTTTAACGGAAATTATTTGTAACTTGCGACAAGTAGAACAATGAATGGAACAGGTAGCCGGTTGAAATCAATGTATATATTGCTTCTATATAGTCTAAGAAACATATTTGCAAAGCATCCAAACAGTACCATTCGCAATTTTTTTGTTCTTCAAGTTTAAGTTAACAACGAGCCCTATTGTTAATACTTTGAAGGAAATTATTTGTAAATTTCGACAAGTAGAACAATGATTGGAACACGTAGACGGTTGAAATCTTTGTATATATTGCTTCCATATAGTGTAAGAAAGATGTACGTAAAGCATCCAAACAGTACCATCCGCCAATTTTTTGTTCTTCAAGTTTAAGTGAACAATGAGCCCCAATGGTTAATCCTTTATCGGAAATTATTTGTAATTTTCGACAAGTAGAACAATGAATGAAACAGGTAGACGGTCGAAATCTTTGTATATATTGCTTCTATATAATCTAAGAAACATATATGCAAAGCATCCAAACAGTACCATTCGCCAATTTTTTGTTCTTCAAGTTTAAGTGAACAACGAGCGCCATTGATAATCATGAAACGGAAATTATTTGTAACTTTCTACAAGTAGAACAATGAATGGAACAGGTAGACTGTTGAAATCATTGTATATATTGCTTCTATATAGTCTAAGAAACATATCTGCAGATCATCCAAACAGTACAATCCGCCAATTATTTGATCTTCAAGTTTAAGTGAACTACGAGCCCCATTGTTAATACTTTAACGGAAATTATTTGTAACTTGCGACAAGTAGAACAATGAATGGAACAGGTAGATGGTTGAAATCAATGTATATATTGCTTCTATATAGTCTAAGAAACATATATGCAAAGCATCCAAACAGTACCATTCGCCAATTTTTTGTTCTTCAAGTTTAAGTGAACAACGAGCCGCATTGTTAATCCTTTAAAGGAAATTATTTGTAAATTTCGACAAGTAAAACAATGAATGGATCAGGTAGACGGTTGAAATCATTGCATATATTGCTTCTATATAATCTACGAAACATATATGCAAAGCATCCAAACAGTACAATTCACGAATTTTTTGTTCTTCAAGTTTAAGTGAACAACGAGCCCCATTGTTAATCCTTTAAAGGAAATTATTTGTAAATTTCGACAAGTAGAACAATGAATGGAACAGGTAGCCGGTTGAAATCATTGTATATATTGCTTCTATATAGTCTAAGAAACATATTTGCAAAGCATCCAAACAGTACCATTCGCAATTTTTTTGTTCTTCAAGTTTAAGTGAACAACGAGCCCCATTGTTAATACTTTAAAGGAAATTATTTGTAAATTTCGACAAGTAGAACAATGATTGGAACACGTAGACGGTTGAAATCTTTGTATATATTGCTTCCATATAGTGTAAGAAAGATGTACGCAAAGCATCCAAACAGTACCATCCGCCAATTTTTTGTTCTTCAAGTTTAAGTGAACAATGAGCCCCAATGGTTAATCCTTTATCGGAAATTATTTGTAATTTTCGACAAGTAGAACAATGAATGAATCAGGTAGACGGTCGAAATCTTTGTATATATTGCTTCTATATAATCTAAGAAACATATATGCAAAGCATCCAAACAGTACCATTCGCCAATTTTTTGTTCTTCAAGTTTAAGTGAACAACGAGCGCCATTGATAATCATGAAACGGAAATTATTTGTAACTTTCTACAAGTCGAACAATGAATGGAACAGGTAGACTGTTGAAATCATTGTATATATTGCTTCTATATAGTCTAAGAAACATATATGCAAAGCGTCCAAACAGTACAATTCACGAATTTTTTGTTCTTCAAGTTTAAGTGAACAACGAGCCCCATTGTTAATCCTTTAATGGAAATTATTTGTAAATTTCGACAAGTAGAACAATGATTGGAACACGTAGACGGTTGAAATCTTTGTATATATTGCTTCCATATAGTCTAAGAAACATGTACGCAAAGCATCCAAATAGTACCATTCGCCAATTTTTTGTTCTTCAAGTTTAAGTGAACTACGAGCCCCATTGTTAATCCTTTAAAGGAAATTATTTGTAAATTTCGACAAGTAAAACAATGAATGGATCAGGTAGACGGTTGAAATCTTTGTATATATTGCTTCTATATAATCTACGAAACATATATGCAAAGCATCCAAACAGTACAATTCACGAATTTTTTGTTCTTCAAGTTTAAGTGAACTACGAGCCCCATTGTTAATCCTTTAACGGAAATTAATTGTAACTTTCTACAAGTAGAACAATGATTGGAACACGTAGACGGTTCAAATCTTTGTATATATTGCTTCCGTATAGTCTAAGAAACATGTACTCAAAGCATCCAAACAGTACCATTCGCCAATTTTTTGTTCCTCAAGTTTAAGTGAACAATGAGCCCCAATGGTTAATCCTTTATCGGAAATTATTTGTAATTTTCGACAAGTAGGACAATGAATGGAACAGGTAGAAGGTTGAAATCTTTGTATATATTGCTTCTATATAATCTAAGAAACATATATGCAAAGCATCCAAACAGTACCATTCGCCAATTTTTTGTTCTTCAAGTTTAAGTGAACAACAAGCCCCATTGATAATCATGAAACGGAAATTATTTGTAACTTTCTACAAGTAGAACAATGAATAGAACAGGTAGACGGTTGAAATCTTTGTATATGTTGCTTCTATATAGTCTATGAAACCTATATGCAAAGCATCTAAACAGTAACAATCGCCAATTTTTTGATCTTCAAGTTTAAGTGAACAGCGAGCCCCATTGATAATCATGAAATGGAAGTTATTTGTAACTTTCTACAAGTAGAACAATGAATAGTACAGGTAGACGGGTGAAATCTTTCTATATATTGCTTCTAAATAGTCTAAGAAACATATATGCTAAGCATCCAAACAGTACAATTCGCCAATTTTTTGTTCTTCAAGTTTAAGTGAACTACGAGCCCCATTGTTAATCCTTTAAAGGAAATTATTTGTAAATTTCGACCAGTAGAACAATGAATGGATCATGTAGACGGTTGAAATCATTGTATATATTGCTTCTATATAGTCTACGAAACATATATGCAAAGCATCCAAACAGTACAATTCGCCAATTTTTTGTTCTTCAAGTTTAAGTGGACTACGAGCCCCATTGTTAATACTTTAACGGAAATTATTTGTCACTTGCGACAAGTAGAACAATGAATGGAACTGGTAGCCGGTTGAAATCTTTGTATATATTGCTTCTATATAGTCTAAGAAACATATATGCAAAGCATCCAAACAGTACAATTCGCCAATTTCTTGTACTTCAAGTTTAAGTGAGCAATGAGCCCCAATGGTTAATCCATTATCGGTAATTATTTGTAAATTTCGAAAAGTAGAACAATGATTGGAACACGTAGACGGTTGAAATCTTTGTATATATTGCTTCTATATAATCTAAGAAACATAAATGCAAAGCATCCAAACAGAACCATTCGCCAATTTTTTGTTCTTCAAATTTAAGTGAACAACGAGCCCCATTGATAATCATGAAACGGAAATTATTTGTAACTTTCTACAAGTAGATCAATGAATAGAACAGGTAGACGGTTGAAATCTTTGTATATGTTGCGTCTATATATTCTAAGTAACCTATATGCAAAGCATCTAAACAGTAACATTCGCCAATTTTTTGATCTTCAAGTTTAAGTGAACATCGAGCCCCATTGATAATCATGAAATGGAAATTATTTGTAACTTTCTACAAGTAGAACAATGAATAGTACAGGTAGACGGGTGAAATCTTTTTATATATTACTTCTAAATAGTCTAAGAAACATATATGCAAAGCATCGAAACAGTACAATTCGCCAATTTTTAGTTCTTCAAGTTTAAGTGAACTACGAGCCCCATTGTTAATCCTTTAAAGGAAATTATTTGTAAATTTCGACAAGTAGAACAATGAATGGATCATGTAGACGGTTGAAATCATTGTATATTTTGCTTCTATATAGTCTACGAAACATATATGCAAAGCATCCAAACAGTACAATTCGCCAATTTTTTGTTCTTCAAGTTTAAGTGAACTACGAGCCCCATTGTTAATCCTTTAACGGAAATTAATTGTAACTTTCTACAAGTAGAACAATGATTGGAACACGTAGACGGTTAAAATCTTTGTATATATTGCTTCCATATAGTCTAAGAAACATATTTGCAAAGCATCCAAACAGTACCATTCGCAATTTTTTTGTTCTTCAAGTTTAAGTGAACAATGAGCCCCATTGTTAATCCTTTAATGGAAATTATTTGTAAATTTCGACAAGTAGAACAATGATTGGAACACGTAGACGGTTGAAATCTTTGTATATATTGCTTCCATATAGTCTAAGAAACATGTACGCAAAGCATCCAAATAGTACCATTCGCCAATTTTTTGTTCTTCAAGTTTAAGTGAACTACGAGCCCCATTGTTAATCCTTTAAAGGAAATTATTTGTAAATTTCGACAAGTAAAACAATGAATGGATCAGGTAGACGGTTGAAATCATTGTATATATTGCTTCTATATAATCTACGAAACATATATGCAAAGCATCCAAACAGTACAATTCACGAATTTTTTGTTCTTCAAGTTTAAGTGAACTACGAGCCCCATTGTTAATCCTTTAACGGAAATTAATTGTAACTTTCTACAAGTAGAACAATGATTGGAACACGTAGACGGTTCAAATCTTTGTATATATTGCTTCCGTATAGTCTAAGAAACATGTACTCAAAGCATCCAAACAGTACCATTCGTCAATTTTTGGTTCCTCAAGTTTAAGTGAACAATGAGCCCCAATGGTTAATCCTTTATCGGAAATTATTTGTAATTTTCGACAAGTAGAACAATGAATGGAACAGGTAGAAGGTTGAAATCTTTGTATATATTGCTTCTATATAATCTAAGAAACATATATGCAAAGCATCCAAACAGTACCATTCGCCAATTTTTTGTTCTTCAAGTTTAAGTGAACAACAAGCCCCATTGATAATCATGAAACGGAAATTATTTGTAACTTTCTACAAGTAGAACAATGAATAGAACAGGTAGACGGTTGAAATCTTTGTATATGTTGCTTCTATATAGTCTATGAAACCTATATGCAAAGCATCTAAACAGTAACAATCGCCAATTTTTTGATCTTCAAGTTTAAGTGAACAGCGAGCCCCATTGATAATCATGAAATGGAAGTTATTTGTAACTTTCTACAAGTAGAACAATGAATAGTACAGGTAGACGGGTGAAATCTTTCTATATATTGCTTCTAAATAGTCTAAGAAACATATATGCTAAGCATCCAAACAGTACAATTCGCCAATTTTTTGTTCTTCAAGTTTAAGTGAACTACGAGCCCCATTGTTAATCCTTTAAAGCAAATTATTTGTAAATTTCGACCAGTAGAACAATGAATGGATCATGTAGACGGTTGAAATCATTGTATATATTGCTTCTATATAGTCTACGAAACATATATGCAAAGCATCCAAACAGTACAATTCGCCAATTTTTTGTTCTTCAAGTTTAAGTGGACTACGAGCCCCATTGTTAATACTTTAACGGAAATTATTTGTCACTTGCGACAAGTAGAACAATGAATGGAACAGGTAGCCGGTTGAAATCAATGTATATATTGCTTCCATATAGTCTAAGAAACATGTACTCAAAGCATCCAAACAGTACCATTCGCCAATTTTTTGTTCTTCAAGTTTAAGTGAAGTACGAGCCCCATTGTTAATCCTTTAAAGGAAATTATTTGTAAATTTCGACAAGTAGAACAATGAATGGAACAGGTAGACTGTTGAAATCATTTGTATATATTGCTTCTATATAGTCTAAGAAACATATCTGCATATCATCCAAACAGTACAATTCGCCAATTATTTGATCTTCAAGTTTAAGTGAACTACGAGCCCCATTGTTACTCCTTTATCGGAAATTATTTGTAACTTTCGACAAGTAGAACAATGAATGGAACAGGTAGACGGTTGAAATCTTTGTATATATTGCTTCTATATAGTCTAAGAAACACATATGCAAAGCATCCAAACAGTACAATTCGCCAATTTTTTGTTCTTCAAGTTTAAGTGAACTACGAGCCCCATTGCTAATCCATTAACGGAAATTAATTGTAACTTTCTACAAGTAGAACAATGATTGGAACACGTAGACGGTTGAAATCTTTGTATATATTGCTTCCATATAGTCTAAGAAACATGTACTCAAAGCATCCAAACAGTACCATTCGCCAATTTTTTGTTCTTCAAGTTTAAGTGAAGTACGAGCCCCATTGTTAATCCTTTAAAGGAAATTATTTGTAAATTTCGACAAGTAGAACAATGAATGGAACAGGTAGACTGTTGAAATCATTTGTATATATTGCTTCTATATAGTCTAAGAAACATATCTGCATATCATCCAAACAGTACAATTCGCCAATTATTTGATCTTCAAGTTTAAGTGAACTACGAGCCCCATTGTTACTCCTTTATCGGAAATTATTTGTAACTTTCGACAAGTAGAACAATGAATGGAACAGGTAGACGGTTGAAATCTTTGTATATATTGCTTCTATATAGTCTACGAAACACATATGCAAAGCATCCAAACAGTACAATTCGCCAATTTATTGTTCTTCAAGTTTAAGTGAACAACGAGCCCCATTGTTAATCCTTTATCGGAAATTATTTGTAACTTTCGACAAGTAGAACAATGAATGGAACAGGTAGACTGTTGAAATCATTTGTATATATTGCTTCTATATAGTCTAAGAAACATATCTGCATATCATCCAAACAGTACAATTCGCCAATTATTTGATCTTCAAGTTTAAGTGAACTACGAGCCCCATTGTTAATACTTTAACGGAAATTATTTGTAACTTGCGACAAGTAGAACAATGAATGGAACAGGTAGCCGGTTGAAATCAATGTATATATTGCTTCTATATAGTCTAAGAAACATATTTGCAAAGCATCCAAACAGTACCATTCGCAATTTTTTTGTTCTTCAAGTTTAAGTGAACAACGAGCCCCATTGTTAATACTTTGAAGGAAATTATTTGTAAATTTCGACAAGTAGAACAATGATTGGAACACGTAGACGGTTGAAATCTTTGTATATATTGCTTCCATATAGTGTAAGAAAGATGTACGCAAAGCATCCAAACAGTACCATCCGCCAATTTTTTGTTCTTCAAGTTTAAGTGAACAATGAGCCCCAATGGTTAATCCTTTATCGGAAATTATTTGTAATTTTCGACAAGTAGAACAATGAATGAAACAGGTAGACGGTCGAAATCTTTGTATATATTGCTTCTATATAATCTAAGAAACATATATGCAAAGCATCCAAACAGTACCATTCGCCAATTTTTTGTTCTTCAAGTTTAAGTGAACATCGAGCGCCATTGATAATCATGAAACGGAAATTATTTGTAACTTTCTACAAGTAGAACAATGAATGGAACAGGTAGACTGTTGAAATCATTGTATATATTGCTTCTATATAGTCTAAGAAACATATATGCAAAGCATCCAAACAGTACAATTCGCCGTTTTCTTGTACTTCAAGTTTAAGTGAACAATGAGCCCCAATGGTTTATCCATTATCGGTAATTATTTGTAACTTTCGACAAGTAGAACAATGAATGGAACAGGTAGACGGTTGAAATCCTTGTATATATTGCGTCTATATAATCTAAGAAACATATATGCAAAGCATCCAAACAGTACCATTCGCCAATTTTTTGTTCTTCAAGTTTAAGTGAAGTACGAGCCCCATTGTTAATCCTTTAAAGGAAATTAATTGTAAATTTCGGCAAGTAGAACAATGAATGAAACAGGTAGACGGTCGAAATCTTTGTATATATTGCTTCTATATAATCTAAGAAACATATATGCAAAGCATCCAAACAGTACCATTCGCCAATTTTTTGTTCTTCAAGTTTAAGTGAACAACGAGCGCCATTGATAATCATGAAACGGAAATTATTTGTAACTTTCTACAAGTAGAACAATGAATGGATCAGGTAGACGGTTGAAATCATTGCATATATTGCTTCTATATAATCTACGAAACATATATGCAAAGCACCAAACAGTACAATTCACGAATTTTTTGTTCTTCAGGTTTAAGTGAACTACGAGCCCCATTGCTAATCCATTAACGGAAATTAATTGTAACTTTCTACAAGTAGAACAATGATTGGAACACGTAGACGGTTGAAATCTTTGTATATATTGCTTCCATATAGTCTAAGAAACATGTACTCAAAGCATCCAAACAGTACCATTCGCCAATTTTTTGTTCTTCAAGTTTAAGTGAACAATGAGCCCCAATGGTTAATCCTTTATCGGAAATTATTTGTAATTTTCGACAGGTATAACAATGAATGGAAGAGGTAGAAGGTTGAAATCTTTGTATATATTGCTTCTATATAATCTAAGAAACATATATGCAAAGCATCCAAACAGTACCATTCGCCAATTTTTTGTTCTTCAAGTTTAAGTGAACAATGAGCCCCATTGTTACTCCTTTATCGGAAATTATTTGTAACTTTCGACAAGTAGAATAATGAATGGAACAGGTAGACGGTTGAAATCTTTGTATATATTGCTTCTATATAGTCTAAGAAACATATATGCAAAGCATCCAAACAGTACAATTCGCCAATTTATTGATCTTCAAGTTTAAGTGAACAACGAGCCCCATTGTTAATCCTTTATCGGAAATTATTTGTAACTTTCGACAAGTAGAACAATGAATGGAACAGGTAGACTGTTGAAATCATTTGTATATATTGCTTCTATATAGTCTAAGAAACATATCTTCATATCATCCAAACAGTACAATTCGCCAATTATTTGATCTTCAAGTTTAAGTGAACTACGAGCCCCATTGTTAATACTTTAACGGAAATTATTTGTAACTTGCGACAAGTAGAACAATGAATGGAACAGGTAGCCGGTTGAAATCAATGTATATATTGCTTCTATATAGTCTAAGAAACATATTTGCAAAGCATCCAAACAGTACCATTCGCAATTTTTTTGTTCTTCAAGTTTAAGTTAACAACGAGCCCTATTGTTAATACTTTGAAGGAAATTATTTGTAAATTTCGACAAGTAGAACAATGATTGGAACACGTAGACGGTTGAAATCTTTGTATATATTGCTTCCATATAGTGTAAGAAAGATGTACGTAAAGCATCCAAACAGTACCATCCGCCAATTTTTTGTTCTTCAAGTTTAAGTGAACAATGAGCCCCAATGGTTAATCCTTTATCGGAAATTATTTGTAATTTTCGACAAGTAGAACAATGAATGAAACAGGTAGACGGTCGAAATCTTTGTATATATTGCTTCTATATAATCTAAGAAACATATATGCAAAGCATCCAAACAGTACCATTCGCCAATTTTTTGTTCTTCAAGTTTAAGTGAACAACGAGCGCCATTGATAATCATGAAACGGAAATTATTTGTAACTTTCTACAAGTAGAACAATGAATGGAACAGGTAGACTGTTGAAATCATTGTATATATTGCTTCTATATAGTCTAAGAAACATATCTGCAGATCATCCAAACAGTACAATCCGCCAATTATTTGATCTTCAAGTTTAAGTGAACTACGAGCCCCATTGTTAATACTTTAACGGAAATTATTTGTAACTTGCGACAAGTAGAACAATGAATGGAACAGGTAGATGGTTGAAATCAATGTATATATTGCTTCTATATAGTCTAAGAAACATATATGCAAAGCATCCAAACAGTACCATTCGCCAATTTTTTGTTCTTCAAGTTTAAGTGAACAACGAGCCGCATTGTTAATCCTTTAAAGGAAATTATTTGTAAATTTCGACAAGTAAAACAATGAATGGATCAGGTAGACGGTTGAAATCATTGCATATATTGCTTCTATATAATCTACGAAACATATATGCAAAGCATCCAAACAGTACAATTCACGAATTTTTTGTTCTTCAAGTTTAAGTGAACAACGAGCCCCATTGTTAATCCTTTAAAGGAAATTATTTGTAAATTTCGACAAGTAGAACAATGAATGGAACAGGTAGCCGGTTGAAATCATTGTATATATTGCTTCTATATAGTCTAAGAAACATATTTGCAAAGCATCCAAACAGTACCATTCGCAATTTTTTTGTTCTTCAAGTTTAAGTGAACAACGAGCCCCATTGTTAATACTTTAAAGGAAATTATTTGTAAATTTCGACAAGTAGAACAATGATTGGAACACGTAGACGGTTGAAATCTTTGTATATATTGCTTCCATATAGTGTAAGAAAGATGTACGCAAAGCATCCAAACAGTACCATCCGCCAATTTTTTGTTCTTCAAGTTTAAGTGAACAATGAGCCCCAATGGTTAATCCTTTATCGGAAATTATTTGTAATTTTCGACAAGTAGAACAATGAATGAATCAGGTAGACGGTCGAAATCTTTGTATATATTGCTTCTATATAATCTAAGAAACATATATGCAAAGCATCCAAACAGTACCATTCGCCAATTTTTTGTTCTTCAAGTTTAAGTGAACAACGAGCGCCATTGATAATCATGAAACGGAAATTATTTGTAACTTTCTACAAGTCGAACAATGAATGGAACAGGTAGACTGTTGAAATCATTGTATATATTGCTTCTATATAGTCTAAGAAACATATATGCAAAGCGTCCAAACAGTACAATTCACGAATTTTTTGTTCTTCAAGTTTAAGTGAACAACGAGCCCCATTGTTAATCCTTTAATGGAAATTATTTGTAAATTTCGACAAGTAGAACAATGATTGGAACACGTAGACGGTTGAAATCTTTGTATATATTGCTTCCATATAGTCTAAGAAACATGTACGCAAAGCATCCAAATAGTACCATTCGCCAATTTTTTGTTCTTCAAGTTTAAGTGAACTACGAGCCCCATTGTTAATCCTTTAAAGGAAATTATTTGTAAATTTCGACAAGTAAAACAATGAATGGATCAGGTAGACGGTTGAAATCTTTGTATATATTGCTTCTATATAATCTACGAAACATATATGCAAAGCATCCAAACAGTACAATTCACGAATTTTTTGTTCTTCAAGTTTAAGTGAACTACGAGCCCCATTGTTAATCCTTTAACGGAAATTAATTGTAACTTTCTACAAGTAGAACAATGATTGGAACACGTAGACGGTTCAAATCTTTGTATATATTGCTTCCGTATAGTCTAAGAAACATGTACTCAAAGCATCCAAACAGTACCATTCGCCAATTTTTTGTTCCTCAAGTTTAAGTGAACAATGAGCCCCAATGGTTAATCCTTTATCGGAAATTATTTGTAATTTTCGACAAGTAGGACAATGAATGGAACAGGTAGAAGGTTGAAATCTTTGTATATATTGCTTCTATATAATCTAAGAAACATATATGCAAAGCATCCAAACAGTACCATTCGCCAATTTTTTGTTCTTCAAGTTTAAGTGAACAACAAGCCCCATTGATAATCATGAAACGGAAATTATTTGTAACTTTCTACAAGTAGAACAATGAATAGAACAGGTAGACGGTTGAAATCTTTGTATATGTTGCTTCTATATAGTCTATGAAACCTATATGCAAAGCATCTAAACAGTAACAATCGCCAATTTTTTGATCTTCAAGTTTAAGTGAACAGCGAGCCCCATTGATAATCATGAAATGGAAGTTATTTGTAACTTTCTACAAGTAGAACAATGAATAGTACAGGTAGACGGGTGAAATCTTTCTATATATTGCTTCTAAATAGTCTAAGAAACATATATGCTAAGCATCCAAACAGTACAATTCGCCAATTTTTTGTTCTTCAAGTTTAAGTGAACTACGAGCCCCATTGTTAATCCTTTAAAGGAAATTATTTGTAAATTTCGACCAGTAGAACAATGAATGGATCATGTAGACGGTTGAAATCATTGTATATATTGCTTCTATATAGTCTACGAAACATATATGCAAAGCATCCAAACAGTACAATTCGCCAATTTTTTGTTCTTCAAGTTTAAGTGGACTACGAGCCCCATTGTTAATACTTTAACGGAAATTATTTGTCACTTGCGACAAGTAGAACAATGAATGGAACTGGTAGCCGGTTGAAATCTTTGTATATATTGCTTCTATATAGTCTAAGAAACATATATGCAAAGCATCCAAACAGTACAATTCGCCAATTTCTTGTACTTCAAGTTTAAGTGAGCAATGAGCCCCAATGGTTAATCCATTATCGGTAATTATTTGTAAATTTCGAAAAGTAGAACAATGATTGGAACACGTAGACGGTTGAAATCTTTGTATATATTGCTTCTATATAATCTAAGAAACATAAATGCAAAGCATCCAAACAGAACCATTCGCCAATTTTTTGTTCTTCAAATTTAAGTGAACAACGAGCCCCATTGATAATCATGAAACGGAAATTATTTGTAACTTTCTACAAGTAGATCAATGAATAGAACAGGTAGACGGTTGAAATCTTTGTATATGTTGCGTCTATATATTCTAAGTAACCTATATGCAAAGCATCTAAACAGTAACATTCGCCAATTTTTTGATCTTCAAGTTTAAGTGAACATCGAGCCCCATTGATAATCATGAAATGGAAATTATTTGTAACTTTCTACAAGTAGAACAATGAATAGTACAGGTAGACGGGTGAAATCTTTTTATATATTACTTCTAAATAGTCTAAGAAACATATATGCAAAGCATCGAAACAGTACAATTCGCCAATTTTTAGTTCTTCAAGTTTAAGTGAACTACGAGCCCCATTGTTAATCCTTTAAAGGAAATTATTTGTAAATTTCGACAAGTAGAACAATGAATGGATCATGTAGACGGTTGAAATCATTGTATATTTTGCTTCTATATAGTCTACGAAACATATATGCAAAGCATCCAAACAGTACAATTCGCCAATTTTTTGTTCTTCAAGTTTAAGTGAACTACGAGCCCCATTGTTAATCCTTTAACGGAAATTAATTGTAACTTTCTACAAGTAGAACAATGATTGGAACACGTAGACGGTTAAAATCTTTGTATATATTGCTTCCATATAGTCTAAGAAACATATTTGCAAAGCATCCAAACAGTACCATTCGCAATTTTTTTGTTCTTCAAGTTTAAGTGAACAATGAGCCCCATTGTTAATCCTTTAATGGAAATTATTTGTAAATTTCGACAAGTAGAACAATGATTGGAACACGTAGACGGTTGAAATCTTTGTATATATTGCTTCCATATAGTCTAAGAAACATGTACGCAAAGCATCCAAATAGTACCATTCGCCAATTTTTTGTTCTTCAAGTTTAAGTGAACTACGAGCCCCATTGTTAATCCTTTAAAGGAAATTATTTGTAAATTTCGACAAGTAAAACAATGAATGGATCAGGTAGACGGTTGAAATCATTGTATATATTGCTTCTATATAATCTACGAAACATATATGCAAAGCATCCAAACAGTACAATTCACGAATTTTTTGTTCTTCAAGTTTAAGTGAACTACGAGCCCCATTGTTAATCCTTTAACGGAAATTAATTGTAACTTTCTACAAGTAGAACAATGATTGGAACACGTAGACGGTTCAAATCTTTGTATATATTGCTTCCGTATAGTCTAAGAAACATGTACTCAAAGCATCCAAACAGTACCATTCGTCAATTTTTGGTTCCTCAAGTTTAAGTGAACAATGAGCCCCAATGGTTAATCCTTTATCGGAAATTATTTGTAATTTTCGACAAGTAGAACAATGAATGGAACAGGTAGAAGGTTGAAATCTTTGTATATATTGCTTCTATATAATCTAAGAAACATATATGCAAAGCATCCAAACAGTACCATTCGCCAATTTTTTGTTCTTCAAGTTTAAGTGAACAACAAGCCCCATTGATAATCATGAAACGGAAATTATTTGTAACTTTCTACAAGTAGAACAATGAATAGAACAGGTAGACGGTTGAAATCTTTGTATATGTTGCTTCTATATAGTCTATGAAACCTATATGCAAAGCATCTAAACAGTAACAATCGCCAATTTTTTGATCTTCAAGTTTAAGTGAACAGCGAGCCCCATTGATAATCATGAAATGGAAGTTATTTGTAACTTTCTACAAGTAGAACAATGAATAGTACAGGTAGACGGGTGAAATCTTTCTATATATTGCTTCTAAATAGTCTAAGAAACATATATGCTAAGCATCCAAACAGTACAATTCGCCAATTTTTTGTTCTTCAAGTTTAAGTGAACTACGAGCCCCATTGTTAATCCTTTAAAGCAAATTATTTGTAAATTTCGACCAGTAGAACAATGAATGGATCATGTAGACGGTTGAAATCATTGTATATATTGCTTCTATATAGTCTACGAAACATATATGCAAAGCATCCAAACAGTACAATTCGCCAATTTTTTGTTCTTCAAGTTTAAGTGGACTACGAGCCCCATTGTTAATACTTTAACGGAAATTATTTGTCACTTGCGACAAGTAGAACAATGAATGGAACAGGTAGCCGGTTGAAATCAATGTATATATTGCTTCCATATAGTCTAAGAAACATGTACTCAAAGCATCCAAACAGTACCATTCGCCAATTTTTTGTTCTTCAAGTTTAAGTGAAGTACGAGCCCCATTGTTAATCCTTTAAAGGAAATTATTTGTAAATTTCGACAAGTAGAACAATGAATGGAACAGGTAGACTGTTGAAATCATTTGTATATATTGCTTCTATATAGTCTAAGAAACATATCTGCATATCATCCAAACAGTACAATTCGCCAATTATTTGATCTTCAAGTTTAAGTGAACTACGAGCCCCATTGTTACTCCTTTATCGGAAATTATTTGTAACTTTCGACAAGTAGAACAATGAATGGAACAGGTAGACGGTTGAAATCTTTGTATATATTGCTTCTATATAGTCTAAGAAACACATATGCAAAGCATCCAAACAGTACAATTCGCCAATTTTTTGTTCTTCAAGTTTAAGTGAACTACGAGCCCCATTGCTAATCCATTAACGGAAATTAATTGTAACTTTCTACAAGTAGAACAATGATTGGAACACGTAGACGGTTGAAATCTTTGTATATATTGCTTCCATATAGTCTAAGAAACATGTACTCAAAGCATCCAAACAGTACCATTCGCCAATTTTTTGTTCTTCAAGTTTAAGTGAAGTACGAGCCCCATTGTTAATCCTTTAAAGGAAATTATTTGTAAATTTCGACAAGTAGAACAATGAATGGAACAGGTAGACTGTTGAAATCATTTGTATATATTGCTTCTATATAGTCTAAGAAACATATCTGCATATCATCCAAACAGTACAATTCGCCAATTATTTGATCTTCAAGTTTAAGTGAACTACGAGCCCCATTGTTACTCCTTTATCGGAAATTATTTGTAACTTTCGACAAGTAGAACAATGAATGGAACAGGTAGACGGTTGAAATCTTTGTATATATTGCTTCTATATAGTCTAAGAAACACATATGCAAAGCATCCAAACAGTACAATTCGCCAATTTATTGTTCTTCAAGTTTAAGTGAACAACGAGCCCCATTGTTAATCCTTTATCGGAAATTATTTGTAACTTTCGACAAGTAGAACAATGAATGGAACAGGTAGACTGTTGAAATCATTTGTATATATTGCTTCTATATAGTCTAAGAAACATATCTGCATATCATCCAAACAGTACAATTCGCCAATTATTTGATCTTCAAGTTTAAGTGAACTACGAGCCCCATTGTTAATACTTTAACGGAAATTATTTGTAACTTGCGACAAGTAGAACAATGAATGGAACAGGTAGCCGGTTGAAATCAATGTATATATTGCTTCTATATAGTCTAAGAAACATATTTGCAAAGCATCCAAACAGTACCATTCGCAATTTTTTTGTTCTTCAAGTTTAAGTGAACAACGAGCCCCATTGTTAATACTTTGAAGGAAATTATTTGTAAATTTCGACAAGTAGAACAATGATTGGAACACGTAGACGGTTGAAATCTTTGTATATATTGCTTCCATATAGTGTAAGAAAGATGTACGCAAAGCATCCAAACAGTACCATCCGCCAATTTTTTGTTCTTCAAGTTTAAGTGAACAATGAGCCCCAATGGTTAATCCTTTATCGGAAATTATTTGTAATTTTCGACAAGTAGAACAATGAATGAAACAGGTAGACGGTCGAAATCTTTGTATATATTGCTTCTATATAATCTAAGAAACATATATGCAAAGCATCCAAACAGTACCATTCGCCAATTTTTTGTTCTTCAAGTTTAAGTGAACATCGAGCGCCATTGATAATCATGAAACGGAAATTATTTGTAACTTTCTACAAGTAGAACAATTAATGGAACAGGTAGACTGTTGAAATCATTGTATATATTGCTTCTATATAGTCTAAGAAACATATATGCAAAGCATCCAAACAGTACAATTCGCCGTTTTCTTGTACTTCAAGTTTAAGTGAACAATGAGCCCCAATGGTTTATCCATTATCGGTAATTATTTGTAACTTTCGACAAGTAGAACAATGAATGGAACAGGTAGACGGTTGAAATCCTTGTATATATTGCGTCTATATAATCTAAGAAACATATATGCAAAGCATCCAAACAGTACCATTCGCCAATTTTTTGTTCTTCAAGTTTAAGTGAAGTACGAGCCCCATTGTTAATCCTTTAAAGGAAATTAATTGTAAATTTCGGCAAGTAGAACAATGAATGAAACAGGTAGACGGTCGAAATCTTTGTATATATTGCTTCTATATAATCTAAGAAACATATATGCAAAGCATCCAAACAGTACCATTCGCCAATTTTTTGTTCTTCAAGTTTAAGTGAACAACGAGCGCCATTGATAATCATGAAACGGAAATTATTTGTAACTTTCTACAAGTAGAACAATGAATGGATCAGGTAGACGGTTGAAATCATTGCATATATTGCTTCTATATAATCTACGAAACATATATGCAAAGCACCAAACAGTACAATTCACGAATTTTTTGTTCTTCAGGTTTAAGTGAACTACGAGCCCCATTGCTAATCCATTAACGGAAATTAATTGTAACTTTCTACAAGTAGAACAATGATTGGAACACGTAGACGGTTGAAATCTTTGTATATATTGCTTCCATATAGTCTAAGAAACATGTACTCAAAGCATCCAAACAGTACCATTCGCCAATTTTTTGTTCTTCAAGTTTAAGTGAACAATGAGCCCCAATGGTTAATCCTTTATCGGAAATTATTTGTAATTTTCGACAGGTATAACAATGAATGGAAGAGGTAGAAGGTTGAAATCTTTGTATATATTGCTTCTATATAATCTAAGAAACATATATGCAAAGCATCCAAACAGTACCATTCGCCAATTTTTTGTTCTTCAAGTTTAAGTGAACAATGAGCCCCATTGTTACTCCTTTATCGGAAATTATTTGTAACTTTCGACAAGTAGAATAATGAATGGAACAGGTAGACGGTTGAAATCTTTGTATATATTGCTTCTATATAGTCTAAGAAACATATATGCAAAGCATCCAAACAGTACAATTCGCCAATTTATTGATCTTCAAGTTTAAGTGAACAACGAGCCCCATTGTTAATCCTTTATCGGAAATTATTTGTAACTTTCGACAAGTAGAACAATGAATGGAACAGGTAGACTGTTGAAATCATTTGTATATATTGCTTCTATATAGTCTAAGAAACATATCTTCATATCATCCAAACAGTACAATTCGCCAATTATTTGATCTTCAAGTTTAAGTGAACTACGAGCCCCATTGTTAATACTTTAACGGAAATTATTTGTAACTTGCGACAAGTAGAACAATGAATGGAACAGGTAGCCGGTTGAAATCAATGTATATATTGCTTCTATATAGTCTAAGAAACATATTTGCAAAGCATCCAAACAGTACCATTCGCAATTTTTTTGTTCTTCAAGTTTAAGTTAACAACGAGCCCTATTGTTAATACTTTGAAGGAAATTATTTGTAAATTTCGACAAGTAGAACAATGATTGGAACACGTAGACGGTTGAAATCTTTGTATATATTGCTTCCATATAGTGTAAGAAAGATGTACGTAAAGCATCCAAACAGTACCATCCGCCAATTTTTTGTTCTTCAAGTTTAAGTGAACAATGAGCCCCAATGGTTAATCCTTTATCGGAAATTATTTGTAATTTTCGACAAGTAGAACAATGAATGAAACAGGTAGACGGTCGAAATCTTTGTATATATTGCTTCTATATAATCTAAGAAACATATATGCAAAGCATCCAAACAGTACCATTCGCCAATTTTTTGTTCTTCAAGTTTAAGTGAACAACGAGCGCCATTGATAATCATGAAACGGAAATTATTTGTAACTTTCTACAAGTAGAACAATGAATGGAACAGGTAGACTGTTGAAATCATTGTATATATTGCTTCTATATAGTCTAAGAAACATATCTGCAGATCATCCAAACAGTACAATCCGCCAATTATTTGATCTTCAAGTTTAAGTGAACTACGAGCCCCATTGTTAATACTTTAACGGAAATTATTTGTAACTTGCGACAAGTAGAACAATGAATGGAACAGGTAGATGGTTGAAATCAATGTATATATTGCTTCTATATAGTCTAAGAAACATATATGCAAAGCATCCAAACAGTACCATTCGCCAATTTTTTGTTCTTCAAGTTTAAGTGAACAACGAGCCGCATTGTTAATCCTTTAAAGGAAATTATTTGTAAATTTCGACAAGTAAAACAATGAATGGATCAGGTAGACGGTTGAAATCATTGCATATATTGCTTCTATATAATCTACGAAACATATATGCAAAGCATACAAACAGTACAATTCACGAATTTTTTGTTCTTCAAGTTTAAGTGAACAACGAGCCCCATTGTTAATCCTTTAAAGGAAATTATTTGTAAATTTCGACAAGTAGAACAATGAATGGAACAGGTAGCCGGTTGAAATCATTGTATATATTGCTTCTATATAGTCTAAGAAACATATTTGCAAAGCATCCAAACAGTACCATTCGCAATTTTTTTGTTCTTCAAGTTTAAGTGAACAACGAGCCCCATTGTTAATACTTTAAAGGAAATTATTTGTAAATTTCGACAAGTAGAACAATGATTGGAACACGTAGACGGTTGAAATCTTTGTATATATTGCTTCCATATAGTGTAAGAAAGATGTACGCAAAGCATCCAAACAGTACCATCCGCCAATTTTTTGTTCTTCAAGTTTAAGTGAACAATGAGCCCCAATGGTTAATCCTTTATCGGAAATTATTTGTAATTTTCGACAAGTAGAACAATGAATGAATCAGGTAGACGGTCGAAATCTTTGTATATATTGCTTCTATATAATCTAAGAAACATATATGCAAAGCATCCAAACAGTACCATTCGCCAATTTTTTGTTCTTCAAGTTTAAGTGAACAACGAGCGCCATTGATAATCATGAAACGGAAATTATTTGTAACTTTCTACAAGTCGAACAATGAATGGAACAGGTAGACTGTTGAAATCATTGTATATATTGCTTCTATATAGTCTAAGAAACATATATGCAAAGCGTCCAAACAGTACAATTCACGAATTTTTTGTTCTTCAAGTTTAAGTGAACAACGAGCCCCATTGTTAATCCTTTAATGGAAATTATTTGTAAATTTCGACAAGTAGAACAATGATTGGAACACGTAGACGGTTGAAATCTTTGTATATGTTGCGTCTATATATTCTAAGAAACCTATATGCAAAGCATCTAAACAGTAACATTCGCCAATTTTTTGATCTTCAAGTTTAAGTGAACATCGAGCCCCATTGTTAATCCTTTAAAGGAAATTATTTGTAAATTTCGACAAGTAGAACAATGAATGGATCATGTAGACGGTTGAAATCATTGTATATTTTGCTTCTATATAGTCTACGAAACATATATGCAAAGCATCCAAACAGTACAATTCGCCAATTTTTTGTTCTTCAAGTTTAAGTGAACTACGAGCCCCATTGTTAATCCTTTAACGGAAATTAATTGTAACTTTCTACAAGTAGAACAATGATTGGAACACGTAGACGGTTGAAATCTTTGTATATATTGCTTCCATATAGTCTAAGAAACATATATGCAAAGCATCCAATAAGTACCATTCGCCAATTTTTTGTTCTTCAAGTTTAAGTGAACAATGAGCCTCATTGTTAATCGTTTATCGGAAATTATTTGTAAATTTCGACAAGTAGAACAATGTATGGAACAGGTAGACTGTTGAAATCATTGTATATATTGCTTCTATATAGTCCAAGAAACTTATATGCAAAGCGTCCAAACAGTACAATTCGCCAATTTTTTGCTCTTCAAGTTTAAGTGAACTACGAGCCCCATTGTTAATCCTTTAAAGGAAATTAATTGTAAATTTCGGCAAGTAGAACAATGAATGGAATAGGTACACGGTTGTAATCATTGTATATATTGCTTCTATATAGTCTAAGAAACATATATGCAAAGCATCCAAACAGTACAATTCGCCAATTTTTTGTTCTTCAAGTTTAAGTGAACTACGAGCCCCATTATTAATCCTTTAAAGGAAATTAATTGTAAATTTCGGCAAGTAGAACAATGATTGGAACACGTAGACGGTTGAAATCTTTGTATATATTGCTTCCATATAGTCTAAGAAACATGTACGCAAAACATCCAAATAGTACCATTCTCCAATTTTTTGTTCTTCAAGTTTAAGTGAACTACGAGCCCCATTGTTAATACTTTAACGGAAATTATTTGTAACTTGCGACAAGTAGAACAATGAATGGAACAGGTAGATAGTTGAAATCAATGTATATATTGCTTCTATATAGTCTAAGAAACATATATGCAAAGCATCCAAACAGCACCATTCGCCAATTTTTTGTTCTTCAAGTTTAAGTGAACAACGAGCCGCATTGTTAATCCTTTAAAGGAAATTATTTGTAAATTTCGAAAAGTAGAACAGTGATTGGAACACGTAGACGGTTGAAATATTTGTATATATTGCTTCTATATAATCTAAGAAACATATATGCAAAGCATCCAAACAGAACCATTCGCCAATTTTTTGTTCTTCAAATTTAAGTGAACAACGAGCCCCATTGATAATCATGAAACGGAAATTATTTGTAACTTTCTACAAGTAGAACAATAATAGAACAGGTAGACGGTTGAAATCTTTGTATATGTTGCGTCTATATATTCTAAGAAACCTATATACAAAGCATCTAAACAGTAACATTCGCCAATTTTTTGATCTTCAAGTTTAAGTGAACATCGAGCCCCATTGTTAATCCTTTAAAGGAAATTATTTGTAAATTTCGACAAGTAGAACAATGAATGGATCATGTAGACGGTTGAAATCATTGTATATTTTGCTTCTATATAGTCTACGAAACATATATGCAAAGCATCCAAACAGTACAATTCGCCAATTTTTTGTTCTTCAAGTTTAAGTGAACTGCGAGCCCCATTGTTAATCCTTTAACGGAAATTAATTGTAACTTTCTACAAGTAGAACAATGATTGGAACACGTAGACGGTTGAAATCTTTGTATATATTGCTTCCATATAGTCTAAGAAACATATATGCAAAGCATCCAAAAAGTACCATTCGCCAATTTTTTGTTCTTCAAGTTTAAGTGAACAATGAGCCTCATTGTTAATCGTTTATCGGAAATTATTTGTAAATTTCGACAAGTAGAACAATGTATGGAACAGGTAGACTGTTGAAATCATTGTATATATTGCTTCTATATAGTCCAAGAAACTTATATGCAAAGCGTCCAAACAGTACAATTCGCCAATTTCTTGCTCTTCAAGTTTAAGTGAACTACGAGCCCCATTGTTAATCCTTTAAAGGAAATTAATTGTAAATTTCGGCAAGTAGAACAATGAATGGAATAGGTAGACGGTTGTAATCATTGTATATATTGCTTCTATATAGTCTAAGAAACATATATGCAAAGCATCCAAACAGTACAATTCGCCAATTTTTTGTTCTTCAAGTTTAAGTGAACAATGAGCCCCATTGTTAATCCTTTAAAGGAAATTATTTGTAACTTTCGACAAGTAGAAAAATGAATGGAACAGGTAGACGGTTGAAATCTGTGTATATATTGCTTCTATATAGTCTAAGAAACATATATGCAAAGCATCCAAACAGTACCATTCGCCAATTTTTTGGTCTTCAAGTTTAAATGAACAATGAGCCCCAATGGTTAATCCATTATCGGAAATTATTTGTAAATTTCGACAAGTAGAACAATGAATGGAACAGGTAGACGGTTGAAATATTTGTATATATTGCTTCTATATAGTATAAGAAACATATATGCAAAGCATCCAAACAGTACAATTCGCCAATTTTTTGTTCTTCAAGTTTAAGTAAACTACGATCCCCATTGTTAATCCCTTAACGGAAATTATTTGTAACTTTCGACAAGTAGAACAGTGAATGGAACAGGTAGACGGTTGAAATATTTGTATATATTGCTTCTATATAGTATAAGAAACATATATGCAAAGCATCCAAACAGTACAATTCCCCAATTTTTTGTTCTTTAAGTTTAAGTGAACAATGAGCCCCAATGATTAATCCTTTATCGGTAATTATTTGTAACTTTCGACAAGTAGAACAATGAATGGAACAGGTAGACGGTTGAAACCCTTGTATATATTGCGTCTATATGAACTAAGAATCATATATGCATAGCATCCAAACAGTACCATTCGCCAATTTTTTGTTCTTCAAGTTTAAGTGAACTACGAGCCCCATTGTTAATCCTTTAAAGGAAATTATTTGTAAATTTCGACAAGTAGAACAATGAATGGAACAGGTAGACTGTTGAAATCATTGTATATATTGCTTCTATATAGTCTAAGAAACATATATGCAAAGCGTCCAAACAGTACAATTCGCCAATTATTTGATCTTCAAGTTTAAGTGAACTACGAGCCCCATTGTTAATACTTTAACGGAAATTATTTGTAACTTGCGACAAGTAGAACAATGAATGGAACAGGTAGCCGGTTGAAATCAATGTATATATTGCTTCTATATAGTCTAAGAAACATATATGCAAAGCATCCAAACAGTACCATTCGCCAATTTTTTGTTCTTCAAGTTTAAGTGAACTACGAGCCCCATTGTTAATCCTTTAAAGGAAATTATTTGTAACTTTCGACAAGTAGAACAATGAATGGAACAGGTAGACGGTTGAAATCTTTGTATATATTGCTTCTATATAGTCTAAGAAACATATATGCAAAGCATCCAAACAGTACAATTCGCCAATTTTTTGTTCTTCAAGTATAAGTGAACAGCGAGCCCCATTGATAATCATGAAATGGCAATTATTTGTAACTATCTACAAGTAGAACAATGAATAGTATAGGTAGACGGGTGAAATCTTTCTATATATTGCTTCTAAATAGTCTAAGAAACATCTATGCAAAGCATCCAAACAGTACAATTCGCCAATTTTTTGTCCTTCAAGTTTAAGTGAACAATGAGCCCCAATGGTTAATCCTTTATCGGTAATTATTTGTAACTTTCGACAAGTAGAACAATGAATGGAACAGGTAGACGGTTGAAATATTTGTATATATTGCTTCTATATAGTATAAGAAACATATATGCAAAGCATCCAAACAGTACAATACGCCAATTTTTTGTTCTTCAAGTTTAAGTGAACAATGAGCCCCATTGTTAATCCTTTAAAGGAAATTATTTGTAACTTTCGACAAGTAGAAAAATGAATGGAACAGGTAGACGGTTGAAATCTGTGTATATATTGCTTCTATATAGTCTAAGAAACATATATGCAAAGCATCCAAACAGTACAATTCGCCAATTTTTTGTTCTTCAAGTTTAAGTGAACAATGAGCCCCAATGGTTAATCCTTTATCGGTAATTATTTGTAACTTTCGACAAGTAGAACAATGAATGGAACAGGTAGACGGTTGAAATCCTTGTATATATTGCTTCCATATAGTCTAAGAAACATGAACGCAAAGCATCCAAACAGTACCATTCGCCAATTTTTTGTCCTTCAAGTTTAAGTGAACAATGAGCCCCATTGTTAATCCTTTATCGGAAATTATTTGTAACTTTCGACAAGTAGAACAATTAATGGAACAGGTAGACGGTTGAAATCTTTGTATATATTGCTTCTATATAGTCTAAGAAACATATATGCAAAGCATTCAAACAGTACAATTCCCCAATTTTTTGTTCTTCAAGTTTAAGTGAACAATGAGCCCCAATGATTAATCCTTTATCGGTAATTATTTGTAACTTTCGACAAGTAGAACAATGAATGGAACAGGTAGACGGTTGAAACCCTTGTATATATTGCGTCTATATGAACTAAGAATCATATATGCATAGCATCCAAACAGTACAATTCGCCAATTTTTTGTTCTACAAGTTTAAGTGAACAATGAGCCCCATTGTTAATCCTTTATCGGAAATAATTTGTAAATTTCGACAAGTAGAACAATGAATGGAACAGGTAGACTGTTGAAATCATTGTATATATTGCTTCTATATAGTCCAAGAAACATATATGCAAAGCGTCCAAACAGTACAATTCGCCAATTTTTTGTTCTACAAGTTTAAGTGAACAATGAGCCCCATTGTTAATCCTTTATCGGAAATAATTTGTAAATTTCGACAAGTAGAACAATGAATGGAACAGGTAGACTGTTGAAATCATTGTATATATTGCTTCTATATAGTCCAAGAAACATATATGCAAAGCGTCCAAACAGTACAATTCGCCAATTTTTTGCTCTTCAAGTTTAAGTGAACTTCGAGCCCCATTGTTAATCCTTTAAAGGAAATTATTTGTAAATTTCGGCAAGTAGAACAATGAATGAAATAGGTAGACGGTTGAAATCATTGTATATATTGCTTCTATATAGTCTAAGAAACATATGTAGGATTTATATTGTTTATTAAAAACTAGGTGAGAACATATATATATATTTAGAAATGAAAATAAAGTATAAAATACTAATCAAAAGCGCAAGATATAAAACAAAAGAAATCAAGAAAACGTGCTCCCGTCGTACTTCGTTCGCCGTACTTCTTTTCGCAATCGTCACTCCGACTCGACTCTCCCGAATGTTCGTTACCACGCGGCGTTTTTCGCTCGCCCGATCGTCTCACTTTTTTTTCGCCCCAAACTCACCTTCACACCTCACGTACGCACACACACACACAATGATTCCTAACTACTACACTCGGCCGTCCTGACAAACAATATCTGTCCTCAGATATTATTCCTTTCTTCGTCTTCTTCTCCAGAATTGTCCAGATCGTCTTTTGCCCATGGCTTCATGGAATCTGCCGCCGTGGATGTTGTAAATGGACCTTCGTGTTCTCCTATCTTTCGCACAAGATAGCGGTCGTTCCTCAACACCCTTTCCACCTCGTATGGGCCCAAAAACTTCGGATGAAATTTCTGCCCCGGCCCGAACTGAGTTCGTCGAATTGCTACCAGGTCGCCCTCCTGGTACTTTTTTGCATCGGTCCTTCTTTTATTAAACGACCTTCGATTCTCCGCCTGAATCTTCAATATAGATTCCTTTGCGCGCCTTCTGCATTCGTCTCGATCTTCTTGAAACATTCGTCTCCATTCCTCCTCAATCGTTTCTCGTATGGATTGATCTTCCTTCAGCCGCATACGTATACCGAACAACAGATTAAAGGGTGTCGTGCCGGTACTTCTACTAGGGGTGGCATTAAGGTATTGCTGTGCCACGTCCAGATATCGGTACCATTCCTCGGGTTTGGGAGATGCCATCTTCGTTAGAAGCGGTATAAGCGTGCGATTAACTCGCTCTACCTGCCCGTTGCTGCGGGGCATTCCAGTGGTAATCGCGACATGCCTAATATTTTCCTCTTCGCAGTATTCCCTAAAAGGGCGTGAGGTAAACGCCGAACCTCTGTCCGATATTATTCTCCATGGATTTCCAAACACACTTGCCTGTTTCCGCAGATGACGTAAAACCTCGGCCGCGTCTGTAGATTTTGTTGCATAGAGCTTCACAAACTTCGTGAAGCCGTCCACTACCACGAAAACAAAGCGATAATTCTTCCTTGTAGAAGGGATAGGTCCGAGATGATCGATGTGGAGGGTATGGAGGGGGACGTCTCCCTTGTCGATTGTATGCAGCCAGCCTTCTGACTTGCCGGCTTTTCTCTCCGCCAATATGCAACTAACACAGTTTCGCACCACTTTTTCTGCAACGTGTCTCACTCCCTCAAACCAATAATCTCTTTTCACTAACACTACTGTCTTATCTATCGCAAAATGTCCTCTCTCATGCATCCGCCGTACAATCTGTGTTTGCAATGCCTTAGGAACTACAAATAGTACATCACCGCTCATTTCTTTGTACAAAATATCATTTTTCACCACATAACCGTCTAATTCTCCCTCCTTAACTCTATTTATAATCGCGCGTACCTGGGCATCCTCGCGTTGCGCTCTTTTCAGTTTCGCAATCATCCCGTCTTCGTCTTCGCTGATTGTCATCACTACTGGCAAAGGATTTCTATTTAACGCGTCCGCATGCACCATATATTTGCTCGATCGATGTTCAATTGTGTACTTAAATTCTTCGAGAAGCAGTGCCCATCTTGCCACTCGCACGCATAGATCCTTTTTATGCATAGTTAACGCAAAAGCGCGACAATCGGTAACTATTTTGAACTCGATGCCTAATAAGTACACTCTAAACTTACGCAAAGATTTTATGATCGCGAGTACCTCCAATTCATAACTGGGGTACTTCTCTTCGGCCGGCGTGGTTTTCCCACTCGCATAATAAACTGGGTGAAACATCCCATCTACGTTATCTCGTTGCATCAAAATTGCCCCCTTAAGCCGCTTCCATGTCTTACCACACTTTTCATATCGCACGAATAATTTCGCCGACCCACGTAGCAATCGTTTACAGTATATCACTTTCTGTATATCCGTCCACGCGCATAATTCTGCTAATTCTTCAAACTCTTGTAGCCAGCATTTCACATTTGCCGTACTATCACCGCTGAAAGTTTGAATTGATTCTTCCACGTCTCTAAAGGATAGCATCTGTTTCTGCCGTCTGGGCGTTTCGTCCTCGCTTTCATCTTCACTATCGGTTTCTTCGTCCTCACTATGATCTGCTTCTTTACTAATTGTGAGAGCGTGTTCTAATCGCTCCGCCAATTCTGCTTTACGTCCTTTCGTATCTAGACCCATCTTTTCTAATTTACTTCTCAGATCCTTGAGCTTCATGTCCGCGACACTCTTATCCGTTGCTTCAACGATCGTTTTTGAAAGATCTTCTTGGGAATCTTTAATACTCGACTTCGCGCTTTCCATTATGCACTGTTCCGCACAATTTTCTTACACTTCTGGTTCACCTTGCACTTAACTCGTTATTATATCTTTATCCCGGACGAGCCCCCAAAAATATGTAGGATTTATATTGTTTATTAAAAACTAGGTGAGAACATATATATATATTTAGAAATGAAAATAAAGTATAAAATACTAATCAAAAGCGCAAGATATAAAACAAAAGAAATCAAGAAAACGTGCTCCCGTCGTACTTCGTTCGCCGTACTTCTTTTCGCAATCGTCACTCCGACTCGACTCTCCCGAATGTTCGTTACCACGCGGCGTTTTTCGCTCGCCCGATCGTCTCACTTTTTTTTCGCCCCAAACTCACCTTCACACCTCACGTACGCACAAACACACACAATGATTCCTAACTACTACACATATATGCAAAGCATCCAAACAGTACAATTCGCCAATTTTTTGTTCTTCAAGTATAAGTGAACAGCGAGCCCCATTGATAATCATGAAATGGCAATTATTTGTAACTATCTACAAGTAGAACAATGAATAGTACAGGTAGACGGGTGAAATCTTTCTATATATTGCTTCTAAATAGTCTAAGAAACATCTATGCAAAGCATCCAAACAGTACATTTCGCCAATTCTTTGTTCTTCAAGTTTAAGTGAACTACGAGCCCCATTGTTAATCCTTTAAAGGAAATTATTTGTAAATTTCGACAAGTAGAAAAATGAATGGAACAGGTAGACGGTTGAAATCTGTGTATATATTGCTTCTATATAGTCTAAGAAACATATATGCAAAGCATCCAAACAGTACAATTCGCCAATTTTTTGTTCTTCAAGTTTAAGTGAACAACGAGCCCCATTGTTAATCCTTTAAAGGAAATTATTTGTAAATTTCGACAAGTAGAACAATGAATGGAACAGGTAGACTGTTGAAATCATTGTATATATTGATTCTATATAGTCTAAGAAACATATATGCAAAGCATCCAAACAGTACAATTCGCCAATTTTTTGTTCTTCAAGTTTAAGTAAACTACGATCCCCATTGTTAATCCCTTAACGGAAATTATTTGTAACTTTCGACAAGTAGAACAATGAATGGAACAGGTAGACGGTTGAAATCATTGTATATATTGCTTCTATATAGTCTAAGAAACATATATGCAAAGCATCCAAACAGTACCATTCGCCAATTTTTTGTTCTTCAAGTTTAAGTGAACTACGAGCCCCATTGTTAATCCTTTAAAGGAAATTGTTTGTAAATTTCGACAAGTAGAACAATGAATGGAACAGGTAGACTGTTGAAATTATTGTATATATTGCTTCTATATAGTCTAAGAAACATATATGCAAAGCATCCAAATAGTACAATTCGCCAATTTTTTGTTCTTCAAGTTTAAGTGAACAATGAGCCCCAATGGTTAATCCTTTATCGGAAATTATTTGTAAATTTCGACAAGTAGAACAATGAATGGAACAGGTAGCCGGTTGAAATCTTTGTATATATTGCTTCTATGTAGTCTAAGAAACATATGTGCAAAGCATCCAAACAGTACAATTCGACAATTTTTTGTTCTTCAAGTTTAGTGAACAATGAGCCCCAATGGTTAATCCTTTATCGGAAATTATTTGTAATTTTCGACAAGTAGAACAATGAATGGAACAGGTAGACGGTTGAAATCTTTGTATATATTGCTTCTATATAGTCTAAGAAACATATATGCAAAGCATCCAAACAGTACAATTCGCCAATTTTTTGTTCTTCAAGTTTAAGTGAACAATGAGCCCCAATGGTTAATCCTTTATCGGAAATTATTTGTAAATTTCGACAAGTAGAACAATGAATGGAACAGGTAGCCGGTTGAAATCTTTGTATATATTGCTTCTATATAGTCTAAGAAACATATATGCAAAGCATCCAAACAGTACAATTCGACAATTTTTTGTTCTTCAAGTTTAGTGAACAATGAGCCCCAATGGTTAATCCTTTATCGGAAATTATTTGTAATTTTCGGCAAGTAGAACAATGAATGGAACAGGTAGACGGTTGAAATCTTTGTATATATTGCTTCTATATAATCTAAGAAACATATATGCAAAGCATCCAAACAGTACCATTCGCCAATTTTTTGTTCTTCAAGTTTAAGTGAACTACGAGCCCCATTGTTAATACTTTAACGGAAATTATTTGTAACTTGCGAGAAGTAGAACAATGAATGGAACTGGTAGCCGGTTGAAATCAATGTATATATTGCTTCTATATAGTATAAGAAACATATATGCAAAGTATCCAAACAGTACCATTCGCCAATTTTTTGTTCTTCAAGTTTAAGTGAACGACGAGCCCCATTGTTAATCCTTTAACGGAAATTAATTGTAACTTTCGACAAGTAGAACAATGAATGGAACAGGTAGACGGTTGAAATCTTTGTATATATTGCTTCTATATAGTCTAAGAAACATATATGCAAAGCATCCAAACAGTACAATTCGCCAATTTATTGTTCTTCAAGTTTAAGTGAACAACGAGCCCCATTGTTAATCCTTTAAAGGAAATTATTTGTAACTTTCGACAAGTAGAACAATGAATGGAACAGGTAGACGGTTGAAATCTTTGTATATATTGCATCTATATAGTCTAAGAAACATATATGCAAAACATCCAAACAGTACCATTCGCCAATTTTTTGTTCTTCAAGTTTAAGTGAACTACGAGCCCCATTGTTAATGCTTTAACGGAAATTAATTGTAACTTTCGACAAGTAGAACAATGAATGGAACAGGTAGACGGTTGAAATCTTTGTATATATTGCTTCCATATAGTCTAAGAAACATGTACGCAAAGCATCCAAACAGTACAATTCGCCAATTTTTTGTTCTTCAAGTTTAAGTGAACTACGATCCCCATTGTTAATCCCTTAACGGAAATTATTTGTAACTTTCGACAAGTAGAACAGTGAATGGAACAGGTAGACGGTTGAAATCTTTGTATATATTGCTTCTATATAGTATAAGAAACATATATGCAAAGCATCTAAACAGTACAATTCGCCAATTTTTTTTTCTTCAAGTTTAAGAGAACTACGAGCCCCATTGTTAATCCTTTAAAGGAAATTATTTGTAACTTTCGACAAGTAGAAAAATGAATGGAACAGGTAGACGGTTGAAATCTGTGTATATATTGCTTCTATATAGTCTAAGAAACATATATGCAAAGCATCCAAACAGTACAATTCGCCAATTTTTTGTTCTTCAAGTTTAAGTGAACAATGAGCCCCAATGGTTAATCCTTTATCGGTAATTATTTGTAACTTTCGACAAGTAGAACAATGAATGGAACAGGTAGACGGTTGAAATCCTTGTATATATTGCTTCCATATAGTCTAAGAAACATGAACGCAAAGCATCCAAACAGTACCATTCGCCAATTTTTTGTTCTTCAAGTTTAAGTGAACAATGAGCCCCAATGGTTAATCCTTTATCGGAAATTATTTGTAACATTCGGCAAGTAGAACAATGAATGGAACAGGTAGACGGTTGAAATCCTTGTATATATTGCTTCCATATAGTCTAAGAAACATGTACGCAAAGCATCCAAACAGTACCATTCGCCAATTTTTTGTCCTTCAAGTTTAAGTGAACAATGAGCCCCAATGGTTAATCCTTTATCGGAAATTATTTGTAACATTCGGCAAGTAGAACAATGAATGGAACAGGTAGACGGGTGAAATCTTTCTAAATATTGCTTCTAAATAGTCTAAGAAACATCTATGCAAAGCATCCAAACAGTACAATTCGCCAATTTTTTGTTCTTCAAGTTTAAGTGAACTACGAGCCCCATTGTTAATCCTTTAAAAGAAATTATTTGTAAATTTCGACAAGTAGAACAATGAATGGATCATGTAGACGGTTGAAATCATTGTATATATTGCTTCTATATAGTCTACGAAACATATATGCAAAGCATCCAAACAGTACAATTCGCCAATTTTTTGTTCTACAAGTTTAAGTGAACAATGAGCCCCATTGTTAATCCTTTATCGGAAATTATTTGTAAATTTCGACAAGTAGAACAATGAATGGAACAGGTAGACTGTTGAAATCATTGTATATATTGCTTCTATATAGTCCAAGAAACATATATGCAAAGCGTCCAAACAGTACAATTCGCCAATTTTTTGCTCTTCAAGTCTAAGTGAACTACGAGCCCCATTGTTAATCCTTTAAAGGAAATTATTTGTAAATTTCGGCAAGTAGAACAATGAATGAAATAGGTAGACGGTTGAAATCATTGTATATATTGCTTCTATATAGTCTAAGAAACATATATGCAAAGCATCCAAACAGTACAATTCGCCAATTTTTTGTTCTTCAAGTTTAAGTAAACTACGATCCCCATTGTTAATCCCTTAACGGAAATTATTTGTAACTTTCGACAAGTAGAACAATGAATGGAACAGGTAGACGGTTGAAATCATTGTATATATTGCTTCTATATAGTCTAAGAAACATATATGCAAAGCATCCAAACAGTACCATTCGCCAATTTTTTGTTCTTCAAGTTTAAGTGAACTACGAGCCCCATTGTTAATCCTTTAAAGGAAATTGTTTGTAAATTTCGACAAGTAGAACAATGAATGGAACAGGTAGACTGTTGAAATTATTGTATATATTGCTTCTATATAGTCTAAGAAACATATATGCAAAGCATCCAAATAGTACAATTCGCCAATTTTTTGTTCTTCAAGTTTAAGTGAACAATGAGCCCCAATGGTTAATCCTTTATCGGAAATTATTTGTAAATTTCGACAAGTAGAACAATGAATGGAACTGGTAGCCGGTTGAAATCAATGTATATATTGCTTCTATATAGTATAAGAAACATATATGCAAAGTATCCAAACAGTACCATTCGCCAATTTTTTGTTCTTCAAGTTTAAGTGAACGACGAGCCCCATTGTTAATCCTTTAACGGAAATTAATTGTAACTTTCGACAAGTAGAACAATGAATGGAACAGGTAGACGGTTGAAATCTTTGTATATATTGCTTCTATATAGTCTAAGAAACATATATGCAAAGCATCCAAACAGTACAATTCGCCAATTTATTGTTCTTCAAGTTTAAGTGAACAACGAGCCCCATTGTTAATCCTTTAAAGGAAATTATTTGTAACTTTCGACAAGTAGAACAATGAATGGAACAGGTAGACGGTTGAAATCTTTGTATATATTGCATCTATATAGTCTAAGAAACATATATGCAAAACATCCAAACAGTACCATTCGCCAATTTTTTGTTCTTTAAGTTTAAGTGAACTACGAGCCCCATTGTTAATGCTTTAACGGAAATTAATTGTAACTTTCGACAAGTAGAACAATGAATGGAACAGGTAGACGGTTGAAATCTTTGTATATATTGCTTCCATATAGTCTAAGAAACATGTACGCAAAGCATCCAAACAGTACAATTCGCCAATTTTTTGTTCTTCAAGTTTAAGTGAACAATGAGCCCCATTGTTAATCCTTTATCGGAAATTATTTGTAAATTTCGACAAGTAGAACAATGAATGGAACAGGTAGACTGTTGAAATCATTGTATATATTGCTTCTATATAGTCCAAGAAACATATATGCAAAGCGTCCAAACAGTACAATTCGCCAATTTTTTGCTCTTCAAGTCTAAGTGAACTACGAGCCCCATTGTTAATCCTTTAAAGGAAATTATTTGTAAATTTCGGCAAGTAGAACAATGAATGAAATAGGTAGACGGTTGAAATCATTGTATATATTGCTTCTATATAGTCTAAGAAACATATTTGCAAAGCATCCAAACAGTACAATTCGCCAATTTTTTGTTCTTCAAGTTTAAGTAAACTACGATCCCCATTGTTAATCCCTTAACGGAAATTATTTGTAACTTTCGACAAGTAGAACAATGAATGGAACAGGTAGACGGTTGAAATCATTGTATATATTGCTTCTATATAGTCTAAGAAACATATATGCAAAGCATCCAAACAGTACCATTCGCCAATTTTTTGTTCTTCAAGTTTAAGTGAACTACGAGCCCCATTGTTAATCCTTTAAAGGAAATTGTTTGTAAATTTCGACAAGTAGAACAATGAATGGAACAGGTAGACTGTTGAAATTATTGTATATATTGCTTCTATATAGTCTAAGAAACATATATGCAAAGCATCCAAATAGTACAATTCGCCAATTTTTTGTTCTTCAAGTTTAAGTGAACAATGTGCCCCAATGGTTAATCCTTTATCGGAAATTATTTGTAAATTTCGACAAGTAGAACAATGAATGGAACAGGTAGCCGGTTGAAATCTTTGTATATATTGCTTCTATGTAGTCTAAGAAACATATGTGCAAAGCATCCAAACAGTACAATTCGACAATTTTTTGTTCTTCAAGTTTAGTGAACAATGAGCCCCAATGGTTAATCCTTTATCGGAAATTATTTGTAATTTTCGACAAGTAGAACAATGAATGGAACAGGTAGACGGTTGAAATCTTTGTATATATTGCTTCTATATAGTCTAAGAAACATATATGCAAAGCATCCAAACAGTACAATTCGCCAATTTTTTGTTCTTCAAGTTTAAGTGAACAATGAGCCCCAATGGTTAATCCTTTATCGGAAATTATTTGTAAATTTCGACAAGTAGAACAATGAATGGAACAGGAAGCCGGTTGAAATCTTTGTATATATTGCTTCTATATAGTCTAAGAAACATATATGCAAAGCATCCAAACAGTACAATTCGACAAGTTTTTGTTCTTCAAGTTTAGTGAACAATGAGCCCCAATGGTTAATCCTTTATCGGAAATTATTTGTAATTTTCGACAAGTAGAACAATGAATGGAACAGGTAGACGGTTGAAATCTTTGTATATATTGCTTCTATATAATCTAAGAAACATATATGCAAAGCATCCAAACAGTACCATTCGCCAATTTTTTGTTCTTCAAGTTTAAGTGAACTACGAGCCCCATTGTTAATACTTTAACGGAAATTATTTGTAACTTGCGAGAAGTAGAACAATGAATGGAACTGGTAGCCGGTTGAAGTCAATGTATATATTGCTTCTATATAGTATAAGAAACATATATGCAAAGTATCCAAACAGTACCATTCGCAAATTTTTTGTTCTTCAAGTTTAAGTGAACGACGAGCCCCATTGTTAATCCTTTAACGGAAATTAATTGTAACTTTCGACAAGTAGAACAATGAATGGAACAGGTAGACGGTTGAAATCTTTGTATATATTGCTTCTATATAGTCTAAGAAACATATATGCAAAGCATCCAAACAGTACAATTCGCCAATTTATTGTTCTTCAAGTTTAAGCGAACAACGAGCCCCATTGTTAATCCATTAAAGGAAATTATTTGTAACTTTCGACAAGTAGAACAATGAATGGAACAGGTAGACGGTTGAAATCTTTGTATATATTGCATCTATATAGTCTAAGAAACATATATGCAAACATCCAAACAGTACCATTCGCCAATTTTTTGTTCTTCAAGTTTAAGTGAACTACGAGCCCCATTGTTAATGCTTTAACGGAAATTAATTGTAACTTTCGACAAGTAGAACAATGAATGGAACAGGTAGACGGTTGAAATCTTTGTATATATTGCATCTATATAGTCTAAGAAACATATATGCAAAACATCCAAACAGTACCATTCGCCAATTTTTTGTTCTTCAAGTTTAAGTGAACTACGAGCCCCATTGTTAATCCTTTAAAGGAAATTGTTTGTAAATTTCGACAAGTAGAACAATGAATGGAACAGGGAGACTGTTGAAATTATTGTATATATTGCTTCTATATAGTCTAAGAAACATATATGCAAAGCATCCAAATAGTACAATTCGCCAATTTTTTGTTCTTCAAGTTTAAGTGAACAATGAGCCCCAATGGTTAATCCTTTATCGGAAATTATTTGTAAATTTCGACAAGTAGAACAATGAATGGAACTGGTAGCCGGTTGAAATCAATGTATATATTGCTTCTATATAGTATAAGAAACATATATGCAAAGTATCCAAACAGTACCATTCGCCAATTTTTTGTTCTTCAAGTTTAAGTGAACGACGAGCCCCATTGTTAATCCTTTAACGGAAATTAATTGTAACTTTCGACAAGTAGAACAATGAATGGAACAGGTAGACGGTTGAAATCTTTGTATATATTGCTTCTATATAGTCTAAGAAACATATATGCAAAGCATCCAAACAGTACAATTCGCCAATTTTTTGTTCTTCAAGTTTAAGTGAACTACGAGCCCCATTGATAATCATGAAACGGAAATTATTTGTAACTTTCTACAAGTAGAACAATGAATAGAACAGGTAGACGGGTGAAGTCTTTGTATATATTGCTTCTATATAGTCTAAGAAACATATATGCAAAGCATCCAAACAGTACCATTCGCCAATTTTTTGTTCTTCAAGTTTAAGTGAACTACGAGCCCCATTGTTAATGCTTTAACGGAAATTAATTGTAACTTTCGACAAGTAGAACAATGAATGGAACAGGTAGACGGTTGAAATCTTTGTATATATTGCTTCCATATAGTCTAAGAAACATGTACGCAAAGCATCCAAACAGTACAATTCGCCAATTTTTTGTTCTTCAAGTTTAAGTGAACAATGAGCCCCATTGTTAATCCTTTATCGGAAATTATTTGTAAATTTCGACAAGTAGAACAATGAATGGAACAGGTAGACTGTTGAAATCATTGTATATATTGCTTCTATATAGTCCAAGAAACATATATGCAAAGCGTCCAAACAGTACAATTCGCCAATTTTTTGCTCTTCAAGTCTAAGTGAACTACGAGCCCCATTGTTAATCCTTTAAAGGAAATTATTTGTAAATTTCGGCAAGTAGAACAATGAATGAAATAGGTAGACGGTTGAAATCATTGTATATATTGCTTCTATATAGTCTAAGAAACATATATGCAAAGCATCCAAACAGTACAATTCGCCAATTTTTTGTTCTTCAAGTTTAAGTAAACTACGATCCCCATTGTTAATCCCTTAACGGAAATTATTTGTAACTTTCGACAAGTAGAACAATGAATGGAACAGGTAGACGGTTGAAATCATTGTATATATTGCTTCTATATAGTCTAAGAAACATATATGCAAAGCATCCAAACAGTACCATTCGCCAATTTTTTGTTCTTCAAGTTTAAGTGAACTACGAGCCCCATTGTTAATCCTTTAAAGGAAATTGTTTGTAAATTTCGACAAGTAGAACAATGAATGGAACAGGTAGACTGTTGAAATTATTGTATATATTGCTTCTATATAGTCTAAGAAACATATATGCAAAGCATCCAAATAGTACAATTCGCCAATTTTTTGTTCTTCAAGTTTAAGTGAACAATGTGCCCCAATGGTTAATCCTTTATCGGAAATTATTTGTAAATTTCGACAAGTAGAACAATGAATGGAACAGGTAGCCGGTTGAAATCTTTGTATATATTGCTTCTATGTAGTCTAAGAAACATATGTGCAAAGCATCCAAACAGCACAATTCGACAATTTTTTGTTCTTCAAGTCTAAGTGAACTACGAGCCCCATTGTTAATCCTTTAAAGGAAATTATTTGTAAATTTCGGCAAGTAGAACAATGAATGAAATAGGTAGACGGTTGAAATCATTGTATATATTGCTTCTATATAGTCTAAGAAACATATATGCAAAGCATCCAAACAGTACAATTCGCCAATTTTTTGTTCTTCAAGTTTAAGTAAACTACGATCCCCATTGTTAATCCCTTAACGGAAATTATTTGTAACTTTCGACAAGTAGAACAATGAATGGAACAGGTAGACGGTTGAAATCATTGTATATATTGCTTCTATATAGTCTAAGAAACATATATGCAAAGCATCCAAACAGTACCATTCGCCAATTTTTTGTTCTTCAAGTTTAAGTGAACTACGAGCCCCATTGTTAATCCTTTAAAGGAAATTGTTTGTAAATTTCGACAAGTAGAACAATGAATGGAACAGGTAGACTGTTGAAATTATTGTATATATTGCTTCTATATAGTCTAAGAAACATATATGCAAAGCATCCAAATAGTACAATTCGCCAATTTTTTGTTCTTCAAGTTTAAGTGAACAATGTGCCCCAATGGTTAATCCTTTATCGGAAATTATTTGTAAATTTCGACAAGTAGAACAATGAATGGAACAGGTAGCCGGTTGAAATCTTTGTATATATTGCTTCTATGTAGTCTAAGAAACATATGTGCAAAGCATCCAAACAGTACAATTCGACAATTTTTTGTTCTTCAAGTTTAGTGAACAATGAGCCCCAATGGTTAATCCTTTATCGGAAATTATTTGTAATTTTCGACAAGTAGAACAATGAATGGAACAGGTAGACGGTTGAAATCTTTGTATATATTGCTTCTATATAGTCTAAGAAACATATATGCAAAGCATCCAAACAGTACAATTCGCCAATTTTTTGTTCTTCAAGTTTAAGTGAACAATGAGCCCCAATGGTTAATCCTTTATCGGAAATTATTTGTAAATTTCGACAAGTAGAACAATGAATGGAACAGGTAGCCGGTTGAAATCTTTGTATATATTGCTTCTATATAGTCTAAGAAACATATATGCAAAGCATCCAAACAGTACAATTCGACAATTTTTTGTTCTTCAATTTTAGTGAACAATGAGCCCCAATGGTTAATCCTTTATCGGAAATTATTTGTAATTTTCGACAAGTAGAACAATGAATGGAACAGGTAGACGGTTGAAATCTTTGTATATATTGCTTCTATATAATCTAAGAAACATATATGCAAAGCATCCAAACAGTACCATTCGCCAATTTTTTGTTCTTCAAGTTTAAGTGAACTACGAGCCCCATTGTTAATACTTTAACGGAAATTATTTGTAACTTGCGAGAAGTAGAACAATGAATGGAACTGGTAGCCGGTTGAAGTCAATGTATATATTGCTTCTATATAGTATAAGAAACATATATGCAAAGTATCCAAACAGTACCATTCGCAAATTTTTTGTTCTTCAAGTTTAAGTGAACGACGAGCCCCATTGTTAATCCTTTAACGGAAATTAATTGTAACTTTCGACAAGTAGAACAATGAATGGAACAGGTAGACGGTTGAAATCTTTGTATATATTGCTTCTATATAGTCTAAGAAACATATATGCAAAGCATCCAAACAGTACAAGTCGCCAATTTATTGTTCTTCAAGTTTAAGCGAACAACGAGCCCCATTGTTAATCCATTAAAGGAAATTATTTGTAACTTTCGACAAGTAGAACAATGAATGGAACAGGTAGACGGTTGAAATCTTTGTATATATTGCATCTATATAGTCTAAGAAACATATATGCAAACATCCAAACAGTACCATTCGCCAATTTTTTGTTCTTCAAGTTTAAGTGAACTACGAGCCCCATTGTTAATGCTTTAACGGAAATTAATTGTAACTTTCGACAAGTAGAACAATGAATGGAACAGGTAGACGGTTGAAATCTTTGTATATATTGCTTCCATATAGTCTAAGAAACATGTACGCAAAGCATCCAAACAGTACAATTCGCCAATTTTTTGTTCTTCAAGTTTAAGTGAACTACGATCCCCATTGTTAATCCTTTAACGGAAATTATTTGTAAATTTCTAATAGTAGAAAAATGAATAGAACAGGTAGACGGGTGAAATCCTTCTATATGTTGTATCTATATAGTCGAAGAAACATATATGCAAAGCACCCAAACAGTACCATTCGCCAATTTTTTGTTCTTCAAGTTGAAGTGAACAACGAACCCCATTCATAATCATGAAACAGAAATTATTTGTAACTTTCGACAAGTAGAACAATGAATGGAACAGGTAGACGGTTGAAATCTTTGTATATATTGCTTCTATATAATCTAAGAAACATATATGCAAAGCATCTAAACAGTAACAATCGCCAATTTTCTGATCTTCAAGTTTAAGTCAACAGCGAGCCCCATTGATAATCATGAAATGGAAATTATTTGTAACTTTCTACAAGTAGAACAATGAATAGTACAGGTAGACGGGTGAAATCTTTCTATATATTGCTTCTAAATAGTCTAAGAAACATATATGCAAAGCATCCAAACAGTACAATTCGCCAATTTTTTTTCTTCAAGTTTAAGTGAACTACGAGCCCCATTGTTAATCCTTTAACGGAAATTATTTCTAACTTTCGACAAGTAGAACAATGAATGGAACAGGTAGACGGTTGAAATCTTTGTATATATTGCTTCCATATAGTCTAAGAAACATATATTCAAAGCATCCAAACAGTACCATTCGCTAATTTTTTGTTCTTCAAGTTTAAGTGAACTACGAGCCCCATTGTTAATCCATTAACGGAAATTATTTCTAACTTTCGACAAGGAGAACAATGAATGGAACAGGTAGACGGTTGAAATCATTGTATATATTGCTTCTATATAGTCTAAGAAACATATATGCAAAGCATCCAAACAGTACAATTCGCCAATTTATTGTTCTTCAAGTTTAAGTGAACTACGATCCCCGTTGTTAATCCTTTAACGGAAATTATTTGTAAATTTCGACAAGTAGAACAATGAATGGAACAGGTAGACGGTTGAAATCTTTGTATATATTGCTTCTATATAGTCTAAGAAACATATATGCAAAGCATCCAAACAGTACAATTCGCCAATTTATTGTTCTTCAAGTTTAAGTGAACAACGAGCACCATTGTTAATGCTTTAAAGGAAATTATTTGTAAATTTCGACAAGTAGAACAATGAATGGAACAGGTAGGCGATTGAAATCTTTCTATATAATGCTTCTATATAGTCTAAGAAACATATATGCAAAGCATCCAAACAGTACAATTCGCCAATTTTTTGTTCTTCAAGTTTAAGTGAACTACGAGCCCCATTGATAATCATGAAACGGAAATTATTTGTAACTTTCTACAAGTAGAACAATGAATAGAACAGGTAGACGGGTGAAGTCTTTCTATATGTTGCTTCTATATAGTCTAAGAAACATATATCCAAAGCATCCAAATTGTACAATTCGCCAATTTCTTGTTCTTCAAGTTTAAGTGAACTACGAGCCCCATTGTTAATCCTTTATCGGAAATTATTTGTAATTTTCGACAAGTAGAACAATGAATGGAACAGGTAGACGGTTGAAATCTTTGTATATATTGCTTCTATATAGTCTAAGAAACATATATGCAAAGCATCCAAACAGTACAATTCGCCAATTTATTGTTCTTCAAGTTTAAGTGAACAACGAGCACCATTGTTAATGCTTTAAAGGAAATTATTTGTAAATTTCGACAAGTAGAACAATGAATGGAACAGGTAGGCGATTGAAATCTTTCTATATAATGCTTCTATATAGTCTAAGAAACATATATGCAAAGCATCCAAACAGTACAATTCGCCAATTTTTTGTTCTTCAAGTTTAAGTGAACTACGAGCCCCATTGATAATCATGAAATGGAAAATATTTATAAGATTCTACAAGTAGAACAATGAATAGAACAGGTAGTCTGTTGAAATCTTTGTATATATTGCTTCCATATAGTCTAAGAAACATATATGCAAAGCATCCAAACAGTACAATTCGCCAATTTATTGTTCTACAAGTTTAAGAGAACAACGATCCCCATTGTTAATCCTTTAAAGGAAATTATTTGTAAATTTCGACAAGTAGAACAATGAATGGAACAGGTAGACGGTTGAAATCTTTGTATATATTGCTTCTATATAGTCTAAGAAACATATATGCAAAGCATCCAAACAGTACAATTCGCGAATTTTTTGTTCTTCAAGTTTAAGTGAACTACGATCCCCATTGTTAATCCTTTAACGGAAATTATTTCTAACTTTCGACAAGTAGAACAATGAATGGAACAGGTAGACGGTTGAAATCTTTGTATATATTGCTTCTATATAATCTAAGAAACATATATGCAAAGCATCTAAACAGTAACAATCGCCAATTTTCTGACCTTCAAGGTTAAGTGAACTACGAGCCCCATTGATAATCATGAAACGGAAATTATTTGTAACTTTCTACAAGTAGAACAATGAATAGAACAGGTAGACGGGTGAAGTCTTTCTATATGTTGCTTCTATATAGTCTAAGAAACATATATCCAAAGCATCCAAACTGTACAATTCGCCAATTTCTTGTTCTTCAAGTTTAAGTGAACTACGAGCCCCATTGTTAATCCTTTATCGGATATTATTTGTAATTTTCGACAAGTAGAACAATGAATGGAACAGGTAGACGGTTGAAATCTTTGTATATATTGCTTCTATATAGTCTAAGAAACATATATGCAAAGCATCCAAACAGTACAATTCGCCAATTTTTTGCTCTTCAAGTTTAAGTGAACTACGAGCCCCATTGTTAATCCTTTAAAGGTAATTATTTGTAAATTTCGGCAAGTAGAACAATGAATGGAATAGGTAGACGGTTGAAATCTTTGTATATATTGCTTCCATATAGTCTAAGAAACATGTACGCAAAGCATCCAAACAGTACCATTCGCCAATTTTTTGTTCTTCAAGTGTAAGTGAACAATGAGCCCCAATGGTTAATCCTTTATCGGAAATTATTTGTAATTTTCGACAAGTAGAACAATGAATGGAACAGGTAGACGGTTGAAATCTTTGTATATATTGCTTCTATATAATCTAAGAAACATATATGCAAAGCATCCAAACAGTACCATTCGCCAATTTTTTGTTCTTCAAGTTTAAGTGAACAACGAGCCCCATTGTTAATACTTTCACGGAAATTATTTCTAACTTTCGACAAGTAGAACAATGAATGGAAAAGGTAGACGGTTGAACTCTTTGTATATATTGCTTCTATATAATCTAAGAAACATATATGCAAAGCATCCAAACAGTACCATTCGCCAATTTTTTGTTCTTCAAGTTTAATTGAACAACGAGCCCCATTGATAATCATGAAACGGAAATTATTTGTAACTTTCTACAAGTAGAACAATGAATAGAACAGGTAGACGGTTGAAATCTTTATATATGTTGCTTCTATATAGTCTAAGAAACCTATATGCAAAGCATCTAAACAGTAACAATCGCCAATTTTTTGATCTTCAAGTTTAATTGAACAGCGAGCCCCATTGATAATCACCATTGACAATCGGTCAAATAATTTCCTTTAAAGGATTAACAATGGGGATCGTTGTTCACTTAAACTTTAAGAACAATAAATTGGGGAATTGTACTGTTTGGATGCTTTGCATATATGTTTCTTAGACTATATAGAAGCAATATATACAATGATTTTAACCGTCTACCTGTTCCATTCATTGTTCTACTTGTCGAAAGTTACAAATAATTTCTGTTAAAGGATTAACAATGGGGATCGTAGTTCACTTAAACTTGAAGAACAATAAATTGGCGAATTGTACTGTTTGGATGCTTTGCATATATGTTTCTTAGACTATATAGAAGCAATATATACAATGATTACAACCGTCTACCTGTTCCATTCATCGTTCTACTTGTCGAAAATTACAAATAATTTCCGATAAAGGATTAACCATTGGGGCTCATTGTTCACTTAAACTTGAAGAACATAAAATTGGCGAATTGTACTGTTTGGATGCTTTGCATATATGTTTCTTAGACTATATGGAAGCAATATATACAAAGATTTCAACCGTCTACGTGTTCCAATCATTGTTCACTTGTCGATATTTACAAATAATTTCCTTTAAAGGATTAACAATGGGGCTCGTTGTTCACTTAAACTTGAAGAACAATAAATTGGGGTATTGTACTGTTTGGATGCTTTGCATATATGTTTCTTAGACTATATAGAAGCAATATATAAAATGATTTTAACCGTCTACCTGTTCCATTCATTGTTCTACTTGTCGAAAGTTACAAATAATTTCCGTTAAAGTATTAACAATGGGGCTCGTTGTTCACTTAAACTTGAAGAACAAAAAATTGGCGAATTGTACTGTTTGGATGCTTTGCATTTATGTTTCTTAGACTATATAGAAGCAATATATACATTGATTTCAACCGTCTACTTGTTCCATTCATTGTTCTACTTGTCGAAAGTTACAAATAATTTCCGTTAAAGTATTAACAATGGGGCTCGTTGTTCACTTAAACTTGAAGAACAAAAAATTGGCGAATTGTACTGTTTGGATGCTTTGCATTTATGTTTCTTAGACTATATAGAAGCAATATATAAAATGATTTTAACTGTCTACCTGTTCCATTCATTGTTCTACTTGTCGAAAGTTACAAATAATTTCCGTTAAAGTATTAACAATGGGGCTCGTTGTTCACTTAAACTTGAAGAACAAAAAATTGGCGAATTGTACTGTTTGGATGCTTTGCATTTATGTTTCTTAGACTATATAGAAGCAATATATACATTGATTTCAACCGTCTACTTGTTCCATTCATTGTTCTACTTGTCGAAAGTTACAAATAATTTCCGTTAAGGGATTAACAATGGGGATCGTAGTTTACATAACCTTGAAGAACAAAAAATTGGCGAATTGTACTCTTTGGATGCTTTGCATATATGTTTCTTAGACTATATAGAAGCAATATATACAATGATTTCAACAGTCTACCTGTTCCATTCATTGTTCTACTTGTCGAAATTTACAAATAATTTCCTTTAAAGGATTAACAATGGGGCTCGTAGTTCACTTAAACTTGAAGAACAAAAAATTGGCGAATGGTACTGTTTGGATGCTTTTCGTACATGTTTCTTAGACTATATGGAAGCAATATGTACAAAGATTTCAACCGTCTACGTGTTCCAATCATTGTTCACCTGTCGAAATTTACAAATAATTTCCTTTAAAGGATTAACAATGGGGCTCGTTGTCCACTTAAACTTGAAGAACAATAAAATGGCGAATTGTACTGTTTGGATGCTTTGCATATATGTTTCTTAGACTATATAGAAGCAATGTATACAATGATTGCAACCGTCTACCTGTTCCATTCATTGTTCTACTTGTCGAAATTTACAAATAATTTCCGTTAAACGATTAACAATGGGGCTCGTTGTTCACTTAAACTTGAAGAACAAAAAATTGGCGAATTGTACTGTTTGGATGCTTTGCATTTATGTTTCTTAGACTATATAGAAGCAATATATACATTGATTTCAACCGTCTACTTGTTCCATTCATTGTTCTACTTGTCGAAAGTTACAAATAATTTCCGTTAAGGGATTAACAATGGGGCTCGTTGTTCACTTAAACTTGAAGAACAAAAAATTGGCGAATGGTAAAGTTTGGATACTTTGCATACATGTTTCTTAGACTATATGGAAGCAATATATACAAAGATTTCAACCGTCTACGTGTTCCAATCATTGTTCTACTAGTCGAAATTTACAAATAATTTCCTTTAAAGGATTAACAATGGGGCTCGTAGTTCACTTAAACTTGAAGAACAAAAAATTGGCGAATGGTACTGTTTGGATGCTTTTCGTACATGTTTCTTAGACTATATGGAAGCAATATATACAAAGATTTCAACCGTCTACGTGTTCCAATCATTGTTCACTTGTCGAAATTTACAAATAATTTCCTTTAAAGGATTAACAATGGGGCTCGTTGTCCACTTAAACTTGAAGAACAATAAAATGGCGAATTGTACTGTTTGGATGCTTTGCATATATGTTTCTTAGACTATATAGAAGCAATGTATACAATGATTGCAACCGTCTACCTGTTCCATTCATTGTTCTACTTGTCGAAATTTACAAATAATTTCCGTTAAACGATTAACAATGGGGCTCGTTGTTCACTTAAACTTGAAGAACAATAAATTGGCGAATTGTACTGTTTGGATGCTTTGCATATATGTTTCTTAGACTATATAGAAGCAATATATACAATGATTTTAACCGTCTACCTGTTCCATTCATTGTTCTACTTGTCGAAAGTTACAAATAATTTCTGTTAAAGGATTAACAATGGGGATCGTAGTTCACTTAAACTTGAAGAACAATAAATTGGCGAATTGTACTGTTTGGATGCTTTGCATATATGTTTCTTAGACTATATAGAAGCAATATATACAATGATTACAACCGTCTACCTGTTCCATTCATCGTTCTACTTGTCGAAAATTACAAATAATTTCCGATAAAGGATTAACCATTGGGGCTCATTGTTCACTTAAACTTGAAGAACATAAAATTGGCGAATTGTACTGTTTGGATGCTTTGCATATATGTTTCTTAGACTATATGGAAGCAATATATACAAAGATTTCAACCGTCTACGTGTTCCAATCATTGTTCACTTGTCGATATTTACAAATAATTTCCTTTAAAGGATTAACAATGGGGCTCGTTGTTCACTTAAACTTGAAGAACAATAAATTGGGGTATTGTACTGTTTGGATGCTTTGCATATATGTTTCTTAGACTATATAGAAGCAATATATAAAATGATTTTAACCGTCTACCTGTTCCATTCATTGTTCTACTTGTCGAAAGTTACAAATAATTTCCGTTAAAGTATTAACAATGGGGCTCGTTGTTCACTTAAACTTGAAGAACAAAAAATTGGCGAATTGTACTGTTTGGATGCTTTGCATTTATGTTTCTTAGACTATATAGAAGCAATATATACATTGATTTCAACCGTCTACTTGTTCCATTCATTGTTCTACTTGTCGAAAGTTACAAATAATTTCCGTTAAAGTATTAACAATGGGGCTCGTTGTTCACTTAAACTTGAAGAACAAAAAATTGGCGAATTGTACTGTTTGGATGCTTTGCATTTATGTTTCTTAGACTATATAGAAGCAATATATAAAATGATTTTAACCGTCTACCTGTTCCATTCATTGTTCTACTTGTCGAAAGTTACAAATAATTTCCGTTAAAGTATTAAAAATGGGGCTCGTTGTTCACTTAAACTTGAAGAACAAAAAATTGGCGAATTGTACTGTTTGGATGCTTTGCATTTATGTTTCTTAGACTATATAGAAGCAATATATACATTGATTTCAACCGTCTACTTGTTCCATTCATTGTTCTACTTGTCGAAAGTTACAAATAATTTCCGTTAAAGTATTAACAATGGTGCTCGTTGTTCACTTAAACTTGAAGAACAAAAAATTGGCGAATTGTACTGTTTGGATGCTTTGCATTTATGTTTCTTAGACTATATAGAAGCAATATATAAAATGATTTTAACCGTCTACCTGTTCCATTCATTGTTCTACTTGTCGAAAGTTACAAATAATTTCCGTTAAAGTATTAACAATGGGGCTCGTTGTTCACTTAAACTTGAAGAACAAAAAATTGGCGAATTGTACTGTTTGGATGCTTTGCATTTATGTTTCTTAGACTATATAGAAGCAATATATACATTGATTTCAACCGTCTACTTGTTCCATTCATTGTTCTACTTGTCGAAAGTTACAAATAATTTCCGTTAAGGGATTAACAATGGGGATCGTAGTTTACATAACCTTGAAGAACAAAAAATTGGCGAATTGTACTCTTTGGATGCTTTGCATATATGTTTCTTAGACTATATAGAAGCAATATATACAATGATTTCAACAGTCTACCTGTTCCATTCATTGTTCTACTTGTCGAAATTTACAAATAATTTCCTTTAAAGGATTAACAATGGGGCTCGTAGTTCACTTAAACTTGAAGAACAAAAAATTGGCGAATGGTACTGTTTGGATGCTTTTCGTACATGTTTCTTAGACTATATGGAAGCAATATGTACAAAGATTTCAACCGTCTACGTGTTCCAATCATTGTTCACTTGTCGAAATTTACAAATAATTTCCTTTAAAGGATTAACAATGGGGCTCGTTGTCCACTTAAACTTGAAGAACAATAAAATGGCGAATTGTACTGTTTGGATGCTTTGCATATATGTTTCTTAGACTATATAGAAGCAATGTATACAATGATTGCAACCGTCTACCTGTTCCATTCATTGTTCTACTTGTCGAAATTTACAAATAATTTCCGTTAAACGATTAACAATGGGGCTCGTTGTTCACTTAAACTTGAAGAACAATAAATTGGGGTATTGTACTGTTTGGATGCTTTGCATATATGTTTCTTAGACTATATAGAAGCAATATATAAAATGATTTTAACCGTCTACCTGTTCCATTCATTGTTCTACTTGTCGAAAGTTACAAATAATTTCTGTTAATGGATTAACAATGGGGATCGTAGTTCACTTAAACTTGAAGAACAATAAATTGGCGAATTGTACTGTTTGGATGATTTGCATATATGTTTCTTAGACTATATAGAAGCAATATATACATTGATTTCAACCGTCTACTTGTTCCATTCATTGTTCTACTTGTCGAAAGTTACAAATAATTTCCGTTAAGGGATTAACAATGGGGCTCGTTGTTCACTTAAACTTGAAGAACAAAAAATTGGCGAATGGTAAAGTTTGGATACTTTGCATACATGTTTCTTAGACTATATGGAAGCAATATATACAAAGATTTCAACCGTCTACGTGTTCCAATCATTGTTCTACTAGTCGAAATTTACAAATAATTTCCTTTAAAGGATTAACAATGGGGCTCGTAGTTCACTTAAACTTGAAGAACAAAAAATTGGCGAATGGTACTGTTTGGATGCTTTTCGTACATGTTTCTTAGACTATATGGAAGCAATATATACAAAGATTTCAACCGTCTACGTGTTCCAATCATTGTTCACTTGTCGAAATTTACAAATAATTTCCTTTAAAGGATTAACAATGGGGCTCGTTGTCCACTTAAACTTGAAGAACAATAAAATGGCGAATTGTACTGTTTGGATGCTTTGCATATATGTTTCTTAGACTATATAGAAGCAATGTATACAATGATTGCAACCGTCTACCTGTTCCATTCATTGTTCTACTTGTCGAAATTTACAAATAATTTCCGTTAAACGATTAACAATGGGGCTCGTTGTTCACTTAAACTTGAAGAACAATAAATTGGCGAATTGTACTGTTTGGATGCTTTGCATATATGTTTCTTAGACTATATAGAAGCAATATATACAATGATTTTAACCGTCTACCTGTTCCATTCATTGTTCTACTTGTCGAAAGTTACAAATAATTTCTGTTAAAGGATTAACAATGGGGATCGTAGTTCACTTAAACTTGAAGAACAATAAATTGGCGAATTGTACTGTTTGGATGCTTTGCATATATGTTTCTTAGACTATATAGAAGCAATATATACAATGATTACAACCGTCTACCTGTTCCATTCATCGTTCTACTTGTCGAAAATTACAAATAATTTCCGATAAAGGATTAACCATTGGGGCTCATTGTTCACTTAAACTTGAATAACATAAAATTGGCGAATTGTACTGTTTGGATGCTTTGCATATATGTTTCTTAGACTATATGGAAGCAATATATACAAAGATTTCAACCGTCTACGTGTTCCAATCATTGTTCACTTGTCGATATTTACAAATAATTTCCTTTAAAGGATTAACAATGGGGCTCGTTGTTCACTTAAACTTGAAGAACAATAAATTGGGGTATTGTACTGTTTGGATGCTTTGCATATATGTTTCTTAGACTATATAGAAGCAATATATAAAATGATTTTAACCGTCTACCTGTTCCATTCATTGTTCTACTTGTCGAAAGTTACAAATAATTTCCGTTAAAGTATTAACAATGGGGCTCGTTGTTCACTTAAACTTGAAGAACAAAAAATTGGCGAATTGTACTGTTTGGATGCTTTGCATTTATGTTTCTTAGACTATATAGAAGCAATATATACATTGATTTCAACCGTCTACTTGTTCCATTCATTGTTCTACTTGTCGAAAGTTACAAATAATTTCCGTTAAAGTATTAACAATGGGGCTCGTTGTTCACTTAAACTTGAAGAACAAAAAATTGGCGAATTGTACTGTTTGGATGCTTTGCATTTATGTTTCTTAGACTATATAGAAGCAATATATAAAATGATTTTAACCGTCTACCTGTTCCATTCATTGTTCTACTTGTCGAAAGTTACAAATAATTTCCGTTAAAGTATTAAAAATGGGGCTCGTTGTTCACTTAAACTTGAAGAACAAAAAATTGGCGAATTGTACTGTTTGGATGCTTTGCATTTATGTTTCTTAGACTATATAGAAGCAATATATACATTGATTTCAACCGTCTACTTGTTCCATTCATTGTTCTACTTGTCGAAAGTTACAAATAATTTCCGTTAAGGGATTAACAATGGGGATCGTAGTTTACATAACCTTGAAGAACAAAAAATTGGCGAATTGTACTCTTTGGATGCTTTGCATATATGTTTCTTAGACTATATAGAAGCAATATATACAATGATTTCAACAGTCTACCTGTTCCATTCATTGTTCTACTTGTCGAAATTTACAAATAATTTCCTTTAAAGGATTAACAATGGGGCTCGTAGTTCACTTAAACATGAAGAACAAAAAATTGGCGAATGGTACTGTTTGGATGCTTTTCGTACATGTTTCTTAGACTATATGGAAGCAATATGTACAAAGATTTCAACCGTCTACGTGTTCCAATCATTGTTCACTTGTCGAAATTTACAAATAATTTCCTTTAAAGGATTAACAATGGGGCTCGTTGACCACTTAAACTTGAAGAACAATAAAATGGCGAATTGTACTGTTTGGATGCTTTGCATATATGTTTCTTAGACTATATAGAAGCAATGTATACAATGATTGCAACCGTCTACCTGTTCCATTCATTGTTCTACTTGTCGAAATTTACAAATAATTTCCGTTAAACGAGTAACAATGGGGCTCGTTGTTCACTTAAACTTGAAGAACAATAAATTGGGGTATTGTACTGTTTGGATGCTTTGCATATATGTTTCTTAGACTATATAGAAGCAATATATAAAATGATTTTAACCGTCTACCTGTTCCATTCATTGTTCTACTTGTCGAAATTTACAAATAATTTCCGTTAAACGATTAACAATGGGGCTCGTTGTTCACTTAAACTTGAAGAACAATAAATTGGCGAATTGTACTGTTTGGATGCTTTGCATATATGTTTCTTAGACTATATAGAAGCAATATATACTATGATTTTAACCGTCTACCTGTTCCATTCATTGTTCTACTTGTCGAAAGTTACAAATAATTTCTGTTAAAGGATTAACAATGGGGATCGTAGTTCACTTAAACTTGAAGAACAATAAATTGGCGAATTGTACTGTTTGGATGCTTTGCATATATGTTTCTTAGACTATATAGAAGCAATATATACAATGATTACAACCGTCTACCTGTTCCATTCATCGTTCTACTTGTCGAAAATTACAAATAATTTCCGATAAAGGATTAACAATGGGGCTCGTAGTTCACTTAAACTTGAAGAACAAGAAATTGGCGAATTGTACTGTTTGGATGCTTTGCATTTATGTTTCTTAGACTATATAGAAGCAATATATACATTGATTTCAACCGTCTACTTGTTCCATTCATTGTTCTACTTGTCGAAATTTACAAATAATTTCCGTTAAGGGATTAACAATGGGGCTCGTTGTTCACTTAAACTTGAAGAACAAAAAATTGGCAAATGGTAAAGTTTGGATACTTTGCATACATGTTTCTTAGACTATATGGAAGCAATATATACAAAGATTTCAACCGTCTACGTGTTCCAATCATTGTTCTACTAGTCGAAATTTACAAATAATTTCCTTTAAAGGATTAACAATGGGGCTCGTAGTTCACTTAAACTTGAAGAACAAAAAATTGGCGAATGGTACTGTTTGGATGCTTTTCGTACATGTTTCTTAGACTATATGGAAGCAATATATACAAAGATTTCAACCGTCTACGTGTTCCAATCATTGTTCACTTGTCGAAATTTACAAATAATTTCCTTTAAAGGATTAACAATGGGGATCGTTGTTCTCTTAAACTTGAAGAACAATAAATTGGCGAATTGTACTGTTTGGATGCTTTGCATATATGTTTCTTAGACTATATAGAAGCAATATATACAAAGATTTCAACCGTCTACCTGTTCCATTCATTGTTCTACTTGTAGAAAGTTACAATTAATTTCCGTTAAAGGATTAACAATGGGGCTCGTAGTTCACTTAAACTTGAAGAACAAAAAATTGGCAAATTGTACTGTTTGGATACTTTGCATATATGTTTCTTAGACTATATGGAAGCAATATATACAATGATTTCAACCGTGTACCTGTTCCATTCATTGTTCTACTTGCCGAAATTTACAAATAATTTCCTTTAAAGGATTAACAATGGGGCTCGTTGTTCACTTAAACTTGCAGAACAAAAAATTGGCGAATTGTACTGTTTGGATGCTTTGCATATATGTTTCGTAGACTATATAGAAGCAATATATACAATGATTTCAACCGTCTACATGATCCATTCATTGTTCTACTTGCCGAAATTTACAAATAATTTCCTTTAAAGGATTAACAATGGGGCTCGTAGTTCACTTAAACTTGAAGAACAAGAAATTGGCGAATTGTACTGTTTGGATGCTTTGCATATATGTTTCTTAGGCTATATAGAAGCAATATATACAATGATTTCAACCGTCTACCTATTCCATTCATTGTTCTACTTGCCGAAATTTACAAATAATTTCTTTAAAGGATTAACAATGGGGCTCGTAGTTCACTTAAACTTGAAGAACAAAAAATTGGCGAATTGTACTGTTTGGATGCTTTGAATATATGTTTCTTATATTATATAGAAGCAATATATACAAAGATTTCAACCGTCTACCTGTTCCATTCATTGTTCTACTTGTCGAAAATTACAAATAATTTCCTTTAAAGGATTAACAATGGGGCTCGTAGTTCACTTAAACTTGAAGATCAAATAATTGGCGAATTGTACTGTTTGGATGCTTTGCATATAAGTTTCTTAGACTATATAGAAGCAATATATACAAAGATTTCAGTCGTCTACCTGTTCCATTCATTGTTCTACTTGTCGAAAGTTACAAATAATTTCCGTTAAGGGATTAACAATGGGGCTCGTTGTTCACTTATACTTGAAGAACAAAAAATTGGCGAATGGTACTGTTTGGATGCTTTGCATATATGTTTCTTAGACTATATAGAAGCAATATATACATAGATTTCAACAGTCTACCAGTTCCATTCATTGTTTTACTTGTAGAAATTTACAAATAATTTCCGTTAAATGATTAACAATGGGGCGCGTAGTTCACTTAAACTTGAAGAACAAAAAATTGGCGAATGTTACTGTTTGAATGCTTTGCATATAGGTTTCCTAGACTATATAGAAGCAATATATACAAATATTTCAACAGACTACCTGTTCGATTCATTGTTCTACTTGTAGAAAGTTACAAATAATTTCCTTTAAAGTATTAACAATGGGGCTCGTATTTCACTTAAACTTGGAGAACAAAAAATTGGCGAATGGTACTGTTTGGATGCTTTGCATATATGTTTCTTAGACTATATAGAAGCAATATATACATAGATTTCAACAGTCTACCAGTTCCATTCATTGTTCTACTTGTAGAAAGTTACAAATAATTTCCATTTCATGATTATCAATGGGGCTCGTTGTTCACTTAAACTTGAAGATCAAAAAATTGGCGAATGGTACAGTTTGGATGCTTTGCATATATGTTTCGTAGACTATATAGAAGCAATATATACAATGATTTCAACCGTCTACATGATCCATTCATTGTTCTACTTGCCGAAATTTACAAATAATTTCCTTTAAAGGATTAACAATGGGGCTCGTAGTTCACTTAAACTTGAAGAGCAAAAAATTGGCGAACTGTACTGTTTGGATGCTTTGCATATATGTTTCTTCGACTATATAGATACAACATATAGAAGGATTTCACCCGTCTACCTGTTCTATTCATTTTTCTACTATTAGAAAGTTACAAATAATTTCCGTTTCATGATTATCAATGGGGCTCGTTGTTCACTTAAACTTGAAGAACAAAAAATTGGCGACTGGTACTGTTTGGATGCTTTGCATACATGTTTCTTAGACTATATAGAAGCAATATATACAAAGATTTCAACCATCTACCTCTTCCATTAATTATTCTACTTGTCGAAAGTTACAAATAATTTCCAGTAAAGGATTAACAATGGGGCTCGTAGTTCACTCAAAAATTGAAGAACAAAAAATTGGCGAATGGTACTGTTTGGATGCTTTGCATATATGTTTCTTAGACTATATAGAAGCAATATATACAAAGATTTCAACCGTCTACGTGTTCCAATCATTGTTATACATGACGAAATTTACAATTAATTTCCGTTAAAGGATTAACAATGGGGCCCGTAGTTCACTTAAACTTGAAGAACAAAAAATTCGCGAATTGTACTGTTTGGATGCTTTGCATATATGTTTCTTAGACTATATGGAAGCAATATATACAAAGATTACAACCGTCTACGTGTTCCAATCATTGTTATACTTGACGAAATTTACAAATAATTTCCTTTAAAGGATTAACAATGGGGCTCGTTGTTCACTTAAACTTGAAGAACAAAAAATTGGCGAATTGTACTGTTTGGATGCTTTGCATATATGTTTCTTAGACTATATAGAAGCAATATATACAATGATTTCTACCGTCTACCTGTTCCATTCATTGTTCTACTTGTAGAAAGTTACAAATAATTTCCATTTCATGATTATCAATGGGGCTCGTTGTTCACTTAAACTTGAAGATCAAAAAATTGGCGAATGTTACTGTTTGGATGCTTTGCATATATGTTTCTTAGACTATATAGAAGCAATATATACAGTGATTTCTACCGTCTACCTGTTCCATTCATTGTTCTACTTGTAGAAAGTTAGAAATAATTTCCATTTCATGATTATCAATGGGGCTCGTTGTTCACTTAAACTTGAAGAACAAAAAATTGGCGAATTGTACTGTTTGGATGCTTTGCATATATGTTTCTTAGACTATATAGAAGCAACATATAGAAAGACTTCACCCATCTACCTGTACTATTCATTGTTCAACTTGTCGGAAGTTACAAATAATTTCCATTTCATGATTATCAATGGGGCTCGCTGTTCACTTAAACTTGAAGATCAAAAAATTGGCGAATGTTACTGTTTAGATGCTCTGCACAAAGGTTTTTTAGACTATATAGAAGCAACATATACAAAGATTTCAACCGTCTACCTGTTCTATTCATTGTTCTACTTGTAGAAAGTTACAAAAAATTTCCGTTTCATGATTATGAATGGGGTTCGTTGTTCACTTAAACTTGACGAACAAAAAATTGGCGAATGGTACTGTTTGGGTGCTTTGCATATATGTTTCTTAGACTATATGGAAGCAATATATACAATGATTTCAACCGTCTACCTGTTCCATTCATTGTTCTACTTGTAGAAAGTTACAATTAATTTCCGTTAAAGGATTAACAATGGGGCTCGTAGTTCACTTAAACTTGAAGAACAAAAAATTGGCGAATTGTACTGTTTGGATACTTTGCATATATGTTTCTTAGACTATATGGAAGCAATATATACAATGATTTCAACCGTCTACCTGTTCCATTCATTGTTCTACTTGCCGAAATTTACAAATAATTTCCTTTAAAGGATTAACAATGGGGCTCGTTGTTCACTTAAACTTGCAGAACAAAAAATTGGCGAATTGTACTGTTTGGATGCTTTGCATATATGTTTCGTAGACTATATAGAAGCAATATATACAATGATTTCAACCGTCTACATGATCCATTCATTGTTCTACTTGCCGAAATTTACAAATAATTTCCTTTAAAGGATTAACAATGGGGCTCGTAGTTCACTTAAACTTGAAGAACAAGAAATTGGCGAATTGTACTGTTTGGATGCTTTGCATATATGTTTCTTAGGCTATATAGAAGCAATATATACAATGATTTCAACCGTCTACCTATTCCATTCATTGTTCTACTTGCCGAAATTTACAAATAATTTCCTTTAAAGGATTAACAATGGGGCTCGTAGTTCACTTAAACTTGAAGAACAAAAAATTGGCGAATTGTACTGTTTGGATGCTTTGAATATATGTTTCTTATATTATATAGAAGCAATATATACAAAGATTTCAACCGTCTACCTGTTCCATTCATTGTTCTACTTGTCGAAAATTACAAATAATTTCCTTTAAAGGATTAACAATGGGTCTCGTAGTTCACTTAAACTTGAAGATCAAATAATTGGCGAATTGTACTGTTTGGATGCTTTGCATATAAGTTTCTTAGACTATATAGAAGCAATATATACAAAGATTTCAGTCGTCTACCTGTTCCATTCATTGTTCTACTTGTCGAAAGTTACAAATAATTTCCGTTAAGGGATTAACAATGGGGCTCGTTGTTCACTTATACTTGAAGAACAAAAAATTGGCGAATGGTACTGTTTGGATGCTTTGCATATATGTTTCTTAGACTATATAGAAGCAATATATACATAGATTTCAACAGTCTACCAGTTCCATTCATTGTTTTACTTGTAGAAATTTACAAATAATTTCCGTTAAATGATTAACAATGGGGCGCGTAGTTCACTTAAACTTGAAGAAAAAAAATTGGCGAATGTTACTGTTTGAATGCTTTGCATATAGGTTTCCTAGACTATATAGAAGCAATATATACAAATATTTCAACAGACTACCTGTTCGATTCATTGTTCTACTTGTAGAAAGTTACAAATAATTTCCTTTAAAGTATTAACAATGGGGCTCGTATTTCACTTAAACTTGGAGAACAAAAAATTGGCGAATGGTACTGTTTGGATGCTTTGCATACATGTTTCTTAGACTATATAGAAGCAATATATACAAAGATTTCAACCATCTACCTCTTCCATTAATTATTCTACTTGTCGAAAGTTACAAATAATTTCCGGTAAAGGATTAACAATGGGGCTCGTAGTTCACTCTAAAATTGAAGAACAAAAAATTGGCGAATGGTACTGTTTGGATGCTTTGCATATATGTTTCTTAGACTATATAGAAGCAATATATACAAAGATTTCAACCGTCTACGTGTTCCAATCATTGTTATACATGACGAAATTTACAATTAATTTCCGTTAAAGGATTAACAATGGGGCCCGTAGTTCACTTAAACTTGAAGAACAAAAAATTCGCGAATTGTACTGTTTGGATGCTTTGCATATATGTTTCTTAGACTATATGGAAGCAATATATACAAAGATTACAACCGTCTACGTGTTCCAATCATTGTTATACTTGACGAAATTTACAAATAATTTCCTTTAAAGGATTAACAATGGGGCTCGTTGTTCACTTAAACTTGAAGAACAAAAAATTGGCGAATTGTACTGTTTGGATGCTTTGCATATATGTTTCTTAGACTATATAGAAGCAATATATACAAAGATTTCAACCGTCTACGTGTTCCAATCATTGTTATACATGACGAAATTTACAATTAATTTCCGTTAAAGGATTAACAATGGGGCCCGTAGTTCACTTAAACTTGAAGAACATAAAATTCGCGAATTGTACTGTTTGGATGCTTTGCATATATGTTTCTTAGACTATATGGAAGCAATATATACAAAGATTACAACCGTCTACGTGTTCCAATCATTGTTATACTTGACGAAATTTACAAATAATTTCCTTTAAAGGATTAACAATGGGGCTCGTAGTTCACTTAAACATGAAGAACAAAAAATTGGCGAATGGTACTGTTTGGATGCTTTTCGTACATGTTTCTTAGACTATATGGAAGCAATATGTACAAAGATTTCAACCGTCTACGTGTTCCAATCATTGTTCACTTGTCGAAATTTACAAATAATTTCCTTTAAAGGATTAACAATGGGGCTCGTTGACCACTTAAACTTGAAGAACAATAAAATGGCGAATTGTACTGTTTGGATGCTTTGCATATATGTTTCTTAGACTATATAGAAGCAATGTATACAATGATTGCAACCGTCTACCTGTTCCATTCATTGTTCTACTTGTCGAAATTTACAAATAATTTCCGTTAAACGAGTAACAATGGGGCTCGTTGTTCACTTAAACTTGAAGAACAATAAATTGGGGTATTGTACTGTTTGGATGCTTTGCATATATGTTTCTTAGACTATATAGAAGCAATATATAAAATGATTTTAACCGTCTACCTGTTCCATTCATTGTTCTACTTGTCGAAATTTACAAATAATTTCCGTTAAACGATTAACAATGGGGCTCGTTGTTCACTTAAACTTGAAGAACAATAAATTGGCGAATTGTACTGTTTGGATGCTTTGCATATATGTTTCTTAGACTATATAGAAGCAATATATACAATGATTTTAACCGTCTACCTGTTCCATTCATTGTTCTACTTGTCGAAAGTTACAAATAATTTCTGTTAAAGGATTAACAATGGGGATCGTAGTTCACTTAAACTTGAAGAACAATAAATTGGCGAATTGTACTATTTGGATGCTTTGCATATATGTTTCTTAGACTATATAGAAGCAATATATACAATGATTACAACCGTCTACCTGTTCCATTCATCGTTCTACTTGTCGAAAATTACAAATAATTTCCGATAAAGGATTAACAATGGGGCTCGTAGTTCACTTAAACTTGAAGAACAAGAAATTGGCGAATTGTACTGTTTGGATGCTTTGCATTTATGTTTCTTAGACTATATAGAAGCAATATATACATTGATTTCAACCGTCTACTTGTTCCATTCATTGTTCTACTTGTCGAAATTTACAAATAATTTCCGTTAAGGGATTAACAATGGGGCTCGTTGTTCACTTAAACTTGAAGAACAAAAAATTGGCAAATGGTAAAGTTTGGATACTTTGCATACATGTTTCTTAGACTATATGGAAGCAATATATACAAAGATTTCAACCGTCTACGTGTTCCAATCATTGTTCTACTAGTCGAAATTTACAAATAATTTCCTTTAAAGGATTAACAATGGGGCTCGTAGTTCACTTAAACTTGAAGAACAAAAAATTGGCGAATGGTACTGTTTGGATGCTTTTCGTACATGTTTCTTAGACTATATGGAAGCAATATATACAAAGATTTCAACCGTCTACGTGTTCCAATCATTGTTCACTTGTCGAAATTTACAAATAATTTCCTTTAAAGGATTAACAATGGGGCTCGTTGTCCACTTAAACTTGAAGAACAATAAAATGGCGAATTGTACTGTTTGGATGCTTTGCATATATGTTTCTTAGACTATATAGAAGCAATGTATACAATGATTGCAACCGTCTACCTGTTCCATTCATTGTTCTACTTGTCGAAATTTACAAATAATTTCCGTTAAACGATTAACAATGGGGCTCGTTGTTCACTTAAACTTGAAGAACAATAAATTGGCGAATTGTACTGTTTGGATGCTTTGCATATATGTTTCTTAGACTATATAGAAGCAATATATAAAATGATTTTAACCGTCTACCTGTTCCATTCATTGTTCTACTTGTCGAAAGTTACAAATAATTTCTGTTAATGGATTAACAATGGGGATCGTAGTTCACTTAAACTTGAAGAACAATAAATTGGCGAATTGTACTGTTTGGGTGATTTGCATATATGTTTCTTAGACTATATAGAAGCAATATATACAATGATTTCAACCGTCTACCTTTTCCATTCATTGTTCTACTTGTCGAAAGTTAGAAATAATTTCCGTGAAAGTATTAACAATGGGGCTCGTTGTTCACTTAAACTTGAAGAACAAAAAATTGGCGAATGGTACTGTTTGGATGCTTTGCATTTATGTTTCTTAGACTATATAGAAGCAATATATACATTGATTTCAACCGTCTACTTGTTCCATTCATTGTTCTACTTGTCGAAAGTTACAAATAATTTCCGTTAAGGGATTAACAATGGGGCTCGTTGTTCACTTAAACTTGAAGAACAATAAATTGGCGAATTGTACTGTTTGGATGCTTTGCATATATGTTTCTTAGACTATATAGAAGCAATATATACAAAGATTTCAACCGTCTACGTGTTCCAATCATTGTTATACATGACGAAATTTACAATTAATTTCCTTTAAAGGATTAACAATGGGGATCGTTGTTCTCTTAAACTTGAAGAACAATAAATTGGCGAATTGTACTGTTTGGATGCTTTGCATATATGTTTCTTAGACTATATAGAAGCAATATATACAAAGATTTCAACCGTCTACCTGTTCCATTCATTGTTCTACTTGTAGAAAGTTACAATTAATTTCCGTTAAAGGATTAACAATGGGGCTCGTAGTTCACTTAAACTTGAAGAACAAAAAATTGGCGAATTGTACTGTTTGGATACTTTGCATATATGTTTCTTAGACTATATGGAAGCAATATATACAATGATTTCAACCGTGTACCTGTTCCATTCATTGTTCTACTTGCCGAAATTTACAAATAATTTCCTTTAAAGGATTAACAATGGGGCTCGTTGTTCACTTAAACTTGCAGAACAAAAAATTGGCGAATTGTACTGTTTGGATGCTTTGCATATATGTTTCGTAGACTATATAGAAGCAATATATACAATGATTTCAACCGTCTACATGATCCATTCATTGTTCTACTTGCCGAAATTTACAAATAATTTCCTTTAAAGGATTAACAATGGGGCTCGTAGTTCACTTAAACTTGAAGAACAAGAAATTGGCGAATTGTACTGTTTGGATGCTTTGCATATATGTTTCTTAGGCTATATAGAAGTAATATATACAATGATTTCAACCGTCTACCTATTCCATTCATTGTTCTACTTGCCGAAATTTACAAATAATTTCCTTTAAAGGATTAACAATGGGGCTCGTAGTTCACTTAAACTTGAAGAACAAAAAATTGGCGAATTGTACTGTTTGGATGCTTTGAATATATGTTTCTTATATTATATAGAAGCAATATATACAAAGATTTCAACCGTCTACCTGTTCCATTCATTGTTCTACTTGTCGAAAATTACAAATAATTTCCTTTAAAGGATTAACAATGGGGCTCGTAGTTCACTTAAACTTGAAGATCAAATAATTGGCGAATTGTACTGTTTGGATGCTTTGCATATAAGTTTCTTAGACTATATAGAAGCAATATATACAAAGATTTCAGTCGTCTACCTGTTCCATTCATTGTTCTACTTGTCGAAAGTTACAAATAATTTCCGTTAAGGGATTAACAATGGGGCTCGTTGTTCACTTATACTTGAAGAACAAAAAATTGGCGAATGGTACTGTTTGGATGCTTTGCATATATGTTTCTTAGACTATATAGAAGCAATATATACAAAGATTTCAACCGTCTACGTGTTCCAATCATTGTTATACATGACGAAATTTACAATTAATTTCCGTTAAAGGATTAACAATGGGGCCCGTAGTTCACTTAAACTTGAAGAACAAAAAATTCGCGAATTGTACTGTTTGGATGCTTTGCATATATGTTTCTTAGACTATATGGAAGCAATATATACAAAGATTACAACCGTCTACGTGTTCCAATCATTGTTATACTTGACGAAATTTACAAATAATTTCCTTTAAAGGATTAACAATGGGGCTCGTTGTTCACTTAAACTTGAAGAACAAAAAATTGGCGAATTGTACTGTTTGGATGCTTTGCATATATGTTTCTTAGACTATATAGAAGCAATATATACAATGATTTCTACCGTCTACCTGTTCCATTCATTGTTCTACTTGTAGAAAGTTACAAATAATTTCCATTTCATGATTATCAATGGGGCTCGTTGTTCACTTAAACTTGAAGATCAAAAAATTGGCGAATGTTACTGTTTGGATGCTTTGCATATATGTTTCTTAGACTATATAGAAGCAATATATACATTGATTTCTACCGTCTACCTGTTCCATTCATTGTTCTACTTGTAGAAAGTTAGAAATAATTTCCATTTCATGATTATCAATGGGGCTCGTTGTTCACTTAAACTTGAAGAACAAAAAATTGGCGAATTGTACTGTTTGGATGCTTTGCATATATGTTTCTTAGACTATATAGAAGCAACATATAGAAAGACTTCACCCATCTACCTGTACTATTCATTGTTCAACTTGTCGGAAGTTACAAATAATTTCCATTTCATGATTATCAATGGGGCTCGCTGTTCACTTAAACTTGAAGATCAAAAAATTGGCGAATGTTACTGTTTAGATGCTCTGCACAAAGGTTTTTTAGACTATATAGAAGCAACATATACAAAGATTTCAACCGTCTACCTGTTCTATTCATTGTTCTACTTGTAGAAAGTTACAAAAAATTTCCGTTTCATGATTATGAATGGGGTTCGTTGTTCACTTAAACTTGAAGAACAAAAAATTGGCGAATGGTACTGTTTGGGTGCTTTGCATATATGTTTCTTCGACTATATAGATACAACATATAGAAGGATTTCACCCGTCTACCTGTTCTATTCATTTTTCTACTATTAGAAAGTTACAAATAATTTCCGTTTCATGATTATCAATCGGGCTCGTTGTTCACTTAAACTTGAAGAACAAAAAATTGGCGACTGGTACTGTTTGGATGCTTTGCATACATGTTTCTTAGACTATATAGAAGCAATATATACAAAGATTTCAACCATCTACCTCTTCCATTCATTATTCTACTTGTCGAAAGTTACAAATAATTTCCGGTAAAGGATTAACAATGGGGCTCGTAGTTCAATCAAAAATTGAAGAACAAAAAATTGGCGAATGGTACTGTTTGGATGCTTTGCATATATGTTTCTTAGACTATATAGAAGCAATATATACAAAGATTTCAACCGTCTACGTGTTCCAATCATTGTTATACATGACGAAATTTACAATTAATTTCCTTTAAAGGATTAACAATGGGGATCGTTGTTCTCTTAAACTTGAAGAACAATAAATTGGCGAATTGTACTGTTTGGATGCTTTGCATATATGTTTCTTAGACTATATAGAAGCAATATATACAAAGATTTCAACCGTCTACCTGTTCCATTCATTGTTCTACTTGCCGAAATTTACAAATAATTTCCTTTAAAGGATTAACAATGGGGCTCGTTGTTCACTTAAACTTGCAGAACAAAAAATTGGCGAATTGTACTGTTTGGATGCTTTGCATATATGTTTCGTAGACTATATAGAAGCAATATATACAATGATTTCAACCGTCTACATGATCCATTCATTGTTCTACTTGCCGAAATTTACAAATAATTTCCTTTAAAGGATTAACAATGGGGCTCGTAGTTCACTTAAACTTGAAGAACAAGAAATTGGCGAATTGTACTGTTTGGATGCTTTGCATATATGTTTCTTAGGCTATATAGAAGCAATATATACAATGATTTCAACCGTCTACCTATTCCATTCATTGTTCTACTTGCCGAAATTTACAAATAATTTCCTTTAAAGGATTAACAATGGGGCTCGTAGTTCACTTAAACTTGAAGAACAAAAAATTGGCGAATTGTACTGTTTGGATGCTTTGAATATATGTTTCTTATATTATATAGAAGCAATATATACAAAGATTTCAACCGTCTACCTGTTCCATTCATTGTTCTACTTGTCGAAAATTACAAATAATTTCCTTTAAAGGATTAACAATGGGGCTCGTAGTTCACTTAAACTTGAAGATCAAATAATTGGCGAATTGTACTGTTTGGATGCTTTGCATATAAGCTTCTTAGACTATATAGAAGCAATATATACAAAGATTTCAGTCGTCTACCTGTTCCATTCATTGTTCTACTTGTCGAAAGTTACAAATAATTTCCGTTAAGGGATTAACAATGGGGCTCGTTGTTCACTTATACTTGAAGAACAAAAAATTGGCGAATGGTACTGTTTGGATGCTTTGCATATATGTTTCTTAGACTATATAGAAGCAATATATACATAGATTTCAACAGTCTACCAGTTCCATTCATTGTTTTACTTGTAGAAATTTACAAATAATTTCCGTTAAATGATTAACAATGGGGCGCGTAGTTCACTTAAACTTGAAGAAAAAAAATTGGCGAATGTTACTGTTTGAATGCTTTGCATATAGGTTTCCTAGACTATATAGAAGCAATATATACAATGATTTCTACCGTCTACCTGTTCCATTCATTGTTCTACTTGTAGAAAGTTACAAATAATTTCCATTTCATGATTATCAATGGGGCTCGTTGTTCACTTAAACTTGAAGATCAAAAAATTGGCGAATTATACTGTTTGGACGCTATGCATATATGTTTCTTAGACTATATAGAAGCAATATATATAAAGATTTCAACCGTCTACGTGTTCCATTCATTGTTCTACTTGTCGAAAGTTACAAATAATTTCCGGTAAAGGATTAACAATGGGGCTCCTAGTTCACTCAAAAATTGAAGAACAGAAAATTGGCGAATGGTACTGTTTGGATGCTTTGCATATATGTTTCTTTGACTATATAGAAGCAATATATACAATGATTTCAACCGTCTACCTGTTCCATTCATTGTTCTACTTGCCGAAATTTACAAATAATTTCCTTTAAAGGATTAACAATGGGGCTCGTTGTTCACTTAAACTTGAAGAACAAAAAATTGGCGAATTGTACTGTTTGGACGCTATGCATATATGTTTCTTAGACTATATAGAAGCAATATATATAAAGATTTCAACCGTCTACGTGTTCCATTCATTGTTCTACTTGTCGAAAATTACAAATAATTTCTGATAAAGGATTAACCATTGGGGCTCATTGTTCACTTAAACTTGAAGAACAAAAAATTGGCGAATGGTACTGTTTGGATGCTTTGCGTACATGTTTATAAAGACTATATGGAAGCAATATATACAAAGATTTCAACCGTCTACGTGTTCCAATCATTGTTCTACTTGTCGAAATTTACAAATAATTTCCTTTAAAGGATTAACAATGGGGCTCGTTGTTCACTTAAACTTGAAGAACAATAAATTGGCGAATTGTACTGTTTGGATGCTTTGCATATATGTTTCTTAGACTATATAGAAGCAATATATACAATGATTTCAACCGTCTAACTGTTCCATTCATTGTTCTACTTGTAGAAAGTTACAATTAATTTCCGTTAAAGGATTAACAATGGGGCTCGTAGTTCACTTAAACTTGAAGAACAAAAAATTGGCGAATTGTACTGTTTGGATGCTTTGCATCTATGTTTCTTTGACTATATAGAAGCAATATATACAATGATTTCAACCGTCTACCTGTTCCATTCATTGTTCTACTTGCCGAAATTTACAAATAATTTCCTTTAAACGATTAACAATGGGGCTCGTAGTTCACTTAAACTTGAAGAGCAAAAAATTGGCGAATTGTACTGTTTGGATGCTTTGCATATATGTTTCTTAGACTATATAGAAGCAATATATACAAAGATTTCAACCGTCTACCTGTTCCAATCATTGTTCACTTGTCGAAATTTACAAATAATTTCCATTAAAGGATTAACAATGGGGCTCGTAGTTCACTTAAACTTGAAGAACAATAAATTGGTGAATTGTAGAGTTTGGATGCTTTGCATATATGTTTCTTAGACTATATAGAAGCAACATATAGAAAGACTTCACCCATCTACCTGTACTATTCATTGTTCAACTTGTCGGAAGTTACAAATAATTTCCATTTCATGATTATCAATGGGGCTCGCTGTTCACTTAAACTTGAAGATCAAAAAATTGGCGAATGTTACTGTTTAGATGCTCTGCACAAAGGTTTTTTAGACTATATAGAAGCAACATATACAAAGATTTCAACCGTCTACCTGTTCTATTCATTGTTCTACTTGTAGAAAGTTACAAAAAATTTCCGTTTCATGATTATGAATGGGGTTCGTTGTTCACTTAAACTTGAAGAACAAAAAATTGGCGAATGGTACTGTTTGGGTGCTTTGCATATATGTTTCTTCGACTATATAGATACAACATATAGAAGGATTTCACCCGTCTACCTGTTCTATTCATTTTTCTACTATTAGAAAGTTACAAATAATTTCCGTTTCATGATTATCAATGGGGCTCGTTGTTCACTTAAACTTGAAGAACAAAAAATTGGCGACTGGTACTGTTTGGATGCTTTGCATACATGTTTCTTAGACTATATAGAAGCAATATATACAAAGATTTCAACCATCTACCTCTTCCATTCATTATTCTACTTGTCGAAAGTTACAAATAATTTCCGGTAAAGGATTAACAATGGGGCTCGTAGTTCAATCAAAAATTGAAGAACAAAAAATTGGCGAATGGTACTGTTTGGATGCTTTGCATATATGTTTCTTAGACTATATAGAAGCAATATATACAAAGATTTCAACCGTCTACGTGTTCCAATCATTGTTATACATGACGAAATTTACAATTAATTTCCTTTAAAGGATTAACAATGGGGATCGTTGTTCTCTTAAACTTGAAGAACAATAAATTGGCGAATTGTACTGTTTGGATGCTTTGCATATATGTTTCTTAGACTATATAGAAGCAATATATACAAAGATTTCAACCGTCTACCTGTTCCATTCATTGTTCTACTTGTAGAAAGTTACAATTAATTTCCGTTAAAGGATTAACAATGGGGCTCGTAGTTCACTTAAACTTGAAGAACAAAAAATTGGCGAATTGTACTGTATGGATACTTTGCATATATGTTTCTTAGACTATATGGAAGCAATATATACAATGATTTCAACCGTCTACCTGTTCCATTCATTGTTCTACTTGCCGAAATTTACAAATAATTTCCTTTAAAGGATTAACAATGGGGCTCGTTGTTCACTTAAACTTGCAGAACAAAAAATTGGCGAATTGTACTGTTTGGATGCTTTGCAGATATGTTTCGTAGACTATATAGAAGCAATATATACAATGATTTCAACCGTCTACATGATCCATTCATTGTTCTACTTGCCGAAATTTACAAATAATTTCCTTTAAAGGATTAACAATGGGGCTCGTAGTTCACTTAAACTTGAAGAACAAGAAATTGGCGAATTGTACTGTTTGGATGCTTTGCATATATGTTTCTTAGGCTATATAGAAGCAATATATACAATGATTTCAACCGTCTACCTATTCCATTCATTGTTCTACTTGCCGAAATTTACAAATAATTTCCTTTAAAGGATTAACAATGGGGCTCGTAGTTCACTTAAACTTGAAGAACAAAAAATTGGCGAATTGTACTGTTTGGATGCTTTGAATATATGTTTCTTATATTATATAGAAGCAATATATACAAAGATTTCAACCGTCTACCTGTTCCATTCATTGTTCTACTTGTCGAAAATTACAAATAATTTCCTTTAAAGGATTAACAATGGGGCTCGTAGTTCACTTAAACTTGAAGATCAAATAATTGGCGAATTGTACTGTTTGGATGCTTTGCATATAAGTTTCTTAGACTATATAGAAGCAATATATACAAAGATTTCAGTCGTCTACCTGTTCCATTCATTGTTCTACTTGTCGAAAGTTACAAATAATTTCCGTTAAGGGATTAACAATGGGGCTCGTTGTTCACTTATACTTGAAGAACAAAAAATTGGCGAATGGTACTGTTTGGATGCTTTGCATATATGTTTCTTAGACTATATAGAAGCAATATATACATAGATTTCAACAGTCTACCAGTTCCATTCATTGTTTTACTTGTAGAAATTTACAAATAATTTCCGTTAAATGATTAACAATGGGGCGCGTAGTTCACTTAAACTTGAAGAAAAAAAATTGGCGAATGTTACTGTTTGAATGCTTTGCATATAGATTTCCTAGACTATATAGAAGCAATATATACAAATATTTCAACAGACTACCTGTTCGATTCATTGTTCTACTTGTAGAAAGTTACAAATAATTTCCTTTAAAGTATTAACAATGGGGCTCGTATTTCACTTAAACTTGGAGAACAAAAAATTGGCGAATGGTACTGTTTGGATGCTTTGCATACATGTTTCTTAGACTATATAGAAGCAATATATACAAAGATTTCAACCATCTACCTCTTCCATTAATTATTCTACTTGTCGAAAGTTACAAATAATTTCCGGTAAAGGATTAACAATGGGGCTCGTAGTTCACTCAAAAATTGAAGAACAAAAAATTGGCGAATGGTACTGTTTGGATGCTTTGCATATATGTTTCTTAGACTATATAGAAGCAATATATACAAAGATTTCAACCGTCTACGTGTTCCAATCATTGTTATACATGACGAAATTTACAATTAATTTCCGTTAAAGGATTAACAATGGGGCCCGTAGTTCACTTAAACTTGAAGAACAAAAAATTCGCGAATTGTACTGTTTGGATGCTTTGCATATATGTTTCTTAGACTATATGGAAGCAATATATACAAAGATTACAACCGTCTACGTGTTCCAATCATTGTTATACTTGACGAAATTTACAAATAATTTCCTTTAAAGGATTAACAATGGGGCTCGTTGTTCACTTAAACTTGAAGAACAAAAAATTGGCGAATTGTACTGTTTGGATGCTTTGCATATATGTTTCTTAGACTATATAGAAGCAATATATACAATGATTTCTACCGTCTACCTGTTCCATTCATTGTTCTACTTGTAGAAAGTTACAAATAATTTCCATTTCATGATTATCAATGGGGCTCGTTGTTCACTTAAACTTGAAGATCAAAAAATTGGCGAATGTTACTGTTTGGATGCTTTGCATATATGTTTCTTAGACTATATAGAAGCAATATATACATTGATTTCTACCGTCTACCTGTTCCATTCATTGTTCTACTTGTAGAAAGTTAGAAATAATTTCCATTTCATGATTATCAATGGGGCTCGTTGTTCACTTAAACTTGAAGAACAAAAAATTGGCGAATTGTACTGTTTGGATGCTTTGCATATGTGTTTCGTAGACTATATAGAAGCAATATATACAATGATTTCAACCGTCTACATGATCCATTCATTGTTCTACTTGCCGAAATTTACAAATAATTTCCTTTAAAGGATTAACAATGGGGCTCGTAGTTCACTTAAACTTGAAGAGCAAAAAATTGGCGAATTATACTGTTTGGACGCTATGCATATATGTTTCTTAGACTATATAGAAGCAATATATATAAAGATTTCAACCGTCTACGTGTTCCATTCATTGTTCTACTTGTCGAAGATTACAAATAATTTCTGATAAAGGATTAACCATTGGGGCTCATTGTTCACTTAAACTTGAAGAACAAAAAATTGGCGAATGGTACTGTTTGGGTGCTTTGCATATATGTTTCTTCGACTATATAGATACAACATATAGAAGGATTTCACCCGTCTACCTGTTCTATTCATTTTTCTACTATTAGAAAGTTACAAATAATTTCCGTTTCATGATTATCAATGGGGCTCGTTGTTCACTTAAACTTGAAGAACAAAAAATTGGCGACTGGTACTGTTTGGATGCTTTGCATATATGTTTCTTAGACTATATAGAAGCAATATATACAAAGATTTCAACCGTCTACGTGTTCCAATCATTGTTATACATGACGAAATTTACAATTAATTTCCTTTAAAGGATTAACAATGGGGATCGTTGTTCTCTTAAACTTGAAGAACAATAAATTGGCGAATTGCACTGTTTGGATGCTTTGCATATATGTTTCTTAGACTATATAGAAGCAATATATACAAAGATTTCAACCGTCTACCTGTTCCATTCATTGTTCTACTTGTAGAAAGTTACAATTAATTTCCGTTAAAGGATTAACAATGGGGCTCGTAGTTCACTTAAACTTGAAGAACAAAAAATTGGCGAATTGTACTGTTTGGATACTTTGCATATATGTTTCTTAGACTATATGGAAGCAATATATACAATGATTTCAATCGTCTACCTGTTCCATTCATTGTTCTACTTGCCGAAATTTACAAATAATTTCCTTTAAAGGATTAACAATGGGGCTCGTTGTTCACTTAAACTTGCAGAACAAAAAATTGGCGAATTGTACTGTTTGGATGCTTTGCATATATGTTTCGTAGACTATATAGAAGCAATATATACAATGATTTCAACCGTCTACATGATCCATTCATTGTTCTACTTGCCGAAATTTACAAATAATTTCCTTTAAAGGATTAACAATGGGGCTCGTAGTTCACTTAAACTTGAAGAACAAGAAATTGGCGAATTGTACTGTTTGGATGCTTTGCAAGTATGTTTCTTAGACTATATAGAAGCAATATATACAATGATTTCAACCGTCTACCTATTCCATTCATTGTTCTACTTGCGGAAATTTACAAATAATTTCCTTTAAAGGATTAACAATGGGGCTCGTAGTTCACTTAAACTTGAAGAACAAAAAATTGGCGAATTGTACTGTTTGGATGCTTTGAATATATGTTTCTTATATTATATAGAAGCAATATATACAAAGATTTCAACCGTCTACCTGTTCCATTCATTGTTCTACTTGTCGAAAATTACAAATAATTTCCTTTAAAGGATTAACAATGGGGCTCGTAGTTCACTTAAACTTGAAGATCAAATAATTGGCGAATTGTACTGTTTGGATGCTTTGCATATAAGTTTCTTAGACTATATAGAAGCAATATATACAAAGATTTCAGTCGTCTACCTGTTCCATTCATTGTTCTACTTGTCGAAAGTTACAAATAATTTCCGTTAAGGGATTAACAATGGGGCTCGTTGTTCACTTATACTTGAAGAACAAAAAATTGGCGAATGGTACTGTTTGGATGCTTTGCATATATGTTTCTTAGACTATATAGAAGCAATATATACATAGATTTCAACAGTCTACCAGTTCCATTCATTGTTTTACTTGTAGAAATTTACAAATAATTTCCGTTAAATGATTAACAATGGGGCGCGTAGTTCACTTAAACTTGAAGAACAAAAAATTGGCGAATGTTACTGTTTGAATGCTTTGCATATAGGTTTCCTAGACTATATAGAAGCAATATATACAAATATTTCAACAGACTACCTGTTCGATTCATTGTTCTACTTGTAGAAAGTTACAAATAATTTCCTTTAAAGTATTAACAATGGGGCTCGTATTTCACTTAAACTTGGAGAACAAAAAATTGGCGACTGGTACTGTTTGGATGCTTTGCCTATATGTTTCTTAGACTATATAGAAGAAATATATACAAAGATTTCAACCGTCTACCTGTTCAATTCATTGTTCTACTTGTCGAAAGTTACAAATAATTTCCGATAAAGGATTAACCATTGGGGTTCATTGTTCACTTAAACTTGAAAAACAAAAAATTGGCGAATTGTACAGTTTGGATGCTTTGCATATATGTTTCTTAGATTATATAGAAGCAATACACACAAAGATTTCAACCGTCTACCTGTTCCATTCATTGTTCTACTTGTCGAAAATTACAAATAATTTCCGATAAAGGATTAACCATTGGGGCTCGTTGTTCATTTAAACTTGAAGAACAAAAAATTGGCGCATGGTACTGTTTGGATGCTTTGCATATATGTTTCTTAGACTATATAGAAGCAATATATACAAAGATTTCAACCGTCTATCTGTTACATTCATGTTCTACTCGTCGAAAGTTTCAAATAATTTCCGATAAAGGATTAACCATTGGGGCTCATTGTTCAGTTACACTTGAAGAACAAAAAATTGGCGAATGGTACTGTTTGGATGCTTTGCGTACATGTTTCTTAGACTTTATGGAAGCAACATATACAAAGATTTCAACCGTCTACTTGTTCCAATCATTGTTCTACTTGTCGAAATTTACAAATAATTTCCGATAAAGGATTAACCATTGGGGCTCGTTGTTCACTTAAACTTGAAGAACAAAAAATTGGCGAATGGTACTGTTTGGATGCTTTGCATATATGTTTCTTAGACTATATAGAAGCAATATATACAAAGATTTCAACCGTCTATCTGTTACATTCATGTTCTACTTGTCGAAAGTTACAAATAATTTCCGATAAAGGATTAACCATTGGGGCTCATTGTTCAGTTACACTTGAAGAACAAAAAATTGGCGAATGGTACTGTTTGGATGCTTTGCGTACATGTTTCTTAGACTTTATGGAAGCAACATATACAAAGATTTCAACCGTCTACTTGTTCCAATCATTGTTCTACTTGTCGAAATTTACAAATAATTTCCTTTAAAGGATTAGCAATGGGGCTCGTTGTTCTCTTAAACTTGAAGAACAATAAATTGGCGAATGGTACTGTTTGGATGCTTTGCATATATGTTTCTTAGACTATATAGAAGCAATATATACAATGATTTCAACCGTCTACCTGTTCCATTCATTGTTCTTCTTGTCGAAAGTTACAAATAATTTCAGTTAAAGGATTAACAATGGGGCTCGTAGTTCGCTTAAACTTGAAGAACAAAAAATAGGCGAATGTTACTGTTTGGATGATTTGCATATAGGTTTCCTAGACTATATAGAAGCGATATATACAAATATTTCAACAGACTACCTGTTCTATTCATTGTTCTACTTGTAGAAAGATACAAATAATTTCCCTTTCATGATAATCAATGGGGCTCGTTGTTCACTTCAACTTGAAGAACAATAAATTCGCGAATGGTACTGTTTGGATGCTTAGCATGTATGTTTCTTAGACAATATAAAAGCAATATATACAAAGATTTCAACCGTCTACCTGTTCCATTCATTGTTCTACTTGTAGAAAGTTACAAATAATTTCCATTTCATGATTATCAATGGGGCTCGTTGTTCACTTCAACTTGAAGATCAAAAAATTGGCGAATGTTACTGTTTGGATGCTTTGCATATATGTTTCTTCGACTATATAGAAGCAATATATACAATGATTTCAACCGTCTACCTGTTCCATTCATTGTTCTACTTGCCGAAATTTACAAATAATTTCCTTTAAACGATTAACAATGGGGCTCGTAGTTCACTTAAACTTGAAGAGCAAAAAATTGGCGAATTGTACTGTTTGGATGCTTTGCATATATGTTTCTTAGACTATATAGAAGCAATATATACAAAGATTTCAACCGTCTACCTGTACTATTCATTGTTCTACTTGTAGAAAGTTACAAATAATTTCCATTTCATGATTATAAATGGGGCTCGTTGTTCACTTCAACTTGAAGATCAAAAAATTGGCGAATGTTACTGTTTGGATGCTTTGCATATATGTTTCTTCGACTATATAGAAGCAATATATACAATGATTTCAACCGTCTACCTGTTCCATTCATTGTTATACTTGACGAAATTTACAAATAATTTCCGTTAAATGATTAACAATGGGGCTCGTAGTTCACTTAAACTTGAAGAACAAAAAATTGGCGAATTGTACTGTTTGGATGCTTTGAATATATGTTTCTTATATTATATAGAAGCAATATATACAAAGATTTCAACCGTCTACCTGTTCCATTCATTGTTCTACTTGTAGAAAGTTACAAATAATTTCCATTTCATGATTAACAATGGGGCTCGTTGTTCACTTCAACTTGAAGATCAAAAAATTGGCGAATGTTACTGTTTGGATGCTTTGCATATATGTTTCTTCGACTATATAGAAGCAATATATACAATGATTTCAACCGTCTACCTGTTCCAATCATTGTTATACATGACGAAATTTACAATTAATTTCCGTTAAAGGATTAACAATGGGGCCCGTAGTTCACTTAAACTTGAAGAACAAAAAATTCGCGAATTGTACTGTTTGGATGCTTTGCATATATGTTTCTTAGACTATATGGAAGCAATATATACAAAGATTACAACCGTCTACGTGTTCTAATCATTGTTATACTTGACGAAATTTACAAATAATTTCCTTTAAAGGATTAACAATGGGGCTCGTTGTTCACTTAAACTTGAAGAACAAAAAATTGGCGAATTGTACTGTTTGGATGCTTTGCATATATGTTTCTTAGACTATATAGAAGCAATATATACAATGATTTCTACCGTCTACCTGTTCCATTCATTGTTCTACTTGTAGAAAGTTACAAATAATTTCCATTTCATGATTATCAATGGGAGTCGTTGTTCACTTAAACTTGAAGATCAAAAAATTGGCGAATGTTACTGTTTGGATGCATTGCATATATGTTTCTTAGACTATATAGAAGCAATATATACACTGATTTCTACCGTCTACCTGTTCCATTCATTGTTCTACTTGTAGAAAGTTAGAAATAATTTCCATTTCATGATTATCAATGGGGCTCGTTGTTCACTTAAACTTGAAGAACAAAAAATTGGCGAATTGTACTGTTTGGATGCTTTGCATATGTGTTTCGTAGACTATATAGAAGCAATATATACAATGATTTCAACCGTCTACATGATCCATTCATTGTTCTACTTGCCGAAATTTACAAATAATTTCCTTTAAAGGATTAACAATGGGGCTCGTAGTTCACTTAAACTTGAAGAGCAAAAAATTGGCGAATTATACTGTTTGGACGCTATGCATATATGTTTCTTAGACTATATAGAAGCAATATATATAAAGATTTCAACCGTCTACGTGTTCCATTCATTGTTCTACTTGTCGAAATTTACAAATAATTTCCGATAAAGGATTAACCATTGGGGCTCGTTGTTCACTTAAACTTGAAGAACAAAAAATTGGCGAATGGTACTGTTTGGATGCTTTGCATATATGTTTCTTAGACTATATAGAAGCAATATATACAAAGATTTCAACCGTCTATCTGTTACATTCATGTTCTACTTGTCGAAAGTTACAAATAATTTCCGATAAAGGATTAACCATTGGGGCTCATTGTTCAGTTACACTTGAAGAACAAAAAATTGGCGAATGGTACTGTTTGGATGCTTTGCGTACATGTTTCTTAGACTTTATGGAAGCAACATATACAAAGATTTCAACCGTCTACTTGTTCCAATCATTGTTCTACTTGTCGAAATTTACAAATAATTTCCTTTAAAGGATTAGCAATGGGGCTCGTTGTTCTCTTAAACTTGAAGAACAATAAATTGGCGAATGGTACTGTTTGGATGCTTTGCATATATGTTTCTTAGACTATATAGAAGCAATATATACAATGATTTCAACCGTCTACCTGTTCCATTCATTGTTCTTCTTGTCGAAAGTTACAAATAATTTCAGTTAAAGGATTAACAATGGGGCTCGTAGTTCGCTTAAACTTGAAGAACAAAAAATAGGCGAATGTTACTGTTTGGATGATTTGCATATAGGTTTCCTAGACTATATAGAAGCGATATATACAAATATTTCAACAGACTACCTGTTCTATTCATTGTTCTACTTGTAGAAAGATACAAATAATTTCCCTTTCATGATAATCAATGGGGCTCGTTGTTCACTTCAACTTGAAGAACAATAAATTCGCGAATGGTACTGTTTGGATGCTTAGCATGTATGTTTCTTAGACAATATAAAAGCAATATATACAAAGATTTCAACCGTCTACCTGTTCCATTCATTGTTCTACTTGTAGAAAGTTACAAATAATTTCCATTTCATGATTATCAATGGGGCTCGTTGTTCACTTCAACTTGAAGATCAAAAAATTGGCGAATGTTACTGTTTGGATGCTTTGCATATATGTTTCTTCGACTATATAGAAGCAATATATACAATGATTTCAACCGTCTACCTGTTCCATTCATTGTTCTACTTGCCGAAATTTACAAATAATTTCCTTTAAACGATTAACAATGGGGCTCGTAGTTCACTTAAACTTGAAGAGCAAAAAATTGGCGAATTGTACTGTTTGGATGCTTTGCATATATGTTTCTTAGACTATATAGAAGCAATATATACAAAGATTTCAACCGTCTACCTGTACTATTCATTGTTCTACTTGTAGAAAGTTACAAATAATTTCCATTTCATGATTATAAATGGGGCTCGTTGTTCACTTCAACTTGAAGATCAAAAAATTGGCGAATGTTACTGTTTGGATGCTTTGCATATATGTTTCTTCGACTATATAGAAGCAATATATACAATGATTTCAACCGTCTACCTGTTCCATTCATTGTTATACTTGACGAAATTTACAAATAATTTCCGTTAAATGATTAACAATGGGGCTCGTAGTTCACTTAAACTTGAAGAACAAAAAATTGGCGAATTGTACTGTTTGGATGCTTTGAATATATGTTTCTTATATTATATAGAAGCAATATATACAAAGATTTCAACCGTCTACCTGTTCCATTCATTGTTCTACTTGTAGAAAGTTACAAATAATTTCCATTTCATGATTAACAATGGGGCTCGTTGTTCACTTCAACTTGAAGATCAAAAAATTGGCGAATGTTACTGTTTGGATGCTTTGCATATATGTTTCTTCGACTATATAGAAGCAATATATACAATGATTTCAACCGTCTACCTGTTCCAATCATTGTTATACATGACGAAATTTACAATTAATTTCCGTTAAAGGATTAACAATGGGGCCCGTAGTTCACTTAAACTTGAAGAACAAAAAATTCGCGAATTGTACTGTTTGGATGCTTTGCATATATGTTTCTTAGACTATATGGAAGCAATATATACAAAGATTACAACCGTCTACGTGTTCTAATCATTGTTATACTTGACGAAATTTACAAATAATTTCCTTTAAAGGATTAACAATGGGGCTCGTTGTTCACTTAAACTTGAAGAACAAAAAATTGGCGAATTGTACTGTTTGGATGCTTTGCATATATGTTTCTTAGACTATATAGAAGCAATATATACAATGATTTCTACCGTCTACCTGTTCCATTCATTGTTCTACTTGTAGAAAGTTACAAATAATTTCCATTTCATGATTATCAATGGGAGTCGTTGTTCACTTAAACTTGAAGATCAAAAAATTGGCGAATGTTACTGTTTGGATGCATTGCATATATGTTTCTTAGACTATATAGAAGCAATATATACACTGATTTCTACCGTCTACCTGTTCCATTCATTGTTCTACTTGTAGAAAGTTAGAAATAATTTCCATTTCATGATTATCAATGGGGCTCGTTGTTCACTTAAACTTGAAGAACAAAAAATTGGCGAATTGTACTGTTTGGATGCTTTGCATATGTGTTTCGTAGACTATATAGAAGCAATATATACAATGATTTCAACCGTCTACATGATCCATTCATTGTTCTACTTGCCGAAATTTACAAATAATTTCCTTTAAAGGATTAACAATGGGGCTCGTAGTTCACTTAAACTTGAAGAGCAAAAAATTGGCGAATTATACTGTTTGGACGCTATGCATATATGTTTCTTAGACTATATAGAAGCAATATATATAAAGATTTCAACCGTCTACGTGTTCCATTCATTGTTCTACTTGTCGAAAATTACAAATAATTTCTGATAAAGGATTAACCATTGGGGCTCATTGTTCACTTAAACTTGAAGAACAAAAAATTGGCGAATGGTACTGTTTGGATGCTTTGCGTACATGTTTATAAAGACTATATGGAAGCAATATTTACAAAGATTTCAACCGTCTACGTGTTCCAATCATTGTTCTACTTGTCGAAATTTACAAATAATTTCCTTTAAAGGATTAACAATGGGGCTCGTTGTTCACTTAAACTTGAAGAACAATAAATTGGCGAATTGTACTGTTTGGATGCTTTGCATATATGTTTCTTAGACTATATAGAAGCAATATATACAATGATTTCAACCGTCTAACTGTTCCATTCATTGTTCTACTTGTAGAAAGTTACAATTAATTTCCGTTAAAGGATTAACAATGGGGCTCGTAGTTCACTTAAACTTGAAGAACAAAAAATTGGCGAATTGTACTGTTTGGATGCTTTGCATCTATGTTTCTTTGACTATATAGAAGCAATATATACAATGATTTCAACCGTCTACCTGTTCCATTCATTGTTCTACTTGCCGAAATTTACAAATAATTTCCTTTAAACGATTAACAATGGGGCTCGTAGTTCACTTAAACTTGAAGAGCAAAAAATTGGCGAATTGTACTGTTTGGATGCTTTGCATATATGTTTCTTAGACTATATAGAAGCAATATATACAAAGATTTCAACCGTCTACCTGTTCCAATCATTGTTCACTTGTCGAAATTTACAAATAATTTCCATTAAAGGATTAACAATGGGGCTCGTAGTTCACTTAAACTTGAAGAACAATAAATTGGTGAATTGTAGAGTTTGGATGCTTTGCATATATGTTTCTTAGACTATATAGAAGCAACATATAGAAAGACTTCACCCATCTACCTGTACTATTCATTGTTCAACTTGTCGGAAGTTACAAATAATTTCCATTTCATGATTATCAATGGGGCTCGCTGTTCACTTAAACTTGAAGATCAAAAAATTGGCGAATGTTACTGTTTAGATGCTCTGCACATAGGTTTTTTAGACTATATAGAAGCAACGTATACAAAGATTTCACCCGTCTACCTGTTCTATTCATTGTTCTACTTGTAGAAAGTTACAAAAAATTTCCGTTTCATGATTATGAATGGGGTTCGTTGTTCACTTAAACTTGAAGAACAAAAAATTGGCGAATGGTACTGTTTGGGTGCTTTGCATATATGTTTCTTCGACTATATAGATACAACATATAGAAGGATTTCACCCGTCTACCTGTTCTATTCATTTTTCTACTATTAGAAAGTTACAAATAATTTCCGTTTCATGATTATCAATGGGGCTCGTTGTTCACTTAAACTTGAAGAACAAAAAATTGGCGACTGGTACTGTTTGGATGCTTTGCATATATGTTTCTTAGACTATATAGAAGCAATATATACAAAGATTTCAACCGTCTACGTGTTCCAATCATTGTTATACATGACGAAATTTACAATTAATTTCCTTTAAAGGATTAACAATGGGGATCGTTGTTCTCTTAAACTTGAAGAACAATAAATTGGCGAATTGTACTGTTTGGATGCTTTGCATATATGTTTCTTAGACTATATAGAAGCAATATATACAAAGATTTCAACCGTCTACCTGTTCCATTCATTGTTCTACTTGTAGAAAGTTACAATTAATTTCCGTTAAAGGATTAACAATGGGGCTCGTAGTTCACTTAAACTTGAAGATCAAATAATTGGCGAATTGTACTGTTTGGATGCTTTGCATATATGTTTCTTAGACTATATAGAAGCAATATATACACTGATTTCTACCGTCTACCTGTTCCATTCATTGTTCTACTTGTAGAAAGTTACAAATAATTTCCATTTCATGATTACAAATGGGGCCCGCTGTTCACTTAAACTTGAAGATCAAAAAATTGGCGACTGGTACTGTTTGGATGCTTTGCATATATGTTTCTTAGACTATATAGAAGCAATATATACAAAGATTTCAACCGTCTACGTGTTCCAATCATTGTTATACATGACGAAATTTACAATTAATTTCCTTTAAAGGATTAACAATGGGGATCGTTGTTCTCTTAAACTTGAAGAACAATAAATTGGCGAATTGTACTGTTTGGATGCTTTGCATATATGTTTCTTAGACTATATAGAAGCAATATATACACTGATTTCTACCGTCTACCTGTTCCATTCATTGTTCTACTTGTAGAAAGTTACAAATAATTTCCATTTCATGATTACAAATGGGGCCCGCTGTTCACTTAAACTTGAAGATCAAAAAATTGGCGATTGTTACTGTTTAGATGCTTTGCATGTAGGTTTCGCAGACTATATAGAAGCAATATATACAATGATTTCAACCGTCTACCTATTCCATTCATTGATCTACTTGCCGAAATTTACAAATAATTTCCTTTAAAGGATTAACAATGGTGCTCGTAGTTCACTTAAACTTGAAGAACAAAAAATTGGCGAATGGTACTGTTTGGATGCTTTGCATATATGTTTCTTAGACTATATAGAAGCAATATATACAAAGATTTCAACCGTCTACCTGTTCCATTCACTGTTCTACTTGTCGAAAGTTACAAATAATTTCCGATAAAGGATTAACCATTGGGGCTCATTGTTCACTCAAACTTGAATAACAAAAAATTGGCGAAATGTACAGTTTGGATGCTTTGCATATATGTTTCTTAGACTATATAGAAGCAATATATAGAAAGATTTCACCCGTCTACCTGTACTATCCATTGTTCTACTTGTAGAAAGTTACAAATAATTTCCATTTCATGATTATAAATGGGGCCCGCTGTTCACTTAAACTTGAAGATCAAAGAATTGGCGATTGTTACTGTTTAGATGCTTTGCATGTAGGTTTCGTAGACTATATAGACGCAATATATACAATGATTTCAACCGTCTACCTATTCCATTCATTGATCTACTTGCCGAAATTTACAAATAATTTCCTTTAAAGGATTAACAATGGGGCTCGTAGTTCACTTAAACTTGAAGAACAAAAATTTGGCGAATGGTACTGTTTGGATGCTTTGCATATATGTTTCTTAGACTATATAGAAGCAATATATACAAAGATTTCAACCGTCTACCTGTTCCATTCACTGTTCTACTTGTCGAAAGTTACAAATAATTTCCGATAAAGGATTAACCATTGGGGCTCATTGTTCACTTAAACTTGAAGAACAAAAATTTGGCGAATGGTACTGTTTGGATGCTTTGCATATATGTTTCTTAGACTATATAGAAGCAATATATACAAAGATTTCAACCGTCTACCTGTTCCATTCACTGTTCTACTTGTCGAAAGTTACAAATAATTTCCGATAAAGGATTAACCATTGGGGCTCATTGTTCACTTAAACTTGAAGAACAATAAATTGGCGAATTGTACTGTTTGGATGCTTTGCATATATGTTTCTTAAACTATATAGAAGCAATATATACAAAGATTTCGACCGTCTCCCTGTTACATTCATTGTTCTACTTGTCGAAATTTACAAATAATTTCCTTTAAAGGATTAACAATGGGGCTCGTTGTTCACTTAAACTTGAAGAACAATAAATTGGCGAATTGTACTGTTTGGATGCTTTGCATATATGTTTCTTAGACTATATAGAAGCAATATATACAAAGATTTCAACCGTCTACCTGTTCCATTCATTGTTCTACTTGTCGAACATTACAAATAATTTCCGATAAAGGATTAACCATTGGGGCTCATTGTTCACTTAAACTTGAAGAACAAAAAATTGGCGAATGGTACTGTTTGGATGCTTTGCATATATGTTTCTTAGACTATATAGAAGCAATATATACATTGATTTCAACCGTCTACCTGTTCCATTCATTGTTCTACTTGTCGAAATTTACAAATAATTTCCTTTAAAGGATTAACAATGGGGCTCGTAGTTCACTTAAACTGGAAGAACAAAAAATTGGCGAATGGTACTGTTTGGATGCTTTGCATATATGGTTCTTAGATTATATAGACGCAATATATACTAAGATTTCAACCGTCTACCTGTTCCATTCATTGTTCTACTTGTCGAAAGTTACAAATAATTTCCTTTAAAGGATTAACAATGGGGCTCGTAGTTCACTTAAACTTGAAGAACAAAAAATTGGCGAATTGTACTGTTTGGATTCTTTGCATATATGTTTCTTAGACTATTTAGAAGCAATATATACATTGATTTCAACCGGCTACCTGTTCCATTCATTGTTCTACTTGTCGCAAGTTACAAATAATTTCCGTTAAAGTATTAACAATGGAGCTCGTAGTTCACTTAAACTTTAAGATCAAATAATTGGCGAATTGTACTGTTTGGACGCTTTGCATATATGTTTCTTAGACTATATAGAAGCAATATATACAATGATTTCAACAGTCTACCTGTTCCATTCATTGTTCTACTTGTCGAAATTTACAAATAATTTCTTTTAAAGGATTAACAATGGGGCTCGTAGTTCACTTAAACTTGAAGAACAAAAAATTGGCGAATGGTACTGTTTGGATGCTTTGCATATATGTTTCTTAGATTATATAGAAGCAATATATACAAAGATTTCGACCGTCTACCTGTTCCATTCATTGTTCTACTTGTCGAAATTTACAAATAATTTCCGATAAAGGATTAACAATGGGGCTCGTTGTTCACTTAAACTTGAAGAACAAAAATTTGGCGAATTGTACTGTTTGGATGCTTTGCATATATGTTTCTTAGACTATATAGACGCAATATATACAAGGATTTCAACCGTCTACCTGTTCCATTTATTGTTCTACTTGTCGAAAGTTACAAATAATTACGGATAAAGGATTAACAATGGGGCTCGTTGTTCACTTAAACTTGAAGAACAAAAAGTTGGCGAATGGTACTGTTTGGATGCTTTGCATATATGTTTCTTAGACTATATAGAAGCAATATATACATTGATTTCAACCGTCTACCTGTTCCATTCATTGTTCTACTTGTCGAAATTTACAAATAATTTCCTTTAAAGGATTAACAATGGGGCTCGTAGTTCACTTAAACTTGAAGAACAAAAAATTGGCGAATGGTACTGTTTGGATGCTTTGCATATATGTTTCTTAGATTATATAGAAGCAATATATACAAAGATTTCGACCGTCTCCCTGTTCCATTCATTGTTCTACTTGTCGAAATTTACAAATAATTTCCTTTAAAGGATTAACAATGGGGCTCGTAGTTCACTTAAACTTGAAGAACAAAAAATTGGCGAATTGTACTGTTTGGATGCTTTGCATATATGTTTCTTAGACTATATAGACGCAATATATACAAGGATTTCAACCGTCTACCTGTTCCATTTATTGTTCTACTTGTCGAAAGTTACAAATAATTACGGATAAAGGATTAACAATGGGGCTCGTTGTTCACTTAAACTTGAAGAACAAAAAGTTGGCGAATGGTACTGTTTGGATGCTTTGCATATATGTTTCTTAGACTATATAGAAGCAATATATACATTGATTTCAACCGTCTACCTGTTCCATTCATTGTTCTACTTGTCGAAATTTACAAATAATTTCCTTTAAAGGATTAACAATGGGGCTCGTAGTTCACTTAAACTTGAAGAACAAAAAATTGGCGAATGGTACTGTTTGGATGCTTTGCATATATGTTTCTTAGATTATATAGAAGCAATATATACAAAGATTTCGACCGTCTCCCTGTTCCATTCATTGTTCTACTTGTCGAAATTTACAAATAATTTCCTTTAAAGGATTAACAATGGGGCTCGTTGTTCACTTAAACTTGAAGAACAATAAATTGGCGAATTGTACTGTTTGGATGCTTTGCATATATGTTTCTTAGACTATGTTACTACCCTCGAAAGGGTAGTAATTTCTTACTACCCCGGAAAGGGTAATAATCTCAAATTTATTCGTATTTATCTGATTCCAACAATATTCTTTTCATTTTCCTTTATGAATCACACCAGACACATGCATACATCCTCAGCTGTTTTCGATCGATATTTCTTGGCAGAGCCAGGTTCGTCGAACTCAGCTGAAACATTTGACAACCACGCTACACGTACAATCGCATACCACCATACACATATTCACACAACCATGCATAGAACTTTCCAAGCATTTCGATACACATACCAATTAAACAAACATTACACGCATTTTCCACCCCTCCCAGAATATTCCAAACAGTTCTATGCAATCACATAATAAGACATTTATACATACACAACGCACACACTCAACAACGGAACAGTTAATACGAGTAACCGCACCCCGGCGATCACTTCCATTACGACTTCGACTACGACTTCGACTTCGACTACCATTTCCTCCTCTTATTCATATCGTTACACCATTTACCAAACCCAGTAATTTTTGGTACCTCCAATTTAATTTTGATTTTTGAATAAACATATTTTACGCAAAAAACTAGTCGCAGTGACTAACCGTGACTGCGACGAGATTCGAGATTTATTATCCCGATCTCCACATAACACACGCCCGAGAGATCATCGACTCCGAACATCGGAACGACACGTCCTTGGGACATTATCACAGTCCTCCGATTTCGGAGCCATTCTCGGACGAGCCGGCATCGGCAGAAACCACCGAACAGACTATATAGAAGCAATATATACAAAGATTTCAACCGTCTACCTGTTCCATTCATTGTTCTACTTGTCGAAAATTACAAATAATTTCCGATAAAGGATTAACCATTGGGGCTCATTGTTCACTTAAACTTGAAGAACAAAAAATTGGCGAATGGTACTGTTTGGATGCTTTGCATATATGTTTCTTAGACTATATAGAAGCAATATATACATTTATTTCAACCGTCTACCTGTTCCATTCATTGTTCTACTTGTCGAAATTTACAAATAATTTCCTTTAAAGGATTAACAATGGGGCTCGTAGTTCACTTAAACTTGAAGAACAAAAAATTGGCGAATGGTACTGTTTGGATGCTTTGCTTATATGTTTCTGAGACTATATAGACGCAATATATACAAAGATTTCAGCCGTCTACCTGTTCCATTCATTGTTCTACTTGTCGGAAGTTAGAAATAATTTCCGATAAAGGATTAACATTGGGGCTCGTTGTTCACTTAAACTTGAAGAACAAAAAATTGGCGAATGGTACTGTTTGGATGCTTTGCATATATGTTTCTTAGACTATATAGAAGCAATATGTACATTGATTTCAACCGTCTACCTGATCCATTCATTGTTCTACATGTCGAAATTTACAAATAATTTCCTTTAAAGGATTAACAATGGGGCTGGTAGTTCACTTAAACTTGAAGAACAATAAATTGGCGAATTGTACTGTTTGGATGCTTTGCATATATGTTTCTGAGACTATATAGAAGCAATATATACAATCATTTCAACAGTCTACCTGTTCCATTCATTGTTCTACTTGTCGAAATTTACAAATAATTTCCTTAAAAGGATTAACAATGGGGCTCGTAGTTCACTTAAACTTGAAGAATAACAAATTGGCGAATTGTACTGTTTGGATTCTTTGCATATATGTTTCTTAGACTATATGGAAGCAATATATATAAAGATTTCAACCGTCTACCTGTTCCATTCATTGTTCTTCTTGTCGATAATTACAAATAATCTCCGTTAACTGATTAACAATGGGGCTCATTGTTCACTTAAACTTGAAGAACAAAAAATTGGCGAATGGTACTGCTTGGATGATTTGCATATATGTTTCATAGACTATATAGAAGCAATATATACAAAGATTTCAACAGTCTAACTGTTCCATTCATTGTTCTACTTGTCGAAATTTACAAATAATTTCCTTTAAAGGATTAACAATGGGGCTCGTAGTTCACTTAAACTTGAAGAGCAAAAAATTGGCGAATGGTACTGTTTGGATGCTTTGCATATATGTTTCTTAGACTATATAGCAGCAACATATAGAAAGATGTCACCCGTCTACCTGTTCTATTCATTGTTCTACTTGTAGAAAGTTACAAATAATTTCCGATTCATGATTATCAATGGGGCTTGATGTTCACTTAAACTTGAAGAACAAAAAATTGGCGAATGGTACTGTTTGGATGCTTTGCATATATGTTTCTTAGACTATATAGAAGCAATATATACAAAGATTTCAACCGTCTACCTGTTCCATTCATTGTTCTAGTTGTCGAAAGTTACAAATAATTTCCGATAAAGGATCAACAATGGGGCTCATTGTTCACTTAAACATGAAGAACAAAAAATTGGCAAATGGTACTGTTTGCATGCTTTGCATATATGTTTCTTAGACTATATAGACGCAATATATACAAAGATTTCAATCGTCTACCTGTTCCATTCATTGTTCTGCTTGTAGAAATTTACAATTAATTTCCGTTAAAGGATTAACAATGGGGCTCGTAGTTCACTTAAACTTGAAGAACAAAAAATTGGCGAATTGTACTGTTTGGATGCTTTGCATATATGTTTCTTAGATTATATAGAAGCAATATATACAAAGATTTCAACCGTCTACCTGTTCCATTCATTGTTCACCTTGTCGAAATTTACAAATAACTTCCTTTAAAGGATTAACAATGGGGCTCGTTGTTCACTTAAAGTTGAAGAACAAAAAATTGGCGAATTGTACTGTTTGGATGCTTTGCATATATGTTTCTTAGATTATATAGAAGCAATATATACAAAGATTTCAACCGTCAACCTGTTCCATTCATAGTTCTACTTGGCGAAAATTACAAGTAATTTCCGTTAAAGGATTAACAATGGGGCTCGTAGTTCACTTAAACTTGAAGAACAAAAAATTGGCGAATTGTACTGTTTGGATGCTTTGCATATATGTTTCTTAGATTATATAGAAGCAATATATACAAAGATTTCAACCGTCTACCTGTTCCATTCATTGTTCACCTTGTCGAAATTTACAAATAACTTCCTTTAAAGGATTAACAATGGGGCTCGTTGTTCACTTAAAGTTGAAGAACAAAAAATTGGCGAATTGTACTGTTTGGATGCTTTGCATATATGTTTCTTAGATTATATAGAAGCAATATATACAAAGATTTCAACCGTATACCTGTTCCATTCATTGTTCTAGTTGTCGAAAGTTACAAATAATTTCCGATAAAGGATCAACAATGGGGCTCATTGTTCACTTAAACATGAAGAACAAAAAATTGGCAAATGGTACTGTTTGCATGCTTTGCATATATGTTTCTTAGACTATATAGACGCAATATATACAAAGATTTCAATCGTCTACCTGTTCCATTCATTGTTCTGCTTGTAGAAATTTACAATTAATTTCCGTTAAAGGATTAACAATGGGGCTCGTAGTTCACTTAAACTTGAAGAACAAAAAATTGGCGAATTGTACTGTTTGGATGCTTTGCATATATGTTTCTTAGATTATATAGAAGCAATATATACAAAGATTTCAACCGTCTACCTGTTCCATTCATTGTTCACCTTGTCGAAATTTACAAATAACTTCCTTTAAAGGATTAACAATGGGGCTCGTTGTTCACTTAAAGTTGAAGAACAAAAAATTGGCGAATTGTACTGTTTGGATGCTTTGCATATATGTTTCTTAGATTATATAGAAGCAATATATACAAAGATTTCAACCGTCTACCTGTTCCATTCATAGTTCTACTTGGCGAAAATTACAAGTAATTTCCGTTAAAGGATTAACAATGGGGCTCGTAGTTCACTTAAACTTGAAGAACAAAAAATTGGCGAATTGTACTGTTTGGATGCTTTGCATATATGTTTCTTAGATTATATAGAAGCAATATATACAAAGATTTCAACCGTCTACCTGTTCCATTCATTGTTCACCTTGTCGAAATTTACAAATAACTTCCTTTAAAGGATTAACAATGGGGCTCGTTGTTCACTTAAAGTTGAAGAACAAAAAATTGGCGAATTGTACTGTTTGGATGCTTTGCATATATGTTTCTTAGATTATATAGAAGCAATATATACAAAGATTTCAACCGTATACCTGTTCCATTCATTGTTCACCTTGTCGAAAGTTACAAATAACTTCCTTTAAAGGATTAACAATGGGGTTCGTTGTTCACTTAAAGTTGAAGAACAAAGAATTGGCGAATTGTACTGTTTGGATGCTTTGCATATATGTTTCTTAGACTATTTAGAAGCAATATATAGAAAGATTTCACCCGTCTACCTGTACTATTCATTGTTCTACTTGTAGAAAGTTATAAATAATTTCCATTTCATGATTATCAGTGGGGCTCGTTGTTCACTTAAACTTGAAGATCAAAAAATTGGCGAATGTTACTGTTTAGATGCTTTGCATATAGGTTCCTTAGACTATATAGGAGCAATATGTACAAAGATTTCAACCGTCTACCTGTTCCATTCATTGTTCTACTTGTCGAAAGCTACAAATAATTTCCTTTAAAGGATTAACAATGGGGCTCGTAGTTCACTTAAACTTGAAGAACAAAAAGTTGGCGAATGGTACTGTTTCGATGCTTTGCATATATGTTTCTTAGACTATATAGAAGCAATATATACAAAGATTTCAACCGTCTACCTGTTCCATTCATTGTTCTACTTGTCGAAATTTACAAATAATTTCCTTTAAAGGATTAACAATGGGGCTCGTTGTTCACTTAAACTTGAAGAACAATAAATTGGCGAATTGTACTGATTGGATGCTTTGCATATATGTTTCGTAGACTATATAGAAGCAATATATACAATGATTTCAACCGTCTACATGATCCATTCATTGTTCTACTTGTCGAAAGTTACAAATAATTTCCGATAAAGGATTAACAATGTGGCTCATTGTTCACTTAAACTTGAAGAACAAAAAATTGGCGATTGGTACTGTTTGGATGCTTTGAATATATGTTTCTTAGATTATATAGAAGCAATATATACAAAGATTTCAACCGTCTACCTGTTCCATTCACTGTTCTACTTGTCGAAAGTTACAAATAATTTCCTTTAAAGGATTAACAATGGGGCTCGTTGTTCACTTAAACTTGAAGAACAATAAATTGGCGAATTGTACTGATTGGATGCTTTGCATATATGTTTCGTAGACTATATAGAAGCAATATATACAATGATTTCAACCGTCTACATGATCCATTCATTGTTCTACTTGTCGAAAGTTACAAATAATTTCCGATAAAGGATTAACAATGGGGCTCGTAGTTCACTTAAACTTGAAGAACAAAAAATTGGCGATTTGTACTGTTTGGACGCTATGCATATATGTTTCTTAGACTATATAGAAGCAATATATACAAAGATTTCAACCGTCTACCTGTTCCATTCATTGTTCTACTTGTCGAAAATTACAAGTAATTTCCGATAAAGGATTAACCATTGGGGCTCATTGTTCACTTAAACTTGAAGAACAAAAAATTCGCGAATTGTACTGTTTGGATGGTTTGCATATATGTTTCTTAGGCTATTTAGAAGCAATATATAGAAAGATTTCACCCGTCTACCCGTACTATTCATTGTTCTACTTGTAGAATGCTACAAATAATTTCCATTTCATGAGTATCAATGGGGCTCGCTGTTCACTTAAACTTGAAGATCAAAAAATTGGCGATTGTTACTGTATAGATGCTTTGCATATAGGTTTGTTAGACTATATAGAAGCAACATATACAAATATTTCAACCGTCTACCTGTTCTATTCATTGTTCTACTTGTAGAAAGTTACAAATAATTTCCGTTTCATGATTATCAATGGGGCTCGTTGTTCACTTAAACTTGAAGAACAAAAAATTGGCGAATGGTACTGTTTGGATGCTTTGCATATATGTTTCTTAGATTATATAGAAGCAATATATACAAAGATTTCAACCGTCTACCTGTTCCATTCATTGTTCTACTTGTCGAAAATTACAAATAATTTCCGATAAAGGATTAACCATTGGGGCTCATTGTTCACTTAAACTTGAACAACAAAAAATTGGCGAATGGTACTGTTTGGATGCTTTGCGTACATGTTTCTTAGACTATATGGAAGCAATATATACAAAGATTTCAACCGTCTACGTGTTCCAATCATTGTTCTACTTGTCGAAATTTACAAATAATTTCCTTTAAAGGATTAACAATGGGGCTCGTTGTTCACTTAAACTTGAAGAACAATAAATTGGCGAATTGTACTGTTTGGATGCTTTGCATATATGTTTCTTAGACTATATAGAAGCAATATATACAAAGATTTCAACCGTCTACCTGTTCCATTCATTGTTCTACTTGTCGAAAGTTACAAATAATTTCCGATAAAGGATTAACAATGGGGCTCATTGTTCACTTAAACTTGAAGAACAAAAAATTGGCGAATGGTACTGTTTGGATGCTTTGCATATATGTTTCTTAGACTATGTAGAAGCAATATATACAATGATTTCAACCGTCTACCTATTCCATTCATTGTTCTACTTGCCGAAATTTACAAATAATTTCCTTTAAAGGATTAACAATGGGGCTCGTAGTTCACTTAAACTTGAAGAGCAAAAAATTGTCGAATTGTACTGTTTGGATGCTTTGCATATATGTTTCTTAGACTATATAGAAGCAATATATACAATGATTTCAACCGTCTACCTGTTCCATTCATTGTTCTACTTGTCGAAAGTTACAAATAATTTCCATTTCATGATTATCAATGGGGCTCGCTGTTCACTTAAACTTGAAGAACAAAAAATTGGCGAATGGTACTGTTTGGATGCTTTGCATATATGTTTCTTAGACTATATAGAAGCAATATATACAATGATTTCAACCGTCTACCTGTTCCATTCATTGTTCTACTTGTCGAAAGTTACAAATAATTTCCGTTAAGGGATTAACAATGGGGATCGTAGTTTACTTAAACTTGAAGAACAAAAAATTGGCGAATTGTACTGTTTGGATGCTTTGCATATATGTTTCTTAGACTATATAGAAGCAATATATACAAAGATTTCAACCGTCTACCTGTTCTATTCATTGTTCTACTTGTCGAAAGTAAGAAATAATTTCCTTTAAAGGATTAACAATGGGGCTCATTGTTCACTTAAACTTGAAGAACAAAAAATTGGCGAATTGTACTGTTTGGATGCTTTGCATATATGTTTCTTAGACTATATAGAAGCAATATATACAATGATTTCAACCGTCTACCTGTTCCATTCATTGTTCTACTTGTCGAATGTTACAAATAATTTCCGTTAAGGGATTAACAATGGGGATCGTAGTTTACTTAAACTTGAAGAACAAAAAATTGGCGAATGGTACTGTTTGGATGCTTTGCATATATGTTTCTTAGACTATATAGAAGCAATATATACAAAGATTTCAACCGTCTACCTGTTCCATTCATTGTTCTACTTGTCGAAAGTTACAAATAATTTCCGATAAAGGATTAACAATGGGGCTCATTGTTCACTTAAACTTGAAGAACAAAAAATTGGCGAATGGTACTGTTTGGATGCTTTGCATATATGTTTCTTAGACTATATAGAAGCTATATATACAAAGATTTCAACCGTCTACCTGTTCCATTCATTGTTCTACTTGTCGAAAATTACAAATAATTTCCTTTAAAGGATTAACAATGGGGCTCATTGTTCACTTAAACTTGAAGAACAAAAAATTGGCGAATGGTACTGTTTGGATGCTTTGCATATATGTTTCTTAGACTATATAGAAGCAATATATACAAAGATTTCAACCGTCTACCTGTTCCATTCATTGTTCTACTTGTCGAAAGTTACAAATAATTTCCGATAAAGGATTAACAATGGGGCTCATTGTTCACTTAAACTTGAAGAACAAAAAATTGGCGAATGGTACTGTTTGGATGCTTTGCATATATGTTTCTTAGACTATATAGAAGCTATATATACAATGATTTCAACCGTCTACCTGTTCCATTCATTGTTCTACTTGTCGAAAGTTACAAATAATTTCCTTTAAAGGATTAACAATGGGGCTCATTGTTCACTTAAACTTGAAGAACAAAAAATTGGCGAATTGTACTGTTTGGATGCTTTGCATATATGTTGCTTAGACTATATAGAAGCAATATATACAAAGATTTCAACCGTCTACCTGTTCCATTCATTGTTCTACTTGTCGAAAATTACAAATAATTTCCGATAAAGGATTAACCATTGGGGCTCATTGTTCACTTAAACTTGAAGTACAAAAAATTGGCGAATTGTACTGTTTGGATGCTTTGCATATATGTTTCGTAGACTATATAGAAGCAATATATACAATTTTTTCAACCGTCTACATGATCCATTCATTGTTCTACTTGTCGAAATTTACAAATAATTTCCTTTAAAGGATTAACAATGGGGCTCGTAGTTCACTTAAACTTGAAGAACAAAAAATTGGCGAATTGTACTGTTTGGATGCTTTGCATAGATGTTTCTTAGACTAATTAGAAGCAATATATAGAAAGATTTCACCCGTCTACCTATACTACTCATTGTTCTACTAGTAGAAAGTTACAAATAATTTCCATTTCATGATTATCAATGGGGCTCGCTGTTCACTTAAACTTGAAGATCAAAAAATTGGCGATTGTTACTGTTTAGATGCTTGCATATATGTTTCTTAGATTATATAGAAGCAATATATACAAATATTTCAACCGTCTAACTGGTCCATTCATTGTTCTACTTGTCGAAAATTACAAATAATTTCCGATAAAGGATTAACCATTGGGGCTCATTGTTCACTTAAACTTGTAGAACAAAAAATTGGCGAATGGTACTGTTTGGATGCTTTGCATATATGTTTCTTAGACTATATAGAAGCAATATATACAATGATTTCAACCGTCTACCTGTTCCATTCATTGTTCTACTTGTCGAAAGTTACAAATAATTTCCGTTAAGGGATTAACAATGGGGATCGTAGTTTACTTAAACTTGAAGAACAAAAAATTGGCGAATTGTACTGTTTGGATGCTTTGCATATATGTTTCTTAGACTATATAGAAGCAATATATACAAAGATTTCAACCGTCTACCTGTTCTATTCATTGTTCTACTTGTCGAAAGTAACAAATAATTTCCTTTAAAGGATTAACAATGGGGCTCATTGTTCACTTAAACTTGAAGAACAAAAAATTGGCGAATTGTACTGTTTGGATGCTTTGCATATATGTTTCTTAGACTATATAGAAGCAATATATACAATGATTTCAACCGTCTACCTGTTCCATTCATTGTTCTACTTGTCGAATGTTACAAATAATTTCCGTTAAGGGATTAACAATGGGGATCGTAGTTTACTTAAACTTGAAGAACAAAAAATTGGCGAATTGTACTGTTTGGATGCTTTGCATATATGTTTCTTAGACTATATAGAAGCAATATATACAATGATTTCAACCGTCTACCTGTTCCATTCATTGTTCTACTTGTCGAATGTTACAAATAATTTCCGTTAAGGGATTAACAATGGGGATCGTAGTTTACTTAAACTTGAAGAACAAAAAATTGGCGAATGGTACTGTTTGGATGCTTTGCATATATGTTTCTTAGACTATATAGAAGCAATATATACAAAGATTTCAACCGTCTACCTGTTCCATTCATTGTTCTACTTGTCGAAAGTTACAAATAATTTCCGATAAAGGATTAACAATGGGGCTCATTGTTCACTTAAACTTGAAGAACAAAAAATTGGCGAATGGTACTGTTTGGATGCTTTGCATATATGTTTCTTAGACTATATAGAAGCTATATATACAAAGATTTCAACCGTCTACCTGTTCCATTCATTGTTCTACTTGTCGAAAATTACAAATAATTTCCTTTAAAGGATTAACAATGGGGCTCATTGTTCACTTAAACTTGAAGAACAAAAAATTGGCGAATGGTACTGTTTGGATGCTTTGCATATATGTTTCTTAGACTATATAGAAGCAATATATACAAAGATTTCAACCGTCTACCTGTTCCATTCATTGTTCTACTTGTCGAAAGTTACAAATAATTTCCGATAAAGGATTAACAATGGGGCTCATTGTTCACTTAAACTTGAAGAACAAAAAATTGGCGAATGGTACTGTTTGGATGCTTTGCATATATGTTTCTTAGACTATATAGAAGCTATATATACAATGATTTCAACCGTCTACCTGTTCCATTCATTGTTCTACTTGTCGAAAGTTACAAATAATTTCCTTTAAAGGATTAACAATGGGGCTCATTGTTCACTTAAACTTGAAGAACAAAAAATTGGCGAATTGTACTGTTTGGATGCTTTGCATATATGTTGCTTAGACTATATAGAAGCAATATATACAAAGATTTCAACCGTCTACCTGTTCCATTCATTGTTCTACTTGTCGAAAATTACAAATAATTTCCGATAAAGGATTAACCATTGGGGCTCATTGTTCACTTAAACTTGAAGTACAAAAAATTGGCGAATTGTACTGTTTGGATGCTTTGCATATATGTTTCGTAGACTATATAGAAGCAATATATACAATTTTTTCAACCGTCTACATGATCCATTCATTGTTCTACTTGTCGAAATTTACAAATAATTTCCTTTAAAGGATTAACAATGGGGCTCGTAGTTCACTTAAACTTGAAGAACAAAAAATTGGCGAATTGTACTGTTTGGATGCTTTGCATAGATGTTTCTTAGACTAATTAGAAGCAATATATAGAAAGATTTCACCCGTCTACCTATACTACTCATTGTTCTACTAGTAGAAAGTTACAAATAATTTCCATTTCATGATTATCAATGGGGCTCGCTGTTCACTTAAACTTGAAGATCAAAAAATTGGCGATTGTTACTGTTTAGATGCTTGCATATATGTTTCTTAGATTATATAGAAGCAATATATACAAATATTTCAACCGTCTAACTGGTCCATTCATTGTTCTACTTGTCGAAAATTACAAATAATTTCCGATAAAGGATTAACCATTGGGGCTCATTGTTCACTTAAACTTGTAGAACAAAAAATTGGCGAATGGTACTGTTTGGATGCTTTGCATATATGTTTCTTAGACTATATAGAAGCAATATATACAATGATTTCAACCGTCTACCTGTTCCATTCATTGTTCTACTTGTCGAAAGTTACAAATAATTTCCGTTAAGGGATTAACAATGGGGATCGTAGTTTACTTAAACTTGAAGAACAAAAAATTGGCGAATTGTACTGTTTGGATGCTTTGCATATATGTTTCTTAGACTATATAGAAGCAATATATACAAAGATTTCAACCGTCTACCTGTTCTATTCATTGTTCTACTTGTCGAAAGTAACAAATAATTTCCTTTAAAGGATTAACAATGGGGCTCATTGTTCACTTAAACTTGAAGAACAAAAAATTGGCGAATTGTACTGTTTGGATGCTTTGCATATATGTTTCTTAGACTATATAGAAGCAATATATACAATGATTTCAACCGTCTACCTGTTCCATTCATTGTTCTACTTGTCGAATGTTACAAATAATTTCCGTTAAGGGATTAACAATGGGGATCGTAGTTTACTTAAACTTGAAGAACAAAAAATTGGCGAATGGTACTGTTTGGATGCTTTGCATATATGTTTCTTAGACTATATAGAAGCAATATATACAAAGATTTCAACCGTCTACCTGTTCCATTCATTGTTCTACTTGTCGAAAGTTACAAATAATTTCCGATAAAGGATTAACAATGGGGCTCATTGTTCACTTAAACTTGAAGAACAAAAAATTGGCGAATGGTACTGTTTGGATGCTTTGCATATATGTTTCTTAGACTATATAGAAGCTATATATACAAAGATTTCAAACGTCTACCTGTTCCATTCATTGTTCTACTTGTCGAAAGTTACAAATAATTTCCTTTAAAGGATTAACAATGGGGCTCATTGTTCACTTAAACTTGAAGAACAAAAAATTGGCGAATTGTACTGTTTGGATGCTTTGCATATATGTTTCTTAGACTATATAGAAGCAATATATACAATGATTTCAACCGTCTACCTGTTCCATTCATTGTTCTACTTGTCGAATGTTACAAATAATTTTCGTTAAGGGATTAACAATGGGGATCGTAGTTTACTTAAACTTGAAGAACAAAAAATTGGCGAATTGTAATGTTTGGATGCTTTGCATATATGTTTCTTAGACTATATAGAAGCAATATATACAATGATTTCAACCGTCTACCTATTCCATTCATTGTTCTACTTGTCGAAAGTTACAAATAATTTCCGTTAAGGGATTAACAATGGGGATCGTAGTTTACTTAAACTTGAAGAACAAAAAATTGGCGAATTGTGCTGTTTGGATGCTCTGCATAAATGTTTCTTAGACTATATAGAAGCAATATATACAAAGATTTCAACCGTCTACCTGTTCCATTCATTGTTCTACTTGTCGAAAGTTACAAATAATTTCCGATAAAGGATTAACAATGGGGCTCATTGTTCACTTAAACTTGAAGAACAAAAAATTGGCGAATGGTACTGTTTGGATGCTTTGCATATATGTTTCTTAGACTATATAGAAGCAATATATACAAAGATTTCAACCGGCTACCTGTTCCATTCATTGTTCTACTTGTCGAAATTTACAAATAATTTCCGATAAAGGATTAACCATTGGGGCTCATTGTTCACTTAAACTTGAAGAACAAAAAATTGGCGAATTGTACTGTTTGGATGCTTTGCATATATGTTTCTTAGACTATATAGAAGCAATATATACAAAGATTTCAACCGTCTACCTGTTCCATTCATTATTCTACTTGTCGAAAGTTACAAATAATTTCCTTTAAAGAATTAACAATGGGGCTCGTTGTTCACTTAAACTTGAAGAACAATAAATTGGCGAATTGTACTGTTTGGATGCTTTGCATATATGTTTCTTAGACTATATAGAAGCAATATATACAAAGATTTCAACCGTCTACCTGTTCCATTCATTGTTCTACTTGTCGAAAGTTACAAATAATTTCCGATAAAGGATTAACAATGGGGCTCATTGTTCACTTAAACTTGAAGAACAAAAAATTGGCGAATGGTACTGTTTGGATGCTTTGCATATATGTTTCTTAGACTATATAGAAGCAATATATACAATGATTTCAACCGTCTACCTATTCCATTCATTGTTCTACTTGCCGAAATTTACAAATAATTTCCTTTAAAGGATTAACAATGGGGCTCGTAGTTCACTTAAACTTGAAGAGCAAAAAATTGTCGAATTGTACTGTTTGGATGCTTTGCATATATGTTTCTTAGACTATATAGAAGCAATATATACAATGATTTCAACCGTCTACCTGTTCCATTCATTGTTCTACTTGTCGAAAGTTACAAATAATTTCCGTTAAGGGATTAACAGTGGGGATCGTAGTTTACTTAAACTTGAAGAACAAAAAATTGGCGAATTGTACTGTTTGGATGCTTTGCATATATGTTTCTTAGACTATATAGAAGCAATATATACAATGATTTCAACCGTCTACCTGTTCCATTCATTGTTCTACTTGTCGAAAGTTACAAATAATTTCCTTTAAAGGATTAACAATGGGGCTCATTGTTCACTTAAACTTGAAGAACAAAAAATTGGCGAATTGTACTGTTTGGATGCTTTGCATATATGTTTCTTAGACTATATAGAAGCAATATATACAAAGATTTCAACCGTCTACCTGTTCCATTCATTGTTCTACTTGTCGAAAGTTACAAATAATTTCCGATAAAGGATTAACAATGGGGCTCATTGTTCACTTAAACTTGAAGAACAAAAAATTGGCGAATGGTACTGTTTGGATGCTTTGCATATATGTTTCTTAGACTATATAGAAGCAATATATACAAAGATTTCAACCGGCTACCTGTTCCATTCATTGTTCTACTTGTCGAAATTTACAAATAATTTCCGATAAAGGATTAACCATTGGGGCTCATTGTTCACTTAAACTTGAAGAACAAAAAATTGGCGAATTGTACTGTTTGGATGCTTTGCATATATGTTTCTTAGACTATATAGAAGCAATATATACAAAGATTTCAACCGTCTACCTGTTCCATTCATTATTCTACTTGTCGAAATTTACAAATAATTTCCGATAAAGGATTAACCATTGGGGCTCATTGTTCACTTAAACTTGAAGATCAAATAATTGGCGAATTGTACTGTTTGGATGATTTGCAGATATGTTTCTTAGACTATATAGAAGCAATATGTACAATGATTTCAACCGTCTACCTGTTCCATTCATTGTTCTACTTGTCGAAAGTTACAAATAATTACCGTCAAGGGATTAACAATGGGAATCGTAGTTTACTTAAACTTGAAGATCAAAAAATTGGCGATTTGTACTGTTTGGACGCTATGCATATATGTTTCTTAGACTATATAGAAGCAATATATACAATGATTTCAACAGTCTACCTGTTCCATTCATTGTTCTACTTGTCGAAATTTACAAATAATTTCCTTTAAAGGATTAACAATGGGGCTCGTAGTTCACTTAAACTTGAAGAACAAAAAATTGGCGAATGGTACTGTTTGGATGCTTTGAATATATGTTTCTTAGATTATATAGAAGCAATATATACAAAGATTTCAACCGTCTACCTGTTCCATTCACTGTTCTACTTGTCGAAAGTTACAAATAATTTCCGATAAAGGATTAACAATGTGGCTCATTGTTCACTTAATCTTGAAGATCAAATAATTGGCGAATTGTACTGTTTGGATGATTTGCAGATATGTTTCTTAGACTATATAGAAGCAATATGTACAATGATTTCAACCGTCTACCTGTTCCATTCATTGTTCTACTTGTCGAAAGTTACAAATAATTTCCGTTAAGGGATTAACAATGGGGATCGTAGTTTACTTAAACTTGAAGAGCAAAAAATTGGCGAATTGTACTGTTTGGACGCTATGCATATATGTTTCTTAGACTATATAGAAGCAATATATACAACGATTTCAACAGTCTACCTGTTCCATTCATTGTTCTACTTGTCGAAATTTACAAATAATTTCCTTTAAAGGATTAACAATGGGGCTCGTAGTTCACTTAAACTTGAAGAACAAAAAATTGGCGATTTGTACTGTTTGGACGCTATGCATATATGTTTCTTAGACTATATAGAAGCAATATATACAAAGATTTCAACCGTCTACCTGTTCCATTCATTGTTCTACTTGTCGAAAATTACAAGTAATTTCCGATAAAGGATTAACCATTGGGGCTCATTGTTCACTTAAACTTGAAGAACAAAAAATTCGCAAATTGTACTGTTTGGATGTTTTGCATATATGTTTCTTAGGCTATTTAGAAGCAATATATAGAAAGATTTCACCCGTCTACCCGTACTATTCATTGTTCTACTTGCAGAATGTTACAAATAATTTCCATTTCATGAGTATCAATGGGGCTCGCTGTTCACTTAAACTTGAAGATCAAAAAATTGGCGATTGTTACTGTATAGATGCTTTGCATATAGGTTTGTTAGACTATATAGAAGCAACATATACAAATATTTCAACCGTCTACCTGTTCTATACATTGTTCTACTTGTAGAAAGTTACAAATAATTTCCGTTTCATGATTATCAATGGGGCTCGTTGTTCACTTTAACTTGAAGAACAAAAAATTGGCGAATGGTACTGTTTGGATGCTTTGCATATATGTTTCTTAGATTATATAGAAGCAATATATACAAAGATTTCAACCGTCTACCTGTTCCATTCATTGTTCTACTTGTCGAAAATTACAAATAATTTCCGATAAAGGATTAACCATTGGGGCTCATTGTTCACTTAAACTTGAAGAACAAAAAATTGGCGAATGGTACTGTTTGGATGCTTTGCGTACATGTTTCTTAGACTATATGGAAGCAATATATACAAAGATTTCAACCGTCTACGTGTTCCAATCATTGTTCTACTTGTCGAAATTTACAAATAATTTCCTTTAAAGGATTAACAATGGGGCTCGTAGTTCACTTAAACTTGAAGAACAAAAAATTGGCGAATGGTACTGTTTGGATGCTTTGCATATATGTTTCTTAGACTATATAGACGCAATATATACAAAGATTTCAACCGTCTACCTGTTCCATTCATTGTTCTACTTGTCGAAAGTTACAAATAATTTCCGATAAAGGATTAACAATGTGGCTCATTGTTCACTTAAACTTGAAGAACAAAAAATTGGCGATTGGTACTGTTTGGATGCTTTGAATATATGTTTCTTAGATTATATAGAAGCAATATATACAAAGATTTCAACCGTCTACCTGTTCCATTCACTGTTCTACTTGTCGAAAGTTACAAATAATTTCCGATAAAGGATTAACAATGTGGCTCATTGTTCACTTAAACTTGAAGATCAAATAATTGGCGAATGGTACTGTTTGGATGCTTTGCATATATGTTTCGTAGATTATATAGAAGCAATATATACAAAGATTTCAACCGTCTACCTGTTCCATTCATTGTTCTACTTGTCGAAAGTTACAAATAATTTCCGATAAAGGATTAACAATGTGGCTCATTGTTCACTTAAACTTGAAGAACAAAAAATTGGCGATTGGTACTGTTTGGATGCTTTGAATATATGTTTCTTAGATTATATAGAAGCAATATATACAAAGATTTCAACCGTCTACCTGTTCCATTCACTGTTCTACTTGTCGAAAGTTACAAATAATTTCCGATAAAGGATTAACAATGTGGCTCATTGTTCACTTAAACTTGAAGATCAAATAATTGGCGAATGGTACTGTTTGGATGCTTTGCATATATGTTTCGTAGATTATATAGAAGCAATATATACAAAGATTTCAACCGTCTACCTGTTCCATTCATTGTTCTACTTGTCGAAAATTACAAATAATTTCCGATAAAGGATTAACCATTGGGGCTCATTGTTCACTTAAACTTGAAGAACAAAAAATTGGCGAATGGTACTGTTTGGATGCTTTGCGTACATGTTTCTTAGACTATATGGAAGCAATATATACAAAGATTTCAACCGTCTACGTGTTCCAATCATTGTTCTACTTGTCGAAATTTACAATTAATTTCCGTTAAGGTATTAACAATGGGGATCGTAGTTTACTTAAACTTGAAGAACAAGAAATTGGCGAATTGTACTGTTTGGATGCTTTGCATATATGTTTCTTAGACTATATAGAAGCAATATATACAATGATTTCAACCGTCTACCTATTCCATTCATTGTTCTACTTGTAGAAAGTTACAATTAATTTCCGTTAAAGTATTAACAATGGGGCTCGTAGTTCACTTAAACTTGAAGATCAAATAATTAGCGAATTGTACTGTTTGGATGCTTTGCATATATGTTTCTTAGACTATTTAGAAGCAATATATAGAAAGATTTCACCCGTCTACCTGTACTATTCATTGTTCTACTTGTAGAATGTTACAAATAATTTCCATTTCATGATTATCAATGGGGCTCGCTGTTCACTTAAACCTGAAGATCAAAAAATTGGCGAATGGTACTGTTTGGATGCTTTTCATATATGTTTCGTGGACTATATAGAAGCAATATATACAAAGAATTGAACCGTCTACCTGTTCCATTCATTGTTCTACTTGTCGAAAATTACAAGTAATTTCCGATAAAGGATTAACAATGGGGCTCGTAGTTCACTTAAACTTGAAGAACAAAAAATTGGCGAATGGTACTGTTTGGATGCTTTGCATATATGTTTCTTAGATTATATAGAAGCAATATATACAAAGATTTCAACCGTCTACCTGTTCCATTCACTGTTCTACTTGTCGAAAGTTACAAATAATTTCCGATAAAGGATTAACAATGTGGCTCGTAGTTCACTTAAACTTGAAGAACAAAAAATTGGCGAATGGTACTGTTTGGACGCTATGCATATATGTTTCTTAGACTATATAGAAGCAATATATACAATGATTTCAACAGTCTACCTGTTCCATTCATTGTTCTACTTGTCGAAATTTACAAATAATTTCCTTTAAAGGATTAACAATGGGGCTCGTAGTTCACTTAAACTTGAAGAACAAAAAATTGGCGAATGGTACTGTTTGGATGCTTTGAATATATGTTTCTTAGATTATATAGAAGCAATATATACAAAGATTTCAACCGTCTACCTGTTCCATTCACTGTTCTACTTGTCGAAAGTTACAAATAATTTCCGATAAAGGATTAACAATGTGGCTCATTGTTCACTTAATCTTGAAGATCAAATAATTGGCGAATTGTACTGTTTGGATGATTTGCAGATATGTTTCTTAGACTATATAGAAGCAATATGTACAATGATTTCAACCGTCTACCTGTTCCATTCATTGTTCTACTTGTCGAAAGTTACAAATAATTTCCGTTAAGGGATTAACAATGGGGATCGTAGTTTACTTAAACTTGAAGAGCAAAAAATTGGCGAATTGTACTGTTTGGACGCTATGCATATATGTTTCTTAGACTATATAGAAGCAATATATACAATGATTTCAACAGTCTACCTGTTCCATTCATTGTTCTACTTGTCGAAATTTACAAATAATTTCCTTTAAAGGATTAACAATGGGGCTCGTAGTTCACTTAAACTTGAAGAACAAAAAATTGGCGATTTGTACTGTTTGGACGCTATGCATATATGTTTCTTAGACTATATAGAAGCAATATATACAAAGATTTCAACCGTCTACCTGTTCCATTCATTGTTCTACTTGTCGAAAATTACAAGTAATTTCCATTTCATGAGTATCAATGGGGCTCGCTGTTCACTTAAACTTGAAGATCAAAAAATTGGCGATTGTTACTGTATAGATGCTTTGCATATAGGTTTGTTAGACTATATAGAAGCAACATATACAAATATTTCAACCGTCTACCTGTTCTATACATTGTTCTACTTGTAGAAAGTTACAAATAATTTCCGTTTCATGATTATCAATGGGGCTCGTTGTTCACTTAAACTTGAAGAACAAAAAATTGGCGAATGGTACTGTTTGGATGCTTTGCATATATGTTTCTTAGATTATATAGAAGCAATATATACAAAGATTTCAACCGTCTACCTGTTCCATTCATTGTTCTACTTGTCGAAAATTACAAATAATTTCCGATAAAGGATTAACCATTGGGGCTCATTGTTCACTTAAACTTGAAGAACAAAAAATTGGCGAATGGTACTGTTTGGATGCTTTGCGTACATGTTTCTTAGACTATATGGAAGCAATATATACAAAGATTTCAACCGTCTACGTGTTCCAATCATTGTTCTACTTGTCGAAATTTACAAATAATTTCCTTTAAAGGATTAACAATGGGGCTCGTAGTTCACTTAAACTTGAAGAACAAAAAATTGGCGAATGGTACTGTTTGGATGCTTTGCATATATGTTTCTTAGACTATATAGACGCAATATATACAAAGATTTCAACCGTCTACCTGTTCCATTCATTGTTCTACTTGCCGAAATTTACAAATAATTTCCTTTAAAGGATTAACAATGGGGCTCGTAGTTCACTTAAACTTGAAGAGCAAAAAATTGTCGAATTGTACTGTTTGGATGCTTTGCATATATGTTTCTTAGACTATATAGAAGCAATATATACAATGATTTCAACCGTCTACCTGTTCCATTCATTGTTCTACTTGTCGAAAGTTACAAATAATTTCCATTTCATGATTATCAATGGGGCTCGCTGTTCACTTAAACTTGAAGAACAAAAAATTGGCGAATGGTACTGTTTGGATGCTTTGCATATATGTTTCTTAGACTATATAGAAGCAATATATACAATGATTTCAACCGTCTACCTGTTCCATTCATTGTTCTACTTGTCGAAAGTTACAAATAATTTCCGTTAAGGGATTAACAATGGGGATCGTAGTTTACTTAAACTTGAAGAACAAAAAATTGGCGAATTGTACTGTTTGGATGCTTTGCATATATGTTTCTTAGACTATATAGAAGCAATATATACAAAGATTTACCGTCTACCTGTTCTATTCATTGTTCTACTTGTCGAAAGTAAGAAATAATTTCCTTTAAAGGATTAACAATGGGGCTCATTGTTCACTTAAACTTGAAGAACAAACAATTGGCGAATTGTACTGTTTGGATGCTTTGCATATATGTTTCTTAGACTATATAGAAGCAATATATACAATGATTTCAACCGTCTACCTGTTCCATTCATTGTTCTACTTGTCGAATGTTACAAATAATTTCCGTTAAGGGATTAACAATGGGGATCGTAGTTTACTTAAACTTGAAGAACAAAAAATTGGCGAATGGTACTGTTTGGATGCTTTGCATATATGTTTCTTAGACTATATAGAAGCAATATATACAAAGATTTCAACCGTCTACCTGTTCCATTCATTGTTCTACTTGTCGAAAGTTACAAATAATTTCCGATAAAGGATTAACAATGGGGCTCATTGTTCACTTAAACTTGAAGAACAAAAAATTGGCGAATGGTACTGTTTGGATGCTTTGCATATATGTTTCTTAGACTATATAGAAGCTATATATACAAAGATTTCAACCGTCTACCTGTTCCATTCATTGTTCTACTTGTCGAAAATTACAAATAATTTCCTTTAAAGGATTAACAATGGGGCTCATTGTTCACTTAAACTTGAAGAACAAAAAATTGGCGAATGGTACTGTTTGGATGCTTTGCATATATGTTTCTTAGACTATATAGAAGCAATATATACAAAGATTTCAACCGTCTACCTGTTCCATTCATTGTTCTACTTGTCGAAAGTTACAAATAATTTCCGATAAAGGATTAACAATGGGGCTCATTGTTCACTTAAACTTGAAGAACAAAAAATTGGCGAATGGTACTGTTTGGATGCTTTGCATATATGTTTCTTAGACTATATAGAAGCTATATATACAATGATTTCAACCGTCTACCTGTTCCATTCATTGTTCTACTTGTCGAAAGTTACAAATAATTTCCTTTAAAGGATTAACAATGGGGCTCATTGTTCACTTAAACTTGAAGAACAAAAAATTGGCGAATTGTACTGTTTGGATGCTTTGCATATATGTTGCTTAGACTATATAGAAGCAATATATACAAAGATTTCAACCGTCTACCTGTTCCATTCATTGTTCTACTTGTCGAAAATTACAAATAATTTCCGATAAAGGATTAACAATGGGGCTCATTGTTCACTTAAACTTGAAGTACAAAAAATTGGCGAATTGTACTGTTTGGATGCTTTGCATATATGTTTCTTAGACTATATAGAAGCAATATATACAATGATTTCAACCGTCTACCTGTTCCATTCATTGTTCTACTTGTCGAAAGTAAGAAATAATTTCCTTTAAAGGATTAACAATGGGGATCGTAGTTTACTTAAACTTGAAGAGCAAAAAATTGGCGAATTGTACTGTTTGGACGCTATGCATATATGTTTCTTAGACTATATAGAAGCAATATATACAATGATTTCAACAGTCTACCTGTTCCATTCATTGTTCTACTTGTCGAAATTTACAAATAATTTCCTTTAAAGGATTAACAATGGGGCTCGTAGTTCACTTAAACTTGAAGAACAAAAAATTGGCGATTTGTACTGTTTGGACGCTATGCATATATGTTTCTTAGACTATATAGAAGCAATATATACAAAGATTTCAACCGTCTACCTGTTCCATTCATTGTTCTACTTGTCGAAAATTACAAGTAATTTCCATTTCATGAGTATCAATGGGGCTCGCTGTTCACTTAAACTTGAAGATCAAAAAATTGGCGATTGTTACTGTATAGATGCTTTGCATATAGGTTTGTTAGACTATATAGAAGCAACATATACAAATATTTCAACCGTCTACCTGTTCTATACATTGTTCTACTTGTAGAAAGTTACAAATAATTTCCGTTTCATGATTATCAATGGGGCTCGTTGTTCACTTAAACTTGAAGAACAAAAAATTGGCGAATGGTACTGTTTGGATGCTTTGCATATATGTTTCTTAGATTATATAGAAGCAATATATACAAAGATTTCAACCGTCTACCTGTTCCATTCATTGTTCTACTTGTCGAAAATTACAAATAATTTCCGATAAAGGATTAACCATTGGGGCTCATTGTTCACTTAAACTTGAAGAACAAAAAATTGGCGAATGGTACTGTTTGGATGCTTTGCGTACATGTTTCTTAGACTATATGGAAGCAATATATACAAAGATTTCAACCGTCTACGTGTTCCAATCATTGTTCTACTTGTCGAAATTTACAAATAATTTCCTTTAAAGGATTAACAATGGGGCTCGTAGTTCACTTAAACTTGAAGAACAAAAAATTGGCGAATGGTACTGTTTGGATGCTTTGCATATATGTTTCTTAGACTATATAGACGCAATATATACAAAGATTTCAACCGTCTACCTGTTCCATTCATTGTTCTACTTGCCGAAATTTACAAATAATTTCCTTTAAAGGATTAACAATGGGGCTCGTAGTTCACTTAAACTTGAAGAGCAAAAAATTGTCGAATTGTACTGTTTGGATGCTTTGCATATATGTTTCTTAGACTATATAGAAGCAATATATACAATGATTTCAACCGTCTACCTGTTCCATTCATTGTTCTACTTGTCGAAAGTTACAAATAATTTCCATTTCATGATTATCAATGGGGCTCGCTGTTCACTTAAACTTGAAGAACAAAAAATTGGCGAATGGTACTGTTTGGATGCTTTGCATATATGTTTCTTAGACTATATAGAAGCAATATATACAATGATTTCAACCGTCTACCTGTTCCATTCATTGTTCTACTTGTCGAAAGTTACAAATAATTTCCGTTAAGGGATTAACAATGGGGATCGTAGTTTACTTAAACTTGAAGAACAAAAAATTGGCGAATTGTACTGTTTGGATGCTTTGCATATATGTTTCTTAGACTATATAGAAGCAATATATACAAAGATTTACCGTCTACCTGTTCTATTCATTGTTCTACTTGTCGAAAGTAAGAAATAATTTCCTTTAAAGGATTAACAATGGGGCTCATTGTTCACTTAAACTTGAAGAACAAACAATTGGCGAATTGTACTGTTTGGATGCTTTGCATATATGTTTCTTAGACTATATAGAAGCAATATATACAATGATTTCAACCGTCTACCTGTTCCATTCATTGTTCTACTTGTCGAATGTTACAAATAATTTCCGTTAAGGGATTAACAATGGGGATCGTAGTTTACTTAAACTTGAAGAACAAAAAATTGGCGAATGGTACTGTTTGGATGCTTTGCATATATGTTTCTTAGACTATATAGAAGCAATATATACAAAGATTTCAACCGTCTACCTGTTCCATTCATTGTTCTACTTGTCGAAAGTTACAAATAATTTCCGATAAAGGATTAACAATGGGGCTCATTGTTCACTTAAACTTGAAGAACAAAAAATTGGCGAATGGTACTGTTTGGATGCTTTGCATATATGTTTCTTAGACTATATAGAAGCTATATATACAAAGATTTCAACCGTCTACCTGTTCCATTCATTGTTCTACTTGTCGAAAATTACAAATAATTTCCTTTAAAGGATTAACAATGGGGCTCATTGTTCACTTAAACTTGAAGAACAAAAAATTGGCGAATGGTACTGTTTGGATGCTTTGCATATATGTTTCTTAGACTATATAGAAGCAATATATACAAAGATTTCAACCGTCTACCTGTTCCATTCATTGTTCTACTTGTCGAAAGTTACAAATAATTTCCGATAAAGGATTAACAATGGGGCTCATTGTTCACTTAAACTTGAAGAACAAAAAATTGGCGAATGGTACTGTTTGGATGCTTTGCATATATGTTTCTTAGACTATATAGAAGCTATATATACAATGATTTCAACCGTCTACCTGTTCCATTCATTGTTCTACTTGTCGAAAGTTACAAATAATTTCCTTTAAAGGATTAACAATGGGGCTCATTGTTCACTTAAACTTGAAGAACAAAAAATTGGCGAATTGTACTGTTTGGATGCTTTGCATATATGTTGCTTAGACTATATAGAAGCAATATATACAAAGATTTCAACCGTCTACCTGTTCCATTCATTGTTCTACTTGTCGAAAATTACAAATAATTTCCGATAAAGGATTAACAATGGGGCTCATTGTTCACTTAAACTTGAAGTACAAAAAATTGGCGAATTGTACTGTTTGGATGCTTTGCATATATGTTTCTTAGACTATATAGAAGCAATATATACAATGATTTCAACCGTCTACCTGTTCCATTCATTGTTCTACTTGTCGAAAGTAAGAAATAATTTCCTTTAAAGGATTAACAATGGGGCTCATTGTTCACTTAAACTTGAAGAACAAAAAATTGGCGAATTGTACTGTTTGGATGCTTTGCATATATGTTTCTTAGACTATATAGAAGCAATATATACAATGATTTCAACCGTCTACCTGTTCCATTCATTGTTCTACTTGTCGAATGTTACAAATAATTTCCGTTAAGGGATTAACAATGGGGATCGTAGTTTACTTAAACTTGAAGAACAAAAAATTGGCGAATGGTACTGTTTGGATGCTTTGCATATATGTTTCTTAGACTATACAGAAGCAATATATACAATGATTTCAACAGTCTACCTGTTCCATTCATTGTTCTACTTGTTGAAATTTACAAATAATTTCCTTTAAAGGATTAACAATGGGGCTCGTAGTTCACTTAAACTTGAAGATCAAAAAATTGGCGAATGGTACTGTTTGGATGCTTTGCATATATGTTTCTTAGATTATATAGTAGCAATATATACAAAGATTTCAACCGTCTACCTGTTCCATTCATTGTTCTACTTGCCGAAATTTACAAATAATTTCCTTTAAAGGATTAACAATGGGGCTCGTAGTTCACTTAAACTTGAAGAGCAAAAAATTGTCGAATTGTACTGTTTGGATGCTTTGCATATATGTTTCTTAGACTATATAGAAGCAATATATACAATGATTTCAACCGTCTACCTGTTCCATTCATTGTTCTACTTGTCGAAAGTTACAAATAATTTCCGTTAAGGGATTAACAGTGGGGATCGTAGTTTACTTAAACTTGAAGAACAAAAAATTGGCGAATTGTACTGTTTGGATGCTTTGCATATATGTTTCTTAGACTATATAGAAGCAATATATACAATGATTTCAACCGTCTACCTGTTCCATTCATTGTTCTACTTGTCGAAATTTACAAATAATTTCCTTTAAAGGATTAACAATGGGGCTCGTAGTTCACTTAAACTTGAAGAACAAAAAATTGGCGAATTGTACTGTTTGGATGCTTTGCATAGATGTTTCTCAGACTATTTAGAAGCAATATATAGAAAGATTTCACCCGTCTACCTATACTACTCATTGTTCTACTTGTAGAAAGTTACAAATAATTTCCATTTCATGATTATCAATGGGGCTCGCTGTTCACTTAAACTTGAAGATCAAAAAATTGGCGATTGTTACTGTTTAGATGCTTGCATATATGTTTCTTAGATTATATAGAAGCAATATATACAAATATTTCAACCGTCTAACTGGTCCATTCATTGTTCTACTTGTCGAAAATTACAAATAATTTCCGATAAAGGATTAACCATTGGGGCTCATTGTTCACTTAAACTTGTAGAACAAAAAATTGGCGAATGGTACTGTTTGGATGCTTTGCATATATGTTTCTTAGACTATATAGAAGCAATATATACAATGATTTCAACCGTCTACCTGTTCCATTCATTGTTCTACTTGTCGAAAGTTACAAATAATTTCCGTTAAGGGATTAACAATGGGGATCGTAGTTTACTTAAACTTGAAGAACAAAAAATTGGCGAATTGTACTGTTTGGATGCTTTGCATATATGTTTCTTAGACTATATAGAAGCAATATATACAAAGATTTCAACCGTCTACCTGTTCTATTCATTGTTCTACTTTTCGAAAGTAACAAATAATTTCCTTTAAAGGATTAACAATGGGGCTCATTGTTCACTTAAACTTGAAGAACAAAAAATTGGCGAATTGTACTGTTTGGATGCTTTGCATATATGTTTCTTAGACTATATAGAAGCAATATATACAATGATTTCAACCGTCTACCTGTTCCATTCATTGTTCTACTTGTCGAATGTTACAAATAATTTCCGTTAAGGGATTAACAATGGGGATCGTAGTTTACTTAAACTTGAAGAACAAAAAATTGGCGAATGGTACTGTTTGGATGCTTTGCATATATGTTTCTTAGACTATATAGAAGCAATATATACAAAGATTTCAACCGTCTACCTGTTCCATTCATTGTTCTACTTGTCGAAAGTTACAAATAATTTCCGATAAAGGATTAACAATGGGGCTCATTGTTCACTTAAACTTGAAGAACAAAAAATTGGCGAATGGTACTGTTTGGATGCTTTGCATATATGTTTCTTAGACTATATAGAAGCTATATATACAAAGATTTCAAACGTCTACCTGTTCCATTCATTGTTCTACTTGTCGAAAGTTACAAATAATTTCCTTTAAAGGATTAACAATGGGGCTCATTGTTCACTTAAACTTGAAGAACAAAAAATTGGCGAATTGTACTGTTTGGATGCTTTGCATATATGTTTCTTAGACTATATAGAAGCAATATATACAATGATTTCAACCGTCTACCTGTTCCATTCATTGTTCTACTTGTCGAATGTTACAAATAATTTTCGTTAAGGGATTAACAATGGGGATCGTAGTTTACTTAAACTTGAAGAACAAAAAATTGGCGAATTGTAATGTTTGGATGCTTTGCATATATGTTTCTTAGACTATATAGAAGCAATATATACAATGATTTCAACCGTCTACCTATTCCATTCATTGTTCTACTTGTCGAAAGTTACAAATAATTTCCGTTAAGGGATTAACAATGGGGATCGTAGTTTACTTAAACTTGGAGAACAAAAAATTGACGAATTGTGCTGTTTGGATGCTCTGCATAAATGTTTCTTAGACTATATAGAAGCAATATATACAAAGATTTCAACCGTCTACCTGTTCCATTCATTGTTCTACTTGTCGAAAGTTACAAATAATTTCTGATAAAGGATTAACAATGGGGCTCATTGTTCACTTAAACTTGAAGAACAAAAAATTGGCGAATGGTACTGTTTGGATGCTTTGCATATATGTTTCTTAGACTATATAGAAGCAATATATACAAAGATTTCAACCGGCTACCTGTTCCATTCATTGTTCTACTTGTCGAAATTTACAAATAATTTCCGATAAAGGATTAACCATTGGGGCTCATTGTTCACTTAAACTTGAAGAACAAAAAATTGGCGAATTGTACTGTTTGGATGCTTTGCATATATGTTTCTTAGACTATATAGAAGCAATATATACAAAGATTTCAACCGTCTACCTGTTCCATTCATTATTCTACTTGTCGAAAGTTACAAATAATTTCCTTTAAAGAATTAACAATGGGGCTCGTTGTTCACTTAAACTTGAAGAACAATAAATTGGCGAATTGTACTGTTTGGATGCTTTGCATATATGTTTCTTAGACTATATAGAAGCAATATATACAAAGATTTCAACCGTCTACCTGTTCCATTCATTGTTCTACTTGTCGAAAGTTACAAATAATTTCCGATAAAGGATTAACAATGGGGCTCATTGTTCACTTAAACTTGAAGAACAAAAAATTGGCGAATGGTACTGTTTGGATGCTTTGCATATATGTTTCTTAGACTATATAGAAGCAATATATACAATGATTTCAACCGTCTACCTATTCCATTCATTGTTCTACTTGCCGAAATTTACAAATAATTTCCTTTAAAGGATTAACAATGGGGCTCGTAGTTCACTTAAACTTGAAGAGCAAAAAATTGTCGAATTGTACTGTTTGGATGCTTTGCATATATGTTTCTTAGACTATATAGAAGCAATATATACAATGATTTCAACCGTCTACCTGTTCCATTCATTGTTCTACTTGTCGAAAGTTACAAATAATTTCCGTTAAGGGATTAACAGTGGGGATCGTAGTTTACTTAAACTTGAAGAACAAAAAATTGGCGAATTGTACTGTTTGGATGCTTTGCATATATGTTTCTTAGACTATATAGAAGCAATATATACAATGATTTCAACCGTCTACCTGTTCCATTCATTGTTCTACTTGTCGAAAGTTACAAATAATTTCCTTTAAAGGATTAACAATGGGGCTCATTGTTCACTTAAACTTGAAGAACAAAAAATTGGCGAATTGTACTGTTTGGATGCTTTGCATATATGTTTCTTAGACTATATAGAAGCAATATATACAAAGATTTCAACCGTCTACCTGTTCCATTCATTGTTCTACTTGTCGAAAGTTACAAATAATTTCCGATAAAGGATTAACAATGGGGCTCATTGTTCACTTAAACTTGAAGAACAAAAAATTGGCGAATGGTACTGTTTGGATGCTTTGCATATATGTTTCTTAGACTATATAGAAGCAATATATACAAAGATTTCAACCGGCTACCTGTTCCATTCATTGTTCTACTTGTCGAAATTTACAAATAATTTCCGATAAAGGATTAACCATTGGGGCTCATTGTTCACTTAAACTTGAAGAACAAAAAATTGGCGAATTGTACTGTTTGGATGCTTTGCATATATGTTTCTTAGACTATATAGAAGCAATATATACAAAGATTTCAACCGTCTACCTGTTCCATTCATTGTTCTACTTGTCGAAAGTTACAAATAATTTCCGATAAAGGATTAACAATGGGGCTCATTGTTCACTTAAACTTGAAGAACAAAAAATTGGCGAATGGTACTGTTTGGATGCTTTGCATATATGTTTCTTAGACTATATAGAAGCAATATATACAATGATTTCAACCGTCTACCTATTCCATTCATTGTTCTACTTGCCGAAATTTACAAATAATTTCCTTTAAAGGATTAACAATGGGGCTCGTAGTTCACTTAAACTTGAAGAGCAAAAAATTGTCGAATTGTACTGTTTGGATGCTTTGCATATATGTTTCTTAGACTATATAGAAGCAATATATACAATGATTTCAACCGTCTACCTGTTCCATTCATTGTTCTACTTGTCGAAAGTTACAAATAATTTCCGTTAAGGGATTAACAGTGGGGATCGTAGTTTACTTAAACTTGAAGAACAAAAAATTGGCGAATTGTACTGTTTGGATGCTTTGCATATATGTTTCTTAGACTATATAGAAGCAATATATACAATGATTTCAACCGTCTACCTGTTCCATTCATTGTTCTACTTGTCGAAAGTTACAAATAATTTCCTTTAAAGGATTAACAATGGGGCTCATTGTTCACTTAAACTTGAAGAACAAAAAATTGGCGAATTGTACTGTTTGGATGCTTTGCATATATGTTTCTTAGACTATATAGAAGCAATATATACAATGATTTCAACCGTCTACCTGTTCCATTCATTGTTCTACTTGTCGAAAGTTACAAATAATTTCCTTTAAAGGATTAACAATGGGGCTCATTGTTCACTTAATCTTGAAGAACAAAAAATTGGCGAATTGTACTGTTTGGATGCTTTGCATATATGTTTCTTAGACTATATAGAAGCAATATATACAATGATTTCAACCGTCTACCTGTTCCATTCATTGTTCTACTTGTCGAATGTTACAAATAATTTCCGTTAAGGGATTAACAATGGGGATCGTAGTTTACTTAAACTTGAAGAACAAAAAATTGGCGAATTGTACTGTTTGGATGCTTTGCATATTTGTTTCGTAGACTATATAGAAGCAATATATACAAAGATTTCAACCGTCTACCTGCTCCATTCATTGTTCTACTTGTCGAAAATTACAAATAATTTCCGTTTCATGATTATAAATGGGGCTCGTTGTTCACTTAAACTTGAAGAACAAAAAATTGGCGAATTGTACTGTTTGGATGCTTTGCATATATGTTTCTTAGACTATATAGAAGCAATATATACAATGATTTCAACCGTCTACCTGTTCCATTCATTGTTCTACTTGTCGAAAGTTACAAATAATTTCCTTTAAAGGATTAACAATGGGGCTCATTGTTCACTTAAACTTGAAGAACAAAAAATTGGCGAATTGTACTGTTTGGATGCTTTGCATATATGTTTCTTAGACTATATAGAAGCAATATATACAATGATTTCAACCGTCTACCTGTTCCATTCATTGTTCTACTTGTCGAAAGTTACAAATAATTTCCTTTAAAGGATTAACAATGGGGCTCATTGTTCACTTAATCTTGAAGAACAAAAAATTGGCGAATTGTACTGTTTGGATGCTTTGCATATATGTTTCTTAGACTATATAGAAGCAATATATACAATGATTTCAACCGTCTACCTGTTCCATTCATTGTTCTACTTGTCGAATGTTACAAATAATTTCCGTTAAGGGATTAACAATGGGGATCGTAGTTTACTTAAACTTGAAGAACAAAAAATTGGCGAATTGTACTGTTTGGATGCTTTGCATATATGTTTCTTAGACTATATAGAAGCAATATATACAATGATTTCAACCGTCTACTTGTTCCATTCATTGTTCTACTTGCCGAAATTTACAAATAATTTCATTTAAAGGATTAACAATGGGGCTCGTAGTTCACTTAAACTTGAAGATCAAAAAATTGGCGAATGGTACTGTTTGGATGCTTTGCATATATGTTTCTTAGATTATATAGTAGCAATATATACAAAGATTTCAACCGTCTACCTGTTCCAATCATTGTTCTACTTGTTGAAATTTACAAATAATTTCCTTTAAAGGATTAACAATGGGGCTCGTAGTTCACTTAAACTTGAAGATCAAAAAATTGGCGAATGGTACTGTTTGGATGCTTTGCATATATGTTTCTTAGATTATATAGTAGCAATATATACAAAGATTTCAACCGTCTACCTGTTCCAATCATTGTTCTACTTGTCGAAATTTACAAACAATTTCCATTTCATGATTATCAATGGGGCTCGCTGTTCACTTAAACCTGAAGATCAAAAAATTAGCGAATGGTACTGTTTGGTTGCTTTGCATATATGTTTCTTAGACTATATAAACGTAATATATACAAAGTTTTCAACCGTCTACCTGTTCCATTCATTGCTCTACTTGTCGAAAGTTACAAATAATTTCCGATAAAGGATTAACAATTGGGGCTCGTTGTTCACTTAAACTTGAAGAACAAAAAATTGGCGAATGATACTGTTTGGATGCTTTGCATATATGTTTCTTAGACTATATAGAAGCAATATATACATTGATTTCAACCGGCTACCTGTTCCATTCATTGTTCTACTTGTCGCAAGTTACAAATAATTTCCGTTAAATTATTAACAATGGGGCTCGTAGTTCACTTAAACTTGAAGATCAAATAATTGGCGAATTGTACTGATCGGATTCTTTGCATATATGTTTCTTAGACTATACAGAAGCAATATATACAATGATTTCAACAGTCTACCTGTTCCATTCATTGTTCTACTTGTTGAAATTTACAAATAATTTCCTTTAAAGGATTAACAATGGGGCTCGTAGTTCACTTAAACTTGAAGATCAAAAAATTGGCGAATGGTACTGTTTGGATGCTTTGCATATATGTTTCTTAGATTATATAGTAGCAATATATACAAAGATTTCAACCGTCTACCTGTTCCATTCATTGTTCTACTTGCCGAAATTTACAAATAATTTCCTTTAAAGGATTAACAATGGGGCTCGTAGTTCACTTAAACTTGAAGAGCAAAAAATTGTCGAATTGTACTGTTTGGATGCTTTGCATATATGTTTCTTAGACTATATAGAAGCAATATATACAATGATTTCAACCGTCTACCTGTTCCATTCATTGTTCTACTTGTCGAAAGTTACAAATAATTTCCGTTAAGGGATTAACAGTGGGGATCGTAGTTTACTTAAACTTGAAGAACAAAAAATTGGCGAATTGTACTGTTTGGATGCTTTGCATATATGTTTCTTAGACTATATAGAAGCAATATATACAATGATTTCAACCGTCTACCTGTTCCATTCATTGTTCTACTTGTCGAAAGTTACAAATAATTTCCTTTAAAGGATTAACAATGGGGCTCATTGTTCACTTAAACTTGAAGAACAAAAAATTGGCGAATTGTACTGTTTGGATGCTTTGCATATATGTTTCTTAGACTATATAGAAGCAATATATACAATGATTTCAACCGTCTACCTGTTCCATTCATTGTTCTACTTGTCGAAAGTTACAAATAATTTCCTTTAAAGGATTAACAATGGGGCTCATTGTTCACTTAATCTTGAAGAACAAAAAATTGGCGAATTGTACTGTTTGGATGCTTTGCATATATGTTTCTTAGACTATATAGAAGCAATATATACAATGATTTCAACCGTCTACCTGTTCCATTCATTGTTCTACTTGTCGAATGTTACAAATAATTTCCGTTAAGGGATTAACAATGGGGATCGTAGTTTACTTAAACTTGAAGAACAAAAAATTGGCGAATTGTACTGTTTGGATGCTTTGCATATTTGTTTCGTAGACTATATAGAAGCAATATATACAAAGATTTCAACCGTCTACCTGCTCCATTCATTGTTCTACTTGTCGAAAATTACAAATAATTTCCGTTTCATGATTATAAATGGGGCTCGTTGTTCACTTAAACTTGAAGAACAAAAAATTGGCGAATTGTACTGTTTGGATGCTTTGCATATATGTTTCTTAGACTATATAGAAGCAATATATACAATGATTTCAACCGTCTACCTGTTCCATTCATTGTTCTACTTGTCGAAAGTTACAAATAATTTCCTTTAAAGGATTAACAATGGGGCTCATTGTTCACTTAAACTTGAAGAACAAAAAATTGGCGAATTGTACTGTTTGGATGCTTTGCATATATGTTTCTTAGACTATATAGAAGCAATATATACAATGATTTCAACCGTCTACCTGTTCCATTCATTGTTCTACTTGTCGAAAGTTACAAATAATTTCCTTTAAAGGATTAACAATGGGGCTCATTGTTCACTTAATCTTGAAGAACAAAAAATTGGCGAATTGTACTGTTTGGATGCTTTGCATATATGTTTCTTAGACTATATAGAAGCAATATATACAATGATTTCAACCGTCTACCTGTTCCATTCATTGTTCTACTTGTCGAATGTTACAAATAATTTCCGTTAAGGGATTAACAATGGGGATCGTAGTTTACTTAAACTTGAAGAACAAAAAATTGGCGAATTGTACTGTTTGGATGCTTTGCATATATGTTTCTTAGACTATATAGAAGCAATATATACAATGATTTCAACCGTCTACTTGTTCCATTCATTGTTCTACTTGTCGAAAGTTACAAATAATTTCCGTTAAGGGATTAACAATGGGGATCGTAGTTTACTTAAACTTGAAGAACAAGAAATTGGCGAATTGTACTGTTTGGATGCTTTGCATACATGTTTCTTAGACTATATAGAAGCAATATATACAATGATTTCAACCGTCTACCTATTCCATTCATTGTTCTACTTGCCGAAATTTACAAATAATTTCATTTAAAGGATTAACAATGGGGCTCGTAGTTCACTTAAACTTGAAGATCAAAAAATTGGCGAATGGTACTGTTTGGATGCTTTGCATATATGTTTCTTAGATTATATAGTAGCAATATATACAAAGATTTCAACCGTCTACCTGTTCCAATCATTGTTCTACTTGTTGAAATTTACAAATAATTTCCTTTAAAGGATTAACAATGGGGCTCGTAGTTCACTTAAACTTGAAGATCAAAAAATTGGCGAATGGTACTGTTTGGATGCTTTGCATATATGTTTCTTAGATTATATAGTAGCAATATATACAAAGATTTCAACCGTCTACCTGTTCCAATCATTGTTCTACTTGTCGAAATTTACAAACAATTTCCATTTCATGATTATCAATGGGGCTCGCTGTTCACTTAAACCTGAAGATCAAAAAATTAGCGAATGGTACTGTTTGGTTGCTTTGCATATATGTTTCTTAGACTATATAAACGTAATATATACAAAGTTTTCAACCGTCTACCTGTTCCATTCATTGCTCTACTTGTCGAAAGTTACAAATAATTTCCGATAAAGGATTAACAATTGGGGCTCGTTGTTCACTTAAACTTGAAGAACAAAAAATTGGCGAATGATACTGTTTGGATGCTTTGCATATATGTTTCTTAGACTATATAGAAGCAATATATACATTGATTTCAACCGGCTACCTGTTCCATTCATTGTTCTACTTGTCGCAAGTTACAAATAATTTCCGTTAAATTATTAACAATGGGGCTCGTAGTTCACTTAAACTTGAAGATCAAATAATTGGCGAATTGTACTGTTCGGATTCTTTGCATATATGTTTCTTAGACTATACAGAAGCAATATATACAATGATTTCAACAGTCTACCTGTTCCATTCATTGTTCTACTTGTTGAAATTTACAAATAATTTCCTTTAAAGGATTAACAATGGGGCTCGTAGTTCACTTAAACTTGAAGATCAAAAAATTGGCGAATGGTACTGTTTGGATGCTTTGCATATATGTTTCTTAGATTATATAGTAGCAATATATACAAAGATTTCAACCGTCTACCTGTTCCATTCATTGTTCTACTTGTCGAAATTTACAAATAATTTCCTTTAAAGGATTAACAATTGGGCTCGTTGTTCACTTAAACTTGAAGAACAATAAATTGGCGAATTTTACTGTTTGGATGCTTTGCATATATGTTTCTTAGACTATATAGAAGCAATATATACAAAGATTTCAACCGTCTACGTGTTCCAATCATTGTTCTACTTGTCGAAATTTACAAATAATTTCCTTTAAAGGATTAACAATGGGGCTCGTTGTTCACTTAAACTTGAAGAACAATAAATTGGCGAATTCTACTGTTTGGATGCTTTGCATATATGTTTCTTAGACTATATAGAAGCAATATATACAAAGATTTCAACCGTCTACGTGTTCCAATCATTGTTCTACTTGTCGAAATTTACAAATAATTTCCTTTAAAGGATTAACAATGGGGCTCGTTGTTCACTTAAACTTGAAGAACAAAAAATTGGCGAATTGTACTGTTTGGATGCTTTGCATATTTGTTTCGTAGACTATATAGAATCAATATATACAAAGATTTCAACCGTCTACCTGTTCCATTCATTGTTCTACTTGTCGAAAATTACAAATAATTTCCGATAAAGGATTAACCATTGGGACTCATTGTTCACTTAAACTTGAAGACCAAAAAATTGGCAAATGGTACTGTTTGGATGCTTTGCGTACATGTATCTTAGACTATATGGAAGCAATATATACAATGATTTCAACCGTCTACCTATTCCATTCATTGTTCTACTTGCCGAAATTTACAAATAATTTCCTTTAAAGGATTAACAATGGGGCTCGTAGTTCACTTAAACTTGAAGAGCAAAAAATTGGCGAATAGTACTGTTTGGATGCTTTGAATATATGTTTCTTAGATTATATAGAAGCAATATATACAAAGATTTCAACCGTCTACCTGTTCCATTCATTGGTCTACTTGTCGAAAATTACAAATAATTTCCGATAAAGGATTAACCATTGGGGCTCATTGTTCACTTAAACTTGAAGAACATAAAATTGGCAAATGGTACTGTTTGGATGCTTTGCGTACATGTATCTTAGACTATATGGAAGCAATATATACAATGATTTCAACCGTCTACCAATTCCATTCATTGTTCTACTTGCCGAAATTTACAAATAATTTCCTTTAAAGGATTAACAATGGGGCTCGTAGTTCACTTAAACTTGAAGAGCAAAAAATTGGCGAAAAGTACTGTTTGGATGCTTTGAATATATGTTTCTTAGATTATATAGAAGCAATATATACGAAGATTTCAACCGTCTACCTGTTCCATTCATTGTTCTACTTGTCGAAAGTTACAAATAATTTCCGATAAAGGAATTACAATGGGGCTCATTGTTCACTTAAACTTGAAGGACAACAAATTGGCGAGTGGTAATGTTTGGATGCTTTGCATAAATGTTTCTTAGACTATATGGAAGCAATATATACAAAGATTTCAACCGTCTACGTGTTCCAATCATTGTTCTACTTGTCGAAAATTACAAATAATTTCCGATAAAGGATTAACCATTGGGGCTCATTGTTCACTTAAACTTGAAGAACAAAAAATTGGCGAATGGTACTGTTTGGATGCTTTGCGTATATGTTTCTTAGACTGTATAGAAGCAATATATACAATGATTTCAACAGTCTACCTGTTCCATTCATTGTTCTACTTGTCGAAATTTACAAATAATTACCTTTAAAGGATTAACAATTGGGCTCGTAGTTCACTTAAACTTGAAGAACAAAAAATTGGCGAATTGTACTGTTTGGATGCTTTGAATATATGTTTCTTAGATTATTTAGAAGCAATATATAGAAAGATTTCACCCGTCTACCTGTACTATTCATTGTTCTACTTGTAGAAAGTTACAAATAATTACCGATAAAGGATTAACCATTGGGGCTCATTGTTCACTTAAACTTGAAGAACAAAAAATTGGCGAAGGGTACTGTTTGGATGCTTTGCGTACATGTTTCTTAGACTATATGGAAGCAATATATACAAAGATTTCAACCGTCTACGTGTTCCAATCATTGTTCTACTTGTCGAAATATACAAATAATTTTCTTTAAAGGATTAACAATGGGGCTCGTTGTTCACTTAAACTTGAAGAACAATAAATTGGCGAATTGTACTGTTTGGATGCTTTGCATATATGTTTCTTAGACTATATAGAAGCAATATATACAAAGATTTCAACCGGCTACCTGTTCCATTCATTGTTCTACTTGTCGCAAGTTACAAATAATTTCCATTAAAGTATTAACAATGGGGCTCGTAGTTCACTTAAACTTGAAGATCAAATAATTGGCGAATTTTACTGTTTGGATGCTTTGCATATATGTTTCTTAGATGATATAGTAGCAATATATACAAAGATTTCAACCGTCTACCTGTTCCATTCATTGTTCTGCTTGTCGAAAATTACAAATAATTTCCTTTAAAGGATTAACAATGGGGCTCGTAGTTCACTTAAACTTGAAGAACAAAAAATTGGCGAATTGTACTGGTTGGATGCTTTGCATATTTGTTTCGTAGACTATATAGAAGCAATATATACAAAGATTTCAACCGTCTACCTGCTCCATTCATTGTTCTACTTGTCGAAAATTACAAATAATTTCCGTTTCATGATTATCAATGGGGCTCGTTGTTCACTTTAACTTGAAGAACAAAAAATTGGCGAATGGTACTGTTTGGATGCTTTGCATATATGTTTCTTAGATTATATAGAAGCAATATATAAAAAGATTTCAACCGTCTACCTGTTCCATTCATTGTTCTGCTTGTCGAAAATTACAAATAATTTCCTTTAAAGGATTAACAATGGGGCTCATTGTTCACTTAAACTTGTAGGACAAAAATTGGCGAATGGTACTGTTTGGATGCTTTGCATATATGTATCTTAGACTATATGGAAGCAATATATACAAAGATTTCAACCGTCTACGTGTTCCAATAATTGTTCTACTAGTCGAAATTTACAAATAATTTCCTTTAAAGGATTAACAATGGGGCTCGTAGTTCACTTAAACTTGAAGAACAAAATATTGGCGAATTGTACTGTTTGGATGCTTTGCATATTTGTTTCGTAGACTATATAGAATCAATATATACAAAGATTTCAACCGTCTACCTGTTCCATTCATTGTTCTACTTGTCGAAAATTACAAATAATTTCCGATAAAGGATTAACCATTGGGACTCATTGTTCACTTAAACTTGAAGACCAAAAAATTGGCAAATGGTACTGTTTGGATGCTTTGCGTACATGTATCTTAGACTATATGGAAGCAATATATACAATGATTTCAACCGTCTACCTATTCCATTCATTGTTCTACTTGCCGAAATTTACAAATAATTTCCTTTAAAGGATTAACAATGGGGCTCGTAGTTCACTTAAACTTGAAGAGCAAAAAATTGGCGAATAGTACTGTTTGGATGCTTTGAATATATGTTTCTTAGATTATATAGAAGCAATATATACAAAGATTTCAACCGTCTACCTGTTCCATTCATTGTTCTACTTGTCGAAAATTACAAGTAATTTCCGATAAAGAATTAACCATTGGGGCTCGTAGTTCACTTAAACTTGAAGATCAAAAAATTGGCGAATGGTACTGTTTGGATGCTTTGCATATATGTTTCTTAGATTATATAGAAGCAATATATACAAAGATTTCAACCGTCTACCTGTTCCATTCATTGTTCTACTTGTCGAAAATTACAAATAATTTCCGATAAAGGATTAACCATTGGGGCTCATTGTTCACTTAAACTTGAAGAACATAAAATTGGCAAATGGTACTGTTTGGATGCTTTGCGTACATGTATCTTAGACTATATGGAAGCAATATATACAATGATTTCAACCGTCTACCAATTCCATTCATTGTTCTACTTGCCGAAATTTACAAATAATTTCCTTTAAAGGATTAACAATGGGGCTCGTAGTTCACTTAAACTTGAAGAGCAAAAAATTGGCGAAAAGTACTGTTTGGATGCTTTGAATATATGTTTCTTAGATTATATAGAAGCAATATATACAAATATTTCAACCGTCTACCTGTTCCATTCATTGTTCTACTTGTCGAAAGCTACAAATAATTTCCGATAACGGATTAACCATTGGGGCTCTTTGTTCACTTAAACTTGAAGAACAAAAAATTGGCGAATTGTACTGTTTGGATGCTTTGCATATATGTTTCCGATACTATATAGAAGCAATATATACAAAGATTTCAACCGTCTACCTGTTCCATTCACTGTTCTACTTGTCGAAAGTTACAAATAATTTCCGTTAAGGGATTAACAATGGGGATCGTAGTTTACTTAAACTTGAAGAACAAAAAATTGGCGAATGGTACTGTTTGGATGCTTTGCGTACATGTTTCTTAAACTATATGGAAGCAATATATACAATGATTTCAACCGTCTACCTGTTCCATTCATTGTTCTACTTGTCGAAAGTTACAAATAATTACCGATAAAGGACTAACCATTGGGGCTCATTGTTCCCTTAAACTTGAAGAACAAAAAATTGGCGAATTGTACTGTTTGGATGCTTTGCATATATGTTTTTTAGATTATATAGAAGCAATATATACAAAGATTTCAACCGTCTACCTGTTCGATTCATTGTTCTTCTTGTCGAAATTTACAAATAATTTCCGATAACGGATTAACCATTGGGGCTCATTGTTCACTTAAACTTGAAGAACAAAAAATTGGCGAATGGTACTGTTTGGATGCTTTGCATATATGTTTCTTACACTATATAGAAGCTATATATACAAAGATTTCAACCGTCTACCTTTTCCATTCATTGTTCTTCTTGTCGAAAGTTACAAATAATTTCCGATAACGGATTAACCATTGGGGCTCATTGTTCACTTAAACTTGAAGAACAAAAAATTGGCGAATTGTACTGTTTGGATGCTTTGCATATATGTTTCTTATACTATATAGAAGCAATATATACAAAGATTTCAATCGTCTACCTGTTCCATTCACTGTTCTACTTGTCGAAAGTTACAAATAATTTCCGTTAAGGGATTAACAATGGGGATCGTAGTTCACTTAAACTTGAAGAACAAAAAATTGGCGAATGGTACTGTTTGGATGCTTTGCGTACATGTTTCTTAGACTATATGGAAGCAATATATACAAAGATTTCAACCATCTACGTGTTCCAATCATTGTTCTACTTGTCGAAATTTACAAATAATTTCCTCTAAAGGATTAACAATGGGGCTCGTTGTTCACTTAAACTTGAAGAACAAAAAATTGGCGAATGGTGCTGTTTGGATGCTTTGCATATATGTTTCTTAGACTATATAGAAGTAATATATACAAAGATTTCAACCGTCTACCTTTTCCATTCATTGTTCTACTTGTCGAAAGTTACAAATAATTTCCGATAACGGATTAACCATTTGGGCTCATTGTTCACTTAAACTTGAAGAACAAAAAATTTGCGAATGGTACTGTTTGGATGCTTTGCATATATGTTTCTTAGACTATATAGAAGCAATATATACAAAGATTTCAACCGTCTACCTTCTCCATTCATTGTTCTACTTGTCGAAAGTTACAAATAATTTCCGATAACGGATTAACCATTAGGGCTCATTGTTCACTTAAACTTGAAGAACAAAAAATTGGCGAATTGTACTGTTTGGATGCTTTGCATATATGTTTCTTAGACTATATAGAAGCAATATATACAAAGATTTCAACCGTCTACCTGTTCCATTCATTGTTCTACTTGTCGAAAGTTACAAATAATTTCTGATAAAGGATTAACCATTGGAGCTCATTGTTCACTTAAACTTGAAGAACAAAAAATTGGCGAATGGTACTGTTTGGATGCTTTGCGTACATGTTTCTTAGACTATATGGAAGCAATATATACAAAGATTTCAACCGTCTACGTGTTCCAATCATTGTTCTACTTGTCGAAATATACAAATAATTTCCTTTAAAGGATTAACAATGGGGCTCGATGTTCACTTAAACTTGAAGAACAAAAAAGTGGCGAATGGTACTGTTTGGATACTTTGCATACATGTTTCTTAGACTATATAGAATCAATATATACATTGATTTCAACCGTCTACCTGTTCCATTCATTGTTCTACTTGTCGCAAGTTACAAATAATTTCCGTTAAAGTATTAACAATGGGGCTCGTAGTTCACTTAAACTTGAAGATCAAATAATTGGCGAATTGTACTGTTTGGATGATTTGCATATATGTATCTTGGACTTTATAGAAGCAATATATACAAAGATTTCAACCGTCTACCTGTTCCATTCATTGTTCTACTTGTCGAAAGTTACAAATAATTTCCGTTAAGGCATTAACAATGGGGATCGTAGTTTACTTAAACTTGAAGAACAAGAAATTGGCGAATTTTACTGTTTGGATGCTTTGCATATATGTTTCTTAGACTATATAGAAGCAATATATACAAAGATTTCAACCGTCTACCTGTTCCATTCATTGTTCTACTTGTCGAAAGTTACAATTAATTTCCGTTAAAGGATTAACAATGGGGCTCGTAGTTCACTTAAACTTGAAGTACAAAAAATTGGCGAATGGTACTGTTTGGATGCTTTGCATATATGTTTCTTAGACTATATAGAAGCAATCTATACAAAGATTTCAACCATCTACCTGTTCCATTCATTGTTCTACTTGTCGAAAGTTACAAATAATTTCCGATAACGGATTAACCATTGGGGCTCATTGTTCACTTAAACTTGAAGAACAAAAAATTAGCGAATGGTACTGTTTGGATGCTTTGCATATATGTTTCTTAGACTATATAGAAGCAATATATACAAAGATTTCAACCGTCTACCTGTTCCATTCACTGTTCTACTTGTCGAAAGTTACAAATAATTTCCGTTAAGGGATTAACAATGGGGCTCGTAGTTCACTTAAACTTGAAGTACAAAAAATTGGCGAATTGTACTGTTTGGATGCTTTGCATATATGTTTCGTAGACTATATAGAAGCAATATATACAAATATTTCAACCGTCTAACTGTTCCATTCATTGTTCTACTTGTCGAAAATTACAAATAATTTCCGATAAAGGATTAACCATTGGGGCTCATTGTTCACTTAAACTTGAAGAACAAAAAATTAGCGAATGGTACTGTTTGGATGCTTTGCATATATGTTTCTTAGACTATATAGAAGCAATATATACAAAGATTTCAACCGTCTACCTGTTCCATTCACTGTTCTACTTGTCGAAAGTTACAAATAATTTCCGTTAAGGGATTAACAATGGGGCTCGTAGTTCACTTAAACTTGAAGTACAAAAAATTGGCGAATTGTACTGTTTGGATGCTTTGCATATATGTTTCTTAGACTATATAGAAGCAATATATACAATAATTTCAACCGTCTACCTATTCCATTCATTGTTCTACTTGCCGAAATTTACAAATAATTTCCTTTAAAGGATTAACAATGGGGCTCGTAGTTCACTTAAACTTGAAGAGCAAAAAATTGTCGAATTGTACTGTTTGGATGCTTTGCATATATGTTTCTTAGACTATATAGAAGCAATATATACATTGATTTCAACCGTCTACCTGTTCCATTCACTGTTCTACTTGTCGAAAGTTACAAATAATTTCCGTTAAGGGATTAACAATGGGGATCGTAGTTTACTTAAACTTGAAGAACAAGAAATTGGCGAATTGTACTGTTTGGATGATTTGCATATATGTTTCTTAGACTATATAGAAGCAATATATACAATGAATTCAACCGTCTACCTATTCCGTTCATTGTTCTACTTGCCGAAATTTACAAATAATTTCCTTTAAAGGATTAACAATGGGGCTCGTAGTTCACTTAAACTTGAAGAACAAAAAATTGGCGAATGGTACAGTTTGGATGCTTTGCATATATATTTCTTAGACTATATAGAAGCAATATATACACAGATTTCAACCGTCTACGTGTTCCAATCATTGTTCTACTTGTCGAAATATACAAATAATTTCCTTTAAAGGATTAACAATGGGGCTCGTTGTTCACTTAAACTTGAAGAACAATAAATTGGCGAATTGTACTGTTTGGATGCTTTGCATATATGTTTCTTAGACTATATAGAAGCAATATATACAAAGATTTCAACCGGCTACCTGTTCCATTCATTGTTCTACTTGTCGCAAGTTACAAATAATTTCCATTAAAGTATTAACAATGGGGCTCGTAGTTCACTTAAACTTGAAGATCAAATAATTGGCGAATTTTACTGTTTGGATGCTTTGCATATATGTTTCTTAGATTATATAGTAGCAATATATACAAAGATTTCAACCGTCTACCTGTTCCATTCATTGTTCTGCTTGTCGAAAATTACAAATAATTTCCTTTAAAGGATTAACAATGGGGCTCGTAGTTCACTTAAACTTGAAGAACAAAAAATTGGCGAATTGTACTGGTTGGATGCTTTGCATATTTGTTTCGTAGACTATATAGAAGCAATATATACAAAGATTTCAACCGTCTACCTGCTCCATTCATTGTTCTACTTGTCGAAAATTACAAATAATTTCCGTTTCATGATTATCAATGGGGCTCGTTGTTCACTTAAACTTGAAGAACAAAAAATTGGCGAATGGTACTGTTTGGATGCTTTGCATATATGTTTCTTAGATTATATAGAAGCAATATATAAAAAGATTTCAACCGTCTACCTGTTCCATTCATTGTTCTGCTTGTCGAAAATTACAAATAATTTCCTTTAAAGGATTAACAATGGGGCTCATTGTTCACTTAAACTTGAAGGACAAAAATTGGCGAATGGTACTGTTTGGATGCTTTGCATATATGTATCTTAGACTATATGGAAGCAATATATACAAAGATTTCAACCGTCTACGTGTTCCAATAATTGTTCTACTAGTCGAAATTTACAAATAATTTCCTTTAAAGGATTAACAATGGGGCTCGTAGTTCACTTAAACTTGAAGAACAAAAAATTGGCGAATTGTACTGTTTGGATGCTTTGCATATTTGTTTCTTAGATTATATAGAAGCAATATATACAAAGATTTCAAGCGTCTACCTGTTCCATTCATTGTTCTACTTGTCGAAAATTACAAATAATTTCCGATAAAGGATTAAACATTGGGGCTCATTGTTCACTTAAACTTGAAGAACAAAAAATTGGCGAATGGTACTGTTTGGATGCTTTGCATATATGTTTCTTACACTATATGGAAGCAATATATACAAAGATTTCAACCGTCTACGTGTTCCAATCTTTGTTCTACTTGTCGAAAGTTACAAATAATTTCCGATAAAGGATTAACCATTGGGGCTCATTGTTCACTTAAACTTGAAGAACAAAAAATTGGCGAATGGTACTGTTTGGATGCTTTGCATATATGTTTCTTACACTATATGGAAGCAATATATACAAAGATTTCAACCGTCTACGTGTTCCAATCTTTGTTCTACTTGTAGAAAGTTACAATTAATTTCCGTTAAAGGATTAACAATGGGGCTCGTAGTTCACTTAAACTTGAAGAACAAAAAATTGGCGAATTGGACTGTTTGGATGCTTTGCATATATGTTTCTTAGACTATATAGAAGCAATATATACAAAGATTTCAACCGTCTACCTGTTCCATTCATTGTTCTACTTGCCGAATGTTACAAATAATTTCCGATAAAGGATTAACCATTGGGGCTCATTGTTCGCTTAAACTTGAAGATCAATAAATTGGCGAATTGTGCTGTTTGGATGCTTTGCATATATGTTTCTTATACTATATAGAAGCAATATATACAAAGATTTCAACCGTCTACCTGTTCCATTCATTGTTCTACTTGTCGAAAGTTACAAATAATTTCCGTTAAAGGATTAACAATGGGGCTCGTAGTTCACTTAAACTTGAAGAACAAAAAATTGTCGTATGGTACTGTTTGGATGCTTTGCATATATGTTTCTTAGACTATATAGAAGCAATATATACAAAGATTTCAACCGTCTACGTGTTCCAATCATTGTTCTACTTGTCGAAATTTACAAATAATTTCCTTTAAAGGATTAACAATGGGGCTCGTTGTTCACTTAAACTTGAAGATCAAAAAATTGGCGAATGGTACTGTTTGGATGCTTTGCATATATGTTTCTTATATTATATAGTAGCAATATATACAAAGATTTCAACCGTATACCTGTTCCATTCATTGTTCTACTTGTCGAAAGTTACAAATAATTTCCGATAAAGGATTAACCATTGGGGCTCGTTGTTCACTTAAACTTGAAGAACAAAAAATTGGCGAATGGAACTGTTTGGATGCTTTGCATATATGTTTCTTAGACTATATAGAAGCAATATATACATTGATTTCAACCGGCTACCTGTTCCATTCATTGTTCTACTTGTCGCAAGTTACAAATAATTTCCGTTAAAGTATTAACAATGGGGCTCGTAGTTCACTTAAACTTGAAGATCAAATAATTTACGAATTGTACTGTTTGGATTCTTTGCATATATGTTTCTTAGACTATACAGAAGCAATATATACAATGATTTCAACAGTCTACCTGTCCCATTCATTGTTCTACTTGTTGAAATTTACAAATAATTTCCTTTAAAGGATTAACAATGGGGCTCGTAGTTCACTTAAACTTGAAAATCAAAAAATTGGCGAATGGTACTGTTTGGATGCTTTGCATATATGTTTATTAGACTATATAGAAGCAATATATACAAAGATTTCAACCGTCTACGTGTTCCAATCATTGTTCTAATTGTCGAAATTTACAAATATTTTCCTTTAAAGGATTAACAATGGGGCTCGTTGTTCACTTAAACTTGAAGAACAATAAATTCGCGAATTGTACTGTTTGGATGCTTTGCATATATGTTTCTTAGACTATATAGAAGCAATATATAAAATGATTTTAACCGTCTACCTGTTCCATTCATTGTTCTACTTGTCGAAAGTTACAAATAATTTCCGTTAAAGTATTAACAATGGGGCTCGTTGTTCACTTAAACTTGAAGAACAAAAAATTGGCGAATGGTACTGTTTGGATGCTTTGCATATATGTTTCTTAGATTATATAGAAGCAATATATACAAAGATTTCAAGCGTCTACCTGTTCCATTCATTGTTCTACTTGTCGAAAATTACAAATAATTTCCGATAAAGGATTAACCATTGGGGCTCGTTGTTCACTTAAACTTGAAGAACAAAAAATTGGCGAATGGAACTGTTTGGATGCTTTGCATATATGTTTCTTAGACTATATAGAAGCAATATATACATTGATTTCAACCGGCTACCTGTTCCATTCATTGTTCTACTTGTCGCAAGTTACAAATAATTTCCGTTAAAGTATTAACAATGGGGCTCGTAGTTCACTTAAACTTGAAGATCAAATAATTTACGAATTGTACTGTTTGGATTCTTTGCATATATGTTTCTTAGACTATACAGAAGCAATATATACAATGATTTCAACAGTCTACCTGTCCCATTCATTGTTCTACTTGTTGAAATTTACAAATAATTTCCTTTAAAGGATTAACAATGGGGCTCGTAGTTCACTTAAACTTGAAGATCAAAAAATTGGCGAATGGTACTGTTTGGATGCTTTGCATATATGTTTATTAGACTATATAGAAGCAATATATACAAAGATTTCAACCGTCTACGTGTTCCAATCATTGTTCTAATTGTCGAAATTTACAAATATTTTCCTTTAAAGGATTAACAATGGGGCTCGTTGTTCACTTAAACTTGAAGAACAATAAATTCGCGAATTGTACTGTTTGGATGCTTTGCATATATGTTTCTTAGACTATATAGAAGCAATATATAAAATGATTTTAACCGTCTACCTGTTCCATTCATTGTTCTACTTGTCGAAAGTTACAAATAATTTCCGTTAAAGTATTAACAATGGGGCTCGTTGTTCACTTAAACTTGAAGAACAAAAAATTGGCGAATGGTACTGTTTGGATGCTTTGCATATATGTTTCTTAGATTATATAGAAGCAATATATACAAAGATTTCAAGCGTCTACCTGTTCCATTCATTGTTCTACTTGTCGAAAATTACAAATAATTTCCGATAAAGGATTAAACATTGGGGCTCATTGTTCACTTAAACTTGAAGAACAAAAAATTGGCGAATGGTACTGTTTGGATGCTTTGCGTACATGTTTCTTAGACTATATGGAAGCAATATATACAAAGATTTCAACCATCTGCGTGTTCCAATCATTGTTCTACTTGTCGAAATTTACAAATAATTTCCTCTAAAGGATTAACAATGGGGCTCGTAGTTCACTTAAACTTGAAGAGCAAAAAATTGGCGAATAGTACTGTTTGGATGCTTTGAATATATGTTTCTTAGATTATATAGAAGCAATATATACGAAGATTTCAACCGTCTACCTGTTCCATTCATTGTTCTACTTGTCGAAAGTTACAAATAATTTCCGATAAAGGAATAACAATGGGGCTCATTGTTCACTTAAACTTGAAGGACAACAAATTGGCGAGTGGTAATGTTTGGATGCTTTGCATAAATGTTTCTTAGACTATATGGAAGCAATATATACAAAGATTTCAACCGTCCACGTGTTCCAATCATTGTTCTACTTGTCGAAAATTACAAATAATTTCCGATAAAGGATTAACCATTGGGGCTCATTGTTCACTTAAACTTGAAGAACAAAAAATTGGCGAATGGTACTGTTTGGATGCTTTGCGTATATGTTTCTTAGACTGTATAGAAGCAATATATACAATGATTTCAACAGTCTACCTGTTCCATTCATTGTTCTACTTGTCGAAATTTACAAATAATTACCTTTAAAGGATTAACAATTGGGCTCGTAGTTCACTTAAACTTGAAGAACAAAAAATTGGCGAATTGTACTGTTTGGATGCTTTGAATATATGTTTCTTAGATTATTTAGAAGCAATATATAGAAAGATTTCACCCGTCTACCTGTACTATTCATTGTTCTACTTGTAGAAAGTTACAAATAATTTCCATTTCGTGATTATCAATGGGGCTCGCTGTTCACTTAAACTTGAAGATCAAAAAATTAGCGATTGTTACTGTTTAGATGCTTTGCATATAGGTTTCTTAGACTCTATAGAAGCAACATATACAAAGATTTCAACCGTCTACCTGTTCTATTCATTGTTCTACTTGTAGAAAGTTACAAATAATTTCCGTTTCATGATTATCATTGGGGCTCGTTGTTCACTTAAACTTGAAGAACAAAAAATTGGCGAATGGTACTGTTTGGATGCTTTGCATATATGTTTCTTAGGCTATATAGACGCAATATATACAATGATTTCAACCGTCTACCCGTTCTATTCATTGTTCTACTTGTAGAAACTTACAAATAATTTCCGTTTCATGATTATCAATGGAGCTCGTAGTTCACTTAAACTTGAAGATCAAATAATTGGCGAATTGTACTGTTTGGATTCTTTGCATATATGTTTCTTAGACTATACAGAAGCAATATATACAATGATTTCAACAGTTTACCTGTTCCATTCATTGTTCTACTTGTCGAAATTTACAAATAATTTCCTTTAAAGGATTAACAATGGGGCTCGTTGTTCACTTAAACTTGAAGAACAAAAAATTGGCGAATGGTACTGTTTGGATGCTTTGCATATATGTTTCTTAGACTATATAGAAGCAATATATACATTGATTTCAACCGGCTACCTGTTCCATTCATTGTTCTACTTGTCGCAAGTTACAAATAATTTCCGTTAAAGTATTAACAATGGGGCTCGTAGTTCACTTAAACTTGAAGATCAAATAATTTACGAATTGTACTGTTTGGATTCTTTGCATATATGTTTCTTAGACTATACAGAAGCAATATATACAATGATTTCAACAGTCTACCTGTCCCATTCATTGTTCTACTTGTTGAAATTTACAAATAATTTCCTTTAAAGGATTAACAATGGGGCTCGTAGTTCACTTAAACTTGAAAATCAAAAAATTGGCGAATGGTACTGTTTGGATGCTTTGCATATATGTTTATTAGACTATATAGAAGCAATATATACAAAGATTTCAACCGTCTACGTGTTCCAATCATTGTTCTAATTGTCGAAATTTACAAATATTTTCCTTTAAAGGATTAACAATGGGGCTCGTTGTTCACTTAAACTTGAAGAACAATAAATTCGCGAATTGTACTGTTTGGATGCTTTGCATATATGTTTCTTAGACTATATAGAAGCAATATATAAAATGATTTTAACCGTCTACCTGTTCCATTCATTGTTCTACTTGTCGAAAGTTACAAATAATTTCCGATAAAGGATTAACCATTGGGGCTCGTTGTTCACTTAAACTTGAAGAACAAAAAATTGGCGAATGGAACTGTTTGGATGCTTTGCATATATGTTTCTTAGACTATATAGAAGCAATATATACATTGATTTCAACCGGCTACCTGTTCCATTCATTGTTCTACTTGTCGCAAGTTACAAATAATTTCCGTTAAAGTATTAACAATGGGGCTCGTAGTTCACTTAAACTTGAAGATCAAATAATTTACGAATTGTACTGTTTGGATTCTTTGCATATATGTTTCTTAGACTATACAGAAGCAATATATACAATGATTTCAACAGTCTACCTGTCCCATTCATTGTTCTACTTGTTGAAATTTACAAATAATTTCCTTTAAAGGATTAACAATGGGGCTCGTAGTTCACTTAAACTTGAAGATCAAAAAATTGGCGAATGGTACTGTTTGGATGCTTTGCATATATGTTTATTAGACTATATAGAAGCAATATATACAAAGATTTCAACCGTCTACGTGTTCCAATCATTGTTCTAATTGTCGAAATTTACAAATATTTTCCTTTAAAGGATTAACAATGGGGCTCGTTGTTCACTTAAACTTGAAGAACAATAAATTCGCGAATTGTACTGTTTGGATGCTTTGCATATATGTTTCTTAGACTATATAGAAGCAATATATAAAATGATTTTAACCGTCTACCTGTTCCATTCATTGTTCTACTTGTCGAAAGTTACAAATAATTTCCGTTAAAGTATTAACAATGGGGCTCGTTGTTCACTTAAACTTGAAGAACAAAAAATTGGCGAATGGTACTGTTTGGATGCTTTGCATATATGTTTCTTAGATTATATAGAAGCAATATATACAAAGATTTCAAGCGTCTACCTGTTCCATTCATTGTTCTACTTGTCGAAAATTACAAATAATTTCCGATAAAGGAATAACAATGGGGCTCATTGTTCACTTAAACTTGAAGGACAACAAATTGGCGAGTGGTAATGTTTGGATGCTTTGCATAAATGTTTCTTAGACTATATGGAAGCAATATATACAAAGATTTCAACCGTCCACGTGTTCCAATCATTGTTCTACTTGTCGAAAATTACAAATAATTTCCGATAAAGGATTAACCATTGGGGCTCATTGTTCACTTAAACTTGAAGAACAAAAAATTGGCGAATGGTACTGTTTGGATGCTTTGCGTATATGTTTCTTAGACTGTATAGAAGCAATATATACAATGATTTCAACAGTCTACCTGTTCCATTCATTGTTCTACTTGTCGCAAGTTACAAATAATTTCCTTTAAAGGATTAACAATGGGGCTCGTAGTTCACTTAAACTTGAAGATCAAAAAATTGGCGAATGGTACTGTTTGGATGCTTTGCATATATGTTTCTTAGATTATATAGTAGCAATATATACAAAGATTTCAACCGTCTACCTGTTCCATTCATTGTTCTACTTGTCGAAAGTTACAAATAATTTCCGATAAAGGATTAACCATTGGGGCTCATTGTTCACTTAAACTTGAAGAACAAAAAATTGGCGAATGGTACTGTTTGGATGCTTTGCATATATGTTTCTTACACTATATGGAAGCAATATATACAAAGATTTCAACCGTCTACGTGTTCCAATCTTTGTTCTACTTGTAGAAAGTTACAATTAATTTCCGTTAAAGGATTAACAATGGGGCTCGTAGTTCACTTAAACTTGAAGAACAAAAAATTGGCGAATTGGACTGTTTGGATGCTTTGCATATATGTTTCTTAGACTATATAGAAGCAATATATACAAAGATTTCAACCGTCTACCTGTTCCATTCATTGTTCTACTTGCCGAATGTTACAAATAATTTCCGATAAAGGATTAACCATTGGGGCTCATTGTTCGCTTAAACTTGAAGATCAATAAATTGGCGAATTGTGCTGTTTGGATGCTTTGCATATATGTTTCTTATACTATATAGAAGCAATATATACAAAGATTTCAACCGTCTACCTGTTCCATTCATTGTTCTACTTGTCGAAAGTTACAAATAATTACCGATAAAGGATTAACCATTGGGGCTCATTGTTCAATTAAACTTGAAGAACAAAAAATTGGCGAATTGTACTGTTTGGATGCTATGCATATATGTTTCTTAGACTATATAGAAGCAATATATACAAAGATTTCAACCGTCTACGTGTTCCAATCATTGTTCTACTTGTAGAAAGTTACAATTAATTTCCGTTAAAGGATTAACAATGGGGCTCGTAGTTCACTTAAACTTGAAGAACAAAAAATTGGCGAATTGTACTGTTTGGATGCTTTGCATATATGTTTCTTATACTATATAGAAGCAATATATACAAAGATTTCAACCGTCTACCTGTTCTATTCATTGTTCTACTTGTAAAAAGTTACAAATAATTTCCGTTTCATGATTATCAATGGGGCTCGTTGTTCACTTAAACTTGAAGAACAAAAAATTGGCGAATGGTACTGTTTGGATGCTTTGCATATATGTTTCTTAGATTATATAGAAGCAATATATACAAAGATTTCAACCGTCTACCTGTTCCATTCATTGTTCTACTTGTCGAAAATTACAAATAATTTCCGATAAAGGATTAACCATTGGGGCTCATTGTTCACTTAAACTTGAAGAACAAAAAATTGGCGAATGGTACTGTTTGGATGCTTTGCGTACATGTTTCTTAGACTATATGGAAGCAATATATACAAAGATTTCAACCATCTACGTGTTCCAATCATTGTTCTACTTGTCGAAATTTACAAATAATTTCCTCTAAAGGATTAACAATGGGGCTCGTAGTTCACTTAAACTTGAAGAGCAAAAAATTGGCGAATAGTACTGTTTGGATGCTTTGAATATATGTTTCTTAGATTATATAGAAGCAATATATACGAAGATTTCAACCGTCTACCTGTTCCATTCATTGTTCTACTTGTCGAAAGTTACAAATAATTTCCGATAAAGGAATAACAATGGGGCTCATTGTTCACTTAAACTTGAAGGACAACAAATTGGCGAGTGGTAATGTTTGGATGCTTTGCATAAATGTTTCTTAGACTATATGGAAGCAATATATACAAAGATTTCAACCGTCCACGTGTTCCAATCATTGTTCTACTTGTCGAAAATTACAAATAATTTCCGATAAAGGATTAACCATTGGGGCTCATTGTTCACTTAAACTTGAAGAACAAAAAATTGGCGAATGGTACTGTTTGGATGCTTTGCGTATATGTTTCTTAGACTGTATAGAAGCAATATATACAATGATTTCAACAGTCTACCTGTTCCATTCATTGTTCTACTTGTCGAAATTTACAAATAATTACCTTTAAAGGATTAACAATTGGGCTCGTAGTTCACTTAAACTTGAAGAACAAAAAATTGGCGAATTGTACTGTTTGGATGCTTTGAATATATGTTTCTTAGATTATTTAGAAGCAATATATAGAAAGATTTCACCCGTCTACCTGTACTATTCATTGTTCTACTTGTAGAAAGTTACAAATAATTTCCATTTCGTGATTATCAATGGGGCTCGCTGTTCACTTAAACTTGAAGATCAAAAAATTAGCGATTGTTACTGTTTAGATGCTTTGCATATAGGTTTCTTAGACTCTATAGAAGCAACATATACAAAGATTTCAACCGTCTACCTGTTCTATTCATTGTTCTACTTGTAGAAAGTTACAAATAATTTCCGTTTCATGATTATCATTGGGGCTCGTTGTTCACTTAAACTTGAAGAACAAAAAATTGGCGAATGGTACTGTTTGGATGCTTTGCATATATGTTTCTTAGGCTATATAGACGCAATATATACAATGATTTCAACCGTCTACCCGTTCTATTCATTGTTCTACTTGTAGAAACTTACAAATAATTTCCGTTTCATGATTATCAATGGAGCTCGTAGTTCACTTAAACTTGAAGATCAAATAATTGGCGAATTGTACTGTTTGGATTCTTTGCATATATGTTTCTTAGACTATACAGAAGCAATATATACAATGATTTCAACAGTTTACCTGTTCCATTCATTGTTCTACTTAGCGAAATTTACAAATAATTTCCTTTAAAGGATTAACAATGGGGCTCGTTGTTCACTTAAACTTGAAGAACAAAAAATTGGCGAATGGTACTGTTTGGATGCTTTGCATATTTGTTTCGTAGACTATATAGAATCAATATATACAAAGATTTCAACCGTCTACCTGTTCCATTCATTGTTCTGCTTGTCGAAAATTACAAATAATTTCCTTTAAAGGATTAACAATGGGGCTCATTGTTCACTTAAACTTGAAGTACAAAAATTGGCGAATGGTACTGTTTGGATGCTTTGCGTACATGTTTCTTAGTTTATATGGAAGCAATATATACAGAGATTTCAACCGTCTACGTGTTCCAATCATTGTTCTACTTGCCGAAATTTACAAATAATTTCCTTTAAAGGATTAACAATGGGGCTCGTAGTTCACTTAAACTTGAAGAGCAAAAAATTGTCGAATTGTACTGTTTGGATGCTTTGCATATATGTTTCTTAGACTATATAGAAGCAATATATACATTGATTTCAACCGTCTACCTGTTCCATTCACTGTTCTACTTGTCGAAAGTTACAAATAATTTCCGTTAAGGGATTAACAATGGGGATCGTAGTTTACTTAAACTTGAAGAACAAGAAATTGGCGAATTGTACTGTTTGGATGATTTGCATATATGTTTCTTAGACTATATAGAAGCAATATATACAATGAATTCAACCGTCTACCTATTCCGTTCATTGTTCTACTTGCCGAAATTTACAAATAATTTCCTTTAAAGGATTAACAATGGGGCTCGTAGTTCACTTAAACTTGAAGAACAAAAAATTGGCGAATGGTACAGTTTGGATGCTTTGCATATATATTTCTTAGACTATATAGAAGCAATATATACACAGATTTCAACCGTCTACCTGTTCCATTCATTGTTCTACTTGTCGAAAGTTACAAATAATTTCCTTTAAAGGATTAACAATGGGGCTCGTTATTCACTTAAACTTGAAGAACAATAAATTGGCGAATTGTACTGTTTGGATGCTTTGCATATATGTTTCTTAGACTATATAGAAGCAATATATACAATGATTTCAACCGTCTACCTATTCCATTCATTGTTCTACTTGCCGAAATTTACAAATAATTTCCTTTAAAGGATTAACAATGGGGCTCGTAGTTCACTTAAACTTGAAGAGCAATAATTTGTCGAATTGTACTGTTTGGATGCTTTGCATATATGTTTCTTAGACTATATAGAAGCAATATATACATTGATTTCAACCGTCTACCTGTTCCATTCATTGTTCTACTTGTCGAAAGTTACAAATAATTTCCGATAAAGGATTAACCATTGGGGCTCATTTTTCACTTAAACTTGAAGAACAAAAAATTGGAGAATGGTACTGTTTGGATGCTTTGCATATATGTTTCTTAGACTATATGGAAGCAATATATACAAGGATTTCAACCGTCTACGTGTTCCACTCATTGTTCTACTTGTAGAAAGTTACAATTAATTTCCGTTAAAGGATTAACAATGGGGCTCGTAGTTCACTTAAACTTGAAGAACAAAAAATTGGCGAATTGTACTGATTGGATGCTTTGCATATATGTTTCGTAGACTATATAGAAGCAATATATACAATGATTTCAACCGTCTACATGATCCATTCATTGTTCTACTTGTCGAAATTTACAAATAATTTCCTTTAAAGGATTAACAATGGGGCTCGTAGTTCACTTAAACTTGAAGAGCAAAAAATTGGCGAATGGTACTGTTTGGATGCTTTGCGTATATGTTTCTTAGACTATATAGAAGCAATATATACATTGATTTCAACCGGCTACCAGTTCCATTCATTGTTCTACTTCTCGCAAGTTACAAATAATTTCCGTTAAAGGATTAACAATGGGGCTCGTTATTCACTTAAACTTGAAGAACAATAAATTGGCGAATTGTACTGTTTGGATGCTTTGCATATATGTTTCTTAGACTATATAGAAGCAATATATACAATGATTTCAACCGTCTACCTATTCCATTCATTGTTCTACTTGCCGAAATTTACAAATAATTTCCTTTAAAGGATTAACAATGGGGCTCGTAGTTCACTTAAACTTGAAGAGCAATAATTTGTCGAATTGTACTGTTTGGATGCTTTGCATATATGTTTCTTAGACTATATAGAAGCAATATATACATTGATTTCAACCGTCTACCTGTTCCATTCATTGTTCTACTTGTCGAAAGTTACAAATAATTTCCGATAAAGGATTAACCATTGGGGCTCATTTTTCACTTAAACTTGAAGAACAAAAAATTGGAGAATGGTACTGTTTGGATGCTTTGCATATATGTTTCTTAGACTATATGGAAGCAATATATACAAGGATTTCAACCGTCTACGTGTTCCACTCATTGTTCTACTTGTAGAAAGTTACAAATAATTTCCTTTAAAGGATTAACAATGGGGCTCGTAGTTCACTTAAACTTGAAGAACAAAAAATTGTCGTATGGTACTGTTTGGATGCTTTGCATATATGTTTCTTAGACTATATAGAAGCAATATATACAAAGATTTCAACCGTCTACGTGTTCCAATCATTGTTCTACTTGTCGAAATTTACAAATAATTTCCTTTAAAGGATTAACAATGGGGCTCGTTGTTCACTTAAACTTGAAGATCAAAAAATTGGCGAATGGTACTGTTTGGATGCTTTGCATATATGTTTCTTATATTATATAGTAGCAATATATACAAAGATTTCAACCGTATACCTGTTCCATTCATTGTTCTACTTGTCGAAAGTTACAAATAATTTCCGATAAAGGATTAACCATTGGGGCTCGTTGTTCACTTAAACTTGAAGAACAAAAAATTGGCGAATGGAACTGTTTGGATGCTTTGCATATATGTTTCTTAGACTATATAGAAGCAATATATACATTGATTTCAACCGGCTACCTGTTCCATTCATTGTTCTACTTGTCGCAAGTTACAAATAATTTCCGTTAAAGTATTAACAATGGGGCTCGTAGTTCACTTAAACTTGAAGAGCAAAAAATTGTCGAATTGTACTGTTTGGATGCTTTGCATATATGTTTCTTAGACTATATAGAAGCAATATATACATTGATTTCAACCGTCTACCTGTTCCATTCACTGTTCTACTTGTCGAAAGTTACAAATAATTTCCGTTAAGGGATTAACAATGGGGATCGTAGTTTACTTAAACTTGAAGAACAAGAAATTGGCGAATTGTACTGTTTGGATGATTTGCATATATGTTTCTTAGACTATATAGAAGCAATATATACAATGAATTCAACCGTCTACCTATTCCGTTCATTGTTCTACTTGCCGAAATTTACAAATAATTTCCTTTAAAGGATTAACAATGGGGCTCGTAGTTCACTTAAACTTGAAGAACAAAAAATTGGCGAATGGTACAGTTTGGATGCTTTGCATATATATTTCTTAGACTATATAGAAGCAATATATACACAGATTTCAACCGTCTACCTGTTCCATTCATTGTTCTACTTGTCGAAAGTTACAAATAATTTCCTTTAAAGGATTAACAATGGGGCTCGTTATTCACTTAAACTTGAAGAACAATAAATTGGCGAATTGTACTGTTTGGATGCTTTGCATATATGTTTCTTAGACTATATAGAAGCAATATATACAATGATTTCAACCGTCTACCTATTCCATTCATTGTTCTACTTGCCGAAATTTACAAATAATTTCCTTTAAAGGATTAACAATGGGGCTCGTAGTTCACTTAAACTTGAAGAGCAATAATTTGTCGAATTGTACTGTTTGGATGCTTTGCATATATGTTTCTTAGACTATATAGAAGCAATATATACATTGATTTCAACCGTCTACCTGTTCCATTCATTGTTCTACTTGTCGAAAGTTACAAATAATTTCCGATAAAGGATTAACCATTGGGGCTCATTTTTCACTTAAACTTGAAGAACAAAAAATTGGAGAATGGTACTGTTTGGATGCTTTGCATATATGTTTCTTAGACTATATGGAAGCAATATATACAAGGATTTCAACCGTCTACGTGTTCCACTCATTGTTCTACTTGTAGAAAGTTACAATTAATTTCCGTTAAAGGATTAACAATGGGGCTCGTAGTTCACTTAAACTTGAAGAACAAAAAATTGGCGAATTGTACTGATTGGATGCTTTGCATATATGTTTCGTAGACTATATAGAAGCAATATATACAATGATTTCAACCGTCTACATGATCCATTCATTGTTCTACTTGTCGAAATTTACAAATAATTTCCTTTAAAGGATTAACAATGGGGCTCGTAGTTCACTTAAACTTGAAGAGCAAAAAATTGGCGAATGGTACTGTTTGGATGCTTTGCGTATATGTTTCTTAGACTATATAGAAGCAATATATACATTGATTTCAACCGGCTACCAGTTCCATTCATTGTTCTACTTCTCGCAAGTTACAAATAATTTCCGTTAAAGTATTAACAATGGGGCTCGTAGTTCACTTAAACTTGAATAACAAAAAATTGGCGAATGGTACTGTTTGGATGCTTTGCATATATGTTTCTTAGATTATATAGAAGCAATATATACAAAGATTTCAACCGTCTACCTGATCCATTCATTGTTCTACTTGTCGAAAATTACAAATAATTTCCGATAAAGGATTAACCATTGGGGCTCATTGTTCACTAAACTTGAAGAACAAAAAATTGTCGAATTGTACTGTTTGGATGCTTTGCATATATGTTTCTTAGACTATATAGAAGCAATATATACAATGATTTCAACCGTCTACCTGTTCCATTCATTGTTCTACTTGTCGAAAGTTACAAAAATAATTTCCGTCGAGGGATTAACAATGGGGATCGTAGTTTACTTAAACTTGAAGAACAAAAAATTGGCGAATTGTACTGTTTGGATGCTTTGCATATATGTTTCTTAGACTATTTAGAAGCAATATCTACAATGATTTCAACAGTCTACCTGTTCCATTCATTGTTCTACTTGTCGAAATTTACAAATAATTTCCTTTAAAGGATTAACAATGGGGCTCGTAGTTCACTTAAACTTGAAGAACAAAAAATTGGCGAGTGGTACTGTTTGGATGCCTTGCATATATGTTTCTTAGACTATATAGAAGCAATATATACAAAGATTTCAACCGTCTACCTGTTCCATTCATTGCTCTACTTGTCGAAAGTTACAATTAATTTCCGATAACGGATTAACCATTGGGACTCATTGTTCACTTAAACTTGAAGAACAAAAAATTGGCGAATTGTACTGTTTGGATGCTTTGCATATATGTTTCTTAGACTATTTAGAAGCAATATATACAATGATTTCAACAGTCTACCTGTTCCATTCATTGTTCTACTTGTCGAAATTTACAAATAATTTCCTTTAAAGGATTAACAATGGGGCTCGTAGTTCACTTAAACTTGAAGAACAAAAAATTGGCGAGTGGTACTGTTTGGATGCTTTGCATATATGTTTCTTAGACTATATAGAAGCAATATATACAAAGATTTCAACCATCTACCTGTTCCATTCATTGTTCTACTTGTCGAAAGTTACAAATAATTTCCGATAACGGATTAACCATTGGGGCTCATTGTTCACTTAAACTTGAAGAACAAAAAATTGGCGAATTGTACTGTTTGGATGCTTTGCATATATGTTTCTTATACTATAAAGAAGCAATATATACAAAGATTTCAACCATCTACCTGTTCCATTCACTGTTCTACTTGTCGAAAGTTACAAATAATTTCCGTTAAGGGATTAACAATGAGGATCGTAGTTCACTTAAACTTGAAGAACAAAAAATTGGCGAATTGTACTGCTTGGATGCTTTGCGTACATGTTTCTTAGACTATATGGAAGCAATATATACAAAGATTTCAACCGTCTACGTGTTCCAATCATTGTTCTACTTTCGAAATTTACAAATAATTTTCTTTAAAGGATTAACAATGGGGCTCGTTGTTCACTTAAACTTGAAGAACAAAAAAGTGGCGAATGGTACTGTTTGGATGCTTTGCATATATGTTTCTTAGACTATAAAGAAGCAATATATACAAAGATTTCAACCGTCTACCTGTTCCATTCATTGTTCTACTTGTCGAAAATTACAAATAATTTCCGATAAAGGATTAACCATTGGGGCTCATTGTTCACTTAAACTTGAAGACCAAAAAATTGGCGAATGGTACTGTTTGGATGCTTTGCGTACATGTTTCTTAGTTTATATGGAAGCAATATATACAAAGATTTCAACCGTCTACGTGTTCCAATCATTGTTCTACTTGCCGAAATTTACAAATAATTTCCTTTAAAGGATTAACAATGGGGCTCGTAGTTCACTTAAACTTGAAGAACAAAAAATTGGCGAATGGTACAGTTTGGATGCTTTGCATATATATTTCTTAGACTATATACAAGCAATATATACACAGATTTCAACCGTCTACCTGTTCCATTCATTGTTCTACTTGTCGAAAGTTACAAATAATTTCCTTTAAAGGATTAACAATGGGGCTCGTAGTTCACTTAAACTTGAAGAGCAATAATTTGTCGAATTGTACTGTTTGGATGCTTTGCATATATGTTTCTTAGACTATATAGAAGCAATATATACATTGATTTCAACCGTCTACCTGTTCCATTCATTGTTCTACTTGTCGAAAGTTACAAATAATTTCCGATAAAGGATTAACCATTGGGGCTCATTTTTCACTTAAACTTGAAGAACAAAAAATTGGAGAATGGTACTGTTTGGATGCTTTGCATATATGTTTCTTAGACTATATGGAAGCAATATATACAAGGATTTCAACCGTCTACGTGTTCCACTCATTGTTCTACTTGTAGAAAGTTACAATTAATTTCCGTTAAAGGATTAACAATGGGGCTCGTAGTTCACTTAAACTTGAAGAACAAAAAATTGGCGAATTGTACTGATTGGATGCTTTGCATATATGTTTCGTAGACTATATAGAAGCAATATATACAATGATTTCAACCGTCTACATGATCCATTCATTGTTCTACTTGTCGAAATTTACAAATAATTTCCTTTAAAGGATTAACAATGGGGCTCGTAGTTCACTTAAACTTGAAGAGCAAAAAATTGGCGAATGGTACTGTTTGGATGCTTTGCATATATGTTTCTTAGACTATATAGAAGCAATATATACATTGATTTCAACCGGCTACCAGTTCCATTCATTGTTCTACTTCTCGCAAGTTACAAATAATTTCCTTTAAAGGATTAACAATGAGGCTCGTCGTTCACTTAAACTTGAAGAACAAAAAATTGGCGAATGGTACTGTTTGGAGGCTTTGCATATATGTTTCTTAGACTATATAGAAGCAATATATACAATGATTTCAACCGTCTACCTGTTCCATTCATTGTTCTACTTGTCGAAAGTTACAAATAATTTCCGTTAAGGGATTAACAATGGGGCTCGTAGTTCACTTAAACTTGAAGATCAAATAATTGGCGAATTGTACTGTTTCGATGATTTGCATATATGTTTCTTAGACTATATAGAAGCAATATATATAAAGATTTCAACCGTCTACGTGTTCCAATCATTGTTCTACTTGTCGAAATTTACAAATAATTTCCTTTAAAGGATTAACAATGGGGCTCGTTGTTCACTTAAACTTGAAGAACAAAAAAGTGGCGAATGGTACTGTTTGGATGCTTTGCATATATGTTTCTTAGACTATAAAGAAGCAATATATACATTGATTTCAACCATCTACCTGTTCCATTCATTGTTCTACTTGTCGCAAGTTACATATAATTTCCGTTAAAGGATTAACAATGGGGCTCGTCGTTCACTTAAACTTGAAGAATAAAAAATTGGCGAATGGTATTGTTTGGATGCTTTGCGTACATGTTTCTTAGACTATATGGAAGCAATATATACAAAGATTTCAACCTTCTACGTGTTCCAATCATTGTTCTACTTGTCGAAATTTACAAATAATTTCCTTTAAAGGATTAACAATGAGGCTCGTCGTTCACTTAAACTTGAAGAACAAAAAATTGGCGAATGGTACTGTTTGGAGGCTTTGCATATATGTTTCTTAGACTATATAGAAGCAATATATACATTGATTTCAACCGGCTACCTGTTCCGTTCATTGTTCTACTTGTCGCAAGTTACAAATAATTTCCGTTAAAGTATTAACAATGGGGCTCGTAGTTCACTTAAAATTGAAGATCAAATAATTGGCGAATTGTACTGTTTGGACGCTTTGCATATATGTTTCTTAGACTATATAGAAGCAATATATATAAAGATTTCAACCGTCTACCTGTTCCATTCATTGTTCTACTTGTCGAAAGTTACAAATAATTTCCGATAAAGCATTAACAATGCGGCTCATTGTTCACTTAAACTTGAAGGACAAAAAATTGGCGAATGGTACTGTTTGGATGCTTTGCGTACATGTTTCTTAAACTATATGCAAGCAATATATACAATGATTTCAACCGTCTACCTGTTCCATTCATTGTTCTACTTGTCGAAAGTTACAATTAATTTCCGTTAAAGGATTAACAATGGGGCTCGTAGTTCACTTAAACTTGAAGAACAAAGAATTGGCGAATTGTACTGTTTGGATGCTTTGCATAGATGTTTCTTAGACTATTTAGAAGCAATATATAGAAAGATTTCACCCGTCTACCTGTACTATTCATTGTTCTACTTGTTGAAAGTTACAAATAATTTCCATTTCATGATTATCAATGGGGCTCGCTGTTCACTTAAACTTGAAGATCAAAAAATTGGCGATTGTTACTGTTTAGATGCTTTGCATATATGTTTCTTAGATTATATAGAAGCAATATATACAAATATTTCAACCGTTTTCCTGTTCCATTCATTGTTCTACTTGTCGAAAATTACAAATAATTTCCGATAAAGTATTAACCATTGGGGCTCATTGTTCATTTAAACTTGAAGAACAAAAAATTGGCGAATGGTACTATTTGGATGCTTTGAATATATGTTTCTTATATTATATAGAAGCAATATATACAAATATTTCAACCGTCTACGTGTTCCAATCATTGTTCTACTTGTAGAAAGTTACAATTAATATCCGTTAAAGGATTAACAATGGGGCTCGTAGTTCACTTAAACTTGAAGAACAAAAAATTGGCGAATTGTACTGTTTGGATGCTTTGCATATATGTTTCGTAGACTATATAGAAGCAATATATACAATGATTTCAACCGTCTACATGATCCATTCATTGTTCTACTTGTCGAAATTTACAAATAATTTCCTTTAAAGGATTAACAATGGGGCTCGTAGTTCACTTAAACTTGAAGAACAAAAAATTGGCGAATTGTACTGTTTGGATGCTTTGCATAGATGTGTTCTTAGACTATTTAGAACCAATATATAGAAAGATTTCACCCGTCTACCTGTACTATTCATTGTTCTACTTGTAGAAAGTTACAAATAATTTCTATTCCATGATTATCAATGGGGCTCGCTGTTCACTTAAACTTGAAGATCAAAAAATTGGCGATTGTTACTGTTTAGATGCTTTGCATATATGTTTCTTAAACTATATGGAAGCAATATATACAATGATTTCAACCGTCTACCAGTTCCATTCATTGTTCTACTTGTCGGAAGTTACAAATAATTACCGATAAAGGACTAACCATTGGGGCTCATTGTTCACTTAAACTTGAAGAACAAAAAATTGGCGAATTTTACTGTTTGGATGCTTTGCATATATGTTTTTTAGATTATATAGAAGCAATATATACAAAGATTTCAACCGTCTACCTGTTCCACTCATTGTTCTACTTGTCGCAAGTTACAAATAATTTCCGATAACGGATTAACCATTGGGGCTCATTGTTCACTTAAACTTGAAGAACAAAAAATTGGCGAATTGTACTGTTTGGATGCTTTGCATATATGTTTCTTAGACTATACAGAAGCAATATATACAAAGATTTCAACCGTCTACCTGTTCCATTCATTGTTCTACTTGTCGCAAGTTACAAATAATTTCCGATAAAGGATTAACAATGGGGCTCGTTGTTCACTTAAACTTGAAGAATGAAAAATTGGCGAATGGTATTGTTTGGATGCTTTGCGTACATGTTTCTTAGACTATATGGAAGCAATATATACAAAGATTTCAACCTTCTACGTGTTCCAATCATTGTTCTACTTGTCGAAATTTACAAATAATTTCCTTTAAAGGATTAACAATGGGGCTCGTTGTTCACTTAAACTTGAAGAACAAAAAAGTGGCGAATGGTACTGTTTGGATGCTTTGCATATATGTTTCTTAGACTATAAAGAAGCAATATATACATTGATTTCAACCGTCTACCTGTTCCATTCATTGTTCTACTTGTCGCAAGTTACAAATAATTTCCGTTAAAGGATTAACAATGGGGCTCGTCGTTCACTTAAACTTGAAGAATAAAAAATTGGCGAATGGTATTGTTTGGATGCTTTGCGTACATGTTTCTTAGACTATATGGAAGCAATATATACAAAGATTTCAACCTTCTACGTGTTCCAATCATTGTTCTACTTGTCGAAATTTACAAATAATTTCCTTTAAAGGATTAACAATGAGGCTCGTCGTTCACTTAAACTTGAAGAACAAAAAATTGGCGAATGGTACTGTTTGGAGGCTTTGCATATATGTTTCTTAGACTATATAGAAGCAATATATACATTGATTTCAACCGGCTACCTGTTCCGTTCATTGTTCTACTTGTCGCAAGTTACAAATAATTTCCGTTAAAGTATTAACAATGGGGCTCGTAGTTCACTTAAAATTGAAGATCAAATAATTGGCGAATTGTACTGTTTGGACGCTTTGCATATATGTTTCTTAGACTATATAGAAGCAATATATATAAAGATTTCAACCGTCTACCTGTTCCATTCATTGTTCTACTTGTCGAAAGTTACAAATAATTTCCGATAAAGCATTAACAATGGGGCTCATTGTTCACTTAAACTTGAAGGACAAAAAATTGGCGAATGGTACTGTTTGGATGCTTTGCGTACATGTTTCTTAAACTATATGCAAGCAATATATACAATGATTTCAACTGTCTACCTGTTCCATTCATTGTTCTACTTGTCGAAAGTTACAATTAATTTCCGTTAAAGGATTAACAATGGGGCTCGTAGTTCACTTAAACTTGAAGAACAAAGAATTGGCGAATTGTACTGTTTGGATGCTTTGCATAGATGTTTCTTAGACTATTTAGAAGCAATATATAGAAAGATTTCACCCGTCTACCTGTACTATTCATTGTTCTACTTGTAGAAAGTTACAAATAATTTCCATTTCATGATTATCAATGGGGCTCGCTGTTCACTTAAACTTGAAGATCAAAAAATTGGCGATTGTTACTGTTTAGATGCTTTGCATATATGTTTCTTAGATTATATAGAAGCAATATATACAAATATTTCAACCGTTTTCCTGTTCCATTCATTGTTCTACTTGTCGAAAATTACAAATAATTTCCGATAAAGTATTAACCATTGGGGCTCATTGTTCATTTAAACTTGAAGAACAAAAAATTGGCGAATGGTACTATTTGGATGCTTTGAATATATGTTTCTTATATTATATAGAAGCAATATATACAAATATTTCAACCGTCTACGTGTTCCAATCATTGTTCTACTTGTAGAAAGTTACAATTAATATCCGTTAAAGGATTAACAATGGGGCTCGTAGTTCACTTAAACGTGAAGAACAAAAAATTGGCGAATTGTACTGTTTGGATGCTTTGCATATATGTTTCGTAGACTATATAGAAGCAATATATACAATGATTTCAACCGTCTACATGATCCATTCATTGTTCTACTTGTCGAAATTTACAAATAATTTCCTTTAAAGGATTAACAATGGGGCTCGTAGTTCACTTAAACTTGAAGAACAAAAAATTGGCGAATTGTACTGTTTGGATGCTTTGCATAGATGTGTTCTTAGACTATTTAGAACCAATATATAGAAAGATTTCACCCGTCTACCTGTACTATTCATTGTTCTACTTGTAGAAAGTTACAAATAATTTCTAATCCATGATTATCAATGGGGCTCGCTGTTCACTTAAACTTGAAGATCAAAAAATTGGCGATTGTTACTGTTTAGGTGCTTTGCATATATGTTTCTTAAACTATATGGAAGCAATATATACAATGATTTCAAACGTCTACCAGTTCCATTCATTGTTCTACTTGTCGGAAGTTACAAATAATTACCGATAAAGGACTAACCATTGGGGCTCATTGTTCACTTAAACTTGAAGAACAAAAAATTGGCGAATTTTACTGTTTGGATGCTTTGCATATATGTTTTTTAGATTATATAGAAGCAATATATACAAAGATTTCAACCGTCTACCTGTTCCACTCATTGTTCTACTTGTCGCAAGTTACAAATAATTTCCGATAACGGATTAACCATTGGGGCTCATTGTTCACTTAAACTTGAAGAACAAAAAATTGGCGAATTGTACTGTTTGGATGCTTTGCATATATGTTTCTTAGACTATATAGAAGCAATATATACAAAGATTTCAACCGTCTACCTGTTCCATTCATTGTTCTACTTGTCGCAAGTTACAAATAATTTCCGATAAAGGATTAACAATGGGGCTCATTGTTCACTTAAACTTGAAGAACAAAGAATTGGCGAATGGTACTGTTTGGATGCTTTGCATATATGTTTCTTAGACTATATAGAAGCAATATATACATTGATTTCAACCGTCTACCTGTTCCATTCATTGTTCTACTTGTCGCAAGTTACAAATAATTTCCGTTAAAGTATTAACAATGGGGCTCGTAGTTCACTTAAACTTGAAGATCAAATAATTGGCGAATTGTACTGTTTGGATGATTTGCATATATGTTTCTTAGACTATATAGAAGCAATATATATAAAGATTTCAACCGTCTACGTGTTCCAATCATTGTTCTACTTGTCGAAATTTACAAATAATTTCCTTTAAAGGATTAACAATGGGGATCGTAGTTTACTTAAACTTGAAGAACAAAAAAGTGGCGAATGGTACTGTTTGGATGCTTTGCATATATGTTTCTTAGACTATATAGAAGCAATATATACATTGATTTCAACCGTTTACCTGTTCCATTCATTGTTCTACTTGTCGGAAGTTACAAATAATTTCCGTTAAGGGATTAACAATGGAGCTCGTAGTTCACTTGAACTTGAAGAACATAAAATTGGCGAATTGTACTGTTTGGATGCTTTGAATCTATGTTTCTTAGATTATATAGAAGCAATATATACAAAGATTTCAACCGTCTACCTGTTCCATTCATTGTTCTACTTGTCGAAAATTACAAATAATTTCCGATAAAGGATTAACCATTGGGGCTCATTGTTCACTAAACTTGAAGAACAAAGATTGTCGAATTGTACTGTTTGGATGCTTTGCATATATGTTTCTTAGACTATATAGAAGCAATATATACAATGATTTCAACCGTCTACCTGTTCCATTCATTGTTCTACTTGTCGAAAGTTACAAATAATTTCCGTTAAGGGATTAACAATGGGGATCGTAGTTTACTTAAACTTGAAGAACAAAAAATTGGCGAATTGTACTGTTTGGATGCTTTGCATATATGTTTCTTAGACTATATAGAAGCAATATATACAATGATTTCAACCGTCTACCTGTTCCACTCATTGTTCTACTTGTCGAAATTTACAAATAATATCCGATAACGGATTAAGCATTGGGGCTCATTGTTCACTTAAACTTGAAGAACAAAAAATTGGCGAATTGTACTGTTTGGATGCTTTGCATATATGTTTCGTAGATTATATAGATCAATATATACAATGATTTCAACCGTCTACCTGATCCATTCATTGTTCTACTTGTCGAAATTTACAAATAATTTCCTTTAAAGGATTAACAATGGGGCTCGTAGTTCACTTAAACTTGAAGAACAAAAAATTGGCGAATGGTACTGTTTGGATGCTTTGCATATATGTTTCTTAGACTATATAGAAGCAATATATACAAAGTTTTCAACCGTCTACCTGTTCCATTCATTGTTCTACTTGTCGAAAGTTACAAATAATATCCGATAACGGATTAAGCATTGGGGCTCATTGCTCACTTAAACTTGAAGAACAAAAAATTGGCGAATTGTACTGTTTGGATGCTTTGCATATATGTTTCGTAGATTATACAGAAGCAATATATACACTGATTTCAACCGTCTACCTGATCCATTCATTGTTCTACTTGTCGAAAGTTACAAATAATTTCCGATAAAGGATTAACAATGGGGCTCATTGTTCACTTAAACTTGAAGAACAAAGAATTGGCGAATGGTACTGTTTGGATGCTTTGCATATATGTTTCTTAGACTATATAGAAGCAATATATACAAAGATTTCAACCGTCTACCTGTTCCATTCATTGTTCTACTTGTCGAAAATTACAAATAATTTCCGATAAAGGATTAACCATTGGGGCTCATTGTTCACTAAACTTGAAGAACAAAGATTGTCGAATTGTACTGTTTGGATGCTTTGCATATATGTTTCTTAGACTATATAGAAGCAATATATACAATGATTTCAACCGTCTACCTGTTCCATTCATTGTTCTACTTGTCGAAAGTTTCAAATAATTTCCGTTAAGGGATTAACAATGGGGATCGTAGTTTACTTAAACTTGAAGAACAAAAAATTGGCAAATTGTACTGTTTGGATGCTTTGCATATAGGTTTATTAGACTATATAGAAGCAACATATACAAAGATTTCAACCGTCTACCTGTTCTATTCATTGTTCTACTTGTAGAAAGTTACAAATAATTTCCCTTTCGTGATTATCAATGGGGCTCGTTGTTTACTTAAACTTGAAGAACAATATATTCGCGAATTGTACTGTTTGGATGCTTTGCATATATGTTTCTTAGACTATATAGAAGCAATATATACAATGATTTCAACCATCTACCTGGTCCATTCATTGTTCTACTTGTCGAAATTTACAAATAATTTCCTTTAAAGGATTAACGATGGGGCTCGTAGTTCACTTAAACTTGAAGAACAATAAATTGGCGAATTCTACTGTTTGGATGCTTTGCATATATGTTTCTTAGACTATATAGAAGCAATATATACAATGATTTCAACCGTCTACCTGTTCCATTCATTGTTCTACTTGTCGAAAATTACAAATAATTTCCGATAAAGGATTAACCATTGGGGCTCATTGTTCACTTAAACTTGAAGAACAAAAAATTGGCGAATGGTACTGTTTGGATGCTTTGCATATATGTTTCTTAGACTATATAGAAGCAATATATACATTGATTTCAACCGTCTACCTGTTCCACTCATTGTTCTACTTGTCGGAAGTTACAAATAATTTCCGTTAAGGGATTAACAATGGAGCTCGTAGTTCACTTGAACTTGAAGAACATAAAATTGGCGAATTGTACTGTTTGGATGCTTTGAATCTATGTTTCTTAGATTATATAGAAGCAATATATACAAAGATTTCAACCGTCTACCTGTTCCATTCATTGTTCTACTTGTCGAAAGTTAGAAATAATTTCCGTTAAAGTATTAACAATGGGGCTCGCAGTTCACTTAAACTTGAAGAACAAAAAATTGGCGAATTGTACTGTTTGGATGCTTTGCGTATATGTTTCTTAGACTATACAGGGTGGGGCAATAACTATTAGCACCTCAGATATCTTCGAAACTATAAGTTTCACAGAAATATTTGCTGAAATAAAATTGCAGAGTACGAAGGGGCCCATCCAGTGGCGATAATAGTTTTTTTTCAGGTGGAGGTACTTCGGACATTTGAAGGTCACCTCCATTTTTTTAAATGGATCGGTATATTTTTACTGCCGTATCATGATAGAGGATATTAAAGCGAGTTCAACGACCTATTACACAAGGTCATTGCCGTAACTGATTTCATTTGCTGTTTTCCCGAGATCGGTCGGGCTGCAAAGGTCCCATCGTAACGGCGACGGGCCGACGTGTCGCCAAGCTCAAGCGCCTCTTGTCGAAAATGTAAGTTACGTGGCGACGCGTTATCGCGTTTTCGATGCGACGTGCTCGTTGTACTCGCTGCCACATCCTGCAAACTTATTAAAGAGTCCTTCAAGCAGTGTTTAGTCTCAGTGAAATAAACGGTAAGTATTACGCCTTCTTCTACTGCTTACAATACGTATGTTTCATTTACTACCAAAACCTAAGTTTTATCGCCTTTCTCTACTTTCTATGACCGTGAATGACCTTGTATAATAGGTCGTTGAACTCGTTTTAATATCATCTATCATGATACGGAAGCAAAAATATACCGGTATATTTAAAAAAAGGGAGGTGACCTTCAAATGTCCGAAGTACCTCCACCTGAAAACAAACTATTATCGCCACCGGATCGGCCCCTTCGTACTCTGCAATTTTATTTCAGCAAATATTTCTGTGAAACTTATAGTTTCGAAGATATCTGAGGTGCTAATAGTTATTGCCCCACCCTGTATATTGCTTCTGTATAGTCTAAGAAACATATATGCAAAGCATCCAAACAGTACCATTCGCCAATTTTTGTCCTTCAAGTTTAAGTGAACAATGAGCCCCATTGTTAATCCTTTAAAGGAAATTATTTGTAAATTTCTACAAGTAGAACAATGATTGGAACACGTAAACGGTTGAAATATTATTATATATTGCTTCCATATAGTCTAAGAAACATATATGCAAAGCATCCAAATAGTACCAGTCGCCAATTTTTTCTTCTTCAAGTTTAAGTGAACAATGAGCCCCATTGTTAATCCTTTATCGGAAATTATTTGTAACTTTCGACAAGTAGAACAATGATTGGAACAGGTAGACGGCTCAAATATTATTATATATTGCTTCCATATAGTCTAAGAAACATATATGCAAAGCATCCAAACAGTACCATTCGCCAATTTTTTGTTCTTCAAGTTTAAGTGTACTACGAGCCCCATTGTTAATCGTTTAAGGGAAATTAATAGTAACTTTCTACAAGTAGAACAATGATTGGAACACGTAGACGGTTGAAATCTTTATATATATTGCTTCCATATAGTCTAAGAAACATGTACGCAAAGCATCCAAACAGTACCTTTCGCGAATTTTTTGTTCTTCAAGTTTAAGTGAACAATGAGCCCCAATGGTTAATCCTTTATCGGAAATTATTTGTAATTTTCGACAAGTAGAACAATGAATGGAACAGGTAGACGGTTGAAATCTTTGTATATATTGCTTCTATATAGTCTAAGAAACATATATGCAAAGCATCCAAACAGTACAATTCGCCAATTTTTTGTTCTTCAAGTTTAAGTGAACTACGAGCCCCATTGTTAATACTTTAACGGAAATTATTTGTTACTTTCGACAAGTAGAACAATGATTGGAACACGTAGACGGTTGAAATCATTGTACATATTGCTTCTATATAGTCTAAGAGACATATATGCAAAACATCCAAACAGTACCATTCGCCCATTTTTTGTTCTTTAAGATTAGGTGAACAACGAGCCCCATTGATAATCATGAAACGGAAATTATTTGTAACTTTCTACAAGTAGAACAATGAATAGAACAGGTAGACGGTTGAAATCTTTATATATATTGCTTCTATATAGTCTAAGAAACATATATGCAAAGCATCCAAACAGTACAATTCGCCAATTTTTTTTTCTTCAGGTTTAAGTGAACTACGAGCCCCATTGTTAATCCTTTATCGGAAATTATTTGTAACTTTCGACAAGTAGAACAATGAATGGAACAGGTAGACGGTTGAAATCTTTGTATATATTGCTTCTATATAGTCTAAGAAACATATATGCAAAACATCCAAACAGTACAATTCGCCAATTTATTGTACTTCAAGTTTAAGTGAACTACGAGCCCCATTGTTAATACTTTAACGGAAATTATTTGTTACTTTCGACAAGTAGAACAATGAATGGAACAGGTAGACGGTTGAAATCATTGTATATATTGCTTCTATATAGTCTAAGAAACATGTACGCAAAGCATCCAAACAGTACCATTCGCCAATTTTTTGTTCTTCAAGTTTAAGTGAACAATAAGCCCCAATGGTTAATCCTTTATCGGAAATTATTTGTAATTTTCGACAAGTAGAAAAATGAATGGAACAGGCAGACGGTTGAAATCTTTGTATATATTGCTTCTATATTGTCTAAGAAACATATATGCAAAGCATCCAAACAGTACAATTCGCGAATTTATTGTTCTTCAAGTTTAAGTGAACTACGAGCCCCATTGTTAATACTTTAACGGAAATTATTTGTTACTTTCGACAAGTAGAACAATGAATGGAACAGGTAGAAGGTTGAAATCATTGTATATATTGCTTCTATATAGTCTAAGAAACATGTACGCAAAGCATCCAAGCAGTACCATTCGCCAATTTTTTGTTCTTCAAGTTTAAGTGAACAATAAGCCCCAATGGTTAATCCTTTATCGGAAATTATTTGTAATTATCGACAAGTAGAACAATGAATGGAACAGGTAGACGGTTGAAATCTTTGTATATATTGCTTCTATATAGTCTAAGAAACATGTACGCAAAGCATCCAAGCAGTACCATTCGCCAATTTTTTGTTCTTCAAGTTTAAGTGAACAATAAGCCCCAATGGTTAATCCTTTATCGGAAATTATTTGTAATTCTCGACAAGTAGAACAATGAATGGAACAGGTAGACGGTTGAAATCTTTGTATATATTGCTTCTATATAGTCTAAGAAACATATATGCAAAGCATCCAAACAGTACAATTCGCCAATTTTTTGTTCTTCAAGTTTAAGTGAACTACGAGCCCCATTGTTAATACTTTAACGGAAATTTTTTGTAACTTTCGACAAGTAGAACAATGACTGGAACAGGTAGACGGTCGAAATCAATGTATATATTGCTTCTATATAGTCTAAGAAACATATAAGCAAAGCATCCAAACAGTACCATTCGCCAATTTTTTGTTCTTCAAGTTTAAGTGAACACTGAGCCGCAATGGTTAACCTTTTACCGGAAATTATATGTAATTTTCGACAAGTAGAACAATGAATGGAAAAGGTAGACGGTTGAAATCTTTGTATATATTGCTTCTATATAGTCTAAGAAACATATATGCAAAGCATCCAAACAGTACAATTCGCGAATTTTTTGTTCTTCATGTTTAAGTGAACAACTAGCCCCATTGTTAATCCTTTAAAGGAAATTATTTGTAAATTTAGACAAGTAGAACAATGAATGGGACAGGTAGACTGTTGAAATCATTTTATATATTGCTTCTATATAGTCTAAAAAACGTATATGCAAAGCATCCAAACAGTACAATTAGCCAATTTTTTGTTCTTCAAGTTTAAGTGAACTACGAGCCCCATTGTTAATACCTTAACGGAAATTATTTCTTACTTTCGACAAGTAGAACAATGAATGGAACAGGCAGACGGTTGAAATAATTGTATATATTGCTTCTATATAGTCTAAGAAACATGTACGCAAAGCATCCAAACAGTACCATTCGCCAATTTTTTGTTCTTCAAGTTTAAGTGAACAATGAGCCCCAATGGTTAATCCTTTATCGGAAATTATTTGTAATTTTCGACAAGTAGAACAATGAATGGAACAGGTAGACGGTTGAAATCTTTGTATATATTGCTTCTATATAGTCTAAGAAACATATATGCAAAGCATCCAAACAGTACAATTCGCGAATTTATTGTTCTTCAAGTTTAAGTGAACTACGAGCCCCATTGTTAATACTTTAACGGAAATTATTTGTTACTTTCGACAAGTAGAACAATGATTGGAACAGGTAGACGGTTGAAATCATTGTACATATTGCTTCTATATACTCTAAGAAACATATATGCAAAACATCCAAACAGTACCATTCGCCAATTTTTTGTTCTTCAAGTTTCAGTGAACAATGAGCCCCAATGGTTAATCCTTTATCGGAAATTATTTGTAATTTTCGACAAGTAGAACAATGAATGGAACAGGTTGACGGTTGAAATCTTTGTATATATTGCTTCTATATAGTCTAAGAAACATATATGCAAAGCATCCAAACAGTACAATTCGCGAATTTATTGTTCTTCAAGTTTAAGTGAACTACGAGCCCCATTGTTAATCCTTTAAAGGAAATTATTTGTAAATTTCGACAAGTAGAACAATGAATGGAACAGGTAGACGGTTGAAATCATTGTTTATATTGCTTCTATATAGTCTAACAAACATATGTGCAAAGCATCCAAACAGTACCATTCGCCAATTTATTGTTCTTCAAGTTTAAGTGAATTACGAGCCCCATTGTTAATCGTTTAAAGGAAAGTATTTGTAAATTTCGACAAGTAGACCAATGAATGGAACAGGTAGACGGTTGTAATCTCTGTATATATTGCTTCTATATAGTCTAAGAAACATATATGCAATGCATCCAAACAGTACAATTCGACAATTTTTTGTTCTTCAAGTTTAAGTGAATTACGAGCCCCATTGTTAATCGTTTAACGGAAAGTATTTGTAAATTTCGACAAGTAGACCAATGAATGGAACAGGTAGACGGTTGTAATCTCTGTATATATTGCTTCTATATAGTCTAAGAAACATATATGCAATGCATCCAAACAGTACAATTCGACAATTTTTTGTTCTTCAAGTTTAAGTGAACTACGAGCCCCATTGTTAATCCTTTAAAGGAAATTATTTGTAAATTTCGACAAGTAGAACAATGAATGGAACAGGTAGACGGTTGAAATCATTGTATATATTGCTTCTATATAGTCTAACAAACATATATGCAAAGCATCCAAACAGAACAATTCGCCAATTTTTTGTTCTTCAAGTTTAAGTGAACTACGGGCCCCATTGTTAATCCTTTAAAGGAAATTATTTGTAAATTTCGACAAGTAGAACAATGAATGGAACAGGTAGACGGTTGAAATCTTTGTATATATTGCTTCTATATAGTCTAAGAAACATGTACGCAAAGCTTCCAAACAGTACAATTCGCCAATTTATTGTTCTTCAAGTTTAAGTGAACAATGAGCCCCATTGTTAATCCTTTAAAGGAAATTATTTGTAAATTTCGACAAGTAGAACAATGATTGGAACACGTAGACGGTTGAAATCATTGTACATATTGCTTCTATATACTCTAAGAAACATATATGCAAAGCATCCAAACAGTACCATTCGCCAATTTTTTGTTCTTCAAGTTTAAGTGAACAATGAGCCCCAATGGTTAATCCTTTATCGGAAATTATTTGTAATTTTCGACAAGTAGAACAATGAATGGAACAGGTAGACGGTTGAAATCTTTGTATATATTGCTTCTATATAGTCTAAGAAACATATATGCAAAGCACCCAAACAGTACAATTCGGCAATTTTTTGTTCTTCAGGTTTAAGTGAACTACGAGCCCCATTGTTAATCCTTTAAAGGAAAGTATTTGTAACTTTCGACAAGTAGAACAATGAATGGAAAAGGTAGACTGTTGAAATCATTGTATATATTGATTCTATATAGTCCGAGAAACATATATGCAAAGCGTCCAAACAGTACAATTCGCCAATTTTGTGCTCTTCAAGTTTAAGTTAACTACGAGCCCCATTGTTAATACTTTAACGGAAATTATTTGTTACTTTCGACAAGTAGAACAATGAATGGAACAGGTAGACTGTTGAAATCATTGTATATATTGCTTCTATATAGTCTAAGAAACATATATGCAAAGCATCCAAACAGTACAATTCGCGAATTTTTTGTTCTTCATGTTTAAGTGAACAACTAGCCCCATTGTTAATCCTTTAAAGGAAATTATTTGTAAATTTAGACAAGTAGAACAATGAATGGGACAGGTAGACTGTTGAAATCATTTTATATATTGCTTCTATATAGTCTAAAAAACATATATGCAAAGCATCCAAACAGTACAATTCGCCAATTTTTTGTTCTTCAAGTTTAAGTGAACTACGAGCCCCATTGTTAATACTTTAACGGAAATTATTTGTTACTTTCGACAAGTAGAACAATGAATGGAACAGGTAGACGGTTGAAATCATTGTATATATTGCTTCTATATAGTCTAAGAAACATGTACGCAAAGCATCCAAACAGTACCATTCGCCAATTTTTTGTTCTTCAAGTTTAAGTGAACAATGAGCCCCAATGGTTAATCCTTTATCGGAAATTATTTGTAATTTTCGACAAGTAGAACAATGAATGGAACAGGTAGACGGTTGAAATCTTTGTATATATTGCTTCTATATAGTCTAAGAAACATATATGCAAAGCATCCAAAGAGTACAATTCGCGAATTTATTGTTCTTCAAGTTTAAGTGAACTACGAGCCCCATTGTTAATACTTTAACGGAAATTATTTGTAAATTTCGACAAGTAGAACAATGAATGGAACAGGTAGACTGTTGAAATCATTGTATATATTGATTCTATATAGTCCAAGAAACATATATGCAAAGCGTCCAAACAGTACAATTCGCCAATTTTTTGCTCTTCAAGTTTAAGTTAACTACGAGCCCCATTGTTATTCCTTTAAAGGAAATTAATTGTAAATTTCGGCAAGTAGAACAATGAATGGAACAGGTAGCCGGTTGAAATCAATGTATATATTGCTTCTATATAGTCTAAGAAACATATATGCAAAGCATCCAAACAGTACCATTCGCCAATTTTTTGTTCTTCAAGTTTAAGTGAACTACGAGCCCCATTGTTAATCCTTTAAAGGAAATTATTTGTAAATTTAGGACAAGCAGAACAATGAATGGAACAGGTAGACGGTTGAAATCTTTGTATATGCTGCTTCTATATAGTCTAAGAAACCTATATGCAAAGCATCTAAACAGTAACATTCGCCAATTTTTGTATCTTCGAGTATTAGTGAACAACGAGCCCCATTGATAATCATGAAATGGAAATTATTTGTAACTTTCTACAAGTAGAACAATGAATAGTACAGGTAGACGAGTGAAATCTTTCTATATATTGCTTCTATATAGTCTAAGATACATATATGCAAAGCATCCAAGCTGTACAATTCGCCAATTTATTGTTCTTCAAGTTTAAGTGAACAACGAGCCCCATTGTTAATCCTTTAAAGGAAATTATTTGTAAATTTCGACAAGTTGAAAAATGAATGGAACAGGTAGACGGTTGAGATCTTTGTATATATTGCTTCTATATAGTCTAAGAAACATATATGCAAAGGATCCAAACTGTACAATTCGCCAATTTTTTGTTCTTCAAGTTTAAGTGAACAACGAGCCCCATTGACAATCTTGAAACGGAAATTATTTGTAAGTTTCTACAAGTAGAACAATGAATAGAACAGGTAGACGGTTGAATTCTTTGTATATGTTGCTTCTATATAGTCTTGGAAATCTATATGCAAAGCATCCAAACACTAACATTTGCCAATTTTATGTTCTTCAAGTTTAAGTGAACTACGAGCCCCATTGTTAATCCTTTAACGGAAATTATTTGTAAATTTCGACAAGTAGAACAATGAATGGAACTGGTAGACGGTTGAAATCATTGTATATATTGCTTCTATATAGTCTAAGAAACATATATGCAAAGGATCCAAACTGTACCATTCGCCAATTTTTTGTTCTTCAAGTTTAAGTGAACATTGAGCCCCATTGACAATCTTGAAACGGAAATTATTTGTAATTTTCGACAAGTAGAACAATGCATGGAACTGGTATACGGTTGAAATCATTGTATATATTGCTTCTATATAGTCTAAGAAACATATATGCAAAGCCTCCAAACAGTACAATTCGCCAATTTTTTGTTCTTCAAGTTTAAGTGAACTACGAGCCCCATTGCTAATCCTTTAACGGAAATTATTTGTAACTTTCGACAAGTAGAACAATGAATGGAACAGGTAGACGGTTGAAATCATTGTATATTTTGCTTCTATATAGTCTAAGAAACATATATGCAAAGGATCCAAACTGTACCATTCGCCAATTTTTTGATCTTCAAGTTTAAGTGAACAACGAGCTCCATTGATAATCATGAAATGGAAATTATTTGTAACCTTCTACAAGTAGAACAATGAATAGTACAGGTAGACGGGTGAAATCTTTCTATATATTGCTTCTATATAGTCTAAGAAACATATATGCAAAGAATCCAAACAATACAATTCGCCAATTTTTTGTTCTTCAAGTTTAAGTGAACTACGAGCCCCATTGTTAATCCTTTAAAGGAAATTATTTGTAAATTTCGACAAGTAGAACAATGAATGGAACAGGTAGACGGTGGAAATCAATGTATATGTTGCTACTATATAGTCTAAGAAACATATATGCAAAGCATCGAAACAGTACAATTCGCCAATTTTTTGTTCTTCAAGTTTAAGTGAACAATGAGCCCCAATCGTTAATCCTTTATCGGAAATTATTTGTATCTTTCGTCAAGTAGAACAATGAATGGAACAGGTAGACGGTTGAGATCTTTGTATATATTGCTTCTATATAGTCTAAGAAACATATATGCAAAGCATCCAAACAGTTCAATTCGCCAATATTTTGTTCTTCAAGTTTAAGTGAACTACGAGCCCCATTGTTAATCCTTTAAAGGAAATTATTTGTAAATTTCGGCAAGTAGAACAATGAATGGAACACGTAGACGGTTGAAATCATTGTATATATTGCTTCAGTATAGCCTAAGAAGCATATATGCAAAGCATCCAAACAGTACAAGTCGCCAATTCATTGTTCTTCAAGTTTATGTGAACTACGATCCCCATTGTTAATCCTTTAACGGAAATTATTTGTAACTTTCTACAGGTAGAACAATGTATAGAACAGTTAGACCGTTGAAATCATTATATATATTGCATCTATATAGTCTAAGAAACATATATGCAAAGCATCCAAACATTACGATTCGCCAATTCCTTGTTCTTCAAGTTTAAGTGAACAATGAGCCCCATTGTTAATCCTTTATCGGAAATTATTTATAACTTTCGACAAGTAGAACAATGAATGGAACAGGTAGACGGTTGAAATCTTTGTATATATTGCTTCCCTATAGTCTAAGAAACATGTACGCAAAGCATCCAAACAGTACCATTCGCCAATTTTTTGTTCTTCAAGTTTAAGTGAACAACGAGCCCCATTGATAATCATGAAAGGGAAATTATTTGTAACTTTCTACAAGTAGAACAATGAATAGAACAGTTAGACTGTTGAAATCTTTGTATATATTGCTTCTATATATTCTAAGAAACATATATGCAAAGCATCCAAACAGTACAATTCGCCGATTTTTTGTTCTTCAAGTTTATGTGAACTACGATCCCCATTGTTAATCCTTTAACGGAAATTATTTGTAACTTTCTACAAGTAGAACAATGTATAGAACAGTTAGACCGTTGAAATCATTGTATATATTGCATCTATATAGTCTAAGAAACATATATGCAAAGCATCCAAACAGTACGATTCGCCAATTCCTTGTTCTTCAAGTTTAAGTGAACAATGAGCCCCATTGTTAATCCTTTATCGGAAATTATTTGTAACTTTCGACAAGTAGAACAATGAATGGAACAGGTAGACGGTTGAAATCTTTGTATATATTGCTTCTATATAGTCTAAGAAACATATATGCAAAGCATCCAAACAGTACCATTCGCCAATTATTTGATCTTCAAGTTTAAGTGAACAACGAGCCCCATTGTTAATCCTTTAAAGGAAATTATTTGTAAATTTCGACAAGTAGAACAATGAATGGAACTGGTAGACGGTTGAAATCTTTGTATATATTGCTTCTATATAGTCTAAGAAACATATATGCAAAGCATCCAAACAGTACCATTCGCCAATTTTTTGTTCTTCAAGTTTAAGTGAACAACGAGCCCCATTGATAATCATGAAACGGAAATTATTTGTAAATTTCTACAAGTAGAACAATGAATGGAACAGGTAGACGGTTGAAATCATTGTATATATTGCTTCTATATAGTCTAAGAAACATATATGCAAAGCATCCAAACAGTACAATTCGCCAATTTTTTGTTCTTCAAGTTTAAGTGAACAATGAGCCCCATTGTTAATCCTTTAAAGGAAATTATTTGTAACTTTCGACAAGTAGAACAATGATTGGAACAGGTAGACGGTTGAAATCTTTGTATATATTGCTTCTATATAGTCTAAGAAACATATATGCAAAGCATCCAAACAGTACCATTCGCCACTTTTTTGTTCTTCAAGTTTAAGTGAACAACGAGCCCCATTGTTAATCCTTTAACGTAAATTAATTGTAACTTTCGACAAGTAGATCAATGAATGGAACAGGTAGACGGTTGAAATCTTTGTATATATTGCTTCTATATAGTCTAAGAAACATATATGCAAAGCATCCAAACAGTACAATTCGCCAATTTATTGTTCTTCAAGTTTAAGTGAACAACGAGCCCCATTGACAATCTTGAAACGGAAATTATTTGTAATTTTCGACAAGTAGAACAATGAATGGAACAGGTAGACGGGTGAAATCATTCTATATATTGCTTCTAAATAGTCTAAGAAACATATATGCAAAGCATCCAAACAGTACAATTCGCCAATTTTTTGTTCTTCAAGTTTAAGTGAACCATGAGCCCCAATGGTTAATCCTTTATCGGAAATTATTTGTAACTTTCGACAAGTAGAACAATGAATGGAACAGGTAGACGGTTGAAATCTTTGTATATATTGCTTCCATATAGTCTAAGAAACATGTACGCAAAGCATCCAAACAGTACCATTCGCCAATTTTTTGTTCTTCAAGTTTAAGTGAACAATGAGCCCCAATGGTTAATCTTTTATCGGATATTATTTGTAATTTTCGACAAGTAGAACAATGAATGGAACAGGTAGACGGTTGAAATCTTTGTATATATTGCTTCTATATAATCTAAGAAACAAATATGCAAAGCATCCAAACAGTACCATTCGCCAATTTTTTGATCTTCAAGTTTAAGTGAACAGCGAGCCCCATTGATAATCATGAAATGGAAATTATTTGTAACTTTCTACAAGTAGAACAATGAATAGTACAGGTAGACGGGTGTAATCTTTCTATATATTGCTTCTAAATAGTCTAAGAAACATATATGCAAAGCATCCAAACAGTACAATTCGCCAATTTTTTGTTCTTCAAGTTTAAGTGAACTACGAGCCACATTGTTAATTCTTTAAAGGAAATTATTTGTAATTTTCGACAAATCGAACAATGAATGGAACAGGTAGACGGTTGAAATATTTGTATATATTGCTTCTAAATAATATAAGAAACATATATTCAAAGCATCCAAACAGTACCATTCGCCAATTTTTTGTTCTTCAAGTTTAAGTGAACTACGAGCCCCATTATTAATCCTTTAACGGAAATTATTTGTAACTTGCGACAAGTAGAACAATGAGTGGATCAGGCAGACGGTTGAGATCATTGTATATATTGCTTCCATATAGCCTAAGAAACATATATGCAAAGCAACCAAACAGTACCATTCGCCAATTTTTTGATCTTCAGGTTTTAGTAAACTACGATCCCCATTGTTAATCCCTTAACGGAAATTAATTGTAACTTTCTACAAGTAGAACAATGATTGGAACACGTAGACGGTTGAAATCTTTGTATATATTGCTTCCATATAGTCTAAGAAACATATATGCAAAGCAACCAAACAGTACCATTCGCCAATTTTTTGATCTTCAGGTTTAAGTGAACAGCGAGCCCCATTGATAATCATGAAATGGAAATTATTTGTAACTTTCTACAAGTAGAACAATGAATAGTACAGGTAGACGGGTGAAATCTTTCTATATATTGCTTCTAATTAGTCTAAGAAACATCTATGCAAAGCATCCAAACAGTACAATTCGCCAATTTTTTGTTCTTCAAGTTTAAGTGAACTACGAGCCCCATTGTTAATCCTTTATAGGAAATTATTTGTAAATTTCGACAAGTAGAACAATGAATGGAACTGGTAGACGGTTGAAATCTTTGTATATATTGCTTCTATATAGTCTAAGAAACATATATGCAAAGCATCCAAACAGTACCATTCGCCAATTTTTTGTTCTTCAAGTTTAAGTGAACAACGAGCCCCATTGATAATCATGAAACGGAAATTATTTGTAAATTTCTACAAGTAGAACAATGAATGGAACAGGTAGACTGTTGAAATCATTGTATATATTGCTTCTATATAGTCTAAGAAACATATATGCAAAGCGTCCAAACAGTACAATTCGCCAATTATTTGATCTTCAAGTTTAAGTAAAATACGATCCCCATTGTTAATCCTTTAAAGGAAATTATTTGTAAATTTCGACAAGTAGAACAATGAATGGAACAGGTAGACTGTTGAAATCATTGTATATATTGCTTCTATATAGTCTAAGAAACATATATGCAAAGCGTCCAAACAGTACAATTCGCCAATTATTTGATCTTCAAGTTTAAGTGAACTACGAGCCCCATTGTTAATACTTTAACGGAAATTATTTGTAAATTTCGACAAGTAGAACAATGATTGGAACACGTAGACGGTTGAAATCTTTGTATATATTGATTCCATATAGTCTAAGAAACATGTACGCAAAGCATCCAAACAGTACCATTCGCCAATTTTTTGTTCTTCAAGTTTAAGTGAACAATGGGCCCCAATGGTTAATCCTTTATCGGAAATTATTTGTAACTTTCGGCAAGTAGAACAATGAATGGAACAGGTAGACGGTTGAAATCTTTGTATATATTGCTTCTATATAATCTAAGAAACAAATATGCAAAGCATCCAAACAGTACCATTCGCCAATTTTTTGATCTTCAAGTTTAAGTGAACAGCGAGCCCCATTGATAATCATGAAATGGAAATTATTTGTAACTTTCTACAAGTAGAACAATGAATGGAACAGGTAGACGGTTGAAATCTTTGTATATATTGCTTCCATATAGTCTAAGAAACATGTACGCAAAGCATCCAAACAGTACCATTCGCCAATTTTTTGTTCTTCAAGTTTAAGTGAACAATGAGCCCCAATGGTTAATCTTTTATCGGATATTATTTGTAATTTTCGACAAGTAGAACAATGAATGGAACAGGTACACGGTTGAAATCTTTGTATATATTGCTTCTATATAATCTAAGAAACAAATATGCAAAGCATCCAAACAGTACCATTCGCCAATTTTTTGATCTTCAAGTTTAAGTGAACAGCGAGCCCCATTGATAATCATGAAATGGAAATTATTTGTAACTTTCTACAAGTAGAACAATGAATAGTACAGGTAGACGGGTGTAATCTTTCTATATATTGCTTCTAAATAGTCTAAGAAACATATATGCAAAGCATCCAAACAGTACAATTCGCCAATTTTTTGTTCTTCAAGTTTAAGTGAACTACGAGCCACATTGTTAATTCTTTAAAGGAAATTATTTGTAATTTTCGACAAATCGAACAATGAATGGAACAGGTAGACGGTTGAAATATTTGTATATATTGCTTCTATATAATATAAGAAACATATATTCAAAGCATCCAAACAGTACCATTCGCCAATTTTTTGTTCTTCAAGTTTAAGTGAACTACGAGCCCCATTATTAATCCTTTAACGGAAATTATTTGTAACTTGCGACAAGTAGAACAATGAGTGGATCAGGCAGACGGTTGAGATCATTGTATATATTGCTTCCATATAGCCTAAGAAACATATATGCAAAGCAACCAAACAGTACCATTCGCCAATTTTTTGATCTTCAGGTTTTAGTAAACTACGATCCCCATTGTTAATCCCTTAACGGAAATTAATTGTAACTTTCTACAAGTAGAACAATGATTGGAACACGTAGACGGTTGAAATCTTTGTATATATTGCTTCCATATAGTCTAAGAAACATATATGCAAAGCAACCAAACAGTACCATTCGCCAATTTTTTGATCTTCAGGTTTAAGTGAACAGCGAGCCCCATTGATAATCATGAAATGGAAATTATTTGTAACTTTCTACAAGTAGAACAATGAATAGTACAGGTAGACGGGTGAAATCTTTCTATATATTGCTTCTAATTAGTCTAAGAAACATCTATGCAAAGCATCCAAACAGTACAATTCGCCAATTTTTTGTTCTTCAAGTTTAAGTGAACTACGAGCCCCATTGTTAATCCTTTAAAGGAAATTATTTGTAAATTTCGACAAGTAGAACAATGATTGGAACACGTAGACGGTTGAAATCTTGTATATATTGCTTCCATATAGTCTAAGAAACATGTACGCAAAGCATCCAAACAGTACCATTCGCCAATTTTTTGTCCTTCAAGTTTAAGTGAACAATGAGCCCCAATGGTTAATCCTTTATCGGAAATTATTTGTAATTTTCGACAAGTAGAACAATGAATGGAACAGGTAGACGGTTGAAATCTTTGTATATATTGCTTCTATATAATCTAAGAAACATATATGCAAAGCATCCAAACAGTACCATTCGCCAATTTTTTGTTCTTCAAGTTTAAGTGAACAACGAGCCCCATTGATAATCATGAAACAGAAATTATTTGTAACTTTCTACAAGTAGAACAATGAATAGAACAGGTAGACGGTTGAAATCTTTTTATACGTTGCTTCTATATAGTCTAAGAAACCTATATGCAAAGCATCTAAACAGTAACAATCGCCAATTTTTTGATCTTCAAGTTTAAGTGAACAGCGAGCCCCATTGATAATCATGAAATGGAAATTATTTGTAACTTTCTACAAGTAGAACAATGAATAGTACAGGTAGACGGGTGTAATCTTTCTATATATTGCTTCTAAATAGTCTAAGAAACATATATGCAAAGCATCCAAACAGTACAATTCGCCAATTTTTTGTTCTTCAAGTTTAAGTGAACAATGAGCCCCAATGGTTAATCCTTTATCGGTAATTATTTGTAACTTTCGACCAGTAGAACAATGAATGGAACAGGTAGACGGTTGAAATCTTTGTATATATTGCTTCTATATAGTATAAGAAACATATATGCAAAGCATCCAAACAGCACCATTCGCCAATTTTTTGTTCTTCAAGTTTAAGTGAACAATGAGCCCCATTGTTAATCCCTTATCGGAAATTATTTGTAACTTTCGACAAGTAGAACAATGAATGGAACTGGTAGACGGTTGAAATTTTTGTATATATTGCTTCTATATAGTCTAAGAAACATATATGCAAAGCATCCAAACAGTACCATTCGTCAATTTTTTGTTCTTCAAGATTAAGTAAACTACGAGCCCCATTGTTAATCCTTTAAAGGAAATTATTTGTAAATTTCGACAAGTAGAACAATGAATGGAACAGGTAGACTGTTGAAATCATTGTATATATTGCTTCTACATAGTCTAAGAAACATATATGCAAAGCATCCAAACAGTACAATTCGCCAATTTTTTGTTCTTCAAGTTTAAGTGAACTACGAGCCCCATTGATAATCATGAAATGGAAATTATTTGTAACTTTCTACAAGTAGAACAATGAATAGAACAGGTAGACGGTTGAAATCTTTGTATATATTGCTTCTATATAGTATAAGAAACATATATGCAAAGCATCCAAACAGTACAATTCGCCAATTTCTTTTTCTTCAAGTTTAAGTGAACTACGAGCCCCATTGATAATCATGAAATGGAAATTATTTGTAACTTTCTACAAGTAGAACAATGAATAGTACAGGTAGACGGGTGAAATCTTTCTATATATTGCATCTAAATAGTCTAAGAAACATATATGCAAAGCATCCAAACAGTACCATTCGCCAATTTTTTGTTCTTCAAGTTTAAGTAAACTACGATCCCCATTGTAAATCCCTTAACGGAAATTATTTGTAACTTTCGACAAGTAGAACAATGAATGGAACAGGTAGACGGTTGAAATCATTGTATATATTGCTTCTATATAATCTAAGAAACATATATGCAAAGCATCCAAACAGTACAATTCGCCAATTATTTCATCTTCATGTTTAAGTGAACTACGAGCCCCATTGTTAATCCTTTAAAGGAAATTATTTGTAAATTTCGACAAGTAGAACAATGAATGGATCATGTAGACGGTTGAAATCATTGTATATATTGCTTCTATATAGTCTGCGAAACAAATATGCAAAGCATCCAAACAGTACAATTCGCCAATTATTTCATCTTCATGTTTAAGTGAACTACGAGCCCCATTGTTAATCCTTTAAAGGAAATTATTTGTAAATTTCGACAAGTAGAAAAATGATTGGAACACGTAGGCGGTTGAAATCTTTGTATATATTGCTTCCATATAGTCTAAGAAACATGTACGCAAAGCATCCAAACAGTACCGTTCGCCAATTTTTTGTTCTTCAAGTTTAAGTGAACTACGAGCCCCATTGTTAATCCTTTAAAGGAAATTATTTGTAAATTTCGACAAGTAGAACAATGATTGGAACACGTAGACGGTTGAAATCTTTGTATATATTGCTTCCATATAGTCTAAGAAACATGTACGCAAAGCATCCAAACAGTACCATTCGCCAATTTTTTGTTCTTCAGGTTTAAGTGAACAATGAGCCCCATTGTTAATCCCTTATCGGAAATTATTTGTAACTTTCGACAAGTAGAACAATGAATGGAACTGGTAGACGGTTGAAATTTTTGTATATATTGCTTCTATATAGTCTAAGAAACATATATGCAAAGCATCCAAACAGTACCATTCGTCAATTTTTTGTTCTTCAAGATTAAGTAAACTACGAGCCCCATTGTTAATCCTTTAAAGGAAATTATTTGTAAATTTCGACAAGTAGAACAATGAATGGAACAGGTAGACTGTTGAAATCATTGTATATATTGCTTCTACATAGTCTAAGAAACATATATGCAAAGCATCCAAACAGTACAATTCGCCAATTTTTTGTTCTTCAAGTTTAAGTGAACTACGAGCCCCATTGATAATCATGAAATGGAAATTATTTGTAACTTTCTACAAGTAGAACAATGAATAGAACAGGTAGACGGTTGAAATCTTTGTATATATTGCTTCTATATAGTATAAGAAACATATATGCAAAGCATCCAAACAGTACAATTCGCCAATTTCTTTTTCTTCAAGTTTAAGTGAACTACGAGCCCCATTGATAATCATGAAATGGAAATTATTTGTAACTTTCTACAAGTAGAACAATGAATAGTACAGGTAGACGGGTGAAATCTTTCTATATATTGCATCTAAATAGTCTAAGAAACATATATGCAAAGCATCCAAACAGTACCATTCGCCAATTTTTTGTTCTTCAAGTTTAAGTAAACTACGATCCCCATTGTAAATCCCTTAACGGAAATTATTTGTAACTTTCGACAAGTAGAACAATGAATGGAACAGGTAGACGGTTGAAATCATTGTATATATTGCTTCTATATAATCTAAGAAACATATATGCAAAGCATCCAAACAGTACAATTCGCCAATTATTTCATCTTCATGTTTAAGTGAACTACGAGCCCCATTGTTAATCCTTTAAAGGAAATTATTTGTAAATTTCGACAAGTAGAACAATGAATGGATCATGTAGACGGTTGAAATCATTGTATATATTGCTTCTATATAGTCTGCGAAACAAATATGCAAAGCATCCAAACAGTACAATTCGCCAATTATTTCATCTTCATGTTTAAGTGAACTACGAGCCCCATTGTTAATCCTTTAAAGGAAATTATTTGTAAATTTCGACAAGTAGAAAAATGATTGGAACACGTAGGCGGTTGAAATCTTTGTATATATTGCTTCCATATAGTCTAAGAAACATGTACGCAAAGCATCCAAACAGTACCGTTCGCCAATTTTTTGTTCTTCAAGTTTAAGTGAACTACGAGCCCCATTGTTAATCCTTTAAAGGAAATTATTTGTAAATTTCGACAAGTAGAACAATGATTGGAACACGTAGACGGTTGAAATCTTTGTATATATTGCTTCCATATAGTCTAAGAAACATGTACGCAAAGCATCCAAACAGTACCATTCGCCAATTTTTTGTTCTTCAGGTTTAAGTGAACAATGAGCCCCAATGGTTAATCCTTTATCGGAAATTATTTGTAATTTTCGACAAGTAGAACAATGAATTGAACAGGTAGACGGTTGAAATCTTTGTATATATTTCTTCTATATAATCTAAGAAACATATATGCAAAGCATCCAAACAGTACCATTCACCAATTTTTTGTTCTTCAAGTTTAAGTGAACAACGAGCCCCATTGATAAGCATGAAACGGAAATTATTTGTAACTTTCTACAAGTAGAACAAATGAATAGAACAGGTAGACGGTTGAAATCTTTCTATATGTTGCTTCTATATAGTCTAAGAAACCTATATGCAAAGCATCTAAACAGTAACAATCGCCAATTTTTTGATCTTCAAGTTTAAGTGAACAGCGAGCCCCATTGATAATCATGAAATGGAAATTATTTGTAACTTTCTACAAGTGGAACAATGAATAGTACAGGTAGACGGGTGTAATCTTTCTATATATTGCTTCTAAATAGTCTAAGAAACATATATGCAAAGCATCCAAACAGTACAATTCGCCAATTTTTTGTTCTTCAAGTTTAAGTGAACTACGAGCCCCATTGTTAATACTTTATCGGAAATTATTTGTAATTTTCGACAAGTAGAACAATGAATGGAACAGGTGGACGGTTGAAATCTTTGTATATGTTGCTTCTATATAGTCTACGAAACCTATATGCAAAGCATCTAAACAGTAACAATCGCCAATTTTGTGATCTTCAAGTTTAAGTGAACAATGAGCCCCAATGGTTAATCCTTTATCGGAAATTATTTGTAACTTTCGACAAGTAGAACAATGATTGGAACAGGTAGACGGTTGAAATCTTTGTATATATTGCTTCTATATAGTATAAGAAACATATATGCAAAGCATCCAAACAGTACCATTCGCCAATTTTTCGTTCTTCAAGTTTAAGTGAACTACGAGCCCCATTTTTAATACTTTAACGGAAATTATTTGTAACTTGCGACAAGTAGAACAATGAATGGAACAGGTAGCCGGTTGAAATCAATGTATATATTACTTCTATTTAGTCTAAGAAACATATATGCAAAGCATCCAAACAGTACCATTCGCAATTTTTTTGTTCTTCAAGTTTAAGTGAACTACGAGCCCCATTCTTAATACTTTAACGGATATTATTTGTAATTTGCGACAAGTAGAACAATGAATGGAACTGGTAGACTGTTGAAATCATTGTATATATTGCTTCTATATAGTCAAAGAAACATATATGCAAAGCATCCAAACAGTACAATTCGCCAATTTTTTGTTCTTTAAGTTTAAGTGAACTACGAGCCCCATTGTTAATACTTTAAAGGAAATTATTTGTAAATTTCGACAAGTAGAACAATGAATGGATCATGTAGCCGGTTGAAATCAATGTATATATTGCTTCTATTTAGTCTAAGAAACATATATGCAAAGCATCCAAACAGTACCATTCGCCAATTTTTTGTTCTTCAAGTTTAAGTGAACAATGAGCCCCAATGGTTAATCCTTTATCGGTAATTATTTGTAACTTTCGACAAGTAGAACAATGAATGGAACAGGTAGACGGTTGAAATCCTTGTATATATTGCGTCTATATAATCTAAGAAACATATATGCAAAGCATCCAAACAGTACCATTCGCCAATTTTTTGGTCTTCAAGTTTAAGTGAACAGCGAGCCCCATTGATAATCATGAAATGGAAATTATTTGTAACTTTCTACAAGTAGAACAATTAATAGTACAGGTAGACGGGTGTAATCTTTCTATATATTGCTTCTAAATAGTCTAAGAAACATATATGCAAAGCATCCAAACAGTACAATTCGCCAATTTTTTGTTCTTCAAGTTTAAGTGAACTACGAGCCCCATTGTTAATACTTTAAAGGAAATTATTTGTAAATTTCGACAAGTAGAACAATGAATGGATCATGTAGACGGTTGAAATCATTGTATATATTGGTTCTATATAGCCTACGAAACATATATGCAAAGCATCCAAACAGTACAATTCGCCAATTTTTTGTTCTTCAAGTTTAAGTGAACTACGAGCCCCATTGTTAATCTTTAACGGAAATTAATTGTAACTTTCTACACGTAGAACAATGATTGGAACACACAGACGGTTGAAATCTTTGTATATATTGCTTCCATATAGTCTAAGAAACATATATGCAAAGCATCCAAACAGTACCATTCGCCAATTTCTTGTTCTTCAAGTTTAGGTGAACTACGAGCCCCATTGTTAATACTTTAACGGAAATTATTTGTAAATTGCGACAAGTAGAACAATGAATGGAACAGGTAGCCGGTTGAAATCAATGTATATATTTCTTCTATTTAGTCTAAGATACATATATGCAAAGCATCCAAACAGTACATTTCGCCAATTTATTGTTCTTCAAGTTTAAGTGAACAACGAGCCCCATTGTTAATCCTTTAAAGGAAATTATTTGTAATTTTCGACAAGTAGAACAATGAATGGAACAGGTAGACGGTTGAAATCATTGTATATATTGCTTCTATATAGTCTAAGAAACATATATGCAAAGCATCCAAATAGTACAATTCGACAATTTTTGTTCTTCAAGTTTAGTGTACAATGAGCCCCAATGGTTAATCCTTTATCGGAAATTATTTGTAATTTTCGACAAGTAGAACAATGAATGGAACAGGTAGACGGTTGAAATCTTTGTATATACTGCTTCTATATAATCTAAGAAACATATATGCAAAGCATCCAAACAGTACAATTCGACAATTATTTCATCTTCAAGTTTAAGTGAACTACGAGCCCCATTGTTAATACTTTAACGGAAATTATTTGTAACTTGCGACAAGTAGAACAATGAGTGGATCAGGTAGACGGTTGAAAGCAATGTATATATTGCTTCTATATAGTCTAAGAAACATATATGCAAAGCATCCATACAGTACCATTCGCCAATTTTTTGTTCTTCAAGTTTAAGTGAACAATGAGCCCCATTGTTAATCCTTTAAAGGAAATTATTTGTAACTTTCGACAAGTAGAACAATGAATGTAACTGGTAGACGGTTAAAATCTTCGTATATATTGCTTCTATATAGTCTAAGAAACATATATGCAAATCATCCAAACAGTACAATTCGCCAATTTATTGATCTTCAAGTTTAAGTGAACAATGAGCCCCATGGTTAATCCTTTATCGGAAATTATTTGTAACTTTCGACAAGTAGAACAATGAATGGAACAGGTAGACGGTTGAAATCTTTGTATATATTGCTTCTATATAATCTAAGAAACATATATGCAAAGCATCCAAACAGTACAATTCGCCAATTATTTCATCTTCAAGTTTAAGTGAACTACGAGCCCCAATGGTTAATCCTTTATCGGAAATTATTTGTAATTTTCGACAAGTAGAACAATGAATGGAACAGGTAGACGGTTGAAATCAATGTATATATTGCTTCTATATAGTCTAAGAAACATATATGCAAATCATCCAAACAGTACAATTCGCCAATTTTTTGTTCTTCAAGTTTAAGTGAACAATGAGCCCCATTGTTAATCCTTTATCGGAAATTATTTGTAACTTTCGACAAGTAGAACAATGAATGGAACAGGTAGACGGTTGAAATCTTTGTATATATTGCTTCTATATAGTCTAAGAAACATATATGCAAAGCATCCAAACAGTATAATTCGCCAATTTATTGATCTTCAAGTTTAAGTGAACAATGAGCCCCATGGTTAATCCTTTATCGGAAATTATTTGTAACTTTCGACAAGTAGAACAATGAATGGAACAGGTAGACGGTTGAAATCTTTGTATATATTGCTTCTATATAATCTAAGAAACATATATGCAAAGCATCCAAACAGTACAATTCGCCAATTATTTCATCTTCAAGTTTAAGTGAACTACGAGCCCCATTGTTAATACTTTAACGGAAATTATTTGTAACTTGCGACAAGTAGAACAATGAGTGGATCAGGTAGACGGTTGAAAGCAATGTATATATTGCTTCTATATAGTCTAAGAAACATATATGCAAAGCATCCAAACAGTACCATTCGCCAATTTTTTGTTCTTCAAGTTTAAGTGAACAATGAGCCCTATTGTTAATCCTTTAAAGGAAATTATTTGTAACTTTCGACAAGTAGAGCAATGAATGGAACAGGTAGACGGTTGAAATCTTTGTATATATTGCTTCTATATAGTCTAACAAACATATATGCAAAGCATCCAAACAGTACAATTCGCCAATTTATTGTTCTTCAAGTTTAAGTGAACAACGAGCCCCATTGTTAATCCTTTAAAGGAAATTATTTGTAAATTTAGACAAGTAGAACAATGATTGGAACACGTAGACGGTTGAAATCTTTGTATATATTGCTTCCATATAGTCTAAGAAACATATATGCAAAGCATCCAAACAGTACCATTCGCCACTTTTTTGTTCTTCAAGTTTAAGTGAACAACGAGCCCCATTGTTAATCCTTTAAAGGAAATTATTTGTAAATTTCGACAAGTAGAACAATGATTGGAACACGTTGACGGTTGAAATCTTTGTATATATTGCTTCCATATAGTCTAAGAAACATAAATGCAAAGCATCCAAACAGTACCATTTGCCAATTTTTTGTTCTTCAAGTTTAAGTGAACTACGAGCCCCATTGTTAATACTTTAACGGAAATTATTTGTAAATTTCGTCAAGTAGAACAATGAATGGAACAGGTAGCCGGTTGAAATCAATGTATATACTGCTTCTATATAATCTAAGAAACATATATGCAAAGCATCCAAACAGTACAATTCGACAATTATTTCATCTTCAAGTTTAAGTGAACTACGAGCCCCATTGTTAATACTTTAACGGAAATTATTTGTAACTTGCGACAAGTAGAACAATGAGTGGATCAGGTAGACGGTTGAAAGCAATGTATATATTGCTTCTATATAGTCTAAGAAACATATATGCAAAGCATCCATACAGTACCATTCGCCAATTTTTTGTTCTTCAAGTTTAAGTGAACAATGAGCCCCATTGTTAATCCTTTAAAGGAAATTATTTGTAACTTTCGACAAGTAGAACAATGAATGTAACTGGTAGACGGTTAAAATCTTCGTATATATTGCTTCTATATAGTCTAAGAAACATATATGCAAATCATCCAAACAGTACAATTCGCCAATTTATTGATCTTCAAGTTTAAGTGAACAATGAGCCCCATGGTTAATCCTTTATCGGAAATTATTTGTAACTTTCGACAAGTAGAACAATGAATGGAACAGGTAGACGGTTGAAATCTTTGTATATATTGCTTCTATATAATCTAAGAAACATATATGCAAAGCATCCAAACAGTACAATTCGCCAATTATTTCATCTTCAAGTTTAAGTGAACTACGAGCCCCAATGGTTAATCCTTTATCGGAAATTATTTGTAATTTTCGACAAGTAGAACAATGAATGGAACAGGTAGACGGTTGAAATCAATGTATATATTGCTTCTATATAGTCTAAGAAACATATATGCAAATCATCCAAACAGTACAATTCGCCAATTTTTTGTTCTTCAAGTTTAAGTGAACAATGAGCCCCATTGTTAATCCTTTATCGGAAATTATTTGTAACTTTCGACAAGTAGAACAATGAATGGAACAGGTAGACGGTTGAAATCTTTGTATATATTGCTTCTATATAGTCTAAGAAACATATATGCAAAGCATCCAAACAGTATAATTCGCCAATTTATTGATCTTCAAGTTTAAGTGAACAATGAGCCCCATGGTTAATCCTTTATCGGAAATTATTTGTAACTTTCGACAAGTAGAACAATGAATGGAACAGGTAGACGGTTGAAATCTTTGTATATATTGCTTCTATATAATCTAAGAAACATATATGCAAAGCATCCAAACAGTACAATTCGCCAATTATTTCATCTTCAAGTTTAAGTGAACTACGAGCCCCATTGTTAATACTTTAACGGAAATTATTTGTAACTTGCGACAAGTAGAACAATGAGTGGATCAGGTAGACGGTTGAAAGCAATGTATATATTGCTTCTATATAGTCTAAGAAACATATATGCAAAGCATCCAAACAGTACCATTCGCCAATTTTTTGTTCTTCAAGTTTAAGTGAACAATGAGCCCTATTGTTAATCCTTTAAAGGAAATTATTTGTAACTTTCGACAAGTAGAGCAATGAATGGAACAGGTAGACGGTTGAAATCTTTGTATATATTGCTTCTATATAGTCTAACAAACATATATGCAAAGCATCCAAACAGTACAATTCGCCAATTTATTGTTCTTCAAGTTTAAGTGAACAACGAGCCCCATTGTTAATCCTTTAAAGGAAATTATTTGTAAATTTAGACAAGTAGAACAATGATTGGAACACGTAGACGGTTGAAATCTTTGTATATATTGCTTCCATATAGTCTAAGAAACATATATGCAAAGCATCCAAACAGTACCATTCGCCACTTTTTTGTTCTTCAAGTTTAAGTGAACAACGAGCCCCATTGTTAATCCTTTAAAGGAAATTATTTGTAAATTTCGACAAGTAGAACAATGATTGGAACACGTTGACGGTTGAAATCTTTGTATATATTGCTTCCATATAGTCTAAGAAACATAAATGCAAAGCATCCAAACAGTACCATTTGCCAATTTTTTGTTCTTCAAGTTTAAGTGAACTACGAGCCCCATTGTTAATACTTTAACGGAAATTATTTGTAAATTTCGTCAAGTAGAACAATGAATGGAACAGGTAGCCGGTTGAAATCAATGTATATATTGCTTCTATATAGTCTAAGAAACATATATGCAAAGTATCCAAACAGCACCATTCGCCAATTTTTTGTTCTTCAAGTTTAAGTGAACTACGAGCCCCATTGTTAATCCTTTATCGGAAATTATTTGTAACTTTCGACAAGTAGACCAATGAATGGAACATTTAGACGGTTGAAATCTTTGTATATATTGCTTCTGTAAAGTCTAAGAAACATATATGCAAATCATCCAAACAGTACAATTCGCCAATTACTTGATCTTCAAGTTTAAGTGAACTACGAGCCCCATTGTTAATCCTTTAAAGGAAATTATTTGTAAATTTCGACAAGTAGAACAATGATTGGAACACGTAGACGGTTGAAATCTTTGTATATATTGCTTCCATATAGTCTAAGAAACATATATGCAATGCATCCAAACAGTACCATTCGCCAATTTTTTGTTCTTCAAGTTTAAGTGAACAATGAGACCCATTGTTAATCCTTTATCGGAAATTATTTGTAACTTTCGACAAGTAGATCAATGAATGGAACAGGTAGACGGTTGAAATCTTTGTATATATTACTTCTATATAGTCTAAGAAACATATATGCAAATCATCCAAACAGTACAATTCGCCAATTATTTGATCTTCAAGTTTAAGTGAACTACGAGCCCCATTGTTAATCCTTTAAAGGAAATTATTTGTAAATTTCGGCAAGTAGAACAATGAATGGAATAGGTAGACAGTTGAAATCAATGTATATATTGCTTCTATATAGTCTAAGAAACATATATGCAAATCATCCAAACAGTACAATTCGCCAATTTCTTGTTCTTCAAGTTTAAGTAAACTACAAACCCCATTGTTAATCCCTTAACGGAAATTATTTGTAACTTTCGACAAGTAGAACAATGAATGAAACAGGTAGACGGTTGAAATCTTTGTATATATTGCTTCTATATAGTCTAAGAAACATGTACGCAAATCATCCAAACAGTACATTTCGCCAATTTCTTGTTCTTCAAGTTTAAGTAAACTACAATCCCCATTGTTAATCCCTTAACGGAAATTATTTGTAACTTTCGACAAGTAGAACAGTGAATGGAACAGGTAGACGGTTGAAATCTTTGTATATATTGCTTCTATATAGTATAAGAAACATATATGCAAAGCATCCAAACAGTACAATTCGCCAATTATTTGATCTTCAAGTTTAAGTGAACTACGAGCCCCATTGTTAATACTTTAACGGAAATTATTTGTAACTTGCGACAAGTAGAACAATGATTGGAACACGTAGACGGTTGAAATCTTTGTATATATTGCTTCCATATAGTCTAAGAAACATATATGCAATGCATCCAAACAGTACCATTCGCCAATTTTTTGTTCTTCAAGTTTAAGTGAACAATGAGACCCATTGTTAATCCTTTATCGGAAATTATTTGTAACTTTCGACAAGTAGATCAATGAATGGAACAGGTAGACGGTTGAAATCTTTGTATATATTGCTTCTATATAGTCTAAGAAACATATATGCAAATCATCCAAACAGTACAATTCGCCAATTATTTGATCTTCAAGTTTAAGTGAACTACGAGCCCCATTGTTAATACTTTAACGGAAATTATTTGTAAATTTCGACAAGGAGAACAATGAATGGAACAGGTAGCCGGTTGAAATCAATATATATATTACTTCTATAAAGTCTAAGAAACATATATGCAAAGCATCCAAACAGTACCATTCGCCACTTTTTTGTTCTTCAAGTTTAAGTGAACAACGAGCCCCATTGTTAATCCTTTAAAGGAAATTATTTGTAAATTTCGACAAGTAGAACAATGATTGGAACACGTAGACGGTTGAAATCTTTGTATATATTGCTTCCATATAGTCTAAGAAACATAAATGCAAAGCATCCAAACAGTACCATTTGCCAATTTTTTGTTCTTCAAGTTTAAGTGAACTACGAGCCCCATTGTTAATACTTTAACGGAAATTATTTGTAAATTTCGTCAAGTAGAACAGTGAATGGAACAGGTAGACGGTTGAAATCTTTTTATATATTGCTCCCATAAAGTCTAAGAAACATATATGCAAATCATCCAAACAGTACAATTCGCCAATTTTTTGTTCTTCAAGTTTAAGTGAACAATGAGACCCATTGTTAATCCTTTATCGGAAATTATTTGTAACTTTCGACAAGTAGATCAATGAATGGAACAGGTAGACGGTTGAAATCTTTGTATATATTGCTCCCATAAAGTCTAAGAAAAATATATGCAAATCATCCAAACAGTACAATTCGCCAATTATTTGATCTTCAAGTTTAAGTGAACTACGAGCCCCATTGTTAATACTTTAACGGAAATTATTTGTAACTTTCGACAAGTAGAACAATGAATGGAACAGGTAGACGGTTGAAATCAATGTATATATTGCTTCTTCATAGTCTAAGAAACATATATGCAAAGCATCCAAACAGTACCATACGCCACTTTTTTGTTCTTCAAGTTTAAGTGAACAACGAGCCCCATTGTTAATCCTTTAAAGGAAATTATTTGTAAATTTCGACAAGTAGAACAATGATTGGAACACGTAGACGGTTGAAATCTTTGTATATATTGCTTCCATATAGTCTAAGAAACATGTACGCAAAGCATCCAAACAGTACAATTCGCCAATTTTTTGTTCTTCAAGTTTAAGTGAACTACGATCCCCATTGTTAATCCCTTAACGGAAATTATTTGTAACTTTCGACAAGTAGAACAGTGAATGGAACAGGTAGACGGTTGAAATCTTTGTATATATTGCTTCTATATAGTATAAGAAACATATATGCAAAGCATCCAAACAGTACAATTCGCCAATTTTTTGTTCTTCAAGTTTAAGTGAACAATGAGCCCCAATGGTTAATCCGTTATCGGAAATTATTTGTAAATTTCGGCAAGTAGAACAATGAATGGAATAGGTAGACGGTTGAATTCATTGTATATATTGCTTCTATATAGTCTAAGAAACATATATGCAAATCATCCAAACAGTACAATTCGCCAATTTCTTGTTCTTCCAGTTTAAGTAAACTACGATCCCCATTGTTAATCCCTTAACGGAAATTATTTGTAACTTTCGACAAGTAGAACAATGAATGGAACAGGTAGACGGTTGTAATCTTTGTATATATTGCTTCTATATAGTCTAAGAAACATATATGCAAATCATCCAAACAGTACAATTCGCCAATTATTTGATCTTCAAGTTTAAGTGAACTACGAGCCCCATTGTTAATATTTTAACGGAAATTATTTGTAACTTGCGACAAGTAGAACAATGAATGGAACAGGTAGACGGATGAAATCAATGTATATATTGCTTCTATATAGTCTAAGAAACATATATGCAAAGCATCCAAACAGTACCATTCGCCAATTTTTTGTTCTTCAAGTTTAAGTGAACAATGAGCCCCATTGTTAATCCATTAACGGAAATTATTTGTAACTTTCGACAAGTAGAACAATGAATGGAACAGGTAGACGGTTGAAATCTTTGTATATATTGCTTCTATATAGTCTAAGAAACATATATGCAAAGCATCCAAACAGTACAACTCGCCAATTTTTTGTTCTTCAAGTTTAAGTGAACAATGAGCCCCAATGGTTAATCCTTTATCGGTAATTATTTGTAACTTTCGACAAGTAGAACAATGAATGGAACAGGTAGACGGTTGAAATCCTTGTATATATTGCGTCTATATAGTCTAAGAAACATATATGCAAAGCATCAAAACAGTACAATTCGCCAATTTATTGTTCTTCAAGTTTAAGAGATCAACGAGCCCCATTGTTAATCCTTTAAAGGAAATTATTTGTAAATTTCGACAAGTAGAACAATGAATGGAACAGGTAGACTGTTGAAATCATTGTATATATTGCTTCTGTATAGTCTAAGAAACATATATGCAAAGCGTCCAAACAGTACAATTCGCCAATTATTTGATCTTCAAGTTTAAGTGAACAATGAGCCCCAATGGTTAATACTTTATCGGTAATTATTTGTAACTTTCGACAAGTAGAACAATGAATGGAACAGGTAGACGGTTGAAATCCTTGTATATATTGCGTCTATATAGTCTAAGAAACATATATGCAAAGCATCAAAACAGTACAATTCGCCAATTTATTGTTCTTCAAGTTTAAGAGATCAACGAGCCCCATTGTTAATCCTTTAAAGGAAATTATTTGTAAATTTCGACAAGTAGAACAATGAATGGAACAGGTAGACTGTTGAAATCATTGTATATATTGCTTCTGTATAGTCTAAGAAACATATATGCAAAGCGTCCAAACAGTACAATTCGCCAATTATTTGATCTTCAAGTTTAAGTGAACTACGAGCCCCATTGTTAATACTTTATCGGTAATTATTTGTAACTTTCGACAAGTAGAACAATGAATGGAACAGGTAGACGGTTGAAATCTTTGTATATATTGCTTCTATATACTCTAAGAAACATATATGCAAAGCATCCAAACAGTACAATTCGCCAATTTATTGTTCTTCAAGTTTCAGTGAACAACGAGCCCCATTGTTAATCCTTTAAAGGAAATTATTTGTAAATTTCGACAAGTAGAACAATGAATGGAACACGTAGACGGTTGAAATCTTTGTATATATTGCTTCCATATAGTCTAAGAAACATATATGCAAAGCGTCCAAACAGTACCATTCGCCAATTTTTTGTTCTTCAAGTTTAAGTGAACTACGAGCCCCATTGTTAATACTTTATCGGTAATTATTTGTAACTTTCGACAAGTAGAACAATGAATGGAACAGGTAGACGGTTGAAATCTTTGTATATATTGCTTCTATATACTCTAAGAAACATATATGCAAATCATCCAAACAGTACCATTCGCCAATTTTTTGGTCTTCAAGTTTAAGTGAACAATGAGCCCCATTGTTAATCCTTTATCGGATATTATTTGTAACTTTCGACAAGGAGAACAATGAATGGAACAGGCAGACGGTTGAATTCTTTGTATATATTGCTTCTATATAGCCTAAGAAACATATATGCAAAGCATCCAAACAGTACCATTCGCCAATTTTTTGTTCTTCAAATTTAAGTGAACTACGAGCCCCATTGTTAATCCTTTAAAGGAAATTATTTGTAAATTTCGACAAATAGAACAATGAATGGAACAGGTAGACTGTTGAAATCTTTGTATATATTGCTTCTATATAATCTAAGAAACATATATGCAAAGCATCCAAACAGTACCATTCGCCAATTTTTTGTTGTTCAAGTTTAAGTGAACTACGAGCCCCATTGTTAATCCTTTAAAGGAAATTATTTGTAAATTTCGACAAGTAGAACAATGAATGGAACAGGTAGACTGTTGAAATCATTGTATATATTGCTTCTGTATAGTCTAAGAAACATATATGCAAAGCGTCCAAACAGTACAATTCGCCAATTATTTGATCTTCAAGTTTAAGTGAACTACGAGCCCCATTGTTAATACTTTATCGGTAATTATTTGTAACTTTCGACAAGTAGAACAATAAATGGAACAGGTAGACGATTGAAATCAATGTATATATTGCTTCTATATAGTCTAAGAAACATATATGCAAAGCATCCAAACAGTACCATTCATCAATTTTTTGTTCTTCAAGTTTAAGTGATCAACGAGCCCCATTGTTAATCCTTTAAAGGAAATTATTTGTAAATTTCGACAAGTAGAACAATGAATGGAACACGTAGACGGTTGAAATCTTTGTATATATTGCTTCCATATAGTCTAAGAAACATATACGCAAAGCATCCAAACAGTACCATTCGCCAATTTTTTGTTCTTCAAGTTTAAGTGAACAACGAGCCCCATTGTTAATCCTTTAAAGGAAATTAATTGTAAATTACGACAAGTAGAACAATGATTGGAACACGTAGACGGTTGAAATCTTTGTATATATTGCTTCTATATAGTCTAAGAAACATATATGCAAAGCATCCAAACAATACAATTCGCCAATTTTTTGTTCTTCAAGTTTAAGTGAACAATGAGCCCCAATGGTTAATCGTTTATCGGAAATTATTTGTAACTTTCGACAAGTAGAATAATGAATGGAACAGGTAGACGGTTGAAATCTTTGTATATATTGCTTCCATATGGTCTAAGAAACATGTACGCAAAGCATCCAAAAAGTACAATTCGCCAATTTATTGTTCTTCAAGTTTAAGTTAACAACGAGCCCCATTGTTAATCCTTTAAAGGAAATTATGTGTAAATTTCGACAAGTAGAACAATGATTGGCACACGTAGACGGTTGAAATCTTTGTATATATTGCTTCCATATGGTCTAAGAAACATGTACGCAAAGCATCCAAACAGTACCATTCGCCAATTTTTTGGTCTTCAAGTTTAAGTGAACAATGAGCCCCAATGGTTAATCCTTTATCCGAAATTATTTGTAATTTTCGACAAGTCGAACAATGAATGGAACAGGTAGACTGTTGAAATATTTGTATATACTGCTTCTATATAATACAAGAAACATATATTCAAAGCATCCAAACAGTACCATTCGCCAATTTTTTGTTCTTCAAGTTTAAGTGAACTACGAGCCCCATTGTTAATCCTTTAACGGAAATTAATTGTAACTTTCTACAAGTAGAACAATGATTGGAACACGTAGACGGTTGAAATCTTTGTATATATTGCTTCCATATAGTGTAAGAAAGATGTACGCAAAGCATCCAAACAGTACCATCCGCCAATTTTTTGTTCTTCAAGTTTAAGTGAACAATGAGCCCCAATGGTTAATCCTTTATCGGAAATTATTTGTAATTTTCGATAAGTAGAACAATGAATGAAACAGGTAGACGGTCGAAATCTTTGTATATATTGCTTCTATATAATCTAAGAAACATATAGGCAAAGCATCCAAACAGTACCATCCGCCAATTTTTTGTTCTTCAAGTTTAAGTGAACAATGAGCCCCAATGGTTAATCCTTTATCGGAAATTATTTGTAATTTTCGATAAGTAGAACAATGAATGAAACAGGTAGACGGTCGAAATCTTTGTATATATTGCTTCTATATAATCTAAGAAACATATAGGCAAAGCATCCAAACAGTACCATTCGCGAATTTTTTGTTCTTCAAGTTTAAGTGAACAACGAGCGCCATTGTTACTCCTTTATCGGAAATTATTTGTAACTTTCGACAAGTAGAACAATGAATGGAACAGGTAGACGGTTGAAATCTTTGTATATATTGCTTCTATATAGTCTAAGAAACATATATGCAAAGCATCCAAACAGTACAATTCGCCAATTTATTGTTCTTCAAGTTTAAGTGAACAACGAGCCCCATTGTTAATCCTTTATCGGAAATTATTTGTAACTTTCGACAAGTAGAACAATGAATGGAACAGGTAGACTGTTGAAATCATTTGTATATATTGCTTCTATATAGTCTAAGAAACACATCTGCATATCATCCAAACAGTACAATTCGCCAATTATTTGATCTTTAAGTTTAAGTGAACTACGAGCCCCATTGTGAATACTTTAACGGAAATTATTTGTAACTTGCGACAAGTAGAACAATGAATGGAACAGGTAGCCGGTTGAAATCAATGTATATATTGATTCTATATAGTCTAAGAAAGATATTTGCAAAGCATCCAAACAGTACCATTCGCAATTTTTTTGTTCTTCAAGTTTAAGTGAACAACGAGCCCCATTGTTAATACTTTAAAGGAAATTATTTGTAAATTTCGACAAGTAGAACAATGATTGGAACACGTAGACGGTTGAAATCTTTGTATATATTGCTTCCATATAGTGTAAGAAAGATGTACGCAAAGCATCCAAACAGTACCATCCGCCAATTTTTTGTTCTTCACGTTTAAGTGAACAATGAGCCCCAATGGTTAATCCTTTATCGGAAATTATTTGTAATTTTCGACAAGTAGAACAATGAATGAAACAGGTAGACGGTCGAAATCTTTGTATATATTGCTTCTATATAATCTAAGAAACATATATGCAAAGCATCCAAACAGTACCATTCGCCAATTTTTTGTTCTTCAAGTTTAAGTGAACAACGAGCGCCATTGATAATCATGAAACGGAAATTATTTGTAACTTTCTACAAGTAGAACAATGAATGGAACAGGTAGACGGTTGAAATCTTTGTATACATTGCTTCTATATAATCTAAGAAACATATATTCAAAGCTTCCAAACAGTACCATTCGCCAATTTTTTGTTCTTCAAGTTTAAGTGAACTACGAGCCCCATTGTTAATCCTTTAACGGAAATTAATTGTAACTTTCTACAAGTAGAACAATGATTGGAACACGTAGACGGTTGAAATCTTTGTATATATTGCTTCCATATAGTCTAAGAAACATGTACTCAAAGCATCCAAACAGTACCATTCGCCAATTTTTTGTTCTTCAAGTTTAAGTGAACAATGAGCCCCAATGGTTAATCCTTTATCGGAAATTATTTGTAATTTTCGACAAGTATAACAATGAATGGAAGAGGTAGAAGGTTGAAATCTTTGTATATATTGCTTCTATATAATCTAAGAAACATATATGCAAAGCATCCAAACAGTACCATTCGCCAATTTTTTGTTCTTCAAGTTTAAGTGAACAATGAGCCCCATTGTTACTCCTTTATCGAAAATTATTTGTAACTTTCGACAAGTAGAACAATGAATGGAACAGGTAGACGGTTGAAATCTTTGTATATATTGCTTCTATATAGTCTAAGAAACATATATGCAAAGCATCCAAACAGTACAATTCGCCAATTTATTGTTCTTCAAGTTTAAGTGAACAACGAGCCCCATTGTTATTCCTTTATCGGAAATTAGTTGTAACTTTCGACAAGTAGAACAATGAATGGAACAGGTAGACTGTTGAAATCATTTGTATATATTGCTTCTATATAGTCTAAGAAACATATCTGCATATCATCCAAACAGTACAATTCGCCAATTATTTGATCTTCAAGTTTAAGTGAACTACGAGCCCCATTGTTAATACTTTAACGGAAATTATTTGTAACTTGCGACAAGTAGAACAATGAATGGAACAGGTAGCCGGTTGAAATCAATGTATATATTGCTTCTATATAGTCTAAGAAACATATTTGCAAAGCATCCAAACAGTACCATTCGCAATTTTTTTGTTCTTCAAGTTTAAGTGAACAACGAGCCCCATTGTTAATACTTTAAAGGAAATTATTTGTAAATTTCGACAAGTAGAACAATGATTGGAACACGTAGACGGTTGAAATCTTTGTATATATTGCTTCCATATAGTGTAAGAAAGATGTACGCAAAGCATCCAAACAGTACCATCCGCCAATTTTTTGTTCTTCAAGTTTAAGTGAACAATCAGCCCCAATGGTTAATCCTTTATCGGAAATTATTTGTAATTTTCGACAAGTAGAACAATGAATGAAACAGGTAGACGGTCGAAATCTTTGTATATATTGCTTCTATATAATCAAAGAAACATATATGCAAAGCATCCAAACAGTACCATTCGCCAATTTTTTGTTCTTCAAGTTTAAGTGAACAACGAGCGCCATTGATAATCATGAAACGGAAATTATTTGTAACTTTCTACAAGTAGAACAATGAATGGAACAGGTAGACTGTTGAAATCATTTGTATATATTGCTTCTATATAGTCTAAGAAACATATCTGCATATCATCCAAACAGTACAATTCGCCAATTATTTGATCTTCAAGTTTAAGTGAACTACGAGCCCCATTGTTAATACTTTAACGGAAATTATTTGTAACTTGCGACAAGTAGAACAATGAATGGAACAGGTAGCCGGTTGAAATCAATGTATATATTGCTTCTATATAGTCTAAGAAACATATTTGCAAAGCATCCAAACAGTACCATTCGCAATTTTTTTGTTCTTCAAGTTTAAGTGAACAACGAGCCCCATTGTTAATACTTTAAAGGAAATTATTTGTAAATTTCGACAAGTAGAACAATGATTGGAACACGTAGACGGTTGAAATCTTTGTATATATTGCTTCCATATAGTGTAAGAAAGATGTACGCAAAGCATCCAAACAGTACCATCCGCCAATTTATTGTTCTTCAAGTTTCAGTGAACAACGAGCCCCATTGTTAATCCTTTAAAGGAAATTATTTGTAAATTTCGACAAGTAGAACAATGAATGGAACACGTAGACGGTTGAAATCTTTGTATATATTGCTTCCATATAGTCTAAGAAACATATATGCAAAGCATCCAAACAGTACCATTCGCCAATTTTTTGTTCTTCAAGTTTAAGTGAACAATGAGCCCCATTATTAATCCTTTATCGGAAATTATTTGTAACTTTCGACAAGGAGAACAATGAATGGAACAGGCAGACGGTTGAATTCTTTGTATATATTGCTTCTATATAGTCTAAGAAACATATATGCAAAGCATCCAAACAGTACCATTCGCCAATTTTTTGGTCTTCAAGTTTAAGTGAACAATGAGCCCCATTGTTAATCCTTTATCGGATATTATTTGTAAATTTCGACAAGTAGAACAATGAATAGAACAGGTAGACGGTTGAAATCATTGTATATATAGCTTCTATATAGTCTAAGAAACATATATGCATAGCATCCAAACAGTACAATTCGCCAATTTTTTGTTTTTCAAGTTTAAGTGAACAATGAGCCCCAATGGTTAATCCTTTATCGGAAATTACTTGTAATTTTCGACAAGTAGAACAATGAATGGAACAGGTAGACGGTTGAAATCATTGTATATATTGCTTCTATATAATCTATGAAACATATATTCAAAGCATCCAAACAGTACCATTCGCCAATTTTTTGTTCTTCAAATTTAAGTGAACTACGAGCCCCATTGTTAATCCTTTAAAGGAAATTATTTGTAAATATCGACAAGTAGAACAATGAATGGAACTGGTAGACGGTTGAAATCTTTGTATATATTGCTTCTATATAATCTAAGAAACATATCTGCAAAGCATCCAAACAGTACCATTCGCCAATTTTTTGTTCTTCAAGTTTAAGTGAACTACGAGCCCCATTGTTAATCCTTTAAAGGAAATTATTTGTAAATTTCGACAAGTAGAACAATGATTGGAAGACGTAGACGGTTGAAATCTTTGTATATATTGCTTCCATATAGTCTAAGAAACATATATGCAAAGCATCCAAACAGTACCATTCGCCAATTTTTTGTTCTTCAAGTTTAAGTGAACAATGAGCCCCATTGTTAATCCTTTATCGGAAATTATTTGTAACTTTCGACAAGGAGAACAATGAATGGAACAGGCAGACGGTTGAAATCTTTGTATATATTGCTTCTATATAGTCTAAGAAACATATATGCAAAGCATCCAAACAGTACCATTCGCCAATTTTTTGGTCTTCAAGTTTAAGTGAACAATGAGCCCCATTGTTAATCCTTTATCGGATATTATTTGTAACTTTCGACAAGGAGAACAATGAATGGAACAGGCAGACGGTTGAATTCTTTGTATATATTGCTTCTATATAGCCTAAGAAACATATATGCAAAGCATCCAAACAGTACCATTCGCCAATTTTTTGTTCTTCAAATTTAAGTGAACTACGAGCCCCATTGTTAATCCTTTAAAGGAAATTATTTGTAAATTTCGACAAATAGAACAATGAATGGAACAGGTAGACTGTTGAAATCTTTGTATATATTGCTTCCATATAATTTAAGAAACATATATGCAAAGCATCCAAACAGTACCATTCGCCAATTTTTTGTTGTTCAAGTTTAAGTGAACTACGAGCCCCATTGTTAATCCTTTAAAGGAAATTATTTGTAAATTTCGACAAGTAGAACAATGAATGGAACAGGTAGACTGTTGAAATCATTGTATATATTGCTTCTGTATAGTCTAAGAAACATATATGCAAAGCGTCCAAACAGTACAATTCGCCAATTATTTGATATTCAAGTTTAAGTGAACTACGAGCCCCATTGTTAATACTTTATCGGTAATTATTTGTAACTTTCGACAAGTAGAACAATAAATGGAACAGGTAGACGATTGAAATCAATGTATATATTGCTTCTATATAGTCTAAGAAACATATATGCAAAGCATCCAAACAGTACCATTCATCAATTTTTTGTTCTTCAAGTTTAAGTGATCAACGAGCCCCATTGTTAATCCTTTAAAGGAAATTATTTGTAAATTTCGACAAGTAGAACAATGAATGGAACACGTAGACGGTTGAAATCTTTGTATATATTGCTTCCATATAGTCTAAGAAACATATACGCAAAGCATCCAAACAGTACCATTCGCCAATTTTTTGTTCTTCAAGTTTAAGTGAACAACGAGCCCCATTGTTAATCCTTTAAAGGAAATTAATTGTAAATTACGACAAGTAGAACAATGATTGGAACACGTAGACGGTTGAAATCTTTGTATATATTGCTTCTATATAGTCTAAGAAACATATATGCAAAGCATCCAAACAATACAATTCGCCAATTTTTTGTTCTTCAAGTTTAAGTGAACAATGAGCCCCAATGGTTAATCGTTTATCGGAAATTATTTGTAACTTTCGACAAGTAGAACAATGAATGGAACAGGTAGACTGTTGAAATCATTTGTATATATTGCTTCTATATAGTCTAAGAAACACATCTGCATATCATCCAAACAGTACAATTCGCCAATTATTTGATCTTTAAGTTTAAGTGAACTACGAGCCCCATTGTGAATACTTTAACGGAAATTATTTGTAACTTGCGACAAGTAGAACAATGAATGGAACAGGTAGCCGGTTGAAATCAATGTATATATTGATTCTATATAGTCTAAGAAACATATTTGCAAAGCATCCAAACAGTACCATTCGCAATTTTTTTGTTCTTCAAGTTTAAGTGAACAACGAGCCCCATTGTTAATACTTTAAAGGAAATTATTTGTAAATTTCGACAAGTAGAACAATGATTGGAACACGTAGACGGTTGAAATCTTTGTATATATTGCTTCCATATAGTGTAAGAAAGATGTACGCAAAGCATCCAAACAGTACCATCCGCCAATTTTTTGTTCTTCACGTTTAAGTGAACAATGAGCCCCAATGGTTAATCCTTTATCGGAAATTATTTGTAATTTTCGACAAGTAGAACAATGAATGAAACAGGTAGACGGTCGAAATCTTTGTATATATTGCTTCTATATAATCTAAGAAACATATATGCAAAGCATCCAAACAGTACCATTCGCCAATTTTTTGTTCTTCAAGTTTAAGTGAACAACGAGCGCCATTGATAATCATGAAACGGAAATTATTTGTAACTTTCTACAAGTAGAACAATGAATGGAACAGGTAGACGGTTGAAATCTTTGTATACATTGCTTCTATATAATCTAAGAAACATATATTCAAAGCTTCCAAACAGTACCATTCGCCAATTTTTTGTTCTTCAAGTTTAAGTGAACTACGAGCCCCATTGTTAATCCTTTAACGGAAATTAATTGTAACTTTCTACAAGTAGAACAATGATTGGAACACGTAGACGGTTGAAATCTTTGTATATATTGCTTCCATATAGTCTAAGAAACATGTACTCAAAGCATCCAAACAGTACCATTCGCCAATTTTTTGTTCTTCAAGTTTAAGTGAACAATGAGCCCCAATGGTTAATCCTTTATCGGAAATTATTTGTAATTTTCGACAAGTATAACAATGAATGGAAGAGGTAGAAGGTTGAAATCTTTGTATATATTGCTTCTATATAATCTAAGAAACATATATGCAAAGCATCCAAACAGTACCATTCGCCAATTTTTTGTTCTTCAAGTTTAAGTGAACAATGAGCCCCATTGTTACTCCTTTATCGGAAATTATTTGTAACTTTCGACAAGTAGAACAATGAATGGAACAGGTAGACGGTTGAAATCTTTGTATATATTGCTTCTATATAGTCTAAGAAACATATATGCAAAGCATCCAAACAGTACAATTCGCCAATTTATTGTTCTTCAAGTTTAAGTGAAGTACGAGCCCCATTGTTAATCCTTTAAAGGAAATTATTTGTAAATTTCGACAAGTAGAACAATGAATGGAACAGGTAGACTGTTGAAATCATTGTATATATTGCTTCTATATAGTCTAAGAAACATATATGCAAAGCGTCCAAACAGTACAATTCGCCAATTATTTGATCTTCAAGTTTAAGTGAACTACGAGCCCCATTGTTAATACTTTAACGGAAATTATTTGTAACTTGCGACAAGTAGAACAATGAATGGAACAGGTAGCCGGTTGAAATCAATGTATATATTGCTTCTATATAGTCTAAGAAACATATTTGCAAAGCATCCAAACAGTACCATTCGCAATTTTTTTGTTCTTCAAGTTTAAGTGAACAACGAGCCCCATTGTTAATACTTTAAAGGAAATTATTTGTAAATTTCGACAAGTAGAACAATGATTGGAACACGTAGACGGTTGAAATCTTTGTATATATTGCTTCCATATAGTGTAAGAAAGATGTACGCAAAGCATCCAAACAGTACCATCCGCCAATTTTTTGTTCTTCAAGTTTAAGTGAACAATGAGCCCCAATGGATAATCCTTTATCGGAAATTATTTGTAATTTTCGACAAGTAGAACAATGAATGAATCAGGTAGACGGTCGAAATCTTTGTATATATTGCTTCTATATAATCTAAGAAACATATATGCAAAGCATCCAAACAGTACCATTCGCCAATTTTTTGTTCTTCAAGTTTAAGTGAACAACGAGCTCCATTGATAATCATGAAACGGAAATTATTTGTAACTTTCTACAAGTAGAACAATGAATGGAACAGGTAGACTGTTGAAATCATTGTATATATTGCTTCTATATAGTCTAAGAAACATATATGCAAAGCGTCCAAACAGTACAATTCGCCAATTATTTGATCTTCAAGTTTAAGTGAACTACGAGCCCCATTGTTAATACTTTAACGGAAATTATTTGTAACTTGCGACAAGTAGAACAATGAATGGAACAGGTAGATGGTTGAAATCAATGTATATATTGCTTCTATATAGTCTAAGAAACATGTATGCAAAGCATCCAAACAGTACCATTCGCCAATTTTTTGTCCTTCAAGTTTAAGTGAACTACGAGCCCCATTGTTAATACTTGAACGGAAATTATTTGTAACTTGCGACAAGTAGAACAATGAATGGAACAGGTAGCTGGTTGAAATCAATGTATATATTGCTTCTATATAGTCTAAGAAACATATATGCAAAGCATCCAAAAAGTACAATTCGCCAAATTCTTGTACTTCAAGTTTAAGTGAACAATGAGCCCCAATGGTTAATCCATTATCGGTAATAATTTGTAACTTTCGACAAGTAGAACAATGAATGGAACCGGTAGACGGTTGAAATCCTTGTATATATTGCGTCTATATAATCTAAGAAACATATATGCAAAGCATCCAAACAGTACCATTCGCCAATTTTTTGTTCTTCAAGTTTAAGTGAAGTACGAGCCCCATTGTTAATCCTTTAAAGGAAATTATTTGTAAATTTCGACAAGTAGAACAATGAATGGAACAGGTAGACTGTTGAAATCATTGTATATATTGCTTCTATATAGTCTAAGAAACATATATGCAAAGCGTCCAAACAGTACAATTCGCCAATTATTTGATCTTCAAGTTTAAGTGAACTACGAGCCCCATTGTTAATACTTTAACGGAAATTATTTGTAACTTTCTACAAGTAGAACAATGAATGGATCAGGTAGACGGTTGAAATCATTGCATATATTGCTTCTATATAATCTACGAAACATATATGCAAAGCATCCAAACAGTACCATCCGCCAATTTTTTGTTCTTCAAGTTTAAGTGAACAATGAGCCCCAATGGTTAATCCTTTATCGGAAATTATTTGTAATTTTCGACAAGTAGAACAATGAATGAAACAGGTAGACGGTCGAAATCTTTGTATATATTGCTTCTATATAATCTAAGAAACATATATGCAAAGCATCCAAACAGTACCATTCGCCAATTTTTTGTTCTTCAAGTTTAAGTGAACATCGAGCGCCATTGATAATCATGAAACGGAAATTATTTGTAACATTCTACAAGTAGAACAATGAATGGAACAGGTAGACTGTTGAAATCATTGTATATATTGCTTCTATATAGTCTAAGAAACATATATGCAAAGCATCCAAACAGTACAATTCGCCGTTTTCTTGTACTTCAAGTTTAAGTGAACAATGAGCCCCAATGGTTTATCCATTATCGGTAATTATTTGTAACTTTCGACAAGTAGAACAATGAATGGAACAGGTAGACGGTTGAAATCCTTGTATATATTGCGTCTATATAATCTAAGAAACATATATGCAAAGCATCCAAACAGTACCATTCGCCAATTTTTTGTTCTTCAAGTTTAAGTGAAGTACGAGCCCCATTGTTAATCCTTTAAAGGAAATTAATTGTAAATTTCGGCAAGTAGAACAATGATTGGAACACGTAGACGGTTGAAATCTTTGTATATATTGCTTCCATATAGTCTAAGAAACATATATGCAAAGCGTCCAAACAGTACAATTCGCCAATTATTTGATCTTCAAGTTTAAGTGAACTACGAGCCCCATTGTTAATACTTTAACGGAAATTATTTGTAACTTGCGACAAGTAGAACAATGAATGGAACAGGTAGCCGGTTGAAATCAATGTATATATTGCTTCTATATAGTCAAACAAACATATATGCAAAGCATCCAAACAGTACCATTCGCAATTTTTTTGTTCTTCAAGTTTAAGTGAACAACGAGCCCCATTGTTAATACTTTAAAGGAAATTATTTGTAAATTTCGACAAGTAGAACAATGATTGGAACACGTAGACGGTTGAAATCTTTGTATATATTGCTTCCATATAGTGTAAGAAAGATGTACGCAAAGCATCCAAACAGTACCATCCGCCAATTTTTTGTTCTTCACGTTTAAGTGAACAATGAGCCCCAATGGTTAATCCTTTATCGGAAATTATTTGTAATTTTCGACAAGTAGAACAATGAATGAAACAGGTAGACGGTCGAAATCTTTGTATATATTGCTTCTATATAATCTAAGAAACATATATGCAAAGCATCCAAACAGTACCATTCGCCAATTTTTTGTTCTTCAAGTTTAAGTGAACAACGAGCGCCATTGATAATCATGAAACGGAAATTATTTGTAACTTTCTACAAGTAGAACAATGAATGGAACAGGTAGACGGTTGAAATCTTTGTATACATTGCTTCTATATAATCTAAGAAACATATATTCAAAGCTTCCAAACAGTACCATTCGCCAATTTTTTGTTCTTCAAGTTTAAGTGAACTACGAGCCCCATTGTTAATCCTTTAACGGAAATTAATTGTAACTTTCTACAAGTAGAACAATGATTGGAACACGTAGACGGTTGAAATCTTTGTATATATTGCTTCCATATAGTCTAAGAAACATGTACTCAAAGCATCCAAACAGTACCATTCGCCAATTTTTTGTTCTTCAAGTTTAAGTGAACAATGAGCCCCAATGGTTAATCCTTTATCGGAAATTATTTGTAATTTTCGACAAGTATAACAATGAATGGAAGAGGTAGAAGGTTGAAATCTTTGTATATATTGCTTCTATATAATCTAAGAAACATATATGCAAAGCATCCAAACAGTACCATTCGCCAATTTTTTGTTCTTCAAGTTTAAGTGAACAACGAGCCCCATTGTTAATCCTTTAAAGGAAATTATTTGTAAATTTCGACAAGTAGAACAATGATTGGAACACGTAGACGGTTGAAATCTTTGTACATATTGCTTCCATATAGTCTAAGAAACATGTACGCAAAGCATCCAAACAGTACCATTCGCCAATTTTTTGTTCTTCAAGTTTAAGTGAACAACGAGCCCCAATGTTAATACTTTAACGGAAATTATTTGTAACTTGCGACAAGTAGAACAATGAATGGAACAGGTAGATGGTTGAAATCAATGTATATATTGCTTCTATATAGTCTAAGAAACATATATGCAAAGCATCCAAACAGTACAATTCGCCAATTTTTTGTTCTTCAAGTTTAAGTGAACAATGAGCCCCAATGGTTAATCCTTTATCGGAAATTATTTGTAATTTTCGACAAGTAGAACAATGAATGGATCAGGTAGACGGTTGAAATCATTGCATATATTGCTTCTATATAATCTACGAAACATATATGCAAAGCATCCAAACAGTACAATTCACGAATTTTTTGTTCTTCAAGTTTAAGTGAACTACGAGCCCCATTGCTAATACTTTAACGGAAATTATTTGTAACTTTCTACAAGTAGAACAATGAATGGATCAGGTAGACGGTTGAAATCATTGCATATATTGCTTCTATATAATCTACGAAACATATATGCAAAGCATCCAAACAGTACCATCCGCCAATTTTTTGTTCTTCAAGTTTAAGTGAACAATGAGCCCCAATGGTTAATCCTTTATCGGAAATTATTTGTAATTTTCGACAAGTAGAACAATGAATGAAACAGGTAGACGGTCGAAATCTTTGTATATATTGCTTCTATATAATCTAAGAAACATATATGCAAAGCATCCAAACAGTACCATTCGCCAATTTTTTGTTCTTCAAGTTTAAGTGAACATCGAGCGCCATTGATAATCATGAAACGGAAATTATTTGTAACATTCTACAAGTAGAACAATGAATGGAACAGGTAGACTGTTGAAATCATTGTATATATTGCTTCTATATAGTCTAAGAAACATATATGCAAAGCATCCAAACAGTACAATTCGCCGTTTTCTTGTACTTCAAGTTTAAGTGAACAATGAGCCCCAATGGTTTATCCATTATCGGTAATTATTTGTAACTTTCGACAAGTAGAACAATGAATGGAACAGGTAGACGGTTGAAATCCTTGTATATATTGCGTCTATATAATCTAAGAAACATATATGCAAAGCATCCAAACAGTACCATTCGCCAATTTTTTGTTCTTCAAGTTTAAGTGAAGTACGAGCCCCATTGTTAATCCTTTAAAGGAAATTAATTGTAAATTTCGGCAAGTAGAACAATGATTGGAACACGTAGACGGTTGAAATCTTTGTATATATTGCTTCCATATAGTCTAAGAAACATATATGCAAAGCGTCCAAACAGTACAATTCGCCAATTATTTGATCTTCAAGTTTAAGTGAACTACGAGCCCCATTGTTAATACTTTAACGGAAATTATTTGTAACTTGCGACAAGTAGAACAATGAATGGAACAGGTAGCCGGTTGAAATCAATGTATATATTGCTTCTATATAGTCAAACAAACATATATGCAAAGCATCCAAACAGTACCATTCGCAATTTTTTGTTCTTCAAGTTTAAGTGAACAACGAGCCCCATTGTTAATCCTTTAAAGGAAATTATTTGTAAATTTCGACAAGTAGAACAATGATTGGAACACGTAGACGGTTGAAATCTTTGTATATATTGCTTCCATATAGTCTAAGAAACATGTACGCAAAGCATCCAAACAGTACCATTCGCCAATTTTTTGTTCTTCAAGTTTAAGTGAACAACGAGCCCCAATGTTAATACTTTAACGGAAATTATTTGTAACTTGCGACAAGTAGAACAATGAATGGAACAGGTAGATGGTTGAAATCAATGTATATATTGCTTCTATATAGTCTAAGAAACATATATGCAAAGCATCCAAACAGTACAATTCGCCAATTTTTTGTTCTTCAAGTTTAAGTGAACAATGAGCCCCAATGGTTAATCCTTTATCGGAAATTATTTGTAATTTTCGACAAGTAGAACAATGAATGGATCAGGTAGACGGTTGAAATCATTGCATATATTGCTTCTATATAATCTACGAAACATATATGCAAAGCATCCAAACAGTACAATTCACGAATTTTTTGTTCTTCAAGTTTAAGTGAACTACGAGCCCCATTGCTAATCCATTAACGGAAATTAATTGTAACTTTCTACAAGTAGAACAATGATTGGAACACGTAGACGGTTGAAATCTTTGTATATATTGCTTCCATATAGTCTAAGAAACATGTACTCAAAGCATCCAAACAGTACCATTCGCCAATTTTTTGTTCTTCAAGTTTAAGTGAAGTACGAGCCCCATTGTTAATCCTTTAAAGGAAATTATTTGTAAATTTCGACAAGTAGAACAATGAATGGAACAGGTAGACTGTTGAAATCATTTGTATATATTGCTTCTATATAGTCTAAGAAACATATCTGCATATCATCCAAACAGTACAATTCGCCAATTATTTGATCTTCAAGTTTAAGTGAACTACGAGCCCCATTGTTACTCCTTTATCGGAAATTATTTGTAACTTTCGACAAGTAGAACAATGAATGGAGCAGGTAGACGGTTGAAATCTTTGTATATATTGCTTCTATATAGTCTAAGAAACACATATGCAAAGCATCCAAACAGTACAATTCGCCAATTTATTGTTCTTCAAGTTTAAGTGAACAACGAGCCCCATTGTTAATCCTTTATCGGAAATTATTTGTAACTTTCGACAAGTAGAACAATGAATGGAACAGGTAGACTGTTGAAATCATTTGTATATATTGCTTCTATATAGTCTAAGAAACATATCTGCATATCATCCAAACAGTACAATTCGCCAATTATTTGATCTTCAAGTTTAAGTGAACTACGAGCCCCATTGTTAATACTTTAACGGAAATTATTTGTAACTTGCGACAAGTAGAACAATGAATGGAACAGGTAGCCGGTTGAAATCAATGTATATATTGCTTCTATATAGTCTAAGAAACATATTTGCAAAGCATCCAAACAGTACCATTCGCAATTTTTTTGTTCTTCAAGTTTAAGTGAACAACGAGCCCCATTGTTAATACTTTGAAGGAAATTATTTGTAAATTTCGACAAGTAGAACAATGATTGGAACACGTAGACGGTTGAAATCTTTGTATATATTGCTTCCATATAGTGTAAGAAAGATGTACGCAAAGCATCCAAACAGTACCATCCGCCAATTTTTTGTTCTTCAAGTTTAAGTGAAGTACGAGCCCCATTGTTAATCCTTTAAAGGAAATTATTTGTAAATTTCGACAAGTAGAACAATGAATGGAACAGGTAGACTGTTGAAATCATTTGTATATATTGCTTCTATATAGTCTAAGAAACATATCTGCATATCATCCAAACAGTACAATTCGCCAATTATTTGATCTTCAAGTTTAAGTGAACTACGAGCCCCATTGTTACTCCTTTATCGGAAATTATTTGTAACTTTCGACAAGTAGAACAATGAATGGAACAGGTAGACGGTTGAAATCTTTGTATATATTGCTTCTATATAGTCTAAGAAACACATATGCAAAGCATCCAAACAGTACAATTCGCCAATTTATTGTTCTTCAAGTTTAAGTGAACAACGAGCCCCATTGTTAATCCTTTATCGGAAATTATTTGTAACTTTCGACAAGTAGAACAATGAATGGAACAGGTAGACTGTTGAAATCATTTGTATATATTGCTTCTATATAGTCTAAGAAACATATCTGCATATCATCCAAACAGTACAATTCGCCAATTATTTGATCTTCAAGTTTAAGTGAACTACGAGCCCCATTGTTAATACTTTAACGGAAATTATTTGTAACTTGCGACAAGTAGAACAATGAATGGAACAGGTAGCCGGTTGAAATCAATGTATATATTGCTTCTATATAGTCTAAGAAACATATTTGCAAAGCATCCAAACAGTACCATTCGCAATTTTTTTGTTCTTCAAGTTTAAGTGAACAACGAGCCCCATTGTTAATACTTTGAAGGAAATTATTTGTAAATTTCGACAAGTAGAACAATGATTGGAACACGTAGACGGTTGAAATCTTTGTATATATTGCTTCCATATAGTGTAAGAAAGATGTACGCAAAGCATCCAAACAGTACCATCCGCCAATTTTTTGTTCTTCAAGTTTAAGTGAACAATGAGCCCCAATGGTTAATCCTTTATCGGAAATTATTTGTAATTTTCGACAAGTAGAACAATGAATGAAACAGGTAGACGGTCGAAATCTTTGTATATATTGCTTCTATATAATCTAAGAAACATATATGCAAAGCGTCTAAACAGTAACAATCGCCAATTTTTTGATCTTCAAGTTTAAGTGAACAGCGAGCCCCATTGATAATCATGAAATGGAAATTATTTGTAACTTTCTACAAGTAGAACAATGATTGGAACACGTAGACGGTTGAAATCTTTGTATATATTGCTTCCATATAGTCTAAGAAACATGTACTCAAAGCATCCAAACAGTACCATTCGCCAATTTTTTGTTCTTCAAGTTTAAGTGAACAATGAGCCCCAATGGTTAATCCTTTATCGGAAATTATTTGTAATTTTCGACAAGTATAACAATGAATGGAAGAGGTAGAAGGTTGAAATCTTTGTATATATTGCTTCTATATAATCTAAGAAACATATATGCAAAGCATCCAAACAGTACCATTCGCCAATTTTTTGTTCTTCAAGTTTAAGTGAACAATGAGCCCCATTGTTACTCCTTTATCGGAAATTATTTGTAACTTTCGACAAGTAGAACAATGAATGGAACAGGTAGACGGTTGAAATCTTTGTATATATTGCTTCTATATAGTCTAAGAAACATATCTGCATATCATCCAAACAGTACAATTCGCCAATTATTTGATCTTCAAGTTTAAGTGAACTACGAGCCCCATTGTTAATACTTTAACGGAAATTATTTGTAACTTGCGACAAGTAGAACAATGAATGGAACAGGTAGCCGGTTGAAATCAATGTATATATTGCTTCTATATAGTCTAACAAACATATATGCAAAGCATCCAAACAGTACCATTCGCAATTTTTTGTTCTTCAAGTTTAAGTGAACAACGAGCCCCATTGTTAATCCTTTAAAGGAAATTATTTGTAAATTTCGACAAGTAGAACAATGATTGGAGCACGTAGACGGTTGAAATCTTTGTATATATTGCTTCCATATAGTCTAAGAAACATGTACGCAAAGCATCCAAACAGTACCATTCGCCAATTTTTTGTTCTTCAAGTTTAAGTGAACAACGAGCCCCAATGTTAATACTTTAACGGAAATTATTTGTAACTTGCGACAAGTAGAACAATGAATGGAACAGGTAGATGGTTGAAATCAATGTATATATTGCTTCTATATAGTCTAAGAAACATATATGCAAAGCATCCAAACAGTACAATTCGCCAATTTTTTGTTCTTCAAGTTTAAGTGAACAATGAGCCCCAATGGTTAATCCTTTATCGGAAATTATTTGTAATTTTCGACAAGTAGAACAATGAATGGATCAGGTAGACGGTTGAAATCATTGTATATATTGCTTCTATATAGCCTACGAAACATATATGCAAAGCATCAAAACAGTACAATTCGCCAATTTTTTGTTCTTCAAGTTTAAGTGAACTACGAGCCCCATTGTTAATCCTTTAACGGAAATTAATTGTAACTTTCTACAAGTAGAACAATGATTGGAACACGTAGACGGTTGAAATCTTTGTATATATTGCTTCCATATAGTCTAAGAAACATGTACGCAAAGCATGCAGACAGTACCATTCGCCAATTTTTTGTTCTTCAAGTTTAAGTGAACAATGAGCCACAATGGTTAATCCTTTATCGGAAATTATTTGTAATTTTCGACAAGTAGAACAATGAATGGAACAGGTAGACGGTTGAAATCTTTGTATATATTGCTTCTATATAATCTAAGAAACATATATGCAAAGCGTCTAAACAGTAACAATCGCCAATTTTTTGATCTTCAAGTTTAAGTGAACAGCGAGCCCCATTGATAATCATGAAATGGAAATTATTTGTAACTTTCTACAAGTAGAACAATGATTGGAACACGTAGACGGTTGAAATCTTTGTATATATTGCTTCCATATAGTCTAAGAAACATGTACTCAAAGCATCCAAACAGTACCATTCGCCAATTTTTTGTTCTTCAAGTTTAAGTGAACAATGAGCCCCAATGGTTAATCCTTTATCGGAAATTATTTGTAATTTTCGACAAGTATAACAATGAATGGAAGAGGTAGAAGGTTGAAATCTTTGTATATATTGCTTCTATATAATCTAAGAAACATATATGCAAAGCATCCAAACAGTACCATTCGCCAATTTTTTGTTCTTCAAGTTTAAGTGAACAATGAGCCCCATTGTTACTCCTTTATCGGAAATTATTTGTAACTTTCGACAAGTAGAACAATGAATGGAACAGGTAGACGGTTGAAATCTTTGTATATATTGCTTCTATATAGTCTAAGAAACATATCTGCATATCATCCAAACAGTACAATTCGCCAATTATTTGATCTTCAAGTTTAAGTGAACTACGAGCCCCATTGTTAATACTTTAACGGAAATTATTTATAACTTGCGACAAGTAGAACAATGAATGGAACAGGTAGCCGGTTGAAATCAATGTATATATTGCTTCTATATAGTCTAAGAAACATATTTGCAAAGCATCCAAACAGTACCATTCGCAATTTTTTTGTTCTTCAAGTTTAAGTGAACAACGAGCCCCATTGTTAATACTTTAAAGGAAATTATTTGTAAATTTCGACAAGTAGAACAATGATTGGAACACGTAGACGGTTGAAATCTTTGTATATATTGCTTCCATATAGTGTAAGAAAGATGTACGCAAAGCATCCAAACAGTACCATCCGCCAATTTTTTGTTCTTCAAGTTTAAGTGAACAATGAGCCCCAATGGTTAATCCTTTATCGGAAATTATTTGTAATTTTCGACAAGTAGAACAATGAATGAAACAGGTAGACGGTCGAAATCTTTGTATATATTGCTTCTATATAATCTAAGAAACATATATGCAAAGCATCCAAACAGTACCATTCGCCAATTTTTTGTTCTTCAAGTTTAAGTGAACAACGAGCGCCATTGATAATCATGAAACGGAAATTATTTGTAACTTTCTACAAGTAGAACAATGAATGGAACAGGTAGACTGTTGAAATCATTTGTATATATTGCTTCTATATAGTCTAAGAAACATATCTGCATATCATCCAAACAGTACAATTCGCCAATTATTTGATCTTCAAGTTTAAGTGAACTACGAGCCCCATTGTTAATACTTTAACGGAAATTATTTGTAACTTGCGACAAGTAGAACAATGAATGGAACAGGTAGCCGGTTGAAATCAATGTATATATTGCTTCTATATAGTCTAAGAAACATATTTGCAAAGCATCCAAACAGTACCATTCGCAATTTTTTTGTTCTTCAAGTTTAAGTGAACAACGAGCCCCATTGTTAATACTTTAAAGGAAATTATTTGTAAATTTCGACAAGTAGAACAATGATTGGAACACGTAGACGGTTGAAATCTTTGTATATATTGCTTCCATATAGTGTAAGAAAGATGTACGCAAAGCATCCAAACAGTACCATCCGCCAATTTTTTGTTCTTCAAGTTTAAGTGAACAATGAGCCCCAATGGTTAATCCTTTATCGGAAATTATTTGTAATTTTCGACAAGTAGAACAATGAATGAATCAGGTAGACGGTCGAAATCTTTGTATATATTGCTTCTATATAATCTAAGAAACATATATGCAAAGCATCCAAACAGTACCATTCGCCAATTTTTTGTTCTTCAAGTTTAAGTGAACAACGAGCGCCATTGATAATCATGAAACGGAAATTATTTGTAACTTTCTACAAGTAGAACAATGAATGGAACAGGTAGACTGTTGAAATCATTGTATATATTGCTTCTATATAGTCTAAGAAACATATATGCAAAGCGTCCAAACAGTACAATTCGCCAATTATTTGATCTTCAAGTTTAAGTGAACTACGAGCCCCATTGTTAATACTTTAACGGAAATTATTTGTAACTTGCGACAAGTAGAACAATGAATGGAACAGGTAGATGGTTGAAATCAATGTATATATTGCTTCTATATAGTCTAAGAAACATGTATGCAAAGCATCCAAACAGTACCATTCGCCAATTTTTTGTTCTTCAAGTTTAAGTGAACTACGAGCCCCATTGTTAATACTTGAACGGAAATTATTTGTAACTTGCGACAAGTAGAACAATGAATGGAACAGGTAGCCGGTTGAAATCTTTGTATATATTGCTTCTATATAGTCTAAGAAACATATATGCAAAGCATCCAAAAAGTACAATTCGCCAATTTCTTGTACTTCAAGTTTAAGTGAACAATGAGCCCCAATGGTTAATCCATTATCGGTAATAATTTGTAACTTTCGACAAGTAGAACAATGAATGGAACCGGTAGACGGTTGAAATCCTTGTATATATTGCGTCTATATAATCTAAGAAACATATATGCAAAGCATCCAAACAGTACCATTCGCCAATTTTTTGTTCTTCAAGTTTAAGTGAAGTACGAGCCCCAATGTTAATCCTTTAAAGGAAATTATTTGTAAATTTCGACAAGTAGAACAATGAATGGAACACGTAGACGGTTGAAATCTTTGTATATATTGCTTCCATATAGTCTAAGAAACATGTACGCAAAGCATCCAAATAGTACCATTCGCCAATTTTTTGTTCTTCAAGTTTAAGTGAACTACGAGCCCCATTGTTAATCCTTTAAAGGAAATTATTTGTAAATTTCGACAAGTAGAACAATGAATGAAACAGGTAGACGGTCGAAATCTTTGTATATATTGCTTCTATATAATCTAAGAAACATATACGCAAAGCATCCAAACAGTACCATTCGCCAATTTTTTGTTCTTCAAGTTTAAGTGAACAACGAGCGCCATTGATAATCATGAAACGGAAATTATTTGTAACTTTCTACATGTAGAACAATGAATGGATCAGGTAGACAGTTGAAATCATTGCATATATTGCTTCTATATAATCTACGAAACATATATGCAAAGCATCCAAACAGTACAATTCACGAATTCTTTGTTCTTCAAGTTTAAGTGAACTACGAGCCCCATTGCTAATCCATTAACGGAAATTAATTGTAACTTTCTACAAGTAGAACAATGATTGGAACACGTAGACGGTTGAAATCTTTGTATATATTGCTTCCATATAGTCTAAGAAACATGTACTCAAAGCATCCAAACAGTACCATTCGCCAATTTTTTGTTCTTCAAGTTTAAGTGAACAATGAGCCCCAATGGTTAATCCTTTATCGGAAATTATTTGTAATTTTCGACAAGTATAACAATGAATGGAAGAGGTAGAAGGTTGAAATCTTTGTATATATTGCTTCTATATAGTCTAACAAACATATATGCAAAGCAGCCAAACAGTACATTTCGCCAATTTATTGTTCTTCAAGTTTAAGTAAACTACGATCCCCATTGTTAATCCCTTAACGGAAATTATTTGTAACTTTCGACAAGTAGAACAATGAATGGAAAAGGTAGACGGTTGAAATCATTGTATATATTGCTTCTATATAGTCTAAGAAACATATCTGCAAATTATCCAAACAGTACAATTCGCCAATTATTTGATCTTCAAGTTGAAGTGAACTACGAGCCCCAATGGTTAATCCGTTATCGGAAATTATTTGTAACTTTCGACAAGTAGAACAATGAATGGAACAGGTAGACGGTTGAAATCTTTGTATATATTGCTTCTATATAGTATAAGAAACATATATGCAAAGCATCCAAACAGAACAATTCGCCAATTTTTTGTTCTTCAAGTTTAAGTGAACAATGAGCCCCAATGGTTAATCCGTTATCGGAAATTATTTGTAACTTTCGACAAGTAGAACAGTGAATGGAACAGGTAGAAGGTTGAAATCTTTGTATATATTGCTTCTATATAGTCTAAGAAACATATATGCAAAGCATCCAAACAGTACAATTCGCCAATTTATTGTTCTTCAAGTTTAAGTGAACAACGAGCCCCATTGTTAATCCTTTATCGGAAATTATTTGTAACTTTCGTCAAGTAGAACAATGAATGGAACACGTAGACGGTTGAAATCTTTGTATATATTGCTTCCATATAGTCTAAGAAACATGTACGCAAAGCATCCAAATAGTACCATTCGCCAATTTTTTGTTCTTCAAGTTTAAGTGAACTACGAGCCCCATTGTTAATCCTTTAAAGGAAATTATTTGTAAATTTCGACAAGTAGAACAATGAATGAAACAGGTAGACGGTCGAAATCTTTGTATATATTGCTTCTATATAATCTAAGAAACATATATGCAAAGCATCCAAACAGTACCATTCGCCAATTTTTTGTTCTTCAAGTTTAAGTGAACAACGAGCGCCATTGATAATCATGAAACGGAAATTATTTGTAACTTTCTACAAGTAGAACAATGAATGGATCAGGTAGACGGTTGAAATCATTGCATATATTGCTTCTATATAATCTACGAAACATATATGCAAAGCATCCAAACAGTACAATTCACGAATTTTTTGTTCTTCAAGTTTAAGTGAACTACGAGCCCCATTGCTAATCCATTAACGGAAATTAATTGTAACTTTCTACAAGTAGAACAATGATTGGAACACGTAGACGGTTGAAATCTTTGTATATATTGCTTCCATATAGTCTAAGAAACATGTACTCAAAGCATCCAAACAGTACCATTCGCCAATTTTTTGTTCTTCAAGTTTAAGTGAAGTACGAGCCCCATTGTTAATCCTTTAAAGGAAATTATTTGTAAATTTCGACAAGTAGAACAATGAATGGAACAGGTAGACTGTTGAAATCATTTGTATATATTGCTTCTATATAGTCTAAGAAACATATCTGCATATCATCCAAACAGTACAATTCGCCAATTATTTGATCTTCAAGTTTAAGTGAACTACGAGCCCCATTGTTACTCCTTTATCGGAAATTATTTGTAAATTTCGACAAGTAGAACAATGAATGGAACAGGTAGACGGTTGAAATCTTTGTATATATTGCTTCTATATAGTCTAAGAAACACATATGCAAAGCATCCAAACAGTACAATTCGCCAATTTATTGTTCTTCAAGTTTAAGTGAACAACGAGCCCATTGTTAATCCTTTATCGGAAATTATTTGTAACTTTCGACAAGTAGAACAATGAATGGAACAGGTAGACTGTTGAAATCATTTGTATATATTGCTTCTATATAGTCTAAGAAACATATCTGCATATCATCCAAACAGTACAATTCGCCAATTATTTGATCTTCAAGTTTAAGTGAACTACGAGCCCCATTGTTAATACTTTAACGGAAATTATTTGTAACTTGCGACAAGTAGAACAATGAATGGAACAGGTAGCCGGTTGAAATCAATGTATATATTGCTTCTATATAGTCTAAGAAACATATTTGCAAAGCATCCAAACAGTACCATTCGCAATTTTTTTGTTCTTCAAGTTTAAGTGAACAACGAGCCCCATTGTTAATACTTTGAAGGAAATTATTTGTAAATTTCGACAAGTAGAACAATGATTGGAACACGTAGACGGTTGAAATCTTTGTATATATTGCTTCCATATAGTGTAAGAAAGATGTACGCAAAGCATCCAAACAGTACCATCCGCCAATTTTTTGTTCTTCAAGTTTAAGTGAACAATGAGCCCCAATGGTTAATCCTTTATCGGAAATTATTTGTAATTTTCGACAAGTAGAACAATGAATGAAACAGGTAGACGGTCGAAATCTTTGTATATATTGCTTCTATATAATCTAAGAAACATATATGCAAAGCATCCAAACAGTACCATTCGCCAATTTTTTGTTCTTCAAGTTTAAGTGAACATCGAGCGCCATTGATAATCATGAAACGGAAATTATTTGTAACTTTCTACAAGTAGAACAATGAATGGAACAGGTAGACTGTTGAAATCATTGTATATATTGCTTCTATATAGTCTAAGAAACATATATGCAAAGCATCCAAACAGTACAATTCGCCGTTTTCTTGTACTTCAAGTTTAAGTGAACAATGAGCCCCAATGGTTTATCCATTATCGGTAATTATTTGTAACTTTCGACAAGTAGAACAATGAATGGAACAGGTAGACGGTTGAAATCCTTGTATATATTGCGTCTATATAATCTAAGAAACATATATGCAAAGCATCCAAACAGTACCATTCGCCAATTTTTTGTTCTTCAAGTTTAAGTGAAGTACGAGCCCCATTGTTAATCCTTTAAAGGAAATTAATTGTAAATTTCGGCAAGTAGAACAATGATTGGAACACGTAGACGGTTGAAATCTTTGTATATATTGCTTCCATATAGTCTAAGAAACATGTACGCAAAGCATCCAAATAGTACCATTCGCCAATTTTTTGTTCTTCAAGTTTAAGTGAACTACGAGCCCCATTGTTAATCCTTTAAAGGAAATTATTTGTAAATTTCGACAAGTAGAACAATGAATGAAACAGGTAGACGGTCGAAATCTTTGTATATATTGCTTCTATATAATCTAAGAAACATATATGCAAAGCATCCAAACAGTACCATTCGCCAATTTTTTGTTCTTCAAGTTTAAGTGAACAACGAGCGCCATTGATAATCATGAAACGGAAATTATTTGTAACTTTCTACAAGTAGAACAATGAATGGATCAGGTAGACGGTTGAAATCATTGCATATATTGCTTCTATATAATCTACGAAACATATATGCAAAGCACCAAACAGTACAATTCACGAATTTTTTGTTCTTCAGGTTTAAGTGAACTACGAGCCCCATTGCTAATCCATTAACGGAAATTAATTGTAACTTTCTACAAGTAGAACAATGATTGGAACACGTAGACGGTTGAAATCTTTGTATATATTGCTTCCATATAGTCTAAGAAACATGTACTCAAAGCATCCAAACAGTACCATTCGCCAAGTTTTTGTTCTTCAAGTTTAAGTGAACAATGAGCCCCAATGGTTAATCCTTTATCGGAAATTATTTGTAATTTTCGACAAGTATAACAATGAATGGAAGAGGTAGAAGGTTGAAATCTTTGTATATATTGCTTCTATATAATCTAAGAAACATATATGCAAAGCATCCAAACAGTACCATTCGCCAATTTTTTGTTCTTCAAGTTTAAGTGAACAATGAGCCCCATTGTTACTCCTTTATCGGAAATTATTTGTAACTTTCGACAAGTAGAACAATGAATGGAACAGGTAGACGGTTGAAATCTTTGTATATATTGCTTCTATATAGTCTAAGAAACATATATGCAAAGCATCCAAACAGTACAATTCGCCAATTTATTGATCTTCAAGTTTAAGTGAACAACGAGCCCCATTGTTAATCCTTTATCGGAAATTATTTGTAACTTTCGACAAGTAGAACAATGAATGGAACAGGTAGACTGTTGAAATCATTTGTATATATTGCTTCTATATAGTCTAAGAAACATATCTTCATATCATCCAAACAGTACAATTCGCCAATTTTTTGTTCTTCAAGTTTAAGTGAGCAACAAGCCCCATTGATAATCATGAAACGGAAATTATTTGTAACTTTCTACAAGTAGAACAATGAATAGAACAGGTAGACTGTTGAAATCATTGTATATATTGCTTCTATATAGTCTAAGAAACATATATGCATAGCGTCCAAACAGTACAATTCGCCAATTTTTTGCTCTTCAAGTTTAAGTGAACTACGAGACCCATTGTTAATCCTTTAAACGAAATTATTTGTAAATTTCGGCAAGTAGAACAATGATTGGAACACGTAGACGGTTGAAATCTTTGTATATATTGCTTCCATATAGTCTAAGAAACATGTACGCAAAGCATCCAAATAGTACCATTCGCCAATTTTTTGTTCTTCAAGTTTAAGTGAACTACGAGCCCCATTGTTAATCCTTTAAAGGAAATTATTTGTAAATTTCGACAAGTAAAACAATGAATGGATCATGTAGACGGTTGAAATCATTGTATATATTGCTTCTATATAATCTACGAAACATATATGCAAAGCATCCAAACAGTACAATTCACGAATTTTTTGTTCTTCAAGTTTAAGTGAACTACGAGCCCCATTGTTAATCCTTTAACGGAAATTAATTGTAACTTTCTACAAGTAGAACAATGATTGGAACACGTAGACGGTTCAAATCTTTGTATATATTGCTTCCGTATAGTCTAAGAAACATGTACTCAAAGCATCCAAACAGTACCATTCGGCAATTTTTTGATCTTCAAGTTTAAGTGAACAGCGAGCCCCATTGATAATCATGAAATGGAAATTATTTGTAACTTTCTACAAGTAGAACAATGAATAGTACAGGTAGACGGGTGTAATCTTTCTATATATTGCTTCTAAATAGTCTAAGAAACATATATGCAAAGCATCCAAACAGTACTATTAGCCAATTTTTTGTTCTTCAAGTTTAAGTGAACTACGAGCCCCATTGTTAATCCTTTAAAGGAAATTATTTGTAAATTTCGACCAGTAGAACAATGAATGGAACAGGTAGCCGGTTGAAATCTTTGTATATATTGCTTCTATATAGTCTACGAAACATATATGCAAAGCATCCAAACAGTACAATTCGCCAATTTTTTGATCATCAAGTTTAAGTGAACAGCGAGCCCCATTGATAATCATGAAACGGAAATTATTTGTAACTTTCTACAAGTAGAACAATGAATAGAACAGGTAGACGGTTGAAATCTTTGTATATGTTGCTTCTATATAGTCTATGAAACCTATATGCAAAGCATCTAAACAGTAACAATCGCCAATTTTTTGATCTTCAAGTTTAAGTGAACAGCGAGCCCCATTGATAATCATGAAATGGAAGTTATTTGTAACTTTCTACAAGTAGAACAATGAATAGTACAGGTAGACGGGAGAAATCTTTCTATATATTGCTTCTAAATAGTCTAAGAAACATATATGCTAAGCATCCAAACAGTACAATTCGCCAATTTTTTGTTCTTCAAGTTTAAGTGGACTACGAGCCCCATTGTTAATACTTTAACGGAAATTATTTGTCACTTGCGACAAGTAGAACAATGAATGGAACAGGTAGCCGGTTGAAATCTTTGTATATATTGCTTCTATATAGTCTAAGAAACATATATGCAAAGCATCCAAACAGTACAATTTGCCAATTTCTTGTACTTCAAGTATAAGTGAACAATGAGCCCCAATGGTTAATCCATTATCGGTAATTATTTGTAAATTTCGAAAAGTAGAACAATGATTGGAACACGTAGACGGTTGAAATCTTTGTATATATTGCTTCCATATAGACTAAGAAACATAAATGCAAAGCATCCAAACAGTACCATTCGCCAATTTTTTGTTCTTCAAGTTTAAGTGAACAACGAGCCCCATTGTTAATCCTTTAAAGGAAATTATTTGTAAATTTCGACCAGCAGAACAATGAAAGGATCATGTAGACGGTTGAAATCATTGTATATATTGCTTCTATATAGTCTACGAAACATATATGCAAAGCATCCAAACAGTACAATTCGCCAATTTTTTGTTCTTCAAGTTTAAGTGAACTACGAGCCCCATTGTTAATACTTTAACGGAAATTATTTGTCACTTGCGACAAGTAGAACAATGAATGGAACAGGTAGCCGGTTGAAATCTTTGTATATATTGCTTCTATATAGTCTAAGAAACATGTACGCAAAGCATCCAAATAGTACCATTCGCCAATTTTTTGTTCTTCAAGTTTAAGTGAACTACGAGCCCCATTGTTAATACTTTAACGGAACTTATTTGTAACTTTCGACAAGTAGAACAATGAATGGAACAGGTAGACGGTTGAAATCAATGTATATATTGCTTCTATATAGTCTAAGAAACATATATGCAAAGCATCCAAACCGTATCATTCGCCACTTTTTTGTTCTTCAAGTTTAAGTGAACAACGAGCCCCATTGTTAATCCTTTAAAGGAAATTATTTGTAAATTTCGACAAGTAAAACAATGAATGGATCAGGTAGACGGTTGAAATCATTGTATATATTGCTTCTATATAATCTACGAAACATATATGCAAAGCATCCAAACAGTACAATTCACGAATTTTTTGTTCTTCAAGTTTAAGTGAACTACGAGCCCCATTGTTAATCCTTTAACGGAAATTAATTGTAACTTTCTACAAGTAGAACAATGATTGGAACACGTAGACGGTTCAAATCTTTGTATATAATGCTTCCGTATAGTCTAAGAAACATGTACTCAAAGCATCCAAACAGTACCATGCGCCAATTTTTGGTTCCTCAAGTTTAAGTGAACAATGAGCCCCAATGGTTAATCCTTTATCGGAAATTATTTGTAATTTTCGACAAGTAGAACAATGAATGGAACAGGTAGAAGGTTGAAATCTTTGTATATATTGCTTCTATATAATCTAAGAAATATATATGCAAAGCATCCAAACACTACCATTCGCCAATTTTTTGTTCTTCAAGTTTAAGTGAACAACAAGCCCCATTGATAATCATGAAACGGAAATTATTTGTAACTTTCTACAAGTAGAACAATGAATAGAACAGGTAGACGGTTGAAATCTTTGTATATGTTGCTTCTATATAGTCTATGAAACCTATATGCAAAGCATCTAAACAGTAACAATCGCCAATTTTTTGATCTTCAAGTTTAAGTGAACAGCGAGCCCCATTGATAATCATGAAATGGAAGTTATTTGTAACTTTCTACAAGTAGAACAATGAATAGTACAGGTAGACGGGTGAAATCTTTCTATATATTGCTTCTAAATAGTCTAAGAAACATATATGCTAAGCATCCAAACAGTACAATTCGCCAATTTTTTGTTCTTCAAGTTTAAGTGAACTACGAGCCCCATTGTTAATCCTTTAAAGGAAATTATTTGTAAATTTCGACCAGTAGAACAATGAATGGATCATGTAGACGGTTGAAATCATTGTATATATTGCTTCTATATAGTCTACGAAACATATATGCAAAGCATCCAAACAGTACAATTCGCCAATTTTTTGTTCTTCAAGTTTAAGTGGACTACGAGCCCCATTGTTAATACTTTAACGGAAATTATTTGTCACTTGCGACAAGTAGAACAATGAATGGAACAGGTAGCCGGTTGAAATCTTTGTATATATTGCTTCTATATAGTCTAAGAAACATATATGCAAAGCATCCAAACAGTACAATTCGCCAAATTCTTGTACTTCAAGTTTAAGTGAGCAATGAGCCCCAATGGTTAATCCATTATCGGTAATTATTTGTAAATTTCGAAAAGTAGAACAATGATTGGAACACGTAGACGGTTGAAATCTTTGTATATATTGCTTCTATATAATCTAAGAAACATATATGCAAAGCATCCAAACAGAACCATTCGCCAATTTTTTGTTCTTCAAATTTAAGTGAACAACGAGCCCCATTGATAATCATGAAACGGAAATTATTTGTAACTTTCTACAAGTAGAACAATGAATAGAACAGGTAGACGGTTGAAATCTTTGTATATGTTGCGTCTATATATTCTAAGTAACCTATATGCAAAGCATCTAAACAGTAACATTCGCAATTTTTTTGTTCTTCAAGTTTAAGTGAACAACGAGCCCCATTGTTAATCCTTAAAGGAAATTATTTGTAAATTTCGACAAGTAGAACAATGATTGGAACACGTAGACGGTTGAAATCTTTGTATATATTGCTTCCATATAGTCTAAGAAACATGTACTCAAAGCATCCAAACAGTACCATTCGCCAATTTTTTGTTCTTCAAGTTTAAGTGAACAATGAGCCCCAATGGTTAATCCTTTATCGGAAATTATTTGTAAGTTTCGACAAGTAGAACAATGAATGGAACAGGTAGAAGGTTGAAATCTTTGTATATATTGCTTCTATATAATCTAAGAAACATATATGCAAAGCATCCGAACAGTACCATTCGCCAATTTTTTGTTCTTCAAGTTTAAGTGAGCAACAAGCCCCATTGATAATCATGAAACGGAAATTATTTGTAACTTTCTACAAGTAGAACAATGAATAGAACAGGTAGACTGTTGAAATCATTGTATATATTGCTTCTATATAGTCTAAGAAACATATATGCATAGCGTCCAAACAGTACAATTCGTCAATTTTTTGCTCTTCAAGTTTAAGTGAACTACGAGACCCATTGTTAATCCTTTAAACGAAATTATTTGTAAATTTCGGCAAGTAGAACAATGATTGGAACACGTAGACGGTTGAAATCTTTGTATATATTGCTTCCATATAGTCTAAGAAACATGTACGCAAAGCATCCAAATAGTACCATTCGCCAATTTTTTGTTCTTCAAGTTTAAGTGAACTACGAGCCCCATTGTTAATCCTTTAAAGGAAATTATTTGTAAATTTCGACAAGTAAAACAATGAATGGATCAGGTAGACGGTTGAAATCATTGTATATATTGCTTCTATATAATCTACGAAACATATATGCAAAGCATCCAAACAGTACAATTCACGAATTTTTTGTTCTTCAAGTTTAAGTGAACTACGAGCCCCATTGTTAATCCTTTAACGGAAATTAATTGTAACTTTCTACAAGTAGAACAATGATTGGAACACGTAGACGGTTCAAATCTTTGTATATATTGCTTCCGTATAGTCTAAGAAACATGTACTCAAAGCATCCAAACAGTACCATTCGGCAATTTTTTGATCTTCAAGTTTAAGTGAACAGCGAGCCCCATTGATAATCATGAAATGGAAATTATTTGTAACTTTCTACAAGTAGAACAATGAATAGTACAGGTAGACGGGTGTAATCTTTCTATATATTGCTTCTAAATAGTCTAAGAAACATATATGCAAAGCATCCAAACAGTACTATTAGCCAATTTTTTGTTCTTCAAGTTTAAGTGAACTACGAGCCCCATTGTTAATCCTTTAAAGGAAATTATTTGTAAATTTCGACCAGTAGAACAATGAATGGAACAGGTAGCCGGTTGAAATCTTTGTATATATTGCTTCTATATAGTCTACGAAACATATATGCAAAGCATCCAAACAGTACAATTCGCCAATTTTTTGTTCTTCAAGTTTAAGTGAACTACGAGCCCCATTGTTAATACTTTAACGGAAATTATTTGTCACTTGCGACAAGTAGAACAATGAATGGAACAGGTAGACGGTTGAAATCTTTGTATATATTGCTTTTATATAATCTAAGAAACATATATGCAAAGCATCCAAACAGTACCATTCGCCAATTTTTTGTTCTTCAAGTTTAAGTGAACAACAAGCCCCATTGATAATCATGAAACGGAAATTATTTGTAACTTTCTACAAGTAGAACAATGAATAGAACAGGTAGACGGTTAAAATCTTTGTATATGTTGCTTCTATATAGTCTATGAAACCTATATGCAAAGCATCTAAACAGTAACAATCGCCAATTTTTTGATCTTCAAGTTTAAGTGAACAGCGAGCCCCATTGATAATCATGAAATGGAAGTTATTTGTAACTTTCTACAAGTAGAACAATGAATAGTACAGGTAGACGGGAGAAATCTTTCTATATATTGCTTCTAAATAGTCTAAGAAACATATATGCTAAGCATCCAAACAGTACAATTCGCCAATTTTTTGTTCTTCAAGTTTAAGTGGACTACGAGCCCCATTGTTAATACTTTAACGGAAATTATTTGTCACTTGCGACAAGTAGAACAATGAATGGAACAGGTAGCCGGTTGAAATCTTTGTATATATTGCTTCTATATAGTCTAAGAAACATATATGCAAAGCATCCAAACAGTACAATTTGCCAATTTCTTGTACTTCAAGTATAAGTGAACAATGAGCCCCAATGGTTAATCCATTATCGGTAATTATTTGTAAATTTCGAAAAGTAGAACAATGATTGGAACACGTAGACGGTTGAAATCTTTGTATATATTGCTTCCATATAGACTAAGAAACATAAATGCAAAGCATCCAAACAGTACCATTCGCCAATTTTTTGTTCTTCAAGTTTAAGTGAACAACGAGCCCCATTGTTAATCCTTTAAAGGAAATTATTTGTAAATTTCGACCAGCAGAACAATGAAAGGATCATGTAGACGGTTGAAATCATTGTATATATTGCTTCTATATAGTCTACGAAACATATATGCAAAGCATCCAAACAGTACAATTCGCCAATTTTTTGTTCTTCAAGTTTAAGTGAACTACGAGCCCCATTGTTAATACTTTAACGGAAATTATTTGTCACTTGCGACAAGTAGAACAATGAATGGAACAGGTAGCCGGTTGAAATCTTTGTATATATTGCTTCTATATAGTCTAAGAAACATGTACGCAAAGCATCCAAATAGTACCATTCGCCAATTTTTTGTTCTTCAAGTTTAAGTGAACTACGAGCCCCATTGTTAATACTTTAACGGAACTTATTTGTAACTTTCGACAAGTAGAACAATGAATGGAACAGGTAGACGGTTGAAATCAATGTATATATTGCTTCTATATAGTCTAAGAAACATATATGCAAAGCATCCAAACCGTATCATTCGCCACTTTTTTGTTCTTCAAGTTTAAGTGAACAACGAGCCCCATTGTTAATCCTTTAAAGGAAATTATTTGTAAATTTCGACAAGTAAAACAATGAATGGATCAGGTAGACGGTTGAAATCATTGTATATATTGCTTCTATATAATCTACGAAACATATATGCAAAGCATCCAAACAGTACAATTCACGAATTTTTTGTTCTTCAAGTTTAAGTGAACTACGAGCCCCATTGTTAATCCTTTAACGGAAATTAATTGTAACTTTCTACAAGTAGAACAATGATTGGAACACGTAGACGGTTCAAATCTTTGTATATAATGCTTCCGTATAGTCTAAGAAACATGTACTCAAAGCATCCAAACAGTACCATGCGCCAATTTTTGGTTCCTCAAGTTTAAGTGAACAATGAGCCCCAATGGTTAATCCTTTATCGGAAATTATTTGTAATTTTCGACAAGTAGAACAATGAATGGAACAGGTAGAAGGTTGAAATCTTTGTATATATTGCTTCTATATAATCTAAGAAATATATATGCAAAGCATCCAAACACTACCATTCGCCAATTTTTTGTTCTTCAAGTTTAAGTGAACAACAAGCCCCATTGATAATCATGAAACGGAAATTATTTGTAACTTTCTACAAGTAGAACAATGAATAGAACAGGTAGACGGTTGAAATCTTTGTATATGTTGCTTCTATATAGTCTATGAAACCTATATGCAAAGCATCTAAACAGTAACAATCGCCAATTTTTTGATCTTCAAGTTTAAGTGAACAGCGAGCCCCATTGATAATCATGAAATGGAAGTTATTTGTAACTTTCTACAAGTAGAACAATGAATAGTACAGGTAGACGGGTGAAATCTTTCTATATATTGCTTCTAAATAGTCTAAGAAACATATATGCTAAGCATCCAAACAGTACAATTCGCCAATTTTTTGTTCTTCAAGTTTAAGTGAACTACGAGCCCCATTGTTAATCCTTTAAAGGAAATTATTTGTAAATTTCGACCAGTAGAACAATGAATGGATCATGTAGACGGTTGAAATCATTGTATATATTGCTTCTATATAGTCTACGAAACATATATGCAAAGCATCCAAACAGTACAATTCGCCAATTTTTTGTTCTTCAAGTTTAAGTGGACTACGAGCCCCATTGTTAATACTTTAACGGAAATTATTTGTCACTTGCGACAAGTAGAACAATGAATGGAACAGGTAGCCGGTTGAAATCTTTGTATATATTGCTTCTATATAGTCTAAGAAACATATATGCAAAGCATCCAAACAGTACAATTCGCCAAATTCTTGTACTTCAAGTTTAAGTGAGCAATGAGCCCCAATGGTTAATCCATTATCGGTAATTATTTGTAAATTTCGAAAAGTAGAACAATGATTGGAACACGTAGACGGTTGAAATCTTTGTATATATTGCTTCTATATAATCTAAGAAACATATATGCAAAGCATCCAAACAGAACCATTCGCCAATTTTTTGTTCTTCAAATTTAAGTGAACAACGAGCCCCATTGATAATCATGAAACGGAAATTATTTGTAACTTTCTACAAGTAGAACAATGAATAGAACAGGTAGACGGTTGAAATCTTTGTATATGTTGCGTCTATATATTCTAAGTAACCTATATGCAAAGCATCTAAACAGTAACATTCGCAATTTTTTTGTTCTTCAAGTTTAAGTGAACAACGAGCCCCATTGTTAATCCTTAAAGGAAATTATTTGTAAATTTCGACAAGTAGAACAATGATTGGAACACGTAGACGGTTGAAATCTTTGTATATATTGCTTCCATATAGTCTAAGAAACATGTACTCAAAGCATCCAAACAGTACCATTCGCCAATTTTTTGTTCTTCAAGTTTAAGTGAACAATGAGCCCCAATGGTTAATCCTTTATCGGAAATTATTTGTAAGTTTCGACAAGTAGAACAATGAATGGAACAGGTAGAAGGTTGAAATCTTTGTATATATTGCTTCTATATAATCTAAGAAACATATATGCAAAGCATCCGAACAGTACCATTCGCCAATTTTTTGTTCTTCAAGTTTAAGTGAGCAACAAGCCCCATTGATAATCATGAAACGGAAATTATTTGTAACTTTCTACAAGTAGAACAATGAATAGAACAGGTAGACTGTTGAAATCATTGTATATATTGCTTCTATATAGTCTAAGAAACATATATGCATAGCGTCCAAACAGTACAATTCGTCAATTTTTTGCTCTTCAAGTTTAAGTGAACTACGAGACCCATTGTTAATCCTTTAAACGAAATTATTTGTAAATTTCGGCAAGTAGAACAATGATTGGAACACGTAGACGGTTGAAATCTTTGTATATATTGCTTCCATATAGTCTAAGAAACATGTACGCAAAGCATCCAAATAGTACCATTCGCCAATTTTTTGTTCTTCAAGTTTAAGTGAACTACGAGCCCCATTGTTAATCCTTTAAAGGAAATTATTTGTAAATTTCGACAAGTAAAACAATGAATGGATCAGGTAGACGGTTGAAATCATTGTATATATTGCTTCTATATAATCTACGAAACATATATGCAAAGCATCCAAACAGTACAATTCACGAATTTTTTGTTCTTCAAGTTTAAGTGAACTACGAGCCCCATTGTTAATCCTTTAACGGAAATTAATTGTAACTTTCTACAAGTAGAACAATGATTGGAACACGTAGACGGTTCAAATCTTTGTATATATTGCTTCCGTATAGTCTAAGAAACATGTACTCAAAGCATCCAAACAGTACCATTCGGCAATTTTTTGATCTTCAAGTTTAAGTGAACAGCGAGCCCCATTGATAATCATGAAATGGAAATTATTTGTAACTTTCTACAAGTAGAACAATGAATAGTACAGGTAGACGGGTGTAATCTTTCTATATATTGCTTCTAAATAGTCTAAGAAACATATATGCAAAGCATCCAAACAGTACTATTAGCCAATTTTTTGTTCTTCAAGTTTAAGTGAACTACGAGCCCCATTGTTAATCCTTTAAAGGAAATTATTTGTAAATTTCGACCAGTAGAACAATGAATGGAACAGGTAGCCGGTTGAAATCTTTGTATATATTGCTTCTATATAGTCTACGAAACATATATGCAAAGCATCCAAACAGTACAATTCGCCAATTTTTTGTTCTTCAAGTTTAAGTGAACTACGAGCCCCATTGTTAATACTTTAACGGAAATTATTTGTCACTTGCGACAAGTAGAACAATGAATGGAACAGGTAGACGGTTGAAATCTTTGTATATATTGCTTTTATATAATCTAAGAAACATATATGCAAAGCATCCAAACAGTACCATTCGCCAATTTTTTGTTCTTCAAGTTTAAGTGAACAACAAGCCCCATTGATAATCATGAAACGGAAATTATTTGTAACTTTCTACAAGTAGAACAATGAATAGAACAGGTAGACGGTTAAAATCTTTGTATATGTTGCTTCTATATAGTCTATGAAACCTATATGCAAAGCATCTAAACAGTAACAATCGCCAATTTTTTGATCTTCAAGTTTAAGTGAACAGCGAGCCCCATTGATAATCATGAAATGGAAGTTATTTGTAACTTTCTACAAGTAGAACAATGAATAGTACAGGTAGACGGGAGAAATCTTTCTATATATTGCTTCTAAATAGTCTAAGAAACATATATGCTAAGCATCCAAACAGTACAATTCGCCAATTTTTTGTTCTTCAAGTTTAAGTGGACTACGAGCCCCATTGTTAATACTTTAACGGAAATTATTTGTCACTTGCGACAAGTAGAACAATGAATGGAACAGGTAGCCGGTTGAAATCTTTGTATATATTGCTTCTATATAGTCTAAGAAACATATATGCAAAGCATCCAAACAGTACAATTTGCCAATTTCTTGTACTTCAAGTATAAGTGAACAATGAGCCCCAATGGTTAATCCATTATCGGTAATTATTTGTAAATTTCGAAAAGTAGAACAGTGATTGGAACACGTAGACGGTTGAAATATTTGTATATATTGCTTCTATATAATCTAAGAAACATATATGCAAAGCATCCAAACAGAACCATTCGCCAATTTTTTGTTCTTCAAATTTAAGTGAACAACGAGCCCCATTGATAATCATGAAACGGAAATTATTTGTAACTTTCTACAAGTAGAACAATAATAGAACAGGTAGACGGTTGAAATCTTTGTATATGTTGCGTCTATATATTCTAAGAAACCTATATACAAAGCATCTAAACAGTAACATTCGCCAATTTTTTGATCTTCAAGTTTAAGTGAACATCGAGCCCCATTGTTAATCCTTTAAAGGAAATTATTTGTAAATTTCGACAAGTAGAACAATGAATGGATCATGTAGACGGTTGAAATCATTGTATATTTTGCTTCTATATAGTCTACGAAACATATATGCAAAGCATCCAAACAGTACAATTCGCCAATTTTTTGTTCTTCAAGTTTAAGTGAACTGCGAGCCCCATTGTTAATCCTTTAACGGAAATTAATTGTAACTTTCTACAAGTAGAACAATGATTGGAACACGTAGACGGTTGAAATCTTTGTATATATTGCTTCCATATAGTCTAAGAAACATATATGCAAAGCATCCAAAAAGTACCATTCGCCAATTTTTTGTTCTTCAAGTTTAAGTGAACAATGAGCCTCATTGTTAATCGTTTATCCGAAATTATTTGTAAATTTCGACAAGTAGAACAATGTATGGAACAGGTAGACTGTTGAAATCATTGTATATATTGCTTCTATATAGTCCAAGAAACTTATATGCAAAGCGTCCAAACAGTACAATTCGCCAATTTCTTGCTCTTCAAGTTTAAGTGAACTACGAGCCCCATTGTTAATCCTTTAAAGGAAATTAATTGTAAATTTCGGCAAGTAGAACAATGAATGGAATAGGTAGACGGTTGTAATCATTGTATATATTGCTTCTATATAGTCTAAGAAACATATATGCAAAGCATCCAAACAGTACAATTCGCCAATTTTTTGTTCTTCAAGTTTAAGTGAACAATGAGCCCCATTGTTAATCCTTTAAAGGAAATTATTTGTAACTTTCGACAAGTAGAAAAATGAATGGAACAGGTAGACGGTTGAAATCTGTGTATATATTGCTTCTATATAGTCTAAGAAACATATATGCAAAGCATCCAAACAGTACCATTCGCCAATTTTTTGGTCTTCAAGTTTAAATGAACAATGAGCCCCAATGGTTAATCCATTATCGGAAATTATTTGTAAATTTCGACAAGTAGAACAATGAATGGAACAGGTAGACGGTTGAAATATTTGTATATATTGCTTCTATATAGTATAAGAAACATATATGCAAAGCATCCAAACAGTACAATTCGCCAATTTTTTGTTCTTCAAGTTTAAGTAAACTACGATCCCCATTGTTAATCCCTTAACGGAAATTATTTGTAACTTTCGACAAGTAGAACAGTGAATGGAACAGGTAGACGGTTGAAATATTTGTATATATTGCTTCTATATAGTATAAGAAACATATATGCAAAGCATCCAAACAGTACAATTCCCCAATTTTTTGTTCTTCAAGTTTAAGTGAACAATGAGCCCCAATGATTAATCCTTTATCGGTAATTATTTGTAACTTTCGACAAGTAGAACAATGAATGGAACAGGTAGACGGTTGAAACCCTTGTATATATTGCGTCTATATGAACTTTAGAATCATATATGCATAGCATCCAAACAGTACCATTCGCCAATTTTTTGTTCTTCAAGTTTAAGTGAACTACGAGCCCCATTGTTAATCCTTTAAAGGAAATTATTTGTAAATTTCGACAAGTAGAACAATGAATGGAACAGGTAGACTGTTGAAATCATTGTATATATTGCTTCTATATAGTCTAAGAAACATATATGCAAAGCGTCCAAACAGTACAATTCGCCAATTATTTGATCTTCAAGTTTAAGTGAACTACGAGCCCCATTGTTAATACTTTAACGGAAATTATTTGTAACTTGCGACAAGTAGAACAATGAATGGAACAGGTAGCCGGTTGAAATCAATGTATATATTGCTTCTATATAGTCTAAGAAACATATATGCAAAGCATCCAAACAGTACCATTCGCCAATTTTTTGTTCTTCAAGTTTAAGTGAACTACGAGCCCCATTGTTAATCCTTTAAAGGAAATTATTTGTAACTTTCGACAAGTAGAACAATGAATGGAACAGGTAGACGGTTGAAATCTTTGTATATATTGCTTCTATATAGTCTAAGAAACATATATGCAAAGCATCCAAACAGTACAATTCGCCAATTTTTTGTTCTTCAAGTATAAGTGAACAGCGAGCCCCATTGATAATCATGAAATGGCAATTATTTGTAACTATCTACAAGTAGAACAATGAATAGTATAGGTAGACGGGTGAAATCTTTCTATATATTGCTTCTAAATAGTCTAAGAAACATCTATGCAAAGCATCCAAACAGTACAATTCGCCAATTTTTTGTCCTTCAAGTTTAAGTGAACAATGAGCCCCAATGGTTAATCCTTTATCGGTAATTATTTGTAACTTTCGACAAGTAGAACAATGAATGGAACAGGTAGACGGTTGAAATATTTGTATATATTGCTTCTATATAGTATAAGAAACATATATGCAAAGCATCCAAACAGTACAATACGCCAATTTTTTGTTCTTCAAGTTTAAGTGAACAATGAGCCCCATTGTTAATCCTTTAAAGGAAATTATTTGTAACTTTCGACAAGTAGAAAAATGAATGGAACAGGTAGACGGTTGAAATCTGTGTATATATTGCTTCTATATAGTCTAAGAAACATATATGCAAAGCATCCAAACAGTACAATTCGCCAATTTTTTGTTCTTCAAGTTTAAGTGAACAATGAGCCCCAATGGTTAATCCTTTATCGGTAATTATTTGTAACTTTCGACAAGTAGAACAATGAATGGAACAGGTAGACGGTTGAAATCCTTGTATATATTGCTTCCATATAGTCTAAGAAACATGAACGCAAAGCATCCAAACAGTACCATTCGCCAATTTTTTGTCCTTCAAGTTTAAGTGAACAATGAGCCCCATTGTTAATCCTTTATCGGAAATTATTTGTAACTTTCGACAAGTAGAACAATTAATGGAACAGGTAGACGGTTGAAATCTTTGTATATATTGCTTCTATATAGTCTAAGAAACATATCTGCAAAGCATTCAAACAGTACAATTCCCCAATTTTTTGTTCTTCAAGTTTAAGTGAACAATGAGCCCCAATGATTAATCCTTTATCGGTAATTATTTGTAACTTTCGACAAGTAGAACAATGAATGGAACAGGTAGACGGTTGAAACCCTTGTATATATTGCGTCTATATGAACTAAGAATCATATATGCATAGCATCCAAACAGTACAATTCGCCAATTTTTTGTTCTACAAGTTTAAGTGAACAATGAGCCCCATTGATAATCCTTTATCGGAAATAATTTGTAAATTTCGACAAGTAGAACAATGAATGGAACAGGTAGACTGTTGAAATCATTGTATATATTGCTTCTATATAGTCCAAGAAACATATATGCAAAGCGTCCAAACAGTACAATTCGCCAATTTTTTGCTCTTCAAGTTTAAGTGAACTTCGAGCCCCATTGTTAATCCTTTAAAGGAAATTATTTGTAAATTTCGGCAAGTAGAACAATGAATGAAATAGGTAGACGGTTGAAATCATTGTATATATTGCTTCTATATAGTCTAAGAAACATATGTAGGATTTATATTGTTTATTAAAAACTAGGTGAGAACATATATATATATTTAGAAATGAAAATAAAGTATAAAATACTAATCAAAAGCGCAAGATATAAAACAAAAGAAATCAAGAAAACGTGCTCCCGTCGTACTTCGTTCGCCGTACTTCTTTTCGCAATCGTCACTCCGACTCGACTCTCCCGAATGTTCGTTACCACGCGGCGTTTTTCGCTCGCCCGATCGTCTCACTTTTTTTTCGCCCCAAACTCACCTTCACACCTCACGTACGCACACACACACACAATGATTCCTAACTACTACACTCGGCCGTCCTGACAAACAATATCTGTCCTCAGATATTATTCCTTTCTTCGTCTTCTTCTCCAGAATTGTCCAGATCGTCTTTTGCCCATGGCTTCATGGAATCTGCCGCCGTGGATGTTGTAAATGGACCTTCGTGTTCTCCTATCTTTCGCACAAGATAGCGGTCGTTCCTCAACACCCTTTCCACCTCGTATGGGCCCAAAAACTTCGGATGAAATTTCTGCCCCGGCCCGAACTGAGTTCGTCGAATTGCTACCAGGTCGCCCTCCTGGTACTTTTTTGCATCGGTCCTTCTTTTATTAAACGACCTTCGATTCTCCGCCTGAATCTTCAATATAGATTCCTTTGCGCGCCTTCTGCATTCGTCTCGATCTTCTTGAAACATTCGTCTCCATTCCTCCTCAATCGTTTCTCGTATGGATTGATCTTCCTTCAGCCGCATACGTATACCGAACAACAGATTAAAGGGTGTCGTGCCGGTACTTCTACTAGGGGTGGCATTAAGGTATTGCTGTGCCACGTCCAGATATCGGTACCATTCCTCGGGTTTGGGAGATGCCATCTTCGTTAGAAGCGGTATAAGCGTGCGATTAACTCGCTCTACCTGCCCGTTGCTGCGGGGCATTCCAGTGGTAATCGCGACATGCCTAATATTTTCCTCTTCGCAGTATTCCCTAAAAGGGCGTGAGGTAAACGCCGAACCTCTGTCCGATATTATTCTCCATGGATTTCCAAACACACTTGCCTGTTTCCGCAGATGACGTAAAACCTCGGCCGCGTCTGTAGATTTTGTTGCATAGAGCTTCACAAACTTCGTGAAGCCGTCCACTACCACGAAAACAAAGCGATAATTCTTCCTTGTAGAAGGGATAGGTCCGAGATGATCGATGTGGAGGGTATGGAGGGGGACGTCTCCCTTGTCGATTGTATGCAGCCAGCCTTCTGACTTGCCGGCTTTTCTCTCCGCCAATATGCAACTAACACAGTTTCGCACCACTTTTTCTGCAACGTGTCTCACTCCCTCAAACCAATAATCTCTTTTCACTAACACTACTGTCTTATCTATCGCAAAATGTCCTCTCTCATGCATCCGCCGTACAATCTGTGTTTGCAATGCCTTAGGAACTACAAATAGTACATCACCGCTCATTTCTTTGTACAAAATATCATTTTTCACCACATAACCGTCTAATTCTCCCTCCTTAACTCTATTTATAATCGCGCGTACCTGGGCATCCTCGCGTTGCGCTCTTTTCAGTTTCGCAATCATCCCGTCTTCGTCTTCGCTGATTGTCATCACTACTGGCAAAGGATTTCTATTTAACGCGTCCGCATGCACCATATATTTGCTCGATCGATGTTCAATTGTGTACTTAAATTCTTCGAGAAGCAGTGCCCATCTTGCCACTCGCACGCATAGATCCTTTTTATGCATAGTTAACGCAAAAGCGCGACAATCGGTAACTATTTTGAACTCGATGCCTAATAAGTACACTCTAAACTTACGCAAAGATTTTATGATCGCGAGTACCTCCAATTCATAACTGGGGTACTTCTCTTCGGCCGGCGTGGTTTTCCCACTCGCATAATAAACTGGGTGAAACATCCCATCTACGTTATCTCGTTGCATCAAAATTGCCCCCTTAAGCCGCTTCCATGTCTTACCACACTTTTCATATCGCACGAATAATTTCGCCGACCCACGTAGCAATCGTTTACAGTATATCACTTTCTGTATATCCGTCCACGCGCATAATTCTGCTAATTCTTCAAACTCTTGTAGCCAGCATTTCACATTTGCCGTACTATCACCGCTGAAAGTTTGAATTGATTCTTCCACGTCTCTAAAGGATAGCATCTGTTTCTGCCGTCTGGGCGTTTCGTCCTCGCTTTCATCTTCACTATCGGTTTCTTCGTCCTCACTATGATCTGCTTCTTTACTAATTGTGAGAGCGTGTTCTAATCGCTCCGCCAATTCTGCTTTACGTCCTTTCGTATCTAGACCCATCTTTTCTAATTTACTTCTCAGATCCTTGAGCTTCATGTCCGCGACACTCTTATCCGTTGCTTCAACGATCGTTTTTGAAAGATCTTCTTGGGAATCTTTAATACTCGACTTCGCGCTTTCCATTATGCACTGTTCCGCACAATTTTCTTACACTTCTGGTTCACCTTGCACTTAACTCGTTATTATATCTTTATCCCGGACGAGCCCCCAAAAATATGTAGGATTTATATTGTTTATTAAAAACTAGGTGAGAACATATATATATATTTAGAAATGAAAATAAAGTATAAAATACTAATCAAAAGCGCAAGATATAAAACAAAAGAAATCAAGAAAACGTGCTCCCGTCGTACTTCGTTCGCCGTACTTCTTTTCGCAATCGTCACTCCGACTCGACTCTCCCGAATGTTCGTTACCACGCGGCGTTTTTCGCTCGCCCGATCGTCTCACTTTTTTTTCGCCCCAAACTCACCTTCACACCTCACGTACGCACAAACACACACAATGATTCCTAACTACTACACATATATGCAAAGCATCCAAACAGTACAATTCGCCAATTTTTTGTTCTTCAAGTTTAGTGAACAATGAGCCCCAATGGTTAATCCTTTATCGGAAATTATTTGTAATTTTCGACAAGTAGAACAATGAATGGATCATGTAGACGGTTGAAATCATTGTATATATTGCTTCTATATAGTCTACGAAACATATATGCAAAGCATCCAAACAGTACAATTCGCCAATTTTTTGTTCTTCAAGTTTAAGTGGACTACGAGCCCCATTGTTAATACTTTAACGGAAATTATTTGTCACTTGCGACAAGTAGAACAATGAATGGAACAGGTAGCCGGTTGAAATCTTTGTATATATTGCTTCTATATAGTCTAAGAAACATATATGCAAAGCATCCAAACAGTACAATTCGCCAAATTCTTGTACTTCAAGTTTAAGTGAGCAATGAGCCCCAATGGTTAATCCTTTATCGGAAATTATTTGTAAGTTTCGACAAGTAGAACAATGAATGGAACAGGTAGAAGGTTGAAATCTTTGTATATATTGCTTCTATATAATCTAAGAAACATATATGCAAAGCATCCGAACAGTACCATTCGCCAATTTTTTGTTCTTCAAGTTTAAGTGAGCAACAAGCCCCATTGATAATCATGAAACGGAAATTATTTGTAACTTTCTACAAGTAGAACAATGAATAGAACAGGTAGACTGTTGAAATCATTGTATATATTGCTTCTATATAGTCTAAGAAACATATATGCATAGCGTCCAAACAGTTCAATTCGCCAATTTTTTGCTCTTCAAGTTTAAGTGAACTACGAGACCCATTGTTAATCCTTTAAACGAAATTATTTGTAAATTTCGGCAAGTAGAACAATGATTGGAACACGTAGACGGTTGAAATCTTTGTATATATTGCTTCCATATAGTCTAAGAAACATGTACGCAAAGCATCCAAATAGTACCATTCGCCAATTTTTTGTTCTTCAAGTTTAAGTGAACTACGAGCCCCATTGTTAATCCTTTAAAGGAAATTATTTGTAAATTTCGACAAGTAAAACAATGAATGGATCAGGTAGACGGTTGAAATCATTGTATATATTGCTTCTATATAATCTACGAAACATATATGCAAAGCATCCAAACAGTACAATTTGCCAATTTCTTGTACTTCAAGTATAAGTGAACAATGAGCCCCAATGGTTAATCCATTATCGGTAATTATTTGTAAATTTCGAAAAGTAGAACAATGATTGGAACACGTAGACGGTTGAAATCTTTGTATATATTGCTTCCATATAGACTAAGAAACATAAATGCAAAGCATCCAAACAGTACCATTCGCCAATTTTTTGTTCTTCAAGTTTAAGTGAACAACGAGCCCCATTGTTAATCCTTTAAAGGAAATTATTTGTAAATTTCGACCAGCAGAACAATGAATGGATCATGTAGACGGTTGAAATCATTGTATATATTGCTTCTATATAGTCTACGAAACATATATGCAAAGCATCCAAACAGTACAATTCGCCAATTTTTTGTTCTTCAAGTTTAAGTGAACTACGAGCCCCATTGTTAATACTTTAACGGAAATTATTTGTCACTTGCGACAAGTAGAACAATGAATGGAACAGGTAGCCGGTTGAAATCGTTGTATATATTGCTTCTATATAGTCTAAGAAACATGTACGCAAAGCATCCAAATAGTACCATTCGCCAATTTTTTGTTCTTCAAGTTTAAGTGAACTACGAGCCCCATTGTTAATACTTTAACGGAACTTATTTGTAACTTTCGACAAGTAGAACAATGAATGGAACAGGTAGACGGTTGAAATCAATGTATATATTGCTTCTATATAGTCTAAGAAACATATATGCAAAGCATCCAAACCGTATCATTCGCCACTTTTTTGTTCTTCAAGTTTAAGTGAACAACGAGCCCCATTGTTAATCCTTTAAAGGAAATTATTTGTAAATTTCGACAAGTAAAACAATGAATGGATCAGGTAGACGGTTGAAATCATTGTATATATTGCTTCTATATAATCTACGAAACATATATGCAAAGCATCCAAACAGTACAATTCACGAATTTTTTGTTCTTCAAGTTTAAGTGAACTACGAGCCCCATTGTTAATCCTTTAACGGAAATTAATTGTAACTTTCTACAAGTAGAACAATGATTGGAACACGTAGACGGTTCAAATCTTTGTATATATTGCTTCCGTATAGTCTAAGAAACATGTACTCAAAGCATCCAAACAGTACCATGCGCCAATTTTTGGTTCCTCAAGTTTAAGTGAACAATGAGCCCCAATGGTTAATCCTTTATCGGAAATTATTTGTAATTTTCGACAAGTAGAACAATGAATGGAACAGGTAGAAGGTTGAAATCTTTGTATATATTGCTTCTATATAATCTAAGAAATATATATGCAAAGCATCCAAACACTACCATTCGCCAATTTTTTGTTCTTCAAGTTTAAGTGAACAACAAGTCCCATTGATAATCATGAAACGGAAATTATTTGTAACTTTCTACAAGTAGAACAATGAATAGAACAGGTAGACGGTTGAAATCTTTGTATATGTTGCTTCTATATAGTCTATGAAACCTATATGCAAAGCATCTAAACAGTAACAATCGCCAATTTTTTGATCTTCAAGTTTAAGTGAACAGCGAGCCCCATTGATAATCATGAAATGGAAGTTATTTGTAACTTTCTACAAGTAGAACAATGAATAGTACAGGTAGACGGGTGAAATCTTTCTATATATTGCTTCTAAATAGTCTAAGAAACATATATGCTAAGCATCCAAACAGTACAATTCGCCAATTTTTTGTTCTTCAAGTTTAAGTGAACTACGAGCCCCATTGTTAATCCTTTAAAGGAAATTATTTGTAAATTTCGACCAGTAGAACAATGAATGGATCATGTAGACGGTTGAAATCATTGTATATATTGCTTCTATATAGTCTACGAAACATATATGCAAAGCATCCAAACAGTACAATTCGCCAATTTTTTGTTCTTCAAGTTTAAGTGGACTACGAGCCCCATTGTTAATACTTTAACGGAAATTATTTGTCACTTGCGACAAGTAGAACAATGAATGGAACAGGTAGCCGGTTGAAATCTTTGTATATATTGCTTCTATATAGTCTAAGAAACATATATGCAAAGCATCCAAACAGTACAATTCGCCAAATTCTTGTACTTCAAGTTTAAGTGAGCAATGAGCCCCAATGGTTAATCCATTATCGGTAATTATTTGTAAATTTCGAAAAGTAGAACAATGATTGGAACACGTAGACGGTTGAAATCTTTGTATATATTGCTTCTATATAATCTAAGAAACATATATGCAAAGCATCCAAACAGAACCATTCGCCAATTTTTTGTTCTTCAAATTTAAGTGTACAACGAGCCCCATTGATAATCATGAAACGGAAATTATTTGTAACTTTCTACAAGTAGAACAATGAATAGAACAGGTAGACGGTTGAAATCTTTGTATATGTTGCGTCTATATATTCTAAGTAACCTATATGCAAAGCATCTAAACAGTAACATTCGCAATTTTTTTGTTCTTCAAGTTTAAGTGAACAACGAGCCCCATTGTTAATCCTTAAAGGAAATTATTTGTAAATTTCGACAAGTAGAACAATGATTGGAACACGTAGACGGTTGAAATCTTTGTATATATTGCTTCCATATAGTCTAAGAAACATGTACTCAAAGCATCCAAACAGTACCATTCGCCAATTTTTTGTTCTTCAAGTTTAAGTGAACAATGAGCCCCAATGGTTAATCCTTTATCGGAAATTATTTGTAAATTTCGACAAGTAGAACAATGAATGGAACAGGTAGAAGGTTGAAATCTTTGTATATATTGCTTCTATATAATCTAAGAAACATATATGCAAAGCATCCGAACAGTACCATTCGCCAATTTTTTGTTCTTCAAGTTTAAGTGAGCAACAAGCCCCATTGATAATCATGAAACGGAAATTATTTGTAACTTTCTACAAGTAGAACAATGAATAGAACAGGTAGACTGTTGAAATCATTGTATATATTGCTTCTATATAGTCTAAGAAACATATATGCATAGCGTCCAAACAGTACAATTCGCCAATTTTTTGCTCTTCAAGTTTAAGTGAACTACGAGACCCATTGTTAATCCTTTAAACGAAATTATTTGTAAATTTCGGCAAGTAGAACAATGATTGGAACACGTAGACGGTTGAAATCTTTGTATATATTGCTTCCATATAGTCTAAGAAACATGTACGCAAAGCATCCAAATAGTACCATTCGCCAATTTTTTGTTCTTCAAGTTTAAGTGAACTACGAGCCCCATTGTTAATCCTTTAAAGGAAATTATTTGTAAATTTCGACAAGTAAAACAATGAATGGATCAGGTAGACGGTTGAAATCATTGTATATATTGCTTCTATATAATCTACGAAACATATATGCAAAGCATCCAAACAGTACAATTCACGAATTTTTTGTTCTTCAAGTTTAAGTGAACTACGAGCCCCATTGTTAATCCTTTAACGGAAATTAATTGTAACTTTCTACAAGTAGAACAATGATTGGAACACGTAGACGGTTCAAATCTTTGTATATATTGCTTCCGTATAGTCTAAGAAACATGTACTCAAAGCATCCAAACAGTACCATTCGGCAATTTTTTGATCTTCAAGTTTAAGTGAACAGCGAGCCCCATTGATAATCATGAAATGGAAATTATTTGTAACTTTCTACAAGTAGAACAATGAATAGTACAGGTAGACGGGTGTAATCTTTCTATATATTGCTTCTAAATAGTCTAAGAAACATATATGCAAAGCATCCAAACAGTACTATTAGCCAATTTTTTGTTCTTCAAGTTTAAGTGAACTACGAGCCCCATTGTTAATCCTTTAAAGGAAATTATTTGTAAATTTCGACCAGTAGAACAATGAATGGAACAGGTAGCCGGTTGAAATCTTTGTATATATTGCTTCTATATAGTCTACGAAACATATATGCAAAGCATCCAAACAGTACAATTCGCCAATTTTTTGTTCTTCAAGTTTAAGTGAACTACGAGCCCCATTGTTAATACTTTAACGGAAATTATTTGTCACTTGCGACAAGTAGAACAATGAATGGAACAGGTAGACGGTTGAAATCTTTGTATATATTGCTTTTATATAATCTAAGAAACATATATGCAAAGCATCCAAACAGTACCATTCGCCAATTTTTTGTTCTTCAAGTTTAAGTGAACAACAAGCCCCATTGATAATCATGAAACGGAAATTATTTGTAACTTTCTACAAGTAGAACAATGAATAGAACAGGTAGACGGTTAAAATCTTTGTATATGTTGCTTCTATATAGTCTATGAAACCTATATGCAAAGCATCTAAACAGTAACAATCGCCAATTTTTTGATCTTCAAGTTTAAGTGAACAGCGAGCCCCATTGATAATCATGAAATGGAAGTTATTTGTAACTTTCTACAAGTAGAACAATGAATAGTACAGGTAGACGGGAGAAATCTTTCTATATATTGCTTCTAAATAGTCTAAGAAACATATATGCTAAGCATCCAAACAGTACAATTCGCCAATTTTTTGTTCTTCAAGTTTAAGTGGACTACGAGCCCCATTGTTAATACTTTAACGGAAATTATTTGTCACTTGCGACAAGTAGAACAATGAATGGAACAGGTAGCCGGTTGAAATCTTTGTATATATTGCTTCTATATAGTCTAAGAAACATATATGCAAAGCATCCAAACAGTACAATTTGCCAATTTCTTGTACTTCAAGTATAAGTGAACAATGAGCCCCAATGGTTAATCCATTATCGGTAATTATTTGTAAATTTCGAAAAGTAGAACAGTGATTGGAACACGTAGACGGTTGAAATATTTGTATATATTGCTTCTATATAATCTAAGAAACATATATGCAAAGCATCCAAACAGAACCATTCGCCAATTTTTTGTTCTTCAAATTTAAGTGAACAACGAGCCCCATTGATAATCATGAAACGGAAATTATTTGTAACTTTCTACAAGTAGAACAATAATAGAACAGGTAGACGGTTGAAATCTTTGTATATGTTGCGTCTATATATTCTAAGAAACCTATATACAAAGCATCTAAACAGTAACATTCGCCAATTCTTTGATCTTCAAGTTTAAGTGAACATCGAGCCCCATTGTTAATCCTTTAAAGGAAATTATTTGTAAATTTCGACAAGTAGAACAATGAATGGATCATGTAGACGGTTGAAATCATTGTATATTTTGCTTCTATATAGTCTACGAAACATATATGCAAAGCATCCAAACAGTACAATTCGCCAATTTTTTGTTCTTCAAGTTTAAGTGAACTGCGAGCCCCATTGTTAATCCTTTAACGGAAATTAATTGTAACTTTCTACAAGTAGAACAATGATTGGAACACGTAGACGGTTGAAATCTTTGTATATATTGCTTCCATATAGTCTAAGAAACATATATGCAAAGCATCCAAAAAGTACCATTCGCCAATTTTTTGTTCTTCAAGTTTAAGTGAACAATGAGCCTCATTGTTAATCGTTTATCGGAAATTATTTGTAAATTTCGACAAGTAGAACAATGTATGGAACAGGTAGACTGTTGAAATCATTGTATATATTGCTTCTATATAGTCCAAGAAACTTATATGCAAAGCGTCCAAACAGTACAATTCGCCAATTTCTTGCTCTTCAAGTTTAAGTGAACTACGAGCCCCATTGTTAATCCTTTAAAGGAAATTAATTGTAAATTTCGACAAGTAGAAAAATGAATGGAACAGGTAGACGGTTGAAATCTGTGTATATATTGCTTCTATATAGTCTAAGAAACATATATGCAAAGCATCCAAACAGTACCATTCGCCAATTTTTTGGTCTTCAAGTTTAAATGAACAATGAGCCCCAATGGTTAATCCATTATCGGAAATTATTTGTAAATTTCGACAAGTAGAACAATGAATGGAACAGGTAGACGGTTGAAATATTTGTATATATTGCTTCTATATAGTATAAGAAACATATATGCAAAGCATCCAAACAGTACAATTCGCCAATTTTTTGTTCTTCAAGTTTAAGTAAACTACGATCCCCATTGTTAATCCCTTAACGGAAATTATTTGTAACTTTCGACAAGTAGAACAGTGAATGGAACAGGTAGACGGTTGAAATATTTGTATATATTGCTTCTATATAGTATAAGAAACATATATGCAAAGCATCCAAACAGTACAATTCCCCAATTTTTTGTTCTTCAAGTTTAAGTGAACAATGAGCCCCAATGATTAATCCTTTATCGGTAATTATTTGTAACTTTCGACAAGTAGAACAATGAATGGAACAGGTAGACGGTTGAAACCCTTGTATATATTGCGTCTATATGAACTAAGAATCATATATGCATAGCATCCAAACAGTACCATTCGCCAATTTTTTGTTCTTCAAGTTTAAGTGAACTACGAGCCCCATTGTTAATCCTTTAAAGGAAATTATTTGTAAATTTCGACAAGTAGAACAATGAATGGAACAGGTAGACTGTTGAAATCATTGTATATATTGCTTCTATATAGTCTAAGAAACATATATGCAAAGCGTCCAAACAGTACAATTCGCCAATTATTTGATCTTCAAGTTTAAGTGAACTACGAGCCCCATTGTTAATACTTTAACGGAAATTATTTGTAACTTGCGACAAGTAGAACAATGAATGGAACAGGTAGCCGGTTGAAATCAATGTATATATTGCTTCTATATAGTCTAAGAAACATATATGCAAAGCATCCAAACAGTACCATTCGCCAATTTTTTGTTCTTCAAGTTTAAGTGAACTACGAGCCCCATTGTTAATCCTTTAAAGGAAATTATTTGTAACTTTCGACAAGTAGAACAATGAATGGAACAGGTAGACGGTTGAAATCTTTGTATATATTGCTTCTATATAGTCTAAGAAACATATATGCAAAGCATCCAAACAGTACAATTCGCCAATTTTTTGTTCTTCAAGTATAAGTGAACAACGAGCCCCATTGATAATCATGAAATGGCAATTATTTGTAACTATCTACAAGTAGAACAATGAATAGTATAGGTAGACGGGTGAAATCTTTCTATATATTGCTTCTAAATAGTCTAAGAAACATCTATGCAAAGCATCCAAACAGTACAATTCGTCAATTTTTTGTCCTTCAAGTTTAAGTGAACAATGAGCCCCAATGGTTAATCCTTTATCGGTAATTATTTGTAACTTTCGACAAGTAGAACAATGAATGGAACAGGTAGACTGTTGAAATATTTGTATATATTGCTTCTATATAGTATAAGAAACATATATGCAAAGCATCCAAACAGTACAATACGCCAATTTTTTGTTCTTCAAGTTTAAGTGAACAATGAGCCCCATTGTTAATCCTTTAAAGGAAATTATTTGTAACTTTCGACAAGTAGAAAAATGAATGGAACAGGTAGACGGTTGAAATCTGTGTATATATTGCTTCTATATAGTCTAAGAAACATATATGCAAAGCATCCAAACAGTACAATTCGCCAATTTTTTGTTCTTCAAGTTTAAGTGAACAATGAGCCCCAATGGTTAATCCTTTATCGGTAATTATTTGTAACTTTCGACAAGTAGAACAATGAATGGAACAGGTAGACGGTTGAAATCCTTGTATATATTGCTTCCATATAGTCTAAGAAACATGAACGCAAAGCATCCAAACAGTACCATTCGCCAATTTTTTGTCCTTCAAGTTTAAGTGAACAATGAGCCCCATTGTTAATCCTTTATCGGAAATTATTTGTAACTTTCGACAAGTAGAACAATTAATGGAACAGGTAGACGGTTGAAATCTTTGTATATATTGCTTCTATATAGTCTAAGAAACATATCTGCAAAGCATTCAAACAGTACAATTCCCCAATTTTTTGTTCTTCAAGTTTAAGTGAACAATGAGCCCCAATGATTAATCCTTTATCGGTAATTATTTGTAACTTTCGACAAGTAGAACAATGAATGGAACAGGTAGACGGTTGAAACCCTTGTATATATTGCGTCTATATGAACTAAGAATCATATATGCATAGCATCCAAACAGTACAATTCGCCAATTTTTTGTTCTACAAGTTTAAGTGAACAATGAGCCCCATTGTTAATCCTTTATCGGAAATAATTTGTAAATTTCGACAACTAGAACAATGAATGGAACAGGTAGACTGTTGAAATCATTGTATATATTGCTTCTATATAGTCCAAGAAACATATATGCAAAGCGTCCAAACAGTACAATTCGCCAATTTTTTGCTCTTCAAGTTTAAGTGAACTTCGAGCCCCATTGTTAATCCTTTAAAGGAAATTATTTGTAAATTTCGGCAAGTAGAACAATGAATGAAATAGGTAGACGGTTGAAATCATTGTATATATTGCTTCTATATAGTCTAAGAAACATATGTAGGATTTATATTGTTTATTAAAAACTAGGTGAGAACATATATATATATTTAGAAATGAAAATAAAGTATAAAATACTAATCAAAAGCGCAAGATATAAAACAAAAGAAATCAAGAAAACGTGCTCCCGTCGTACTTCGTTCGCCGTACTTCTTTTCGCAATCGTCACTCCGACTCGACTCTCCCGAATGTTCGTTACCACGCGGCGTTTTTCGCTCGCCCGATCGTCTCACTTTTTTTTCGCCCCAAACTCACCTTCACACCTCACGTACGCACACACACACACAATGATTCCTAACTACTACACTCGGCCGTCCTGACAAACAATATCTGTCCTCAGATATTATTCCTTTCTTCGTCTTCTTCTCCAGAATTGTCCAGATCGTCTTTTGCCCATGGCTTCATGGAATCTGCCGCCGTGGATGTTGTAAATGGACCTTCGTGTTCTCCTATCTTTCGCACAAGATAGCGGTCGTTCCTCAACACCCTTTCCACCTCGTATGGGCCCAAAAACTTCGGATGAAATTTCTGCCCCGGCCCGAACTGAGTTCGTCGAATTGCTACCAGGTCGCCCTCCTGGTACTTTTTTGCATCGGTCCTTCTTTTATTAAACGACCTTCGATTCTCCGCCTGAATCTTCAATATAGATTCCTTTGCGCGCCTTCTGCATTCGTCTCGATCTTCTTGAAACATTCGTCTCCATTCCTCCTCAATCGTTTCTCGTATGGATTGATCTTCCTTCAGCCGCATACGTATACCGAACAACAGATTAAAGGGTGTCGTGCCGGTACTTCTACTAGGGGTGGCATTAAGGTATTGCTGTGCCACGTCCAGATATCGGTACCATTCCTCGGGTTTGGGAGATGCCATCTTCGTTAGAAGCGGTATAAGCGTGCGATTAACTCGCTCTACCTGCCCGTTGCTGCGGGGCATTCCAGTGGTAATCGCGACATGCCTAATATTTTCCTCTTCGCAGTATTCCCTAAAAGGGCGTGAGGTAAACGCCGAACCTCTGTCCGATATTATTCTCCATGGATTTCCAAACACACTTGCCTGTTTCCGCAGATGACGTAAAACCTCGGCCGCGTCTGTAGATTTTGTTGCATAGAGCTTCACAAACTTCGTGAAGCCGTCCACTACCACGAAAACAAAGCGATAATTCTTCCTTGTAGAAGGGATAGGTCCGAGATGATCGATGTGGAGGGTATGGAGGGGGACGTCTCCCTTGTCGATTGTATGCAGCCAGCCTTCTGACTTGCCGGCTTTTCTCTCCGCCAATATGCAACTAACACAGTTTCGCACCACTTTTTCTGCAACGTGTCTCACTCCCTCAAACCAATAATCTCTTTTCACTAACACTACTGTCTTATCTATCGCAAAATGTCCTCTCTCATGCATCCGCCGTACAATCTGTGTTTGCAATGCCTTAGGAACTACAAATAGTACATCACCGCTCATTTCTTTGTACAAAATATCATTTTTCACCACATAACCGTCTAATTCTCCCTCCTTAACTCTATTTATAATCGCGCGTACCTGGGCATCCTCGCGTTGCGCTCTTTTCAGTTTCGCAATCATCCCGTCTTCGTCTTCGCTGATTGTCATCACTACTGGCAAAGGATTTCTATTTAACGCGTCCGCATGCACCATATATTTGCTCGATCGATGTTCAATTGTGTACTTAAATTCTTCGAGAAGCAGTGCCCATCTTGCCACTCGCACGCATAGATCCTTTTTATGCATAGTTAACGCAAAAGCGCGACAATCGGTAACTATTTTGAACTCGATGCCTAATAAGTACACTCTAAACTTACGCAAAGATTTTATGATCGCGAGTACCTCCAATTCATAACTGGGGTACTTCTCTTCGGCCGGCGTGGTTTTCCCACTCGCATAATAAACTGGGTGAAACATCCCATCTACGTTATCTCGTTGCATCAAAATTGCCCCCTTAAGCCGCTTCCATGTCTTACCACACTTTTCATATCGCACGAATAATTTCGCCGACCCACGTAGCAATCGTTTACAGTATATCACTTTCTGTATATCCGTCCACGCGCATAATTCTGCTAATTCTTCAAACTCTTGTAGCCAGCATTTCACATTTGCCGTACTATCACCGCTGAAAGTTTGAATTGATTCTTCCACGTCTCTAAAGGATAGCATCTGTTTCTGCCGTCTGGGCGTTTCGTCCTCGCTTTCATCTTCACTATCGGTTTCTTCGTCCTCACTATGATCTGCTTCTTTACTAATTGTGAGAGCGTGTTCTAATCGCTCCGCCAATTCTGCTTTACGTCCTTTCGTATCTAGACCCATCTTTTCTAATTTACTTCTCAGATCCTTGAGCTTCATGTCCGCGACACTCTTATCCGTTGCTTCAACGATCGTTTTTGAAAGATCTTCTTGGGAATCTTTAATACTCGACTTCGCGCTTTCCATTATGCACTGTTCCGCACAATTTTCTTACACTTCTGGTTCACCTTGCACTTAACTCGTTATTATATCTTTATCCCGGACGAGCCCCCAAAAATATGTAGGATTTATATTGTTTATTAAAAACTAGGTGAGAACATATATATATATTTAGAAATGAAAATAAAGTATAAAATACTAATCAAAAGCGCAAGATATAAAACAAAAGAATTCAAGAAAACGTGCTCCCGTCGTACTTCGTTCGCCGTACTTCTTTTCGCAATCGTCACTCCGACTCGACTCTCCCGAATGTTCGTTACCACGCGGCGTTTTTCGCTCGCCCGATCGTCTCACTTTTTTTTCGCCCCAAACTCACCTTCACACCTCACGTACGCACACACACACACAATGATTCCTAACTACTACACTCGGCCGTCCTGACAAACAATATCTGTCCTCAGATATTATTCCTTTCTTCGTCTTCTTCTCCAGAATTGTCCAGATCGTCTTTTGCCCATGGCTTCATGGAATCTGCCGCCGTGGATGTTGTAAATGGACCTTCGTGTTCTCCTATCTTTCGCACAAGATAGCGGTCGTTCCTCAACACCCTTTCCACCTCGTATGGGCCCAAAAACTTCGGATGAAATTTCTGCCCCGGCCCGAACTGAGTTCGTCGAATTGCTACCAGGTCGCCCTCCTGGTACTTTTTTGCATCGGTCCTTCTTTTATTAAACGACCTTCGATTCTCCGCCTGAATCTTCAATATAGATTCCTTTGCGCGCCTTCTGCATTCGTCTCGATCTTCTTGAAACATTCGTCTCCATTCCTCCTCAATCGTTTCTCGTATGGATTGATCTTCCTTCAGCCGCATACGTATACCGAACAACAGATTAAAGGGTGTCGTGCCGGTACTTCTACTAGGGGTGGCATTAAGGTATTGCTGTGCCACGTCCAGATATCGGTACCATTCCTCGGGTTTGGGAGATGCCATCTTCGTTAGAAGCGGTATAAGCGTGCGATTAACTCGCTCTACCTGCCCGTTGCTGCGGGGCATTCCAGTGGTAATCGCGACATGCCTAATATTTTCCTCTTCGCAGTATTCCCTAAAAGGGCGTGAGGTAAACGCCGAACCTCTGTCCGATATTATTCTCCATGGATTTCCAAACACACTTGCCTGTTTCCGCAGATGACGTAAAACCTCGGCCGCGTCTGTAGATTTTGTTGCATAGAGCTTCACAAACTTCGTGAAGCCGTCCACTACCACGAAAACAAAGCGATAATTCTTCCTTGTAGAAGGGATAGGTCCGAGATGATCGATGTGGAGGGTATGGAGGGGGACGTCTCCCTTGTCGATTGTATGCAGCCAGCCTTCTGACTTGCCGGCTTTTCTCTCCGCCAATATGCAACTAACACAGTTTCGCACCACTTTTTCTGCAACGTGTCTCACTCCCTCAAACCAATAATCTCTTTTCACTAACACTACTGTCTTATCTATCGCAAAATGTCCTCTCTCATGCATCCGCCGTACAATCTGTGTTTGCAATGCCTTAGGAACTACAAATAGTACATCACCGCTCATTTCTTTGTACAAAATATCATTTTTCACCACATAACCGTCTAATTCTCCCTCCTTAACTCTATTTATAATCGCGCGTACCTGGGCATCCTCGCGTTGCGCTCTTTTCAGTTTCGCAATCATCCCGTCTTCGTCTTCGCTGATTGTCATCACTACTGGCAAAGGATTTCTATTTAACGCGTCCGCATGCACCATATATTTGCTCGATCGATGTTCAATTGTGTACTTAAATTCTTCGAGAAGCAGTGCCCATCTTGCCACTCGCACGCATAGATCCTTTTTATGCATAGTTAACGCAAAAGCGCGACAATCGGTAACTATTTTGAACTCGATGCCTAATAAGTACACTCTAAACTTACGCAAAGATTTTATGATCGCGAGTACCTCCAATTCATAACTGGGGTACTTCTCTTCGGCCGGCGTGGTTTTCCCACTCGCATAATAAACTGGGTGAAACATCCCATCTACGTTATCTCGTTGCATCAAAATTGCCCCCTTAAGCCGCTTCCATGTCTTACCACACTTTTCATATCGCACGAATAATTTCGCCGACCCACGTAGCAATCGTTTACAGTATATCACTTTCTGTATATCCGTCCACGCGCATAATTCTGCTAATTCTTCAAACTCTTGTAGCCAGCATTTCACATTTGCCGTACTATCACCGCTGAAAGTTTGAATTGATTCTTCCACGTCTCTAAAGGATAGCATCTGTTTCTGCCGTCTGGGCGTTTCGTCCTCGCTTTCATCTTCACTATCGGTTTCTTCGTCCTCACTATGATCTGCTTCTTTACTAATTGTGAGAGCGTGTTCTAATCGCTCCGCCAATTCTGCTTTACGTCCTTTCGTATCTAGACCCATCTTTTCTAATTTACTTCTCAGATCCTTGAGCTTCATGTCCGCGACACTCTTATCCGTTGCTTCAACGATCGTTTTTGAAAGATCTTCTTGGGAATCTTTAATACTCGACTTCGCGCTTTCCATTATGCACTGTTCCGCACAATTTTCTTACACTTCTGGTTCACCTTGCACTTAACTCGTTATTATATCTTTATCCCGGACGAGCCCCCAAAAATATGTAGGATTTATATTGTTTATTAAAAACTAGGTGAGAACATATATATATATTTAGAAATGAAAATAAAGTATAAAATACTAATCAAAAGCGCAAGATATAAAACAAAAGAATTCAAGAAAACGTGCTCCCGTCGTACTTCGTTCGCCGTACTTCTTTTCGCAATCGTCACTCCGACTCGACTCTCCCGAATGTTCGTTACCACGCGGCGTTTTTCGCTCGCCCGATCGTCTCACTTTTTTTTCGCCCCAAACTCACCTTCACACCTCACGTACGCACAAACACACACAATGATTCCTAACTACTACACATATATGCAAAGCATCCAAACAGTACAATTCGCCAATTTTTTGTTCTTCAAGTATAAGTGAACAGCGAGCCCCATTGATAATCATGAAATGGCAATTATTTGTAACTATCTACAAGTAGAACAATGAATAGTACAGGTAGACGGGTGAAATCTTTCTATATATTGCTTCTAAATAGTCTAAGAAACATCTATGCAAAGCATCCAAACAGTACATTTCGCCAATTCTTTGTTCTTCAAGTTTAAGTGAACAACGAGCCCCATTGTTAATCCTTTAAAGGAAATTATTTGTAAATTTCGACAAGTAGAAAAATGAATGGAACAGGTAGACGGTTGAAATCTGTGTATATATTGCTTCTATATAGTCTAAGAAACATATATGCAAAGCATCCAAACAGTACAATTCGCCAATTTTTTGTTCTTCAAGTTTAAGTGAACAACGAGCCCCATTGTTAATCCTTTAAAGGAAATTATTTGTAAATTTCGACAAGTAGAACAATGAATGGAACAGGTAGACTGTTGAAATCATTGTATATATTGATTCTATATAGTCTAAGAAACATATATGCAAAGCATCCAAACAGTACAATTCGCCAATTTTTTGTTCTTCAAGTTTAAGTAAACTACGATCCCCATTGTTAATCCCTTAACGGAAATTATTTGTAACTTTCGACAAGTAGAACAATGAATGGAACAGGTAGACGGTTGAAATCATTGTATATATTGCTTCTATATAGTCTAAGAAACATATATGCAAAGCATCCAAACAGTACCATTCGCCAATTTTTTGTTCTTCAAGTTTAAGTGAACTACGAGCCCCATTGTTAATCCTTTAAAGGAAATTGTTTGTAAATTTCGACAAGTAGAACAATGAATGGAACAGGTAGACTGTTGAAATTATTGTATATATTGCTTCTATATAGTCTAAGAAACATATATGCAAAGCATCCAAATAGTACAATTCGCCAATTTTTTGTTCTTCAAGTTTAAGTGAACAATGAGCCCCAATGGTTAATCCTTTATCGGAAATTATTTGTAAATTTCGACAAGTAGAACAATGAATGGAACAGGTAGCCGGTTGAAATCTTTGTATATATTGCTTCTATGTAGTCTAAGAAACATATGTGCAAAGCATCCAAACAGTACAATTCGACAATTTTTTGTTCTTCAAGTTTAGTGAACAATGAGCCCCAATGGTTAATCCTTTATCGGAAATTATTTGTAATTTTCGACAAGTAGAACAATGAATGGAACAGGTAGACGGTTGAAATCTTTGTATATATTGCTTCTATATAGTCTAAGAAACATATATGCAAAGCATCCAAACAGTACAATTCGCCAATTTTTTGTTCTTCAAGTTTAAGTGAACAATGAGCCCCAATGGTTAATCCTTTATCGGAAATTATTTGTAAATTTCGACAAGTAGAACAATGAATGGAACAGGTAGCCGGTTGAAATCTTTGTATATATTGCTTCTATATAGTCTAAGAAACATATATGCAAAGCATCCAAACAGTACAATTCGACAATTTTTTGTTCTTCAAGTTTAGTGAACAATGAGCCCCAATGGTTAATCCTTTATCGGAAATTATTTGTAATTTTCGGCAAGTAGAACAATGAATGGAACAGGTAGACGGTTGAAATCTTTGTATATATTGCTTCTATATAATCTAAGAAACATATATGCAAAGCATCCAAACAGTACCATTCGCCAATTTTTTGTTCTTCAAGTTTAAGTGAACTACGAGCCCCATTGTTAATACTTTAACGGAAATTATTTGTAACTTGCGAGAAGTAGAACAATGAATGGAACTGGTAGCCGGTTGAAATCAATGTATATATTGCTTCTATATAGTATAAGAAACATATATGCAAAGTATCCAAACAGTACCATTCGCCAATTTTTTGTTCTTCAAGTTTAAGTGAACGACGAGCCCCATTGTTAATCCTTTAACGGAAATTAATTGTAACTTTCGACAAGTAGAACAATGAATGGAACAGGTAGACGGTTGAAATCTTTGTATATATTGCTTCTATATAGTCTAAGAAACATATATGCAAAGCATCCAAACAGTACAATTCGCCAATTTATTGTTCTTCAAGTTTAAGTGAACAACGAGCCCCATTGTTAATCCTTTAAAGGAAATTATTTGTAACTTTCGACAAGTAGAACAATGAATGGAACAGGTAGACGGTTGAAATCTTTGTATATATTGCATCTATATAGTCTAAGAAACATATATGCAAAACATCCAAACAGTACCATTCGCCAATTTTTTGTTCTTCAAGTTTAAGTGAACTACGAGCCCCATTGTTAATGCTTTAACGGAAATTAATTGTAACTTTCGACAAGTAGAACAATGAATGGAACAGGTAGACGGTTGAAATCTTTGTATATATTGCTTCCATATAGTCTAAGAAACATGTACGCAAAGCATCCAAACAGTACAATTCGCCAATTTTTTGTTCTTCAAGTTTAAGTGAACTACGATCCCCATTGTTAATCCCTTAACGGAAATTATTTGTAACTTTCGACAAGTAGAACAGTGAATGGAACAGGTAGACGGTTGAAATCTTTGTATATATTGCTTCTATATAGTATAAGAAACATATATGCAAAGCATCTAAACAGTACAATTCGCCAATTTTTTTTTCTTCAAGTTTAAGAGAACTACGAGCCCCATTGTTAATCCTTTAAAGGAAATTATTTGTAACTTTCGACAAGTAGAAAAATGAATGGAACAGGTAGACGGTTGAAATCTGTGTATATATTGCTTCTATATAGTCTAAGAAACATATATGCAAAGCATCCAAACAGTACAATTCGCCAATTTTTTGTTCTTCAAGTTTAAGTGAACAATGAGCCCCAATGGTTAATCCTTTATCGGTAATTATTTGTAACTTTCGACAATTAGAACAATGAATGGAACAGGTAGACGGTTGAAATCCTTGTATATATTGCTTCCATATAGTCTAAGAAACATGAACGCAAAGCATCCAAACAGTACCATTCGCCAATTTTTTGTTCTTCAAGTTTAAGTGAACAATGAGCCCCAATGGTTAATCCTTTATCGGAAATTATTTGTAACATTCGGCAAGTAGAACAATGAATGGAACAGGTAGACGGTTGAAATCCTTGTATATATTGCTTCCATATAGTCTAAGAAACATGTACGCAAAGCATCCAAACAGTACCATTCGCCAATTTTTTGTCCTTCAAGTTTAAGTGAACAATGAGCCCCAATGGTTAATCCTTTATCGGAAATTATTTGTAACATTCGGCAAGTAGAACAATGAATGGAACAGGTAGACGGGTGAAATCTTTCTAAATATTGCTTCTAAATAGTCTAAGAAACATCTATGCAAAGCATCCAAACAGTACAATTCGCCAATTTTTTGTTCTTCAAGTTTAAGTGAACTACGAGCCCCATTGTTAATCCTTTAAAAGAAATTATTTGTAAATTTCGACAAGTAGAACAATGAATGGATCATGTAGACGGTTGAAATCATTGTATATATTGCTTCTATATAGTCTACGAAACATATATGCAAAGCATCCAAACAGTACAATTCGCCAATTTTTTGTTCTACAAGTTTAAGTGAACAATGAGCCCCATTGTTAATCCTTTATCGGAAATTATTTGTAAATTTCGACAAGTAGAACAATGAATGGAACAGGTAGACTGTTGAAATCATTGTATATATTGCTTCTATATAGTCCAAGAAACATATATGCAAAGCGTCCAAACAGTACAATTCGCCAATTTTTTGCTCTTCAAGTCTAAGTGAACTACGAGCCCCATTGTTAATCCTTTAAAGGAAATTATTTGTAAATTTCGGCAAGTAGAACAATGAATGAAATAGGTAGACGGTTGAAATCATTGTATATATTGCTTCTATATAGTCTAAGAAACATATATGCAAAGCATCCAAACAGTACAATTCGCCAATTTTTTGTTCTTCAAGTTTAAGTAAACTACGATCCCCATTGTTAATCCCTTAACGGAAATTATTTGTAACTTTCGACAAGTAGAACAATGAATGGAACAGGTAGACGGTTGAAATCATTGTATATATTGCTTCTATATAGTCTAAGAAACATATATGCAAAGCATCCAAACAGTACCATTCGCCAATTTTTTGTTCTTCAAGTTTAAGTGAACTACGAGCCCCATTGTTAATCCTTTAAAGGAAATTGTTTGTAAATTTCGACAAGTAGAACAATGAATGGAACAGGTAGACTGTTGAAATTATTGTATATATTGCTTCTATATAGTCTAAGAAACATATATGCAAAGCATCCAAATAGTACAATTCGCCAATTTTTTGTTCTTCAAGTTTAAGTGAACAATGAGCCCCAATGGTTAATCCTTTATCGGAAATTATTTGTAAATTTCGACAAGTAGAACAATGAATGGAACTAGTAGCCGGTTGAAATCAATGTATATATTGCTTCTATATAGTATAAGAAACATATATGCAAAGTATCCAAACAGTACCATTCGCCAATTTTTTGTTCTTCAAGTTTAAGTGAACGACGAGCCCCATTGTTAATCCTTTAACGGAAATTAATTGTAACTTTCGACAAGTAGAACAATGAATGGAACAGGTAGACGGTTGAAATCTTTGTATATATTGCTTCTATATAGTCTAAGAAACATATATGCAAAGCATCCAAACAGTACAATTCGCCAATTTATTGTTCTTCAAGTTTAAGTGAACAACGAGCCCCATTGTTAATCCTTTAAAGGAAATTATTTGTAACTTTCGACAAGTAGAACAATGAATGGAACAGGTAGACGGTTGAAATCTTTGTATATATTGCATCTATATAGTCTAAGAAACATATATGCAAAACATCCAAACAGTACCATTCGCCAATTTTTTGTTCTTCAAGTTTAAGTGAACTACGAGCCCCATTGTTAATGCTTTAACGGAAATTAATTGTAACTTTCGACAAGTAGAACAATGAATGGAACAGGTAGACGGTTGAAATCTTTGTATATATTGCTTCCATATAGTCTAAGAAACATGTACGCAAAGCATCCAAACAGTACAATTCGCCAATTTTTTGTTCTTCAAGTTTAAGTGAACAATGAGCCCCATTGTTAATCCTTTATCGGAAATTATTTGTAAATTTCGACAAGTAGAACAATGAATGGAACAGGTAGACTGTTGAAATCATTGTATATATTGCTTCTATATAGTCCAAGAAACATATATGCAAAGCGTCCAAACAGTACAATTCGCCAATTTTTTGCTCTTCAAGTCTAAGTGAACTACGAGCCCCATTGTTAATCCTTTAAAGGAAATTATTTGTAAATTTCGGCAAGTAGAACAATGAATGAAATAGGTAGACGGTTGAAATCATTGTATATATTGCTTCTATATAGTCTAAGAAACATATATGCAAAGCATCCAAACAGTACAATTCGCCAATTTTTTGTTCTTCAAGTTTAAGTAAACTACGATCCCCATTGTTAATCCCTTAACGGAAATTATTTGTAACTTTCGACAAGTAGAACAATGAATGGAACAGGTAGACGGTTGAAATCATTGTATATATTGCTTCTATATAGTCTAAGAAACATATATGCAAAGCATCCAAACAGTACCATTCGCCAATTTTTTGTTCTTCAAGTTTAAGTGAACTACGAGCCCCATTGTTAATCCTTTAAAGGAAATTGTTTGTAAATTTCGACAAGTAGAACAATGAATGGAACAGGTAGACTGTTGAAATTATTGTATATATTGCTTCTATATAGTCTAAGAAACATATATGCAAAGCATCCAAATAGTACAATTCGCCAATTTTTTGTTCTTCAAGTTTAAGTGAACAATGTGCCCCAATGGTTAATCCTTTATCGGAAATTATTTGTAAATTTCGACAAGTAGAACAATGAATGGAACAGGTAGCCGGTTGAAATCTTTGTATATATTGCTTCTATGTAGTCTAAGAAACATATGTGCAAAGCATCCAAACAGTACAATTCGACAATTTTTTGTTCTTCAAGTTTAGTGAACAATGAGCCCCAATGGTTAATCCTTTATCGGAAATTATTTGTAATTTTCGACAAGTAGAACAATGAATGGAACAGGTAGACGGTTGAAATCTTTGTATATATTGCTTCTATATAGTCTAAGAAACATATATGCAAAGCATCCAAACAGTACAATTCGCCAATTTTTTGTTCTTCAAGTTTAAGTGAACAATGAGCCCCAATGGTTAATCCTTTATCGGAAATTATTTGTAAATTTCGACAAGTAGAACAATGAATGGAACAGGTAGCCGGTTGAAATCTTTGTATATATTGCTTCTATATAGTCTAAGAAACATATATGCAAAGCATCCAAACAGTACAATTCGACAATTTTTTGTTCTTCAAGTTTAGTGAACAATGAGCCCCAATGGTTAATCCTTTATCGGAAATTATTTGTAATTTTCGACAAGTAGAACAATGAATGGAACAGGTAGACGGTTGAAATCTTTGTATATATTGCTTCTATATAATCTAAGAAACATATATGCAAAGCATCCAAACAGTACCATTCGCCAATTTTTTGTTCTTCAAGTTTAAGTGAACTACGAGCCCCATTGTTAATACTTTAACGGAAATTATTTGTAACTTGCGAGAAGTAGAACAATGAATGGAACTGGTAGCCGGTTGAAGTCAATGTATATATTGCTTCTATATAGTATAAGAAACATATATGCAAAGTATCCAAACAGTACCATTCGCAAATTTTTTGTTCTTCAAGTTTAAGTGAACGACGAGCCCCATTGTTAATCCTTTAACGGAAATTAATTGTAACTTTCGACAAGTAGAACAATGAATGGAACAGGTAGACGGTTGAAATCTTTGTATATATTGCTTCTATATAGTCTAAGAAACATATATGCAAAGCATCCAAACAGTACAATTCGCCAATTTATTGTTCTTCAAGTTTAAGCGAACAACGAGCCCCATTGTTAATCCATTAAAGGAAATTATTTGTAACTTTCGACAAGTAGAACAATGAATGGAACAGGTAGACGGTTGAAATCTTTGTATATATTGCATCTATATAGTCTAAGAAACATATATGCAAACATCCAAACAGTACCATTCGCCAATTTTTTGTTCTTCAAGTTTAAGTGAACTACGAGCCCCATTGTTAATGCTTTAACGGAAATTAATTGTAACTTTCGACAAGTAGAACAATGAATGGAACAGGTAGACGGTTGAAATCTTTGTATATATTGCATCTATATAGTCTAAGAAACATATATGCAAAACATCCAAACAGTACCATTCGCCAATTTTTTGTTCTTCAAGTTTAAGTGAACTACGAGCCCCATTGTTAATCCTTTAAAGGAAATTGTTTGTAAATTTCGACAAGTAGAACAATGAATGGAACAGGTAGACTGTTGAAATTATTGTATATATTGCTTCTATATAGTCTAAGAAACATATATGCAAAGCATCCAAATAGTACAATTCGCCAATTTTTTGTTCTTCAAGTTTAAGTGAACAATGAGCCCCAATGGTTAATCCTTTATCGGAAATTATTTGTAAATTTCGACAAGTAGAACAATGAATGGAACTGGTAGCCGGTTGAAATCAATGTATATATTGCTTCTATATAGTATAAGAAACATATATGCAAAGTATCCAAACAGTACCATTCGCCAATTTTTTGTTCTTCAAGTTTAAGTGAACGACGAGCCCCATTGTTAATCCTTTAACGGAAATTAATTGTAACTTTCGACAAGTAGAACAATGAATGGAACAGGTAGACGGTTGAAATCTTTGTATATATTGCTTCTATATAGTCTAAGAAACATATATGCAAAGCATCCAAACAGTACAATTCGCCAATTTATTGTTCTTCAAGTTTAAGTGAACAACGAGCCCCATTGTTAATCCTTTAAAGGAAATTATTTGTAACTTTCGACAAGTAGAACAATGAATGGAACTGGTAGTCGGTTGAAATCTTTGTATATATTGCATCTATATAGTCTAAGAAACATATATGCAAAACATCCAAACAGTACCATTCGCCAATTTTTTGTTCTTCAAGTTTAAGTGAACTACGAGCCCCATTGTTAATGCTTTAACGGAAATTAATTGTAACTTTCGACAAGTAGAACAATGAATGGAACAGGTAGACGGTTGAAATCTTTGTATATATTGCTTCCATATAGTCTAAGAAACATGTACGCAAAGCATCCAAACAGTACAATTCGCCAATTTTTTGTTCTTCAAGTTTAAGTGAACAATGAGCCCCATTGTTAATCCTTTATCGGAAATTATTTGTAAATTTCGACAAGTAGAACAATGAATGGAACAGGTAGACTGTTGAAATCATTGTATATATTGCTTCTATATAGTCCAAGAAACATATATGCAAAGCGTCCAAACAGTACAATTCGCCAATTTTTTGCTCTTCAAGTCTAAGTGAACTACGAGCCCCATTGTTAATCCTTTAAAGGAAATTATTTGTAAATTTCGGCAAGTAGAACAATGAATGAAATAGGTAGACGGTTGAAATCATTGTATATATTGCTTCTATATAGTCTAAGAAACATATATGCAAAGCATCCAAACAGTACAATTCGCCAATTTTTTGTTCTTCAAGTTTAAGTAAACTACGATCCCCATTGTTAATCCCTTAACGGAAATTATTTGTAACTTTCGACAAGTAGAACAATGAATGGAACAGGTAGACGGTTGAAATCATTGTATATATTGCTTCTATATAGTCTAAGAAACATATATGCAAAGCATCCAAACAGTACCATTCGCCAATTTTTTGTTCTTCAAGTTTAAGTGAACTACGAGCCCCATTGTTAATCCTTTAAAGGAAATTGTTTGTAAATTTCGACAAGTAGAACAATGAATGGAACAGGTAGACTGTTGAAATTATTGTATATATTGCTTCTATATAGTCTAAGAAACATATATGCAAAGCATCCAAATAGTACAATTCGCCAATTTTTTGTTCTTCAAGTTTAAGTGAACAATGTGCCCCAATGGTTAATCCTTTAGCGGAAATTATTTGTAAATTTCGACAAGTAGAACAATGAATGGAACAGGTAGCCGGTTGAAATCTTTGTATATATTGCTTCTATGTAGTCTAAGAAACATATGTGCAAAGCATCCAAACAGTACAATTCGACAATTTTTTGTTCTTCAAGTCTAAGTGAACTACGAGCCCCATTGTTAATCCTTTAAAGGAAATTATTTGTAAATTTCGGCAAGTAGAACAATGAATGAAATAGGTAGACGGTTGAAATCATTGTATATATTGCTTCTATATAGTCTAAGAAACATATATGCAAAGCATCCAAACAGTACAATTCGCCAATTTTTTGTTCTTCAAGTTTAAGTAAACTACGATCCCCATTGTTAATCCCTTAACGGAAATTATTTGTAACTTTCGACAAGTAGAACAATGAATGGAACAGGTAGACGGTTGAAATCATTGTATATATTGCTTCTATATAGTCTAAGAAACATATATGCAAAGCATCCAAACAGTACCATTCGCCAATTTTTTGTTCTTCAAGTTTAAGTGAACTACGAGCCCCATTGTTAATCCTTTAAAGGAAATTGTTTGTAAATTTCGACAAGTAGAACAATGAATGGAACAGGTAGACTGTTGAAATTATTGTATATATTGCTTCTATATAGTCTAAGAAACATATATGCAAAGCATCCAAATAGTACAATTCGCCAATTTTTTGTTCTTCAAGTTTAAGTGAACAATGTGCCCCAATGGTTAATCCTTTATCGGAAATTATTTGTAAATTTCGACAAGTAGAACAATGAATGGAACAGGTAGCCGGTTGAAATCTTTGTATATATTGCTTCTATGTAGTCTAAGAAACATATGTGCAAAGCATCCAAACAGTACAATTCGACAATTTTTTGTTCTTCAAGTTTAGTGAACAATGAGCCCCAATGGTTAATCCTTTATCGGAAATTATTTGTAATTTTCGACAAGTAGAACAATGAATGGAACAGGTAGACGGTTGAAATCTTTGGATATATTGCTTCTATATAGTCTAAGAAACATATATGCAAAGCATCCAAACAGTACAATTCGCCAATTTTTTGTTCTTCAAGTTTAAGTGAACAATGAGCCCCAATGGTTAATCCTTTATCGGAAATTATTTGTAAATTTCGACAAGTAGAACAATGAATGGAACAGGTAGCCGGTTGAAATCTTTGTATATATTGCTTCTATATAGTCTAAGAAACATATATGCAAAGCATCCAAACAGTACAATTCGACAATTTTTTGTTCTTCAAGTTTAGTGAACAATGAGCCCCAATGGTTAATCCTTTATCGGAAATTATTTGTAATTTTCGACAAGTAGAACAATGAATGGAACAGGTAGACGGTTGAAATCTTTGTATATATTGCTTCTATATAATCTAAGAAACATATATGCAAAGCATCCAAACAGTACCATTCGCCAATTTTTTGTTCTTCAAGTTTAAGTGAACTACGAGCCCCATTGTTAATACTTTAACGGAAATTATTTGTAACTTGCGAGAAGTAGAACAATGAATGGAACTGGTAGCCGGTTGAAGTCAATGTATATATTGCTTCTATATAGTATAAGAAACATATATGCAAAGTATCCAAACAGTACCATTCGCAAATTTTTTGTTCTTCAAGTTTAAGTGAACGACGAGCCCCATTGTTAATCCTTTAACGGAAATTAATTGTAACTTTCGACAAGTAGAACAATGAATGGAACAGGTAGACGGTTGAAATCTTTGTATATATTGCTTCTATATAGTCTAAGAAACATATATGCAAAGCATCCAAACAGTACAATTCCCCAATTTATTGTTCTTCAAGTTTAAGCGAACAACGAGCCCCATTGTTAATCCATTAAAGGAAATTATTTGTAACTTTCGACAAGTAGAACAATGAATGGAACAGGTAGACGGTTGAAATCTTTGTATATATTGCATCTATATAGTCTAAGAAACATATATGCAAACATCCAAACAGTACCATTCGCCAATTTTTTGTTCTTCAAGTTTAAGTGAACTACGAGCCCCATTGTTAATGCTTTAACGGAAATTAATTGTAACTTTCGACAAGTAGAACAATGAATGGAACAGGTAGACGGTTGAAATCTTTGTATATATTGCTTCCATATAGTCTAAGAAACATGTACGCAAAGCATCCAAACAGTACAATTCGCCAATTTTTTGTTCTTCAAGTTTAAGTGAACTACGATCCCCATTGTTAATCCCTTAACGGAAATTATTTGTAACTTGCGACAAGTAGAACAATGAATGGAACAGGTAGACGGGTGAAGTCTTTCTATATGTTGCTTCTATATAGTCTAAGAAACATATATCCAAAGCATCCAAACAGTACAATTCGCCAATTTCTTGTTCTTCAAGTTTAAGTGAACTACGAGCCCCATTGTTAATCCTTTAACGGAAATTATTTCTAACTTTCGACAAGGAGAACAATGAATGGAACAGGTAGACGGTTGAAATCATTGTATATATTGCTTCTATATAGTCTAAGAAACATATATGCAAAGCATCCAAACAGTACAATTCGCCAATTTATTGTTCTTCAAGTTTAAGTGAACTACGATCCCCATTGTTAATCCTTTAACGGAAATTATTTGTAAATTTCGACAAGTAGAACAATGGATAGTACAGGTAGACGGGTGAAGTCTTTCTATATATTGCTTCTATATAGTCTAAGAAACATATATGCAAAGCATCCAAACAGTACAATTCGCCAATTTTTTGTTCTTCAAGTTTAAGTGAACTACGATCCCCATTGTTAATCCTTTAACGGAAATTATTTGTAAATTTCTAATAGTAGAAAAATGAATAGAACAGGTAGACGGGTGAAATCCTTCTATATGTTGTATCTATATAGTCGAAGAAACATATATGCAAAGCACCCAAACAGTACCATTCGCCAATTTTTTGTTCTTCAAGTTGAAGTGAACAACGAACCCCATTCATAATCATGAAACAGAAATTATTTGTAACTTTCGACAAGTAGAACAATGAATGGAACAGGTAGACGGTTGAAATCTTTGTATATATTGCTTCTATATAATCTAAGAAACATATATGCAAAGCATCTAAACAGTAACAATCGCCAATTTTCTGATCTTCAAGTTTAAGTCAACAGCGAGCCCCATTGATAATCATGAAATGGAAATTATTTGTAACTTTCTACAAGTAGAACAATGAATAGTACAGGTAGACGGGTGAAATCTTTCTATATATTGCTTCTAAATAGTCTAAGAAACATATATGCAAAGCATCCAAACAGTACAATTCGCCAATTTTTTTTCTTCAAGTTTAAGTGAACTACGAGCCCCATTGTTAATCCTTTAACGGAAATTATTTCTAACTTTCGACAAGTAGAACAATGAATGGAACAGGTAGACGGTTGAAATCTTTGTATATATTGCTTCCATATAGTCTAAGAAACATATATTCAAAGCATCCAAACAGTACCATTCGCTAATTTTTTGTTCTTCAAGTTTAAGTGAACTACGAGCCCCATTGTTAATCCATTAACGGAAATTATTTCTAACTTTCGACAAGGAGAACAATGAATGGAACAGGTAGACGGTTGAAATCATTGTATATATTGCTTCTATATAGTCTAAGAAACATATATGCAAAGCATCCAAACAGTACAATTCGCCAATTTATTGTTCTTCAAGTTTAAGTGAACTACGATCCCCGTTGTTAATCCTTTAACGGAAATTATTTGTAAATTTCGACAAGTAGAACAATGAATGGAACAGGTAGACGGTTGAAATCTTTGTATATATTGCTTCTATATAGTCTAAGAAACATATATGCAAAGCATCCAAACAGTACAATTCGCCAATTTATTGTTCTTCAAGTTTAAGTGAACAACGAGCACCATTGTTAATGCTTTAAAGGAAATTATTTGTAAATTTCGACAAGTAGAACAATGAATGGAACAGGTAGGCGATTGAAATCTTTCTATATAATGCTTCTATATAGTCTAAGAAACATATATGCAAAGCATCCAAACAGTACAATTCGCCAATTTTTTGTTCTTCAAGTTTAAGTGAACTACGAGCCCCATTGATAATCATGAAACGGAAATTATTTGTAACTTTCTACAAGTAGAACAATGAATAGAACAGGTAGACGGGTGAAGTCTTTCTATATGTTGCTTCTATATAGTCTAAGAAACATATATCCAAAGCATCCAAATTGTACAATTCGCCAATTTCTTGTTCTTCAAGTTTAAGTGAACTACGAGCCCCATTGTTAATCCTTTATCGGAAATTATTTGTAATTTTCGACAAGTAGAACAATGAATGGAACAGGTAGACGGTTGAAATCTTTGTATATATTGCTTCTATATAGTCTAAGAAACATATATGCAAAGCATCCAAACAGTACAATTCGCCAATTTATTGTTCTTCAAGTTTAAGTGAACAACGAGCACCATTGTTAATGCTTTAAAGGAAATTATTTGTAAATTTCGACAAGTAGAACAATGAATGGAACAGGTAGGCGATTGAAATCTTTCTATATAATGCTTCTATATAGTCTAAGAAACATATATGCAAAGCATCCAAACAGTACAATTCGCCAATTTTTTGTTCTTCAAGTTTAAGTGAACTACGAGCCCCATTGATAATCATGAAATGGAAAATATTTATAAGTTTCTACAAGTAGAACAATGAATAGAACAGGTAGTCTGTTGAAATCTTTGTATATATTGCTTCCATATAGTCTAAGAAACATATATGCAAAGCATCCAAACAGTACAATTCGCCAATTTATTGTTCTACAAGTTTAAGAGAACAACGATCCCCATTGTTAATCCTTTAAAGGAAATTATTTGTAAATTTCGACAAGTAGAACAATGAATGGAACAGGTAGACGGTTGAAATCTTTGTATATATTGCTTCTATATAGTCTAAGAAACATATATGCAAAGCATCCAAACAGTACAATTCGCGAATTTTTTGTTCTTCAAGTTTAAGTGAACTACGATCCCCATTGTTAATCCTTTAACGGAAATTATTTCTAACTTTCGACAAGTAGAACAATGAATGGAACAGGTAGACGGTTGAAATCTTTGTATATATTGCTTCTATATAATCTAAGAAACATATATGCAAAGCATCTAAACAGTAACAATCGCCAATTTTCTGACCTTCAAGGTTAAGTGAACTACGAGCCCCATTGATAATCATGAAACGGAAATTATTTGTAACTTTCTACAAGTAGAACAATGAATAGAACAGGTAGACGGGTGAAGTCTTTCTATATGTTGCTTCTATATAGTCTAAGAAACATATATCCAAAGCATCCAAACTGTACAATTCGCCAATTTCTTGTTCTTCAAGTTTAAGTGAACTACGAGCCCCATTGTTAATCCTTTATCGGATATTATTTGTAATTTTCGACAAGTAGAACAATGAATGGAACAGGTAGACGGTTGAAATCTTTGTATATATTGCTTCTATATAGTCTAAGAAACATATATGCAAAGCATCCAAACAGTACAATTCGCCAATTTTTTGCTCTTCAAGTTTAAGTGAACTACGAGCCCCATTGTTAATCCTTTAAAGGTAATTATTTGTAAATTTCGGCAAGTAGAACAATGAATGGAATAGGTAGACGGTTGAAATCTTTGTATATATTGCTTCCATATAGTCTAAGAAACATGTACGCAAAGCATCCAAACAGTACCATTCGCCAATTTTTTGTTCTTCAAGTGTAAGTGAACAATGAGCCCCAATGGTTAATCCTTTATCGGAAATTATTTGTAATTTTCGACAAGTAGAACAATGAATGGAACAGGTAGACGGTTGAAATCTTTGTATATATTGCTTCTATATAATCTAAGAAACATATATGCAAAGCATCCAAACAGTACCATTCGCCAATTTTTTGTTCTTCAAGTTTAAGTGAACAACGAGCCCCATTGTTAATACTTTCACGGAAATTATTTCTAACTTTCGACAAGTAGAACAATGAATGGAAAAGGTAGACGGTTGAACTCTTTGTATATATTGCTTCTATATAATCTAAGAAACATATATGCAAAGCATCCAAACAGTACCATTCGCCAATTTTTTGTTCTTCAAGTTTAAGTGAACAACGAGCCCCATTGATAATCATGAAACGGAAATTATTTGTAACTTTCTACAAGTAGAACAATGAATAGAACAGGTAGACGGTTGAAATCTTTATATATGTTGCTTCTATATAGTCTAAGAAACCTATATGCAAAGCATCTAAACAGTAACAATCGCCAATTTTTTGATCTTCAAGTTTAATTGAACAGCGAGCCCCATTGATAATCACCATTGACAATCGGTCAAATAATTTCCTTTAAAGGATTAACAATGGGGATCGTTGTTCACTTAAACTTTAAGAACAATAAATTGGGGAATTGTACTGTTTGGATGCTTTGCATATATGTTTCTTAGACTATATAGAAGCAATATATACAATGATTTTAACCGTCTACCTGTTCCATTCATTGTTCTACTTGTCGAAAGTTACAAATAATTTCTGTTAAAGGATTAACAATGGGGATCGTAGTTCACTTAAACTTGAAGAACAATAAATTGGCGAATTGTACTGTTTGGATGCTTTGCATATATGTTTCTTAGACTATATAGAAGCAATATATACAATGATTACAACCGTCTACCTGTTCCATTCATCGTTCTACTTGTCGAAAATTACAAATAATTTCCGATAAAGGATTAACCATTGGGGCTCATTGTTCACTTAAACTTGAAGAACATAAAATTGGCGAATTGTACTGTTTGGATGCTTTGCATATATGTTTCTTAGACTATATGGAAGCAATATATACAAAGATTTCAACCGTCTACGTGTTCCAATCATTGTTCACTTGTCGATATTTACAAATAATTTCCTTTAAAGGATTAACAATGGGGCTCGTTGTTCACTTAAACTTGAAGAACAATAAATTGGGGTATTGTACTGTTTGGATGCTTTGCATATATGTTTCTTAGACTATATAGAAGCAATATATAAAATGATTTTAACCGTCTACCTGTTCCATTCATTGTTCTACTTGTCGAAAGTTACAAATAATTTCCGTTAAAGTATTAACAATGGGGCTCGTTGTTCACTTAAACTTGAAGAACAAAAAATTGGCGAATTGTACTGTTTGGATGCTTTGCATTTATGTTTCTTAGACTATATAGAAGCAATATATACATTGATTTCAACCGTCTACTTGTTCCATTCATTGTTCTACTTGTCGAAAGTTACAAATAATTTCCGTTAAAGTATTAACAATGGGGCTCGTTGTTCACTTAAACTTGAAGAACAAAAAATTGGCGAATTGTACTGTTTGGATGCTTTGCATTTATGTTTCTTAGACTATATAGAAGCAATATATAAAATGATTTTAACCGTCTACCTGTTCCATTCATTGTTCTACTTGTCGAAAGTTACAAATAATTTCCGTTAAAGTATTAACAATGGGGCTCGTTGTTCACTTAAACTTGAAGAACAAAAAATTGGCGAATTGTACTGTTTGGATGCTTTGCATTTATGTTTCTTAGACTATATAGAAGCAATATATACATTGATTTCAACCGTCTACTTGTTCCATTCATTGTTCTACTTGTCGAAAGTTACAAATAATTTCCGTTAAGGGATTAACAATGGGGATCGTAGTTTACATAACCTTGAAGAACAAAAAATTGGCGAATTGTACTCTTTGGATGCTTTGCATATATGTTTCTTAGACTATATAGAAGCAATATATACAATGATTTCAACAGTCTACCTGTTCCATTCATTGTTCTACTTGTCGAAATTTACAAATAATTTCCTTTAAAGGATTAACAATGGGGCTCGTAGTTCACTTAAACTTGAAGAACAAAAAATTGGCGAATGGTACTGTTTGGATGCTTTTCGTACATGTTTCTTAGACTATATGGAAGCAATATGTACAAAGATTTCAACCGTCTACGTGTTCCAATCATTGTTCACTTGTCGAAATTTACAAATAATTTCCTTTAAAGGATTAACAATGGGGCTCGTTGTCCACTTAAACTTGAAGAACAATAAAATGGCGAATTGTACTGTTTGGATGCTTTGCATATATGTTTCTTAGACTATATAGAAGCAATGTATACAATGATTGCAACCGTCTACCTGTTCCATTCATTGTTCTACTTGTCGAAATTTACAAATAATTTCCGTTAAACGATTAACAATGGGGCTCGTTGTTCACTTAAACTTGAAGAACAATAAATTGGGGTATTGTACTGTTTGGATGCTTTGCATATATGTTTCTTAGACTATATAGAAGCAATATATAAAATGATTTTAACCGTCTACCTGTTCCATTCATTGTTCTACTTGTCGAAAGTTACAAATAATTTCTGTTAATGGATTAACAATGGGGATCGTAGTTCACTTAAACTTGAAGAACAATAAATTGGCGAATTGTACTGTTTGGATGATTTGCATATATGTTTCTTAGACTATATAGAAGCAATATATACATTGATTTCAACCGTCTACTTGTTCCATTCATTGTTCTACTTGTCGAAAGTTACAAATAATTTCCGTTAAGGGATTAACAATGGGGCTCGTTGTTCACTTAAACTTGAAGAACAAAAAATTGGCGAATGGTAAAGTTTGGATACTTTGCATACATGTTTCTTAGACTATATGGAAGCAATATATACAAAGATTTCAACCGTCTACGTGTTCCAATCATTGTTCTACTAGTCGAAATTTACAAATAATTTCCTTTAAAGGATTAACAATGGGGCTCGTAGTTCACTTAAACTTGAAGAACAAAAAATTGGCGAATGGTACTGTTTGGATGCTTTTCGTACATGTTTCTTAGACTATATGGAAGCAATATATACAAAGATTTCAACCGTCTACGTGTTCCAATCATTGTTCACTTGTCGAAATTTACAAATAATTTCCTTTAAAGGATTAACAATGGGGCTCGTTGTCCACTTAAACTTGAAGAACAATAAAATGGCGAATTGTACTGTTTGGATGCTTTGCATATATGTTTCTTAGACTATATAGAAGCAATGTATACAATGATTGCAACCGTCTACCTGTTCCATTCATTGTTCTACTTGTCGAAATTTACAAATAATTTCCGTTAAACGATTAACAATGGGGCTCGTTGTTCACTTAAACTTGAAGAACAATAAATTGGCGAATTGTACTGTTTGGATGCTTTGCATATATATTTCTTAGACTATATAGAAGCAATATATACAATGATTTTAACCGTCTACCTGTTCCATTCATTGTTCTACTTGTCGAAAGTTACAAATAATTTCTGTTAAAGGATTAACAATGGGGATCGTAGTTCACTTAAACTTGAAGAACAATAAATTGGCGAATTGTACTGTTTGGATGCTTTGCATATATGTTTCTTAGACTATATAGAAGCAATATATACAATGATTACAACCGTCTACCTGTTCCATTCATCGTTCTACTTGTCGAAAATTACAAATAATTTCCGATAAAGGATTAACCATTGGGGCTCATTGTTCACTTAAACTTGAAGAACATAAAATTGGCGAATTGTACTGTTTGGATGCTTTGCATATATGTTTCTTAGACTATATGGAAGCAATATATACAAAGATTTCAACCGTCTACGTGTTCCAATCATTGTTCACTTGTCGATATTTACAAATAATTTCCTTTAAAGGATTAACAATGGGGCTCGTTGTTCACTTAAACTTGAAGAACAATAAATTGGGGTATTGTACTGTTTGGATGCTTTGCATATATGTTTCTTAGACTATATAGAAGCAATATATAAAATGATTTTAACCGTCTACCTGTTCCATTCATTGTTCTACTTGTCGAAAGTTACAAATAATTTCCGTTAAAGTATTAACAATGGGGCTCGTTGTTCACTTAAACTTGAAGAACAAAAAATTGGCGAATTGTACTGTTTGGATGCTTTGCATTTATGTTTCTTAGACTATATAGAAGCAATATATACATTGATTTCAACCGTCTACTTGTTCCATTCATTGTTCTACTTGTCGAAAGTTACAAATAATTTCCGTTAAAGTATTAACAATGGGGCTCGTTGTTCACTTAAACTTGAAGAACAAAAAATTGGCGAATTGTACTGTTTGGATGCTTTGCATTTATGTTTCTTAGACTATATAGAAGCAATATATAAAATGATTTTAACCGTCTACCTGTTCCATTCATTGTTCTACTTGTCGAAAGTTACAAATAATTTCCGTTAAAGTATTAACAATGGGGCTCGTAGTTCACTTAAACATGAAGAACAAAAAATTGGCGAATGGTACTGTTTGGATGCTTTTCGTACATGTTTCTTAGACTATATGGAAGCAATATGTACAAAGATTTCAACCGTCTACGTGTTCCAATCATTGTTCACTTGTCGAAATTTACAAATAATTTCCTTTAAAGGATTAACAATGGGGCTCGTTGACCACTTAAACTTGAAGAACAATAAAATGGCGAATTGTACTGTTTGGATGCTTTGCATATATGTTTCTTAGACTATATAGAAGCAATGTATACAATGATTGCAACCGTCTACCTGTTCCATTCATTGTTCTACTTGTCGAAATTTACAAATAATTTCCGTTAAACGATTAACAATGGGGCTCGTTGTTCACTTAAACTTGAAGAACAATAAATTGGGGTATTGTACTGTTTGGATGCTTTGCATATATGTTTCTTAGACTATATAGAAGCAATATATAAAATGATTTTAACCGTCTACCTGTTCCATTCATTGTTCTACTTGTCGAAATTTACAAATAATTTCCGTTAAACGATTAACAATGGGGCTCGTTGTTCACTTAAACTTGAAGAACAATAAATTGGCGAATTGTACTGTTTGGATGCTTTGCATATATGTTTCTTAGACTATATAGAAGCAATATATACAATGATTTTAACCGTCTACCTGTTCCATTCATTGTTCTACTTGTCGAAAGTTACAAATAATTTCTGTTAAAGGATTAACAATGGGGATCGTAGTTCACTTAAACTTGAAGAACAATAAATTGGCGAATTGTACTGTTTGGATGCTTTGCATATATGTTTCTTAGACTATATAGAAGCAATATATACAATGATTACAACCGTCTACCTGTTCCATTCATCGTTCTACTTGTCGAAAATTACAAATAATTTCCGATAAAGGATTAACAATGGGGCTCGTAGTTCACTTAAACTTGAAGAACAAAAAATTGGCGAATTGTACTGTTTGGATACTTTGCATATATGTTTCTTAGACTATATGGAAGCAATATATACAATGATTTCAACCGTGTACCTGTTCCATTCATTGTTCTACTTGCCGAAATTTACAAATAATTTCCTTTAAAGGATTAACAATGGGGCTCGTTGTTCACTTAAACTTGCAGAACAAAAAATTGGCGAATTGTACTGTTTGGATGCTTTGCATATATGTTTCGTAGACTATATAGAAGCAATATATACAATGATTTCAACCGTCTACATGATCCATTCATTGTTCTACTTGCCGAAATTTACAAATAATTTCCTTTAAAGGATTAACAATGGGGCTCGTAGTTCACTTAAACTTGAAGAACAAGAAATTGGCGAATTGTACTGTTTGGATGCTTTGCATATATGTTTCTTAGGCTATATAGAAGCAATATATACAATGATTTCAACCGTCTACCTATTCCATTCATTGTTCTACTTGCCGAAATTTACAAATAATTTCCTTTAAAGGATTAACAATGGGGCTCGTAGTTCACTTAAACTTGAAGAACAAAAAATTGGCGAATTGTACTGTTTGGATGCTTTGAATATATGTTTCTTATATTATATAGAAGCAATATGTACAAAGATTTCAACCGTCTACCTGTTCCATTCATTGTTCTACTTGTCGAAAATTACAAATAATTTCCTTTAAAGGATTAACAATGGGGCTCGTAGTTCACTTAAACTTGAAGATCAAATAATTGGCGAATTGTACTGTTTGGATGCTTTGCATATAAGTTTCTTAGACTATATAGAAGCAATATATACAAAGATTTCAGTCGTCTACCTGTTCCATTCATTGTTCTACTTGTCGAAAGTTACAAATAATTTCCGTTAAGGGATTAACAATGGGGCTCGTTGTTCACTTATACTTGAAGAACAAAAAATTGGCGAATGGTACTGTTTGGATGCTTTGCATATATGTTTCTTAGACTATATAGAAGCAATATATACATAGATTTCAACAGTCTACCAGTTCCATTCATTGTTTTACTTGTAGAAATTTACAAATAATTTCCGTTAAATGATTAACAATGGGGCGCGTAGTTCACTTAAACTTGAAGAACAAAAAATTGGCGAATGTTACTGTTTGAATGCTTTGCATATAGGTTTCCTAGACTATATAGAAGCAATATATACAAATATTTCAACAGACTACCTGTTCGATTCATTGTTCTACTTGTAGAAAGTTACAAATAATTTCCTTTAAAGTATTAACAATGGGGCTCGTATTTCACTTAAACTTGGAGAACAAAAAATTGGCGAATGGTACTGTTTGGATGCTTTGCATATATGTTTCTTAGACTATATAGAAGCAATATATACATAGATTTCAACAGTCTACCAGTTCCATTCATTGTTCTACTTGTAGAAAGTTACAAATAATTTCCATTTCATGATTATCAATGGGGCTCGTTGTTCACTTAAACTTGAAGATCAAAAAATTGGCGAATTGTACAGTTTGGATGCTTTGCATATATGTTTCGTAGACTATATAGAAGCAATATATACAATGATTTCAACCGTCTACATGATCCATTCATTGTTCTACTTGCCGAAATTTACAAATAATTTCCTTTAAAGGATTAACAATGGGGCTCGTAGTTCACTTAAACTTGAAGAGCAAAAAATTGGCGAACTGTACTGTTTGGATGCTTTGCATATATGTTTCTTCGACTATATAGATACAACATATAGAAGGATTTCACCCGTCTACCTGTTCTATTCATTTTTCTACTATTAGAAAGTTACAAATAATTTCCGTTTCATGATTATCAATGGGGCTCGTTGTTCACTTAAACTTGAAGAACAAAAAATTGGCGAATGTTACTGTTTAGATGCTCTGCACAAAGGTTTTTTAGACTATATAGAAGCAACATATACAAAGATTTCAACCGTCTACCTGTTCTATTCATTGTTCTACTTGTAGAAAGTTACAAAAAATTTCCGTTTCATGATTATGAATGGGGTTCGTTGTTCACTTAAACTTGAAGAACAAAAAATTGGCGAATGGTACTGTTTGGGTGCTTTGCATATATGTTTCTTCGACTATATAGATACAACATATAGAAGGATTTCACCCGTCTACCTGTTCTATTCATTTTTCTACTATTAGAAAGTTACAAATAATTTCCGGTAAAGGATTAACAATGGGGCTCGTAGTTCACTCAAAAATTGAAGAACAAAAAATTGGCGAATGGTACTGTTTGGATGCTTTGCATATATGTTTCTTTGACTATATAGAAGCAATATATACAATGATTTCAACCGTCTACCTGTTCCATTCATTGTTCTACTTGCCGAAATTTACAAATAATTTCCTTTAAAGGATTAACAATGGGGCTCGTTGTTCACTTAAACTTGAAGAACAAAAAATTGGCGAATTGTACTGTTTGGACGCTATGCATATATGTTTCTTAGACTATATAGAAGCAATATATATAAAGATTTCAACCGTCTACGTGTTCCATTCATTGTTCTACTTGTCGAAAATTACAAATAATTTCTGATAAAGGATTAACCATTGGGGCTCATTGTTCACTTAAACTTGAAGAACAAAAAATTGGCGAATGGTACTGTTTGGATGCTTTGCGTACATGTTTATAAAGACTATATGGAAGCAATATATACAAAGATTTCAACCGTCTACGTGTTCCAATCATTGTTCTACTTGTCGAAATTTACAAATAATTTCCTTTAAAGGATTAACAATGGGGCTCGTTGTTCACTTAAACTTGAAGAACAATAAATTGGCGAATTGTACTGTTTGGATGCTTTGCATATATGTTTCTTAGACTATATAGAAGCAATATATACAATGATTTCAACCGTCTAACTGTTCCATTCATTGTTCTACTTGTAGAAAGTTACAATTAATTTCCGTTAAAGGATTAACAATGGGGCTCGTAGTTCACTTAAACTTGAAGAACAAAAAATTGGCGAATTGTACTGTTTGGATGATTTGCAGATATGTTTCTCAGACTGTATAGAAGCAATATATACAATGATTTCAACCGTCTACCTGTTCCATTCATTGTTATACTTGTCGAAAGTTACAAATAATTTCCGTTAAGGGATTAACAATGGGGCTCGTTGTTCACTTATACTTGAAGAACAAAAAATTGGCGAATGGTACTGTTTGGATGCTTTGCATATATGTTTCTTAGACTATATAGAAGCAATATATACATAGATTTCAACAGTCTACCAGTTCCATTCATTGTTTTACTTGTAGAAATTTACAAATAATTTCCGTTAAATGATTAACAATGGGGCGCGTAGTTCACTTAAACTTGAAGAACAAAAAATTGGCGAATGTTACTGTTTGAATGCTTTGCATATAGGTTTCCTAGACTATATAGAAGCAATATATACAAATATTTCAACAGACTACCTGTTCGATTCATTGTTCTACTTGTAGAAAGTTACAAATAATTTCCTTTAAAATATTAACAATGGGGCTCGTATTTCACTTAAACTTGGAGAACAAAAAATTGGCGAATGGTACTGTTTGGATGCTTTGCATATATGTTTCTTAGACTATATAGAAGCAATATATACATAGATTTCAACAGTCTACCAGTTCCATTCATTGTTCTACTTGTAGAAAGTTACAAATAATTTCCATTTCATGATTATCAATGGGGCTCGTTGTTCACTTAAACTTGAAGATCAAAAAATTGGCGAATTGTACAGTTTGGATGCTTTGCATATATGTTTCGTAGACTATATAGAAGCAATATATACAATGATTTCAACCGTCTACATGATCCATTCATTGTTCTACTTGCCGAAATTTACAAATAATTTCCTTTAAAGGATTAACAATGGGGCTCGTAGTTCACTTAAACTTGAAGAGCAAAAAATTGGCGAACTGTACTGTTTGGATGCTTTGCATATATGTTTCTTCGACTATATAGATACAACATATAGAAGGATTTCACCCGTCTACCTGTTCTATTCATTTTTCTACTATTAGAAAGTTACAAATAATTTCCGTTTCATGATTATCAATGGGGCTCGTTGTTCACTTAAACTTGAAGAACAAAAAATTGGCGAATGTTACTGTTTAGATGCTCTGCACAAAGGTTTTTTAGACTATATAGAAGCAACATATACAAAGATTTCAACCGTCTACCTGTTCTATTCATTGTTCTACTTGTAGAAAGTTACAAAAAATTTCCGTTTCATGATTATGAATGGGGTTCGTTGTTCACTTAAACTTGAAGAACAAAAAATTGGCGAATGGTACTGTTTGGGTGCTTTGCATATATGTTTCTTCGACTATATAGATACAACATATAGAAGGATTTCACCCGTCTACCTGTTCTATTCATTTTTCTACTATTAGAAAGTTACAAATAATTTCCGGTAAAGGATTAACAATGGGGCTCGTAGTTCACTCAAAAATTGAAGAACAAAAAATTGGCGAATGGTACTGTTTGGATGCTTTGCATATATGTTTCTTTGACTATATAGAAGCAATATATACAATGATTTCAACCGTCTACCTGTTCCATTCATTGTTCTACTTGCCGAAATTTACAAATAATTTCCTTTAAAGGATTAACAATGGGGCTCGTTGTTCACTTAAACTTGAAGAACAAAAAATTGGCGAATTGTACTGTTTGGACGCTATGCATATATGTTTCTTAGACTATATAGAAGCAATATATATAAAGATTTCAACCGTCTACGTGTTCCATTCATTGTTCTACTTGTCGAAAATTACAAATAATTTCTGATAAAGGATTAACCATTGGGGCTCATTGTTCACTTAAACTTGAAGAACAAAAAATTGGCGAATGGTACTGTTTGGATGCTTTGCGTACATGTTTATAAAGACTATATGGAAGCAATATATACAAAGATTTCAACCGTCTACGTGTTCCAATCATTGTTCTACTTGTCGAAATTTACAAATAATTTCCTTTAAAGGATTAACAATGGGGCTCGTTGTTCACTTAAACTTGAAGAACAATAAATTGGCGAATTGTACTGTTTGGATGCTTTGCATATATGTTTCTTAGACTATATAGAAGCAATATATACAATGATTTCAACCGTCTAACTGTTCCATTCATTGTTCTACTTGTAGAAAGTTACAATTAATTTCCGTTAAAGGATTAACAATGGGGCTCGTAGTTCACTTAAACTTGAAGAACAAAAAATTGGCGAATTGTACTGTTTGGATGCTTTGCATCTATGTTTCTTTGACTATATAGAAGCAATATATACAATGATTTCAACCGTCTACCTGTTCCATTCATTGTTCTACTTGCCGAAATTTACAAATAATTTCCTTTAAAGGATTAACAATGGGGATCGTTGTTCTCTTAAACTTGAAGAACAATAAATTGGCGAATTGTACTGTTTGGATGCTTTGCATATATGTTTCTTAGACTACATAGAAGCAATATATACAAAGATTTCAACCGTCTACGTGTTCCAATCATTGTTATACATGACGAAATTTACAATTAATTTCCTTTAAAGGATTAACAATGGGGATCGTTGTTCTCTTAAACTTGAAGAACAATAAATTGGCGAATTGTACTGTTTGGATGCTTTGCATATATGTTTCTTAGACTATATAGAAGCAATATATACAAAGATTTCAACCGTCTACCTGTTCCATTCATTGTTCTACTTGTAGAAAGTTACAATTAATTTCCGTTAAAGGATTAACAATGGGGCTCGTAGTTCACTTAAACTTGAAGAACAAAAAATTGGCGAATTGTACTGTTTGGATACTTTGCATATATGTTTCTTAGACTATATGGAAGCAATATATACAATGATTTCAACCGTCTACCTGTTCCATTCATTGTTCTACTTGCCGAAATTTACAAATAATTTCCTTTAAAGGATTAACAATGGGGCTCGTTGTTCACTTAAACTTGCAGAACAAAAAATTGGCGAATTGTACTGTTTGGATGCTTTGCATATATGTTTCGTAGACTATATAGAAGCAATATATACAATGATTTCAACCGTCTACATGATCCATTCATTGTTCTACTTGCCGAAATTTACAAATAATTTCCTTTAAAGGATTAACAATGGGGCTCGTAGTTCACTTAAACTTGAAGAACAAGAAATTGGCGAATTGTACTGTTTGGATGCTTTGCATATATGTTTCTTAGGCTATATAGAAGCAATATATACAATGATTTCAACCGTCTACCTATTCCATTCATTGTTCTACTTGCCGAAATTTACAAATAATTTCCTTTAAAGGATTAACAATGGGGCTCGTAGTTCACTTAAACTTGAAGAACAAAAAATTGGCGAATTGTACTGTTTGGATGCTTTGAATATATGTTTCTTATATTATATAGAAGCAATATATACAAAGATTTCAACCGTCTACCTGTTCCATTCATTGTTCTACTTGTCGAAAATTACAAATAATTTCCTTTAAAGGATTAACAATGGGGCTCGTAGTTCACTTAAACTTGAAGATCAAATAATTGGCGAATTGTACTGTTTGGATGCTTTGCATATAAGTTTCTTAGACTATATAGAAGCAATATATACAAAGATTTCAGTCGTCTACCTGTTCCATTCATTGTTCTACTTGTCGAAAGTTACAAATAATTTCCGTTAAGGGATTAACAATGGGGCTCGTTGTTCACTTATACTTGAAGAACAAAAAATTGGCGAATGGTACTGTTTGGATGCTTTGCATATATGTTTCTTAGACTATATAGAAGCAATATATACATAGATTTCAACAGTCTACCAGTTCCATTCATTGTTTTACTTGTAGAAATTTACAAATAATTTCCGTTAAATGATTAACAATGGGGCGCGTAGTTCACTTAAACTTGAAGAAAAAAAATTGGCGAATGTTACTGTTTGAATGCTTTGCATATAGGTTTCCTAGACTATATAGAAGCAATATATACAAATATTTCAACAGACTACCTGTTCGATTCATTGTTCTACTTGTAGAAAGTTACAAATAATTTCCTTTAAAGTATTAACAATGGGGCTCGTATTTCACTTAAACTTGGAGAACAAAAAATTGGCGAATGGTACTGTTTGGATGCTTTGCATACATGTTTCTTAGACTATATAGAAGCAATATATACAAAGATTTCAACCATCTACCTCTTCCATTAATTATTCTACTTGTCGAAAGTTACAAATAATTTCCGGTAAAGGATTAACAATGGGGCTCGTAGTTCACTCTAAAATTGAAGAACAAAAAATTGGCGAATGGTACTGTTTGGATGCTTTGCATATATGTTTCTTAGACTATATAGAAGCAATATATACAAAGATTTCAACCGTCTACGTGTTCCAATCATTGTTATACATGACGAAATTTACAATTAATTTCCGTTAAAGGATTAACAATGGGGCCCGTAGTTCACTTAAACTTGAAGAACAAAAAATTCGCGAATTGTACTGTTTGGATGCTTTGCATATATGTTTCTTAGACTATATGGAAGCAATATATACAAAGATTACAACCGTCTACGTGTTCCAATCATTGTTATACTTGACGAAATTTACAAATAATTTCCTTTAAAGGATTAACAATGGGGCTCGTTGTTCACTTAAACTTGAAGAACAAAAAATTGGCGAATTGTACTGTTTGGATGCTTTGCATATATGTTTCTTAGACTATATAGAAGCAATATATACAATGATTTCTACCGTCTACCTGTTCCATTCATTGTTCTACTTGTAGAAAGTTACAAATAATTTCCATTTCATGATTATCAATGGGGCTCGTTGTTCACTTAAACTTGAAGATCAAAAAATTGGCGAATGTTACTGTTTGGATGCTTTGCATATATGTTTCTTAGACTATATAGAAGCAATATATACATTGATTTCTACCGTCTACCTGTTCCATTCATTGTTCTACTTGTAGAAAGTTAGAAATAATTTCCATTTCATGATTATCAATGGGGCTCGTTGTTCACTTAAACTTGAAGAACAAAAAATTGGCGAATTGTACTGTTTGGATGCTTTGCATATGTGTTTCGTAGACTATATAGAAGCAATATATACAATGATTTCAACCGTCTACATGATCCATTCATTGTTCTACTTGCCGAAATTTACAAATAATTTCCTTTAAAGGATTAACAATGGGGCTCGTAGTTCACTTAAACTTGAAGAGCAAAAAATTGGCGAATTATACTGTTTGGACGCTATGCATATATGTTTCTTAGACTATATAGAAGCAATATATATAAAGATTTCAACCGTCTACGTGTTCCATTCATTGTTCTACTTGTCGAAAATTACAAATAATTTCTGATAAAGGATTAACCATTGGGGCTCATTGTTCACTTAAACTTGAAGAACAAAAAATTGGCGAATGGTACTGTTTGGATGCTTTGCGTACATGTTTATAAAGACTATATGGAAGCAATATATACAAAGATTTCAACCGTCTACGTGTTCCAATCATTGTTCTACTTGTCGAAATTTACAAATAATTTCCTTTAAAGGATTAACAATGGGGCTCGTTGTTCACTTAAACTTGAAGAACAATAAATTGGCGAATTGTACTGTTTGGATGATTTGCATATATGTTTCTTAGACTATATAGAAGCAATATATACAATGATTTCAACCGTCTACCTTTTCCATTCATTGTTCTACTTGTCGAAAGTTAGAAATAATTTCCGTGAAAGTATTAACAATGGGGCTCGTTGTTCACTTAAACTTGAAGAACAAAAAATTGGCGAATGGTACTGTTTGGATGCTTTGCATATATGTTTCTTAGACTATATAGAAGCAATATATACAAAGATTACAACCGTCTACCTGTACTATTCATTGTTCTACTTGTCGAAAGTTACAAATAATTTCCGATAAACGATTAACAATGGGGCTCGTAGTTCACTTAAACTTGAAGAACAAGAAATTGGCGAATTGTACTATTTGGATGCTTTGCATTTATGTTTCTTAGACTATATAGAAGCAATATATACATTGATTTCAACCGTCTACTTGTTCCATTCATTGTTCTACTTGTCGAAAGTTACAAATAATTTCCGTTAAGGGATTAACAATGGGGCTCGTTGTTCACTTAAACTTGAAGAACAAAAAATTGGCGAATTGTACAGTTTGGATGCTTTGCATATATATTTCGTAGACTATATAGAAGCAACATATACAAAGATTTCAACCGTCTACCTGTTCTATTCATTGTTCTACTTGTAGAAAGTTACAAAAAATTTCCGTTTCATGATTATGAATGGGGTTCGTTGTTCACTTAAACTTGAAGAACAAAAAATTGGCGAATTGTACTGTTTGGGTGCTTTGCATATATGTTTCTTAGACTATATAGAAGCAATATATACAATGATTGCAACCGTCTACCTGTTCCATTCATTGTTCTACTTGTCGATATTTACAAATAATTTCCTATAAAGGATTAACAATGGGGCTCGTAGTTCACTTAAACTTGAAGAACAATAAATTGGCGAATTGTACAGTTTGGATGCTTTGCATATATGTTTCGTAGACTATATAGAAGCAATATATACAATGATTTCAACCGTCTACATGATCCATTCATTGTTCTACTTGCCGAAATTTACAAATAATTTCCTTTAAAGGATTAACAATGGGGCTCGTAGTTCACTTAAACTTGAAGAGCAAAAAATTGGCGAATTATACTGTTTGGACGCTATGCATATATGTTTCTTAGACTATATAGAAGCAATATATATAAAGATTTCAACCGTCTACGTGTTCCATTCATTGTTCTACTTGTCGAAAGTTACAAATAATTTCCGGTAAAGGATTAACAATGGGGCTCGTAGTTCACTCAAAAATTGAAGAACAAAAAATTGGCGAATGGTACTGTTTGGATGCTTTGCATATATGTTTCTTTGACTATATAGAAGCAATATATACAATGATTTCAACCGTCTACCTGTTCCATTCATTGTTCTACTTGCCGAAATTTACAAATAATTTCCTTTAAAGGATTAACAATGGGGCTCGTTGTTCACTTAAACTTGAAGAACAAAAAATTGGCGAATTGTACTGTTTGGACGCTATGCATATATGTTTCTTAGACTATATAGAAGCAATATATATAAAGATTTCAACCGTCTACGTGTTCCATTCATTGTTCTACTTGTCGAAAATTACAAATAATTTCTGATAAAGGATTAACCATTGGGGCTCATTGTTCACTTAAACTTGAAGAACAAAAAATTGGCGAATGGTACTGTTTGGATGCTTTGCGTACATGTTTATAAAGACTATATGGAAGCAATATATACAAAGATTTCAACCGTCTACGTGTTCCAATCATTGTTCTACTTGTCGAAATTTACAAATAATTTCCTTTAAAGGATTAACAATGGGGCTCGTTGTTCACTTAAACTTGAAGAACAATAAATTGGCGAATTGTACTGTTTGGATGCTTTGCATATATGTTTCTTAGACTATATAGAAGCAATATATACAATGATTTCAACCGTCTAACTGTTCCATTCATTGTTCTACTTGTAGAAAGTTACAATTAATTTCCGTTAAAGGATTAACAATGGGGCTCGTAGTTCACTTAAACTTGAAGAACAAAAAATTGGCGAATTGTACTGTTTGGATGCTTTGCATCTATGTTTCTTTGACTATATAGAAGCAATATATACAATGATTTCAACCGTCTACCTGTTCCATTCATTGTTCTACTTGCCGAAATTTACAAATAATTTCCTTTAAACGATTAACAATGGGGCTCGTAGTTCACTTAAACTTGAAGAGCAAAAAATTGGCGAATTGTACTGTTTGGATGCTTTGCATATATGTTTCTTAGACTATATAGAAGCAATATATACAAAGATTTCAACCGTCTACCTGTTCCAATCATTGTTCACTTGTCGAAATTTACAAATAATTTCCATTAAAGGATTAACAATGGGGCTCGTAGTTCACTTAAACTTGAAGAACAATAAATTGGTGAATTGTAGAGTTTGGATGCTTTGCATATATGTTCCTTAGACTATATAGAAGCAACATATAGAAAGACTTCACCCATCTACCTGTACTATTCATTGTTCAACTTGTCGGAAGTTACAAATAATTTCCATTTCATGATTATCAATGGGGCTCGCTGTTCACTTAAACTTGAAGATCAAAAAATTGGCGAATGTTACTGTTTAGATGCTCTGCACAAAGGTTTTTTAGACTATATAGAAGCAACATATACAAAGATTTCAACCGTCTACCTGTTCTATTCATTGTTCTACTTGTAGAAAGTTACAAAAAATTTCCGTTTCATGATTATGAATGGGGTTCGTTGTTCACTTAAACTTGAAGAACAAAAAATTGGCGAATGGTACTGTTTGGGTGCTTTGCATATATGTTTCTTCGACTATATAGATACAACATATAGAAGGATTTCACCCGTCTACCTGTTCTATTCATTTTTCTACTATTAGAAAGTTACAAATAATTTCCGTTTCATGATTATCAATGGGGCTCGTTGTTCACTTAAACTTGAAGAACAAAAAATTGGCGACTGGTACTGTTTGGATGCTTTGCATACATGTTTCTTAGACTATATAGAAGCAATATATACAAAGATTTCAACCATCTACCTCTTCCATTCATTATTCTACTTGTCGAAAGTTACAAATAATTTCCGGTAAAGGATTAACAATGGGGCTCGTAGTTCAATCAAAAATTGAAGAACAAAAAATTGGCGAATGGTACTGTTTGGATGCTTTGCATATATGTTTCTTAGACTATATAGAAGCAATATATACAAAGATTTCAACCGTCTACGTGTTCCAATCATTGTTATACATGACGAAATTTACAATTAATTTCCTTTAAAGGATTAACAATGGGGATCGTTGTTCTCTTAAACTTGAAGAACAATAAATTGGCGAATTGTACTGTTTGGATGCTTTGCATATATGTTTCTTAGACTATATAGAAGCAATATATACAAAGATTTCAACCGTCTACCTGTTCCATTCATTGTTCTACTTGTAGAAAGTTACAATTAATTTCCGTTAAAGGATTAACAATGGGGCTCGTAGTTCACTTAAACTTGAAGAACAAAAAATTGGCGAATTGTACTGTATGGATACTTTGCATATATGTTTCTTAGACTATATGGAAGCAATATATACAATGATTTCAACCGTCTACCTGTTCCATTCATTGTTCTACTTGCCGAAATTTACAAATAATTTCCTTTAAAGGATTAACAATGGGGCTCGTTGTTCACTTAAACTTGCAGAACAAAAAATTGGCGAATTGTACTGTTTGGATGCTTTGCAGATATGTTTCGTAGACTATATAGAAGCAATATATACAATGATTTCAACCGTCTACATGATCCATTCATTGTTCTACTTGCCGAAATTTACAAATAATTTCCTTTAAAGGATTAACAATGGGGCTCGTAGTTCACTTAAACTTGAAGAACAAGAAATTGGCGAATTGTACTGTTTGGATGCTTTGCATATATGTTTCTTAGGCTATATAGAAGCAATATATACAATGATTTCAACCGTCTACCTATTCCATTCATTGTTCTACTTGCCGAAATTTACAAATAATTTCCTTTAAAGGATTAACAATGGGGCTCGTAGTTCACTTAAACTTGAAGAACAAAAAATTGGCGAATTGTACTGTTTGGATGCTTTGAATATATGTTTCTTATATTATATAGAAGCAATATATACAAAGATTTCAACCGTCTACCTGTTCCATTCATTGTTCTACTTGTCGAAAATTACAAATAATTTCCTTTAAAGGATTAACAATGGGGCTCGTAGTTCACTTAAACTTGAAGATCAAATAATTGGCGAATTGTACTGTTTGGATGCTTTGCATATAAGTTTCTTAGACTATATAGAAGCAATATATACAAAGATTTCAGTCGTCTACCTGTTCCATTCATTGTTCTACTTGTCGAAAGTTACAAATAATTTCCGTTAAGGGATTAACAATGGGGCTCGTTGTTCACTTATACGTGAAGAACAAAAAATTGGCGAATGGTACTGTTTGGATGCTTTGCATATATGTTTCTTAGACTATATAGAAGCAATATATACATAGATTTCAACAGTCTACCAGTTCCATTCATTGTTTTACTTGTAGAAATTTACAAATAATTTCCGTTAAATGATTAACAATGGGGCGCGTAGTTCACTTAAACTTGAAGAAAAAAAATTGGCGAATGTTACTGTTTGAATGCTTTGCATATAGGTTTCCTAGACTATATAGAAGCAATATATACAAATATTTCAACAGACTACCTGTTCGATTCATTGTTCTACTTGTAGAAAGTTACAAATAATTTCCTTTAAAGTATTAACAATGGGGCTCGTATTTCACTTAAACTTGGAGAACAAAAAATTGGCGAATGGTACTGTTTGGATGCTTTGCATACATGTTTCTTAGACTATATAGAAGCAATATATACAAAGATTTCAACCATCTACCTCTTCCATTAATTATTCTACTTGTCGAAAGTTACAAATAATTTCCGGTAAAGGATTAACAATGGGGCTCGTAGTTCACTCAAAAATTGAAGAACAAAAAATTGGCGAATGGTACTGTTTGGATGCTTTGCATATATGTTTCTTAGACTATATAGAAGCAATATATACAAAGATTTCAACCGTCTACGTGTTCCAATCATTGTTATACATGACGAAATTTACAATTAATTTCCGTTAAAGGATTAACAATGGGGCCCGTAGTTCACTTAAACTTGAAGAACAAAAAATTCGCGAATTGTACTGTTTGGATGCTTTGCATATATGTTTCTTAGACTATATGGAAGCAATATATACAAAGATTACAACCGTCTACGTGTTCCAATCATTGTTATACTTGACGAAATTTACAAATAATTTCCTTTAAAGGATTAACAATGGGGCTCGTTGTTCACTTAAACTTGAAGAACAAAAAATTGGCGAATTGTACTGTTTGGATGCTTTGCATATATGTTTCTTAGACTATATAGAAGCAATATATACAATGATTTCTACCGTCTACCTGTTCCATTCATTGTTCTACTTGTAGAAAGTTACAAATAATTTCCATTTCATGATTATCAATGGGGCTCGTTGTTCACTTAAACTTGAAGATCAAAAAATTGGCGAATGTTACTGTTTGGATGCTTTGCATATATGTTTCTTAGACTATATAGAAGCAATATATACATTGATTTCTACCGTCTACCTGTTCCATTCATTGTTCTACTTGTAGAAAGTTAGAAATAATTTCCATTTCATGATTATCAATGGGGCTCGTTGTTCACTTAAACTTGAAGAACAAAAAATTGGCGAATTGTACTGTTTGGATGCTTTGCATATGTGTTTCGTAGACTATATAGAAGCAATATATACAATGATTTCAACCGTCTACATGATCCATTCATTGTTCTACTTGCCGAAATTTACAAATAATTTCCTTTAAAGGATTAACAATGGGGCTCGTAGTTCACTTAAACTTGAAGAGCAAAAAATTGGCGAATTATACTGTTTGGACGCTATGCATATATGTTTCTTAGACTATATAGAAGCAATATATATAAAGATTTCAACCGTCTACGTGTTCCATTCATTGTTCTACTTGTCGAAAATTACAAATAATTTCTGATAAAGGATTAACCATTGGGGCTCATTGTTCACTTAAACTTGAAGAACAAAAAATTGGCGAATGGTACTGTTTGGATGCTTTGCGTACATGTTTATAAAGACTATATGGAAGCAATATATACAAAGATTTCAACCGTCTACGTGTTCCAATCATTGTTCTACTTGTCGAAATTTACAAATAATTTCCTTTAAAGGATTAACAATGGGGCTCGTTGTTCACTTAAACTTGAAGAACAATAAATTGGCGAATTGTACTGTTTGGATGCTTTGCATATATGTTTCTTAGACTATATAGAAGCAATATATACAAAGATTTCAACCGTCTATCTGTTACATTCATGTTCTACTTGTCGAAAGTTACAAATAATTTCCGATAAAGGATTAACCATTGGGGCTCATTGTTCAGTTACACTTGAAGAACAAAAAATTGGCGAATGGTACTGTTTGGATGCTTTGCGTACATGTTTCTTAGATTTTATGGAAGCAACATATACAAAGATTTCAACCGTCTACTTGTTCCAATCATTGTTCTACTTGTCGAAATTTACAAATAATTTCCTTTAAAGGATTAACAATGGGGCTCGTTGTTCTCTTAAACTTGAAGAACAATAAATTGGCGAATGGTACTGTTTGGATGCTTTGCATATATGTTTCTTAGACTATATAGAAGCAATATATACAATGATTTCAACCGTCTACCTGTTCCATTCATTGTTCTTCTTGTCGAAAGTTACAAATAATTTCAGTTAAAGGATTAACAATGGGGCTCGTAGTTCGCTTAAACTTGAAGAACAAAAAATAGGCGAATGTTACTGTTTGGATGATTTGCATATAGGTTTCCTAGACTATATAGAAGCGATATATACAAATATTTCAACAGACTACCTGTTCTATTCATTGTTCTACTTGTAGAAAGATACAAATAATTTCCCTTTCATGATAATCAATGGGGCTCGTTGTTCACTTCAACTTGAAGAACAATAAATTCGCGAATGGTACTGTTTGGATGCTTAGCATGTATGTTTCTTAGACAATATAAAAGCAATATATACAAAGATTTCAACCGTCTACCTGTTCCATTCATTGTTCTACTTGTAGAAAGTTACAAATAATTTCCATTTCATGATTATCAATGGGGCTCGTTGTTCACTTCAACTTGAAGATCAAAAAATTGGCGAATGTTACTGTTTGGATGCTTTGCATATATGTTTCTTCGACTATATAGAAGCAATATATACAATGATTTCAACCGTCTACCTGTTCCATTCATTGTTCTACTTGCCGAAATTTACAAATAATTTCCTTTAAACGATTAACAATGGGGCTCGTAGTTCACTTAAACTTGAAGAGCAAAAAATTGGCGAATTGTACTGTTTGGATGCTTTGCATATATGTTTCTTAGACTATATAGAAGCAATATATACAAAGATTTCAACCGTCTACCTGTACTATTCATTGTTCTACTTGTAGAAAGTTACAAATAATTTCCATTTCATGATTATAAATGGGGCTCGTTGTTCACTTCAACTTGAAGATCAAAAAATTGGCGAATGTTACTGTTTGGATGCTTTGCATATATGTTTCTTCGACTATATAGAAGCAATATATACAATGATTTCAACCGTCTACCTGTTCCATTCATTGTTATACTTGACGAAATTTACAAATAATTTCCGTTAAATGATTAACAATGGGGCTCGTAGTTCACTTAAACTTGAAGAACAAAAAATTGGCGAATTGTACTGTTTGGATGCTTTGAATATATGTTTCTTATATTATATAGAAGCAATATATACAAAGATTTCAACCGTCTACCTGTTCCATTCATTGTTCTACTTGTAGAAAGTTACAAATAATTTCCATTTCATGATTAACAATGGGGCTCGTTGTTCACTTCAACTTGAAGATCAAAAAATTGGCGAATGTTACTGTTTGGATGCTTTGCATATATGTTTCTTCGACTATATAGAAGCAATATATACAATGATTTCAACCGTCTACCTGTTCCAATCATTGTTATACATGACGAAATTTACAATTAATTTCCGTTAAAGGATTAACAATGGGGCCCGTAGTTCACTTAAACTTGAAGAACAAAAAATTCGCGAATTGTACTGTTTGGATGCTTTGCATATATGTTTCTTAGACTATATGGAAGCAATATATACAAAGATTACAACCGTCTACGTGTTCCAATCATTGTTATACTTGACGAAATTTACAAATAATTTCCTTTAAAGGATTAACAATGGGGCTCGTTGTTCACTTAAACTTGAAGAACAAGAAATTGGCGAATTGTACTGTTTGGATGCTTTGCATATATGTTTCTTAGACTATATAGAAGCAATATATACAATGATTTCTACCGTCTACCTGTTCCATTCATTGTTCTACTTGTAGAAAGTTACAAATAATTTCCATTTCATGATTATCAATGGGGCTCGTTGTTCACTTAAACTTGAAGATCAAAAAATTGGCGAATGTTACTGTTTGGATGCTTTGCATATATGTTTCTTAGACTATATAGAAGCAATATATACATTGATTTCTACCGTCTACCTGTTCCATTCATTGTTCTACTTGTAGAAAGTTAGAAATAATTTCCATTTCATGATTATCAATGGGGCTCGTTGTTCACTTAAACTTGAAGAACAAAAAATTGGCGAATTGTACTGTTTGGATGCTTTGCATATGTGTTTCGTAGACTATATAGAAGCAATATATACAATGATTTCAACCGTCTACATGATCCATTCATTGTTCTACTTGCCGAAATTTACAAATAATTTCCTTTAAAGGATTAACAATGGGGCTCGTAGTTCACTTAAACTTGAAGAGCAAAAAATTGGCGAATTATACTGTTTGGACGCTATGCATATATGTTTCTTAGACTATATAGAAGCAATATATATAAAGATTTCAACCGTCTACGTGTTCCATTCATTGTTCTACTTGTCGAAAATTACAAATAATTTCTGATAAAGGATTAACCATTGGGGCTCATTGTTCACTTAAACTTGAAGAACAAAAAATTGGCGAATGGTACTGTTTGGATGCTTTGCGTACATGTTTATAAAGACTATATGGAAGCAATATATACAAAGATTTCAACCGTCTACGTGTTCCAATCATTGTTCTACTTGTCGAAATTTACAAATAATTTCCTTTAAAGGATTAACAATGGGGCTCGTTGTTCACTTAAACTTGAAGAACAATAAATTGGCGAATTGTACTGTTTGGATGCTTTGCATATATGTTTCTTAGACTATATAGAAGCAATATATACAATGATTTCAACCGTCTAACTGTTCCATTCATTGTTCTACTTGTAGAAAGTTACAATTAATTTCCGTTAAAGGATTAACAATGGGGCTCGTAGTTCACTTAAACTTGAAGAACAAAAAATTGGCGAATTGTACTGTTTGGATGCTTTGCATCTATGTTTCTTTGACTATATAGAAGCAATATATACAATGATTTCAACCGTCTACCTGTTCCATTCATTGTTCTACTTGCCGAAATTTACAAATAATTTCCTTTAAACGATTAACAATGGGGCTCGTAGTTCACTTAAACTTGAAGAGCAAAAAATTGGCGAATTGTACTGTTTGGATGCTTTGCATATATGTTTCTTAGACTATATAGAAGCAATATATACAAAGATTTCAACCGTCTACCTGTTCCAATCATTGTTCACTTGTCGAAATTTACAAATAATTTCCATTAAAGGATTAACAATGGGGCTCGTAGTTCACTTAAACTTGAAGAACAATAAATTGGTGAATTGTAGAGTTTGGATGCTTTGCATATATGTTTCTTAGACTATATAGAAGCAACATATAGAAAGACTTCACCCATCTACCTGTACTATTCATTGTTCAACTTGTCGGAAGTTACAAATAATTTCCATTTCATGATTATCAATGGGGCTCGCTGTTCACTTAAACTTGAAGATCAAAAAATTGGCGAATGTTACTGTTTAGATGCTCTGCACATAGGTTTTTTAGACTATATAGAAGCAACGTATACAAAGATTTCACCCGTCTACCTGTTCTATTCATTGTTCTACTTGTAGAAAGTTACAAAAAATTTCCGTTTCATGATTATGAATGGGGTTCGTTGTTCACTTAAACTTGAAGAACAAAAAATTGGCGAATGGTACTGTTTGGGTGCTTTGCATATATGTTTCTTCGACTATATAGATACAACATATAGAAGGATTTCACCCGTCTACCTGTTCTATTCATTTTTCTACTATTAGAAAGTTACAAATAATTTCCGTTTCATGATTATCAATGGGGCTCGTTGTTCACTTAAACTTGAAGAACAAAAAATTGGCGACTGGTACTGTTTGGATGCTTTGCATATATGTTTCTTAGACTATATAGAAGCAATATATACAAAGATTTCAACCGTCTACGTGTTCCAATCATTGTTATACATGACGAAATTTACAATTAATTTCCTTTAAAGGATTAACAATGGGGATCGTTGTTCTCTTAAACTTGAAGAACAATAAATTGGCGAATTGTACTGTTTGGATGCTTTGCATATATGTTTCTTAGACTATATAGAAGCAATATATACAAAGATTTCAACCGTCTACCTGTTCCATTCATTGTTCTACTTGTAGAAAGTTACAATTAATTTCCGTTAAAGGATTAACAATGGGGCTCGTAGTTCACTTAAACTTGAAGAACAAAAAATTGGCGAATTGTACTGTTTGGATACTTTGCATATATGTTTCTTAGACTATATGGAAGCAATATATACAATGATTTCAACCGTCTACCTGTTCCATTCATTGTTCTACTTGCCGAAATTTACAAATAATTTCCTTTAAAGGATTAACAATGGGGCTCGTTGTTCACTTAAACTTGCAGAACAAAAAATTGGCGAATTGTACTGTTTGGATGCTTTGCATATATGTTTCGTAGACTATATAGAAGCAATATATACAATGATTTCAACCGTCTACATGATCCATTCATTGTTCTACTTGCCGAAATTTACAAATAATTTCCTTTAAAGGATTAACAATGGGGCTCGTAGTTCACTTAAACTTGAAGAACAAGAAATTGGCGAATTGTACTGTTTGGATGCTTTGCAAGTATGTTTCTTAGACTATATAGAAGCAATATATACAATGATTTCAACCGTCTACCTATTCCATTCATTGTTCTACTTGCCGAAATTTACAAATAATTTCCTTTAAAGGATTAACAATGGGGCTCGTAGTTCACTTAAACTTGAAGAACAAAAAATTGGCGAATTGTACTGTTTGGATGCTTTGAATATATGTTTCTTATATTATATAGAAGCAATATATACAAAGATTTCAACCGTCTACCTGTTCCATTCATTGTTCTACTTGTCGAAAATTACAAATAATTTCCTTTAAAGGATTAACAATGGGGCTCGTAGTTCACTTAAACTTGAAGATCAAATAATTGGCGAATTGTACTGTTTGGATGCTTTGCATATAAGTTTCTTAGACTATATAGAAGCAATATATACAAAGATTTCAGTCGTCTACCTGTTCCATTCATTGTTCTACTTGTCGAAAGTTACAAATAATTTCCGTTAAGGGATTAACAATGGGGCTCGTTGTTCACTTATACTTGAAGAACAAAAAATTGGCGAATGGTACTGTTTGGATGCTTTGCATATATGTTTCTTAGACTATATAGAAGCAATATATACATAGATTTCAACAGTCTACCAGTTCCATTCATTGTTTTACTTGTAGAAATTTACAAATAATTTCCGTTAAATGATTAACAATGGGGCGCGTAGTTCACTTAAACTTGAAGAACAAAAAATTGGCGAATGTTACTGTTTGAATGCTTTGCATATAGGTTTCCTAGACTATATAGAAGCAATATATACAAATATTTCAACAGACTACCTGTTCGATTCATTGTTCTACTTGTAGAAAGTTACAAATAATTTCCTTTAAAGTATTAACAATGGGGCTCGTATTTCACTTAAACTTGGAGAACAAAAAATTGGCGAATGGTACTGTTTGGATGCTTTGCCTATATGTTTCTTAGACTATATAGAAGCAATATATACAAAGATTTCAACCGTCTATCTGTTACATTCATGTTCTACTCGTCGAAAGTTTCAAATAATTTCCTTTAAAGGATTAACAATGGGGCTCGTTGTTCACTTAAACTTGCAGAACAAAAAATTGGCGAATTGTACTGTTTGGATGCTTTGCATATAAGTTTCGTAGACTATATAGAAGCAATATATACAATGATTTCAACCGTCTACATGATCCATTCATTGTTCTACTTGCCGAAATTTACAAATAATTTCCTTTAAAGGATTAACAATGGGGCTCGTAGTTCACTTAAACTTGAAGAACAAGAAATTGGCGAATTGTACTGTTTGGATGCTTTGCAAGTATGTTTCTTAGACTATATAGAAGCAATATATACAATGATTTCAACCGTCTACCTATTCCATTCATTGTTCTACTTGCCGAAATTTACAAATAATTTCCTTTAAAGGATTAACAATGGGGCTCGTAGTTCACTTAAACTTGAAGAACAAAAAATTGGCGAATTGTACTGTTTGGATGCTTTGAATATATGTTTCTTATATTATATAGAAGCAATATATACAAAGATTTCAACCGTCTACCTGTTCCATTCATTGTTCTACTTGTCGAAAATTACAAATAATTTCCTTTAAAGGATTAACAATGGGGCTCGTAGTTCACTTAAACTTGAAGATCAAATAATTGGCGAATTGTACTGTTTGGATGCTTTGCATATAAGTTTCTTAGACTATATAGAAGCAATATATACAAAGATTTCAGTCGTCTACCTGTTCCATTCATTGTTCTACTTGTCGAAAGTTACAAATAATTTCCGTTAAGGGATTAACAATGGGGCTCGTTGTTCACTTATACTTGAAGAACAAAAAATTGGCGAATGGTACTGTTTGGATGCTTTGCATATATGTTTCTTAGACTATATAGAAGCAATATATACATAGATTTCAACAGTCTACCAGTTCCATTCATTGTTTTACTTGTAGAAATTTACAAATAATTTCCGTTAAATGATTAACAATGGGGCGCGTAGTTCACTTAAACTTGAAGAACAAAAAATTGGCGAATGTTACTGTTTGAATGCTTTGCATATAGGTTTCCTAGACTATATAGAAGCAATATATACAAATATTTCAACAGACTACCTGTTCGATTCATTGTTCTACTTGTAGAAAGTTACAAATAATTTCCTTTAAAGTATTAACAATGGGGCTCGTATTTCACTTAAACTTGGAGAACAAAAAATTGGCGAATGGTACTGTTTGGATGCTTTGCCTATATGTTTCTTAGACTATATAGAAGCAATATATACAAAGATTTCAACCGTCTACCTGTTCAATTCATTGTTCTACTTGTCGAAAGTTACAAATAATTTCCGATAAAGGATTAACCATTGGGGTTCATTGTTCACTTAAACTTGAAAAACAAAAAATTGGCGAATTGTACAGTTTGGATGCTTTGCATATATGTTTCTTAGATTATATAGAAGCAATACACACAAAGATTTCAACCGTCTACCTGTTCCATTCATTGTTCTACTTGTCGAAAATTACAAATAATTTCCGATAAAGGATTAACCATTGGGGCTCGTTGTTCATTTAAACTTGAAGAACAAAAAATTGGCGAATGGTACTGTTTGGATGCTTTGCATATATGTTTCTTAGACTATATAGAAGCAATATATACAAAGATTTCAACCGTCTATCTGTTACATTCATGTTCTACTCGTCGAAAGTTTCAAATAATTTCCGATAAAGGATTAACCATTGGGGCTCATTGTTCAGTTACACTTGAAGAACAAAAAATTGGCGAATGGTACTGTTTGGATGCTTTGCGTACATGTTTCTTAGACTTTATGGAAGCAACATATACAAAGATTTCAACCGTCTACTTGTTCCAATCATTGTTCTACTTGTCGAAATTTACAAATAATTTCCGATAAAGGATTAACCATTGGGGCTCGTTGTTCACTTAAACTTGAAGAACAAAAAATTGGCGAATGGTACTGTTTGGATGCTTTGCATATATGTTTCTTAGACTATATAGAAGCAATATATACAAAGATTTCAACCGTCTATCTGTTACATTCATGTTCTACTTGTCGAAAGTTACAAATAATTTCCGATAAAGGATTAACCATTGGGGCTCATTGTTCAGTTACACTTGAAGAACAAAAAATTGGCGAATGGTACTGTTTGGATGCTTTGCGTACATGTTTCTTAGACTTTATGGAAGCAACATATACAAAGATTTCAACCGTCTACTTGTTCCAATCATTGTTCTACTTGTCGAAATTTACAAATAATTTCCTTTAAAGGATTAACAATGGGGCTCGTTGTTCTCTTAAACTTGAAGAACAATAAATTGGCGAATGGTACTGTTTGGATGCTTTGCATATATGTTTCTTAGACTATATAGAAGCAATATATACAATGATTTCAACCGTCTACCTGTTCCATTCATTGTTCTTCTTGTCGAAAGTTACAAATAATTTCAGTTAAAGGATTAACAATGGGGCTCGTAGTTCGCTTAAACTTGAAGAACAAAAAATAGGCCAATGTTACTGTTTGGATGATTTGCATATAGGTTTCCTAGACTATATAGAAGCGATATATACAAATATTTCAACAGACTACCTGTTCTATTCATTGTTCTACTTGTAGAAAGATACAAATAATTTCCCTTTCATGATAATCAATGGGGCTCGTTGTTCACTTCAACTTGAAGAACAATAAATTCGCGAATGGTACTGTTTGGATGCTTAGCATGTATGTTTCTTAGACAATATAAAAGCAATATATACAAAGATTTCAACCGTCTACCTGTTCCATTCATTGTTCTACTTGTAGAAAGTTACAAATAATTTCCATTTCATGATTATCAATGGGGCTCGTTGTTCACTTCAACTTGAAGATCAAAAAATTGGCGAATGTTACTGTTTGGATGCTTTGCATATATGTTTCTTCGACTATATAGAAGCAATATATACAATGATTTCAACCGTCTACCTGTTCCATTCATTGTTCTACTTGCCGAAATTTACAAATAATTTCCTTTAAACGATTAACAATGGGGCTCGTAGTTCACTTAAACTTGAAGAGCAAAAAATTGGCGAATTGTACTGTTTGGATGCTTTGCATATATGTTTCTTAGACTATATAGAAGCAATATATACAAAGATTTCAACCGTCTACCTGTACTATTCATTGTTCTACTTGTAGAAAGTTACAAATAATTTCCATTTCATGATTATAAATGGGGCTCGTTGTTCACTTCAACTTCAAGATCAAAAAATTGGCGAATGTTACTGTTTGGATGCTTTGCATATATGTTTCTTCGACTATATAGAAGCAATATATACAATGATTTCAACCGTCTACCTGTTCCATTCATTGTTATACTTGACGAAATTTACAAATAATTTCCGTTAAATGATTAACAATGGGGCTCGTAGTTCACTTAAACTTGAAGAACAAAAAATTGGCGAATTGTACTGTTTGGATGCTTTGAATATATGTTTCTTATATTATATAGAAGCAATATATACAAAGATTTCAACCGTCTACCTGTTCCATTCATTGTTCTACTTGTAGAAAGTTACAAATAATTTCCATTTCATGATTAACAATGGGGCTCGTTGTTCACTTCAACTTGAAGATCAAAAAATTGGCGAATGTTACTGTTTGGATGCTTTGCATATATGTTTCTTCGACTATATAGAAGCAATATATACAATGATTTCAACCGTCTACCTGTTCCATTCATTGTTCTACTTGCCGAAATTTACAAATAATTTCCTTTAAACGATTAACAATGGGGCTCGTAGTTCACTTAAACTTGAAGAGCAAAAAATTGGCGAATTGTACTGTTTGGATGCTTTGCATATATGTTTCTTAGACTATATAGAAGCAATATATACAAAGATTTCAACCGTCTACCTGTACTATTCATTGTTCTACTTGTAGAAAGTTACAAATAATTTCCATTTCATGATTATAAATGGGGCTCGTTGTTCACTTCAACTTGAAGATCAAAAAATTGGCGAATGTTACTGTTTGGATGCTTTGCATATATGTTTCTTCGACTATATAGAAGCAATATATACAATGATTTCAACCGTCTACCTGTTCCATTCATTGTTATACTTGACGAAATTTACAAATAATTTCCGTTAAATGATTAACAATGGGGCTCGTAGTTCACTTAAACTTGAAGAACAAAAAATTGGCGAATTGTACTGTTTGGATGCTTTGAATATATGTTTCTTATATTATATAGAAGCAATATATACAAAGATTTCAACCGTCTACCTGTTCCATTCATTGTTCTACTTGTAGAAAGTTACAAATAATTTCCATTTCATGATTATCAATGGGGCTCGTTGTTCACTTCAACTTGAAGATAAAAAAATTGGCGAATGTTACTGTTTGGATGCTTTGCATATATGTTTCTTCGACTATATAGAAGCAATATATACAATGATTTCAACCGTCTACCTGTTCCATTCATTGTTATACTTGACGAAATTTACAAATAATTTCCTTTAAATGATTAACAATGGGGCTCGTTGTTCACTTAAACTTGAAGAACAAAAAATTGGCGAATTGTACTCTTTGGATGCTTTGCATATATGTTTCTTAGACTATATAGAAGCAATATATACAATGATTTCTACCGTCTACCTGTTCCATTCATTGTTCTACTTGTAGAAAGTTACAAATAATTTCCATTTCATGATTATCAATGGGGCTCGTTGTTCACTTAAACTTGAAGATCAAAAATTGGCGAATGTTACTGTTTGGATGCTTTGCATATATGTTTCTTCGACTATATAGAAGCAATATATACAATGATTTCAACCGTCTACCTGTTCCATTCATTGTTCTACTTGCCGAAATTTACAAATAATTTCCTTTAAACGATTAACAATGGGGCTCGTAGTTCACTTAAACTTGAAGAGCAAAAAATTGGCGAATTGTACTGTTTGGATGCTTTGCATATATGTTTCTTAGACTATATAGAAGCAATATATACAAAGATTTCAACCGTCTACCTGTACTATTCATTGTTCTACTTGTAGAAAGTTACAAATAATTTCCATTTCATGATTATAAATGGGGCCCGCTGTTCACTTAAACTTGGAGAACAAAAAATTGATGAATGGTACTGTTTGGATGCTTTGCATATATGTTTCTTAGACTATATAGAAGCAATATATACATTGATTTCAACCGTCTACCTGTTCCATTCATTGTTCTACTTGTCGCAAGATACAAATAATTTCCTTTAAAGGATTAACAATGGGGCTCGTAGTTCACTTAAACTAGAAGAACAAAAAATTGGCGAATTGTACTGTTTGGATGATTTGCAGATATGTTTCTTAGACTATATGGAAGCAATATATACAATGATTTCAACCGTCTACCTATTCCGTTCATTGTTCTACTTGTCGAAAGTTACAAATAATTTCCGTTAAGGGATTAACAATGGGGATCGTAGTTCACTTAAACTTGAAGAACCAAAAATTGGCGAATTGCACTGTTTGGATGCTTTGCATATATGTTTCTTAGACTATATAGAAGCAATATATACAAAGATTTCAACCGTCTACCTGTTCCATTAATTGTTCTACTTGTCGAAAGTTACAAATAATTTCCGATAAAGGATTAACCATTGGGGCTCATTGTTCAGTTACACTTGAAGAACAAAAAATTGGCGAATGGTACTGTTTGGATGCTTTGCGTACATGTTTCTTAGACTTTATGGAAGCAACATATACAAAGATTTCAACCGTCTACTTGTTCCAATCATTGTTCTACTTGTCGAAATTTACAAATAATTTCCTTTAAAGGATTAACAATGGGGCTCGTTGTTCTCTTAAACTTGAAGAACAATAAATTGGCGAATGGTACTGTTTGGATGCTTTGCATATATGTTTCTTAGACTATATAGAAGCAATATATACAATGATTTCAACCGTCTACCTGTTCCATTCATTGTTCTTCTTGTCGAAAGTTACAAATAATTTCAGTTAAAGGATTAACAATGGGGCTCGTAGTTCGCTTAAACTTGAAGAACAAAAAATAGGCGAATGTTACTGTTTGGATGATTTGCATATAGGTTTCCTAGACTATATAGAAGCGATATATACAAATATTTCAACAGACTACCTGTTCCATTCATTGTTCTACTTGTAGAAAGTTACAAATAATTTCCATTTCATGATTATCAATGGGGCTCGTTGTTCACTTCAACTTGAAGATCAAAAAATTGGCGAATGTTACTGTTTGGATGCTTTGCATATATGTTTCTTCGACTATATAGAAGCAATATATACAATGATTTCAACCGTCTACCTGTTCCATTCATTGTTATACTTGACGAAATTTACAAATAATTTCCTTTAAAGGATTAACAATGGGGCTCGTTGTTCACTTAAACTTGAAGATCAAAAATTGGCGAATGTTACTGTTTGGATGCTTTGCATATATGTTTCTTCGACTATATAGAAGCAATATATACAATGATTTCAACCGTCTACCTGTTCCATTCATTGTTCTACTTGCCGAAATTTACAAATAATTTCCTTTAAACGATTAACAATGGGGCTCGTAGTTCACTTAAACTTGAAGAGCAAAAAATTGGCGAATTGTACTGTTTGGATGCTTTGCATATATGTTTCTTAGACTATATAGAAGCAATATATACAAAGATTTCAACCGTCTACCTGTACTATTCATTGTTCTACTTGTAGAAAGTTACAAATAATTTCCATTTCATGATTATAAATGGGGCCCGCTGTTCACTTAAACTTGGAGAACAAAAAATTGATGAATGGTACTGTTTGGATGCTTTGCATATATGTTTCTTAGACTATATAGAAGCAATATATACATTGATTTCAACCGTCTACCTGTTCCATTCATTGTTCTACTTGTCGCAAGATACAAATAATTTCCTTTAAAGGATTAACAATGGGGCTCGTAGTTCACTTAAACTAGAAGAACAAAAAATTGGCGAATTGTACTGTTTGGATGATTTGCAGATATGTTTCTTAGACTATATGGAAGCAATATATACAATGATTTCAACCGTCTACCTGTTCCGTTCATTGTTCTACTTGTCGAAAGTTACAAATAATTTCCGTTAAGGGATTAACAATGGGGATCGTAGTTCACTTAAACTTGAAGAACCAAAAATTGGCGAATTGCACTGTTTGGATGCTTTGCATATATGTTTCTTAGACTATATAGAAGCAATATATACAAAGATTTCAACCGTCTACCTGTTCCATTAATTGTTCTACTTGTCGAAAGTTACAAATAATTTCCGATAAAGGATTAACCATTGGGGCTCATTGTTCACTCAAACTTGAATAACAAAAAATTGGCGAATTGTACAGTTTGGATGCTTTGCATATATGTTTCTTAGACTATATAGAAGCAATATATAGAAAGATTTCACCCGTCTACCTGTACTATTCATTGTTCTACTTGTAGAAAGTTACAAATAATTTCCATTTCATGATTACAAATGCGGCCCGCTGTTCACTTAAACTTGAAGATCAAAAAATTGGCGATTGTTACTGTTTAGATGCTTTGCATGTAGGTTTCGCAGACTATATAGAAGCAATATATACAATGATTTCAACCGTCTACCTATTCCATTCATTGATCTACTTGCCGAAATTTACAAATAATTTCCTTTAAAGGATTAACAATGGTGCTCGTAGTTCACTTAAACTTGAAGAACAAAAAATTGGCGAATGGTACTGTTTGGATGCTTTGCATATATGTTTCTTAGACTATATAGAAGCAATATATACAAAGATTTCAACCGTCTACCTGTTCCATTCACTGTTCTACTTGTCGAAAGTTACAAATAATTTCCGATAAAGGATTAACCATTGGGGCTCATTGTTCACTCAAACTTGAATAACAAAAAATTGGCGAAATGTACAGTTTGGATGCTTTGCATATATGTTTCTTAGACTATATAGAAGCAATATATAGAAAGATTTCACCCGTCTACCTGTACTATCCATTGTTCTACTTGTAGAAAGTTACAAATAATTTCCATTTCATGATTATAAATGGGGCCCGCTGTTCACTTAAACTTGAAGATCAAAGAATTGGCGATTGTTACTGTTTGGACGCTTTGCATATATGTTTCTTAGACTATATAGAAGCAATATATACAATGATTTCAACAGTCTACCTGTTCCATTCACTGTTCTACTTGTCGAAAGTTACAAATAATTTCCGATAAAGGATTAACCATTGGGGCTCATTGTTCACTTAAACTTGAAGAACAAAAATTTGGCGAATGGTACTGTTTGGATGCTTTGCATATATGTTTCTTAGACTATATAGAAGCAATATATACAAAGATTTCAACCGTCTACCTGTTCCATTCACTGTTCTACTTGTCGAAAGTTACAAATAATTTCCGATAAAGGATTAACCATTGGGGCTCATTGTTCACTTAAACTTGAAGAACAATAAATTGGCGAATTGTACTGTTTGGATGCTTTGCATATATGTTTCTTAAACTATATAGAAGCAATATATACAAAGATTTCGACCGTCTCCCTGTTACATTCATTGTTCTACTTGTCGAAATTTACAAATAATTTCCTTTAAAGGATTAACAATGGGGCTCGTTGTTCACTTAAACTTGAAGAACAATAAATTGGCGAATTGTACTGTTTGGATGCTTTGCATATATGTTTCTTAGACTATATAGAAGCAATATATACAAAGATTTCAACCGTCTACCTGTTCCATTCATTGTTCTACTTGTCGAACATTACAAATAATTTCCGATAAAGGATTAACCATTGGGGCTCATTGTTCACTTAAACTTGAAGAACAAAAAATTGGCGAATGGTACTGTTTGGATGCTTTGCATATATGTTTCTTAGACTATATAGAAGCAATATATACATTGATTTCAACCGTCTACCTGTTCCATTCATTGTTCTACTTGTCGAAATTTACAAATAATTTCCTTTAAAGGATTAACAATGGGGCTCGTAGTTCACTTAAACTGGAAGAACAAAAAATTGGCGAATGGTACTGTTTGGATGCTTTGCATATATGGTTCTTAGATTATATAGACGCAATATATACTAAGATTTCAACCGTCTACCTGTTCCATTCATTGTTCTACTTGTCGAAAGTTACAAATAATTTCCTTTAAAGGATTAACAATGGGGCTCGTAGTTCACTTAAACTTGAAGAACAAAAAATTGGCGAATTGTACTGTTTGGATTCTTTGCATATATGTTTCTTAGACTATTTAGAAGCAATATATACATTGATTTCAACCGGCTACCTGTTCCATTCATTGTTCTACTTGTCGCAAGTTACAAATAATTTCCGTTAAAGTATTAACAATGGAGCTCGTAGTTCACTTAAACTTTAAGATCAAATAATTGGCGAATTGTACTGTTTGGACGCTTTGCATATATGTTTCTTAGACTATATAGAAGCAATATATACAATGATTTCAACAGTCTACCTGTTCCATTCATTGTTCTACTTGTCGAAATTTACAAATAATTTCTTTTAAAGGATTAACAATGGGGCTCGTAGTTCACTTAAACTTGAAGAACAAAAAATTGGCGAATGGTACTGTTTGGATGCTTTGCATATATGTTTCTTAGATTATATAGAAGCAATATATACAAAGATTTCGACCGTCTACCTGTTCCATTCATTGTTCTACTTGTCGAAATTTACAAATAATTTCCGATAAAGGATTAACAATGGGGCTCGTTGTTCACTTAAACTTGAAGAACAATAAATTGGCGAATTGTACTGTTTGGATGCTTTGCATATATGTTTCTTAGACTATATAGACGCAATATATACAAGGATTTCAACCGTCTACCTGTTCCATTTATTGTTCTACTTGTCGAAAGTTACAAATAATTACGGATAAAGGATTAACAATGGGGCTCGTTGTTCACTTAAACTTGAAGAACAAAAAGTTGGCGAATGGTACTGTTTGGATGCTTTGCATATATGTTTCTTAGACTATATAGAAGCAATATATACATTGATTTCAACCGTCTACCTGTTCCATTCATTGTTCTACTTGTCGAAATTTACAAATAATTTCCTTTAAAGGATTAACAATGGGGCTCGTAGTTCACTTAAACTTGAAGAACAAAAAATTGGCGAATGGTACTGTTTGGATGCTTTGCATATATGTTTCTTAGATTATATAGAAGCAATATATACAAAGATTTCGACCGTCTCCCTGTTCCATTCATTGTTCTACTTGTCGAAATTTACAAATAATTTCCTTTAAAGGATTAACAATGGGGCTCGTTGTTCACTTAAACTTGAAGAACAATAAATTGGCGAATTGTACTGTTTGGATGCTTTGCATATATGTTTCTTAGACTATGTTACTACCCTCGAAAGGGTAGTAATTTCTTACTACCCCGGAAAGGGTAATAATCTCAAATTTATTCGTATTTATCTGATTTCAACAATATTCTTTTCATTTTCCTTTATGAATCACACCAGACACATGCATACATCCTCAGCTGTTTTCGATCGATATTTCTTGGCAGAGCCAGGTTCGTCGAACTCAGCTGAAACATTTGACAACCACGCTACACGTACAATCGCATACCACCATACACATATTCACACAACCATGCATAGAACTTTCCAAGCATTTCGATACACATACCAATTAAACAAACATTACACGCATTTTCCACCCCTCCCAGAATATTCCAAACAGTTCTATGCAATCACATAATAAGACATTTATACATACACAACGCACACACTCAACAACGGAACAGATAAATACGAGTAACCGCACCCCGGCGATCACTTCCATTACGACTTCGACTACGACTTCGACTTCGACTACCATTTCCTCCTCTTATTCATATCGTTACACCATTTACCAAACCCAGTAATTTTTGGTACCTCCAATTTAATTTTGATTTTTGAATAAACATATTTTACGCAAAAAACTAGTCGCAGTGACTAACCGTGACTGCGACGAGATTCGAGATTTATTATCCCGATCTCCACATAACACACGCCCGAGAGATCATCGACTCCGAACATCGGAACGACACGTCCTTGGGACATTATCACAGTCCTCCGATTTCGGAGCCATTCTCGAACGAGCCGGCATCGGCAGAAACCACCGAACATTTCTGGTCCTTCGAGCCGGATACCAGTCGCTGTGGAGGTGCGTCTGTTCCGGTCTTTCAACCATACTGGGTCCAAGGAGTCAACCGTTCCAGAGACGTTACTCCTTTCGCCACCGCTTCGAGAGAGAGGTCATCCCCTTTCGCCACCGCTTCGTGGGAGAAGTCATCCATACCACCATCTCTTCAAGGGATGGAACATCTTTAAACCAACCACTGTTTGCAACGCGTGAGCAGCTGCATCAATCCAACAACATTTCGAGAGAGGAGCCATCCGAGCCATCGCCGCTTCGTGAAAGAAGCTGCGAATATCACCGACTAGAGGAGCAACCAACCCGATCATCGTCTCAGCGGCAGAATTACAGAATTGCGGTGTCTACTACAATTCAGTGAGTAAGCTTGCATACATTTCCGCTGAGCTTCCTATTTCCATACCTTTCCTATTCACTTCGTAATCTTTCCTTATTGCGAAAAACCTTTTATTCAATATGTCGACCGAGTCTCGTATCAAAGAGTTGAAGCACAAGCGTACTACATTTAAAAGCCAACTAACCCGTTTCAAAACATGGTTAGAATTAAACGCAGCCGAGCCAAACCTTACACAACTACAAACGCGTTTTGACAAAGTACAAATGCAGTTAAAAGAATTTGAGAGTTTTCACACGGAACTCGAATTACTTGACGAGACTACGGATAATTTGGAAACACGCTTGAATATAGAGGACGAAGCGTCAATCCTAATTTCTCATGCTACCGAACTTTTATCGGGAGCTAATAATCCACACTCGAACCACACTTCACATCGCGATTTTTATTCCTTACCACTACCAGAAAACAGTAGTGAAACCGGTAATTTTGTAGAGTTACCGAAAATTCATTTGCCAACCTTCAGCGGTTGTTATGAAGAATGGCCTGGTTTCGCTGACCAATTCCTATCCGCAGTGCATGATAATCCGAAAATTAGCGATATTCGTAAATTGACCTATTTGCGATCATGCCTGAGAGGAGAAGCAACGAAAAGAATAGAACATCTTACTAATACCGGTATCAATTACGCCGTCGCGTGGGAAGTTTTGCAAAAACGGTACGACGACCCAAAATTAATTGTCGCTAAACGACTAAAGGCGATATTCGAAGCGTCTGCTTTAAGTAAGACTTGCCCGCGACAGCTCCGCGAATTTTTAAACGTAACAGAGACACATTACCGTGCTTTGAAAGCCATAGATCAACCCTCCGTTGATACGGTTTTAATTTATTTACTCCAAACAAAATTAGAAAGGGAAACTGCGCAGCGCTGGAAGGAGCATCAGTGTGATACTGAGTTTCCGACGGTGGAACAATTCTTCGAGTTTCTTAATAAGCGATGTAAGGAAATCGAGCCATTGGGAGACACCTTCACGTCTCATTTAAAAACAAATTCAGATCGCGTCCACAAAAACATCGCGCACACCAATACGCGACATGCATTTACACAACCCAAAGCTGCGTACGTGGCTCAATTCACACCGTCATGCTATGTATGCAAAGGTAATCACCTAACCTTTTCATGTCAAAAATTAAGCCAGACGCCCAATAAAGATCGCGAGATACTCATTAAAAATTGCAAATTGTGTGTAAACTGCTTAAGGCCTGGTCATGAGGTTTCGAATTGCAGAAGTACGCACAACTGCAAAATTTGCTCACGCCGTCATCATTCGCTTTTACACAAAACATCTCCTGAGCCTCAAAATTCGTCTCAAACGGCGTGCCTGCAATGTAAGTCATACGAACAGGTAGTTTTAGCGACTGCCGTCGTAGACATTGTGGACGCAGCCGGAAATAAGCACCCTTGCCGAGTACTGTTGGACAGTGGCTCGCAGTCGAATTTTCTGACGGAAGAGTTCGCGAATAAAATCAAATCGCGTCGCAGTCGGGTAGATGTACCTGTAATAGGCGTAGGTCAAACCACCTGCCGCGTTTATTATACGACCGATGCCCGTATGCAATCGCGATTTAATTCATTTAACATTGATGCAAAATTTCTAGTACTACCAAATTTATCCAGAACAATTTTGCCTTCGCAGTACGTCGATCGGGCGAATTTATACATTCCCAAAAACATTAAACTAGCTGATCCACAGTTTCATGAACCGAGTCCGATTGACGCCATTTTAGGCGCGGCAATTTATCAGCGTCTAATATCCATCGGGAAAATATCGATTAACAACGAACGCGCATCTTTATCAAAAACTCAGTTAGGATGGGTACTAACTGGAGAAGTCGGCAACAACGTGCAATCCAAGTCGGTTACATGTAACTTATCGTCCCGCGCATTACAAATTGATCTCGCTAAGTTTTGGGAAATGCCAGATACCACCGATGATATTCATCGATCCGAAGAGGAAAAATCATGCGAGGAACACTACCGAAAGCATATCAATCGCGACACACAAACGGGGAGATACATAGTTAGACTTCCCTTTAGGAATAACATATCATCGTTAGGAAAATCATACTCTGCTGCATTGAAACGGTTTTATTCATTAGAGAAATCGTTTGTGCGAAATCATACATTAAAACTAGGGTATTCGGATTTCATTCGCGAATATCGAGATCTCGGTCATATGACAGAAACAAAACACGCAAGCATGAATGAGGGCTACTACCTTCCACACCACGCGGTTATAAAACAATCGAGCTTAACCACGAAATTGCGCGTAGTTTTCGATGCATCGGCAAAAACTACGTCAAACACTTCTTTGAATGAAACATTAATAATTGGTCCCGTCATTCAAGACGACTTAATTCCGTTATTGATTCGTTTTCGATCGTACACATACACACTAACAGCAGATATCGCCAAAATGTACCGTCAAATCCTAGTCCATTCATCCGATAGAAAATATCAAAAGATCTTATGGCGTGAAAACCCAAATGAGCCAGTCCGCACATATGAATTAAATACCGTCACGTATGGTACATCCGCCGCCTCGTTCCTAGCCATTCGTTCGTTACATCAATTGGCCGATGACGAAGGAGAAAAATATCCTTTAGCTGCAGCCGTTGTAAAAAAGGATTTTTATGTAGACGATTTACTCACGGGAGCTAAGACTCGCGACGACGCTTTGAAGTTACGTGATGAATTGCTAAATTTAATGTCGAAGGGAGGATTTCATCTCAGACAGTGGGCTTCAAACGATCCCAGTCTGATATCAGACTTGAAGGATCAGTCGGGCGACGTCCAGATTTGTCTGAATCTGGACGATTGTACGAAAACCTTAGGCATTAATTGGAACCCAAGGCATGCCGTAATTTCTTACACGATAAATTTCAGGGAGTCGAAACCTAGTGTCACTAAACGCGTGATTCTCTCTGAAATAGCACAATTATTCGATCCGCTAGGACTTCTCGGCCCGGCCATCGTGATAGGTCGACTAATCATACAAAGATTATGGCAACTAAAGTGTGATTGGGACGAATCCATTCCCGCCGATTTACACAGTACATGGCTTAATTACAGGGCAGAATTACCATGTCTACAGACCGTACAACATCCGCGAAAAATAATTACCGACAATTCAATATCCGTTCAATTGCATGGATTTTGCGACGCTAGTGAACGCGCTTACGGAGCTTGTCTTTATACACGTTGTGTCGACAAGGAAGGTCGCATAACTGTCAACCTCATTTGTTCGCGTTCCCGCGTTGCCCCTCTAAAGTTTTTATCATTACCTCGACTAGAATTATGCGCCGCGTTTTTACTTTCTAATTTATTTCATACCACTTATCAAGCTCTTCAGTTAACTTTTGAAAGGATCACATTCTGGTCAGACTCCACTATAGTTTTACAATGGTTAAAAAGACCACCAAATACGCTAAAAACCTTCGTCGCTAATCGTACCAGCGAAATACAAAGATTAACGCTGGGTTATACCTGGAGACATGTACCATCCCAGGACAATCCAGCCGACCATCTTTCGCGGGGTATGTTGCCTGCTGAATTACTGCGAAGTCAACTTTGGCCGCGGGGACCTTGCTGGCTACGCGCAGACGAACAGCAATGGCCCGTTTTCGCATTACCCACACTCACGGACATACCTGAATCGCGACCGCTTTTTGCCTTCACCACCGAGACACCGGAAATCAGTATCGTTCATAGATTTTCCTCATTTGCAAAATTAAGACGCGTAATCGCATATTGCCTGCGTTGGCATCGAATCGTACGGAAAGAGTCCGAAATTCGCGAATATCTATCCGTCAGAGAGATTCACGAGGCCACCACATGCATACTAAAGATAGTTCAACGGGAAGAATTTCCCGAAGAATTATCGATGTATGCTAACGATCAAAAGCCAATTAACCGCAAGGGCCGTCTACTATCATTAAATCCCTTTCTCGATTCAGACGGGTTACTACGCGTTGGTGGACGACTCGTGCATGCAGAAATTTCATTTAACGAAAAACACCCCATTCTTTTACCAGCCAAACACCACGTAACCACACTCATCATTCGCCACACACACATCATAAACATGCACTCAGGTACACAGGCAACACTGCATTTTATACGACAACAATATTGGATCACCGATGGCAGAACGACCATACGAAACATTTTACGCAAATGCGTTACTTGTCGCCGCGCCAAGCCCTCTCAATATCAGGCATTGATGGCTCCCTTACCCAAAGAACGTGTTACTTCAAGTCGTCCGTTTATTTCGGCAGGAGTAGATTTTTGTGGACCATTCTACATAAAGGAAAAACGATGTCGAAATCGCGGACGAGTTAAAGTATATGCGGCTATTTTTGTTTGTTTCTCCACCAAGGCCGTACATATTGAATTGGTCAGTGATCTGAGCTCAGAAGCCTTTATCGCTGCTCTCAAACGTTTTTTCGCGAGACGAGGAAAAAGCACGCATTTGTACTCTGACAATGCCACCAATTTTACTAGCGCTAATCGCGAAATAACCGAACTACAAAAATTGATAGAACAAACCAACTCGCCAGTAGTCAATTTTTCCTCAAATGAAGGGTTGGAATGGCATTTCATACCTCCACGTGCACCGCATTTCGGCGGTCTCTGGGAGGCAGCCGTGAAGTCGGTGAAACACCATTTGACGCGAGTGGTTGGCGAAACCATTCTTTCGTACGAGGCGCTGTTGACATATTTAATAGAAATAGAAGGTATTTTAAATTCGCGGCCTATATCTCCTCTATCAGCCGATCCAAATGACCTTTCCGCGCTCACTCCAGCTCACTTTCTAATAGGAAGCTCACTGAAAAGTATTATCGAGCAGAATTATACTGATGTAGCAACGAACCGCCTCTCGATGTGGCAGCATATCACAAAAATGAAACAGCATTTTTGGATACGTTGGCACAAAGAGTATTTGCATCATTTGACCGTTAGAAACAAATGGCACACGGGCAAAACTCCCACCGTTTGTGTCGGGCAATTAGTCTTGCTGCGGGAAGACCATGCTCCTCCAATGCAATGGAGGCTAGGAAGAATTACTGTCGTTCACCCAGGGAAAGACGGTGAAATCCGAGTGGTGACAGTAAAAACCGTTCAGGGCGAATACAAGCGAAGCATTCAAAAACTTTCTCCGCTGCCTACGTCAGAGGGCTGTATTTAATGAATTTGTATTTTTTTTTATATCCATTTCGTTGCTTGTATTTCTCAGAATTTAAATATATTTGTATTGTACACTATTCATTTTCTATCTTGTTCAGAATTTAAGCCTAATTGTACTCTACACCATCGATGTTTTATCCTACTTAATTTAAGTTCTAAGTGTATTACCAATATGATATGTTTTATGTTTATATCACCATTAGATTAAGTATTTCATACATGTACAACATTCACTCATTATACATTGATTTACCGTTTAATCATTGAACGGCATCCGTTCAAAGGGGGGCGGCATGTTACTACCCTCGAAAGGGTAGTAATTTCTTACTACCCCGGAAAGGGTAATAATCTCAAATTTATTCGTATTTATCTGATTCCAACAATATTCTTTTCATTTTCCTTTATGAATCACACCAGACACATGCATACATCCTCAGCTGTTTTCGATCGATATTTCTTGGCAGAGCCAGGTTCGTCGAACTCAGCTGAAACATTTGACAACCACGCTACACGTACAATCGCATACCACCATACACATATTCACACAACCATGCATAGAACTTTCCAAGCATTTCGATACACATACCAATTAAACAAACATTACACGCATTTTCCACCCCTCCCAGAATATTCCAAACAGTTCTATGCAATCACATAATAAGACATTTATACATACACAACGCACACACCCAACAACGGAACAGATAAATACGAGTAACCGCACCCCGGCGATCACTTCCATTACGACTTCGACTACGACTTCGACTTCGACTACCATTTCCTCCTCTTATTCATATCGTTACACCATTTACCAAACCCAGTAATTTTTGGTACCTCCAATTTAATTTTGATTTTTGAATAAACATATTTTACGAAAAAAACTAGTCGCAGTGACTAACCGTGACTGCGACGAGATTCGAGATTTATTATCCCGATCTCCACATAACACACGCCCGAGAGATCATCGACTCCGAACATCGGAACGACACGTCCTTGGGACATTATCACAGTCCTCCGATTTCGGAGCCATTCTCGGACGAGCCGGCATCGGCAGAAACCACCGAACAGACTATATAGAAGCAATATATACAAAGATTTCAACCGTCTACCTGTTCCATTCATTGTTCTACTTGTCGAAAATTACAAATAATTTCCGATAAAGGATTAACCATTGGGGCTCATTGTTCACTTAAACTTGAAGAACAAAAAATTGGCGAATGGTACTGTTTGGATGCTTTGCATATATGTTTCTTAGACTATATAGAAGCAATATATACATTTATTTCAACCGTCTACCTGTTCCATTCATTGTTCTACTTGTCGAAATTTACAAATAATTTCCTTTAAAGGATTAACAATGGGGCTCGTAGTTCACTTAAACTTGAAGAACAAAAAATTGGCGAATGGTACTGTTTGGATGCTTTGCTTATATGTTTCTGAGACTATATAGACGCAATATATACAAAGATTTCAGCCGTCTACCTGTTCCATTCATTGTTCTACTTGTCGGAAGTTAGAAATAATTTCCGATAAAGGATTAACATTGGGGCTCGTTGTTCACTTAAACTTGAAGAACAAAAAATTGGCGAATGGTACTGTTTGGATGCTTTGCATATATGTTTCTTAGACTATATAGAAGCAATATGTACATTGATTTCAACCGTCTACCTGATCCATTCATTGTTCTACATGTCGAAATTTACAAATAATTTCCTTTAAAGGATTAACAATGGGGCTGGTAGTTCACTTAAACTTGAAGAACAATAAATTGGCGAATTGTACTGTTTGGATGCTTTGCATATATGTTTCTGAGACTATATAGAAGCAATATATACAATCATTTCAACAGTCTACCTGTTCCATTCATTGTTCTACTTGTCGAAATTTACAAATAATTTCCTTAAAAGGATTAACAATGGGGCTCGTAGTTCACTTAAACTTGAAGAATAACAAATTGGCGAATTGTACTGTTTGGATTCTTTGCATATATGTTTCTTAGACTATATGGAAGCAATATATACAAAGATTTCAACAGTCTAACTGTTCCATTCATTGTTCTACTTGTCGAAATTTACAAATAATTTCCTTTAAAGGATTAACAATGGGGCTCGTAGTTCACTTAAACTTGAAGAGCAAAAAATTGGCGAATGGTACTGTTTGGATGCTTTGCATATATGTTTCTTAGACTATATAGCAGCAACATATAGAAAGATGTCACCCGTCTACCTGTTCTATTCATTGTTCTACTTGTAGAAAGTTACAAATAATTTCCGATTCATGATTATCAATGGGGCTTGATGTTCACTTAAACTTGAAGAACAAAAAATTGGCGAATGGTACTGTTTGGATGCTTTGCATATATGTTTCTTAGACTATATAGAAGCAATATATACAAAGATTTCAACCGTCTTCCTGTTCCATTCATTGTTCTACTTGTCGAAATTTACAAATAATTTCCTTTAAAGGATTAACAATGGGGCTCGTAGTTCACTTAAACTTGAAGAATAACAAATTGGCGAATTGTACTGTTTGGATTCTTTGCATATATGTTTCTTAGACAATATGGAAGCAATATATATAAAGATTTCAACCGTCTACCTGTTCCATTCATTGTTCTTCTTGTCGACAATTACAAATAATCTCCGTTAACTGATTAACAATGGGGCTCATTGTTCACTTAAACTTGAAGAACAAAAAATTGGCGAATGGTACTATTTGGATGCTTTGCATATATGTTTCTTAGACTATATAGAAGCAATATATACAAAGATTTCAACCGTCTTCCTGTTCCATTCATTGTTCTACTTGTCGAAATTTACAAATAATTTCCTTTAAAGGATTAACAATGGGGCTCGTAGTTCACTTAAACTTGAAGAACAAAAAGTTGGCGAATAGAACTGTTTCGATGCTTTGCATATATGTTTCTTAGACCATATAGAAGCAATATATACAAAGATTTCACCCGTCTACCTGTTCTATTCATAGTTCTACTTGAAGAAAGTTACAAATAATTTCCGTTTCATGATTATCAATGGGGCTTGTTGTTCACTTAAACTTCAAGAACAAAAAATTGGCGAATTGTACTGTTTCGATGCTTTGCATATATGTTTCTTAGACTATATAGAAGCAATGTATACAATGATCTCATTCGTCTACCTGTTCCATTCATTGTTCTACTTGTAGAAAGTTACAAATAATTTCCGTCAAAGGATTAACAATGGGGCTCGTAGTTCACTTAAACTTGAAAAACAAAAAATTGGCGAATTGTACTGTCTGGATGCTTTGCATATATGTTTCTTAGACTATATAGAAGCAATATATACAATGATTTCAACCGTCTACCTGTTCCATTCATTGTTCTACTTGCCGAAAGTTACAAATAATTTCCGTTAAAGGATTAACAATGGGGATCGTAGTTTACTTAAACTTGAAGAACAAAAAATTGGCAAATTGTACTGTCTGGATGCTTTGCATATATGTTTCTTAGACTATATAGAAGCAATATATACAAAGATTTCAACCGTCTACCTGTTCCATTCATTGTTCTACTTGTCGAAAGTTAGAAGTAATTTCCGATAAAGTATTAACAATGGGTATCGTAGTTCACTTAAACTTGAAGATCAATAAATTGGCGAATTGTACTGTTTGGATGCTTTGCATATATGTTTCTTAGACTATATAGAAGCAATATATACAAAGATTTCAACTGTCTACGTGTTCCAATCATTGTTCTACTTGTCGAAATTTACAAATAATTTCCTTTAAAGGATTAACAATGGGGCTCGTACTTCACTTAAACTTGAACAACAAAAAGTTGGCGAATCGTACTGTTTCGATGCTTTGCATATATGTTTCTTAGACTATATAGAAGCAATATATACAAAGATTTCAACCGTCTACCTGTTCCATTCATTGTCCTACTTGTCGAAAGTTACAAATAATTTCCGATAAAGGATTAACAATGGGGCTCGTAGTTCACTTAAACTTGAAGAGCAAAAAATTGGCGAATGGTACTGTTTGGATGCTTTGCATATATGTTTCTTAGACTATATAGAAGCAATATATACAAAGATTTCAACCGTCTACCTGTTCCATTCATTGTTCTACTTGTCGAAAGTTAGAAGTAATTTCCGATAAAGTATTAACAATGGGGCTCGTAGTTCACATAAACTTGAAGAACAAAAAATTGGCGCATGGTACTGTTTGGATGCTTTGCATATATGTTTCTTAGACTATATAGAAGCAATATATACAATGATTTCAACCGTCTACCTGTTCCATTCATTGTTCTACTTGTCGAAATTTACAAATAATTTCCTTTAAAGGATTAACAGTGGGGCTCGTAGTTCACTTAAACTTGAAGAACCAAAAATTGGCGAATTGTACTGTTTGGATGCTTTGCATATATGTTTCTTAGACTATATAGAAGCAATATATACAAAGATTTCAACAGTCTAACTATTCTATACATTGTTCTACTTGTCGAAATTTACAAATAATTTCTTATAAAGGATTATCAATGGGGCTCGTTGTTCACATAAACTTGAAGAACAGAAAGTTGGCGAATGGTACTGTTTCGATGCTTTGCATATATGTTTCATAGACTATATAGAAGCAATATATACAAAGATTTCAACAGTCTACCTGTTCCATTCATTGTCCTACTTGTCGAAAGTTACAAATAATTTCCGATAAAGGATTAACAATGGGGCTCGTAGTTCACTTAAACTTGAAGAGCAAAAAATTGGCGAATGGTACTGTTTGGATGCTTTGCATATATGTTTCTTAGACTATATAGAAGCAATATATACAAAGATTTCAACCGTCTACCTGTTCCATTCATTGTTCTACTTGTCGAAAGTTAGAAGTAATTTCCGATAAAGTATTAACATTGGGTATCGTAGTTCACTTAAACTTGAAGATCAATAAATTGGCGAATTGTACTGTTTGGATGCTTTGCATATATGTTTCTTAGACTATATAGAAGCAATATATACAAAGATTTCAACTGTCTACGTGTTCCAATCATTGTTCTACTTGTCGAAAGTTAGAAGTAATTTCCGATAAAGTATTAACAATGGGTATCGTAGTTCACTTAAACTTGAAGAACAAAAAATTGGCGAATGATACTGTTTGGATGCTTTGCATATATGTTTCTTAGATTATATAGAAGCAATATATAGGAAGATTTCACCCGTCTACCAGTACTATTCATTGTTCTACTTGTAGAAAGTTATAAATAATTTCCATTTCATGATTATCAGTGGGGCTCGTTGTTCACTTAAACTTGAAGATCAAAAAATTGGCGAATGTTACTGTTTAGATGCTTTGCATATAGGTTCCTTAGACTATATAGGAGCAATATGTACAAAGATTTCAACCGTCTACCTGTTCCATTCATTGTTCTACTTGTCGAAAGCTACAAATAATTTCCTTTAAAGGATTAACAATGGGGCTCGTAGTTCACTTAAACTTGAAGAACAAAAAGTTGGCGAATGGTACTGTTTCGATGCTTTGCATATATGTTTCTTAGACTATATAGAAGCAATATATACAAAGATTTCAACCGTCTACCTGTTCCATTCATTGTTCTACTTGTCGAAAGTTAGAAATAATTTCCGATAAAGTATTAACAATGGGTATCGTAGTTCACTTAAACTTGAAGATCAATAAATTGGCGAATTGTACTGTTTGGATGCTTTGCATATATGTTTCTTAGACTATATAGAAGCAATATATACAAAGATTTCAACTGTCTACGTGTTCCAATCATTGTTCTACTTGTCGAAATTTACAAATAATTTCCTTTAAAGGATTAACAATGGGGCTCGTAGTTCACTTAAACTTGAATAACAAAAAGTTGGCGAATCGTACTGTTTCGATGCTTTGCATATATGTTTCTTAGACTATATAGAAGCAATATATACAAAGATTTCAACCGTCTACCTGTTCCATTCATTGTTCTAGTTGTCGAAAGTTACAAATAATTTCCGATAAAGGATCAACAATGGGGCTCATTGTTCACTTAAACATGAAGAACAAAAAATTGGCAAATGGTACTGTTTGCATGCTTTGCATATATGTTTCTTAGACTATATAGACGCAATATATACAAAGATTTCAATCGTCTACCTGTTCCATTCATTGTTCTGCTTGTAGAAATTTACAATTAATTTCCGTTAAAGGATTAACAATGGGGCTCGTAGTTCACTTAAACTTGAAGAACAAAAAATTGGCGAATTGTACTGTTTGGATGCTTTGCATATATGTTTCTTAGATTATATAGAAGCAATATATACAAAGATTTCAACCGTCTACCTGTTCCATTCATTGTTCACCTTGTCGAAATTTACAAATAACTTCCTTTAAAGGATTAACAATGGGGCTCGTTGTTCACTTAAAGTTGAAGAACAAAAAATTGGCGAATTGTACTGTTTGGATGCTTTGCATATATGTTTCTTAGATTATATAGAAGCAATATATACAAAGATTTCAACCGTCTACCTGTTCCATTCATAGTTCTACTTGGCGAAAATTACAAGTAATTTCCGTTAAAGGATTAACAATGGGGCTCGTAGTTCACTTAAACTTGAAGAACAAAAAATTGGCGAATTGTACTGTTTGGATGCTTTGCATATATGTTTCTTAGACTATATAGAAGCAATATATACAATGATTTCTACCGTCTACCTGTTCCATTCATTGTTCTACTTGTCGAAATTTACAAATAATTTCCTTTAAAGGATTAACAATGGGGCTCGTAGTTCACTTAAACTTGAAGAACAAAAAATTGGCGAATGGTACTGTTTGGATGCTTTGAATATATGTTTCTTAGATTATATAGAAGCAATATATACAAAGATTTCAACCGTCTACCTGTTCCATTCACTGTTCTACTTGTCGAAAGTTACAAATAATTTCCGATAAAGGATTAACAATGTGGCTCATTGTTCACTTAATCTTGAAGATCAAATAATTGGCGAATTGTACTGTTTGGATGATTTGCAGATATGTTTCTTAGACTATATAGAAGCAATATGTACAATGATTTCAACCGTCTACCTGTTCCATTCATTGTTCTACTTGTCGAAAGTTACAAATAATTTCCGTTAAGGGATTAACAATGGGGATCGTAGTTTACTTAAACTTGAAGAGCAAAAAATTGGCGAATTGTACTGTTTGGACGCTATGCATATATGTTTCTTAGACTATATAGAAGCAATATATACAATGATTTCAACAGTCTACCTGTTCCATTCATTGTTCTACTTGTCGAAATTTACAAATAATTTCCTTTAAAGGATTAACAATGGGGCTCGTAGTTCACTTAAACTTGAAGAACAAAAAATTGGCGATTTGTACTGTTTGGACGCTATGCATATATGTTTCTTAGACTATATAGAAGCAATATATACAAAGATTTCAACCGTCTACCTGTTCCATTCATTGTTCTACTTGTCGAAAATTACAAGTAATTTCCGCTTTAAAGGATTAACAATGGGGCTCGTAGTTCACTTAAACTTGAATAACAAAAAGTTGGCGAATCGTACTGTTTCGATGCTTTGCATATATGTTTCTTAGACTATATAGAAGCAATATATACAAAGATTTCAACCGTCTACCTGTTCCATTCATTGTTCTAGTTGTCGAAAGTTACAAATAATTTCCGATAAAGGATCAACAATGGGGCTCATTGTTCACTTAAACATGAAGAACAAAAAATTGGCAAATGGTACTGTTTGCATGCTTTGCATATATGTTTCTTAGACTATATAGACGCAATATATACAAAGATTTCAATCGTCTACCTGTTCCATTCATTGTTCTGCTTGTAGAAATTTACAATTAATTTCCGTTAAAGGATTAACAATGGGGCTCGTAGTTCACTTAAACTTGAAGAACAAAAAATTGGCGAATTGTACTGTTTGGATGCTTTGCATATATGTTTCTTAGATTATATAGAAGCAATATATACAAAGATTTCAACCGTCTACCTGTTCCATTCATTGTTCACCTTGTCGAAATTTACAAATAACTTCCTTTAAAGGATTAACAATGGGGCTCGTTGTTCACTTAAAGTTGAAGAACAAAAAATTGGCGAATTGTACTGTTTGGATGCTTTGCATATATGTTTCTTAGATTATATAGAAGCAATATATACAAAGATTTCAACCGTCTACCTGTTCCATTCATAGTTCTACTTGGCGAAAATTACAAGTAATTTCCGTTAAAGGATTAACAATGGGGCTCGTAGTTCACTTAAACTTGAAGAACAAAAAATTGGCGAATTGTACTGTTTGGATGCTTTGCATATATGTTTCTTAGACTATATAGAAGCAATATATACAATGATTTCTACCGTCTACCTGTTCCATTCATTGTTCTACTTGTCGAAATTTACAAATAATTTCCTTTAAAGGATTAACAATGGGGCTCGTAGTTCACTTAAACTTGAAGAACAAAAAATTGGCGAATGGTACTGTTTGGATGCTTTGAATATATGTTTCTTAGATTATATAGAAGCAATATATACAAAGATTTCAACCGTCTACCTGTTCCATTCACTGTTCTACTTGTCGAAAGTTACAAATAATTTCCGATAAAGGATTAACAATGTGGCTCATTGTTCACTTAAACTTGAAGATCAAATAATTGGCGAATGGTACTGTTTGGATGCTTTGCATATATGTTTCGTAGATTATATAGAAGCAATATATACAAAGATTTCAACCGTCTACCTGTTCCATTCATTGTTCTACTTGTCGAAAATTACAAATAATTTCCGATAAAGGATTAACCATTGGGGCTCATTGTTCACTTAAACTTGAAGAACAAAAAATTGGCGAATGGTACTGTTTGGATGCTTTGCGTACATGTTTCTTAGACTATATGGAAGCAATATATACAAAGATTTCAACCGTCTACGTGTTCCAATCATTGTTCTACTTGTCGAAATTTACAATTAATTTCCGTTAAGGTACTAACAATGGGGATCGTAGTTTACTTAAACTTGAAGAACAAGAAATTGGCGAATTGTACTGTTTGGATGCTTTGCATATATGTTTCTTAGACTATATAGAAGCAATATATACAATGATTTCAACCGTCTACCTATTCCATTCATTGTTCTACTTGTAGAAAGTTACAATTAATTTCCGTTAAAGTATTAACAATGGGGCTCGTAGTTCACTTAAAATTGAAGATCAAATAATTAGCGAATTGTACTGTTTGGATGCTTTGCATATATGTTTCTTAGACTATTTAGAAGCAATATATAGAAAGATTTCACCCGTCTACCTGTACTATTCATTGTTCTACTTGTAGAATGTTACAAATAATTTCCATTTCATGATTATCAATGGGGCTCGCTGTTCACTTAAACCTGAAGATCAAAAAATTGGCGAATGGTACTGTTTGGATGCTTTGCATATATGTTTCGTGGACTATATAGAAGCAATATATACAAAGATTTGAACCGTCTACCTGTTCCATTCATTGTTCTACTTGTCGAAAATTACAAGTAATTTCCGATAAAGGATTAACAATGGGGCTCGTAGTTCACTTAAACTTGAAGAACAAAAAATTGGCGAATGGTACTGTTTGGATGCTTTGCATATATGTTTCTTAGATTATATAGAAGCAATATATACAAAGATTTCAACCGTCTACCTGTTCCATTCACTGTTCTACTTGTCGAAAGTTACAAATAATTTCCGATAAAGGATTAACAATGTGGCTCGTAGTTCACTTAAACTTGAAGAACAAAAAATTGGCGAATGGTACTGTTTGGACGCTATGCATATATGTTTCTTAGACTATATAGAAGCAATATATACAATGATTTCAACAGTCTACCTGTTCCATTCATTGTTCTACTTGTCGAAATTTACAAATAATTTCCTTTAAAGGATTAACAATGGGGCTCGTAGTTCACTTAAACTTGAAGAACAAAAAATTGGCGAATGGTACTGTTTGGATGCTTTGAATATATGTTTCTTAGATTATATAGAAGCAATATATACAAAGATTTCAACCGTCTACCTGTTCCATTCACTGTTCTACTTGTCGAAAGTTACAAATAATTTCCGATAAAGGATTAACAATGTGGCTCATTGTTCACTTAATCTTGAAGATCAAATATTTGGCGAATTGTACTGTTTGGATGATTTGCAGATATGTTTCTTAGACTATATAGAAGCAATATGTACAATGATTTCAACCGTCTACCTGTTCCATTCATTGTTCTACTTGTCGAAAGTTACAAATAATTTCCGTTAAGGGATTAACAATGGGGATCGTAGTTTACTTAAACTTGAAGAGCAAAAAATTGGCGAATTGTACTGTTTGGACGCTATGCATATATGTTTCTTAGACTATATAGAAGCAATATATACAATGATTTCAACAGTCTACCTGTTCCATTCATTGTTCTACTTGTCGAAATTTACAAATAATTTCCTTTAAAGGATTAACAATGGGGCTCGTAGTTCACTTAAACTTGAAGAACAAAAAATTGGCGATTTGTACTGTTTGGACGCTATGCATATATGTTTCTTAGACTATATAGAAGCAATATATACAAAGATTTCAACCGTCTACCTGTTCCATTCATTGTTCTACTTGTCGAAAATTACAAGTAATTTCCGATAAAGGATTAACCATTGGGGCTCATTGTTCACTTAAACTTGAAGAACAAAAAATTCGCAAATTGTACTGTTTGGATGTTTTGCATATATGTTTCTTAGGCTATTTAGAAGCAATATATAGAAAGATTTCACCCGTCTACCCGTACTATTCATTGTTCTACTTGTAGAATGTTACAAATAATTTCCATTTCATGAGTATCAATGGGGCTCGCTGTTCACTTAAACTTGAAGATCAAAAAATTGGCGATTGTTACTGTATAGATGCTTTGCATATAGGTTTGTTAGACTATATAGAAGCAACATATACAAATATTTCAACCGTCTACCTGTTCTATACATTGTTCTACTTGTAGAAAGTTACAAATAATTTCCGTTTCATGATTATCAATGGGGCTCGTTGTTCACTTAAACTTGAAGAACAAAAAATTGGCGAATGGTACTGTTTGGATGCTTTGCATATATGTTTCTTAGATTATATAGAAGCAATATATACAAAGATTTCAACCGTCTACCTGTTCCATTCATTGTTCTACTTGTCGAAAATTACAAATAATTTCCGATAAAGGATTAACCATTGGGGCTCATTGTTCACTTAAACTTGAAGAACAAAAAATTGGCGAATGGTACTGTTTGGATGCTTTGCGTACATGTTTCTTAGACTATATGGAAGCAATATATACAAAGATTTCAACCGTCTACGTGTTCCAATCATTGTTCTACTTGTCGAAATTTACAAATAATTTCCTTTAAAGGATTAACAATGGGGCTCGTAGTTCACTTAAACTTGAAGAACAAAAAATTGGCGAATGGTACTGTTTGGATGCTTTGCATATATGTTTCTTAGACTATATAGACGCAATATATACAAAGATTTCAACCGTCTACCTGTTCCATTCATTGTTCTACTTGTCGAAAGTTACAAATAATTTCCGATAAAGGATTAACAATGTGGCTCATTGTTCACTTAAACTTGAAGAACAAAGAATTGGCGATTGGTACTGTTTGGATGCTTTGAATATATGTTTCTTAGATTATATAGAAGCAATATATACAAAGATTTCAACCGTCTACCTGTTCCATTCACTGTTCTACTTGTCGAAAGTTACAAATAATTTCCGATAAAGGATTAACAATGTGGCTCATTGTTCACTTAAACTTGAAGATCAAATAATTGGCGAATGGTACTGTTTGGATGCTTTGCATATATGTTTCGTAGATTATATAGAAGCAATATATACAAAGATTTCAACCGTCTACCTGTTCCATTCATTGTTCTACTTGTCGAAAATTACAAATAATTTCCGATAAAGGATTAACCATTGGGGCTCATTGTTCACTTAAACTTGAAGAACAAAAAATTGGCGAATGGTACTGTTTGGATGCTTTGCGTACATGTTTCTTAGACTATATGGAAGCAATATATACAAAGATTTCAACCGTCTACGTGTTCCAATCATTGTTCTACTTGTCGAAATTTACAATTAATTTCCGTTAAGGTATTAACAATGGGGATCGTAGTTTACTTAAACTTGAAGAACAAGAAATTGGCGAATTGTACTGTTTGGATGCTTTGCATATATGTTTCTTAGACTATATAGAAGCAATATATACAATGATTTCAACCGTCTACCTATTCCATTCATTGTTCTACTTGTAGAAAGTTACAATTAATTTCCGTTAAAGTATTAACAATGGGGCTCGTAGTTCACTTAAACTTGAAGATCAAATAATTAGCGAATTGTACTGTTTGGATGCTTTGCATATATGTTTCTTAGACTATTTAGAAGCAATATATAGAAAGATTTCACCCGTCTACCTGTACTATTCATTGTTCTACTTGTAGAATGTTACAAATAATTTCCATTTCATGATTATCAATGGGGCTCGCTGTTCACTTAAACCTGAAGATCAAAAAATTGGCGAATGGTACTGTTTGGATGCTTTGCATATATGTTTCGTGGACTATATAGAAGCAATATATACAAAGAATTGAACCGTCTACCTGTTCCATTCATTGTTCTACTTGTCGAAAATTACAAGTAATTTCCGATAAAGGATTAACAATGGGGCTCGTAGTTCACTTAAACTTGAAGAACAAAAAATTGGCGAATGGTACTGTTTGGATGCTTTGCATATATGTTTCTTAGATTATATAGAAGCAATATATACAAAGATTTCAACCGTCTACCTGTTCCATTCACTGTTCTACTTGTCGAAAGTTACAAATAATTTCCGATAAAGGATTAACAATGTGGCTCGTAGTTCACTTAAACTTGAAGAACAAAAAATTGGCGAATGGTACTGTTTGGACGCTATGCATATATGTTTCTTAGACTATATAGAAGCAATATATACAATGATTTCAACAGTCTACCTGTTCCATTCATTGTTCTACTTGTCGAAATTTACAAATAATTTCCGATAAAGGATTAACAATGGGGCTCGTAGTTCACTTAAACTTGAAGAGCAAAAAATTGGCGAATGGTACTGTTTGGATGCTTTGCATATATGTTTCTTAGACTATATAGAAGCAATATATACAAAGATTTCAACCGTCTACCTGTTCCATTCATTGTTCTACTTGTCGAAAGTTAGAAGTAATTTCCGATAAAGTATTAACAATGGGTATCGTAGTTCACTTAAACTTGAAGATCAATAAATTGGCGAATTGTACTGTTTGGATGCTTTGCATATATGTTTCTTAGACTATATAGAAGCAATATATACAAAGATTTCAACTGTCTACGTGTTCCAATCATTGTTCTACTTGTCGAAAGTTAGAAGTAATTTCCGATAAAGTATTAACAATGGGTATCGTAGTTCACTTAAACTTGAAGAACAAAAAATTGGCGAATGATACTGTTTGGATGCTTTGCATATATGTTTCTTAGATTATATAGAAGCAATATATAGGAAGATTTCACCCGTCTACCAGTACTATTCATTGTTCTACTTGTAGAAAGTTATAAATAATTTCCATTTCATGATTATCAGTGGGGCTCGTTGTTCACTTAAACTTGAAGATCAAAAAATTGGCGAATGTTACTGTTTAGATGCTTTGCATATAGGTTCCTTAGACTATATAGGAGCAATATGTACAAAGATTTCAACCGTCTACCTTTTCCATTCATTGTTCTACTTGTCGAAAGCTACAAATAATTTCCTTTAAAGGATTAACAATGGGGCTCGTAGTTCACTTAAACTTGAAGAACAAAAAGTTGGCGAATGGTACTGTTTCGATGCTTTGCATATATGTTTCTTAGACTATATAGAAGCAATATATACAAAGATTTCAACCGTCTACCTGTTCCATTCATTGTTCTACTTGTCGAAAGTTAGAAATAATTTCCGATAAAGTATTAACAATGGGTATCGTAGTTCACTTAAACTTGAAGATCAATAAATTGGCGAATTGTACTGTTTGGATGCTTTGCATATATGTTTCTTAGACTATATAGAAGCAATATATACAAAGATTTCAACTGTCTACGTGTTCCAATCATTGTTCTACTTGTCGAAATTTACAAATAATTTCCTTTAAAGGATTAACAATGGGGCTCGTAGTTCACTTAAACTTGAATAACAAAAAGTTGGCGAATCGTACTGTTTCGATGCTTTGCATATATGTTTCTTAGACTATATAGAAGCAATATATACAAAGATTTCAACCGTCTACCTGTTCCATTCATTGTTCTAGTTGTCGAAAGTTACAAATAATTTCCGATAAAGGATCAACAATGGGGCTCATTGTTCACTTAAACATGAAGAACAAAAAATTGGCAAATGGTACTGTTTGCATGCTTTGCATATATGTTTCTTAGACTATATAGACGCAATATATACAAAGATTTCAATCGTCTACCTGTTCCATTCATTGTTCTGCTTGTAGAAATTTACAATTAATTTCCGTTAAAGGATTAACAATGGGGCTCGTAGTTCACTTAAACTTGAAGAACAAAAAATTGGCGAATTGTACTGTTTGGATGCTTTGCATATATGTTTCTTAGATTATATAGAAGCAATATATACAAAGATTTCAACCGTCTACCTGTTCCATTCATTGTTCACCTTGTCGAAATTTACAAATAACTTCCTTTAAAGGATTAACAATGGGGCTCGTTGTTCACTTAAAGTTGAAGAACAAAAAATTGGCGAATTGTACTGTTTGGATGCTTTGCATATATGTTTCTTAGATTATATAGAAGCAATATATACAAAGATTTCAACCGTCTACCTGTTCCATTCATAGTTCTACTTGGCGAAAATTACAAGTAATTTCCGTTAAAGGATTAACAATGGGGCTCGTAGTTCACTTAAACTTGAAGAACAAAAAATTGGCGAATTGTACTGTTTGGATGCTTTGCATATATGTTTCTTAGACTATATAGAAGCAATATATACAATGATTTCTACCGTCTACCTGTTCCATTCATTGTTCTACTTGTCGAAATTTACAAATAATTTCCTTTAAAGGATTAACAATGGGGCTCGTAGTTCACTTAAACTTGAAGAACAAAAAATTGGCGAATGGTACTGTTTGGATGCTTTGAATATATGTTTCTTAGATTATATAGAAGCAATATATACAAAGATTTCAACCGTCTACCTGTTCCATTCACTGTTCTACTTGTCGAAAGTTACAAATAATTTCCGATAAAGGATTAACAATGTGGCTCATTGTTCACTTAAACTTGAAGATCAAATAATTGGCGAATGGTACTGTTTGGATGCTTTGCATATATGTTTCGTAGATTATATAGAAGCAATATATACAAAGATTTCAACCGTCTACCTGTTCCATTCATTGTTCTACTTGTCGAAAATTACAAATAATTTCCGATAAAGGATTAACCATTGGGGCTCATTGTTCACTTAAACTTGAAGAACAAAAAATTGGCGAATGGTACTGTTTGGATGCTTTGCGTACATGTTTCTTAGACTATATGGAAGCAATATATACAAAGATTTCAACCGTCTACGTGTTCCAATCATTGTTCTACTTGTCGAAATTTACAATTAATTTCCGTTAAGGTATTAACAATGGGGATCGTAGTTTACTTAAACTTGAAGAACAAGAAATTGGCGAATTGTACTGTTTGGATGCTTTGCATATATGTTTCTTAGACTATATAGAAGCAATATATACAATGATTTCAACCGTCTACCTATTCCATTCATTGTTCTACTTGTAGAAAGTTACAATTAATTTCCGTTAAAGTATTAACAATGGGGCTCGTAGTTCACTTAAACTTGAAGATCAAATAATTAGCGAATTGTACTGTTTGGATGCTTTGCATATATGTTTCTTAGACTATTTAGAAGCAATATATAGAAAGATTTCACCCGTCTACCTGTACTATTCATTGTTCTACTTGTAGAATGTTACAAATAATTTCCATTTCATGATTATCAATGGGGCTCGCTGTTCACTTAAACCTGAAGATCAAAAAATTGGCGAATGGTACTGTTTGGATGCTTTGCATATATGTTTCGTGGACTATATAGAAGCAATATATACAAAGAATTGAACCGTCTACCTGTTCCATTCATTGTTCTACTTGTCGAAAATTACAAGTAATTTCCGATAAAGGATTAACAATGGGGCTCGTAGTTCACTTAAACTTGAAGAACAAAAAATTGGCGAATGGTACTGTTTGGATGCTTTGCATATATGTTTCTTAGATTATATAGAAGCAATATATACAAAGATTTCAACCGTCTACCTGTTCCATTCACTGTTCTACTTGTCGAAAGTTACAAATAATTTCCGATAAATGATTAACAATGTGGCTCGTAGTTCACTTAAACTTGAAGAACAAAAAATTGGCGAATGGTACTGTTTGGACGCTATGCATATATGTTTCTTAGACTATATAGAAGCAATATATACAATGATTTCAACAGTCTACCTGTTCCATTCATTGTTCTACTTGTCGAAATTTACAAATAATTTCCTTTAAAGGATTAACAATGGGGCTCGTAGTTCACTTAAACTTGAAGAACAAAAAATTGGCGAATGGTACTGTTTGGATGCTTTGAATATATGTTTCTTAGATTATATAGAAGCAATATATACAAAGATTTCAACCGTCTACCTGTTCCATTCACTGTTCTACTTGTCGAAAGTTACAAATAATTTCCGATAAAGGATTAACAATGTGGCTCATTGTTCACTTAATCTTGAAGATCAAATAATTGGCGAAATGTACTGTTTGGATGATTTGCAGATATGTTTCTTAGACTATATAGAAGCAATATGTACAATGATTTCAACCGTCTACCTGTTCCATTCATTGTTCTACTTGTCGAAAGTTACAAATAATTTCCGTTAAGGGATTAACAATGGGGATCGTAGTTTACTTAAACTTGAAGAGCAAAAAATTGGCGAATTGTACTGTTTGGACGCTATGCATATATGTTTCTTAGACTATATAGAAGCAATATATACAATGATTTCAACAGTCTACCTGTTCCATTCATTGTTCTACTTGTCGAAATTTACAAATAATTTCCTTTAAAGGATTAACAATGGGGCTCGTAGTTCACTTAAACTTGAAGAACAAAAAATTGGCGATTTGTACTGTTTGGACGCTATGCATATATGTTTCTTAGACTATATAGAAGCAATATATACAAAGATTTCAACCGTCTACCTGTTCCATTCATTGTTCTACTTGTCGAAAATTACAAGTAATTTCCGATAAAGGATTAACCATTGGGGCTCATTGTTCACTTAAACTTGAAGAACAAAAAATTCGCAAATTGTACTGTTTGGATGATTTGCATATATGTTTCTTAGGCTATTTAGAAGCAATATATAGAAAGATTTCACCCGTCTACCCGTACTATTCATTGTTCTACTTGTAGAATGTTACAAATAATTTCCATTTCATGAGTATCAATGGGGCTCGCTGTTCACTTAAACTTGAAGATCAAAAAATTGGCGATTGTTACTGTATAGATGCTTTGCATATAGGTTTGTTAGACTATATAGAAGCAACATATAAAAATATTTCAACCGTCTACCTGTTCTATACATTGTTCTACTTGTAGAAAGTTACAAATAATTTCCGTTTCATGATTATCAATGGGGCTCGTTGTTCACTTAAACTTGAAGAACAAAAAATTGGCGAATGGTACTGTTTGGATGCTTTGCATATATGTTTCTTAGATTATATAGAAGCAATATATACAAAGATTTCAACCGTCTACCTGTTCCATTCATTGTTCTACTTGTCGAAAATTACAAATAATTTCCGATAAAGGATTAACCATTGGGGCTCATTGTTCACTTAAACTTGAAGAACAAAAAATTGGCGAATGGTACTGTTTGGATGCTTTGCGTACATGTTTCTTAGACTATATGGAAGCAATATATACAAAGATTTCAACCGTCTACGTGTTCCAATCATTGTTCTACTTGTCGAAATTTACAAATAATTTCCTTTAAAGGATTAACAATGGGGCTCGTAGTTCACTTAAACTTGAAGAACAAAAAATTGGCGAATGGTACTGTTTGGATGCTTTGCATATATGTTTCTTAGACTATATAGACGCAATATATACAAAGATTTCAACCGTCTACCTGTTCCATTCATTGTTCTACTTGTCGAAAGTTACAAATAATTTCCGATAAAGGATTAACAATGTGGCTCATTGTTCACTTAAACTTGAAGAACAAAAAATTGGCGATTGGTACTGTTTGGATGCTTTGAATATATGTTTCTTAGATTATATAGAAGCAATATATACAAAGATTTCAACCGTCTACCTGTTCCATTCACTGTTCTACTTGTCGAAAGTTACAAATAATTTCCGATAAAGGATTAACAATGTGGCTCATTGTTCACTTAAACTTGAAGATCAAATAATTGGCGAATGGTACTGTTTGGATGCTTTGCATATATGTTTCTTAGATTATATAGAAGCAATATATACAAAGATTTCAACCGTCTACCTGTTCCATTCATTGTTCTACTTGTCGAAAATTACAAATAATTTCCGATAAAGGATTAACCATTGGGGCTCATTGTTCACTTAAACTTGAAGAACAAAAAATTGGCGAATGGTACTGTTTGGATGCTTTGCGTACATGTTTCTTAGACTATATGGAAGCAATATATACAAAGATTTCAACCGTCTACGTGTTCCAATCATTGTTCTACTTGTCGAAATTTACAATTAATTTCCGTTAAGGTATTAACAATGGGGATCGTAGTTTACTTAAACTTGAAGAACAAGAAATTGGCGAATTGTACTGTTTGGATGCTTTGCATATATGTTTCTTAGACTATATAGAAGCAATATATACAATGATTTCAACCGTCTACCTATTCCATTCATTGTTCTACTTGTAGAAAGTTACAATTAATTTCCGTTAAAGTATTAACAATGGGGCTCGTAGTTCACTTAAACTTGAAGATCAAATAATTAGCGAATTGTACTGTTTGGATGCTTTGCATATATGTTTCTTAGACTATTTAGAAGCAATATATAGAAAGATTTCACCCGTCTACCTGTACTATTCATTGTTCTACTTGTAGAATGTTACAAATAATTTCCATTTCATGATTATCAATGGGGCTCGCTGTTCACTTAAACCTGAAGAACAAAAAATTGGCGAATGGTACTGTTTGGATGCTTTGCATATATGTTTCGTGGACTATATAGAAGCAATATATACAAAGATTTGAACCGTCTACCTGTTCCATTCATTGTTCTACTTGTCGAAAATTACAAGTAATTTCCGATAAAGGATTAACAATGGGGCTCGTAGTTCACTTAAACTTGAAGAACAAAAAATTGGCGAATGGTACTGTTTGGATGCTTTGCATATATGTTTCTTAGATTATATAGAAGCAATATATACAAAGATTTCAACCGTCTACCTGTTCCATTCACTGTTCTACTTGTCGAAAGTTACAAATAATTTCCGATAAAGGATTAACAATGTGGCTCGTAGTTCACTTAAACTTGAAGAACAAAAAATTGGCGAATGGTACTGTTTGGATGCTTTGAATATATGTTTCTTAGATTATATAGAAGCAATATATACAAAGATTTCAACCGTCTACCTGTTCCATTCATTGTTCTACTTGTCGAAAATTACAAGTAATTTCCGATAAAGGATTAACCATTGGGGCTCGCTGTTCACTTAAACTTGAAGATCAAAAAATTGGCGAATGGTACTGTTTGGATGCTTTGCATATATGTTTCTTAGATTATATAGAAGCAATATATACAAAGATTTCAACCGTCTACCTGTTCCATTCACTGTTCTACTTGTCGAAAGTTACAAATAATTTCCGATAAAGGATTAACAATGTGGCTCATTGTTCACTTAAACTTGAAGATCAAATAATTGGCGAATTGTACTGTTTGGATGATTTGCAGATATGTTTCTTAGACTATATAGAAGCAATATGTACAATGATTTCAACCGTCTACCTGTTCCATTCATTGTTCTACTTGTCGAAAGTTACAAATAATTTCCGTCAAGGGATTAACAATGGGGATCGTAGTTTACTTAAACTTGAAGAGCAAAAAATTGGCGATTTGTACTGTTTGGACGCTATGCATATATGTTTCTTAGACTATATAGAAGCAATATATACAATGATTTCAACAGTCTACCTGTTCCATTCATTGTTCTACTTGTCGAAATTTACAAATAATTTCCTTTAAAGGATTAACAATGGGGCTCGTAGTTCACTTAAACTTGAAGAACAAAAAATTGGCGAATGGTACTGTTTGGATGCTTTGAATATATGTTTCTTAGATTATATAGAAGCAATATATACAAAGATTTCAACCGTCTACCTGTTCCATTCACTGTTCTACTTGTCGAAAGTTACAAATAATTTCCGATAAAGGATTAACAATATGGCTCATTGTTCACTTAATCTTGAAGATCAAATAATTGGCGAATTGTACTGTTTGGATGATTTGCAGATATGTTTCTTAGACTATATAGAAGCAATAGGTACAATGATTTCAACCGTCTACCTGTTCCATTCATTGTTCTACTTGTCGAAAGTTACAAATAATTTCCGTTAAGGGATTAACAATGGGGATCGTAGTTTACTTAAACTTGAAGAGCAAAAAATTGGCGAATTGTACTGTTTGGACGCTATGCATATATGTTTCTTAGACTATATAGAAGCAATATATAAAATGATTTCAACAGTCTACCTGTTCCATTCATTGTTCTACTTGTCGAAATTTACAAATAATTTCCTTTAAAGGATTAACAATGGGGCTCGTAGTTCACTTAAACTTGAAGAACAAAAAATTGGCGATTTGTACTGTTTGGACGCTATGCATATATGTTTCTTAGACTATATAGAAGCAATATATACAAAGATTTCAACCGTCTACCTGTTCCATTCATTGTTCTACTTGTCGAAAATTACAAGTAATTTCCGATAAAGGATTAACCATTGGGGCTCATTGTTCACTTAAACTTGAAGAACAAAAAATTCGCGAATTGTACTGTTTGGATGGTTTGCATATATGTTTCTTAGGCTATTTAGAAGCAATATATAGAAAGATTTCACCCGTCTACCCGTACTATTCATTGTTCTACTTGTAGAATGTTACAAATAATTTCCATTTCATGAGTATCAATGGGGCTCGCTGTTCACTTAAACTTGAAGATCAAAAAATTGGCGATTGTTACTGTATAGATGCTTTGCATATAGGTTTGTTAGACTATATAGAAGCAACATATACAAATATTTCAACCGTCTACCTGTTCTATTCATTGTTCTACTTGTAGAAAGTTACAAATAATTTCCGTTTCATGATTATCAATGGGGCTCGTTGTTCACTTAAACTTGAAGAACAAAAAATTGGCGAATGGTACTGTTTGGATGCTTTGCATATATGTTTCTTAGATTATATAGAAGCAATATATACAAAGATTTCAACCGTCTACCTGTTCCATTCATTGTTCTACTTGTCGAAAATTACAAATAATTTCCGATAAAGGATTAACCATTGGGGCTCATTGTTCACTTAAACTTGAAAAACAAAAAATTGGCGAATGGTACTGTTTGGATGCTTTGCGTACATGTTTCTTAGACTATATGGAAGCAATATATACAAAGATTTCAACCGTCTACGTGTTCCAATCATTGTTCTACTTGTCGAAATTTACAAATAATTTCCTTTAAAGGATTAACAATGGGGCTCGTTGTTCACTTAAACTTGAAGAACAATAAATTGGCGAATTGTACTGTTTGGATGCTTTGCATATATGTTTCTTAGACTATATAGAAGCAATATATACAAAGATTTCAACCGTCTACCTGTTCCATTCATTGTTCTACTTGTCGAAAGTTACAAATAATTTCCGATAAAGGATTAACAATGGGGCTCATTGTTCACTTAAACTTGAAGAACAAAAAATTGGCGAATGGTACTGTTTGGATGCTTTGCATATATGTTTCTTAGACTATATAGAAGCAATATATACAATGATTTCAACCGTCTACCTATTCCATTCATTGTTCTACTTGCCGAAATTTACAAATAATTTCCTTTAAAGGATTAACAATGGGGCTCGTAGTTCACTTAAACTTGAAGAGCAAAAAATTGTCGAATTGTACTGTTTGGATGCTTTGCATATATGTTTCTTAGACTATATAGAAGCAATATATACAATGATTTCAACCGTCTACCTGTTCCATTCATTGTTCTACTTGTCGAAAGTTACAAATAATTTCCATTTCATGATTATCAATGGGGCTCGCTGTTCACTTAAACTTGAAGAACAAAAAATTGGCGAATGGTACTGTTTGGATGCTTTGCATATATGTTTCTTAGACTATATAGAAGCAATATATACAATGATTTCAACCGTCTACCTGTTCCATTCATTGTTCTACTTGTCGAAAGTTACAAATAATTTCCGTTAAGGGATTAACAATGGGGATCGTAGTTTACTTAAACTTGAAGAACAAAAAATTGGCGAATTGTACTGTTTGGATGCTTTGCATATATGTTTCTTAGACTATATAGAAGCAATATATACAAAGATTTCAACCGTCTACCTGTTCTATTCATTGTTCTACTTGTCGAAAGTAACAAATAATTTCCTTTAAAGGATTAACAATGGGGCTCATTGTTCACTTAAACTTGAAGAACCAAAAATGTGCGAATTGTACTGTTTGGATGCTTTGCATATATGTTTCTTAGACTATATAGAAGCAATATATACAATGATTTCAACCGTCTACCTGTTCCATTCATTGTTCTACTTGTCGAATGTTACAAATAATTTCCGTTAAGGGATTAACAATGGGGATCGTAGTTTACTTAAACTTGAAGAACAAAAAATTGGCGAATGGTACTGTTTGGATGCTTTGCATATATGTTTCTTAGACTATATAGAAGCAATATATACAAAGATTTCAACCGTCTACCTGTTCCATTCATTGTTCTACTTGTCGAAAGTTACAAATAATTTCCGATAAAGGATTAACAATGGGGCTCATTGTTCACTTAAACTTGAAGAACAAAAAATTGGCGAATGGTACTGTTTGGATGCTTTGCATATATGTTTCTTAGACTATATAGAAGCTATATATACAAAGATTTCAACCGTCTACCTGTTCCATTCATTGTTCTACTTGTCGAAAATTACAAATAATTTCCTTTAAAGGATTAACAATGGGGCTCATTGTTCACTTAAACTTGAAGAACAAAAAATTGGCGAATGGTACTGTTTGGATGCTTTGCATATATGTTTCTTAGACTATATAGAAGCAATATATACAAAGATTTCAACCGTCTACCTGTTCCATTCATTGTTCTACTTGTCGAAAGTTACAAATAATTTCCGATAAAGGATTAACAATGGGGCTCATTGTTCACTTAAACTTGAAGAACAAAAAATTGGCGAATGGTACTGTTTGGATGCTTTGCATATATGTTTCTTAGACTATATAGAAGCTATATATACAAAGATTTCAACCGTCTACCTGTTCCATTCATTGTTCTACTTGTCGAAAGTTACAAATAATTTCCTTTAAAGGATTAACAATGGGGCTCATTGTTCACTTAAACTTGAAGAACAAAAAATTGGCGAATTGTACTGTTTGGATGCTTTGCATATATGTTGCTTAGACTATATAGAAGCAATATATACAAAGATTTCAACCGTCTACCTGTTCCATTCATTGTTCTACTTGTCGAAAATTACAAATAATTTCCGATAAAGGATTAACCATTGGGGCTCATTGTTCACTTAAACTTGAAGTACAAAAAATTGGCGAATTGTACTGTTTGGATGCTTTGCATATATGTTTCGTAGACTATATAGAAGCAATATATACAATTTTTTCAACCGTCTACATGATCCATTCATTGTTCTACTTGTCGAAATTTACAAATAATTTCCTTTAAAGGATTAACAATGGGGCTCGTAGTTCACTTAAACTTGAAGAACAAAAAATTGGCGAATTGTACTGTTTGGATGCTTTGCATAGATGTTTCTTAGACTATTTAGAAGCAATATATAGAAAGATTTCACCCGTCTACCTATACTACTCATTGTTCTACTTGTAGAAAGTTACAAATAATTTCCATTTCATGATTATCAATGGGGCTCGCTGTTCACTTAAACTTGAAGATCAAAAAATTGGCGATTGTTACTGTTTAGATGCTTGCATATATGTTTCTTAGATTATATAGAAGCAATATATACAATGATTTCAACCGTCTACCTGTTCCATTCATTGTTCTACTTGTCGAAAGTTACAAATAATTTCCTTTAAAGGATTAACAATGGGGCTCATTGTTCACTTAAACTTGAAGAACAAAAAATTGGCGAATTGTACTGTTTGGATGCTTTGCATATATGTTTCTTAGACTATATAGAAGCAATATATACAATGATTTCAACCGTCTACCTGTTCCATTCATTGTTCTACTTGTCGAAAGTTACAAATAATTTCCTTTAAAGGATTAACAATGGGGCTCATTGTTCACTTAATCTTGAAGAACAAAAAATTGGCGAATTGTACTGTTTGGATGCTTTGCATATATGTTTCTTAGACTATATAGAAGCAATATATACAATGATTTCAACCGTCTACCTGTTCCATTCATTGTTCTACTTGTCGAATGTTACAAATAATTTCCGTTAAGGGATTAACAATGGGGATCGTAGTTTACTTAAACTTGAAGAACAAAAAATTGGCGAATTGTACTGTTTGGATGCTTTGCATATATGTTTCTTAGACTATATAGAAGCAATATATACAATGATTTCAACCGTCTACTTGTTCCATTCATTGTTCTACTTGTCGAAAGTTACAAATAATTTCCGTTAAGGGATTAACAATGGGGATCGTAGTTTACTTAAACTTGAAGAACAAGAAATTGGCGAATTGTACTGTTTGGATGCTTTGCATACATGTTTCTTAGACTATATAGAAGCAATATATACAATGATTTCAACCGTCTACCTATTCCATTCATTGTTCTACTTGCCGAAATTTACAAATAATTTCATTTAAAGGATTAACAATGGGGCTCGTAGTTCACTTAAACTTGAAGATCAAAAAATTGGCGAATGGTACTGTTTGGATGCTTTGCATATATGTTTCTTAGATTATATAGTAGCAATATATACAAAGATTTCAACCGTCTACCTGTTCCAATCATTGTTCTACTTGTTGAAATTTACAAATAATTTCCTTTAAAGGATTAACAATGGGGCTCGTAGTTCACTTAAACTTGAAGATCAAAAAATTGGCGAATGGTACTGTTTGGATGCTTTGCATATATGTTTCTTAGATTATATAGTAGCAATATATACAAAGATTTCAACCGTCTACCTGTTCCAATCATTGTTCTACTTGTCGAAATTTACAAACAATTTCCATTTCATGATTATCAATGGGGCTCGCTGTTCACTTAAACCTGAAGATCAAAAAATTAGCGAATGGTACTGTTTGGTTGCTTTGCATATATGTTTCTTAGACTATATAAACGTAATATATACAAAGTTTTCAACCGTCTACCTGTTCCATTCATTGCTCTACTTGTCGAAAGTTACAAATAATTTCCGATAAAGGATTAACAATTGGGGCTCGTTGTTCACTTAAACTTGAAGAACAAAAAATTGGCGAATGATACTGTTTGGATGCTTTGCATATATGTTTCTTAGACTATATAGAAGCAATATATACATTGATTTCAACCGGCTACCTGTTCCATTCATTGTTCTACTTGTCGCAAGTTACAAATAATTTCCGTTAAATTATTAACAATGGGGCTCGTAGTTCACTTAAACTTGAAGATCAAATAATTGGCGAATTGTACTGTTCGGATTCTTTGCATATATGTTTCTTAGACTATACAGAAGCAATATATACAATGATTTCAACCAGTCTACCTGTTCCATTCATTGTTCTACTTGTTGAAATTTACAAATAATTTCCTTTAAAGGATTAACAATGGGGCTCGTAGTTCACTTAAACTTGAAGATCAAAAAATTGGCGAATGGTACTGTTTGGATGCTTTGCATATATGTTTCTTAGATTATATAGTAGCAATATATACAAAGATTTCAACCGTCTACCTGTTCCATTCATTGTTCTACTTGTCGAAATTTACAAATAATTTCCTTTAAAGGATTAACAATTGGGCTCGTTGTTCACTTAAACTTGAAGAACAATAAATTGGCGAATTTTACTGTTTGGATGCTTTGCATATATGTTTCTTAGACTATATAGAAGCAATATATACAAAGATTTCAACCGTCTACGTGTTCCAATCATTGTTCTACTTGTCGAAATTTACAAATAATTTCCTTTAAAGGATTAACAATGGGGCTCGTTGTTCACTTAAACTTGAAGAACAATAAATTGGCGAATTCTACTGTTTGGATGCTTTGCATATATGTTTCTTAGACTATATAGAAGCAATATATACAAAGATTTCAACCGTCTACGTGTTCCAATCATTGTTCTACTTGTCGAAATTTACAAATAATTTCCTTTAAAGGATTAACAATGGGGCTCGTTGTTCACTTAAACTTGAAGAACAATAAATTCGCGAATTGTACTGTTTGGATGCTTTGCATATATGTTTCTTAGACTATATAGAAGCAATATATACATTGATTTCAACCGGCTACCTGTTCCATTCATTGTTCTACTTGTCGCAAGTTACAAGTAATTTCCTTTAAAGGATTAACAATGGGGCTCGTAGTTCACTTAAACTTGAAGATCAAAAAATTGGCGAATGGTACTGTTTGGATGCTTTGCATATATGTTTCTTAGATTATATAGTAGCAATATATACAAAGATTTCAACCGTCTACCTGTTCCATTCATTGTTCTACTTGTCGAAATTTACAAATAATTTCCTTTAAAGGATTAACAATTGGGCTCGTTGTTCACTTAAACTTGAAGAACAATAAATTGGCGAATTTTACTGTTTGGATGCTTTGCATATATGTTTCTTAGACTATATAGAAGCAATATATACAAAGATTTCAACCGTCTACGTGTTCCAATCATTGTTCTACTTGTCGAAATTTACAAATAATTTCCTTTAAAGGATTAACAATGGGGCTCGTTGTTCACTTAAACTTGAAGAACAATAAATTGGCGAATTCTACTGTTTGGATGCTTTGCATATATGTTTCTTAGACTATATAGAAGTAATATATACAAAGATTTCAACCGTCTACGTGTTCCAATCATTGTTCTACTTGTCGAAATTTACAAATAATTTCCTTTAAAGGATTAACAATGGGGCTCGTTGTTCACTTAAACTTGAAGAACAATAAATTCGCGAATTGTACTGTTTGGATGCTTTGCATATATGTTTCTTAGACTATATAGAAGCAATATATACATTGATTTCAACCGGCTACCTGTTCCATTCATTGTTCTACTTGTCGCAAGTTACAAGTAATTTCCTTTAAAGGATTAACAATGGGGCTCGTAGTTCACTTAAACTTGAAGATCAAAAAATTGGCGAATGGTACTGTTTGGATGCTTTGCATATATGTTTCTTAGATTATATAGTAGCAATATATACAAAGATTTCAACCGTCTACCTGTTCCATTCATTGTTCTACTAGTCGAAAGTTACAAATAATTTCCGATAAAGGATTAACCATTGGGGCTCGTTGTTCACTTAAACTTGAAGAACAAAAAATTGGCGAATGGTACTGTTTGGATGCTTTGCGTATATGTTTCTTAGACTGTATAGAAGCAATATATACAATGATTTCAACAGTCTACCTGTTCCATTCATTGTTCTACTTGTCGAAATTTACAAATAATTTCCTTTAAAGGGTTAACAATTGTGCTCGTAGTTCACTTAAACTTGAAGAACAAAAAATTGGCGAATTGTACTGTTTGGATGCTTTGAATATATGTTTCTTAGATTATTTAGAAGCAATATATACAATGATTTCAACCGTCTACCCGTTCTATTCATTGTTCTACTTGTAGAAACTTACAAATAATTTCCGTTTCATGATTATCAATGGAGCTCGTAGTTCACTTAAACTTGAAGATCAAATAATTGGCGAATTGTACTGTTTGGATTCTTTGCATATATGTTTCTTAGACTATACAGAAGCAATATATACAATGATTTCAACAGTCTACCTGTTCCATTCATTGTTCTACTTGTCGAAATTTACAAATAATTTCCTTTAAAGGATTAACAATGGGGCTCGTTGTTCACTTAAACTTGAAGAACAATAAATTGGCGAATTGTACTGTTTGGATGCTTTGCATATATGTTTCTTAGACTATATAGAAGCAATATATACAAAGATTTCAACCGGCTACCTGTTCCATTCATTGTTCTACTTGTCGCAAGTTACAAATAATTTCCATTAAAGTATTAACAATGGGGCTCGTAGTTCACTTAAACTTGAAATCAAATAATTGGCGAATTTTACTGTTTGGATGCTTTGCATATATGTTTCTTAGATTATATAGTAGCAATATATACAAAGATTTCAACCGTCTACCTGTTCCATTCATTGTTCTGCTTGTCGAAAATTACAAATAATGTCCTTTAGAGGATTAACAATGGGGCTCGTAGTTCACTTAAACTTGAAGAACAAAAAATTGGCGAATTGTACTGTTTGGATGCTTTGCATATTTGTTTCGTAGACTATATAGAAGCAATATATACAAAGATTTCAACCGTCTACCTGCTCCATTCATTGTTCTACTTGTCGAAAATTACAAATAATTTCCGTTTCATGATTATAAATGGGGCTCGTTGTTCACTTAAACTTGAAGAACAAAAAATTGGCGAATTGTACTGTTTGGATGCTTTGCATATATGTTTCTTAGACTATATAGAAGCAATATATACAAAGATTTCAACCGTCTACCTGTTCCATTCATTGTTCTACTTGTCGAAAGTTACAAATAATTTCCGATAAAGGAATAACAATGGGGCTCATTGTTCACTTAAACTTGAAGGACAACAAATTGGCGAGTGGTAATGTTTGGATGCTTTGCATAAATGTTTCTTACACTATATGGAAGCAATATATACAAAGATTTCAACCGTCTACGTGTTCCAATCATTGTTCTACTTGTCGAAAATTACAAATAATTTCCGATAAAGGATTAACCATTGGGGCTCATTGTTCACTTAAACTTGAAGAACAAAAAATTGGCGAATGGTACTGTTTGGATGCTTTGCGTATATGTTTCTTAGACTGTATAGAAGCAATATATACAATGATTTCAACAGTCTACCTGTTCCATTCATTGTTCTACTTGTCGAAATTTACAAATAATTACCTTTAAAGGATTAACAATTGGGCTCGTAGTTCACTTAAACTTGAAGAACAAAAAATTGGCGAATTGTACTGTTTGGATGCTTTGAATATATGTTTCTTAGATTATTTAGAAGCAATGTATAGAAAGATTTCACCCGTCTACCTGTACTATTCATTGTTCTACTTGTAGAAAGTTACAAATAATTTCCATTTCGTGATTATCAATGGGGCTCGCTGTTCACTTAAACTTGAAGAACAAAAAATTGGCGAATGGTACTGTTTGGATGCTTTGCATATATGTTTCTTAGACTATATAGACGCAATATATACAAGGATTTCAACCGTCTACCTGTTCCATTCATTGTTCTACTTGTCGAAAGTTACAAATAATTACCGATAAAGGATTAACCATTGGGGCTCATTGTTCACTTAAACTTGAAGAACAAAAAATTGGCGAAGGGTACTGTTTGGATGCTTTGCGTACATGTTTCTTAGACTATATGGAAGCAATATATACAAAGATTTCAACCGTCTACGTGTTCCAATCATTGTTCTACTTGTCGAAATATACAAATAATTTCCTTTAAAGGATTAACAATGGGGCTCGTTGTTCACTTAAACTTGAAGAACAATAAATTGGCGAATTGTACTGTTTGGATGCTTTGCATATATGTTTCTTAGACTATATAGAAGCAATATATACAAAGATTTCAACCGGCTACCTGTTCCATTCATTGTTCTACTTGTCGCAAGTTACAAATAATTTCCATTAAAGTATTAACAATGGGGCTCGTAGTTCACTTAAACTTGAAGATCAAATAATTGGCGAATTTTACTGTTTGGATGCTTTGCATATATGTTTCTTAGATTATATAGTAGCAATATATACAAAGATTTCAACCGTCTACCTGTTCCATTCATTGTTCTGCTTGTCGAAAATTACAAATAATTTCCTTTAAAGGATTAACAATGGGGCTCGTAGTTCACTTAAACTTGAAGAACAAAAAATTGGCGAATTGTACTGGTTGGATGCTTTGCATATTTGTTTCGTAGACTATATAGAAGCAATATATACAAAGATTTCAACCGTCTACCTGCTCCATTCATTGTTCTACTTGTCGAAAATTACAAATAATTTCCGTTTCATGATTATCAATGGGGCTCGTTGTTCACTTAAACTTGAAGAACAAAAAATTGGCGAATGGTACTGTTTGGATGCTTTGCATATATGTTTCTTAGATTATATAGAAGCAATATATAAAAAGATTTCAACCGTCTACCTGTTCCATTCATTGTTCTGCTTGTCGAAAATTACAAATAATTTCCTTTAAAGGATTAACAATGGGGCTCATTGTTCACTTAAACTTGAAGGACAAAAATTGGCGAATGGTACTGTTTGGATGCTTTGCATATATGTATCTTAGACTATATGGAAGCAATATATACAAAGATTTCAACCGTCTACGTGTTCCAATAATTGTTCTACTAGTCGAAATTTACAAATAATTTCCTTTAAAGGATTAACAATGGGGCTCGTAGTTCACTTAAACTTGAAGAACAAAAAATTGGCGAATTGTACTGTTTGGATGCTTTGCATATTTGTTTCGTAGACTATATAGAATCAATATATACAAAGATTTCAACCGTCTACCTGTTCCATTCATTGTTCTACTTGTCGAAAATTACAAATAATTTCCGATAAAGGATTAACCATTGGGACTCATTGTTCACTTAAACTTGAAGACCAAAAAATTGGCAAATGGTACTGTTTGGATGCTTTGCGTACATGTATCTTAGACTATATGGAAGCAATATATACAATGATTTCAACCGTCTACCTATTCCATTCATTGTTCTACTTGCCGAAATTTACAAATAATTTCCTTTAAAGGATTAACAATGGGGCTCGTAGTTCACTTAAACTTGAAGAGCAAAAAATTGGCGAATAGTACTGTTTGGATGCTTTGAATATATGTTTCTTAGATTATATAGAAGCAATATATACAAAGATTTCAACCGTCTACCTGTTCCATTCATTGTTCTACTTGTCGAAAATTACAAGTAATTTCCGATAAAGAATTAACCATTGGGGCTCGTAGTTCACTTAAACTTGAAGATCAAAAAATTGGCGAATGGTACTGTTTGGATGCTTTGCATATATGTTTCTTAGATTATATAGAAGCAATATATACAAAGATTTCAACCGTCTACCTGTTCCATTCATTGGTCTACTTGTCGAAAATTACAAATAATTTCCGATAAAGGATTAACCATTGGGGCTCATTGTTCACTTAAACTTGAAGAACATAAAATTGGCAAATGGTACTGTTTGGATGCTTTGCGTACATGTATCTTAGACTATATGGAAGCAATATATACAATGATTTCAACCGTCTACCAATTCCATTCATTGTTCTACTTGCCGAAATTTACAAATAATTTCCTTTAAAGGATTAACAATGGGGCTCGTAGTTCACTTAAACTTGAAGAGCAAAAAATTGGCGAAAAGTACTGTTTGGATGCTTTGAATATATGTTTCTTAGATTATATAGAAGCAATATATACGAAGATTTCAACCGTCTACCTGTTCCATTCATTGTTCTACTTGTCGAAAGTTACAAATAATTTCCGATAAAGGAATTACAATGGGGCTCATTGTTCACTTAAACTTGAAGGACAACAAATTGGCGAGTGGTAATGTTTGGATGCTTTGCATAAATGTTTCTTAGACTATATGGAAGCAATATATACAAAGATTTCAACCGTCTACGTGTTCCAATCATTGTTCTACTTGTCGAAAATTACAAATAATTTCCGATAAAGGATTAACCATTGGGGCTCATTGTTCACTTAAACTTGAAGAACAAAAAATTGGCGAATGGTACTGTTTGGATGCTTTGCGTATATGTTTCTTAGACTGTATAGAAGCAATATATACAATGATTTCAACAGTCTACCTGTTCCATTCATTGTTCTACTTGTCGAAATTTACAAATAATTACCTTTAAAGGATTAACAATTGGGCTCGTAGTTCACTTAAACTTGAAGAACAAAAAATTGGCGAATTGTACTGTTTGGATGCTTTGAATATATGTTTCTTAGATTATTTAGAAGCAATATATAGAAAGATTTCACCCGTCTACCTGTACTATTCATTGTTCTACTTGTAGAAAGTTACAAATAATTTCCATTTCGTGATTATCAATGGGGCTCGCTGTTCACTTAAACTTGAAGATCAAAAAATTAGCGATTGTTACTGTTTAGATGCTTTGCATATAGGTTTCTTAGACTCTATAGAAGCAACATATACAAAGATTTCAACCGTCCACCTGTTCTATTCATTGTTCTACTTGTAGAAAGTTACAAATAATTTCCGTTTCATGATTATCATTGGGGCTCGTTGTTCACTTAAACTTGAAGAACAAAAAATTGGCGAATGGTACTGTTTGGATGCTTTGCATATATGTTTCTTAGACTATATAGACGCAATATATACAATGATTTCAACCGTCTACCCGTTCTATTCATTGTTCTACTTGTAGAAACTTACAAATAATTTCCGTTTCATGATTATCAATGGAGCTCGTAGTTCACTTAAACTTGAAGATCAAATAATTGGCGAATTGTACTGTTTGGATTCTTTGCATATATGTTTCTTAGACTATACAGAAGCAATATATACAATGATTTCAACAGTTTACCTGTTCCATTCATTGTTCTACTTGTCGAAATTTACAAATAATTTCCTTTAAAGGATTAACAATGGGGCTCGTTGTTCACTTAAACTTGAAGAACAAAAAATTGGCGAATGGTACTGTTTGGATGCTTTGCATATATGTTTCTTAGACTATATAGACGCAATATATACAAGGATTTCAACCGTCTACCTGTTCCATTCATTGTTCTACTTGTCGAAAGTTACAAATAATTACCGATAAAGGATTAACCATTGGGGCTCATTGTTCACTTAAACTTGAAGAACAAAAAATTGGCGAAGGGTACTGTTTGGATGCTTTGCGTACATGTTTCTTAGACTATATGGAAGCAATATATACAAAGATTTCAACCGTCTACGTGTTCCAATCATTGTTCTACTTGTCGAAATATACAAATAATTTCCTTTAAAGGATTAACAATGGGGCTCGTTGTTCACTTAAACTTGAAGAACAATAAATTGGCGAATTGTACTGTTTGGATGCTTTGCATATATGTTTCTTAGACTATATAGAAGCAATATATACAAAGATTTCAACCGGCTACCTGTTCCATTCATTGTTCTACTTGTCGCAAGTTACAAATAATTTCCATTAAAGTATTAACAATGGGGCTCGTAGTTCACTTAAACTTGAAGATCAAATAATTGGCGAATTGTACTGTTTGGATTCTTTGCATATATGTTTCTTAGACTATACAGAAGCAATATATACAAAGATTTCAACCGTCTACCTGTTCCATTCATTGTTCTACTTGTCGAAATTTACAAATAATTTCCTTTAAAGGATTAACAATGGGGCTCGTAGTTCACTTAAACTTGAAGAACAAAAAATTGGCGAATTGTACTGGTTTGATGCTTTGCATATTTGTTTCGTAGACTATATAGAAGCTATATATACAAAGATTTCAACCGTCTACCTGCTCCATTCATTGTTCTACTTGTCGAAAATTCCAAATAATTTCCGTTTCATGATTATCAATGGGGCTCGTTGTTCACTTAAACTTGAAGAACAAAAAATTGGCGAATGGTACTGTTTGGATGCTTTGCATATATGTTTCTTAGATTATATAGAAGCAATATATAAAAAGATTTCAACCGTCTACGTGTTCCAATCATTGTTCTACTAGTCGAAATTTACAAATAATTTCCTTTAAAGGATTAACAATGGGGCTCGTAGTTCACTTAAACTTGAAGAACAAAAAATTGGCGAATTGTACTGTTTGGATGCTTTGCATATTTGTTTCGTAGACTATATAGAATCAATATATACAAAGATTTCAACCGTCTACCTGTTCCATTCATTGTTCTGCTTGTCGAAAATTACAAATAATTTCCTTTAAAGGATTAACAATGGGGCTCGTAGTTCACTTAAACTTGAAGATCAAAAAATTGGCGAATGGTACTGTTTGGATGCTTTGCATATATGGATCTTAGACTATATGGAAGCAATATATACAAAGATTTCAACCGTCTACCTGTTCCATTCATTGTTCTACTTGTCGAAATTTACAAATAATTTCCTTTAAAGGATTAACAATGGGGCTCGTAGTTCACTTAAACTTGAAGAACAAAAAATTGGCGAATTGTACTGGTTTGATGCTTTGCATATTTGTTTCGTAGACTATATAGAAGCTATATATACAAAGATTTCAACCGTCTACCTGCTCCATTCATTGTTCTACTTGTCGAAAATTCCAAATAATTTCCGTTTCATGATTATCAATGGGGCTCGTTGTTCACTTAAACTTGAAGAACAAAAAATTGGCGAATGGTACTGCTTGGATGCTTTGCGTACATGTATCTTAGACTATATGGAAGCAATATATACAATGATTTCAACCGTCTACCTATTCCATTCATTGTTCTACTTGCCGAAATTTACAAATAATTTCCTTTAAAGGATTAACAATGGGGCTCGTAGTTCACTTAAACTTGAAGAGCAAAAAATTGGCGAATAGTACTGTTTGGATGCTTTGAATATATGTTTCTTAGATTATATAGAAGCAATATATACAAAGATTTCAACCGTCTACCTGTTCCATTCATTGTTCTACTTGTCGAAAATAACAAGTAATTTCCGATAAAGGATTAACCATTGGGGCTCGTAGTTCACTTAAACTTGAAGAGCAAAAAATTGGCGAATTGTACTTTTTGGTTGCTGTGCATATATGTTTCGTAGATTATATAGAAGCAATATATACAATGATTTCAACCGTCTACTTGATCCATTCATTGTTCTACTTGTCGAAATTTACAAATAATTTCCTTTAAAGGATTAACAATGGGGCTCGTAGTTCACTTCAACTTGAAGAACAAAAAATTGGCGAATTGTACTGTTTGGATGCTTTGCATATATGTTTCTTAGACTATTTAGAAGCAATATATACAAAGATTTCAACCGTCTACCTCTACTATTCATTTTTCTACTTGTAGAAAGTTACAAATAATTTTCATTTCATGATTATCAATGGGGCTCGCTGTTCACTTAAACTTGAAGATCAAAAAATTGGCGATTGTTACTGTTTAGATGCTTTGCATATATGTTTCTTAGATTATATAGAAGCAATATATACAAAGATTTCAACCGTCTACCTGTTCCAATCATTGTTCTACTTGTCGAATTTTACAAATAATTTCCTTTAAAGGATTAACAATGGGGCTCGTAGTTCACTTGAACTTGAAGAACAAAAAATTGGCGAATGGTACTGTATGGATGCTTTGCATATATGTTTCTTAGACTATATAAACGTAATATATACAAAGTTTTCAACCGTCTACCTGTTCCATTCATTGCTCTACTTGTCGAAAGTTACAAATAATTTCCGATAAAGGATTAACAATTGGGGCTCGTTGTTCACTTAAACTTGAAGAACAAAAAATTGGCGAATGATACTGTTTGGATGCTTTGCATATATGTTTCTTAGACTATATAGAAGCAATATATACATTGATTTCAACCGGCTACCTGTTCCATTCATTGTTCTACTTGTCGCAAGTTACAAATAATTTCCGTTAAAGTATTAACAATGGGGCTCGTAGTTCACTTAAACTTGAAGATCAAATAATTGACGAATTGTACTGTTTGGATTCTTTGCATATATGTTTCTTAGACTATACACAAGCAATATATACAATGATTTCAACCGTCTACGTGTTCCAATCATTGTTCTACTTGTCGAAATTTACAAATAATTTCCTTTAAAGGATTAACAATGGGGCTCGTTGTTCACTTAAACTTGAAGAACAAAAAATTGGCGAATTGTACTGTTTGGATGCTTTGCATATTTGTTTCGTAGACTATATAGAATCAATATATACAAAGATTTCAACCGTCTACCTGTTCCATTCATTGTTCTGCTTGTCGAAAATTACAAATAATTTCCTTTAAAGGATTAACAATGGGGCTCATTGTTCACTTAAACTTGAAGGACAAAAATTGGCGAATGGTACTGTTTGGATGCTTTGCATATATGTATCTTAGACTATATGGAAGCAATATATACAAAGATTTCAACCGTCTACGTGTTCCAATCATTGTTCTACTAGTCGAAATTTACAAATAATTTCCTTTAAAGGATTAACAATGGGGCTCGTAGTTCACTTAAACTTGAAGAACAAAAAATTGGCGAATTGTACTGTTTGGATGCTTTGCATATTTGTTTCGTAGACTATATAGAATCAATATATACAAAGATTTCAACCGTCTACCTGTTCCATTCATTGTTCTACTTGTCGAAAATTACAAATAATTTCCGATAAAGGATTAACCATTGGGACTCATTGTTCACTTAAACTTGAAGACCAAAAAATTGGCAAATGGTACTGTTTGGATGCTTTGCGTACATGTATCTTAGACTATATGGAAGCAATATATACAATGATTTCAACCGTCTACCTATTCCATTCATTGTTCTACTTGCCGAAATTTACAAATAATTTCCTTTAAAGGATTAACAATGGGGCTCGTAGTTCACTTAAACTTGAAGAGCAAAAAATTGGCGAATAGTACTGTTTGGATGCTTTGAATATATGTTTCTTAGATTATATAGAAGCAATATATACAAAGATTTCAACCGTCTACCTGTTCCATTCATTGTTCTACTTGTCGAAAATAACAAGTAATTTCCGATAAAGGATTAACCATTGGGGCTCGTAGTTCACTTAAACTTGAAGAGCAAAAAATTGGCGAATTGTACTTTTTGGTTGCTGTGCATATATGTTTCGTAGATTATATAGAAGCAATATATACAATGATTTCAACCGTCTACCTGATCCATTCATTGTTCTACTTGTCGAAATTTACAAATAATTTCCTTTAAAGGATTAACAATGGGGCTCGTAGTTCACTTCAACTTGAAGAACAAAAAATTGGCGAATTGTACTGTTTGGATGCTTTGCATATATGTTTCTTAGACTATTTAGAAGCAATATATACAAAGATTTCAACCGTCTACCTCTACTATTCATTGTTCTACTTGTAGAAAGTTACAAATAATTTTCATTTCATGATTATCAATGGGGCTCGCTGTTCACTTAAACTTGAAGATCAAAAAATTGGCGATTGTTACTGTTTAGATGCTTTGCATATATGTTTCTTAGATTATATAAAAGCAATATATACAAAGATTTCAACCGTCTACCTGTTCCAATCATTGTTCTACTTGTCGAATTTTACAAATAATTTCCTTTAAAGGATTAACAATGGGGCTCGTAGTTCACTTGAACTTGAAGAACAAAAAATTGGCGAATGGTACTGTATGGATGCTTTGCATATATGTTTCTTAGACTATATAAACGTAATATATACAAAGTTTTCAACCGTCTACCTGTTCCATTCATTGCTCTACTTGTCGAAAGTTACAAATAATTTCCGATAAAGGATTAACAATTGGGGCTCGTTGTTCACTTAAACTTGAAGAACAAAAAATTGGCGAATGATACTGTTTGGATGCTTTGCATATATGTTTCTTAGACTATATAGAAGCAATATATACATTGATTTCAACCGGCTACCTGTTCCATTCATTGTTCTACTTGTCGCAAGTTACAAATAATTTCCGTTAAAGTATTAACAATGGGGCTCGTAGTTCACTTAAACTTGAAGATCAAATAATTGACGAATTGTACTGTTTGGATTCTTTGCATATATGTTTCTTAGACTATACACAAGCAATATATACAATGATTTCAACCGTCTACGTGTTCCAATCATTGTTCTACTTGTCGAAATTTACAAATAATTTCCTTTAAAGGATTAACAATGGGGCTCGTTGTTCACTTAAACTTGAAGAACAATAAATTCGCGAATTGTACTGTTTGGATGCTTTGCATATATGTTTCTTAGACTATATAGAAGCAATATATACATTGATTTCAACCGGCTACCTGTTCCATTCATTGTTCTACTTGTCGCAAGTTACAAATAATTTCCGTTAAATTATTAACAATGGGGCTCGTAGTTCACTTAAACTTGAAGATCAAATAATTGGCGAATTGTACTGTTTGGATTCTTTGCATATATGTTTCTTAGACTATACAGAAGCAATATATACAATGATTTCAACAGTCTACCTGTTCCATTCATTGTTCTACTTGTTGAAATTTACAAATAATTTCCTTTAAAGGATTAACAATGGGGTTCGTAGTTCACTTAAACTTGAAGATCAAAAAATTGGCGAATGGTACTGTTTGGATGCTTTGCATATATGTTTCTTAGATTATATAGTAGCAATATATACAAAGATTTCAACCGTCTACCTGTTCCATTCATTGTTCTACTTGTCGAAATTTACAAATAATTTCCTTTAAAGGATTAACAATGGGGCTCGTTGTTCACTTAAACTTGAAGAACAATAAATTGGCGAATTGTACTGTTTGGATGCTTTGCATATATGTTTCTTAGACTATATAGAAGCAATATATACAAAGATTTCAACCGTCTACGTGTTCCAATCATTGCTCTACTTGTCGAAATTTACAAATAATTTCCTTTAAAGGATTAACAATGGGGCTCGTTGTTCACTTAAACTTGAAGAACAAAAAATTGGCGAATTGTACTGTTTGGATGCTTTGCATATTTGTTTCGTAGACTATATAGAATCAATATATACAAAGATTTCAACCGTCTACCTGTTCCATTCATTGTTCTACTTGTCGAAAATTACAAATAATTTCCGATAAAGGATTAACCATTGGGACTCATTGTTCACTTAAACTTGAAGACCAAAAAATTGGCAAATGGTACTGTTTGGATGCTTTGCGTACATGTATCTTAGACTATATGGAAGCAATATATACAAAGATTTCAACCGTCTACCTGTTCTATTCATTGTTCTACTTGTAAAAAGTTACAAATAATTTCCGTTTCATGATTATCAATGGGGCTCGTTGTTCACTTAAACTTGAAGAACAAAAAATTGGCGAATGGTGCTGTTTGGATGCTTTGCATATATGTTTCTTAGATTATATAGAAGCAATATATACAAAGATTTCAAGCGTCTACCTGTTCCATTCATTGTTCTACTTGTCGAAAATTACAAATAATTTCCGATAAAGGATTAAACATTGGGGCTCATTGTTCACTTAAACTTGAAGAACAAAAAATTGGCGAATGGTACTGTTTGGATGCTTTGCGTACATGTTTCTTAGACTATATGGAAGCAATATATACAAATATTTCAACCATCTACGTGTTCCAATCATTGTTCTACTTGTCGAAATTTACAAATAATTTCCTCTAAAGGATTAACAATGGGGCTCGTTGTTCACTTAAACTTGAAGAACAAAAAATTGGCGAATGGTACTGTTTGGATGCTTTGCAGATATGTTTCTTAGACTATATAGAAGCAATATATACATTGATTTCAACCGGTTACCTGTTCCATTCATTGTTCTACTTGTCGCAAGTTACAAATAATTTCCTTTAAAGGATTAACAATGGGGCTCGTAGTTCACTTAAACTTGAAGATCAAAAAATTGGCGAATGGTACTGTTTAGATGCTTTGCATATATGTTTCTTAGATTATATAGTAGCAATATATACAAAGATTTCAACCGTCTACCTGTTCCATTCATTGTTCTACTTGTCGAAAGTTACAAATAATTTCCGATAAAGGATTAACCATTGGGGCTCATTGTTCACTTAAACTTGAAGAACAAAAAATTGGCGAATGGTACTGTTTGGATGCTTTGCATATATGTTTCTTACACTATATGGAAGCAATATATACAAAGATTTCAACCGTCTACGTGTTCCAATCTTTGTTCTACTTGTAGAAAGTTACAATTAATTTCCGTTAAAGGATTAACAATGGGGCTCGTAGTTCACTTAAACTTGAAGAACAAAAAATTGGCGAATTGGACTGTTTGGATGCTTTGCATATATGTTTCTTAGACTATATAGAAGCAATATATACAAAGATTTCAACCGTCTACCTGTTCCATTCATTGTTCTACTTGCCGAATGTTACAAATAATTTCCGATAAAGGATTAACCATTGGGGCTCATTGTTCGCTTAAACTTGAAGATCAATAAATTGGCGAATTGTGCTGTTTGGATGCTTTGCATATATGTTTCTTATACTATATAGAAGCAATATATACAAAGATTTCAACCGTCTACGTGTTCCAATCATTGTTCTACTTGTAGAAAGTTACAATTAATTTCCGTTAAAGGATTAACAATGGGGCTCGTAGTTCACTTAAACTTGAAGAACAAAAAATTGGCGAATTGTACTGTTTGGATGCTTTGCATATATGTTTCTTATACTATATAGAAGCAATATATACAAAGATTTCAACCGTCTACCTGTTCTATTCATTGTTCTACTTGTAAAAAGTTACAAATAATTTCCGTTTCATGATTATCAATGGGGCTCGTTGTTCACTTAAACTTGAAGAACAAAAAATTGGCGAATGGTACTGTTTGGATGCTTTGCATATATGTTTCTTAGATTATATAGAAGCAATATATACAAAGATTTCAACCGTCTACCTGTTCCATTCATTGTTCTACTTGTCGAAAATTACAAATAATTTCCGATAAAGGATTAACCATTGGGGCTCATTGTTCACTTAAACTTGAAGAACAAAAAATTGGCGAATGGTACTGTTTGGATGCTTTGCGTACATGTTTCTTAGACTATATGGAAGCAATATATACAAAGATTTCAACCATCTACGTGTTCCAATCATTGTTCTACTTGTCGAAATTTACAAATAATTTCCTCTAAAGGATTAACAATGGGTCTCGTTGTTCACTTAAACTTGAAGAACAAAAAATTGGCGAATGGTACTGTTTGGATGCTTTGCATATATGTTTCTTAGACTATATAGAAGCAATATATACATTGATTTCAACCGGTTACCTGTTCCATTCATTATTCTACTTGTCGAAAATTACAAATAATTTCCGATAAAGGATTAACCATTGGGGCTCATTGTTCACTTAAACTTGAAGACCAAAAAATTGGCTAATGGTACTGTTTGGATGCTTTGTGTACATGTTTCTTAGACTATATGGAAGCAATATATACAAAGATTTCAACCGTCTACGTGTTCCAATCATTGTTCTACTTGTCGAAATTTACACATAATTTCCTTTAAAGGATTAACAATGGGGCTCATTGTTCACTTAAACTTGAAGGACAAAAAATTGGCGAATGGTACTGTTTGGATGCTTTGCGTACATGTTTCTTAGACTATATGGTAGCAATATATACAAGGATTTCAACCGTCTACCTGTTCCATTCATTGTTCTACTTGTCGAAAGTTACAAATAATTACCGATAAAGGATTAACCATTGGGGCTCATTGTTCACTTAAACTTGAAGAACAAAAAATTGGCGAATTGTACTATTTGGATGCTTTGCATATATGTTTCTTAGACTATATAGAAGCAATATATACAAAGATTTCAACCGTGTACCTGTTCCATTCATTGTTCTACTTGTCGAAAGTTACAAATAATTTCCTTTAAAGGATTAACAATGGGGCTCATTGTTTACTTAAACTTGAAGAACAAAAAATTGGCGAATTGTACTGGTTGGATGCTTTGCATATATGTTTCTTAGACTATATAGAAACAAAATATACAATGATTTCAACCGTCTACCTGTTCCATTCATTGTTCTACTTGTCGAATGTTACAAATAATTTCCGTTAAGGGATTAACAATGGGGATCGTAGTTTACTTAAACTTGAAGAACAAAAAATTGGCGAATTGTACTGTTTGGATGCTTTGCATATATGTTTCTTAGACTATATGGAAGCAATATATATAAAGATTTCAACCGTCTACGTGTTCCAATCATTGTTCTACTTGTAGAAAGTTACAATTAATTTCCGTTAAAGGATTAACAATGGGGCTCGTAGTTCACTTAAACTTGAAGAACAAAAAATTGGCGAATTGGACTGTTTGGATGCTTTGCATATATGTTTCGTAGATTATATAGAAGCAATATATACAATGATTTCAACCGTCTACCTGATCCATTCATTTTTCTACTTGTCGAAATTTACAAATAATTTCCTTTAAAGGATTAACAATGGGGCTCGTAATTCACTTAAACTTGAAGAACAAAAAATTGGCGAATTGGACTGTTTGGATGCTTTGCATATATGTTTCGTAGATTATATAGAAGCAATATATACAATGGTTTCAACCGTCTACCTGATCCATTCATTGTTCTACTTGCCGAATGTTACAAATAATTTCCGATAAAGGACTAACCATTGGGGCTCATTGTTCACTTAAACTTGAAGAACAAAAAATTGGCGAATTGTACTGTTTGGATGCTTTGCATATATGTTTTTTAGATTATATAGAAGCAATATATACAAAGATTTCAACCGTCTACCTATTCCATTCATTGTTCTACTTGCCGAAATTTACAAATAATTTCCTTAAAGGATTAACAATGGGGCGCGTAGTTCACTTAAACTTGAAGAACAAAAAATTGGCGAATGGTACTATTTGGATGCTTTGAATATATGTTTCTTATATTATATAGAAGCAATATATACAAATATTTCAACCGTCTACCTGTTCCATTCATTGTTCTACTTGTCGAAAGCTACAAATAATTTCCGATAACGGATTAACCATTGGGGCTCTTTGTTCACTTAAACTTGAAGAACAAAAAATTGGCGAATGATACTGTTTGGATGCTTTGCATATATGTTTCTTAGACTATATAGAAGCAATATATACATTGATTTCAACCGGCTACCTGTTCCATTCATTGTTCTACTTGTCGCAAGTTACAAATAATTTCCGTTAAAGTATTAACAATGGGGCTCGTAGTTCACTTAAACTTGAAGATCAAATAATTGACGAATTGTACTGTTTGGATTCTTTGCATATATGTTTCTTAGACTATACACAAGCAATATATACAATGATTTCAACCGTCTACGTGTTCCAATCATTGTTCTACTTGTCGAAATTTACAAATAATTTCCTTTAAAGGATTAACAATGGGGCTCGTTGTTCACTTAAACTTGAAGAACAATAAATTCGCGAATTGTACTGTTTGGATGCTTTGCATATATGTTTCTTAGACTATATAGAAGCAATATATACATTGATTTCAACCGGCTACCTGTTCCATTCATTGTTCTACTTGTCGCAAGTTACAAATAATTTCCGTTAAATTATTAACAATGGGGCTCGTAGTTCACTTAAACTTGAAGATCAAATAATTGGCGAATTGTACTGTTTGGATTCTTTGCATATATGTTTCTTAGACTATACAGAAGCAATATATACAATGATTTCAACAGTCTACCTGTTCCATTCATTGTTCTACTTGTTGAAATTTACAAATAATTTCCTTTAAAGGATTAACAATGGGGTTCGTAGTTCACTTAAACTTGAAGATCAAAAAATTGGCGAATGGTACTGTTTGGATGCTTTGCATATATGTTTCTTAGATTATATAGTAGCAATATATACAAAGATTTCAACCGTCTACCTGTTCCATTCATTGTTCTACTTGTCGAAATTTACAAATAATTTCCTTTAAAGGATTAACAATGGGGCTCGTTGTTCACTTAAACTTGAAGAACAATAAATTGGCGAATTGTACTGTTTGGATGCTTTGCATATATGTTTCTTAGACTATATAGAAGCAATATATACAAAGATTTCAACCGTCTACGTGTTCCAATCATTGCTCTACTTGTCGAAATTTACAAATAATTTCCTTTAAAGGATTAACAATGGGGCTCGTTGTTCACTTAAACTTGAAGAACAATAAATTCGCGAATTGTACTGTTTGGATGCTTTGCATATATGTTTCTTAGACTATATAGAAGCAATATAAACATTGATTTCAACCGGCTACCTGTTCCATTCATTGTTGTACTTGTCGCAAGTTACAAATAATTTCCTTTAAAGGATTAACAATGGGGCTCGTAGTTCACTTAAACTTGAAGATCAAAAAATTGGCGAATGGTACTGTTTGGATGCTTTGCATATATGTTTCTTATATTATATAGTAGCAATATATACAAAGATTTCAACCGTCTACCTGTTCCATTCATTGTTCTACTTGTCGAAAGTTACAAATAATTTCCGATAAAGGATTAACCATTGGGGCTCGTTGTTCACTTAAACTTGAAGAACAAAAAATTGGCGAATGGAACTGTTTGGATGCTTTGCATATATGTTTCTTAGACTATATAGAAGCAATATATACATTGATTTCAACCGGCTACCTGTTCCATTCATTGTTCTACTTGTAGAAAGTTACAAATAATTTCCATTTCGTGATTATCAATGGGGCTCGCTGTTCACTTAAACTTGAAGATCAAAAAATTAGCGATTGTTACTGTTTAGATGCTTTGCATATAGGTTTCTTAGACTCTATAGAAGCAACATATACAAAGATTTCAACCGTCTACCTGTTCTATTCATTGTTCTACTTGTAGAAAGTTACAAATAATTTCCGTTTCATGATTATCAATGGGGCTCGTAGTTCACTTCAACTTGAAGAACAAAAAATTGGCGAATTGTACTGTTTGGATGCTTTGCATATATGTTTCTTAGACTATTTAGAAGCAATATATACAAAGATTTCAACCGTCTACCTGTTCCATTCATTGTTCTACTTGTCGAAATTTACACATAATTTCCTTTAAAGGATTAACAATGGGGCTCGTTGTTCACTTAAACTTGAAGAACAATAAATCGGCGAATTGTACTGTTTGGATGCTTTGCATATATGTTTCTTAGACTATATAGAAGCAATATATACAAAGATTTCAACCGTCTACCTGTTCTATTCATTGTTCTACTTGTAAAAAGTTACAAATAATTTCCGTTTCATGATTATCAATGGGGCTCGTTGTTCACTTAAACTTGAAGAACAAAAAATTGGCGAATGGTGCTGTTTGGATGCTTTGCATATATGTTTCTTAGATTATATAGAAGCAATATATACAAAGATTTCAAGCGTCTACCTGTTCCATTCATTGTTCTACTTGTCGAAAATTACAAATAATTTCCGATAAAGGATTAAACATTGGGGCTCATTGTTCACTTAAACTTGAAGAACAAAAAATTGGCGAATGGTACTGTTTGGATGCTTTGCGTACATGTTTCTTAGACTATATGGAAGCAATATATACAAAGATTTCAACCATCTACGTGTTCCAATCATTGTTCTACTTGTCGAAATTTACAAATAATTTCCTCTAAAGGATTAACAATGGGGATCGTTGTTCACTTAAACTTGAAGAACAAAAAATTGGCGAATGGTACTGTTTGGATGCTTTGCAGATATGTTTCTTAGACTATATAGAAGCAATATATACAAAGATTTCAACCGTCTACCTGTTCCATTCATTGTTCTACTTGTCGAAAGTTACAAATAATTTCCGATAAAGGATTAACCATTGGGGCTCATTGTTCACTTAAACTTGAAGAACAAAAAATTGGCGAATGGTACTGTTTGGATGCTTTGCATATATGTTTCTTACACTATATGGAAGCAATATATACAAAGATTTCAACCGTCTACGTGTTCCAATCTTTGTTCTACTTGTAGAAAGTTACAATTAATTTCCGTTAAAGGATTAACAATGGGGCTCGTAGTTCACTTAAACTTGAAGAACAAAAAATTGGCGAATTGGACTGTTTGGATGCTTTGCATATATGTTTCTTAGACTATATAGAAGCAATATATACAAAGATTTCAACCGTCTACCTGTTCCATTCATTGTTCTACTTGCCGAATGTTACAAATAATTTCCGATAAAGGATTAACCATTGGGGCTCATTGTTCGCTTAAACTTGAAGATCAATAAATTGGCGAATTGTGCTGTTTGGATGCTTTGCATATATGTTTCTTATACTATATAGAAGCAATATATACAAAGATTTCAACCGTCTACGTGTTCCAATCATTGTTCTACTTGTAGAAAGTTACAATTAATTTCCGTTAAAGGATTAACAATGGGGCTCGTAGTTCACTTAAACTTGAAGAACAAAAAATTGGCGAATTGTACTGTTTGGATGCTTTGCATATATGTTTCTTATACTATATAGAAGCAATATATACAAAGATTTCAACCGTCTACCTGTTCTATTCATTGTTCTACTTGTAAAAAGTTACAAATAATTTCCGTTTCATGATTATCAATGGGGCTCGTTGTTCACTTAAACTTGAAGAACAAAAAATTGGCGAATGGTACTGTTTGGATGCTTTGCATATATGTTTCTTAGATTATATAGAAGCAATATATACAAAGATTTCAACCGTCTACCTGTTCCATTCATTGTTCTACTTGTCGAAAATTACAAATAATTTCCGATAAAGGATTAACCATTGGGGCTCATTGTTCACTTAAACTTGAAGAACAAAAAATTGGCGAATGGTACTGTTTGGATGCTTTGCGTACATGTTTCTTAGACTATATGGAAGCAATATATACAAAGATTTCAACCATCTACGTGTTCCAATCATTGTTCTACTTGTCGAAATTTACAAATAATTTCCTCTAAAGGATTAACAATGGGTCTCGTTGTTCACTTAAACTTGAAGAACAAAAAATTGGCGAATGGTACTGTTTGGATGCTTTGCATATATGTTTCTTAGACTATATAGAAGCAATATATACATTGATTTCAACCGGTTACCTGTTCCATTCATTATTCTACTTGTCGAAAATTACAAATAATTTCCGATAAAGGATTAACCATTGGGGCTCATTGTTCACTTAAACTTGAAGACCAAAAAATTGGCTAATGGTACTGTTTGGATGCTTTGTGTACATGTTTCTTAGACTATATGGAAGCAATATATACAAAGATTTCAACCGTCTACGTGTTCCAATCATTGTTCTACTTGTCGAAATTTACACATAATTTCCTTTAAAGGATTAACAATGGGGCTCATTGTTCACTTAAACTTGAAGGACAAAAAATTGGCGAATGGTACTGTTTGGATGCTTTGCGTACATGTTTCTTAGACTATATGGTAGCAATATATACAAGGATTTCAACCGTCTACCTGTTCCATTCATTGTTCTACTTGTCGAAAGTTACAAATAATTACCGATAAAGGATTAACCATTGGGGCTCATTGTTCACTTAAACTTGAAGAACAAAAAATTGGCGAATTGTACTATTTGGATGCTTTGCATATATGTTTCTTAGACTATATAGAAGCAATATATACAAAGATTTCAACCGTGTACCTGTTCCATTCATTGTTCTACTTGTCGAAAGTTACAAATAATTTCCTTTAAAGGATTAACAATGGGGCTCATTGTTTACTTAAACTTGAAGAACAAAAAATTGGCGAATTGTACTGGTTGGATGCTTTGCATATATGTTTCTTAGACTATATAGAAGCAAAATATACAATGATTTCAACCGTCTACCTGTTCCATTCATTGTTCTACTTGTCGAATGTTACAAATAATTTCCGTTAAGGGATTAACAATGGGGATCGTAGTTTACTTAAACTTGAAGAACAAAAAATTGGCGAATTGTACTGTTTGGATGCTTTGCATATATGTTTCTTAGACTATATGGAAGCAATATATATAAAGATTTCAACCGTCTACGTGTTCCAATCATTGTTCTACTTGTAGAAAGATACAATTAATTTCCGTTAAAGGATTAACAATGGGGCTCGTAGTTCACTTAAACTTGAAGAACAAAAAATTGGCGAATTGGACTGTTTGGATGCTTTGCATATATGTTTCGTAGATTATATAGAAGCAATATATACAATGATTTCAACCGTCTACCTGATCCATTCATTTTTCTACTTGTCGAAATTTACAAATAATTTCCTTAAAGGATTAACAATGGGGCGCGTAGTTCACTTAAACTTGAAGAACAAAAAATTGGCGAATGGTACTATTTGGATGCTTTGAATATATGTTTCTTATATTATATAGAAGCAATATATACAAATATTTCAACCGTCTACCTGTTCCATTCATTGTTCTACTTGTCGAAAGCTACAAATAATTTCCGATAACGGATTAACCATTGGGGCTCTTTGTTCACTTAAACTTGAAGAACAAAAAATTGGCGAATTGTACTGTTTGGATGCTTTGCATATATGTTTCCGATACTATATAGAAGCAATATATACAAAGATTTCAACCGTCTACCTGTTCCATTCACTGTTCTACTTGTCGAAAGTTACAAATAATTTCCGTTAAGGGATTAACAATGGGGATCGTAGTTTACTTAAACTTGAAGAACAAAAAATTGGCGAATGGTACTGTTTGGATGCTTTGCGTACATGTTTCTTAAACTATATGGAAGCAATATATACAATGATTTCAACCGTCTACCTGTTCCATTCATTGTTCTACTTGTCGAAAGTTACAAATAATTACCGATAAAGGACTAACCATTGGGGCTCATTGTTCCCTTAAACTTGAAGAACAAAAAATTGGCGAATTGTACTGTTTGGATGCTTTGCATATATGTTTTTTAGATTATATAGAAGCAATATATACAAAGATTTCAACCGTCTACCTGTTCGATTCATTGTTCTTCTTGTCGAAATTTACAAATAATTTCCGATAACGGATTAACCATTGGGGCTCATTGTTCACTTAAACTTGAAGAACAAAAAATTGGCGAATGGTACTGTTTGGATGCTTTGCATATATGTTTCTTACACTATATAGAAGCTATATATACAAAGATTTCAACCGTCTACCTTTTCCATTCATTGTTCTTCTTGTCGAAAGTTACAAATAATTTCCGATAACGGATTAACCATTGGGGCTCATTGTTCACTTAAACTTGAAGAACAAAAAATTGGCGAATTGTACTGTTTGGATGCTTTGCATATATGTTTCTTAGACTATATAGAAGCAATATATACAAAGATTTCAACCGTCTACCTGTTCCATTCACTGTTCTACTTGTCGAAAGTTACAAATAATTTCCGTTAAGGGATTAACAATGGGGCTCGTAGTTCACTTAAACTTGAAGTACAAAAAATTGGCGAATTGTACTGTTTGGATGCTTTGCATATATGTTTCGTAGACTATATAGAAGCAATATATACAAATATTTCAACCGTCTAACTGTTCCATTCATTGTTCTACTTGTCGAAAATTACAAATAATTTCCGATAAAGGATTAACCATTGGGGCTCATTGTTCACTTAAACTTGAAGAACAAAAAATTAGCGAATGGTACTGTTTGGATGCTTTGCATATATGTTTCTTAGACTATATAGAAGCAATATATACAAAGATTTCAACCGTCTACCTGTTCCATTCACTGTTCTACTTGTCGAAAGTTACAAATAATTTCCGTTAAGGGATTAACAATGGGGCTCGTAGTTCACTTAAACTTGAAGTACAAAAAATTGGCGAATTGTACTGTTTGGATGCTTTGCATATATGTTTCTTAGACTATATAGAAGCAATATATACAATGATTTCAACCGTCTACCTATTCCATTCATTGTTCTACTTGCCGAAATTTACAAATAATTTCCTTTAAAGGATTAACAATGGGGCTCGTAGTTCACTTAAACTTGAAGATCAAAAAATTGGCGAATGGTACTGTTTGGATGCTTTGCATATATGTTTCTTATATTATATAGTAGCAATATATACAAAGATTTCAACCGTATACCTGTTCCATTCATTGTTCTACTTGTCGAAAGTTACAAATAATTTCCGATAAAGGATTAACCATTGGGGCTCGTTGTTCACTTAAACTTGAAGAACAAAAAATTGGCGAATGGAACTGTTTGGATGCTTTGCATATATGTTTCTTAGACTATATAGAAGCAATATATACATTGATTTCAACCGGCTACCTGTTCCATTCATTGTTCTACTTGTCGCAAGTTACAAATAATTTCCGTTAAAGTATTAACAATGGGGCTCGTAGTTCACTTAAACTTGAAGATCAAATAATTTACGAATTGTACTGTTTGGATTCTTTGCATATATGTTTCTTAGACTATACAGAAGCAATATATACAATGATTTCAACAGTCTACCTGTCCCATTCATTGTTCTACTTGTTGAAATTTACAAATAATTTCCTTTAAAGGATTAACAATGGGGCTCGTAGTTCACTTAAACTTGAAGATCAAAAAATTGGCGAATGGTACTGTTTGGATGCTTTGCATATATGTTTATTAGACTATATAGAAGCAATATATACAAAGATTTCAACCGTCTACGTGTTCCAATCATTGTTCTAATTGTCGAAATTTACAAATATTTTCCTTTAAAGGATTAACAATGGGGCTCGTTGTTCACTTAAACTTGAAGAACAATAAATTCGCGAATTGTACTGTTTGGATGCTTTGCATATATGTTTCTTAGACTATATAGAAGCAATATATAAAATGATTTTAACCGTCTACCTGTTCCATTCATTGTTCTACTTGTCGAAAGTTACAAATAATTTCCGTTAAAGTATTAACAATGGGGCTCGTTGTTCACTTAAACTTGAAGAACAAAAAATTGGCGAATGGTACTGTTTGGACGCTTTGCATATATGTTTCTTAGATTATATAGAAGCAATATATACAAAGATTTCAAGCGTCTACCTGTTCCATTCATTGTTCTACTTGTCGAAAATTACAAATAATTTCCGATAAAGGATTAACCATTGGGGCTCGTTGTTCACTTAAACTTGAAGAACAAAAAATTGGCGAATGGAACTGTTTGGATGCTTTGCATATATGTTTCTTAGACTATATAGAAGCAATATATACATTGATTTCAACCGGCTACCTGTTCCATTCATTGTTCTACTTGTCGCAAGTTACAAATAATTTCCGTTAAAGTATTAACAATGGGGCTCGTAGTTCACTTAAACTTGAAGATCAAATAATTTACGAATTGTACTGTTTGGATTCTTTGCATATATGTTTCTTAGACTATACAGAAGCAATATATACAATGATTTCAACAGTCTACCTGTCCCATTCATTGTTCTACTTGTTGAAATTTACAAATAATTTCCTTTAAAGGATTAACAATGGGGCTCGTAGTTCACTTAAACTTGAAGATCAAAAAATTGGCGAATGGTACTGTTTGGATGCTTTGCATATATGTTTATTAGACTATATAGAAGCAATATATACAAAGATTTCAACCGTCTACGTGTTCCAATCATTGTTCTAATTGTCGAAATTTACAAATATTTTCCTTTAAAGGATTAACAATGGGGCTCGTTGTTCACTCAAACTTGAAGAACAATAAATTCGCGAATTGTACTGTTTGGATGCTTTGCATATATGTTTCTTAGACTATATAGAAGCAATATATAAAATGATTTTAACCGTCTACCTGTTCCATTCATTGTTCTACTTGTCGAAAGTTACAAATAATTTCCGTTAAAGTATTAACAATGGGGCTCGTTGTTCACTTAAACTTGAAGAACAAAAAATTGGCGAATGGTACTGTTTGGATGCTTTGCATATATGTTTCTTAGATTATATAGAAGCAATATATACAAAGATTTCAAGCGTCTACCTGTTCCATTCATTGTTCTACTTGTCGAAAATTACAAATAATTTCCGATAAAGGATTAAACATTGGGGCTCATTGTTCACTTAAACTTGAAGAACAAAAAATTGGCGAATGGTACTGTTTGGATGCTTTGCGTACATGTTTCTTAGACTATATGGAAGCAATATATACAAAGATTTCAACCATCTACGTGTTCCAATCATTGTTCTACTTGTCGAAATTTACAAATAATTTCCTCTAAAGGATTAACAATGGGGCTCGTTGTTCACTTAAACTTGAAGAACAAAAAATTGGCGAATGGTACTGTTTGGATGCTTTGCAGATATGTTTCTTAGACTATATAGAAGCAATATATACATTGATTTCAACCGGTTACCTGTTCCATTCATTGTTCTACTTGTCGCAAGTTACAAATAATTTCCTTTAAAGGATTAACAATGGGGCTCGTAGTTCACTTAAACTTGAAGATCAAAAAATTGGCGAATGGTACTGTTTGGATGCTTTGCATATATGTTTCTTAGATTATATAGTAGCAATATATACAAAGATTTCAACCGTCTACCTGTTCCATTCATTGTTCTACTTGTCGAAAGTTACAAATAATTTCCGATAAAGGATTAACCATTGGGGCTCATTGTTCACTTAAACTTGAAGAACAAAAAATTGGCGAATGGTACTGTTTGGATGCTTTGCATATATGTTTCTTACACTATATGGAAGCAATATATACAAAGATTTCAACCGTCTACGTGTTCCAATCTTTGTTCTACTTGTAGAAAGTTACAATTAATTTCCGTTAAAGGATTAACAATGGGGCTCGTAGTTCACTTAAACTTGAAGAACAAAAAATTGGCGAATTGGACTGTTTGGATGCTTTGCATATATGTTTCTTAGACTATATAGAAGCAATATATACAAAGATTTCAACCGTCTACCTGTTCCATTCATTGTTCTACTTGCCGAATGTTACAAATAATTTCCGATAAAGGATTAACCATTGGGGCTCATTGTTCGCTTAAACTTGAAGATCAATAAATTGGCGAATTGTGCTGTTTGGATGCTTTGCATATATGTTTCTTATACTATATAGAAGCAATATATACAAAGATTTCAACCGTCTACCTGTTCCATTCATTGTTCTACTTGTCGAAAGTTACAAATAATTACCGATAAAGGATTAACCATTGGGGCTCATTGTTCAATTAAACTTGAAGAACAAAAAATTGGCGAATTGTACTGTTTGGATGCTATGCATATATGTTTCTTAGACTATATAGAAGCAATATATACAAAGATTTCAACCGTCTACGTGTTCCAATCATTGTTCTACTTGTAGAAAGTTACAATTAATTTCCGTTAAAGGATTAACAATGGGGCTCGTAGTTCACTTAAACTTGAAGAACAAAAAATTGGCGAATTGTACTGTTTGGATGCTTTGCATATATGTTTCTTATACTATATAGAAGCAATATATACAAAGATTTCAACCGTCTACCTGTTCTATTCATTGTTCTACTTGTAAAAAGTTACAAATAATTTCCGTTTCATGATTATCAATGGGGCTCGTTGTTCACTTAAACTTGAAGAACAAAAAATTGGCGAATGGTACTGTTTGGATGCTTTGCATATATGTTTCTTAGATTATATAGAAGCAATATATACAAAGATTTCAACCGTCTACCTGTTCCATTCATTGTTCTACTTGTCGAAAATTACAAATAATTTCCGATAAAGGATTAACCATTGGGGCTCATTGTTCACTTAAACTTGAAGAACAAAAAATTGGCGAATGGTACTGTTTGGATGCTTTGCGTACATGTTTCTTAGACTATATGGAAGCAATATATACAAAGATTTCAACCATCTACGTGTTCCAATCATTGTTCTACTTGTCGAAATTTACAAATAATTTCCTCTAAAGGATTAACAATGGGGCTCGTAGTTCACTTAAACTTGAAGAGCAAAAAATTGGCGAATAGTACTGTTTGGATGCTTTGAATATATGTTTCTTAGATTATTTAGAAGCAATATATAGAAAGATTTCACCCGTCTACCTGTACTATTCATTGTTCTACTTGTAGAAAGTTACAAATAATTTCCATTTCGTGATTATCAATGGGGCTCGCTGTTCACTTAAACTTGAAGATCAAAAAATTAGCGATTGTTACTGTTTAGATGCTTTGCATATAGGTTTCTTAGACTCTATAGAAGCAACATATACAAAGATTTCAACCGTCTACCTGTTCTATTCATTGTTCTACTTGTAGAAAGTTACAAATAATTTCCGTTTCATGATTATCATTGGGGCTCGTTGTTCAGTTAAACTTGAAGAACAAAAAATTGGCGAATGGTACTGTTTGGATGCTTTGCATATATGTTTCTTAGGCTATATAGACGCAATATATACAATGATTTCAACCGTCTACCCGTTCTATTCATTGTTCTACTTGTAGAAACTTACAAATAATTTCCGTTTCATGATTATCAATGGAGCTCGTAGTTCACTTAAACTTGAAGATCAAATAATTGGCGAATTGTACTGTTTGGATTCTTTGCATATATGTTTCTTAGACTATACAGAAGCAATATATACAATGATTTCAACAGTTTACCTGTTCCATTCATTGTTCTACTTGTCGAAATTTACAAATAATTTCCTTTAAAGGATTAACAATGGGGCTCGTTGTTCACTTAAACTTGAAGAACAAAAAATTGGCGAATGGTACTGTTTGGATGCTTTGCATATTTGTTTCGTAGACTATATAGAATCAATATATACAAAGATTTCAACCGTCTACCTGTTCCATTCATTGTTCTGCTTGTCGAAAATTACAAATAATTTCCTTTAAAGGATTAACAATGGGGCTCATTGTTCACTTAAACTTGAAGGACAAAAATTGGCGAATGGTACTGTTTGGATGCTTTGCATATATGTATCTTAGACTATATGGAAGCAATATATACAAAGATTTCAACCGTCTACGTGTTCCAATCATTGTTCTACTAGTCGAAATTTACAAATAATTTCCTTTAAAGGATTAACAATGGGGCTCGTAGTTCACTTAAACTTGAAGAACAAAAAATTGGCGAATTGTACTGTTTGGATGCTTTGCATATTTGTTTCGTAGACTATATAGAATCAATATATACAAAGATTTCAACCGTCTACCTGTTCCATTCATTGTTCTACTTGTCGAAAATTACAAATAATTTCCGATAAAGGATTAACCATTGGGACTCATTGTTCACTTAAACTTGAAGAACAATAAATTCGCGAATTGTACTGTTTGGATGCTTTGCATATATGTTTCTTAGACTATATAGAAGCAATATATAAAATGATTTTAACCGTCTACCTGTTCCATTCATTGTTCTACTTGTCGAAATTTACAAATAATTTCCGTTAAAGTATTAACAATGGGGCTCGTTGTTCACTTAAACTTGAAGAACAAAAAATTGGCGAATGGTACTGTTTGGATGCTTTGCATATATGTTTCTTAGATTATATAGAAGCAATATATACAAAGATTTCAAGCGTCTACCTGTTCCATTCATTGTTCTACTTGTCGAAAATTACAAATAATTTCCGATAAAGGATTAAACATTGGGGCTCATTGTTCACTTAAACTTGAAGAACAAAAAATTGGCGAATGGTACTGTTTGGATGCTTTGCATATATGTTTCTTACACTATATGGAAGCAATATATACAAAGATTTCAACCGTCTACGTGTTCCAATCTTTGTTCTACTTGTCGAAAGTTACAAATAATTTCCGATAAAGGATTAACCATTGGGGCTCATTGTTCACTTAAACTTGAAGAACAAAAAATTGGCGAATGGTACTGTTTGGATGCTTTGCATATATGTTTCTTACACTATATGGAAGCAATATATACAAAGATTTCAACCGTCTACGTGTTCCAATCTTTGTTCTACTTGTAGAAAGTTACAATTAATTTCCGTTAAAGGATTAACAATGGGGCTCGTAGTTCACTTAAACTTGAAGAACAAAAAATTGGCGAATTGGACTGTTTGGATGCTTTGCATATATGTTTCTTAGACTATATAGAAGCAATATATACAAAGATTTCAACCGTCTACCTGTTCCATTCATTGTTCTACTTGCCGAATGTTACAAATAATTTCCGATAAAGGATTAACCATTGGGGCTCATTGTTCGCTTAAACTTGAAGATCAATAAATTGGCGAATTGTGCTGTTTGGATGCTTTGCATATATGTTTCTTATACTATATAGAAGCAATATATACAAAGATTTCAACCGTCTACCTGTTCCATTCATTGTTCTACTTGTCGAAAGTTACAAATAATTTCCGTTAAAGGATTAACAATGGGGCTCGTAGTTCACTTAAACTTGAAGAACAAAAAATTGTCGTATGGTACTGTTTGGATGCTTTGCATATATGTTTCTTAGACTATATAGAAGCAATATATACAAAGATTTCAACCGTCTACGTGTTCCAATCATTGTTCTACTTGTCGAAATTTACAAATAATTTCCTTTAAAGGATTAACAATGGGGCTCGTTGTTCACTTAAACTTGAAGAACAATAAATTCGCGAATTGTACTGTTTGGATGCTTTGCATATATGTTTCTTAGACTATATAGAAGCAATATAAACATTGATTTCAACCGGCTACCTGTTCCATTCATTGTTGTACTTGTCGCAAGTTACAAATAATTTCCTTTAAAGGATTAACAATGGGGCTCGTAGTTCACTTAAACTTGAAGATCAAAAAATTGGCGAATGGTACTGTTTGGATGCTTTGCATATATGTTTCTTATATTATATAGTAGCAATATATACAAAGATTTCAACCGTATACCTGTTCCATTCATTGTTCTACTTGTCGAAAGTTACAAATAATTTCCGATAAAGGATTAACCATTGGGGCTCGTTGTTCACTTAAACTTGAAGAACAAAAAATTGGCGAATGGAACTGTTTGGATGCTTTGCATATATGTTTCTTAGACTATATAGAAGCAATATATACATTGATTTCAACCGGCTACCTGTTCCATTCATTGTTCTACTTGTCGCAAGTTACAAATAATTTCCGTTAAAGTATTAACAATGGGGCTCGTAGTTCACTTAAACTTGAAGATCAAATAATTTACGAATTGTACTGTTTGGATTCTTTGCATATATGTTTCTTAGACTATATAGAAGCAATATATACATTGATTTCAACCGGCTACCTGTTCCATTCATTGTTCTACTTGTCGCAAGTTACAAATAATTTCCGTTAAAGTATTAACAATGGGGCTCGTAGTTCACTTAAACTTGAAGATCAAATAATTTACGAATTGTACTGTTTGGATTCTTTGCATATATGTTTCTTAGACTATACAGAAGCAATATATACAATGATTTCAACAGTCTACCTGTCCCATTCATTGTTCTACTTGTTGAAATTTACAAATAATTTCCTTTAAAGGATTAACAATGGGGCTCGTAGTTCACTTAAACTTGAAGATCAAAAAATTGGCGAATTGTACTGTTTGGATGCTTTGCATATATGTTTCTTATACTTTATAGAAGCAATATATACAAAGATTTCAACCGTCTACCTGTTCTATTCATTGTTCTACTTGTAAAAAGTTACAAATAATTTCCGTTTCATGATTATCAATGGGGCTCGTTGTTCACTTAAACTTGAAGAACAAAAAATTGGCGAATGGTACTGTTTGGATGCTTTGCATATATGTTTCTTAGATTATATAGAAGCAATATATACAAAGATTTCAACCGTCTACCTGTTCCATTCATTGTTCTACTTGTCGAAAATTACAAATAATTTCCGATAAAGGATTAACCATTGGGGCTCATTGTTCACTTAAACTTGAAGAACAAAAAATTGGCGAATGGTACTGTTTGGATGCTTTGCGTACATGTTTCTTAGACTATATGGAAGCAATATATACAAAGATTTCAACCATCTACGTGTTCCAATCATTGTTCTACTTGTCGAAATTTACAAATAATTTCCTCTAAAGGATTAACAATGGGGCTCGTAGTTCACTTAAACTTGAAGAGCAAAAAATTGGCGAATAGTACTGTTTGGATGCTTTGAATATATGTTTCTTAGATTATATAGAAGCAATATATACGAAGATTTCAACCGTCTACCTGTTCCATTCATTGTTCTACTTGTCGAAAGTTACAAATAATTTCCGATAAAGGAATAACAATGGGGCTCATTGTTCACTTAAACTTGAAGGACAACAAATTGGCGAGTGGTAATGTTTGGATGCTTTGCATAAATGTTTCTTAGACTATATGGAAGCAATATATACAAAGATTTCAACCGTCTACGTGTTCCAATCATTGTTCTACTTGTCGAAAATTACAAATAATTTCCGATAAAGGATTAACCATTGGGGCTCATTGTTCACTTAAACTTGAAGAACAAAAAATTGGCGAATGGTACTGTTTGGATGCTTTGCGTATATGTTTCTTAGACTGTATAGAAGCAATATATACAATGATTTCAACAGTCTACCTGTTCCATTCATTGTTCTACTTGTCGAAATTTACAAATAATTACCTTTAAAGGATTAACAATTGGGCTCGTAGTTCACTTAAACTTGAAGAACAAAAAATTGGCGAATTGTACTGTTTGGATGCTTTGAATATATGTTTCTTAGATTATTTAGAAGCAATATATAGAAAGATTTCACCCGTCTACCTGTACTATTCATTGTTCTACTTGTAGAAAGTTACAAATAATTTCCATTTCGTGATTATCAATGGGGCTCGCTGTTCACTTAAACTTGAAGATCAAAAAATTAGCGATTGTTACTGTTTAGATGCTTTGCATATAGGTTTCTTAGACTCTATAGAAGCAACATATACAAAGATTTCAACCGTCTACCTGTTCTATTCATTGTTCTACTTGTAGAAAGTTACAAATAATTTCCGTTTCATGATTATCATTGGGGCTCGTTGTTCAGTTAAACTTGAAGAACAAAAAATTGGCGAATGGTACTGTTTGGATGCTTTGCATATATGTTTCTTAGGCTATATAGACGCAATATATACAATGATTTCAACCGTCTACCCGTTCTATTCATTGTTCTACTTGTAGAAACTTACAAATAATTTCCGTTTCATGATTATCAATGGAGCTCGTAGTTCACTTAAACTTGAAGATCAAATAATTGGCGAATTGTACTGTTTGGATTCTTTGCATATATGTTTCTTAGACTATACAGAAGCAATATATACAATGATTTCAACAGTTTACCTGTTCCATTCATTGTTCTACTTGTCGAAATTTACAAATAATTTCCTTTAAAGGATTAACAATGGGGCTCGTTGTTCACTTAAACTTGAAGAACAAAAAATTGGCGAATGGTACTGTTTGGATGCTTTGCATATTTGTTTCGTAGACTATATAGAATCAATATATACAAAGATTTCAACCGTCTACCTGTTCCATTCATTGTTCTGCTTGTCGAAAATTACAAATAATTTCCTTTAAAGGATTAACAATGGGGCTCATTGTTCACTTAAACTTGAAGGACAAAAATTGGCGAATGGTACTGTTTGGATGCTTTGCATATATGTATCTTAGACTATATGGAAGCAATATATACAAAGATTTCAACCGTCTACGTGTTCCAATCATTGTTCTACTAGTCGAAATTTACAAATAATTTCCTTTAAAGGATTAACAATGGGGCTCGTAGTTCACTTAAACTTGAAGAACAAAAAATTGGCGAATTGTACTGTTTGGATGCTTTGCATATTTGTTTCGTAGACTATATAGAATCAATATATACAAAGATTTCAACCGTCTACCTGTTCCATTCATTGTTCTACTTGTCGAAAATTACAAATAATTTCCGATAAAGGATTAACCATTGGGACTCATTGTTCACTTAAACTTGAAGAACAATAAATTCGCGAATTGTACTGTTTGGATGCTTTGCATATATGTTTCTTAGACTATATAGAAGCAATATATAAAATGATTTTAACCGTCTACCTGTTCCATTCATTGTTCTACTTGTCGAAATTTACAAATAATTTCCGTTAAAGTATTAACAATGGGGCTCGTTGTTCACTTAAACTTGAAGAACAAAAAATTGGCGAATGGTACTGTTTGGATGCTTTGCATATATGTTTCTTAGATTATATAGAAGCAATATATACAAAGATTTCAAGCGTCTACCTGTTCCATTCATTGTTCTACTTGTCGAAAATTACAAATAATTTCCGATAAAGGATTAAACATTGGGGCTCATTGTTCACTTAAACTTGAAGAACAAAAAATTGGCGAATGGTACTGTTTGGATGCTTTGCATATATGTTTCTTACACTATATGGAAGCAATATATACAAAGATTTCAACCGTCTACGTGTTCCAATCTTTGTTCTACTTGTCGAAAGTTACAAATAATTTCCGATAAAGGATTAACCATTGGGGCTCATTGTTCACTTAAACTTGAAGAACAAAAAATTGGCGAATGGTACTGTTTGGATGCTTTGCATATATGTTTCTTACACTATATGGAAGCAATATATACAAAGATTTCAACCGTCTACGTGTTCCAATCTTTGTTCTACTTGTAGAAAGTTACAATTAATTTCCGTTAAAGGATTAACAATGGGGCTCGTAGTTCACTTAAACTTGAAGAACAAAAAATTGGCGAATTGGACTGTTTGGATGCTTTGCATATATGTTTCTTAGACTATATAGAAGCAATATATACAAAGATTTCAACCGTCTACCTGTTCCATTCATTGTTCTACTTGCCGAATGTTACAAATAATTTCCGATAAAGGATTAACCATTGGGGCTCATTGTTCGCTTAAACTTGAAGATCAATAAATTGGCGAATTGTGCTGTTTGGATGCTTTGCATATATGTTTCTTATACTATATAGAAGCAATATATACAAAGATTTCAACCGTCTACCTGTTCCATTCATTGTTCTACTTGTCGAAAGTTACAAATAATTTCCGTTAAAGGATTAACAATGGGGCTCGTAGTTCACTTAAACTTGAAGAACAAAAAATTGTCGTATGGTACTGTTTGGATGCTTTGCATATATGTTTCTTAGACTATATAGAAGCAATATATACAAAGATTTCAACCGTCTACGTGTTCCAATCATTGTTCTACTTGTCGAAATTTACAAATAATTTCCTTTAAAGGATTAACAATGGGGCTCGTTGTTCACTTAAACTTGAAGAACAATAAATTCGCGAATTGTACTGTTTGGATGCTTTGCATATATGTTTCTTAGACTATATAGAAGCAATATAAACATTGATTTCAACCGGCTACCTGTTCCATTCATTGTTGTACTTGTCGCAAGTTACAAATAATTTCCTTTAAAGGATTAACAATGGGGCTCGTAGTTCACTTAAACTTGAAGATCAAAAAATTGGCGAATGGTACTGTTTGGATGCTTTGCATATATGTTTCTTATATTATATAGTAGCAATATATACAAAGATTTCAACCGTATACCTGTTCCATTCATTGTTCTACTTGTCGAAAGTTACAAATAATTTCCGATAAAGGATTAACCATTGGGGCTCGTTGTTCACTTAAACTTGAAGAACAAAAAATTGGCGAATGGAACTGTTTGGATGCTTTGCATATATGTTTCTTAGACTATATAGAAGCAATATATACATTGATTTCAACCGGCTACCTGTTCCATTCATTGTTCTACTTGTCGCAAGTTACAAATAATTTCCGTTAAAGTATTAACAATGGGGCTCGTAGTTCACTTAAACTTGAAGATCAAATAATTTACGAATTGTACTGTTTGGATTCTTTGCATATATGTTTCTTAGACTATATAGAAGCAATATATACATTGATTTCAACCGGCTACCTGTTCCATTCATTGTTCTACTTGTCGCAAGTTACAAATAATTTCCGTTAAAGTATTAACAATGGGGCTCGTAGTTCACTTAAACTTGAAGATCAAATAATTTACGAATTGTACTGTTTGGATTCTTTGCATATATGTTTCTTAGACTATACAGAAGCAATATATACAATGATTTCAACAGTCTACCTGTCCCATTCATTGTTCTACTTGTTGAAATTTACAAATAATTTCCTTTAAAGGATTAACAATGGGGCTCGTAGTTCACTTAAACTTGAAGATCAAAAAATTGGCGAATTGTACTGTTTGGATGCTTTGCATATATGTTTCTTATACTATATAGAAGCAATATATACAAAGATTTCAACCGTCTACCTGTTCTATTCATTGTTCTACTTGTAAAAAGTTACAAATAATTTCCGTTTCATGATTATCAATGGGGCTCGTTGTTCACTTAAACTTGAAGAACAAAAAATTGGCGAATGGTACTGTTTGGATGCTTTGCATATATGTTTCTTAGATTATATAGAAGCAATATATACAAAGATTTCAACCGTCTACCTGTTCCATTCATTGTTCTACTTGTCGAAAATTACAAATAATTTCCGATAAAGGATTAACCATTGGGGCTCATTGTTCACTTAAACTTGAAGAACAAAAAATTGGCGAATGGTACTGTTTGGATGCTTTGCGTACATGTTTCTTAGACTATATGGAAGCAATATATACAAAGATTTCAACCATCTACGTGTTCCAATCATTGTTCTACTTGTCGAAATTTACAAATAATTTCCTCTAAAGGATTAACAATGGGGCTCGTAGTTCACTTAAACTTGAAGAGCAAAAAATTGGCGAATAGTACTTTTTGGATGCTTTGAATATATGTTTCTTAGATTATATAGAAGCAATATATACGAAGATTTCAACCGTCTACCTGTTCCATTCATTGTTCTACTTGTCGAAAGTTACAAATAATTTCCGATAAAGGAATAACAATGGGGCTCATTGTTCACTTAAACTTGAAGGACAACAAATTGGCGAGTGGTAATGTTTGGATGCTTTGCATAAATGTTTCTTAGACTATATGGAAGCAATATATACAAAGATTTCAACCGTCCACGTGTTCCAATCATTGTTCTACTTGTCGAAAATTACAAATAATTTCCGATAAAGGATTAACCATTGGGGCTCATTGTTCACTTAAACTTGAAGAACAAAAAATTGGCGAATGGTACTGTTTGGATGCTTTGCGTATATGTTTCTTAGACTGTATAGAAGCAATATATACAATGATTTCAACAGTCTACCTGTTCCATTCATTGTTCTACTTGTCGAAATTTACAAATAATTACCTTTAAAGGATTAACAATTGGGCTCGTAGTTCACTTAAACTTGAAGAACAAAAAATTGGCGAATTGTACTGTTTGGATGCTTTGAATATATGTTTCTTAGATTATTTAGAAGCAATATATAGAAAGATTTCACCCGTCTACCTGTACTATTCATTGTTCTACTTGTAGAAAGTTACAAATAATTTCCATTTCGTGATTATCAATGGGGCTCGCTGTTCACTTAAACTTGAAGATCAAAAAATTAGCGATTGTTACTGTTTAGATGCTTTGCATATAGGTTTCTTAGACTCTATAGAAGCAACATATACAAAGATTTCAACCGTCTACCTGTTCTATTCATTGTTCTACTTGTAGAAAGTTACAAATAATTTCCGTTTCATGATTATCATTGGGGCTCGTTGTTCACTTAAACTTGAAGAACAAAAAATTGGCGAATGGTACTGTTTGGATGCTTTGCATATATGTTTCTTAGGCTATATAGACGCAATATATACAATGATTTCAACCGTCTACCCGTTCTATTCATTGTTCTACTTGTAGAAACTTACAAATAATTTCCGTTTCATGATTATCAATGGAGCTCGTAGTTCACTTAAACTTGAAGATCAAAAAATTGGCGAATGGTACTGTTTGGATGCTTTGCATATATGTTTCTTATATTATATAGTAGCAATATATACAAAGATTTCAACCGTATACCTGTTCCATTCATTGTTCTACTTGTCGAAAGTTACAAATAATTTCCGATAAAGGATTAACCATTGGGGCTCGTTGTTCACTTAAACTTGAAGAACAAAAAATTGGCGAATGGAACTGTTTGGATGCTTTGCATATATGTTTCTTAGACTATATAGAAGCAATATATACATTGATTTCAACCGGCTACCTGTTCCATTCATTGTTCTACTTGTCGCAAGTTACAAATAATTTCCGTTAAAGTATTAACAATGGGGCTCGTAGTTCACTTAAACTTGAAGATCAAATAATTTACGAATTGTACTGTTTGGATTCTTTGCATATATGTTTCTTAGACTATACAGAAGCAATATATACAATGATTTCAACAGTCTACCTGTCCCATTCATTGTTCTACTTGTTGAAATTTACAAATAATTTCCTTTAAAGGATTAACAATGGGGCTCGTAGTTCACTTAAACTTGAAGATCAAAAAATTGGCGAATGGTACTGTTTGGATGCTTTGCATATATGTTTATTAGACTATATAGAAGCAATATATACAAAGATTTCAACCGTCTACGTGTTCCAATCATTGTTCTAATTGTCGAAATTTACAAATATTTTCCTTTAAAGGATTAACAATGGGGCTCGTTGTTCACTTAAACTTGAAGAACAATAAATTCGCGAATTGTACTGTTTGGATGCTTTGCATATATGTTTCTTAGACTATATAGAAGCAATATATAAAATGATTTTAACCGTCTACCTGTTCCATTCATTGTTCTACTTGTCGAAAGTTACAAATAATTTCCGTTAAAGTATTAACAATGGGGCTCGTTGTTCACTTAAACTTGAAGAACAAAAAATTGGCGAATGGTACTGTTTGGATGCTTTGCATATATGTTTCTTAGATTATATAGAAGCAATATATACAAAGATTTCAAGCGTCTACCTGTTCCATTCATTGTTCTACTTGTCGAAAATTACAAATAATTTCCGATAAAGGATTAACCATTGGGGCTCGTTGTTCACTTAAACTTGAAGAACAAAAAATTGGCGAATGGAACTGTTTGGATGCTTTGCATATATGTTTCTTAGACTATATAGAAGCAATATATACATTGATTTCAACCGGCTACCTGTTCCATTCATTGTTCTACTTGTCGCAAGTTACAAATAATTTCCGTTAAAGTATTAACAATGGGGCTCGTAGTTCACTTAAACTTGAAGATCAAATAATTTACGAATTGTACTGTTTGGATTCTTTGCATATATGTTTCTTAGACTATACAGAAGCAATATATACAATGATTTCAACAGTCTACCTGTCCCATTCATTGTTCTACTTGTTGAAATTTACAAATAATTTCCTTTAAAGGATTAACAATGGGGCTCGTAGTTCACTTAAACTTGAAGATCAAAAAATTGGCGAATGGTACTGTTTGGATGCTTTGCATATATGTTTCTTAGATTATATAGTAGCAATATATACAAAGATTTCAACCGTCTACCTGTTCCATTCATTGTTCTACTTGTCGAAAGTTACAAATAATTTCCGATAAAGGATTAACCATTGGGGCTCATTGTTCACTTAAACTTGAAGAACAAAAAATTGGCGAATGGTACTGTTTGGATGCTTTGCATATATGTTTCTTACACTATATGGAAGCAATATATACAAAGATTTCAACCGTCTACGTGTTCCAATCTTTGTTCTACTTGTAGAAAGTTACAATTAATTTCCGTTAAAGGATTAACAATGGGGCTCGTAGTTCACTTAAACTTGAAGAACAAAAAATTGGCGAATTGGACTGTTTGGATGCTTTGCATATATGTTTCTTAGACTATATAGAAGCAATATATACAAAGATTTCAACCGTCTACCTGTTCCATTCATTGTTCTACTTGCCGAATGTTACAAATAATTTCCGATAAAGGATTAACCATTGGGGCTCATTGTTCGCTTAAACTTGAAGATCAATAAATTGGCGAATTGTGCTGTTTGGATGCTTTGCATATATGTTTCTTATACTATATAGAAGCAATATATACAAAGATTTCAACCGTCTACCTGTTCCATTCATTGTTCTACTTGTCGAAAGTTACAAATAATTACCGATAAAGGATTAACCATTGGGGCTCATTGTTCAATTAAACTTGAAGAACAAAAAATTGGCGAATTGTACTGTTTGGATGCTATGCATATATGTTTCTTAGACTATATAGAAGCAATATATACAAAGATTTCAACCGTCTACGTGTTCCAATCATTGTTCTACTTGTAGAAAGTTACAATTAATTTCCGTTAAAGGATTAACAATGGGGCTCGTAGTTCACTTAAACTTGAAGAACAAAAAATTGGCGAATTGTACTGTTTGGATGCTTTGCATATATGTTTCTTATACTATATAGAAGCAATATATACAAAGATTTCAACCGTCTACCTGTTCTATTCATTGTTCTACTTGTAAAAAGTTACAAATAATTTCCGTTTCATGATTATCAATGGGGCTCGTTGTTCACTTAAACTTGAAGAACAAAAAATTGGCGAATGGTACTGTTTGGATGCTTTGCATATATGTTTCTTAGATTATATAGAAGCAATATATACAAAGATTTCAACCGTCTACCTGTTCCATTCATTGTTCTACTTGTCGAAAATTACAAATAATTTCCGATAAAGGATTAACCATTGGGGCTCATTGTTCACTTAAACTTGAAGAACAAAAAATTGGCGAATGGTACTGTTTGGATGCTTTGCGTACATGTTTCTTAGACTATATGGAAGCAATATATACAAAGATTTCAACCATCTACGTGTTCCAATCATTGTTCTACTTGTCGAAATTTACAAATAATTTCCTCTAAAGGATTAACAATGGGGCTCGTAGTTCACTTAAACTTGAAGAGCAAAAAATTGGCGAATAGTACTGTTTGGATGCTTTGAATATATGTTTCTTAGATTATATAGAAGCAATATATACGAAGATTTCAACCGTCTACCTGTTCCATTCATTGTTCTACTTGTCGAAAGTTACAAATAATTTCCGATAAAGGAATAACAATGGGGCTCATTGTTCACTTAAACTTGAAGGACAACAAATTGGCGAGTGGTAATGTTTGGATGCTTTGCATAAATGTTTCTTAGACTATATGGAAGCAATATATACAAAGATTTCAACCGTCCAAGTGTTCCAATCATTGTTCTACTTGTCGAAAATTACAAATAATTTCCGATAAAGGATTAACCATTGGGGCTCATTGTTCACTTAAACTTGAAGAACAAAAAATTGGCGAATGGTACTGTTTGGATGCTTTGCGTATATGTTTCTTAGACTGTATAGAAGCAATATATACAATGATTTCAACAGTCTACCTGTTCCATTCATTGTTCTACTTGTCGAAATTTACAAATAATTACCTTTAAAGGATTAACAATTGGGCTCGTAGTTCACTTAAACTTGAAGAACAAAAAATTGGCGAATTGTACTGTTTGGATGCTTTGAATATATGTTTCTTAGATTATTTAGAAGCAATATATAGAAAGATTTCACCCGTCTACCTGTACTATTCATTGTTCTACTTGTAGAAAGTTACAAATAATTTCCATTTCGTGATTATCAATGGGGCTCGCTGTTCACTTAAACTTGAAGATCAAAAAATTAGCGATTGTTACTGTTTAGATGCTTTGCATATAGGTTTCTTAGACTCTATAGAAGCAACATATACAAAGATTTCAACCGTCTACCTGTTCTATTCATTGTTCTACTTGTAGAAAGTTACAAATAATTTCCGTTTCATGATTATCATTGGGGCTCGTTGTTCACTTAAACTTGAAGAACAAAAAATTGGCGAATGGTACTGTTTGGATGCTTTGCATATATGTTTCTTAGGCTATATAGACGCAATATATACAATGATTTCAACCGTCTACCCGTTCTATTCATTGTTCTACTTGTAGAAACTTACAAATAATTTCCGTTTCATGATTATCAATGGAGCTCGTAGTTCACTTAAACTTGAAGATCAAATAATTGGCGAATTGTACTGTTTGGATTCTTTGCATATATGTTTCTTAGACTATACAGAAGCAATATATACAATGATTTCAACAGTTTACCTGTTCCATTCATTGTTCTACTTGTCGAAATTTACAAATAATTTCCTTTAAAGGATTAACAATGGGGCTCGTTGTTCACTTAAACTTGAAGAACAAAAAATTGGCGAATGGTACTGTTTAGATGCTTTGCATATTTGTTTCGTAGACTATATAGAATCAATATATACAAAGATTTCAACCGTCTACCTGTTCCATTCATTGTTCTGCTTGTCGAAAATTACAAATAATTTCCTTTAAAGGATTAACAATGGGGCTCATTGTTCACTTAAACTTGAAGGACAAAAATTGGCGAATGGTACTGTTTGGATGCTTTGCGTACATGTTTCTTAGTTTATATGGAAGCAATATATACAAAGATTTCAACCGTCTACGTGTTCCAATCATTGTTCTACTTGCCGAAATTTACAAATAATTTCCTTTAAAGGATTAACAATGGGGCTCGTAGTTCACTTAAACTTGAAGAACAAAAAATTGGCGAATGGTACAGTTTGGATGCTTTGCATATATATTTCTTAGACTATATAGAAGCAATATATACACAGATTTCAACCGTCTACCTGTTCCATTCATTGTTCTACTTGTCGAAAGTTACAAATAATTTCCTTTAAAGGATTAACAATGGGGCTCGTTATTCACTTAAACTTGAAGAACAATAAATTCGCGAATTGTACTGTTTGGATGCTTTGCATATATGTTTCTTAGACTATATAGAAGCAATATATACAATGATTTCAACCGTCTACCTATTCCATTCATTGTTCTACTTGCCGAAATTTACAAATAATTTCCTTTAAAGGATTAACAATGGGGCTCGTAGTTCACTTAAACTTGAAGAGCAATAATTTGTCGAATTGTACTGTTTGGATGCTTTGCATATATGTTTCTTAGACTATATAGAAGCAATATATACATTGATTTCAACCGTCTACCTGTTCCATTCATTGTTCTACTTGTCGAAAGTTACAAATAATTTCCGATAAAGGATTAACCATTGGGGCTCATTTTTCACTTAAACTTGAAGAACAAAAAATTGGAGAATGGTACTGTTTGGATGCTTTGCATATATGTTTCTTAGACTATATGGAAGCAATATATACAAGGATTTCAACCGTCTACGTGTTCCACTCATTGTTCTACTTGTAGAAAGTTACAATTAATTTCCGTTAAAGGATTAACAATGGGGCTCGTAGTTCACTTAAACTTGAAGAACAAAAAATTGGCGAATTGTACTGATTGGATGCTTTGCATATATGTTTCGTAGACTATATAGAAGCAATATATACAATGATTTCAACCGTCTACATGATCCATTCATTGTTCTACTTGTCGAAATTTACAAATAATTTCCTTTAAAGGATTAACAATGGGGCTCGTAGTTCACTTAAACTTGAAGAGCAAAAAATTGGCGAATGGTACTGTTTGGATGCTTTGCATATATGTTTCTTAGACTATATAGAAGCAATATATACAAAGATTTCAACCGTCTACCTGTTCTATTCATTGTTCTACTTGTAAAAAGTTACAAATAATTTCCGTTTCATGATTATCAATGGGGCTCGTTGTTCACTTAAACTTGAAGAACAAAAAATTGGCGAATGGTACTGTTTGGATGCTTTGCATATATGTTTCTTAGATTATATAGAAGCAATATATACAAAGATTTCAACCGTCTACCTGTTCCATTCATTGTTCTACTTGTCGAAAATTACAAATAATTTCCGATAAAGGATTAACCATTGGGGCTCATTGTTCACTTAAACTTGAAGAACAAAAAATTGGCGAATGGTACTGTTTGGATGCTTTGCGTACATGTTTCTTAGACTATATGGAAGCAATATATACAAAGATTTCAACCATCTACGTGTTCCAATCATTGTTCTACTTGTCGAAATTTACAAATAATTTCCTCTAAAGGATTAACAATGGGGCTCGTAGTTCACTTAAACTTGAAGAGCAAAAAATTGGCGAATAGTACTGTTTGGATGCTTTGAATATATGTTTCTTAGATTATATAGAAGCAATATATACGAAGATTTCAACCGTCTACCTGTTCCATTCATTGTTCTACTTGTCGAAAGTTACAAATAATTTCCGATAAAGGAATAACAATGGGGCTCATTGTTCACTTAAACTTGAAGGACAACAAATTGGCGAGTGGTAATGTTTGGATGCTTTGCATAAATGTTTCTTAGACTATATGGAAGCAATATATACAAAGATATCAACCGTCCAAGTGTTCCAATCATTGTTCTACTTGTCGAAAATTACAAATAATTTCCGATAAAGGATTAACCATTGGGGCTCATTGTTCACTTAAACTTGAAGAACAAAAAATTGGCGAATGGTACTGTTTGGATGCTTTGCGTATATGTTTCTTAGACTGTATAGAAGCAATATATACAATGATTTCAACAGTCTACCTGTTCCATTCATTGTTCTACTTGTCGAAATTTACAAATAATTACCTTTAAAGGATTAACAATTGGGCTCGTAGTTCACTTAAACTTGAAGAACAAAAAATTGGCGAATTGTACTGTTTGGATGCTTTGAATATATGTTTCTTAGATTATTTAGAAGCAATATATAGAAAGATTTCACCCGTCTACCTGTACTATTCATTGTTCTACTTGTAGAAAGTTACAAATAATTTCCATTTCGTGATTATCAATGGGGCTCGCTGTTCACTTAAACTTGAAGATCAAAAAATTAGCGATTGTTACTGTTTAGATGCTTTGCATATAGGTTTCTTAGACTCTATAGAAGCAACATATACAAAGATTTCAACCGTCTACCTGTTCTATTCATTGTTCTACTTGTAGAAAGTTACAAATAATTTCCGTTTCATGATTATCATTGGGGCTCGTTGTTCACTTAAACTTGAAGAACAAAAAATTGGCGAATGGTACTGTTTGGATGCTTTGCATATATGTTTCTTAGGCTATATAGACGCAATATATACAATGATTTCAACCGTCTACCCGTTCTATTCATTGTTCTACTTGTAGAAACTTACAAATAATTTCCGTTTCATGATTATCAATGGAGCTCGTAGTTCACTTAAACTTGAAGATCAAATAATTGGCGAATTGTACTGTTTGGATTCTTTGCATATATGTTTCTTAGACTATACAGAAGCAATATATACAATGATTTCAACAGTTTACCTGTTCCATTCATTGTTCTACTTGTCGAAATTTACAAATAATTTCCTTTAAAGGATTAACAATGGGGCTCGTTGTTCACTTAAACTTGAAGAACAAAAAATTGGCGAATGGTACTGTTTAGATGCTTTGCATATTTGTTTCGTAGACTATATAGAATCAATATATACAAAGATTTCAACCATCTACCTGTTCCATTCATTGTTCTACTTGTCGAAAGTTACAAATAATTTCCGATAACGGATTAACCATTGGGGCTCATTGTTCACTTAAACTTGAAGAACAAAAAATTGGCGAATTGTACTGTTTGGATGCTTTGCATATATGTTTCTTATACTATAAAGAAGCAATATATACAAAGATTTCAACCATCTACCTGTTCCATTCACTGTTCTACTTGTCGAAAGTTACAAATAATTTCCGTTAAGGGATTAACAATGAGGATCGTAGTTCACTTAAACTTGAAGAACAAAAAATTGGCGAATTGTACTGCTTGGATGCTTTGCGTACATGTTTCTTAGACTATATGGAAGCAATATATACAAAGATTTCAACCGTCTACGTGTTCCAATCATTGTTCTACTTTCGAAATTTACAAATAATTTTCTTTAAAGGATTAACAATGGGGCTCGTTGTTCACTTAAACTTGAAGAACAAAAAAGTGGCGAATGGTACTGTTTGGATGCTTTGCATATATGTTTCTTAGACTATAAAGAAGCAATATATACAAAGATTTCAACCGTCTACCTGTTCCATTCATTGTTCTACTTGTCGAAAATTACAAATAATTTCCGATAAAGGATTAACCATTGGGGCTCATTGTTCACTTAAACTTGAAGACCAAAAAATTGGCGAATGGTACTGTTTGGATGCTTTGCGTACATGTTTCTTAGTTTATATGGAAGCAATATATACAAAGATTTCAACCGTCTACGTGTTCCAATCATTGTTCTACTTGCCGAAATTTACAAATAATTTCCTTTAAAGGATTAACAATGGGGCTCGTAGTTCACTTAAACTTGAAGAACAAAAAATTGGCGAATGGTACAGTTTGGATGCTTTGCATATATATTTCTTAGACTATATAGAAGCAATATATACAATGAATTCAACCGTCTACCTATTCCGTTCATTGTTCTACTTGCCGAAATTTACAAATAATTTCCTTTAAAGGATTAACAATGGGGCTCGTAGTTCACTTAAACTTGAAGAACAAAAAATTGGCGAATGGTACAGTTTGGATGCTTTGCATATATATTTCTTAGACTATATAGAAGCAATATATACACAGATTTCAACCGTCTACCTGTTCCATTCATTGTTCTACTTGTCGAAAGTTACAAATAATTTCCTTTAAAGGATTAACAATGGGGCTCGTAGTTCACTTAAACTTGAAGAACAAAAAATTGGCGAGTGGTACTGTTTGGATGCTTTGCATATATGTTTCTTAGACTATATAGAAGCAATATATACAAAGATTTCAACCATCTACCTGTTCCATTCATTGTTCTACTTGTCGAAAGTTACAAATAATTTCCGATAACGGATTAACCATTGGGGCTCATTGTTCACTTAAACTTGAAGAACAAAAAATTGGCGAATTGTACTGTTTGGATGCTTTGCATATATGTTTCTTATACTATAAAGAAGCAATATATACAAAGATTTCAACCATCTACCTGTTCCATTCACTGTTCTACTTGTCGAAAGTTACAAATAATTTCCGTTAAGGGATTAACAATGAGGATCGTAGTTCACTTAAACTTGAAGAACAAAAAATTGGCGAATTGTACTGCTTGGATGCTTTGCGTACATGTTTCTTAGACTATATGGAAGCAATATATACAAAGATTTCAACCGTCTACGTGTTCCAATCATTGTTCTACTTTCGAAATTTACAAATAATTTTCTTTAAAGGATTAACAATGGGGCTCGTTGTTCACTTAAACTTGAAGAACAAAAAAGTGGCGAATGGTACTGTTTGGATGCTTTGCATATATGTTTCTTAGACTATAAAGAAGCAATATATACAAAGATTTCAACCGTCTACCTGTTCCATTCATTGTTCTACTTGTCGAAAATTACAAATAATTTCCGATAAAGGATTAACCATTGGGGCTCATTGTTCACTTAAACTTGAAGACCAAAAAATTGGCGAATGGTACTGTTTGGATGCTTTGCATATATGTTTCTTACACTATATGGAAGCAATATATACAAAGATTTCAACCGTCTACGTGTTCCAATCTTTGTTCTACTTGTCGAAAGTTACAAATAATTTCCGATAAAGGATTAACCATTGGGGCTCATTGTTCACTTAAACTTGAAGAACAAAAAATTGGCGAATGGTACTGTTTGGATGCTTTGCATATATGTTTCTTACACTATATGGAAGCAATATATACAAAGATTTCAACCGTCTACGTGTTCCAATCTTTGTTCTACTTGTAGAAAGTTACAATTAATTTCCGTTAAAGGATTAACAATGGGGCTCGTAGTTCACTTAAACTTGAAGAACAAAAAATTGGCGAATTGGACTGTTTGGATGCTTTGCATATATGTTTCTTAGACTATATAGAAGCAATATATACAAAGATTTCAACCGTCTACCTGTTCCATTCATTGTTCTACTTGCCGAATGTTACAAATAATTTCCGATAAAGGATTAACCATTGGGGCTCATTGTTCGCTTAAACTTGAAGATCAATAAATTGGCGAATTGTGCTGTTTGGATGCTTTGCATATATGTTTCTTATACTATATAGAAGCAATATATACAAAGATTTCAACCGTCTACCTGTTCCATTCATTGTTCTACTTGTCGAAAGTTACAAATAATTTCCGTTAAAGGATTAACAATGGGGCTCGTAGTTCACTTAAACTTGAAGAACAAAAAATTGTCGTATGGTACTGTTTGGATGCTTTGCATATATGTTTCTTAGACTATATAGAAGCAATATATACAAAGATTTCAACCGTCTACGTGTTCCAATCATTGTTCTACTTGTCGAAATTTACAAATAATTTCCTTTAAAGGATTAACAATGGGGCTCGTTGTTCACTTAAACTTGAAGAACAATAAATTCGCGAATTGTACTGTTTGGATGCTTTGCATATATGTTTCTTAGACTATATAGAAGCAATATAAACATTGATTTCAACCGGCTACCTGTTCCATTCATTGTTGTACTTGTCGCAAGTTACAAATAATTTCCTTTAAAGGATTAACAATGGGGCTCGTAGTTCACTTAAACTTGAAGATCAAAAAATTGGCGAATGGTACTGTTTGGATGCTTTGCATATATGTTTCTTATATTATATAGTAGCAATATATACAAAGATTTCAACCGTATACCTGTTCCATTCATTGTTCTACTTGTCGAAAGTTACAAATAATTTCCGATAAAGGATTAACCATTGGGGCTCGTTGTTCACTTAAACTTGAAGAACAAAAAATTGGCGAATGGAACTGTTTGGATGCTTTGCATATATGTTTCTTAGACTATATAGAAGCAATATATACATTGATTTCAACCGGCTACCTGTTCCATTCATTGTTCTACTTGTCGCAAGTTACAAATAATTTCCGTTAAAGTATTAACAATGGGGCTCGTAGTTCACTTAAACTTGAAGATCAAATAATTTACGAATTGTACTGTTTGGATTCTTTGCATATATGTTTCTTAGACTATATAGAAGCAATATATACATTGATTTCAACCGGCTACCTGTTCCATTCATTGTTCTACTTGTCGCAAGTTACAAATAATTTCCGTTAAAGTATTAACAATGGGGCTCGTAGTTCACTTAAACTTGAAGATCAAATAATTTACGAATTGTACTGTTTGGATTCTTTGCATATATGTTTCTTAGACTATACAGAAGCAATATATACAATGATTTCAACAGTCTACCTGTCCCATTCATTGTTCTACTTGTTGAAATTTACAAATAATTTCCTTTAAAGGATTAACAATGGGGCTCGTAGTTCACTTAAACTTGAAGATCAAAAAATTGGCGAATTGTACTGTTTGGATGCTTTGCATATATGTTTCTTAGACTATATAGAAGCAATATAAACATTGATTTCAACCGGCTACCTGTTCCATTCATTGTTGTACTTGTCGCAAGTTACAAATAATTTCCTTTAAAGGATTAACAATGGGGCTCGTAGTTCACTTAAACTTGAAGATCAAAAAATTGGCGAATGGTACTGTTTGGATGCTTTGCGTACATGTTTCTTAGACTATATGGAAGCAATATATACAAAGATTTCAACCATCTACGTGTTCCAATCATTGTTCTACTTGTCGAAATTTACAAATAATTTCCTCTAAAGGATTAACAATGGGGCTCGTAGTTCACTTAAACTTGAAGAGCAAAAAATTGGCGAATTGTACTGTTTGGATGCTTTGAATATATGTTTCTTAGATTATTTAGAAGCAATATATAGAAAGATTTCACCCGTCTACCTGTACTATTCATTGTTCTACTTGTAGAAAGTTACAAATAATTTCCATTTCGTGATTATCAATGGGGCTCGCTGTTCACTTAAACTTGAAGATCAAAAAATTAGCGATTGTTACTGTTTAGATGCTTTGCATATAGGTTTCTTAGACTCTATAGAAGCAACATATACAAAGATTTCAACCGTCTACCTGTTCTATTCATTGTTCTACTTGTAGAAAGTTACAAATAATTTCCGTTTCATGATTATCATTGGGGCTCGTTGTTCACTTAAACTTGAAGAACAAAAAATTGGCGAATGGTACTGTTTGGATGCTTTGCATATATGTTTCTTAGGCTATATAGACGCAATATATACAAAGATTTCAACCGTCTACCTGTTCCATTCATTGTTCTACTTGTCGAAAATTACAAATAATTTCCGATAAAGGATTAACCATTGGGGCTCATTGTTCACTTAAACTTGAAGAACAAAAAATTGGCGAATGGTACTGTTTGGATGCTTTGCGTACATGTTTCTTAGACTATATGGAAGCAATATATACAAAGATTTCAACCATCTACGTGTTCCAATCATTGTTCTACTTGTCGAAATTTACAAATAATTTCCTCTAAAGGATTAACAATGGGGCTCGTAGTTCACTTAAACTTGAAGAGCAAAAAATTGGCGAATAGTACTGTTTGGATGCTTTGAATATATGTTTCTTAGATTATATAGAAGCAATATATACGAAGATTTCAACCGTCTACCTGTTCCATTCATTGTTCTACTTGTCGAAAGTTACAAATAATTTCCGATAAAGGAATAACAATGGGGCTCATTGTTCACTTAAACTTGAAGGACAACAAATTGGCGAGTGGTAATGTTTGGATGCTTTGCATAAATGTTTCTTAGACTATATGGAAGCAATATATACAAAGATTTCAACCGTCTACGTGTTCCAATCATTGTTCTACTTGTCGAAAATTACAAATAATTTCCGATAAAGGATTAACCATTGGGGCTCATTGTTCACTTAAACTTGAAGAACAAAAAATTGGCGAATGGTACTGTTTGGATGCTTTGCGTATATGTTTCTTAGACTGTATAGAAGCAATATATACAATGATTTCAACAGTCTACCTGTTCCATTCATTGTTCTACTTGTCGAAATTTACAAATAATTACCTTTAAAGGATTAACAATTGGGCTCGTAGTTCACTTAAACTTGAAGAACAAAAAATTGGCGAATTGTACTGTTTGGATGCTTTGAATATATGTTTCTTAGATTATTTAGAAGCAATATATAGAAAGATTTCACCCGTCTACCTGTACTATTCATTGTTCTACTTGTAGAAAGTTACAAATAATTTCCATTTCGTGATTATCAATGGGGCTCGCTGTTCACTTAAACTTGAAGATCAAAAAATTAGCGATTGTTACTGTTTAGATGCTTTGCATATAGGTTTCTTAGACTCTATAGAAGCAACATATACAAAGATTTCAACCGTCTACCTGTTCTATTCATTGTTCTACTTGTAGAAAGTTACAAATAATTTCCGTTTCATGATTATCATTGGGGCTCGTTGTTCAGTTAAACTTGAAGAACAAAAAATTGGCGAATGGTACTGTTTGGATGCTTTGCATATATGTTTCTTAGGCTATATAGACGCAATATATACAATGATTTCAACCGTCTACCCGTTCTATTCATTGTTCTACTTGTAGAAACTTACAAATAATTTCCGTTTCATGATTATCAATGGAGCTCGTAGTTCACTTAAACTTGAAGATCAAATAATTGGCGAATTGTACTGTTTGGATTCTTTGCATATATGTTTCTTAGACTATACAGAAGCAATATATACAATGATTTCAACAGTTTACCTGTTCCATTCATTGTTCTACTTGTCGAAATTTACAAATAATTTCCTTTAAAGGATTAACAATGGGGCTCGTTGTTCACTTAAACTTGAAGAACAAAAAATTGGCGAATGGTACTGTTTGGATGCTTTGCATATTTGTTTCGTAGACTATATAGAATCAATATATACAAAGATTTCAACCGTCTACCTGTTCCATTCATTGTTCTGCTTGTCGAAAATTACAAATAATTTCCTTTAAAGGATTAACAATGGGGCTCATTGTTCACTTAAACTTGAAGGACAAAAATTGGCGAATGGTACTGTTTGGATGCTTTGCATATATGTATCTTAGACTATATGGAAGCAATATATACAAAGATTTCAACCGTCTACGTGTTCCAATCATTGTTCTACTAGTCGAAATTTACAAATAATTTCCTTTAAAGGATTAACAATGGGGCTCGTAGTTCACTTAAACTTGAAGAACAAAAAATTGTCGTATGGTACTGTTTGGATGCTTTGCATATATGTTTCTTAGACTATATAGAAGCAATATATACAAAGATTTCAACCGTCTACGTGTTCCAATCATTGTTCTACTTGTCGAAATTTACAAATAATTTCCTTTAAAGGATTAACAATGGGGCTCGTTGTTCACTTAAACTTGAAGAACAATAAATTCGCGAATTGTACTGTTTGGATGCTTTGCATATATGTTTCTTAGACTATATAGAAGCAATATAAACATTGATTTCAACCGGCTACCTGTTCCATTCATTGTTGTACTTGTCGCAAGTTACAAATAATTTCCTTTAAAGGATTAACAATGGGGCTCGTAGTTCACTTAAACTTGAAGATCAAAAAATTGGCGAATGGTACTGTTTGGATGCTTTGCATATATGTTTCTTATATTATATAGTAGCAATATATACAAAGATTTCAACCGTATACCTGTTCCATTCATTGTTCTACTTGTCGAAAGTTACAAATAATTTCCGATAAAGGATTAACCATTGGGGCTCGTTGTTCACTTAAACTTGAAGAACAAAAAATTGGCGAATGGAACTGTTTGGATGCTTTGCATATATGTTTCTTAGACTATATAGAAGCAATATATACATTGATTTCAACCGGCTACCTGTTCCATTCATTGTTCTACTTGTCGCAAGTTACAAATAATTTCCGTTAAAGTATTAACAATGGGGCTCGTAGTTCACTTAAACTTGAAGATCAAATAATTTACGAATTGTACTGTTTGGATTCTTTGCATATATGTTTCTTAGACTATATAGAAGCAATATATACATTGATTTCAACCGGCTACCTGTTCCATTCATTGTTCTACTTGTCGCAAGTTACAAATAATTTCCGTTAAAGTATTAACAATGGGGCTCGTAGTTCACTTAAACTTGAAGATCAAATAATTTACGAATTGTACTGTTTGGATTCTTTGCATATATGTTTCTTAGACTATACAGAAGCAATATATACAATGATTTCAACAGTCTACCTGTCCCATTCATTGTTCTACTTGTTGAAATTTACAAATAATTTCCTTTAAAGGATTAACAATGGGGCTCGTAGTTCACTTAAACTTGAAGATCAAAAAATTGGCGAATTGTACTGTTTGGATGCTTTGCATATATGTTTCTTATACTATATAGAAGCAATATATACAAAGATTTCAACCGTCTACCTGTTCTATTCATTGTTCTACTTGTAAAAAGTTACAAATAATTTCCGTTTCATGATTATCAATGGGGCTCGTTGTTCACTTAAACTTGAAGAACAAAAAATTGGCGAATGGTACTGTTTGGATGCTTTGCATATATGTTTCTTAGATTATATAGAAGCAATATATACAAAGATTTCAACCGTCTACCTGTTCCATTCATTGTTCTACTTGTCGAAAATTACAAATAATTTCCGATAAAGGATTAACCATTGGGGCTCATTGTTCACTTAAACTTGAAGAACAAAAAATTGGCGAATGGTACTGTTTGGATGCTTTGCGTACATGTTTCTTAGACTATATGGAAGCAATATATACAAAGATTTCAACCATCTACGTGTTCCAATCATTGTTCTACTTGTCGAAATTTACAAATAATTTCCTCTAAAGGATTAACAATGGGGCTCGTAGTTCACTTAAACTTGAAGAGCAAAAAATTGGCGAATAGTACTTTTTGGATGCTTTGAATATATGTTTCTTAGATTATATAGAAGCAATATATACGAAGATTTCAACCGTCTACCTGTTCCATTCATTGTTCTACTTGTCGAAAGTTACAAATAATTTCCGATAAAGGAATAACAATGGGGCTCATTGTTCACTTAAACTTGAAGGACAACAAATTGGCGAGTGGTAATGTTTGGATGCTTTGCATAAATGTTTCTTAGACTATATGGAAGCAATATATACAAAGATTTCAACCGTCCACGTGTTCCAATCATTGTTCTACTTGTCGAAAATTACAAATAATTTCCGATAAAGGATTAACCATTGGGGCTCATTGTTCACTTAAACTTGAAGAACAAAAAATTGGCGAATGGTACTGTTTGGATGCTTTGCGTATATGTTTCTTAGACTGTATAGAAGCAATATATACAATGATTTCAACAGTCTACCTGTTCCATTCATTGTTCTACTTGTCGAAATTTACAAATAATTACCTTTAAAGGATTAACAATTGGGCTCGTAGTTCACTTAAACTTGAAGAACAAAAAATTGGCGAATTGTACTGTTTGGATGCTTTGAATATATGTTTCTTAGATTATTTAGAAGCAATATATAGAAAGATTTCACCCGTCTACCTGTACTATTCATTGTTCTACTTGTAGAAAGTTACAAATAATTTCCATTTCGTGATTATCAATGGGGCTCGCTGTTCACTTAAACTTGAAGATCAAAAAATTAGCGATTGTTACTGTTTAGATGCTTTGCATATAGGTTTCTTAGACTCTATAGAAGCAACATATACAAAGATTTCAACCGTCTACCTGTTCTATTCATTGTTCTACTTGTAGAAAGTTACAAATAATTTCCGTTTCATGATTATCATTGGGGCTCGTTGTTCACTTAAACTTGAAGAACAAAAAATTGGCGAATGGTACTGTTTGGATGCTTTGCATATATGTTTCTTAGGCTATATAGACGCAATATATACAATGATTTCAACCGTCTACCCGTTCTATTCATTGTTCTACTTGTAGAAACTTACAAATAATTTCCGTTTCATGATTATCAATGGAGCTCGTAGTTCACTTAAACTTGAAGATCAAAAAATTGGCGAATGGTACTGTTTGGATGCTTTGCATATATGTTTCTTATATTATATAGTAGCAATATATACAAAGATTTCAACCGTATACCTGTTCCATTCATTGTTCTACTTGTCGAAAGTTACAAATAATTTCCGATAAAGGATTAACCATTGGGGCTCGTTGTTCACTTAAACTTGAAGAACAAAAAATTGGCGAATGGAACTGTTTGGATGCTTTGCATATATGTTTCTTAGACTATATAGAAGCAATATATACATTGATTTCAACCGGCTACCTGTTCCATTCATTGTTCTACTTGTCGCAAGTTACAAATAATTTCCGTTAAAGTATTAACAATGGGGCTCGTAGTTCACTTAAACTTGAAGATCAAATAATTTACGAATTGTACTGTTTGGATTCTTTGCATATATGTTTCTTAGACTATACAGAAGCAATATATACAATGATTTCAACAGTCTACCTGTCCCATTCATTGTTCTACTTGTTGAAATTTACAAATAATTTCCTTTAAAGGATTAACAATGGGGCTCGTAGTTCACTTAAACTTGAAGATCAAAAAATTGGCGAATGGTACTGTTTGGATGCTTTGCATATATGTTTATTAGACTATATAGAAGCAATATATACAAAGATTTCAACCGTCTACGTGTTCCAATCATTGTTCTAATTGTCGAAATTTACAAATATTTTCCTTTAAAGGATTAACAATGGGGCTCGTTGTTCACTTAAACTTGAAGAACAATAAATTCGCGAATTGTACTGTTTGGATGCTTTGCATATATGTTTCTTAGACTATATAGAAGCAATATATAAAATGATTTTAACCGTCTACCTGTTCCATTCATTGTTCTACTTGTCGAAAGTTACAAATAATTTCCGTTAAAGTATTAACAATGGGGCTCGTTGTTCACTTAAACTTGAAGAACAAAAAATTGGCGAATGGTACTGTTTGGATGCTTTGCATATATGTTTCTTAGATTATATAGAAGCAATATATACAAAGATTTCAAGCGTCTACCTGTTCCATTCATTGTTCTACTTGTCGAAAATTACAAATAATTTCCGATAAAGGATTAACCATTGGGGCTCGTTGTTCACTTAAACTTGAAGAACAAAAAATTGGCGAATGGAACTGTTTGGATGCTTTGCATATATGTTTCTTAGACTATATAGAAGCAATATATACATTGATTTCAAACGGCTACCTGTTCCATTCATTGTTCTACTTGTCGCAAGTTACAAATAATTTCCGTTAAAGTATTAACAATGGGGCTCGTAGTTCACTTAAACTTGAAGATCAAATAATTTACGAATTGTACTGTTTGGATTCTTTGCATATATGTTTCTTAGACTATACAGAAGCAATATATACAATGATTTCAACAGTCTACCTGTCCCATTCATTGTTCTACTTGTTGAAATTTACAAATAATTTCCTTTAAAGGATTAACAATGGGGCTCGTAGTTCACTTAAACTTGAAGATCAAAAAATTGGCGAATGGTACTGTTTGGATGCTTTGCATATATGTTTCTTAGATTATATAGTAGCAATATATACAAAGATTTCAACCGTCTACCTGTTCCATTCATTGTTCTACTTGTCGAAAGTTACAAATAATTTCCGATAAAGGATTAACCATTGGGGCTCATTGTTCACTTAAACTTGAAGAACAAAAAATTGGCGAATGGTACTGTTTGGATGCTTTGCATATATGTTTCTTACACTATATGGAAGCAATATATACAAAGATTTCAACCGTCTACGTGTTCCAATCTTTGTTCTACTTGTAGAAAGTTACAATTAATTTCCGTTAAAGGATTAACAATGGGGCTCGTAGTTCACTTAAACTTGAAGAACAAAAAATTGGCGAATTGGACTGTTTGGATGCTTTGCATATATGTTTCTTAGACTATATAGAAGCAATATATACAAAGATTTCAACCGTCTACCTGTTCCATTCATTGTTCTACTTGCCGAATGTTACAAATAATTTCCGATAAAGGATTAACCATTGGGGCTCATTGTTCGCTTAAACTTGAAGATCAATAAATTGGCGAATTGTGCTGTTTGGATGCTTTGCATATATGTTTCTTATACTATATAGAAGCAATATATACAAAGATTTCAACCGTCTACCTGTTCCATTCATTGTTCTACTTGTCGAAAGTTACAAATAATTACCGATAAAGGATTAACCATTGGGGCTCATTGTTCAATTAAACTTGAAGAACAAAAAATTGGCGAATTGTACTGTTTGGATGCTATGCATATATGTTTCTTAGACTATATAGAAGCAATATATACAAAGATTTCAACCGTCTACGTGTTCCAATCATTGTTCTACTTGTAGAAAGTTACAATTAATTTCCGTTAAAGGATTAACAATGGGGCTCGTAGTTCACTTAAACTTGAAGAACAAAAAATTGGCGAATTGTACTGTTTGGATGCTTTGCATATATGTTTCTTATACTATATAGAAGCAATATATACAAAGATTTCAACCGTCTACCTGTTCTATTCATTGTTCTACTTGTAAAAAGTTACAAATAATTTCCGTTTCATGATTATCAATGGGGCTCGTTGTTCACTTAAACTTGAAGAACAAAAAATTGGCGAATGGTACTGTTTGGATGCTTTGCATATATGTTTCTTAGATTATATAGAAGCAATATATACAAAGATTTCAACCGTCTACCTGTTCCATTCATTGTTCTACTTGTCGAAAATTACAAATAATTTCCGATAAAGGATTAACCATTGGGGCTCATTGTTCACTTAAACTTGAAGAACAAAAAATTGGCGAATGGTACTGTTTGGATGCTTTGCGTACATGTTTCTTAGACTATATGGAAGCAATATATACAAAGATTTCAACCATCTACGTGTTCCAATCATTGTTCTACTTGTCGAAATTTACAAATAATTTCCTCTAAAGGATTAACAATGGGGCTCGTAGTTCACTTAAACTTGAAGAGCAAAAAATTGGCGAATAGTACTGTTTGGATGCTTTGAATATATGTTTCTTAGATTATATAGAAGCAATATATACGAAGATTTCAACCGTCTACCTGTTCCATTCATTGTTCTACTTGTCGAAAGTTACAAATAATTTCCGATAAAGGAATAACAATGGGGCTCATTGTTCACTTAAACTTGAAGGACAACAAATTGGCGAGTGGTAATGTTTGGATGCTTTGCATAAATGTTTCTTAGACTATATGGAAGCAATATATACAAAGATTTCAACCGTCCAAGTGTTCCAATCATTGTTCTACTTGTCGAAAATTACAAATAATTTCCGATAAAGGATTAACCATTGGGGCTCATTGTTCACTTAAACTTGAAGAACAAAAAATTGGCGAATGGTACTGTTTGGATGCTTTGCGTATATGTTTCTTAGACTGTATAGAAGCAATATATACAATGATTTCAACAGTCTACCTGTTCCATTCATTGTTCTACTTGTCGAAATTTACAAATAATTACCTTTAAAGGATTAACAATTGGGCTCGTAGTTCACTTAAACTTGAAGAACAAAAAATTGGCGAATTGTACTGTTTGGATGCTTTGAATATATGTTTCTTAGATTATTTAGAAGCAATATATAGAAAGATTTCACCCGTCTACCTGTACTATTCATTGTTCTACTTGTAGAAAGTTACAAATAATTTCCATTTCGTGATTATCAATGGGGCTCGCTGTTCACTTAAACTTGAAGATCAAAAAATTAGCGATTGTTACTGTTTAGATGCTTTGCATATAGGTTTCTTAGACTCTATAGAAGCAACATATACAAAGATTTCAACCGTCTACCTGTTCTATTCATTGTTCTACTTGTAGAAAGTTACAAATAATTTCCGTTTCATGATTATCATTGGGGCTCGTTGTTCACTTAAACTTGAAGAACAAAAAATTGGCGAATGGTACTGTTTGGATGCTTTGCATATATGTTTCTTAGGCTATATAGACGCAATATATACAATGATTTCAACCGTCTACCCGTTCTATTCATTGTTCTACTTGTAGAAACTTACAAATAATTTCCGTTTCATGATTATCAATGGAGCTCGTAGTTCACTTAAACTTGAAGATCAAATAATTGGCGAATTGTACTGTTTGGATTCTTTGCATATATGTTTCTTAGACTATACAGAAGCAATATATACAATGATTTCAACAGTTTACCTGTTCCATTCATTGTTCTACTTGTCGAAATTTACAAATAATTTCCTTTAAAGGATTAACAATGGGGCTCGTTGTTCACTTAAACTTGAAGAACAAAAAATTGGCGAATGGTACTGTTTAGATGCTTTGCATATTTGTTTCGTAGACTATATAGAATCAATATATACAAAGATTTCAACCGTCTACCTGTTCCATTCATTGTTCTGCTTGTCGAAAATTACAAATAATTTCCTTTAAAGGATTAACAATGGGGCTCATTGTTCACTTAAACTTGAAGGACAAAAATTGGCGAATGGTACTGTTTGGATGCTTTGCGTACATGTTTCTTAGTTTATATGGAAGCAATATATACAAAGATTTCAACCGTCTACGTGTTCCAATCATTGTTCTACTTGCCGAAATTTACAAATAATTTCCTTTAAAGGATTAACAATGGGGCTCGTAGTTCACTTAAACTTGAAGAACAAAAAATTGGCGAATGGTACAGTTTGGATGCTTTGCATATATATTTCTTAGACTATATAGAAGCAATATATACACAGATTTCAACCGTCTACCTGTTCCATTCATTGTTCTACTTGTCGAAAGTTACAAATAATTTCCTTTAAAGGATTAACAATGGGGCTCGTTATTCACTTAAACTTGAAGAACAATAAATTCGCGAATTGTACTGTTTGGATGCTTTGCATATATGTTTCTTAGACTATATAGAAGCAATATATACAATGATTTCAACCGTCTACCTATTCCATTCATTGTTCTACTTGCCGAAATTTACAAATAATTTCCTTTAAAGGATTAACAATGGGGCTCGTAGTTCACTTAAACTTGAAGAGCAATAATTTGTCGAATTGTACTGTTTGGATGCTTTGCATATATGTTTCTTAGACTATATAGAAGCAATATATACATTGATTTCAACCGTCTACCTGTTCCATTCATTGTTCTACTTGTCGAAAGTTACAAATAATTTCCGATAAAGGATTAACCATTGGGGCTCATTTTTCACTTAAACTTGAAGAACAAAAAATTGGAGAATGGTACTGTTTGGATGCTTTGCATATATGTTTCTTAGACTATATGGAAGCAATATATACAAGGATTTCAACCGTCTACGTGTTCCACTCATTGTTCTACTTGTAGAAAGTTACAATTAATTTCCGTTAAAGGATTAACAATGGGGCTCGTAGTTCACTTAAACTTGAAGAACAAAAAATTGGCGAATTGTACTGATTGGATGCTTTGCATATATGTTTCGTAGACTATATAGAAGCAATATATACAATGATTTCAACCGTCTACATGATCCATTCATTGTTCTACTTGTCGAAATTTACAAATAATTTCCTTTAAAGGATTAACAATGGGGCTCGTAGTTCACTTAAACTTGAAGAGCAAAAAATTGGCGAATGGTACTGTTTGGATGCTTTGCATATATGTTTCTTAGACTATATAGAAGCAATATATACAAAGATTTCAACCGTCTACCTGTTCCATTCACTGTTCTACTTGTCGAAAGTTACAAATAATTTCCGTTAAGGGATTAACAATGGGGCTCGTAGTTCACTTAAACTTGAAGTACAAAAAATTGGCGAATTGTACTGTTTGGATGCTTTGCATATATGTTTCGTAGACTATATAGAAGCAATATATACAAATATTTCAACCGTCTAACTGTTCCATTCATTGTTCTACTTGTCGAAAATTACAAATAATTTCCGATAAAGGATTAACCATTGGGGCTCATTGTTCACTTAAACTTGAAGAACAAAAAATTAGCGAATGGTACTGTTTGGATGCTTTGCATATATGTTTCTTAGACTATATAGAAGCAATATATACAAAGATTTCAACCGTCTACCTGTTCCATTCACTGTTCTACTTGTCGAAAGTTACAAATAATTTCCGTTAAGGGATTAACAATGGGGCTCGTAGTTCACTTAAACTTGAAGTACAAAAAATTGGCGAATTGTACTGTTTGGATGCTTTGCATATATGTTTCTTAGACTATATAGAAGCAATATATAGAATGATTTCAACCGTCTACCTATTCCATTCATTGTTCTACTTGCCGAAATTTACAAATAATTTCCTTTAAAGGATTAACAATGGGGCTCGTAGTTCACTTAAACTTGAAGAGCAAAAAATTGTCGAATTGTACTGTTTGGATGCTTTGCATATATGTTTCTTAGACTATATAGAAGCAATATATACATTGATTTCAACCGTCTACCTGTTCCATTCACTGTTCTACTTGTCGAAAGTTACAAATAATTTCCGTTAAGGGATTAACAATGGGGATCGTAGTTTACTTAAACTTGAAGAACAAGAAATTGGCGAATTGTACTGTTTGGATGATTTGCATATATGTTTCTTAGACTATATAGAAGCAATATATACAATGAATTCAACCGTCTACCTATTCCGTTCATTGTTCTACTTGCCGAAATTTACAAATAATTTCCTTTAAAGGATTAACAATGGGGCTCGTAGTTCACTTAAACTTGAAGAACAAAAAATTGGCGAATGGTACAGTTTGGATGCTTTGCATATATATTTCTTAGACTATATAGAAGCAATATATACACAGATTTCAACCGTCTACCTGTTCCATTCATTGTTCTACTTGTCGAAAGTTACAAATAATTTCCTTTAAAGGATTAACAATGGGGCTCGTAGTTCACTTAAACTTGAAGAACAAAAAATTGGCGAGTGGTACTGTTTGGATGCTTTGCATATATGTTTCTTAGACTATATAGAAGCAATATATACAAAGATTTCAACCATCTACCTGTTCCATTCATTGTTCTACTTGTCGAAAGTTACAAATAATTTCCGATAACGGATTAACCATTGGGGCTCATTGTTCACTTAAACTTGAAGAACAAAAAATTGGCGAATTGTACTGTTTGGATGCTTTGCATATATGTTTCTTATACTATAAAGAAGCAATATATACAAAGATTTCAACCATCTACCTGTTCCATTCACTGTTCTACTTGTCGAAAGTTACAAATAATTTCCGTTAAGGGATTAACAATGAGGATCGTAGTTCACTTAAACTTGAAGAACAAAAAATTGGCGAATTGTACTGCTTGGATGCTTTGCGTACATGTTTCTTAGACTATATGGAAGCAATATATACAAAGATTTCAACCGTCTACGTGTTCCAATCATTGTTCTACTTTCGAAATTTACAAATAATTTTCTTTAAAGGATTAACAATGGGGCTCGTTGTTCACTTAAACTTGAAGAACAAAAAAGTGGCGAATGGTACTGTTTGGATGCTTTGCATATATGTTTCTTAGACTATAAAGAAGCAATATATACAAAGATTTCAACCGTCTACCTGTTCCATTCATTGTTCTACTTGTCGAAAATTACAAATAATTTCCGATAAAGGATTAACCATTGGGGCTCATTGTTCACTTAAACTTGAAGACCAAAAAATTGGCGAATGGTACTGTTTGGATGCTTTGCGTACATGTTTCTTAGTTTATATGGAAGCAATATATACAAAGATTTCAACCGTCTACGTGTTCCAATCATTGTTCTACTTGCCGAAATTTACAAATAATTTCCTTTAAAGGATTAACAATGGGGCTCGTAGTTCACTTAAACTTGAAGAACAAAAAATTGGCGAATGGTACAGTTTGGATGCTTTGCATATATATTTCTTAGACTATATAGAAGCAATATATACAATGAATTCAACCGTCTACCTATTCCGTTCATTGTTCTACTTGCCGAAATTTACAAATAATTTCCTTTAAAGGATTAACAATGGGGCTCGTAGTTCACTTAAACTTGAAGAACAAAAAATTGGCGAATGGTACAGTTTGGATGCTTTGCATATATATTTCTTAGACTATATAGAAGCAATATATACACAGATTTCAACCGTCTACCTGTTCCATTCATTGTTCTACTTGTCGAAAGTTACAAATAATTTCCTTTAAAGGATTAACAATGGGGCTCGTAGTTCACTTAAACTTGAAGAACAAAAAATTGGCGAGTGGTACTGTTTGGATGCTTTGCATATATGTTTCTTAGACTATATAGAAGCAATATATACAAAGATTTCAACCATCTACCTGTTCCATTCATTGTTCTACTTGTCGAAAGTTACAAATAATTTCCGATAACGGATTAACCATTGGGGCTCATTGTTCACTTAAACTTGAAGAACAAAAAATTGGCGAATTGTACTGTTTGGATGCTTTGCATATATGTTTCTTATACTATAAAGAAGCAATATATACAAAGATTTCAACCATCTACCTGTTCCATTCACTGTTCTACTTGTCGAAAGTTACAAATAATTTCCGTTAAGGGATTAACAATGAGGATCGTAGTTCACTTAAACTTGAAGAACAAAAAATTGGCGAATTGTACTGCTTGGATGCTTTGCGTACATGTTTCTTAGACTATATGGAAGCAATATATACAAAGATTTCAACCGTCTACGTGTTCCAATCATTGTTCTACTTTCGAAATTTACAAATAATTTTCTTTAAAGGATTAACAATGGGGCTCGTTGTTCACTTAAACTTGAAGAACAAAAAAGTGGCGAATGGTACTGTTTGGATGCTTTGCATATATGTTTCTTAGACTATAAAGAAGCAATATATACAAAGATTTCAACCGTCTACCTGTTCCATTCATTGTTCTACTTGTCGAAAATTACAAATAATTTCCGATAAAGGATTAACCATTGGGGCTCATTGTTCACTTAAACTTGAAGACCAAAAAATTGGCGAATGGTACTGTTTGGATGCTTTGCGTACATGTTTCTTAGTTTATATGGAAGCAATATATACAAAGATTTCAACCGTCTACGTGTTCCAATCATTGTTCTACTTGCCGAAATTTACAAATAATTTCCTTTAAAGGATTAACAATGGGGCTCGTAGTTCACTTAAACTTGAAGAACAAAAAATTGGCGAATGGTACAGTTTGGATGCTTTGCATATATATTTCTTAGACTATATAGAAGCAATATATACACAGATTTCAACCGTCTACCTGTTCCATTCATTGTTCTACTTGTCGAAAGTTACAAATAATTTCCTTTAAAGGATTAACAATGGGGCTCGTTATTCACTTAAACTTGAAGAACAATAAATTGGCGAATTGTACTGTTTGGATGCTTTGCATATATGTTTCTTAGACTATATAGAAGCAATATATACAATGATTTCAACCGTCTACCTATTCCATTCATTGTTCTACTTGCCGAAATTTACAAATAATTTCCTTTAAAGGATTAACAATGGGGCTCGTAGTTCACTTAAACTTGAAGAGCAATAATTTGTCGAATTGTACTGTTTGGATGCTTTGCATATATGTTTCTTAGACTATATAGAAGCAATATATACATTGATTTCAACCGTCTACCTGTTCCATTCATTGTTCTACTTGTCGAAAGTTACAAATAATTTCCGATAAAGGATTAACCATTGGGGCTCATTTTTCACTTAAACTTGAAGAACAAAAAATTGGAGAATGGTACTGTTTGGATGCTTTGCATATATGTTTCTTAGACTATATGGAAGCAATATATACAAGGATTTCAACCGTCTACGTGTTCCACTCATTGTTCTACTTGTAGAAAGTTACAATTAATTTCCGTTAAAGGATTAACAATGGGGCTCGTAGTTCACTTAAACTTGAAGAACAAAAAATTGGCGAATTGTACTGATTGGATGCTTTGCATATATGTTTCGTAGACTATATAGAAGCAATATATACAATGATTTCAACCGTCTACATGATCCATTCATTGTTCTACTTGTCGAAATTTACAAATAATTTCCTTTAAAGGATTAACAATGGGGCTCGTAGTTCACTTAAACTTGAAGAGCAAAAAATTGGCGAATGGTACTGTTTGGATGCTTTGCATATATGTTTCTTAGACTATATAGAAGCAATATATACATTGATTTCAACCGGCTACCAGTTCCATTCATTGTTCTACTTCTCGCAAGTTACAAATAATTTCCGTTAAAGTATTAACAATGGGGCTCGTAGTTCACTTAAACTTGAATAACAAAAAATTGGCGAATGGTACTGTTTGGATGCTTTGCATATATGTTTCTTAGATTATATAGAAGCAATATATACAAAGATTTCAACCGTCTACCTGATCCATTCATTGTTCTACTTGTCGAAAATTACAAATAATTTCCGATAAAGGATTAACCATTGGGGCTCATTGTTCACTAAACTTGAAGAACAAAAAATTGTCGAATTGTACTGTTTGGATGCTTTGCATATATGTTTCTTAGACTATATAGAAGCAATATATACAATGATTTCAACCGTCTACCTGTTCCATTCATTGTTCTACTTGTCGAAAGTTACAAAAATAATTTCCGTCGAGGGATTAACAATGGGGATCGTAGTTTACTTAAACTTGAAGAACAAAAAATTGGCGAATTGTACTGTTTGGATGCTTTGCATATATGTTTCTTAGACTATTTAGAAGCAATATCTACAATGATTTCAACAGTCTACCTGTTCCATTCATTGTTCTACTTGTCGAAATTTACAAATAATTTCCTTTAAAGGATTAACAATGGGGCTCGTAGTTCACTTAAACTTGAAGAACAAAAAATTGGCGAGTGGTACTGTTTGGATGCTTTGCATATATGTTTCTTAGACTATATAGAAGCAATATATACAATGATTTCAACCGTCTACCTGTTCCATTCATTGTTATACTTGTCGAAAGTTACAAAAATAATTTCCGTCGAGGGATTAACAATGGGGATCGTAGTTTACTTAAACTTGAAGAACAAAAAATTGGCGAATTGTACTGTTTGGATGCTTTGCATATATGTTTCTTAGACTATTTAGAAGCAATATCTACAATGATTTCAACAGTCTACCTGTTCCATTCATTGCTCTACTTGTCGAAAGTTACAATTAATTTCCGATAACGGATTAACCATTGGGACTCATTGTTCACTTAAACTTGAAGAACAAAAAATTGGCGAATTGTACTGTTTGGATGCTTTGCATATATGTTTCTTAGACTATTTAGAAGCAATATATACAATGATTTCAACAGTCTACCTGTTCCATTCATTGTTCTACTTGTCGAAATTTACAAATAATTTCCTTTAAAGGATTAACAATGGGGCTCGTAGTTCACTTAAACTTGAAGAACAAAAAATTGGCGAGTGGTACTGTTTGGATGCTTTGCATATATGTTTCTTAGACTATATAGAAGCAATATATACAAAGATTTCAACCATCTACCTGTTCCATTCATTGTTCTACTTGTCGAAAGTTACAAATAATTTCCGATAACGGATTAACCATTGGGGCTCATTGTTCACTTAAACTTGAAGAACAAAAAATTGGCGAATTGTACTGTTTGGATGCTTTGCATATATGTTTCTTATACTATAAAGAAGCAATATATACAAAGATTTCAACCATCTACCTGTTCCATTCACTGTTCTACTTGTCGAAAGTTACAAATAATTTCCGTTAAGGGATTAACAATGAGGATCGTAGTTCACTTAAACTTGAAGAACAAAAAATTGGCGAATTGTACTGCTTGGATGCTTTGCGTACATGTTTCTTAGACTATATGGAAGCAATATATACAAAGATTTCAACCGTCTACGTGTTCCAATCATTGTTCTACTTGTCGAAATTTACAAATAATTTTCTTTAAAGGATTAACAATGGGGCTCGTTGTTCACTTAAACTTGAAGAACAAAAAAGTGGCGAATGGTACTGTTTGGATGCTTTGCATATATGTTTCTTAGACTATAAAGAAGCAATATATACATTGATTTCAACCGTCTACCTGTTCCATTCATTGTTCTACTTGTCGCAAGTTACAAATAATTTCCGTTAAAGTATTAACAATGGGGCTCGTAGTTCACTTAAACTTGAAGATCAAATAATTGGCGAATTGTACTTTTTGGATGATTTGCATATATGTTTCTTAGACTATATAGAAGCAATATATATAAAGATTTCAACCGTCTACGTGTTCCAATCATTGTTCTACTTGTCGAAATTTACAAATAATTTCCTTTAAAGGATTAACAATGGGGCTCGTTGTTCACTTAAACTTGAAGAACAAAAAAGTGGCGAATGGTACTGTTTGGATGCTTTGCATATATGTTTCTTAGACTATAAAGAAGCAATATATACATTGATTTCAACCGTCTACCTGTTCCATTCATTGTTCTACTTGTCGCAAGTTACAAATAATTTCCGTTAAAGGATTAACAATGGGGCTCGTCGTTCACTTAAACTTGAAGAATAAAAAATTGGCGAATGGTACTGTTTGGATGCTTTGCATATATGTTTCTTAGACTATATAGAAGCAATATATACATTGATTTCAACCGGCTACCAGTTCCATTCATTGTTCTACTTCTCGCAAGTTACAAATAATTTCCGTTAAAGTATTAACAATGGGGCTCGTAGTTCACTTAAACTTGAAGAACAAAAAATTGGCGAATTGTACTGATTGGATGCTTTGCATAGATGTTTCTTAGACTATATAGAAGCAATATATACAAAGATTTCAACCGTCTACCTGTTCCATTCATTGTTCTACTTGTCGAAAATTACAAATAATTTCCGATAAAGGATTAACCATTGGGGCTCATTGTTCACTTAAACTTGAAGACCAAAAAATTGGCGAATGGTACTGTTTGGATGCTTTGCGTACATGTTTCTTAGTTTATATGGAAGCAATATATACAAAGATTTCAACCGTCTACGTGTTCCAATCATTGTTCTACTTGTCGAAATTTACACATAATTTCCGATAAAGGATTAACAATGTGGCTCATTGTTCACTTAAACTTGAAGGACAAAAAATTGGCGAATGGTACTGTTTGGATGCTTTGCGTACATGTTTCTTAGACTATTTAGAAGCATTATATACAATGATTTCAACCGTCTACCTATTCTATTCATTGTTCTACTTGTCGAAAATTACAAATAATTTCCGATAAAGGATTAATCATTGGGGCTCATTGTTCACTAAACTTGAAGAACAAAAAATTGTCGAATTGTACTGTTTGGATGCTTTGCATATATGTTTCTTAGACTATATAGAAGCAATATATACATTGATGTCAACCGTCTGCCTGTTCCATTCATTGTTCTACTTGTCGAAATTTACAAATAATTTCCGATAAAGGATTAACCATTGGGGCTCATTGTTTACTTAAACTTGAAGACCAAAAAATTGGCGAATTGTACTGTTTGGATGCTTTGCATATATGTTTCTTAGACTATATAGAATCAATATATACAAAGATTTCAACCGTCTACCTGTTCCATTCTTTGTTCTACTTGTCGAAAGTTACAAATAATTTCCTTTAAAGGATTAACAATGGGGCTCGTTGTTCACTTAAACTTGAAGAACAATAAATTGGCGAATTGTACTGTTTGGATGCTTTGCATATATGTTTCTTAGACTATATAGAAGCAATATATACAAAGATTTCAACCGTCTACCTGTTCCATTCATTGCTCTACTTGTCGAAAGTTACAATTAATTTCCGTTAAAGGATTAACAATGGGGCTCGTAGTTCACTTAAACTTGAAGTACAAAAAATTGGCGAATTGTACTGTTTGGATGCTTTGCATATATGTTTCGTAGACTATATAGAAGCAATATATACAAATATTTCAACCGTCTAACTGTTCCATTCATTGTTCTACTTGTCGAAAATTACAAATAATTTCCGATAAAGGATTAACCATTGGGGCTCATTGTTCACTTAAACTTGAAGAACAAAAAATTGGCGAATGGTACTGTTTGGATGCTTTGCATATATGTTTCTTAGACTATATAGAAGCAATATATACAAATATTTCAACCGTCTACCCTTTCCATTCATTGTTCTACTTGTCAAAAGTTACAAATAATTTCCGATAACGGATTAACCATTGGGGCTCATTGTTCACTTAAACTTGAAGAACAAAAAATTGGCGAATGGTACTGTTTGGATGCTTTGCATATATGTTTCTTAGACTATATAGAAGCAATATATACAATGATTTCAACCGTCTACCTTTTCCATTCATTGTTCTACTTGTCGAAAGTTACAAATAATTTCCGATAACGGATTAACCATTTGGGCTCATTGTTCACTTAAACTTGAAGAACAAAAAATTGGCGAATTGTACTGTTTGGATGCTTTGCATATATGTTTCTTAGACTATTTAGAAGCAATATATACAATGATTTCAACAGTCTACCTGTTCCATTCATTGTTCTACTTGTCGAAATTTACAAATAATTTCCTTTAAAGGATTAACAATGGGGCTCGTAGTTCACTTAAACTTGAAGAACAAAAAATTGGCGAGTGGTACTGTTTGGATGCTTTGCATATATGTTTCTTAGACTATATAGAAGCAATATATACAAAGATTTCAACCATCTACCTGTTCCATTCATTGTTCTACTTGTCGAAAGTTACAAATAATTTCCGATAACGGATTAACCATTGGGGCTCATTGTTCACTTAAACTTGAAGAACAAAAAATTGGCGAATTGTACTGTTTGGATGCTTTGCATATATGTTTCTTATACTATAAAGAAGCAATATATACAAAGATTTCAACCATCTACCTGTTCCATTCACTGTTCTACTTGTCGAAAGTTACAAATAATTTCCGTTAAGGGATTAACAATGGGGCTCGTAGTTCACTTAAACTTGAAGATCAAATAATTGGCGAATTGTACTGTTTCGATGATTTGCATATATGTTTCTTAGACTATATAGAAGCAATATATATAAAGATTTCAACCGTCTACGTGTTCCAATCATTGTTCTACTTGTCGAAATTTACAAATAATTTCCTTTAAAGGATTAACAATGGGGCTCGTTGTTCACTTAAACTTGAAGAACAAAAAAGTGGCGAATGGTACTGTTTGGATGCTTTGCATATATGTTTCTTAGACTATAAAGAAGCAATATATACATTGATTTCAACCGTCTACCTGTTCCATTCATTGTTCTACTTGTCGCAAGTTACAAATAATTTCCGTTAAAGGATTAACAATGGGGCTCGTCGTTCACTTAAACTTGAAGAATAAAAAATTGGCGAATGGTATTGTTTGGATGCTTTGCGTACATGTTTCTTAGACTATATGGAAGCAATATATACAAAGATTTCAACCTTCTACGTGTTCCAATCATTGTTCTACTTGTCGAAATTTACAAATAATTTCCTTTAAAGGGTTAACAATGAGGCTCGTCGTTCACTTAAACTTGAAGAACAAAAAATTGGCGAATGGTACTGTTTGGAGGCTTTGCATATATGTTTCTTAGACTATATAGAAGCAATATATACATTGATTTCAACCGGCTACCTGTTCCGTTCATTGTTCTACTTGTCGCAAGTTACAAATAATTTCCGTTAAAGGATTAACAATGAGGCTCGTCGTTCACTTAAACTTGAAGAACAAAAAATTGGCGAATGGTACTGTTTGGAGGCTTTGCATATATGTTTCTTAGACTATATAGAAGCAATATATACATTGATTTCAACCGGCTACCTGTTCCGTTCATTGTTCTACTTGTAGAAAGTTACAAATAATTTCTAATCCATGATTATCAATGGGGCTCGCTGTTCACTTAAACTTGAAGATCAAAAAATTGGCGATTGTTACTGTTTAGGTGCTTTGCATATATGTTTCTTAAACTATATGGAAGCAATATATACAATGATTTCAAACGTCTACCAGTTCCATTCATTGTTCTACTTGTCGGAAGTTACAAATAATTACCGATAAAGGACTAACCATTGGGGCTCATTGTTCACTTAAACTTGAAGAACAAAAAATTGGCGAATTTTACTGTTTGGATGCTTTGCATATATGTTTTTTAGATTATATAGAAGCAATATATACAAAGATTTCAACCGTCTACCTGTTCCACTCATTGTTCTACTTGTCGCAAGTTACAAATAATTTCCGATAACGGATTAACCATTGGGGCTCATTGTTCACTTAAACTTGAAGAACAAAAAATTGGCGAATTGTACTGTTTGGATGCTTTGCATATATGTTTCTTAGACTATATAGAAGCAATATATACAAAGATTTCAACCGTCTACCTGTTCCATTCATTGTTCTACTTGTCGCAAGTTACAAATAATTTCCGATAAAGGATTAACAATGGGGCTCATTGTTCACTTAAACTTGAAGAACAAAGAATTGGAGAATGGTACTGTTTGGATGCTTTGCATATATGTTTCTTAGACTATATAGAAGCAATATATACATTGATTTCAACCGTCTACCTGTTCCATTCATTGTTCTACTTGTCGCAAGTTACAAATAATTTCCGTTAAAGTATTAACAATGGGGCTCGTAGTTCACTTAAACTTGAAGATCAAATAATTGGCGAATTGTACTGTTTGGATGATTTGCATATATGTTTCTTAGACTATATAGAAGCAATATATATAAAGATTTCAACCGTCTACGTGTTCCAATCATTGTTCTACTTGTCGAAATTTACAAATAATTTCCTTTAAAGGATTAACAATGGGGATCGTAGTTTACTTAAACTTGAAGAACAAAAAAGTGGCGAATGGTACTGTTTGGATGCTTTGCATATATGTTTCTTAGACTATATAGAAGCAATATATACATTGATTTCAACCGTTTACCTGTTCCATTCATTGTTCTACTTGTCGGAAGTTACAAATAATTTCCGTTAAGGGATTAACAATGGAGCTCGTAGTTCACTTGAACTTGAAGAACATAAAATTGGCGAATTGTACTGTTTGGATGCTTTGAATCTATGTTTCTTAGATTATATAGAAGCAATATATACAAAGATTTCAACCGTCTACCTGTTCCATTCATTGTTCTACTTGTCGAAAATTACAAATAATTTCCGATAAAGGATTAACCATTGGGGCTCATTGTTCACTAAACTTGAAGAACAAAGATTGTCGAATTGTACTGTTTGGATGCTTTGCATATATGTTTCTTAGACTATATAGAAGCAATATATACAATGATTTCAACCGTCTACCTGTTCCATTCATTGTTCTACTTGTCGAAAGTTACAAATAATTTCCGTTAAGGGATTAACAATGGGGATCGTAGTTTACTTAAACTTGAAGAACAAAAAATTGGCGAATTGTACTGTTTGGATGCTTTGCATATATGTTTCTTAGACTATATAGAAGCAATATATACAATGATTTCAACCGTCTACCTGTTCCACTCATTGTTCTACTTGTCGAAATTTACAAATAATATCCGATAACGGATTAAGCATTGGGGCTCATTGTTCACTTAAACTTGAAGAACAAAAAATTGGCGAATTGTACTGTTTGGATGCTTTGCATATATGTTTCGTAGATTATATAGATCAATATATACAATGATTTCAACCGTCTACCTGATCCATTCATTGTTCTACTTGTCGAAATTTACAAATAATTTCCTTTAAAGGATTAACAATGGGGCTCGTAGTTCACTTAAACTTGAAGAACAAAAAATTGGCGAATGGTACTGTTTGGATGCTTTGCATATATGTTTCTTAGACTATATAGAAGCAATATATACAAAGTTTTCAACCGTCTACCTGTTCCATTCATTGTTCTACTTGTCGAAAGTTACAAATAATATCCGATAACGGATTAAGCATTGGGGCTCATTGCTCACTTAAACTTGAAGAACAAAAAATTGGCGAATTGTACTGTTTGGATGCTTTGCATATATGTTTCGTAGATTATACAGAAGCAATATATACACTGATTTCAACCGTCTACCTGATCCATTCATTGTTCTACTTGTCGAAAGTTACAAATAATTTCCGATAAAGGATTAACAATGGGGCTCATTGTTCACTTAAACTTGAAGAACAAAGAATTGGCGAATGGTACTGTTTGGATGCTTTGCATATATGTTTCTTAGACTATATAGAAGCAATATATACAAAGATTTCAACCGTCTACCTGTTCCATTCATTGTTCTACTTGTCGAAAATTACAAATAATTTCCGATAAAGGATTAACCATTGGGGCTCATTGTTCACTAAACTTGAAGAACAAAGATTGTCGAATTGTACTGTTTGGATGCTTTGCATATATGTTTCTTAGACTATATAGAAGCAATATATACAATGATTTCAACCGTCTACCTGTTCCATTCATTGTTCTACTTGTCGAAAGTTTCAAATAATTTCCGTTAAGGGATTAACAATGGGGATCGTAGTTTACTTAAACTTGAAGAACAAAAAATTGGCAAATTGTACTGTTTGGATGCTTTGCATATAGGTTTATTAGACTATATAGAAGCAACATATACAAAGATTTCAACCGTCTACCTGTTCTATTCATTGTTCTACTTGTAGAAAGTTACAAATAATTTCCCTTTCGTGATTATCAATGGGGCTCGTTGTTCACTTAAACTTGAAGAACAATATATTCGCGAATTGTACTGTTTGGATGCTTTGCATATATGTTTCTTAGACTATATAGAAGCAATATATACAATGATTTCAACCATCTACCTGGTCCATTCATTGTTCTACTTGTCGAAATTTACAAATAATTTCCTTTAAAGGATTAACGATGGGGCTCGTAGTTCACTTAAACTTGAAGAACAATAAATTGGCGAATTCTACTGTTTGGATGCTTTGCATATATGTTTCTTAGACTATATAGAAGCAATATATACAATGATTTCAACCGTCTACCTGTTCCATTCATTGTTCTACTTGTCGAAAATTACAAATAATTTCCGATAAAGGATTAACCATTGGGGCTCATTGTTCACTTAAACTTGAAGAACAAAAAATTGGCGAATGGTACTGTTTGGATGCTTTGCATATATGTTTCTTAGACTATATAGAAGCAATATATACATTGATTTCAACCGTCTACCTGTTCCACTCATTGTTCTACTTGTCGGAAGTTACAAATAATTTCCGTTAAGGGATTAACAATGGAGCTCGTAGTTCACTTGAACTTGAAGAACATAAAATTGGCGAATTGTACTGTTTGGATGCTTTGAATCTATGTTTCTTAGATTATATAAAAGCAATATATACAAAGATTTCAACCGTCTACCTGTTCCATTCATTGTTCTACTTGTCGAAAGTTAGAAATAATTTCCGTTAAAGTATTAACAATGGGGCTCGCAGTTCACTTAAACTTGAAGAACAAAAAATTGGCGAATTGTACTGTTTGGATGCTTTGCGTATATGTTTCTTAGACTATATAGAAGCAATATATACAATGATTTCAACCGTCTACCTGTTCCACTCATTGTTCTACTTGTCGAAATTTACAAATAATTTCCTTTAAAGGATTAACAATGGGGCTCGTAGTTCACTTAAACTTGAAGAACAAAAAATTGGCGAATTGTACTGTTTGGATGATTTGCATATATGTTTCTTAGACTATATAGAAGCAATATATATAAAGATTTCAACCGTCTACGTGTTCCAATCATTGTTCTACTTGTCGAAATTTACAAATAATTTCCTTTAAAGGATTAACAATGGGGATCGTAGTTTACTTAAACTTGAAGAACAAAAAAGTGGCGAATGGTACTGTTTGGATGCTTTGCATATATGTTTCTTAGACTATATAGAAGCAATATATACATTGATTTCAACCGTTTACCTGTTCCATTCATTGTTCTACTTGTCGGAAGTTACAAATAATTTCCGTTAAGGGATTAACAATGGAGCTCGTAGTTCACTTGAACTTGAAGAACATAAAATTGGCGAATTGTACTGTTTGGATGCTTTGAATCTATGTTTCTTAGATTATATAGAAGCAATATATACAAAGATTTCAACCGTCTACCTGTTCCATTCATTGTTCTACTTGTCGAAAATTACAAATAATTTCCGATAAAGGATTAACCATTGGGGCTCATTGTTCACTAAACTTGAAGAACAAAGATTGTCGAATTGTACTGTTTGGATGCTTTGCATATATGTTTCTTAGACTATATAGAAGCAATATATACAATGATTTCAACCGTCTACCTGTTCCATTCATTGTTCTACTTGTCGAAAGTTACAAATAATTTCCGTTAAGGGATTAACAATGGGGATCGTAGTTTACTTAAACTTGAAGAACAAAAAATTGGCGAATTGTACTGTTTGGATGCTTTGCATATATGTTTCTTAGACTATATAGAAGCAATATATACAATGATTTCAACCGTCTACCTGTTCCACTCATTGTTCTACTTGTCGAAATTTACAAATAATATCCGATAACGGATTAAGCATTGGGGCTCATTGTTCACTTAAACTTGAAGAACAAAAAATGGGCGAATTGTACTGTTTGGATGCTTTGCATATATGTTTCGTAGATTATATAGATCAATATATACAATGATTTCAACCGTCTACCTGATCCATTCATTGTTCTACTTGTCGAAATTTACAAATAATTTCCTTTAAAGGATTAACAATGGGGCTCGTAGTTCACTTAAACTTGAAGAACAAAAAATTGGCGAATGGTACTGTTTGGATGCTTTGCATATATGTTTCTTAGACTATATAGAAGCAATATATACAAAGTTTTCAACCGTCTACCTGTTCCATTCATTGTTCTACTTGTCGAAAGTTACAAATAATATCCGATAACGGATTAAGCATTGGGGCTCATTGCTCACTTAAACTTGAAGAACAAAAAATTGGCGAATTGTACTGTTTGGATGCTTTGCATATATGTTTCGTAGATTATACAGAAGCAATATATACACTGATTTCAACCGTCTACCTGATCCATTCATTGTTCTACTTGTCGAAAGTTACAAATAATTTCCGATAAAGGATTAACAATGGGGCTCATTGTTCACTTAAACTTGAAGAACAAAGAATTGGCGAATGGTACTGTTTGGATGCTTTGCATATATGTTTCTTAGACTATATAGAAGCAATATATACAAAGATTTCAACCGTCTACCTGTTCCATTCATTGTTCTACTTGTCGAAAATTACAAATAATTTCCGATAAAGGATTAACCATTGGGGCTCATTGTTCACTAAACTTGAAGAACAAAGATTGTCGAATTGTACTGTTTGGATGCTTTGCATATATGTTTCTTAGACTATATAGAAGCAATATATACAATGATTTCAACCGTCTACCTGTTCCATTCATTGTTCTACTTGTCGAAAGTTTCAAATAATTTCCGTTAAGGGATTAACAATGGGGATCGTAGTTTACTTAAACTTGAAGAACAAAAAATTGGCAAATTGTACTGTTTGGATGCTTTGCATATAGGTTTATTAGACTATATAGAAGCAACATATACAAAGATTTCAACCGTCTACCTGTTCTATTCATTGTTCTACTTGTAGAAAGTTACAAATAATTTCCCTTTCGTGATTATCAATGGGGCTCGTTGTTCACTTAAACTTGAAGAACAATATATTCGCGAATTGTACTGTTTGGATGCTTTGCATATATGTTTCTTAGACTATATAGAAGCAATATATACAATGATTTCAACCATCTACCTGGTCCATTCATTGTTCTACTTGTCGAAATTTACAAATAATTTCCTTTAAAGGATTAACGATGGGGCTCGTAGTTCACTTAAACTTGAAGAACAATAAATTGGCGAATTCTACTGTTTGGATGCTTTGCATATATGTTTCTTAGACTATATAGAAGCAATATATACAATGATTTCAACCGTCTACCTGTTCCATTCATTGTTCTACTTGTCGAAAATTACAAATAATTTCCGATAAAGGATTAACCATTGGGGCTCATTGTTCACTTAAACTTGAAGAACAAAAAATTGGCGAATGGTACTGTTTGGATGCTTTGCATATATGTTTCTTAGACTATATAGAAGCAATATATACATTGATTTCAACCGTCTACCTGTTCCACTCATTGTTCTACTTGTCGGAAGTTACAAATAATTTCCGTTAAGGGATTAACAATGGAGCTCGTAGTTCACTTGAACTTGAAGAACATAAAATTGGCGAATTGTACTGTTTGGATGCTTTGAATCTATGTTTCTTAGATTATATAGAAGCAATATATACAAAGATTTCAACCGTCTACCTGTTCCATTCATTGTTCTACTTGTCGAAAGTTAGAAATAATTTCCGTTAAAGTATTAACAATGGGGCTCGCAGTTCACTTAAACTTGAAGAACAAAAAATTGGCGAATTGTACTGTTTGGATGCTTTGCGTATATGTTTCTTAGACTATACAGGGTGGGGCAATAACTATTAGCACCTCAGATATCTTCGAAACTATAAGTTTCACAGAAATATTTGCTGAAATAAAATTGCAGAGTACGAAGGGGCCCATCCAGTGGCGATAATAGTTTTTTTTCAGGTGGAGGTACTTCGGACATTTGAAGGTCACCTCCATTTTTTTAAATGGATCGGTATATTTTTACTGCCGTATCATGATAGAGGATATTAAAGCGAGTTCAACGACCTATTACACAAGGTCATTGCCGTAACTGATTTCATTTGCTGTTTTCCCGAGATCGGTCGGGCTGCAAAGGTCCCATCGTAACGGCGACGGGCCGACGTGTCGCCAAGCTCAAGCGCCTCTTGTCGAAAATGTAAGTTACGTGGCGACGCGTTATCGCGTTTTCGATGCGACGTGCTCGTTGTACTCGCTGCCACATCCTGCAAACTTATTAAAGAGTCCTTCAAGCAGTGTTTAGTCTCAGTGAAATAAACGGTAAGTATTACGCCTTCTTCTACTGCTTACAATACGTATGTTTCATTTACTACCAAAACCTAAGTTTTATCGCCTTTCTCTACTTTCTATGACCGTGAATGACCTTGTATAATAGGTCGTTGAACTCGTTTTAATATCATCTATCATGATACGGAAGCAAAAATATACCGGTATATTTAAAAAAAGGGAGGTGACCTTCAAATGTCCGAAGTACCTCCACCTGAAAACAAACTATTATCGCCACCGGATCGGCCCCTTCGTACTCTGCAATTTTATTTCAGCAAATATTTCTGTGAAACTTATAGTTTCGAAGATATCTGAGGTGCTAATAGTTATTGCCCCACCCTGTATATTGCTTCTGTATAGTCTAAGAAACATATATGCAAAGCATCCAAACAGTACCATTCGCCAATTTTTGTCCTTCAAGTTTAAGTGAACAATGAGCCCCATTGTTAATCCTTTAAAGGAAATTATTTGTAAATTTCTACAAGTAGAACAATGATTGGAACACGTAAACGGTTGAAATATTATTATATATTGCTTCCATATAGTCTAAGAAACATATATGCAAAGCATCCAAATAGTACCAGTCGCCAATTTTTTCTTCTTCAAGTTTAAGTGAACAATGAGCCCCATTGTTAATCCTTTATCGGAAATTATTTGTAACTTTCGACAAGTAGAACAATGATTGGAACAGGTAGACGGCTCAAATATTATTATATATTGCTTCCATATAGTCTAAGAAACATATATGCAAAGCATCCAAACAGTACCATTCGCCAATTTTTTGTTCTTCAAGTTTAAGTGTACTACGAGCCCCATTGTTAATCGTTTAAGGGAAATTAATAGTAACTTTCTACAAGTAGAACAATGATTGGAACACGTAGACGGTTGAAATCTTTATATATATTGCTTCCATATAGTCTAAGAAACATGTACGCAAAGCATCCAAACAGTACCTTTCGCGAATTTTTTGTTCTTCAAGTTTAAGTGAACAATGAGCCCCAATGGTTAATCCTTTATCGGAAATTATTTGTAATTTTCGACAAGTAGAACAATGAATGGAACAGGTAGACGGTTGAAATCTTTGTATATATTGCTTCTATATAGTCTAAGAAACATATATGCAAAGCATCCAAACAGTACAATTCGCCAATTTTTTGTTCTTCAAGTTTAAGTGAACTACGAGCCCCATTGTTAATACTTTAACGGAAATTATTTGTTACTTTCGACAAGTAGAACAATGAATGGAACAGGTAGACGGTTGAAATCATTGTATATATTGCTTCTATATAGTCTAAGAAACATGTACGCAAAGCATCCAAACAGTACCATTCGCCAATTTTTTGTTCTTCAAGTTTAAGTGAACAATAAGCCCCAATGGTTAATCCTTTATCGGAAATTATTTGTAATTTTCGACAAGTAGAAAAATGAATGGAACAGGCAGACGGTTGAAATCTTTGTATATATTGCTTCTATATTGTCTAAGAAACATATATGCAAAGCATCCAAACAGTACAATTCGCGAATTTATTGTTCTTCAAGTTTAAGTGAACTACGAGCCCCATTGTTAATACTTTAACGGAAATTATTTGTTACTTTCGACAAGTAGAACAATGAATGGAACAGGTAGAAGGTTGAAATCATTGTATATATTGCTTCTATATAGTCTAAGAAACATGTACGCAAAGCATCCAAGCAGTACCATTCGCCAATTTTTTGTTCTTCAAGTTTAAGTGAACAATAAGCCCCAATGGTTAATCCTTTATCGGAAATTATTTGTAATTATCGACAAGTAGAACAATGAATGGAACAGGTAGACGGTTGAAATCTTTGTATATATTGCTTCTATATAGTCTAAGAAACATGTACGCAAAGCATCCAAGCAGTACCATTCGCCAATTTTTTGTTCTTCAAGTTTAAGTGAACAATAAGCCCCAATGGTTAATCCTTTATCGGAAATTATTTGTAATTCTCGACAAGTAGAACAATGAATGGAACAGGTAGACGGTTGAAATCTTTGTATATATTGCTTCTATATAGTCTAAGAAACATATATGCAAAGCATCCAAACAGTACAATTCGCCAATTTTTTGTTCTTCAAGTTTAAGTGAACTACGAGCCCCATTGTTAATACTTTAACGGAAATTTTTTGTAACTTTCGACAAGTAGAACAATGAATGGAACAGGTAGACGGTCGAAATCAATGTATATATTGCTTCTATATAGTCTAAGAAACATATAAGCAAAGCATCCAAACAGTACCATTCGCCAATTTTTTGTTCTTCAAGTTTAAGTGAACACTGAGCCGCAATGGTTAACCTTTTACCGGAAATTATATGTAATTTTCGACAAGTAGAACAATGAATGGAAAAGGTAGACGGTTGAAATCTTTGTATATATTGCTTCTATATAGTCTAAGAAACATATATGCAAAGCATCCAAACAGTACAATTCGCGAATTTTTTGTTCTTCATGTTTAAGTGAACAACTAGCCCCATTGTTAATCCTTTAAAGGAAATTATTTGTAAATTTAGACAAGTAGAACAATGAATGGGACAGGTAGACTGTTGAAATCATTTTATATATTGCTTCTATATAGTCTAAAAAACGTATATGCAAAGCATCCAAACAGTACAATTCGCCAATTTTTTGTTCTTCAAGTTTAAGTGAACTACGAGCCCCATTGTTAATACCTTAACGGAAATTATTTCTTACTTTCGACAAGTAGAACAATGAATGGAACAGGCAGACGGTTGAAATAATTGTATATATTGCTTCTATATAGTCTAAGAAACATGTCCGCAAAGCATCCAAACAGTACCATTCGCCAATTTTTTGTTCTTCAAGTTTAAGTGAACAATGAGCCCCAATGGTTAATCCTTTATCGGAAATTATTTGTAATTTTCGACAAGTAGAACAATGAATGGAACAGGTAGACGGTTGAAATCTTTGTATATATTGCTTCTATATAGTCTAAGAAACATATATGCAAAGCATCCAAACAGTACAATTCGCGAATTTATTGTTCTTCAAGTTTAAGTGAACTACGAGCCCCATTGTTAATACTTTAACGGAAATTATTTGTTACTTTCGACAAGTAGAACAATGATTGGAACAGGTAGACGGTTGAAATCATTGTACATATTGCTTCTATATACTCTAAGAAACATATATGCAAAACATCCAAACAGTACCATTCGCCAATTTTTTGTTCTTCAAGTTTCAGTGAACAATGAGCCCCAATGGTTAATCCTTTATCGGAAATTATTTGTAATTTTCGACAAGTAGAACAATGAATGGAACAGGTTGACGGTTGAAATCTTTGTATATATTGCTTCTATATAGTCTAAGAAACATATATGCAAAGCATCCAAACAGTACAATTCGCGAATTTATTGTTCTTCAAGTTTAAGTGAACTACGAGCCCCATTGTTAATCCTTTAAAGGAAATTATTTGTAAATTTCGACAAGTAGAACAATGAATGGAACAGGTAGACGGTTGAAATCATTGTTTATATTGCTTCTATATAGTCTAATAAACATATGTGCAAAGCATCCAAACAGTACCATTCGCCAATTTATTGTTCTTCAAGTTTAAGTGAATTACGAGCCCCATTGTTAATCGTTTAAAGGAAAGTATTTGTAAATTTCGACAAGTAGACCAATGAATGGAACAGGTAGACGGTTGTAATCTCTGTATATATTGCTTCTATATAGTCTAAGAAACATATATGCAATGCATCCAAACAGTACAATTCGACAATTTTTTGTTCTTCAAGTTTAAGTGAATTACGAGCCCCATTGTTAATCGTTTAACGGAAAGTATTTGTAAATTTCGACAAGTAGACCAATGAATGGAACAGGTAGACGGTTGTAATCTCTGTATATATTGCTTCTATATAGTCTAAGAAACATATATGCAATGCATCCAAACAGTACAATTCGACAATTTTTTGTTCTTCAAGTTTAAGTGAACTACGAGCCCCATTGTTAATCCTTTAAAGGAAATTATTTGTAAATTTCGACAAGTAGAACAATGAATGGAACAGGTAGACGGTTGAAATCATTGTATATATTGCTTCTATATAGTCTAACAAACATATATGCAAAGCATCCAAACAGAACAATTCGCCAATTTTTTGTTCTTCAAGTTTAAGTGAACTACGGGCCCCATTGTTAATCCTTTAAAGGAAATTATTTGTAAATTTCGACAAGTAGAACAATGAATGGAACAGGTAGACGGTTGAAATCTTTGTATATATTGCTTCTATATAGTCTAAGAAACATGTACGCAAAGCTTCCAAACAGTACAATTCGCCAATTTATTGTTCTTCAAGTTTAAGTGAACAATGAGCCCCATTGTTAATCCTTTAAAGGAAATTATTTGTAAATTTCGACAAGTAGAACAATGATTGGAACACGTAGACGGTTGAAATCATTGTACATATTGCTTCTATATACTCTAAGAAACATATATGCAAAACATCCAAACAGTACCATTCGCCAATTTTTTGTTCTTCAAGTTTAAGTGAACAATGAGCCCCAATGGTTAATCCTTTATCGGAAATTATTTGTAATTTTCGACAAGTAGAACAATGAATGGAACAGGTAGACGGTTGAAATCTTTGTATATATTGCTTCTATATAGTCTAAGAAACATATATGCAAAGCACCCAAACAGTACAATTCGGCAATTTTTTGTTCTTCAGGTTTAAGTGAACTACGAGCCCCATTGTTAATCTTTTAAAGGAAAGTATTTGTAACTTTCGACAAGTAGAACAATGAATGGAACAGGTAGACGGTTGAAATCATTGTATATATTGCTTCTATATAGTCTAAGAAACATGTACGCAAAGCATCCAAGCAGTACCATTCGCCAATTTTTTGTTCTTCAAGTTTAAGTGAACAATAAGCCCCATTGTTAATCCTTTAAAGGAAATTATTTGTAAATTTCGACAAGTAGAACAATGATTGGAACACGTAGACGGTTGAAATCATTGTACATATTGCTTCTATATACTCTAAGAAACATATATGCAAAACATCCAAACAGTACCATTCGCCAATTTTTTGTTCTTCAAGTTTAAGTGAACAATGAGCCCCAATGGTTAATCCTTTATCGGAAATTATTTGTAAATTTCGACAAGTAGAACAATGAATGGAACAGGTAGACGGTTGTAATCTCTGTATATATTGCTTCTATATAGTCTAAGAAACATATATGCAATGCATCCAAACAGTACAATTCGCCAATTTTGTGCTCTTCAAGTTTAAGTTAACTACGAGCCCCATTGTTATTCCTTTAAAGGAAATTAATTGTAAATTTCGGCAAGTAGAACAATGAATGGAATAGGTAGACGGTTGAAATCATTGTATATATTGCTTCTATATAGTCTAAAAAACATATATGCAAAGCGTCCAAACAGTACAATTCGCCAATTTTTTGTTCTTCAAGTTTAAGTGAATTACGAGCCCCAATGGTTAATCCTTTATCGGAAATTATTTGTAATTTTCGACAAGTAGAACAATGAATGGAACAGGTAGACGGTTGAAATCTTTGTATATATTGCTTCTATATAGTCTAAGAAACATGTACGCAAAGCATCCAAGCAGTACCATTCGCCAATTTTTTGTTCTTCAAGTTTAAGTGAACTACGAGCCCCATTGTTAATACTTTAACGGAAATTATTTGTTACTTTCGACAAGTAGAACAATGAATGGGACAGGTAGACGGTTGAAATCATTGTATATATTGCTTCTATATAGTCTAAGAAACATGTACGCAAAGCATCCAAACAGTACCATTCGCCAATTTTTTGTTCTTCAAGTTTAAGTGAACAATGAGCAATGGTTAACCCTTTACCGGAAATGGTTAACCCTTTACCGGAAATTATATGTAATTTTCGACAAGTAGAACAATGAAAGGAACAGGTAGACGGTTGAAATCTTTGTATATATTGCTTCTATATAGTCTAAGAAACATATATGCAAAGCATCCAAACAGTACAATTCGCGAATTTTTTGTTCTTCATGTTTAAGTGAACAACTAGCCCCATTGTTAATCCTTTAAAGGAAATTATTTGTAAATTTAGACAAGTAGAACAATGAATGGGACAGGTAGACTGTTGAAATCATTTTATATATTGCTTCTATATAGTCTAAAAAACATATATGCAAAGCATCCAAACAGTACAATTCGCCAATTTTTTGTTCTTCAAGTTTAAGTGAACTACGAGCCCCATTGTTAATACTTTAACGGAAATTATTTGTTACTTTCGACAAGTAGAACAATGAATGGAACAGGTAGACGGTTGAAATCATTGTATATATTGCTTCTATATAGTCTAAGAAACATGTACGCAAAGCATCCAAACAGTACCATTCGCCAATTTTTTGTTCTTCAAGTTTAAGTGAACAATGAGCCCCAATGGTTAATCCTTTATCGGAAATTATTTGTAATTTTCGACAAGTAGAACAATGAATGGAACGTGTAGACGGTTGAAATCTTTGTATATATTGCTTCTATATAGTCTAAGAAACATATATGCAAAGCATCCAAACAGTACAATTCGCGAATTTATTGTTCTTCAAGTTTAAGTGAACTACGAGCCCCATTGTTAATACTTTAACGGAAATTATTTGTAAATTTCGACAAGTAGAACAATGAATGGAACAGGTAGACTGTTGAAATCATTGTATATATTGATTCTATATAGTCCAAGAAACATATATGCAAAGCGTCCAAACAGTACAATTCGCCAATTTTTTGCTCTTCAAGTTTAAGTTAACTACGAGCCCCATTGTTATTCCTTTAAAGGAAATTAATTGTAAATTTCGGCAAGTAGAACAATGAATGGAATAGGTAGACGGTTGAAATCATTGTATATATTGCTTCTATATAGTCTAAGAAACATATATGCAAAGCGTTCAAACAGTACAATTCGCCAATTTTTTGTTCTTCAAGTTTAAGTGAACAATGAGCCGCAATGGTTAACCCTTTACCGGAAATTATATGTAATTTTCGACAAGTAGAACAATGAAAGGAACAGGTAGACGGTTGAAATCTTTGTATATATTGCTTCTATATAGTCTAAGAAACATATATGCAAAGCATCCAAACAGTACAATTCGCGAATTTTTTGTTCTTCATGTTTAAGTGAACAACTAGCCCCATTGTTAATCCTTTAAAGGAAATTATATGTAAATTTAGACATGTAGAACAATGAATGGGACAGGTAGACTGTTGAAATCATTTTATATATTGCTTCTATATAGTCTAAAAAACATATATGCAAAGCATGCAAACAGTACAATTCGCCAATTTTTTGTTCTTCAAGTTTAAGTGAACTACGAGCCCCATTGTTAATACTTTAACGGAAATTATTTGTTACTTTCGACAAGTAGAACAATGAATGGGACAGGTAGACGGTTGAAATCATTGTATATATTGCTTCTATATAGTCTAAGAAACATGTACGCAAAGCATCCAAACAGTACCATTCGCCAATTTTTTGTTCTTCAAGTTTAAGTGAACAATGAGCCCCAATGGTTAATCCTTTATCGGAAATTATTTGTAATTTTCGACAAGTAGAACAATGAATGGAACAGGTAGACGGTTGAAATCTTTGTATATATTGCTTCTATATATTCTAAGAAACATATCTGCAAATCATCCAAACAGTACCATTCGCCAATTTTTTGTTCTTCAAGTTTAAGTGAACAATGAGCCCCAATGGTTAATCCTTTATCGGAAATTATTTGTAATTTTCGACAAGTAGAACAATGAATGGAACAGGTAGACGGTTGAAATCTTTGTATATATTGCTTCTATATATTCTAAGAAACATATATGCAAAGCATCCAAACAGTACAATTCGCCAATTTCTTGTTCTTCAATTTTAAGTAAACTACGATCCCCATTGTTAATCCCTTAACGGAAATTATTTGTAACTTTCGACAAGTAGAACAATGAATGGAACAGGTAGACGGTTGAAATCATTGTATATATTGCTTCTATATAGTCTAAGAAACATATCTGCAAATCATCCAAACAGTACAATTCGCCAATTATTTGATCTTCAAGTTTAAGTGAACTACGAGCCCCATTGTTAATACTTTAACGGAAATTATTTGTAACTTGCGACAAGTAGAACAATGAATGGAACAGGTAGACGGTTGAAATCTTTGTATATATTGCTTCTATATAGTCTAAGAAACATATCTGCAAATCATCCAAACAGTACAATTCGCCAATTATTTGATCTTCAAGTTTAAGTGAACTACGAGCCCCATTGTTAATACTTTAACGGAAATTATTTGTAACTTGCGACAAGTAGAACAATGAATGGAACAGGTAGACGGATGAGATCTTTATATATATATTGCTTCTATATAGTCTAAGAAACATATATTCAAAGCATCCAAACAGTACAATTCGCCAATTTCTTGTTCTTCAAGTTTAAGTAAACTACGATCCCCATTGTTAATCCCTTAACGGAAATTATTTGTAACTTTCGACAAGTAGAACAATGAATGGACCTTTGATCTTTCTTTAACTTGCGGTACCAGCTATGAAGCAAACCCACACGGCTCCCATGGGCGCGGGATTGAGATACGCCCAATCAACGCACATGTGCATTAACAAGCACATGCTACTAGTTACCTACTAGTGGAGGCGAGACCTTTCTAAATCTCTACTGGCTCTGCAGTGTCAGTGCCCGAGCTGAATTAGCGCAGCTCACCCGCCGAGGTAGCCACCTCTCCCCCTGCGATTTGGGGTTACTACATGCCCCCACGAGGCCAACCCTAATGACCAGGTCAGGGCGAAGAATCTGCCCTGGGGCTCAACCTGGTCCCCGTGGTACCAACTTTCCCCTTGGTGAGGGGGTAGTCTCGGACATCCGGCACTACTACCAATCAACCTTGGTGAGGTACACGGACTCGGGTAACCGCGGGTGTGTCAATACCCGTGCCTGCCTTCGCAGCGCGATAGACAGGCCCCTGAGGGGGAACAATGAATGGAACAGGTAGACGGTTGAAATCATTGTATATATTGCTTCTATATAGTCTAAGAAACATATCTGCAAATCATCCAAACAGTACAATTCGCCAATTATTTGATCTTCAAGTTTAAGTGAACAATGAGCCCCAATGGTTAATCCTTTATCGGAAATTATTTGTAACTTTCGACAAGTAGAACAATGAATAGAACAGGTAGACGGTTGAAATCTTTGTATATATTGCTTCTATATAGTCTAAGAAACATGTACGCAAAGCATCCAAGCAGTACCATTCGCCAATTTTTTGTTCTTCAAGTTTAAGTGAACAATGAGCAATGGTTAACCCTTTACCGGAAATGGTTAACCCTTTACCGGAAATTATATGTAATTTTCGACAAGTAGAACAATGAAAGGAACAGGTAGACGGTTGAAATCTTTGTATATATTGCTTCTATATAGTCTAAGAAACATATATGCAAAGCATCCAAACAGTACAATTCGCGAATTTTTTGTTCTTCATGTTTAAGTGAACAACTAGCCCCATTGTTAATCCTTTAAAGGAAATTATTTGTAAATTTCGACAAGTAGAACAATGAATGGAACAGGTAGACGGTTGAAATCATTGTATATATTGCTTCTATATAGTCTAACAAACATATATGCAAAGCATCCAAACAGTACCATTCGCCAATTTTTTGTTCTTCAAGTTTAAGTGAACAATGAGCCCCATTGTTAATACTTTATCGGAAATTATTTGTAAATTTCGACAAGTAGAACAATGAATGGAAAAGGTAGACTGTTGAAATCATTGTATATATTGATTCTATATAGTCCGAGAAACATATATGCAAAGCGTCCAAACAGTACAATTCGCCAATTTTGTGCTCTTCAAGTTTAAGTTAACTACGAGCCCCATTGTTATTCCTTTAAAGGAAATTAATTGTAAATTTCGGCAAGTAGAACAATGAATGGAATAGGTAGACGGTTGAAATCATTGTATATATTGCTTCTATATAGTCTAAAAAACATATATGCAAAGCGTCCAAACAGTACAATTCGCCAATTTTTTGTTCTTCAAGTTTAAGTGAATTACGAGCCCCAATGTTTAATCCTTTATCGGAAATTATTTGTAATTTTCGACAAGTAGAACAATGAATGGAACAGGTAGACGGTTGAAATCTTTGTATATATTGCTTCTATATAGTCTAAGAAACATGTACGCAAAGCATCCAAGCAGTACCATTCGCCAATTTTTTGTTCTTCAAGTTTAAGTGAACTACGAGCCCCATTGTTAATACTTTAACGGAAATTATTTGTTACTTTCGACAAGTAGAACAATGAATGGGACAGGTAGACGGTTGAAATCATTGTATATATTGCTTCTATATAGTCTAAGAAACATGTACGCAAAGCATCCAAACAGTACCATTCGCCAATTTTTTGTTCTTCAAGTTTAAGTGAACAATGAGCAATGGTTAACCCTTTACCGGAAATGGTTAACCCTTTACCGGAAATTATATGTAATTTTCGACAAGTAGAACAATGAAAGGAACAGGTAGACGGTTGAAATCTTTGTATATATTGCTTCTATATAGTCTAAGAAACATATATGCAAAGCATCCAAACAGTACAATTCGCGAATTTTTTGTTCTTCATGTTTAAGTGAACAACTAGCCCCATTGTTAATCCTTTAAAGGAAATTATTTGTAAATTTAGACAAGTAGAACAATGAATGGGACAGGTAGACTGTTGAAATCATTTTATATATTGCTTCTATATAGTCTAAAAAACATATATGCAAAGCATCCAAACAGTACAATTCGCCAATTTTTTGTTCTTCAAGTTTAAGTGAACTACGAGCCCCATTGTTAATACTTTAACGGAAATTATTTGTTACTTTCGACAAGTAGAACAATGAATGGAACAGGTAGACGGTTGAAATCATTGTATATATTGCTTCTATATAGTCTAAGAAACATGTACGCAAAGCATCCAAACAGTACCATTCGCCAATTTTTTGTTCTTCAAGTTTAAGTGAACAATGAGCCCCAATGGTTAATCCTTTATCGGAAATTATTTGTAATTTTCGACAAGTAGAACAATGAATGGAACGTGTAGACGGTTGAAATCTTTGTATATATTGCTTCTATATAGTCTAAGAAACATATATGCAAAGCATCCAAACAGTACAATTCGCGAATTTATTGTTCTTCAAGTTTAAGTGAACTACGAGCCCCATTGTTAATACTTTAACGGAAATTATTTGTAAATTTCGACAAGTAGAACAATGAATGGAACAGGTAGACTGTTGAAATCATTGTAAATATTGATTCTATATAGTCCAAGAAACATATATGCAAAGCGTCCAAACAGTACAATTCGCCAATTTTTTGCTCTTCAAGTTTAAGTTAACTACGAGCCCCATTGTTATTCCTTTAAAGGAAATTAATTGTAAATTTCGGCAAGTAGAACAATGAATGGAATAGGTAGACGGTTGAAATCATTGTATATATTGCTTCTATATAGTCTAAGAAACATATATGCAAAGCGTTCAAACAGTACAATTCGCCAATTTTTTGTTCTTCAAGTTTAAGTGAACAATGAGCCGCAATGGTTAACCCTTTACCGGAAATTATATGTAATTTTCGACAAGTAGAACAATGAAAGGAACAGGTAGACGGTTGAAATCTTTGTATATATTGCTTCTATATAGTCTAAGAAACATATATGCAAAGCATCCAAACAGTACAATTCGCGAATTTTTTGTTCTTCATGTTTAAGTGAACAACTAGCCCCATTGTTAATCCTTTAAAGGAAATTATATGTAAATTTAGACATGTAGAACAATGAATGGGACAGGTAGACTGTTGAAATCATTTTATATATTGCTTCTATATAGTCTAAAAAACATATATGCAAAGCATGCAAACAGTACAATTCGCCAATTTTTTGTTCTTCAAGTTTAAGTGAACTACGAGCCCCATTGTTAATACTTTAACGGAAATTATTTGTTACTTTCGACAAGTAGAACAATGAATGGGACAGGTAGACGGTTGAAATCATTGTATATATTGCTTCTATATAGTCTAAGAAACATGTACGCAAAGCATCCAAACAGTACCATTCGCCAATTTTTTGTTCTTCAAGTTTAAGTGAACAATGAGCCCCAATGGTTAATCCTTTATCGGAAATTATTTGTAATTTTCGACAAGTAGAACAATGAATGGAACAGGTAGACGGTTGAAATCTTTGTATATATTGCTTCTATATATTCTAAGAAACATATCTGCAAATCATCCAAACAGTACCATTCGCCAATTTTTTGTTCTTCAAGTTTAAGTGAACAATGAGCCCCAATGGTTAATCCTTTATCGGAAATTATTTGTAATTTTCGACAAGTAGAACAATGAATGGAACAGGTAGACGGTTGAAATCTTTGTATATATTGCTTCTATATATTCTAAGAAACATATATGCAAAGCATCCAAACAGTACAATTCGCCAATTTCTTGTTCTTCAATTTTAAGTAAACTACGATCCCCATTGTTAATCCCTTAACGGAAATTATTTGTAACTTTCGACAAGTAGAACAATGAATGGAACAGGTAGACGGTTGAAATCATTGTATATATTGCTTCTATATAGTCTAAGAAACATATCTGCAAATCATCCAAACAGTACAATTCGCCAATTATTTGATCTTCAAGTTTAAGTGAACTACGAGCCCCATTGTTAATACTTTAACGGAAATTATTTGTAACTTGCGACAAGTAGAACAATGAATGGAACAGGTAGACGGTTGAAATCTTTGTATATATTGCTTCTATATAGTCTAAGAAACATATCTGCAAATCATCCAAACAGTACAATTCGCCAATTATTTGATCTTCAAGTTTAAGTGAACTACGAGCCCCATTGTTAATACTTTAACGGAAATTATTTGTAACTTGCGACAAGTAGAACAATGAATGGAACAGGTAGACGGATGAGATCTTTATATATATATTGCTTCTATATAGTCTAAGAAACATATATTCAAAGCATCCAAACAGTACAATTCGCCAATTTCTTGTTCTTCAAGTTTAAGTAAACTACGATCCCCATTGTTAATCCCTTAACGGAAATTATTTGTAACTTTCGACAAGTAGAACAATGAATGGACCTTTGATCTTTCTTTAACTTGCGGTACCAGCTATGAAGCAAACCCACACGGCTCCCATGGGCGCGGGATTGAGATACGCCCAATCAACGCACATGTGCATTAACAAGCACATGCTACTAGTTACCTACTAGTGGAGGCGAGACCTTTCTAAATCTCTACTGGCTCTGCAGTGTCAGTGCCCGAGCTGAATTAGCGCAGCTCACCCGCCGAGGTAGCCACCTCTCCCCCTGCGATTTGGGGTTACTACATGCCCCCACGAGGCCAACCCTAATGACCAGGTCAGGGCGAAGAATCTGCCCTGGGGCTCAACCTGGTCCCCGTGGTACCAACTTTCCCCTTGGTGAGGGGGTAGTCTCGGACATCCGGCACTACTACCAATCAACCTTGGTGAGGTACACGGACTCGGGTAACCGCGGGTGTGTCAATACCCGTGCCTGCCTTCGCAGCGCGATAGACAGGCCCCTGAGGGGGAACAATGAATGGAACAGGTAGACGGTTGAAATCATTGTATATATTGCTTCTATATAGTCTAAGAAACATATCTGCAAATCATCCAAACAGTACAATTCGCCAATTATTTGATCTTCAAGTTTAAGTGAACAATGAGCCCCAATGGTTAATCCTTTATCGGAAATTATTTGTAACTTTCGACAAGTAGAACAATGAATAGAACAGGTAGACGGTTGAAATCTTTGTATATATTGCTTCTATATAGTCTAAGAAACATGTACGCAAAGCATCCAAGCAGTACCATTCGCCAATTTTTTGTTCTTCAAGTTTAAGTGAACAATGAGCAATGGTTAACCCTTTACCGGAAATGGTTAACCCTTTACCGGAAATTATATGTAATTTTCGACAAGTAGAACAATGAAAGGAACAGGTAGACGGTTGAAATCTTTGTATATATTGCTTCTATATAGTCTAAGAAACATATATGCAAAGCATCCAAACAGTACAATTCGCGAATTTTTTGTTCTTCATGTTTAAGTGAACAACTAGCCCCATTGTTAATCCTTTAAAGGAAATTATTTGTAAATTTAGACAAGTAGAACAATGAATGGGACAGGTAGACTGTTGAAATCATTTTATATATTGCTTCTATATAGTCTAAAAAACATATATGCAAAGCATCCAAACAGTACAATTCGCCAATTTTTTGTTCTTCAAGTTTAAGTGAACTACGAGCCCCATTGTTAATACTTTAACGGAAATTATTTGTTACTTTCGACAAGTAGAACAATGAATGGAACAGGTAGACGGTTGAAATCATTGTATATATTGCTTCTATATAGTCTAAGAAACATGTACGCAAAGCATCCAAACAGTACCATTCGCCAATTTTTTGTTCTTCAAGTTTAAGTGAACAATGAGCCCCAATGGTTAATCCTTTATCGGAAATTATTTGTAATTTTCGACAAGTAGAACAATGAATGGAACGTGTAGACGGTTGAAATCTTTGTATATATTGCTTCTATATAGTCTAAGAAACATATATGCAAAGCATCCAAACAGTACAATTCGCGAATTTATTGTTCTTCAAGTTTAAGTGAACTACGAGCCCCATTGTTAATACTTTAACGGAAATTATTTGTAAATTTCGACAAGTAGAACAATGAATGGAACAGGTAGACTGTTGAAATCATTGTATATATTGATTCTATATAGTCCAAGAAACATATATGCAAAGCGTCCAAACAGTACAATTCGCCAATTTTTTGCTCTTCAAGTTTAAGTTAACTACGAGCCCCATTGTTATTCCTTTAAAGGAAATTAATTGTAAATTTCGGCAAGTAGAACAATGAATGGAATAGGTAGACGGTTGAAATCATTGTATATATTGCTTCTATATAGTCTAAGAAACATATATGCAAAGCGTTCAAACAGTACAATTCGCCAATTTTTTGTTCTTCAAGTTTAAGTGAACAATGAGCCGCAATGGTTAACCCTTTACCGGAAATTATATGTAATTTTCGACAAGTAGAACAATGAAAGGAACAGGTAGACGGTTGAAATCTTTGTATATATTGCTTCTATATAGTCTAAGAAACATATATGCAAAGCATCCAAACAGTACAATTCGCGAATTTTTTGTTCTTCATGTTTAAGTGAACAACTAGCCCCATTGTTAATCCTTTAAAGGAAATTATATGTAAATTTAGACATGTAGAACAATGAATGGGACAGGTAGACTGTTGAAATCATTTTATATATTGCTTCTATATAGTCTAAAAAACATATATGCAAAGCATGCAAACAGTACAATTCGCCAATTTTTTGTTCTTCAAGTTTAAGTGAACTACGAGCCCCATTGTTAATACTTTAACGGAAATTATTTGTTACTTTCGACAAGTAGAACAATGAATGGGACAGGTAGACGGTTGAAATCATTGTATATATTGCTTCTATATAGTCTAAGAAACATGTACGCAAAGCATCCAAACAGTACCATTCGCCAATTTTTTGTTCTTCAAGTTTAAGTGAACAATGAGCCCCAATGGTTAATCCTTTATCGGAAATTATTTGTAATTTTCGACAAGTAGAACAATGAATGGAACAGGTAGACGGTTGAAATCTTTGTATATATTGCTTCTATATATTCTAAGAAACATATCTGCAAATCATCCAAACAGTACCATTCGCCAATTTTTTGTTCTTCAAGTTTAAGTGAACAATGAGCCCCAATGGTTAATCCTTTATCGGAAATTATTTGTAATTTTCGACAAGTAGAACAATGAATGGAACAGGTAGACGGTTGAAATCTTTGTATATATTGCTTCTATATATTCTAAGAAACATATATGCAAAGCATCCAAACAGTACAATTCGCCAATTTCTTGTTCTTCAATTTTAAGTAAACTACGATCCCCATTGTTAATCCCTTAACGGAAATTATTTGTAACTTTCGACAAGTAGAACAATGAATGGAACAGGTAGACGGTTGAAATCATTGTATATATTGCTTCTATATAGTCTAAGAAACATATCTGCAAATCATCCAAACAGTACAATTCGCCAATTATTTGATCTTCAAGTTTAAGTGAACTACGAGCCCCATTGTTAATACTTTAACGGAAATTATTTGTAACTTGCGACAAGTAGAACAATGAATGGAACAGGTAGACGGTTGAAATCTTTGTATATATTGCTTCTATATAGTCTAAGAAACATATCTGCAAATCATCCAAACAGTACAATTCGCCAATTATTTGATCTTCAAGTTTAAGTGAACTACGAGCCCCATTGTTAATACTTTAACGGAAATTATTTGTAACTTGCGACAAGTAGAACAATGAATGGAACAGGTAGACGGATGAGATCTTTATATATATATTGCTTCTATATAGTCTAAGAAACATATATTCAAAGCATCCAAACAGTACAATTCGCCAATTTCTTGTTCTTCAAGTTTAAGTAAACTACGATCCCCATTGTTAATCCCTTAACGGAAATTATTTGTAACTTTCGACAAGTAGAACAATGAATGGACCTTTGATCTTTCTTTAACTTGCGGTACCAGCTATGAAGCAAACCCACACGGCTCCCATGGGCGCGGGATTGAGATACGCCCAATCAACGCACATGTGCATTAACAAGCACATGCTACTAGTTACCTACTAGTGGAGGCGAGACCTTTCTAAATCTCTACTGGCTCTGCAGTGTCAGTGCCCGAGCTGAATTAGCGCAGCTCACCCGCCGAGGTAGCCACCTCTCCCCCTGCGATTTGGGGTTACTACATGCCCCCACGAGGCCAACCCTAATGACCAGGTCAGGGCGAAGAATCTGCCCTGGGGCTCAACCTGGTCCCCGTGGTACCAACTTTCCCCTTGGTGAGGGGGTAGTCTCGGACATCCGGCACTACTACCAATCAACCTTGGTGAGGTACACGGACTCGGGTAACCCCGGGTGTGTCAATACCCGTGCCTGCCTTCGCAGCGCGATAGACAGGCCCCTGAGGGGGAACAATGAATGGAACAGGTAGACGGTTGAAATCATTGTATATATTGCTTCTATATAGTCTAAGAAACATATCTGCAAATCATCCAAACAGTACAATTCGCCAATTATTTGATCTTCAAGTTTAAGTGAACAATGAGCCCCAATGGTTAATCCTTTATCGGAAATTATTTGTAACTTTCGACAAGTAGAACAATGAATAGAACAGGTAGACGGTTGAAATCTTTGTATATATTGCTTCTATATAGTCTAAGAAACATATATGCAAAGCATCCAAACAGTACAATTCGCCAATTTATTGTTCTTCAAGTTTAAGTGAACAATGAGCCCCAATGGTTAATCCTTTATCGGAAATTATTTGTAATTTTCGACAAGTAGAACAATGAATGGAACAGGTAGACTGTTGAAATCATTGTATATATTGCTTCCATATAGTCTAAGAAACATGTACGCAAAGCATCCAAACAGTACCATTCGCCAATTTTTTGTTCTTCAAATTTAAGTGAACAATGAGCCCCAATGGTTAATCCTTTACCGGAAATTTTTTGTAATTTTCGACAAGTAGAAAAATGAATGGAACTGGTAGACGGTTGAAATCTTTGTATATATTGCTTCTATATAATCTAAGAAACATATATGCAAAGCATCTAAACAGTAACAATCGCCAATTTTTTGATCTTCAAGTTTAAGTGAACAGCGAGCCCCAATGATAATCATGAAATGGAAATTATTTGTAACATTCTACAAGTAGAACAATGAATAGTACAGGTAGACATGTGAAATCTTTCTATATATTGCTTCTAAATAGTCTAACAAGGTAACATCCCGAGGTGTAACTCACCGATTTTGATGAAATTTTAGTATGATATACTCCTGGCGGAAATATTTGATCGTATTTTTTTTTATCGGCAATCGTCCACGTTAAAGGGGTGAAAACCACCCTCAAAGTTGGCACCCTGAAATTTATTTATTGAATATCTGGAAAACTATTAGAGATACGAAAATTTCGCGAAGAGAGAAAATTAACGTATTTCGACCACAAATCTAATGATATAAATATATTTTTTTTAAACTCGTTTGTTTAAATAATATGCTTAAAAATACAACTTTTTTAATGATTTTGTAAGTCAAATTTCAATAAATTTTCTTGAATATTTTTCTGAGAATACCATATACCGAAACACAAAATACGGATAAAATGGAAATTTGAAATTTTGTTTGTAAAAAAAGTTATTGCATTTTTAATTTTTTCTCTTACGTTCATGTTAAGTTATGCCTTCGTATATACATGTATGACTGCTTTAAAAGGCCAGATTTTATTGCCAGACACACATATCGTCTTTATATAAATTAAAAAAATTTGATTGATCAATTAATAATTTGTAACAATTATTGTAATAATGGTATTCATTGTTATTCTTATAACCAATATTTTCTTACACCACGAGCATTCTAAAGCATCCCTGTAATCAATTCAAGCATGTAACGTCCGAAAATAGTAAATATATAACGCATACCTCCCGAGAATTAATTAATTTATTTGGCCTGTCGGCGGATTCACATTGATATCATAAATGACTATCCCGAGGTGTAACTCACCAATTCTTATGAAACTATAGTATAAGGTGCTTTTCGTGGAAATATTTAATATCTACTTTCATTTATCGGCAATCGTCCACGTTAAAGGGGTGAAAACCACCCCCAAAGCTCGGATAACGAAAACTGTTTTATCGAATATCTCGGAAACTATTAGAGATACGAAATTTTCCTAAGGAGTGAAAATTAACGTATTTCAATCACGAATCCAATGCTATCAACATTTTTTTAAAAAACCCGTTTATTTAAACAATATGTTAAAAAATACTTTTTTTTTCATAATATTTTCAGTTACAATTCTTTCAATTTTCTTAAATAATAGTTTGTATACACTATATAGTCAAACAAAAAATACGGATCAATTAGAAGTTTCATATTTGTGTTACAAAAAAAGTTATTGCATTTTCAATTCTTACGCTTGATGAACTTGTCAAGTTTTCCCGTCGTATATACATAGTTGATTGATCAGTATTTTTTGTTTGGCTATATAGTGTATACAAACTATTATTTAAGAAAATTGAAAGAATTTTAACTGAAAATATTATGAAAAAAAAAGTATTTTTTAACATATTGTTTAAACAAACGGGTTTTTTAAAAAAATGTTGATAGCATTGGATTCGTGATTGAAATACGTTAATTTTCACTCCTTAGGAAAGTTCGTATCTCTAATAGTTTCCGAGATATTCGATAAAACAGTTTTCGTTATCCGAGATTTGGGGGTGGTTTTCACCCCTTTAACGTGGACGATTGCCGATAAATGAAAGTAGATATTAAATATTTCCACGAAAAGCACCTTATACTATAGTTTCATAAGAATTGGTGAATTACACCTCGGGATAGTCATTTATGATATCAATGTGAATCCGCCGACAGGCCAAATAAATTAATTAATTCTCGGGAGGTATGCGTTATATATTTACTATTTTCGGACGTTACATGCTTGAATTGATTACAGGGATGCTTTAGAATGCTCGTGGTGTAAGAAAATATTGGTTATAAGAATAACAATGAATACCATTATTACAATAATTGTTACAAATTATTAATTGATCAATCAAATTTTTTTAATTTATATAAAGACGATATGTGTGTCTGGCAATAAAATCTGGCCTTTTAAAGCAGTCATACATGTATATACGAAGGCATAACTTAACAAGAACGTAAGAGAAAAAATTAAAAATGCAATAACTTTTTTTACAAACAAAATTTCAAATTTCCATTTTATCCGTATTTTGTGTTTCGGTATATGGTATTCTCAGAAAAATATTCAAGAAAATTTATTGAAATTTGACTTACAAAATCATTAAAAAAGTTGTATTTTTAAGCATATTATATAAACAAACGAGTTTAAAAAAAATATATTTATATCATTAGATTTGTGGTCGAAATACGTTAATTTTCTCTCTTTGCGAAATTTTCGTATCACTAATAGTTTTCCAGATATTCAATAAATAAGTTTCAGGGTGCCAACTTTGAGGGTGGTTTTCACCCCTGTAACGTGGACGATTGCCGATAAAAAAAAATACGCGTCAAATATTTCCGCGAGGAGTATATCATACTAAAATTTCATCAAAATCGGTGAGTTACACCTCGGGATGTTCCCTTGTAAGAGACATATATCTGCAAAGCATCCAAACAGTACAATTCGCCAATTTTTTGTTCTTCAAGTTTAAGTGAACAGCGAGCCCCATTGATAATCATGAAATGGAAATTATTTGTAACTTTCTACAAGTAGAACAATGAATAGTACAGGTAGACAGGTGAAATCTTTCTATATATTGCTTCTATATAATCTAAGAAACATATATGCAAAGCATCCAAACAGTACAATTCGCCAATTTTTTGTTTTTCAAGTTTAAGTGAACTACGAGCCCCATTGTTAATCGTTTAAAGGAAAGTATTTGTAAATTTCGACAAGTAGACCAATGAATGGAACAGGTAGACGGTTGTAATCTCTGTATATATTGCTTCTATATAGTCTAAGAAACATATATGCAATGCATCCAAACAGTACAATTCGACAATTTTTGGTTCTTCAAGTTTAAGTGAACTACGAGCCCCATTGTTAATCCTTTAAAGGAAATTATTTGTAAATTTCGACAAGTAGAACAATGAATGGAACAGGTAGACGGTTGAAATCATTGTATATATTGCTTCTATATAGTCTAACAAACATATATGCAAAGCATCCAAACAGAACAATTCGCCAATTTTTTGTTCTTCAAGTTTAAGTGAACTACGAGCCCCATTGTTAATCCTTTAAAGGAAATTATTTGTAAATTTCGACAAGTAGAACAATGAATGGAACAGGCAGACGGTTGAAATCATTGTACATATTGCTTCTATATAGTCTAAGAAACATATATGCAAAGCATCCAAACAGTACAATTTGCCAATTTTTTGTTCTTCAAGTTTAAGTGAACTACGAGCCCCATTGTTAATCCTTTAACGGAACTTAATTGTAATTTTCTACATGTAGAACAATGAATGGTACAGGTAGACGGTTGAAATCATTGTATATATTGCTCCTATATAGTCTAAGAAACATATATGCAAAGCATCCAAACAATACAATTCGCCAATTTGTTGTTCTTCAAGTTTAAGTGAACTACGAGCCCCATTGTTAATCGTTTAAAGGAAATTATTTGTAAATTTCGACAAGTATAACAATGATTGGAACACGTAGATGGTTGAAATCTTTGTATATATTGCTTCCATATAGTCGAAGAAACATATATGCAAAGCATCCAAACAGTACAATTCGCCAATTTTTTGTTCTTCAAGTTTAAGTGAACAATGAGCCCCAATGGTTAATCCTTTTTCGGAAATTATTTGTAACTTTCCACAAGTTGAACAATGAATGGAACAGGTAGACGGATGAGATCTTTATATATATATTGCTTCTATATAGTCTAAGAAACATATATGCAAAGCATCCAAACAGTACCATTCGCCAATTTTTTGTTCTTCAAGTTTAAGTGAACAACGAGCCCCATTGTTAATCCTTTAACAGAAATTATTTGTAAATTTCGAAAAGTAGAACAATGAATGGAACACGTAGACGGTTGAAATCTCTGTATATATTGCTTCTATATAGTCTAAGAAACATATATGCAATGCATCCAAACAGTACCATTCGAGAATTTATTGTTCTTCATGATTAAGTGAACAACGAGCCCCATTGATAATCATGAAAGGAAAATTATTTGTAACTTTCTTTTTTTTCTTTTTTTATTTACAATATACAATAATAAACAATTACATAAAGATACGATAACTGGGTACCAAGATTAACTGTCACCCCAGTCATTAGTAAATTAAGTTTTTAACAAATTAACGCGATTGTCTATAGTTTAGAAGAATGATAGGAAAATTATAAAAACCTGTCTCATCATAGAAGACTTGAAGTAATATACAATAAGTACAAGGCTAGAGACTAAGTAACAAATGAATGATTCGCTTATGTTTATACTTCTTATAGTTAAGGTCAACCTGAGAATAATTTCCTATGGAATTAATAGCTTTATCTTTACTTTTATGGCACGTTTGGTAAAAGCGTATTGAGAATTTTTGAATGTAATCACTTATGTAGCTTATACCTAGATCTTTATGAATTAATGATATATTAGTATATTTAGCGCAAAGTGCATTATTATTTTCCGCCATTTTAATAATCCTCTGTCACTGAATCGTGAGGAGTGAGCAGGAATCACTGGATATCGTTGTCCGTTGAAACGAGCAACTTATAAATTGTGCTAAAAACGAATGGCATTTCCGACGCATCGACGTACAAGAGGATGGTTGGACGTTTCGCAACGGTGTCGTGTTTCTTATCGTTTAGGTCAGATTTCTCTTTGAGTACCGTATCACTGTGTTTATTTGAGAGTCGTGAAACGACAGTGGCTCGATTTTATTAAAATTTCACGTTCCATCGATGCTTGTTTTTCGCAGTTATTAACATCGCGATCACCGAATACATTACACAGTCGATTTACATTATTCTGCATCAGATGTAATTAAAATTTACACTTAAATAAATATCAGCATAATTCTCCACTTCCGTGCAATTACTTTCCCCGTGCAACGGCGACCCGTGATATCTACAAAGACGACTGTTTAAAACGAATCTCCCTTTCTCGAGATATCCAATCGTTGAATTAATAAACGTCAAAGAGTACAATCGGAAGGTGTACAATGAGAAAAATAAAAGGGAAGAGCAGACGGAAAATCCTAATACTCTTCATCGAGATATGTCTCTCTCTCTCTCTTTATCAATTTGCATCTCTCCTCTCTGTTATTCGCATATTTCATATTTTCACGAATTGATCGCGGATCGGCAATGGAAGAAAAAAGCCGCACGTATGCACGGTGCGGCAAAAAGCGTTTTATTAAACCGAGCTCACGGCGACCTTCGACAATGTGATTTCTGCGATTCAATAAATTTTTTGCGTTTCGTCAAACTTTCGTTGATTGGCATTCCTATTATTTTGTTCCGATGCTAGGAAATGCGTGTAGAGGAGGAGCACAGAGAGAAAACTGGGGAGGACAGAAACGTTGCGCGGAACAAAGAGTACGATATTTCCGCTTCCTACTCGATTTTTACCTCGCTTTTCCAAACATTTCCTGCTAAATGGTGAGAGGAAAGCCGAAGAAAGTCATCGTACAGAGAATTCGCTGTTTGCGCGTATTGAAATCGAAAAACTTTGATCTACCGCGTTAGATTCGTGGATAGAAGTGGAGGCTCGACGATGCTCTCGGTTGAACGGTGCGAAATATCGTTCGCTGACAAAGCGTCGATGCAAAAACCGGGGTAATTCGACCTCCAATGCCATTTTCGCCAATGAAAGGGAGTAAATGCTCAGAAGACATTCTCTCTTCGACTGATAATTGCTTTACGGTGGCCACGTTGGGGAGAAATCATAGTTAACGAAGTTCCATCGATTTTCCCTCGGACCATACAGCGAATGTGAGAAAATTGACGGGAGCGTCATCAAAATATTAAATACTGAATATATAATATTATTTTCGCGCTTATTCGAAGCCCTGATAAATGGGATAGTCGTAAAAAATATAGAGAATAATTTCGAATTATTGTTATCGTGTTATCGTAAAATTTGAATATTTGTTATGCAGCCTCGAAAATTTATTATGCAGCTGGTTAGACGGTGAAAGCTCTTTTGTTGATGTTTTCTGATATATCGCGTAGAGGTTTTGCAAAATTATTATTCTTTCGTCGGTCGAGGTTGTCAAGTATTTGCATACTAGTAAAATATACATGCGAACGGAGAATTTTGTATTGCAAATTCCATGGTAAACGTGTGGATCCAAGCACTTGACCTTTACAAAAAAGCCTCCGGCGATCTGTTGTGCAACATTCGTAAATGTGCTTCGGAAGCATTGTGTATCGATTTGCAAATGTCAGGGAATAAAGGACGTATGTAATGGAGTGCGTTTTGTCAAATGGTTGCAAAGGAATTCAACTTGAAAGTCTGCCTGAATGGCTCGACGAAAGGCTTGAGAAAACAATTGGAAATGTATTGTACCGGAGAAAATCATGATAGTAATAGGAATTGGTTGTATTGGTTTAATTACTATATCATAGAAGATACTATAGATTATAAAAGATATAATTGCATTATACTGGCATACAGTAATGCTTACTTTGTTGGGATGAAATATTGCAAAACATATTTTATTTGGACTAGGATGTTAACCGTGTACGTTAAAGCAGCGGGATGATAACAAAATAAGGGATGGTAAAATATTTCTACTTGTTCGACCGTCTATAAAATAGAAGTTCTTGATAACGTTATCGCTATCGGATTGCAGTCAAGCAGGAACCTTCTATTTTGATGGTATGAAATGTATTTGAACCCTCCGTTTTGAGAGATAATATCTGCCAAAAACTGAATACGTTCAGCGTGGAACAGTTCCGTTGTCTCTAACTAAATTATAACAACAATAATTTTCGTTTTTTCTTCCTTTTGCATCGTTCGTCCAATCAGAGTATCGAGTTGGTGCGGTTGGTAAACTAGCTTAGCACGCGCAGTCGGCGAACGAGGTGTCTACCTTCGAAAATCCTTTCCTTATATATTTCTTAAATTTTATGCCCCAAATAATATTGGAGGTTGCTTGAAATTCATCGAAGATAGCTGCACATATATTATTTATCAATAAGATAAAAGTATTACACAAAGAATCAAATATTCGTAAGCATTGAAAAGTACATCGTCAATTATAAACTCACGTACTTCACTCCTATAATTTTTATTCACCATAAGATTTATTAAAAATAAGCAGAGACAAGTTATTAAATAATAATTACATCTGTAATAAACGATTATTGACGAAAATTATTGTAATAACCGAAGTTTGCAAAATTATCCATGGAGAAAGGGGATCTCAATACGTAAGGTGCACTGCGCATGTTCAGCGAGCCACCTCGCTGAGGCGGGAGAGCACAGTACAGCGTCAGACATCGAACGGGTCGCGTGATTTGACAGGTTGGTCCCTATGTATATTTGTGCACTTGCATATGGGTACCTAGTCACTCTTGATCTTGGATTAGGACTATTAGTGCATGTGTGCTATAATATTAAACTACTTAAACAATAAATTAAAAGTGATATTAAATAATTTTAACAATTAAATACAATGTTTTGTGGAAGTATTAGTGGCATCAAGTGATAGTTACTTGTAGTGTTTTTACATCGTTTTAACAATTAAATACAACGTTTTCTGGAAGTATCAGTGACCTCAAGTGCCAGTTACCTGCAAGTGTTTTTAAATTATTTCGACAATTAAATACAAGGTTTTGTGGATGTGTCAGTGACATCAAGTGACAGTTTTGTGCAAGTGTTTTTAAATTATTTCAACAATTAAATACAAGGTTTTGTGGATGTGTCAGTGACATCAAGTGACAGTTTTGTGCAAGTGTTTTTAAATTATTTCGACAATTAAATACAAGGTTTTGTGGATGTGTCAGTGATATCAAGTGACAGTTTTGTGCAAGTGTTTTTAAATTATTTCGACAATTAAATACAAGGTTTTGTGGATGTGTCAGTAACGTCAAGTGACAGTTTTGTGCAAGTGTTTTTAAATAATTTCGACAATTAAATACAACGTTTTGTGGAAGTATCAGTGACATCAAGTGATCGTTACGTGTAGTGTTTTTACATCATTTTAACAATTGAATACAACGTTTTGTGGATGTGTCCGTGACATCAAGTGACAGTTTTGTGCAAGTGTTTTTAAATTATTTCGCCAATTAAATACAACGTTTTATGGATGTGTCAGTGACATCAAGTGGCAGTTACCTGCAAGTGTTTTTAAATTATTTCGACAATTAAATACAAGGTTTTCTGGATGTGTCAGTGACATCAAGTGACAGTTTTGTGCAAGTGTTTTTAAATTATTTCAACAATTAAATACAAGGTTTTGTGGATGTGTCAGTGACATCAAGTGACAGTTTTGTGCAAGTGTTTTTAAATTATTTCGACAATTAAATACAAGGTTTTGTGGATGTGTCAGTGATATCAAGTGACAGTTTTGTGCAAGTGTTTTTAAATTATTTCGACAATTAAATACAAGGTTTTGTGGATGTGTCAGTAACGTCAAGTGACAGTTTTGTGCAAGTGTTTTTAAATAATTTCGACAATTAAATACAACGTTTTGTGGAAGTATCAGTGACATCAAGTGATCGTTACGTGTAGTGTTTTTACATCATTTTAACAATTGAATACAACGTTTTGTGGATGTGTCCGTGACATCAAGTGACAGTTTTGTGCAAGTGTTTTTAAATTATTTCGCCAATTAAATACAACGTTTTATGGATGTGTCAGTGACATCAAGTGGCAGTTTTGTGCAAGTGTTTTTAAATTATTTCAACAATTAAATACAAGGTTTTGTGGATGTGTCAGTGACATCAAGTGACAGTTTTGTGCAAGTGTTTTTAAATTATTTCAACAATTAAATACAAGGTTTTGTGGATGTGTCAGTGACATCAAGTGACAGTTTTGTGCAAGTGTTTTTAAATTATTTCGACAATTAAATACAAGGTTTTGTGGATGTGTCAGTTACATCAAGTGACAGTTTTGTGCAAGTGTTTTTAAATAATTACGACAATTAAATACAAGGTTTTGTGGATGTGTCAGTTACATCAAGTGACAGTTTTGTGCAAGTGTTTTTAAATAATTACGACAATTAAATCCAACGTTTTGTGGAAGTATCAGTGACATCAAGTGATCGTTACTTGTAGTGTTTTTACATCATTTTAACAATTGAATACAACGTTTTGTGGATGTGTCCGTGACATCAAGTGGCAGTTTTGTGCAAGTGTTTTTAAATTATTTCAACAATTAAATACAAGGTTTTGTGGATGTGTCAGTGACATCAAGTGACAGTTTTGTGCAAGTGTTTTTAAATTATTTCGCCAATTAAATACAACGTTTTATGGATGTGTCAGTGACATCAAGTGGCAGTTTTGTGCAAGTGTTTTTAAATTATTTCAACAATTAAATACAAGGTTTTGTGGATGTGTCAGTGACATCAAGTGACAGTTTTGTGCAAGTGTTTTTAAATTATTTCAACAATTAAATACAAGGTTTTGTGGATGTGTCAGTGACATCAAGTGACAGTTTTGTGCAAGTGTTTTTAAATTATTTCGACAATTAAATACAAGGTTTTGTGGATGTGTCAGTTACATCAAGTGACAGTTTTGTGCAAGTGTTTTTAAATAATTACGACAATTAAATACAACGTTTTGTGGAAGTATCAGTGACATCAAGTGATCGTTACTTGTAGTGTTTTTACATCATTTTAACAATTGAATACAACGTTTTGTGGATGTGTCCGTGACATCAAGTGGCAGTTTTGTGCAAGTGTTTTTAAATTATTTCGACAATTAAATACAAGGTTTTGTGGATGTGTCAGTGACATCAAGTGACAATTTTGTGCAAGTTTTTTTAAATTATTTCGACAATTAAATATAACGTTTTGTGGAAGTGTTAGTGACACAAAGTGATAGTTTTGTGCAAGTGATTTTGAATAATTTAAGCGATTAAATACAACGTGTTGTTATAGTGTCTGTGACATAAAGTGATTACTTCGTGTAAATGTCAATAACTTAAAGTTACGGTTTCGCGCCAGTGTTTCTAAATAATTTAAGCGATTGAACACAACGTGTTGTGAAATAACCATTAAAATATTGCACATTTATTTTCGATAGTTGGTTCCCGTAGATGTTGTATTATGTTATCAATTCATTTTCTCTTTCCTCGAAACTCGCAATTATCGTAGCTTAATATTTCCACCTCCATTTCCTGCGTAATGTCAGTTCTTAATTAATTTTCACAAAAATAGATTCATTTTTTCAAGTCCGATTGTTATTTCTGTTTACAGTATCTCCGGCTGAAGGTTTTGGGATATTGGGCCAATCTCAATCAGTTGGAACTCACGTTAAATGAGAAATGACTCACTTTCGCTACAATTTCCCCGTGTTTCGAGATTCTTGATATTTTTCAAATGATATAGTAGAAGCTGCCGTCTTTCTAGAACTCGATTGCACTATCGTAAAGTCTGTAGTGCGAGTATAGAATAACATTCGCGCTTAGAAGTTCACAGAATTATGAAATCTTCAATTAGAAATGGGACTTTGATCTGTGTAACTCGTTTGGGGAACTGTATCGTTGAAATTTTTTATTATTTTGTCATTCAATAGTAATTCGAACGACATACGATATAATCACAGTATACGATATAATTTTAATTTCAATACCTTATAATTAAAGTATCTCGATTATATAAATGTAATGTTTCATTGACAAACGCTTGCATATTAAAATTTGCGACCGATTTATCGGTCTTAGAGTCAGTGCCGGGTTTTGTATCGCATATATTTAAAACATACTCGAAACGAGTATTCGCGCAAGTAGAGCCAGTGTTCGTTCGTACCGTAAATCGTTTCAACGTACCGGTCGCGAATACCGATCACCGAAATCGCGAAACTCGCGGGTCAGCACCTGCTCCTGCGGAGAGGACCTCCATCGTGCAGTCGGTGGACGATGGAGGATGTAAGTTTCATTATTTCACTAACATTTTCATTAATCGAACCCTATTTCAATTGGAACTTAAAGTTCACTTTAACCGTTTGAGTCTCAGTATCAAAAAGATCCGTTATATTCTATCTCTATAAAGAAAATTGTTTTATTTCACTCAAAATTTGTCCAATATATCCTGAGACTCAAACGGTTAAGAGAATTAAATTAGAGTTTAATTTTACCCACCGTATATTCAAATAATTCTCCTTAGAGATTCTATAATGTTGTCTTCTCTTGTGTTAAAGAAAGGACAATCTCCAGGCCATGGATGCAGCCAGGCCATGGACGCAGCCCAACCATGGATGCAGCCGGACCATGGATGCAGCCGGACCATGGATGCAGCCGGACCATGGATGCAGCCGGACCATGGATGCAGCCGGACCATGGACGCAGCCAGACCATGGACTACGATCTCAACGTGGAGGTAAACACTTTTCAACTATCACTTTCTTCGGTTGGTGAGTGACAAATTTCAAAGTTCCTCCGGTCGTTCGATCATGCCGCAGGACGAATGGTCCGAAACGGCACCGAACGACTGGTTGTATTTTATGTGTGCTAGTAGTTTGCGAACATAGTGACCGCGATTATGGTAATTAGTACCATAGTCGCGAGTAGTAACGATTTTTCTAGGATGTTTAGTATGTAAGAATTTCGCGGATGGTCAATTCCATTGTCAAACTAATAATAACGAATGTATATTGAATTTTTCGACGAATTACTTTGACGATGGTATTGATCGAGAAATTTCAATGATCTCAGTAGAGTCACTTTTAGTCAATTACAATTCACTTTTAAATTCATTTGCATATAGAGTATCAATGCTCTAAGTAGAGTCACTTTAATAGATTTCAATTCTCATTTAAAGTCAAGTTATTTATTGAAATTTCTTACGCCGCTTTTATTATATTAATTAATCATTCTCGTTAGGATTTTCAGGTTGTAACCCTAATTCTTTCCTTTTTCTTTCAGAAATATACAGTAAGTTTATGTTTTACGTTACTACTTTGTCACTATGTTCGCTTGTAGTAGTAGTAGTAATAGTTGTGTGGTAGTTAGTTGCTTCGCCGATTCGCAGCAAAAAGCTGCGAATTCGGCTTCGTCCGCGAAATTAGTTTCGCGAAAATAACAATACGCGTCTTTGCTTCTTTCATTATTTTATAAAGTAGTGTTGCGAAAATTTATACGCGATTTTGCTCTTTTCTTTATTTTTCAGGGTAGTGTAGCGAACATTTAAACGCGATTTTGCTCTTTTCTTTATTTTTCAGAGTAGTGTTGCGAAAATTTATACGCGATTTTGCCCTTTTCTTTACTTTTTCAAAGTAGTGTGGCAAAAATTTATACGCGATTTTGCTTTTCTCTATTTTTTAAAGTAGCGTTGCGAAACTAAATACACGGTTTGTTCGATATTATATTCGCGATTTCAGCACTGCGAAAAATCGCAAAACTGCGATTAATATCGCAAAATTGCGATTAATATCGCAGTACAGTACTGCGTCTATGTCATGACGCCAGTGCGGGATTCTATCCCGTCAATTGTATAAAATATTCGCGATTATTAGAGTTGCGAAATTAAAAGTGCACCTCGGTAGAGGTTGCCCGCGATTTTGTTCGATCACTATTCGCGAACTTAGCGTTGCGAAAATTCACAGCGTCTCGCGAAGATGCTCGCGATTTTGCTCGTCGCAAAATTAGTGTTGCGAAAATTCACAGCGCCTCGCGTAGGCGCTCGCGATTATTGCTCGTACGCGAAATTAGTGTTGCGAAAATTGACAGCACCTCGGAAAGATACTCGCGATTCCGTTAGCCGCGAATTTCCGTAGCGCCTCGGAAACAGGTGCTCGCGTTCTTTTTACGATTAAAATAACTATGATTAATAATAAAGTGAAGCTGTTTTCGCAAGCGTTTGTCAAATGGAACATTACGAACTATTAATTGAATTAATATATTGTCGAAATATTTCATCTTATTCTACAATAATATTGATACTGTGACTGTTGGCCGTTCGAATTACCTGTTTTCTCAATTCAATTTTTCATCGAGGATAAAGTTCCGCCGATACATTTTCCCAAATGCTTTGCACAAATCATGGTTTATTTTTATCGTACATTTGCAATTACATGGAGTTCCATAAGCTCGCATTCTTACTTTATGATAGTGCAATCGAGGACTTTAGATCGATGGCGAATTTTCATTCGAGTTTTCTCGCGTATATGATATTCTGTGTATACTGTAGCGAAAGTGGGTCGTTCAATTTTAATGTATAATATTCCGATCTTCCACGATAACGATGACGATGATGGTGATGACGATGATAACCAACGATTTGAGATTATCATCGAAACTGGTAAAATTAGTTTTCGTATAGTTAAGTCTCTGATTCTCAAAAGATTTCAGGTGTCAGTTAAATCCGATTCTCAGGAATTTAGAAGGTCTTTGTTATCGGGAGGCAATTTCTTCAGTTTCAATGGAATCTACACATCGCACAAGCAGATGTTTGGTTTAAGTATATTTTTGTAACCGGATAAACTAAGTTTTCGGAGAAGGCTATTCCTTATTTTTCAAGAAACTTAAATCCTATATATTTTGCATGAGGTTTTAACTATCAAACATTTTGGAATTGAATTTAATTCCTTAATAGGCAGGTTATTCGTTATTAAGGAAACATGGTAACGACGGTACTTCTAAGAGCTCTTAATTATCGAATATATGGGACTTTAATTTTTATAAAACTTAGCTACCGAAAAGGCAGGCTTCGAATTTTAAGACGAGTTAGTTACTGAATAGGCAGGTTTTAAATTTTAAGACAAAACATACATTTATCGAGCCAGCCAGCTCCTAATTTTAAGGCGAATTAGTTTCAGAATAGGCAGGCGTTTAGTTTTAAGACGAGTTAGTTGTTGAATAGACAGGTTTTAAATTTTAAGACAAAATAGTGCATGTATCGAGCCGGCCAGCTCTTAATTTTAAGGCGAGTTAGTTTCAGAATAGGCAGGCGTTTAGTTTTAAGACGAGTTAATCACTGAATAGGCAGGGTATTAGCTTTAAGATGAGTTAGTCGCTGAATAGGCAGGCTATTAGCTTTAAAATGAGTTAGTCACTGAATAGGCAGGTTTTAAATATTAAGGCAAGATATCGTCTTTATGGAGGTGGTCAACTCTTAATTTTAATGTATGTTCCTATCAGAATAGGCAGGATTTTAATTTTAAGACGAGTTAGTTACCGAATAGGCAGGTTTTTAGCTTTAAGAAAAATTATTAATATCTTGTTCTAAGACAAGTTATTAACCGAACAGGCAGACTTTTAATTTTAAGAATAGTAAGTTACTGAATAGGAAAGCTTTTAACTTTAAGAGAACTTAGTCCTCGGATAGATGTCTTACTAGATTTTAATGAAATTTAGCAATGCTACAGGCAGGATCTTAGTTGCAAGAAAAATTAACCTCTGATACATTCAAAAATAATTCGTTCATTATAACGATTTCTAATGCTGAGAAATTAATACGATATAATAATCTGCCTCTCTTCTCGAACGAAGTTAAAGGCTGCTGCGATCTGCTTCCCTATAGTTTATTCTCTTCCTGTACTTACTGCAAATAGTAAGTAAGGCTAGATTTAAGAGTGTAGTTTAGTTTAGAATAAGCAAATATTGTAAAGGGAGATCGACACCATTCGGCGGGTGTCTATCTCTTTTCGCGAAACGGAATAAGTAAAGTAGAGTCGGCGATTCCTCTGCTACACTTTCTCTCGACATTGAATTCGTCAATGTCGAGGGAAAGTGTCTCAGAGGAAGAGCAGAATGAAATGGAGGTTGGTTGGGCATGCATTTTTGGGTCCCGTTTCGTGGCAACCTCCTCGCGGTGGTACCTGGGTCGATATCACTTGCTATGATTTTAACTTTTATTAAACGTGCTTTTAGTACGATATTTTGTTAAATAGTAGTACTAAATAGCAAGTGATATCGAGCGAATAGCCACGAAATCCGAATATTCGGCAGCCTTGGCTACCGAATGTTCGGATTCCTAGTCTTACAATTAGTTACATCTAAGAATTTCCGTTTAAGTTAGCTTTAAGGTTACGCGATTAAGTAGAAATTAAGCTTCGCATCGAAGAAGAGTCAACGTTGGGCAGATTTGTTCGCTTTTATCTCTGACTATTCGTTTTCTTTCTTTGGTGACAACAATTCTTTAAGTCTTCGTTGATTAAAAGTTCCAGTCATCACCTCGAAAGAAGACATCGTTTAGCGTTAAGATAGTTCCAGTAAGATTTAAGTTAGATTTAAAAATGTCACCTAAGCGTAAAATTGAATGCAAGAGTGTCATCGTAACTCAATTCCATGCTCTCGAAAATATGCGAAAGAAGGCAAACGTTTTTCTCGTGTAGCCGTCCTCGTTACTTACTTCCTATCCCAATTGCAGCCCCTGTCCAGAAGACCGACGAGTGTTTCTGCGGCGGCGCGGAGGCGAGAAGCGTGGTTCTACGGCCCAGGGACGTCTTCAGGGTTGGTCTTTGAGCCGAAGGTCGTACGATCGACTTATGACATATGTGCTTCATACCGATCGATGGGGGGCACTGTGTCGGTGTAAGCCGGACCCTCTGACTGGGCCGATGAGCCGCCACGTTACGCAGCCTCGTCGTTGTAAGACGTAACCTCTGGCACTCATCGCGTCCAGTTACGGTACGCGACTGGCCAGTGCTCCACCACCGACCGGATGATCGCATTTGTCATCGGTCGACGTACGACCCGAGGGCTCAAAGACGCAACCCCGTCGTGGTTCAAGTTGGTTCATGACCCGCCTGGCAGATAAACCGGTTCAGCTACAGATCGTACCAACCCAGTCCGTCTCAGGAAGGGGTGCAACTGGACTCCAGCCGCAGAAGACTAACTTTCTTCCCCCTTTCGCGATCGCGTTTTCATTTTGCTTTTCAAAGTCGTTTGCCTTCTTCTCGGATAATTCTTGAGCATGGATGCGATATTATGGTTTTGTAAGAGTGATTGCGTGCGGAAAGTAAGATAAGAATTAGGAATGTCGAATAAGTAAATATTGTAAAGGGAGATCGACACCATTCGGCGGGTGTCTATCTCTCTCCGCGAAACCGAAAGAGAAAAAGTAGAGTCGGCGATTCCTCTGTTACACTTTCCCTCGACATCGACGAATTCAATGTCGAGGGAAAATGTAACAGAGGAAGAGCAAAATGAAACGGAGGTTGGTTGGCCATGCATTTTTGGGTCCCGTTTCGTGGCAACCTCCTCGTGGTGGGACCTGGGTCGATATCACTTGCTATGATTTTAAATTTTATTAAATGTGCTTTTAGCACGATACTTTCTTCAATAGTAATACTAAATAGCAAGTGGTATCGAGCGAATAGCCACGAAATCCGAATATTCGGTAGCCCTGACTAACGAATGTTCGGATTCCTAGTCTTACAATTAGTTACATCAAAGAATTTGCGTTTAAGGTAGCTTTAAGATTACGCGATTAAGTAGAAATTAAGCCTCGCATTGGCGATGAGTCAACGGTGGTCAGATGTTTTCTCTTTATCACTGTTGCTCGTGCGATCATGCTGTCTCTATTGTTTCGGTTGTTCATTCACTCGTACATATAGCATAATAAACTGACTCCATAATGCTCTTATTCTGCGAATGTAAATTGGAAACATTATAAATATGGTCTTCATGAGAAAGCCACAAACTTAAAGACAAAGTGAAAGAAGGCAGACCTTTTGGTATTTTTGAAGTTATGTGATCGGCTCTCACGGTTTTGGTACCCAAATTGTTTTAAATTATAATATTGATTTATATCGTCATTGAACATTAATACTATATTATCACGTAAAGAACAACTTCTTGTTATTTAAATAAGTAAAAAGATACGTTTCTCTGCTCTAAACGATATATCTTCTACATATTACCGGTGGAGATCTTTCTACTTAATAACTATTTTAATAATTCATGCACAAATCTCTTATTTCGAGATATTATAATTCTTTGTATGAAATTTCTCAAAATCCCTGGTTTTGGCGCGCTAGAGGATAGGCCTTGTAGCGCGTGACATGCAGCCGTATTCTGATTGGCTCGCTTTTCCCCCAGCGAGCGGCAACCAAGCCGCCGCGAGCTATCCCCACTCCTACCTGAGCGGTCACCTACCTCTTTCTCTCTCCGGACTTGGAACCGTTAACACGTATCCGCTGTGAGTACCTTTTCTTTTACATCGCCCTCGTTTACCGACCGCTAAAAAATAGTTCACTTGTTTATCTACTACGTAATAGTCTTCTGCTGTACCATATCAATCAATTTGGACAATAATAATTACGAATTTAGTAACAATCGCGAAATAACTACGACGCAATTGGTGACGTCACTGACCTCTCGCGACATTTACGCGGTGCCTTTCTCGTCTACAACATTAGTACTTCTTCTATAGCTTCGTATTTCGATTTTATTGACGAAGACCGCGATTATTGTTGCTCTGAAACGTGATTATACGGAATTATTGTACTTTTACGCAGTTATTTAATAGTTTGCTCGTGTGTGCTTGCAGGACTCGGAGTATCCTTTGAACGACCTTCCGGGCTGGCACGATCGGACACGTGCACGGTGGAGCAACAAAACGTAAGATATTACGACGCCATACGCAAGTAACATTTTCATTTACTTCGGGTCTTCGCGATATTTTGTTTGAATTTATACAATATTCATATTAATTGATATCGAGTCGAACATCCGACGAATAGAATTTACATTTCTACGAATTAATACGGTTCTACGGAAACATGCAACGATTGAAATCTTTCGGGATTATTTGAAACCTCTTACAATATACGAGTATTCAGTCAATATTTACAATACGATAGTCGACTTCCAAGAAAGCTGCTCCTTATTCTGACAGTGTTTACCAATTCGCGGTGTTAAATTTCGACGGCTACAATTCTATGCTACAAATAAATCGCGATTCGTTTTTACTTGGTATTTACATGTTACGACTTATCCTTCCGTTTTGAGACGCTGCAATGGATTTACATAGGTTTCAGGGCATAAGTATAGAAGTAAATAAAAATCGTATTTGCCGATGTAGGGTGTTAAGGTCCTGCGTTAGATTCGTCCGTAATTTCTATAAAGATTTTTGTGAATTTATCGAAGGGGGTTAGTGTTCATATGTAATAGGGAATAAGCATGACTAATCTTATAACTTTAACAGTGGCAGCTCGCAGTATTTATTGTTTATACATTTAATTAATAGTGTATTGTATTACACAAAGAACATGACGAATCAATGAGTAAGACATAATTTTTAAGCAGTATTTCTTGAAGCAAGCACTTGATTTGATATGAAAAAGAAAAACATGGTTGTTTGATTTTCTTGTGTTCCCCACCCCACCCTTTTATTTTCAGCAAAATTTGTGGCCGAGCGCAATGCGGTCTAGAGTCAGTGCTCGTTTCGTATTATATTAATATTTATATCTGTATATATTTATTACTCAATATTTTTTCAATTTATAAGAAATTCACGCGACATAGAGTCAGTGTTTGCAACCCGCTATTATAATTATTAATATCTTTTGAATAATTATTAAAAATATTAAGAATTCTTTTCTCCGCGAAAGTAGAGTCAAAATTGTTCGCCGGAAATGATTCTCGGTCGCGGTAGCTTCCTTATTTTATTTAAATTGATCGTACCGGAAGTAGAGACAGTGCATCGAGCAGCAGCTGTGGAAAGGACTTCCATCGGGCAAGGCTTCACGAATTTTAAAAGTAAGTATAAGATGCTCGAGAAATGAAATTTTTTAATTAAAAAATATGTATATAAACTAACCAAAATGTTAATTTGTTTGTTACAGAATAGTCAAATGACGGGATGGTTGAGCAGCGACAATCATTCCTTGGCGATGGGCAAAGTCTGTGAAGGTAAGTTGAAATTTTATTCCGTACACTCGTCATAACTTTGATATTTGCCAATTCCCTTGCAAACTTAACTTTGTTCTCTCCATCAATTTAATTAACGTAAATAAAGTATTAATTAGCTTTTGCAGTTCTCATAGAATACTTGCAACATTTTTATGCTAAATAAAAAATTAGCTGAATTTTCAAGTTTTCAGAGAGCAAATATTTTATATTTTGCGTTTTATTTTTGTTACAGACTTTGTCCGAATTCGTGAGGCATCGCTGGAGTGTTTGTTTCGCAGTTTATATATACTTTAATAAGTGTTAAATTTCTAGTAATTTTACGCGAAAGTAGAGTCAGTGTTTGCTTTGTATTTCATATTATACACTTCAATTTATAACTTTACGCGAAAGTAGAGTCAGTGTTTGCTTCGTATTTCATATTATACACTTAAATTTATAACTTCACGCGAAAGTAGAGTCAAATTGTTCGCCGAAAATAATTCTCTGTCGCAAATTGTCTTTTTTCAATTATACCGCGCCGGAAGTAGAGTCAGTGCAACAGGAGCAGCTGTGGAAAGGATTTCCATCGGGCAAGGCTTCACGAATTTAAAAAGTAAGTATCACATGATCGAGAAATAAAAATTCACAGTCGAGAAATACAAAGATGGCTTATACTAATGAAAATGTTAATTTTTTTGTTACAGAACAGTCAAATGACGGGATGGTTGAACGGCGACAATCACTCCCAGGCGAAGGGCAAATCTTTTATAGGTGAGCTGAAATTTTAATTCGCATGTACCCCGCAATTTTTCCCCAAGTTTCAGTTGCTACTTGAAAATTTTCTCCAAAACGTCCTTACAAGTTTTATATCAAATTTCCATACCCTTACATTGTATGTTCTACCAATAAAATAAATAAAAATTAAAAATTCCCCAACATGAAATTTTCAGGGAATAAGTATTTAAGATGTGCATCTTATTTTTGTTACAGACTTTGCTCGAATTCGTGAGGCATCGCTGTACCCTATGAAACTGCGATGCACCTTCCGCCTTGAAGGTGAGTAACGTAAACACAGAGATGTTTTATTTCCACGTACTTGTCGGAAAGTTTCGATACATAGTTCGATATATAACTTCTCCTTGAATTCTCAATTCTGAAAATCATTCATAAACTAATCATTCTTACGATCTACTCTTAACGTTTCTTGATATATAATTACGACTTTTTTTCATCCGCTGTTTTCAAAATTCAATTAGCTTTCTTTGTAAAATCGGAACGGAAGGCAGTTTAACGTTCTACGAACGGTGCCTCCTGCAATGCGAAATGCTTTGTTTTGTTTAGACCTTGGACATTCCTTGAGATGACCTGAGGACAACCTTGATAACAGCGGCGGAGACAACACTGGCAGAGACAGCAGCGGCAGAGATTCTAAGGTAACCAATGGTATTCTGGTGTCTCGACACTGGTGAGTCAAAAACTTTAACTGTCCCTCCGGTCTCCAAATCATGCCGTAGGACGAAAGGTCCGAAGCGGCACTGGAGATTGGTTGTATTGTTCTATAAAGCGAGCATAGTGAACACGAGTAATTTAAAAATTACTCGTGAGTAGAAACTGTTATATATTTTCCTTGTGTACTGTCATGTATATCGTAGCTTAGGACAGGGCCTTCTTGTAGCGCGATTTTTGCATTATTTACATGAATGTAATCATGAAATTTACAGTTAGCGTTGCGAATTTATCAACACAAATGAACAGTTGACGAGTATTGTGCGTTCTTTATATTCACTGGAAAAATATTCTTATAACAAAATTTGTTATAAGATCGCGGCTAATTGCTTTCTTCGAGACGATTTATGTTTTAAAATAGATCGCTCGATTTGTGCTTTTGATAAACGAAATTTCGGAAGTTTGTAAATTTGTTTCGCGTCGTTTCAATAACAATTATTGTATTATCTACAAGAAGGCAATTCGCGACGGGTAGATCTCGAAGTCAGAGTGACAGTTAATACATTTCCCTGTTAAAATTCTTCCCCTGATGACGAGATCTCCCGGTTTTCAATATTCATTTTCAATTCAAAGTAAATTTTGCATATTTACAAATATATAAAGTAGAGTATTTTGCTTCTATAGAGTTCACTTTTTCAATTAAAATTCTCTTTGCTTGAACAAATATGAAAGTCGAGTCACTTGCTTAAATAAATATAAAAGTCGAGTCATTTGCTTGATTAAATATCAAATTCGAGTCACTTGCTGCAATTTTTCATAAATCAGACCGTTAGAATTCTACTAATCATCCTCTTAGCTAGGATTTTCAGGAAAAATACGCAGTGAGTACAAAGTTCTGCCGTGTTCACTTTAAGCCCGAACTCATTCGAGTGCCCAGGTGCACTTCGAATGGGTAAAGGCGGTGGGCACGGCCTTTTTTTTGAAAAATCAGCGACTGACATTGCGGTGGCGAATCGTGCACGACGTAATTTCCACATGTGTGTGATGTGTGTTAGGCTGTGGATCTTGCGTCGCTTGAAATTTTCTCGTATCATAAAATAATTTATACAACCTTCAACAATATATTTTGCCTTATTCTCCTTTTCACTCTTACTAAACTCATCGATATATATGGCATGCCAATGACGAAATTCTCTCTATCTGTGCAACATATGCCATATACATTGCCTCAAATATCAAACGATACAATGTCAAATATTTATAATTCTATAAACTTGTCAAATCGCGATAGAGTATTATAATGAAGTAACGCAATGGTCGCCACCCTTGTCAGTCGATTTCAGGAAATTGGTACGTACATTTTAGAGTATGAATGTTGTTTGCGAACTCGGGTGTCGGAGGAACCCCGGGGAGTCCTCTCTAGTTCAGGCCCATGCACCCGGGTTCCTGATTGAGAACCGTGGAGTGATGTGTGTTTGTGTGATTTGTGTCGCGATTTGCATTTTTAAATATAGGTTTTAGGTACGTAGGTAGCATACCGTTCTTGAATGTGAGTTAAATATAAGCAGGAAGGGCCAGGAATTCAGGATATCACATTCTCTGTGTAGGTCGGGTAAAGGTGATATGCCTGGACCTGGGATCAAACTACGGTCAAACCGAGTGTCCCCCTCTTTTTGACCGTAGTTTCTAGTTTGTAAATTTTTTGCGCACGTGGTGAAACTCCCGGCGCGAGGTTCGAATACTTTGCCTTTTTTTATGAAAACTGTGCTACACGAGCAGCGAATACGCTCTGCACGCTCGTGGTGTGGTTTTCACTGTTGAATTTGATAATAGTAAGACTTTTATTGGTGCAAAGTATTCAAGCATTCTCTAGCGGCAGAAGAAGCGGCTAACAAGTGCCGAAGAGGCCCGACAAACTGTCACGAAGAGGGCTGCAGCGAATGGCTTTTCATCCTCGAATCCGTTTTGGGTTCTAGAATGGAAAGTCATTATTAGTATTTGTTAATTCACTGTGCTCGCTTTCTGTATTTGTCCTCTGACGGATGTAACATTCCCGTCCAACGAGCGCATCTTGGCTGCATGCGGTTTTTCATCGCGAAATTAGTGTTACGTATACCTTGCTCGTTAGTGTTGCGAAATTAAGGTCACCCCGGATGGTACCCACGGGTTTGTTCGAATTAATTGGTAGTTGTTAGTGTTGCGATATGAATATACTCGGTTTTTTAATTATTAGAATATTATATTAAATTAGAGATAGAGTTGCGAGAGATATCGCCCGAGATGGCGAACGGGAGCTTGCTTTAATTAGATGTTTAGAAGTAGCGTTGCGATTTGAAGCACGAAAAGTGACCGGTTTTTCTTTGAACAGTAATTCTTTAAAGTAGCGTTGCGATATAAAGCACGAAAAGTGCCCGGTTTGTCTTTGAATAATTAATTGTTAAAGTAGAGTTGCGACATAGCCCTTGATCAAGGAGCACAGGAGTTTGTTTTAGTATCTTATAGAATATTTCGAATTAGTATTTTCTTAATAATTTGTAGAGTATAGCATCACGATTTAGCACCTGAAATGGGTGTCCGGGAGTTTGCTCTTAATAAATTCTAAATTTGTGTCGCGAAATATGTATTATACGCGGTTTTCTTTTGAACAATCGCGAAACTAGCGTTGCGAAATACAAAAGCAGCTGAGAGATGCGCATCTGCTGAGTCAGAGACTCAGCAATTGGAGTTGCAAAAATGCAACTCCCCATGGAGTGCCTCAGGAGGCCTGTTCCCAACGATAGCTTCTTTTTTTCCGGATAGGTAGTGTTGCGAATTCTGAGAGCCCCGGAATGGCAGTAGGCGAGTTTTGAAGTAGCGTTGCGAACAATGAAAGCCTCGAAATGGCAGTACGCGATTGTTTATTAAATAATATTACATATTTTTTTTTTAAAATTCGTTTATTTTGACGTCACCATATAATAGCATTTAGCCTGATAAACGGCAGGCAAAATACAAATGGGCATGTATATGTAATGTGGCAGCATATTGCTGCTTCTCGAAACATAGTTTTAGCAGTGAGTGACAATGTAAATATATTTTTAGCGGGGTGAAAAAAAAAAAAAAAAATATTACGTATGATAGCCATGGAATGGCAATAGGCGGGTTTTAAAGTAGCGTTGCGAAGAATGAGAGCCATGAAATGGCAATAGGCGGGTTTTGAGCTAGCGTTGCGAACAGTAAGAGCCTGAAATGGCACCGGTTTCTCGCGATTTTTATTGAAAGCGCCTCTTGGCTGCTCGATGATTTCGGGATTTTCAGCGCCTTTTGGCTGCTTCATGTCATGATTTTTGTATTGTTAATCAAGTGCTTGCAAATAGAAATACTGCTGCAAATGTATCTTTTAATACAAGAAATTTTGAGGATTTATGTAGAATTTTTGTCAAGTTATATTATGTATTGTCTATTGAGACCAATCAGTCAATGAATTTCATCGTGGTCATTGAAACCACTCCGTAAATAAAAGTGCAAAAAGTTATATGCACATTTGATGACACAGATAGAAAATGAGTGTCAGTTAATTTAATAAAATTCGTGAAATAGGAAACACGCTGCTGGCTGTCATGGTTAAAGTTATTAATTTAATATTGTCTGGATTTTACTTGGATCGCGATAACATTTTTGTGAGAATATTACGTATAAAAATTACGGACCACGGGTTTTGCATACTTTTTTAATAGAATGAAAATAACAAACTTGCGCCCGAAACATATATATCGAAATTGCAGTGTGATAGACGGATGGCAAATACAGATAAGAAGTAAACGCGTCGCTTTTAGATATTTGCTTATTTATTTCACTAAATGGTAGAGTTATATTGTAGCAAAGGGGGAAGTCTGTCTTTATTTAACACTTTTCGCGTCGCGTATTAAAGAGTGATGCATTTATTTTTATGCTCGGATGATGGAAAGGTTTCAAATAATTTCGAATGCAACTGCGTCGAAATTAACTTTTTTCATTCAAGTAATTTATTTGATAGCAAATGATTGTGACATTGCACAATTTGCTAAATTGTCCATACTATTCAATTCGCGTTTGTCGACTCGATATGTAACTTCAAATTTTATATTTGCTTTTTTAAGTTTCTGATCATTCTTTATCGTAAAGTTTACAACATTTGCATTTCCTACAATTTTTAATAAATTATGCTTCATTTGATTTTCGTAAATTTCGATACTCGTCTGTTACAATATTCAAGGGTCGGTGATATTTCGTTTTATGTTGCGCGTTTTGGGCAAAATTAATGAGAGTTTGTTGCAGAAGACGGAATACTAATAATGGATATTTAGAGGAAATGAAATGGACCATGCCCATGGAAATTAAGAGAGACAGGCGTCCAGAGACGCTGGGGGAATCCACAGTGTAATGACATTTTACTAACAAATGAGTTTTTATTGCAGGAGTTGCATGAATCGAATCACATCGAAGGGAGTTCGATGGATATTTCTCGGTGACATCTTGTGTTGCAAATTGTGTGTTAGGTTTGCAGATATTTCTTCTGAAAATTTGTTACGATCGTGTGATGACCATTTCTTAATGGTTTCGTTGTTAATGGTTTCGATACGTTTGATTTTTGGATCAAAGTATCGTCTGTATTGTTTTCGAAGTCTGATTCATGAGATAATTGTTGTCCGACTTTCTTCATTCTTGAAGCAATACGATGTTTCTCTTCATTCTGCTTCAAGCAGAATGCATTTTTCATTTTCTGGCCAAGAGGTTTGCTTTCTGCTATGCAGATAAGCAATCAGGCAATATTTTGCAAAGAAATCTTTGCTGTTATTTGGACAGGCTCAGATTGTGTTTGTATTTCCCCCGAGATAGGATGATTTTCACTGTGTACAAAAACTGCTCCCATATCGAAGGTAAGATTGATATTGCGGGCGGGCGGTCAAATTGTAATTGTAATGGATTAGACTTTAAGACGTTCGTGGTATGTTGAGATTAAGATTATTCGTAAGGTTAATTTAATAAGGAATAAATTTCGCGTTAGTCCTTAAGCATTGGATGCTCGTCGCATCACGGTCGGGAATTTATTTCTCCCAGTGCGAGATGGGTAACGAAAGTAAAGTAGAGCAAGAAATTTTGCCTGACACATTTTCGCGTTCATTTTGTCGTTCATGCCGTCGTTCATTCCGTCGTTCATTCCGTCGTTCATTCCGTCGTTCATTCCGTCGCTCATTCCGTCGTTTAAACCTGTAAAAATGATGGGAAAATGTTTCACGCGAAACACAAAATGCGATGCCCGAACTACGAGCCCCATTGATAATCATGAAAGGGAAATTATTTGTAACTTTCTACAAGTAGAACTATGAATGGAACAGGTAGACGGTTGAAATCATTGTATATATTGCTTCTATATGGTCTAAGAAACATATATGCAAAGCATCCAAACAGTACCATACGCCAATTTTTTGTTCTTCAAGCTTAAGTGAACAACGAGCCCCATTGATAATCATGAAACGGAAATTATTTGTAACTTTCTAATAGTAGACCAATGAATGGAACAGGTAGACGGTTGAAATCATTGTATATATTGCTTCTATATAGTCTAAGAAACATATATGCAAAGCATCCAATCAGTACCATTCGCCAATTTTTTGTTCTTCAATTTTTGAATGAACTACGAGCCCCATTGTTAATCCTTTACCGGAAATTATTTGTAACTTTCGACAAGTAGTACAGTGAATGGAAAAGGTAGACGGTTGAAATCTTTGTATATATTGCTTCCATATAGTCTAAGAAACATATATGCAAAGCATCCAAACAGTACAATTCGCCAATTTTTTGTTCTTCAAGTTTAAGTGAACTACGAGCCCCATTGTTAATCCCTTTGTTACGAACGGCGAATTATTCGAACGTCCCGTCCGTCGTCGAGCGGGTGCCGACGAATGGTAGATTCCGTGCGTAACGGCTAAGACGAAAACGAATCGCGCGCGGGTTTCCGCGGTTGACTCTATTAGAAATTTTGTAGCTCTCCCCAGCCTAAGGCGAGGAGAGGACAGGATGGATGGGCCGATCTGTTAAGACCTATACAGTTCTGGCTTAATCGAAATCTAAAGGATAAGGGTATTGAATGATATAACTGAATCTCGCAATGTTATAATGGGTAAAAGCAATGTATATTCAGATTCAAGCAAGAAACGTTACAAACAGTAAGGAAACGGATTATAATATCGACTAAGTCGGATATAAAATAATTGGTTTGGAATAGATATATGTACGTTAACAATTCATGGGTGGTGAAGCTGGCTCGGAAAAGAGTGATTATGATCCAATCGAATCTATCTTTCGTTTCCGAAACAACCTCCCATTTACAGGCAAATCGTATAATTTAAAATAGTCCAACGGTAGAGAAACTCACTATTGAGACGGCGGTTTACAATAGAGCATGACAAGGTAATTATGGTAATAGAAAATTGGAACTCACCCTGGATTTTCGGATGATACGAATATACGATGATAATTGCGGTTTGTGTTATGATTTACTCTCGTCGAGATTAACTCGGAGTTCAAGTGGCTGCACAAAAGAGTGGATGGATTAGAACTGCACTTTTTCGAATTTACCTATTCTAATGATTCTATAGATCATGCAATACTACAATATACGGTTAACGAAATCTATAAGTAGGTTTTACAATACAATTCTCGCGCGCAACTCTGAGTCTTTCGGAACTACAGCGTTACCGAACTACGCTCACGGAGAATCTAGGATTCTCTCACGGTTACGCGGGTTAACAATCACGCACCTCGCGACTTTACGATTGAAAACCAAGAGAATTATTTGTTTAACGAGGATTATAAAGTCCGTTACCGCATATCGAACTATTTAAGTTATTCGCGTATAACCTAAGCTTAACTAAACCCTCGGACTATGCCTACGCACCTCGCGACTTTCCGGACGATAGTGACGAGTTGAGCTCGTCTTTGGCCTCACAAGGGTGGGCCCTAGGTGGAGGTGGTAGCCACGTTCCGTGGTCACGTTTTGCTAAGGTTAACAATTTTGGGTGCTAGTCTCCATCCTCCCTTCCGTCCGAGCCCCACACATCAGCCGCTGCTGATTTGCCTCGCGATTCCTGGGACCGGAGGCCGTACGTGACTCGAAGCGATCTTTGTCAGCAGGGCAGCCGGATGTACATATCTTTGTTATTGAATCTCAAACGATATCGTAATCCAGTTAGAGAGAACTCTGAATGCATAGGCATTCCTGCATCATCGGAATCGGAGAACAATTATTAACGTTCTGCGTATTTGCCGAAGGAATTTCAAACATTGGCAAATGCGCAGGCAATGATCTCAAAAGAAAAAGAATTTTAGTCCCCGGGACGTAACACCTTAACGGAAATTATTTGTAACTTTCGACAAGTAGAACAATGAATGGAACAGGTAGACGGTTGAAATCATTGTAATTATTGCTTCTATATAGTCTAAGAAACATATATGCAAAGCATCCAAACAGTACAATTCGACAATTTCTTGTTCTTCAAGTTTAGTGAACAATGAGCCCCAATGGTTAATCCTTTATCGGAAATTATTTGTAATTTTCGACAAGTAGAACAATGAATGGAACAGGTAGACGGTTGAAATCTTTGTATATATTGCTTCTATATAATCTAAGAAACATATATGCAAAGCATCCAAACAGTACAATTCGTCAATTATTTCATCTTCAAGTTTAAGTGAACTACGAGCCCCATTGTTAATACTTTAACGGAAATTATTTGTAACTTGCGACAAGTAGAACAATGAGTGGAACAGGTAGACGGTTGAAATCAATGTATATATTGCTTCTATATAGTCTAAGAAACATATATGCAAAGCATCCAAACAGTACCATTCGCCAATTTTTTGTTCTTCAAGTTTAAGTGAACTACGAGCCCCATTGTTAATCCTTTAAAGGGAATTATTTGTAAATTTCGACAAGTAGAACAGTGAATGGAACAGGTAGACGGTTGAAATCATTGTATATATTGCTTCCATATAGTTTAAGAAACATATATGCAAAGCATCCAAACAGTACAATTCGCCAATTTTTTGTTTTTCAAGTTTAAGTGAACAATGAGCCCCAATGGTTAATCCTTTATCGGAAATTATTTGTAAATTTCGACAAGTAGAACAATGAATGGAACAGGTATACGGTTGAAATCTTTGTATATATTGCTTCTATATAGTCTAAGAAACATATATGCAAAGCATCCTAACAGTACAATTCGCCAATTTTTTGTTCTTCAAGTTTAAGTGAACTACGAGCCCCATTGTTAATCCTTTAACGGAAATTAATTGTAACTTTCTACAAGTAGAACAATGAATGGAACAGGTAGACGGTTGAAATCTTTGTATATATTGCTTCTATATAATCTAAGAAGCATATATTCAAAGCATCCAAACAGTACCATACGCCAATTTTTTGTTCTTCAAGTTTAAGTGAACTACGAGACCCATTGTTAATCCTTTAAAGGAAATTATTTGTAAATTTCGACAAGTAGAACAAAGAATGGAACAGGTAGACTGTTGAAATCATTGTATATATTGCTTCTATATAGTCTAAGAAACATATATGCAAATCGTCCAAACAGTACAATTCGCCAATTTTTTGCTCTTCAAGTTTAAGTAAACTACGATCCCCATTGTTAATCCCTTAACGGAAATTATTTGTAACTTTCGACAAGTAGAACAATGAATGGAACAGGTAGACGGTTGAAATCATTGTATATATTGCTTCTATATAGTCTAAGAAACATATCTGCAAATCATCCAAACAGTACAATTCGCCAATTATTTGATCTTCAAGTTTAAGTGAACTACGAGCCCCAATGGTTAATCATGAAACGGATATTATTTGTAACTTTCTACAAGTATAACGATGAATAGAACAGGTAGATGGTTGAAATCTTTGTATATATTGCTTCTATATAATCTAAGAAACATATCTGCAAATCATCCAAACAGTACAATTCGCCAATTATTTGATCTTCAAGTTTAAGTGAACTACGAGCCCCAATGGTTAATCCTTTATCGGAAATTATTTGTAATATTCGACAAGTAGAAAAATGATTGGAACAGGTAGACGGTTGAAATCTTTGTATATATTGCTTCTATATAATCTAAGAAACATATATGCAAAGCATCCAAACAGTACCATTCGCCAATTTTTTGTTCTTCAAGTTTAAGTGAACAACGAGCCCCATTGATAATCATGAAACGGATATTATTTGTAACTTTCTACAAGTAGAACGATGAATAGAACAGGTAGATGGTTGAAATCTTTGTATATATTGCTTCTATATAATCTAAGAAACATATATGCAAAGCATCTAAACAGTAACAATCGCCAATTTTCTGTTCTTCAAGTTTAAGTGAACTACGAGCCCCATTGTTAATCCTTTAACGGAAATTAATTGTAACTTTCTACAAGTAGAACAATGATTGGAACACGTAGACGGTTGAAATCTTTCTATATATTGCTTCTAAATAGTCTAAGAAACATATCTGCAAATCATCCAAACAGTACAATTCGCCAATTATTTGATCTTCAAGTTTAAGTGAACTACGAGCCCCAATGGTTAATCATGAAACGGATATTATTTGTAACTTTCTACAAGTAGAACGATGAATAGAAGAGGTGGATGGTTGAAATCTTTGTATATATAGCTTCTATATAATCTAAGAAACATATCTGCAAATCATCCAAACAGTACAATTCGCCAATTATTTGATCTTCAAGTTTAAGTGAACTACGAGCCCCAATGGTTAATCCTTTATCGGAAATTATTTGTAATTTTCGACAAGTAGAACAATGATTGGAACAGGTAGACGGTTGAAATCTTTGTATATATTGCTTCTATATAGTCTAAGAAACATATATTCAAAGCATCCAAACAGTACCATTCGCCAATTTTTTGCTCTTCAAGTTTAAGTGAACTACGAGCCCCATTATTAATCCTTTAAAGGGAATTATTTGTAAATTTCGACAAGTAGAACAATGAATGGAACAGGTAGACGGTTGAAATCTTTGTATATATTGCTTCTATATAATCTATGAAACATATATTCAAAGCATCCAAACAGTACCATTCGCCAATTCTTTGTTCTTCAAGTTTAAGTGAACTACGAGCCCCATTGTTAATCCTTTAACGGAAATTATTTGTAACTTTCGACAAGTAGAACAATGAATGGAACAGGTAGACGGTTGAAATCATTATATATATTGCTTCTATATAGTCTAAGAAACATATCTGCAAATCATCCAAACAGTACAATTCGCCAATTATTTGATCTTCAAGTTTAAGTGAACTACGAGCCCCAATGGTTAATCATGAAACGGATATTATTTGTAACTTTCTACAAGTAGAACGATGAATAGAACAGGTAGATGGTTGAAATCTTTGTATATATAGCTTCTATATAATCTAAGAAACATATCTGCAAATCATCCAAACAGTACAATTCGCCAATTATTTGATCTTCAAGTTTAAGTGAACTACGAGCCCCAATGGTTAATCCTTTATCGGAAATTATTTGTAATTTTCGACAAGTAGAACGATGAATAGAACAGGTAGATGGTTGAAATCTTTGTATATATAGCTTCTATATAATCTAAGAAACATATCTGCAAATCATCCAAACAGTACAATTCGCCAATTATTTGATCTTCAAGTTTAAGTGAACTACGAGCCCCAATGGTTAATCCTTTATCGGAAATTATTTGTAATTTTCGACAAGTAGAACAATGATTGGAACAGGTAGACGGTTGAAATCTTTGTATATATTGCTTCTATATAATCTAAGAAACATATATGCAAAGCATCCAAACAGTACCATTCGCCAATTTTTTGTTCTTCAAGTTTAAGTAAACTACGATCCCCATTATTAATCCTTTAAAGGGAATTATTTGTAAATTTCGACAAGTAGAACAATGAATGGAACAGGTAGACGGTTGAAATCTTTGTATATATTGCTTCTATATAATCTAAGAAACATATATTCAAAGCATCCAAACAGTACCATTCGCCAATTTTTTGTTCTTCAAGTTTAAGTGAACTACGAGCCCCATTGTTAATCCTTTAACGGAAATTATTTGTAAATTTCGACAAGTAGAACAATGATTGGAACACGTAGACGGTTGAAATCTTTGTATATATTGCTACTATATAATCTAAGAAACATATATGCAAAGCATCCAAACAGTACCATTCGCCAATTTTTTGTTCTTCAAGTTTAAGTGAACAACGAGCCCCATTGATAATCATGAAACGGATATTATTTGTAACTTTCTACAAGTAGAACGATGAATAGAACAGGTAGATGGTTGAAATCTTTGTATATATTGCTTCTATATAATCTAAGAAACATATATGCAAAGCATCTAAACAGTAACAATCGCCAATTTTCTGTTCTTCAAGTTTAAGTGAACTACGAGCCCCATTGTTAATCCTTTAACGGAAATTAATTGTAACTTTCTACAAGTAGAACAATGATTGGAACACGTAGACGGTTGAAATCTTTCTATATATTGCTTCTAAATAGTCTAAGAAACATATCTGCAAATCATCCAAACAGTACAATTCGCCAATTATTTGATCTTCAAGTTTAAGTGAACTACGAGCCCCAATGGTTAATCATGAAACGGATATTATTTGTAACTTTCTACAAGTAGAACGATGAATAGAACAGGTAGATGGTTGAAATCTTTGTATATATAGCTTCTATATAATCTAAGAAACATATCTGCAAATCATCCAAACAGTACCATTCGCCAATTTTTTGTTCTTCAAGTTTAAGTGAACAATGAGCCCCAATGGTTAATCCTTTATCGGAAATTACTTGTAATGTTCGACAAGTAGAACAATGAATGGAACAGGTAGACGGTTGAAATCTTTGTATATATTGCTTCTATATAATCTAAGAAACATATATTCAAAGCATCCAAACAGTACCATTCGCCAATTTTTTGTTCTTCAAGTTTAAGTGAACTACGAGCCCCATTGTTAATCCTTTAAAGGGAATTATTTGTAAATTTCGACAAGTAGAACAGTGAATGGAACAGGTAGACGGTTGAAATCATTGTATATATTGCTTCCATATAGTTTAAGAAACATATATGCAAAGCATCCAAACAGTACAATTCACCAATTTTTTGTTTTTCAAGTTTAAGTGAACAATGAGCCCCAATGGTTAATCCTTTATCGGAAATTATTTGTAAATTTCGACAAGTAGAACAATGAATGGAACAGGTATACGGTTGAAATCTTTGTATATATTGCTTCTATATAGTCTAAGAAACATATATGCAAATCATCCAAACAGTACAATTCGCCAATTATTTGATCTTCAAGTTTAAGTGAACTACGAGCCCCAATGGTTAATCCTTTATCGGAAATTATTTGTAATTTTCGACAAGTAGAACAATGGTTGGAACAGGTAGACGGTTGAAATCTTTGTATATATTGCTTCTATATAGTCTAAGAAACATATATTCAAAGCATCCAAACAGTACCATTCGCCAATTTTTTGCTCTTCAAGTTTAAGTGAACTACGAGCCCCATTATTAATCCTTTAAAGGGAATTATTTGTAAATTTCGACAAGTAGAACAATGAATGGAACAGGTAGACGGTTGAAATCTTTGTATATATTGCTTCTATATAATCTAAGAAACATATATTCAAAGCATCCAAACAGTACCATTCGCCAATTTTTTGTTCTTCAAGTTTAAGTGAACTACGAGCCCCATTGTTAATCCTTTAACGGAAATTATTTGTAACTTTCGACAAGTAGAACAATGAATGGAACAGGTAGACGGTTGAAATCATTGTATATATTGCTTCTATATAGTCTAAGAAACATATCTGCAAATCATCCAAACAGTACAATTCGCCAATTATTTGATCTTCAAGTTTAAGTGAACTACGAGCACCAATGGTTAATCCTTTATCGGAAATTATTTGTAATTTTCGACAAGTAGAACAATGAATGGAACAGGTAGACGGTTGAAATCTTTGTATATATTGCTTCTATATAATCTAAGAAACATATATGCAAAGCATCCAAACAGTACCATTCGCCAATTTTTTGTTCTTCAAGTTTAAGTGAACAACGAGCCCCATTGATAATCATGAAACGGATATTATTTGTAACTTTCTACAAGTAGAACTATGAATAGAACAGGTAGATGGTTGAAATCTTTGTATATATTGCTTCTATATAATCTAAGAAACATATATGCAAAGCATCTAAACAGTAACAATCGCCAATTTTCTGTTCTTCAAGTTTAAGTGAACTACGAGCCCCATTGTTAATCCTTTAACGGAAATTAATTGTAACTTTCTACAAGTAGAACAATGATTGGAACACGTAGACGGTTGAAATCTTTCTATATATTGCTTCTAAATAGTCTAAGAAACATATCTGCAAATCATCCAAACAGTACAATTCGCCAATTATTTGATCTTCAAGTTTAAGTGAACTACGAGCCCCAATGGTTAATCATGAAACGGATATTATTTGTAACTTTCTACAAGTAGAACGATGAATAGAACAGGTAGATGGTTGAAATCTTTGTATATATAGCTTCTATATAATCTAAGAAACATATCTGCAAATCATCCAAACAGTACAATTCGCCAATTATTTGATCTTCAAGTTTAAGTGAACTACGAGCCCCAATGGTTAATCCTTTATCGGAAATTATTAGTAATTTTCGACAAGTAGAACAATGATTGGAACAGGTAGACGGTTGAAATCTTTGTATATATTACTTCTATATAATCTAAGAAACATATATGCAAAGCATCCAAACAGTACCATTCGCCAATTTTTTGTTCTTCAAGTTTAAGTAAACTACGATCCCCATTGTTAATCCCTTAACGGAAATTATTTGTAACTTTCGACAAGTAGAACAATGAATGGAACAGGTAGACGGTTGAAATCATTGTATATATTGCTTCTATATAGTCTAAGAAACATATCTGCAAATCATCCAAACAGTACAATTCGCCAATTATTTGATCTTCAAGTTTAAGTGAACTACGAGCCCCAATTGTTAATCCTTTATCGGAAATTATTTGTAATTTTCGACAAGTAGAACAATGAATGGAACAGGTAGACGGTTGAAATCTTTGTATATATTGCTTCTATATCATCTAAGAAACATATATGCAAAGCATCCAAACAGTACCATTCGCCAATTTTTTGTTCTTCAAGTTTAAGTGAACAATGAGCCCCAATGGTTAATCCTTTATCGGAAATTACTTGTAATGTTCGACAAGTAGAACAATGAATGGAACAGGTAGACGGTTGAAATCTTTGTATATATTGCTTCTATATAATCTAAGAAACATATATGCAAAGCATCCAAACAGTACCATTCGCCAATTTTTTGTTCTTCAAGTTTAAGTGAACAACGAGCCCCATTGATAATCATGAAACGGATATTATTTGTAACTTTCTACAAGTAGAACGATGAATAGAACAGGTAGATGGTTGAAATCTTTGTATATATTGCTTCTATATAATCTAAGAAACATATATGCAAAGCATCTAAACAGTAACAATCGCCAATTTTTTGTTCTTCAAGTTTAAGTGAACAATGAGCCCCAATGGTTAATCCTTTATCGGAAATTATTTGTAATTTTCGACAAGTAGAACAATGAATGGAACAGGTAGACGGTTGAAATCTTTGTATATATTGCTTCTATATAATATAAGAAACATATATGCAAATCATCCAAACAGTACCATTCGCCAATTTTTTGTTCTTCAAGTTTAAGTGAACTACGAGCCCCATTGTTAATCCTTTAAAGGAAATTATTTGTAATTTTCGACAAGTAGAACAATGATTGGAACAGGTAGACGGTTGAAATCTTTGTATATATTGCTTCTATATAATCTAAGAAACATATATGCAAATCATCCAAACAGTACAATTCGCCAATTATTTGATCTTCAAGTTTAAGTGAACTACGAGCCCCAATGGTTAATCCTTTAAAGGGAATTATTTGTAAATTTCGACAAGTAGAAGAATGAATGGAACAGGCAGACGGTTGAAATCTTTGTATATATTGCTTCTATATAATCTAAGAAACATATATTCAAAGCATCCAAACAGTACCATTCGCCAATTTTTTGTTCTTCAAGTTTAAGTGAACTACGAGCCCCATTGTTAATCCTTTAACGGAAATTATTTGTAACTTTCGACAAGTAGAACAATGAATGGAACAGGTAGACGGTTAAAATCATTGTATATATTGCTTCTATATAGTCTAAGAAACATATCTGCAAATCATCCAAACAGTACAATTCGCCAATTATTTGATCTTCAAGTTTAAGTGAACTACGAGCCCCAATGGTTAATCCTTTATCGGAAATTATTTGTAATTTTCGACAAGTAGAACAATGAATGGAACAGGTAGACGGTTGAAATCTTTGTATATATTGCTTCTATATAATCTAAGAAACATATATGCAAAGCATCCAAACAGTACCATTCGCCAATTTTTTGTTCTTCAAGTTTAAGTGAACAACGAGCCCCATTGATAATCATGAAACGGATATTATTTGTAACTTTCTACAAGTAGAACGATGAATAGAACAGGTAGATGGTTGAAATCTTTGTATATATTGCTTCTATATAATCTAAGAAACATATATGCAAAGCATCTAAACAGTAACAATCGCCAATTTTCTGTTCTTCAAGTTTAAGTGAACTACGAGCCCCATTGTTAATCCTTTAACGGAAATTAATTGTAACTTTCTACAAGTAGAACAATGATTGGAACACGTAGACGGTTGAAATCTTTCTATATATTGCTTCTAAATAGTCTAAGAAACATATCTGCAAATCATCCAAACAGTACAATTCGCCAATCATTTGATCTTCAAGTTTAAGTGAACTACGAGCCCCAATGGTTAATCATGAAACGGATATTATTTGTAACTTTCTACAAGTAGAACGATGAATAGAACAGGTAGATGGTTGAAATCTTTGTATATATAGCTTCTATATAATCTAAGAAACATATCTGCAAATCATCCAAACAGTACAATTCGCCAATTATTTGATCTTCAAGTTTAAGTGAACTACGAGCCCCAATGGTTAATCCTTTATCGGAAATTACTTGTAAATTTCGACAAGTAGAAGAATGAATGGAACAGGCAGACGGTTGAAATCTTTGTATATATTGCTTCTATATAATCTAAGAAACATATATTCAAAGCATCCAAACAGTACCATTCGCCAATTTTTTGTTCTTCAAGTTTAAGTGAACTACGAGCCCCATTGTTAATCCTTTAACGGAAATTATTTGTAACTTTCGACAAGTAGAACAATGAATGGAACAGGTAGACGGTTAAAATCATTGTATATATTGCTTCTATATAGTCTAAGAAACATATCTGCAAATCATCCAAACAGTACAATTCGCCAATTATTTGATCTTCAAGTTTAAGTGAACTACGAGCCCCAATGGTTAATCCTTTATCGGAAATTATTTGTAATTTTCGACAAGTAGAACAATGAATGGAACAGGTAGACGGTTGAAATCTTTGTATATATTGCTTCTATATAATCTAAGAAACATATATGCAAAGCATCCAAACAGTACCATTCGCCAATTTTTTGTTCTTCAAGTTTAAGTGAACAACGAGCCCCATTGATAATCATGAAACGGATATTATTTGTAACTTTCTACAAGTAGAACGATGAATAGAACAGGTAGATGGTTGAAATCTTTGTATATATTGCTTCTATATAATCTAAGAAACATATATGCAAAGCATCTAAACAGTAACAATCGCCAATTTTCTGTTCTTCAAGTTTAAGTGAACTACGAGCCCCATTGTTAATCCTTTAACGGAAATTAATTGTAACTTTCTACAAGTAGAACAATGATTGGAACACGTAGACGGTTGAAATCTTTCTATATATTGCTTCTAAATAGTCTAAGAAACATATCTGCAAATCATCCAAACAGTACAATTCGCCAATCATTTGATCTTCAAGTTTAAGTGAACTACGAGCCCCAATGGTTAATCATGAAACGGATATTATTTGTAACTTTCTACAAGTAGAACGATGAATAGAACAGGTAGATGGTTGAAATCTTTGTATATATAGCTTCTATATAATCTAAGAAACATATCTGCAAATCATCCAAACAGTACAATTCGCCAATTATTTGATCTTCAAGTTTAAGTGAACTACGAGCCCCAATGGTTAATCCTTTATCGGAAATTACTTGTAATTTTCGACAAGTAGAACAATGAATGGAACAGGTAGACGGTTGAAATCTTTGTATATATTGCTTCTATATAATCTAAGAAACATATATTCAAAGCATCCAAACAGTACCATTCGCCAATTTTTTGTTCTTCAAGTTTAAGTGAACTACGAGCCCCATTGTTAATCCTTTAAAGGAAATTATTTGTAAATTTCGACAAGTAGAACAATGAATCGAACAGGTAGACTGTTGAAATCATTGTATATATTGCTTCTATATAGTCTAAGAAACAGATATGCATAGCGTCCAAACAGTACAATTCGCCAATTTTTTGCTCTTCAAGTTTAAGTAAACTACGATCCCCATTGTTAATCCCTTAACGGAAATTATTTGTAACTTTCGACAAGTAGAACAATGAATGGAACAGGTAGACGGTTGAAATCATTGTATATATTGCTTCTATATAGTCTAAGAAACATATCTGCAAATCATCCAAACAGTACAATTCGCCAATTATTTGATCTTCAAGTTTAAGTGAACTACGAGCCCCAATGGTTAATCCTTTATCGGAAATTATTTGTAATTTTCGACAAGTAGAACAATGAATGGAACAGGTAGACGGTTGAAATCTTTGTATATATTGCTTCTATATCATCTAAGAAACATATATGCAAAGCATCCAAACAGTACCATTCGCCAATTTTTTGTTCTTCAAGTTTAAGTGAACAATGAGCCCCAATGGTTAATCCTTTATCGGAAATTACTTGTAATGTTCGACAAGTAGAACAATGAATGGAACAGGTAGACGGTTGAAATCTTTGTATATATTGCTTCTATATAAACTAAGAAACATATATTCAAAGCATCCAAACAGTACCATTCGCCAATTTTTTTTCTTCAAGTTTAAGTGAACTACGAGCCCCATTGTTAATCCTTTAAAGGGAATTATTTGTAAATTTCGACAAGTAGAACAGTGAATGGAACAGGTAGACGGTTGAAATCATTGTATATATTGCTTCCATATAGTTTAAGAAACATATATGCAAAGCATCCAAACAGTACAATTCGCCAATTTTTTGTTTTTCAAGTTTAAGTGAACAATGAGCCCCAATGGTTAATCCTTTATCGGAAATTATTTGTAAATTTCGACAAGTAGAACAATGAATGGAACAGGTATACGGTTGAAATCTTTGTATATATTGCTTCTATATAGTCTAAGAAACATATATGCAAATCATCCAAACAGTACAATTCGCCAATTATTTGATCTTCAAGTTTAAGTGAACTACGAGCCCCAATGGTTAATCCTTTATCGGAAATTATTTGTAATTTTCGACAAGTAGAACAATGGTTGGAACAGGTAGACGGTTGAAATCTTTGTATATATTGCTTCTATATAGTCTAAGAAACATATATTCAAAGCATCCAAACAGTACCATTCGCCAATTTTTTGCTCTTCAAGTTTAAGTGAACTACGAGCCCCATTATTAATCCTTTAAAGGGAATTATTTGTAAATTTCGACAAGTAGAACAATGAATGGAACAGGTAGACGGTTGAAATCTTTGTATATATTGCTTCTATATAATCTAAGAAACATATATTCAAAGCATCCAAACAGTACCATTCGCCAATTTTTTGTTCTTCAAGTTTAAGTAAACTACGATCCCCATTGTTAATCCCTTAACGGAAATTATTTGTAACTTTCGACAAGTAGAACAATGAATGGAACAGGTAGACGGTTGAAATCATTGTATATATTGCTTCTATATAGTCTAAGAAACATATCTGCAAATCATCCAAACAGTACAATTCGCAAATTATTTGATCTTCAAGTTTAAGTGAACTACGAGCCCCAATGGTTAATCCTTTATCGGAAATTATTTGTAATTTTCGACAAGTAGAACAATGATTGGAACAGGTAGACGGTTGAAATCTTTGTATATATTGCTTCTATATAATCTAAGAAACATATATGCAAAGCATCCAAACAGTACCATTCGCCAATTTTTTGTTCTTCAAGTTTAAGTAAACTACGATCCCCATTGTTAATCCCTTAACGGAAATTATTTGTAACTTTCGACAAGTAGAACAATGAATGGAACAGGTAGACGGTTGAAATCATTGTATATATTGCTTCTATATAGTCTAAGAAACATATCTGCAAATCATCCAAACAGTACAATTCGCCAATTATTTGATCTTCAAGTTTAAGTGAACTACGAGCCCCAATGGTTAATCATGAAACGGATATTATTTGTAACTTTCTACAAGTAGAACGATGAATAGAACAGGTAGATGGTTGAAATCTTTGTATATATAGCTTCTATATAATCTAAGAAACATATCTGCAAATCATCCAAACAGTACAATTCGCCAATTATTTGATCTTCAAGTTTAAGTGAACTACGAGCCCCAATGGTTAATCCTTTATCGGAAATTATTTGTAATTTTCGACAAGTAGAACAATGATTGGAACAGGTAGACGGTTGAAATCTTTGTATATATTGCTTCTATATAATCTAAGAAACATATATGCAAAGCATCCAAACAGTACCATTCGCCAATTTTTTGTTCTTCAAGTTTAAGTAAACTACGATCCCCATTATTAATCCTTTAAAGGGAATTATTTGTAAATTTCGACAAGTAGAACAATGAATGGAACAGGTAGACGGTTGAAATCTTTGTATATATTGCTTCTATATAATCTAAGAAACATATATTCAAAGCATCCAAACAGTACCATTCGCCAATTTTTTGTTCTTCAAGTTTAAGTGAACTACGAGCCCCATTGTTAATCCTTTAACGGAAATTATTTGTAACTTTCGACAAGTAGAACAATGAATGGAACAGGTAGACGGTTGAAATCATTGTATATATTGCTTCTATATAGTCTAAGAAACATATCTGCAAATCATCCAAACAGTACAATTCGCCAATTATTTGATCTTCAAGTTTAAGTGAACTACGAGCCCCAATGGTTAATCCTTTATCGGAAATTATTTGTAATTTTCGACAAGTAGAACAATGAATGGAACAGGTAGACGGTTGAAATCTTTGTATATATTGCTTCTATATAATCTAAGAAACATATATGCAAAGCATCCAAACAGTACCATTCGCCAATTTTTTGTTCTTCAAGTTTAAGTGAACAACGAGCCCCATTGATAATCATGAAACGGATATTATTTGTAACTTTCTACAAGTAGAACGATGAATAGAACAGGTAGATGGTTGAAATCTTTGTATATATTGCTTCTATATAATCTAAGAAACATATATGCAAAGCATCTAAACAGTAACAATCGCCAATTTTCTGTTCTTCAAGTTTAAGTGAACTACGAGCCCCATTGTTAATCCTTTAACGGAAATTAATTGTAACTTTCTACAAGTAGAACAATGATTGGAACACGTAGACAGTTGAAATCTTTCTATATATTGCTTCTAAATAGTCTAAGAAACATATCTGCAAATCATCCAAACAGTACAATTCGCCAATTATTTGATCTTCAAGTTTAAGTGAACTACGAGCCCCAATGGTTAATCATGAAACGGATATTATTTGTAACTTTCTACAAGTAGAACGATGAATAGAACAGGTAGATGGTTGAAATCTTTGTATATATAGCTTCTATATAATCTAAGAAACATATCTGCAAATCATCCAAACAGTACAATTCGCCAATTATTTGATCTTCAAGTTTAAGTGAACTACGAGCCCCAATGGTTAATCCTTTATCAAGAAATTACTTGTAATTTTCGACAAGTAGAACAATGAATGGAACAGGTAGACGGTTGAAATCTTTGTATATATTGCTTCTATATAATCTAAGAAACATATATTCAAAGCATCCAAACAGTACCATTCGCCAATTTTTTGTTCTTCAAGTTTAAGTGAACTACGAGCCCCATTGTTAATCCTTTAAAGGAAATTATTTGTAAATTTCGACAAGTAGAACAATGAATCGAACAGGTAGACTGTTGAAATCATTGTATATATTGCTTCTATATAGTCTAAGAAACAGATATGCATAGCGTCCAAACAGTACAATTCGCCAATTTTTTGCTCTTCAAGTTTAAGTAAACTACGATCCCCATTGTTAATCCCTTAACGGAAATTATTTGTAACTTTCGACAAGTAGAACAATGAATGGAACAGGTAGACGGTTGAAATCATTGTATATATTGCTTCTATATAGTCTAAGAAACATATCTGCAAATCATCCAAACAGTACAATTCGCCAATTATTTGATCTTCAAGTTTAAGTGAACTACGAGCCCCAATGGTTAATCCTTTATCGGAAATTATTTGTAATTTTCGACAAGTAGAACAATGAATGGAACAGGTAGACGGTTGAAATCTTTGTATATATTGCTTCTATATCATCTAAGAAACATATATGCAAAGCATCCAAACAGTACCATTCGCCAATTTTTTGTTCTTCAAGTTTAAGTGAACAATGAGCCCCAATGGTTAATCCTTTATCGGAAATTACTTGTAATGTTCGACAAGTAGAACAATGAATGGAACAGGTAGACGGTTGAAATCTTTGTATATATTGCTTCTATATAATCTAAGAAACATATATTCAAAGCATCCAAACAGTACCATTCGCCAATTTTTTGTTCTTCAAGTTTAAGTGAACTACGAGCCCCATTGTTAATCCTTTAAAGGGAATTATTTGTAAATTTCGACAAGTAGAACAGTGAATGGAACAGGTAGACGGTTGAAATCATTGTATATATTGCTTCCATATAGTTTAAGAAACATATATGCAAAGCATCCAAACAGTACAATTCGCCAATTTTTTGTTTTTCAAGTTTAAGTGAACAATGAGCCCCAATGGTTAATCCTTTATCGGAAATTATTTGTAAATTTCGACAAGTAGAACAATGAATGGAACAGGTATACGGTTGAAATCTTTGTATATATTGCTTCTATATAGTCTAAGAAACATATATGCAAATCATCCAAACAGTACAATTCGCCAATTATTTGATCTTCAAGTTTAAGTGAACTACGAGCCCCAATGGTTAATCCTTTATCGGAAATTATTTGTAATTTTCGACAAGTAGAACAATGGTTGGAACAGGTAGACGGTTGAAATCTTTGTATATATTGCTTCTATATAGTCTAAGAAACATATATTCAAAGCATCCAAACAGTACCATTCGCCAATTTTTTGCTCTTCAAGTTTAAGTGAACTACGAGCCCCATTATTAATCCTTTAAAGGGAATTATTTGTAAATTTCGACAAGTAGAACAATGAATGGAACAGGTAGACGGTTGAAATCTTTGTATATATTGCTTCTATATAATCTAAGAAACATATATTCAAAGCATCCAAACAGTACCATTCGCCAATTTTTTGTTCTTCAAGTTTAAGTAAACTACGATCCCCATTGTTAATCCCTTAACGGAAATTATTTGTAACTTTCGACAAGTAGAACAATGAATGGAACAGGTAGACGGTTGAAATCATTGTATATATTGCTTCTATATAGTCTAAGAAACATATCTGCAAATCATCCAAACAGTACAATTCGCCAATTATTTGATCTTCAAGTTTAAGTGAACTACGAGCCCCAATGGTTAATCCTTTATCGGAAATTATTTGTAATTTTCGACAAGTAGAACAATGATTGGAACAGGTAGACGGTTGAAATCTTTGTATATATTGCTTCTATATAATCTAAGAAACATATATGCAAAGCATCCAAACAGTACCATTCGCCAATTTTTTGTTCTTCAAGTTTAAGTAAACTACGATCCCCATTGTTAATCCCTTAACGGAAATTATTTGTAACTTTCGACAAGTAGAACAATGAATGGAACAGGTAGACGGTTGAAATCATTGTATATATTGCTTCTATATAGTCTAAGAAACATATCTGCAAATCATCCAAACAGTACAATTCGCCAATTATTTGATCTTCAAGTTTAAGTGAACTACGAGCCCCAATGGTTAATCATGAAACGGATATTATTTGTAACTTTCTACAAGTAGAACGATGAATAGAACAGGTAGATGGTTGAAATCTTTGTATATATAGCTTCTATATAATCTAAGAAACATATCTGCAAATCATCCAAACAGTACAATTCGCCAATTATTTGATCTTCAAGTTTAAGTGAACTACGAGCCCCAATGGTTAATCCTTTATCGGAAATTATTTGTAATTTTCGACAAGTAGAACAATGATTGGAACAGGTAGACGGTTGAAATCTTTGTATATATTGCTTCTATATAATCTAAGAAACATATATGCAAAGCATCTAAACAGTAACAATCGCCAATTTTTTGTTCTTCAAGTTTAAGTGAACAATGAGCCCCAATGGTTAATCCTTTATCGGAAATTATTTGTAATTTTCGACAAGTAGAACAATGAATGGAACAGGTAGACGGTTGAAATCTTTGTATATATTGCTTCTATTTAATATAAGAAACATATATGCAAATCATCCAAACAGTACCATTCGCCAATTTTTTGTTCTTCAAGTTTAAGTGAACTACGAGCCCCATTGTTAATCCTTTAAAGGAAATTATTTGTAAATTTCGACAAGTAGAACAATGATTGGAACACGTAGACGGTTGAAATCTTTGTATATATTGCTACTATATAATCTAAGAAACATATATGCAAAGCATCCAAACAGTACCATTCGCCAATTTTTTGTTCTTCAAGTTTAAGTGAACAACGAGCCCCATTGATAATCATGAAACGGATATTATTTGTAACTTTTTACAAGTAGAACGATGAATAGAACAGGTAGATGGTTGAAATCTTTGTATATATTGCTTCTATATAATCTAAGAAACATATATGCAAAGCATCTAAAAGTAACAATCGCCAATTTTCTGTTCTTCAAGTTTAAGTGAACTACGAGCCCCATTGTTAATCCTTTAACGGAAATTAATTGTAACTTTCTACAAGTAGAACAATGATTGGAACACGTAGACGGTTGAAATCTTTCTATATATTGCTTCTAAATAGTCTAAGAAACATATCTGCAAATCATCCAAACAGTACAATTCGCCAATTATTTGATCTTCAAGTTTAAGTGAACTACGAGCCCCAATGGTTAATCATGAAACGGATATTATTTGTAACTTTCTACAAGTAGAACGATGAATAGAACAGGTAGATGGTTGAAATCTTTGTATATATAGCTTCTATATAATCTAAGAAACATATCTGCAAATCATCCAAACAGTACAATTCGACAATTTTTTGTTCTTCAAGTTTAGTGAACTACGAGCCCCATTGTTAATACTTTAACGGAAATCATTTGTAACTTCCGACAAGTAGAACAATGAATGGAACAGGTAGACGGTTGAAATCAATGTATATATTGCTTCTATATAGTCTAAGAAACATATATGCCAAGCATCCAAACAGTACCATTCTCCAATTTTTTGTTCTTCAAGTTTAAGTGAACAATGAGCCCCATTGTTAATCCTTTATCGGAAATTATTTGTAAATTTCGACAAGTAGAACAATGAATGGAACAGGTAGACTGTTGAAATCATTGTATATATTGCTTCTATATAGTCCAAGAAACATATATGCAAATCGTCCAAACAGTACAATTCGCCAATTTTTTGCTCTTCAAGTTTAAGTGAACTACGAGCCCCATTGTTAATCCTTTAAAGGAAATTATTTGTAAATTTCGGCAAGTAGAACAATGAATGGAATAGTAGACGGTTGAAATCATTGTATATATTGCTTCTATATAGTCTAAGAAACATATATGCAAAGCATCCAAACAGTAAAATTCACCAATTTTTTGTTCTTCAAGTTTAAGTAAACTACGATCCCCATTGTTAATACTTTAACGGAAATCATTTTTAACTTCCGACAAGTAGAACAATGAATGGAACAGGTAGACGGTTGAAATCTTTGTATATGTTGCTTCTATATAGTCTAAGAAACCTATATGCAAAGCATCTAAACAGTAACATTCGCCAATTTTTTGATCTTCAAGTTTAAGTGAACAGCGAGCCCCATTGATAATCATGAAATGGAAATTATTTGTAACTTTCTACAAGTAGAACAATGAATAGTACAGGTAGACGGGTGAAATCTTTCTATACAGGGTGGGGCAATAACTATTAGCACCTCAGATATCTTCGAAACTATAAGTTTCACAGAAATATTTGCTAAAATAAAATTGCAGAGTACGAAGGGGCCCATCCGGTGGCGATAATAGTTTTTTTTCAGGTGGAGGTACTTCGGACATTTGAAGGTCACCTCCATTTTTTTAAATGGACCGGTATATTTTTGCTTCCGTATCATGATAGAGGATATTAAAACGAGTTCAACGTCCTATTATACAAGGTCATTCACGGTCATAGAAAGTAGAGAAAGGCGATAATACTTAGGTTTTGGTAGTAAATGAAACATACGTATTGTAAGCAGTAGAAGAAGGCGTAATACATACCGTTTACTTCACTGAGACTAAACACTGCTTGAACGACAATTTAATAAGTTTGCAGGATGTGGCAGCGACGTACAACGAGCACGTCGCATCGAAAACGCGATAACGGGTCGCCACGTAACTTACATATTCGAGAAGAGGCGCTTGAGCTTGGCGACGCGTTGGCCCGTCGCCGTTACGATGGGACCTTTGCAGCCCGACCGATCTCGGGAAAACAGCAAATGAAATCAGTTACGGCAATGACCTTGTGTAATAGGTCGTTGAACTCGTTTTAATATCCTCTATCATGATACGGACGTAAAAATATACCGATCCATTTAAAAAAATGGAGGTGACCTTCAAATGTCGGAAGTAGCTCCACCTGAAAAAAAACTATTATCGCCACCGGATGGGCCCCTTCGGACTCTGCAATTTTATTTCAGCAAATATTTCTGTGAAACTTATAGTTTCGAAGATATCTGAGGTGCTAATAGTTATTGCCCCACCCGGTATAAAAAGACCTCAACCGTCTACCTGTTCCATTCATTGTTCTACATGTCGAAAGTTACATATAATTTCCGATAAAGGATTAACCATTCGGGCTCATTGTTCACTTATACTAGAAGAACAAAAAATTGGCGAATTGTACTGTTTGGATGCTTTGCATATATGTTTCTTAGACTATATAGAAGCAATATATACTATGATTTCAACCGTCTACCTGTTTCATTCATTGTTCTACTTGTCGAAAATTACAAATAATTTCCGATAAAGTATTAACCATTGAGGCTCATTGTTCACTTAAACTTGAAGAAGAAAAAATTGGCGAATTGTACTGTTTGGATGCTTTGCATATATGTTTCTTAGACTATATAGAAGCAATATATAGAAAGATTTCACCCGTATACCTGTTCTATTCATTGTTCTACTTGTAGAAAGTTACAAATAATTTCCCTTTCATGATTATCAATGGGGCTCGTAGTTCACTTAAACTTGAAGAACAAAAAATTGGCGAATTGTACTGTTTGGATGCTTTGCATATATGTTTTTTAGACTATATAGAAGCAATATATACAATGATTTCAACCGTCTACCTGTTCCATTCATTGTTCTACTTGTCGAAATTTACAAATAATTTCCTTTAAAGGATTAACAATGGGGCTCGTAGTTCACTTAAACTAGAAGAACAAAAAATTGGCGAATTGTACTGTTTGGATGATTTGCATATATGTTTCTTAGACCATATAGATGCAATATATACAATGATTTCAACCGTCTACCTGTTCCATTCACTGTTCTACTTGTCGAAAGTTACAAATAATTTCCGTTAAAGTATTAACAATGGGGCTCCTAGTTCACTTAAACTTGAAGATCAAAAAATTGGCGGATTGTACTGTTTGGATGATTTGCATATATGTTTCTTAGACTATATAGAATTAATATATACAATGATTTCAACCGTCTACCTGTTCCATTCATTGTTCAACTTGTCGAAATTTACAAATAATTTCCTTTAAAGGATTAACAATGGGGCTCGTAGTTCACTTAATCTTGAAGATCAAAAAATTGGCGAATTGTACTGTTTGGATTCTTTGCATTTATGTTTCTTAGACTATATAGAAGCAATATATAGAAAGATTTCACCCGTCTACCTGTACTATTCATTGTTCTACTTGTAGAAACTTACAAATAATTTCCGATAAAGGATTAACAATGGGGCTCGTAGTTCACTTAAACTTGAAGAACAAAAAATTGTCTTATGGTACTGTTTGGATGCTTTGCATATATGTTTCTTAGACTATATAGAAGCAATATATACAATGATTTCAACCGTCAACTTGATCCATTCATTGTTCGACTTGTAGAAAGTTACAAATTATTTCCGTTTCATGATTATCAATGGGGCTCGTTGTTCACTTAAACTTGAAGAACAATAAATTGGCTTATTGTACTGTTTGGATGCTATGCATATATGTTTCTTAGACTATATAGAAGCAATATCTACAAAGATTTCAACCGTCTACGTGTTCCAATCATTGTTCTACTTGTCGAAAGTTACAAATAATTTCCGTTAAAGGATTAACAATGGGGATCGTAGTTCACTTAAACTTGAAGAACAAAAAATTGGCGATTGGTACTGTTTGGATGCTTTGCATATGTGTTTCTTAGACTATATGGAAGCAATATATACAAAGATTTCAACCGTCTACGTGTTCCAATCATTGTTCTACTTCTCGAAATTTACAAATAATTTCCTTCAAAAGATTAACAATGGGGAACGTAGTTCACTTAAACTTGAAGAACAAAAAATTGGCGAATGGTACTGTTTGGATGATCTGCATATATGTTTCTTACACTGTATAGGAGCAATATATACAAAGATTTCAACCGTCTACGTGTTCCATTCATTGTTCTACTTGTCGAAAGTTACAAATAATTTCCGTTAAAGGATTAACAATGGGGCTCGTAGTTCACTTAAACTTGAAGAGCAAAAAATTGGCGAATTGTACTGTTTGGACGCTTTGCATATATGTTCCTTAGACTATATAGAAGCTATATATACAATGATTTCAACAGTCTACCTGTTCCATTCGTTGTTCTACTTGTCGAAATTTACAAATAATTTCCTTTAAAGGATTAAAAATGGGGCTCGTAGTTCACTTAAACTTGAAGAACAATAATTTGGCGAATTGTACTGTTTGGATGCTTTGCATATATGTTTCTTAGACTATATAGAAGCAATATATACAATGATTTCAACCGTCTACCTGTTCCATTCATTGTTCTACTTGTCGAAAATTACAAATAATTTCCGTTAAAGGATTAACCATTGGGGCTCATTGTTCACTTAAACTTGAAAAACAAAAAATTGGCGAATGGTACTGTTTGGATGCTTTTCATATATGTTTCTTAGACTATATAGAAGCAACATATACTATGATTTCAACCGTCTACCTGTTCCATTCACTATTCTACTTGTCGAAAATTACAAATAATTTCCGTTAAAGGATTAACAATGGGGCTCGTAGTTCACTTAAACTTGAAGAACAAAAAATTGTCGTATGGTACTGTTTGGATGCTTTGCATATATGTTTCTTAGACTATATAGAAGCAATATATATAATGATTTCAACCGTCTACTTGATCCATTCATTGTTCGACTTGTAGAAAGTTACAAATTATTTCCGTTTCATGATTATCAATGGGGCTCGTTGTTCACTTAAACTTGAAGAACAATAAATTGGCTTATTGTACTGTTTGGATGCTATGCATATATGTTTCTTAGACTATATAGAAGCAATATATACAAAGATTTCAACCGTCTACGTGTTCCAATCATTGTTCTACTTGTAGAAAGTTACAATTAATTTCCGTTAAAGGTTTAACAATGGGGCTCGTAGTTCACTTAAACTTGAAGAACAAAAAATTGGCGAATTGTACTGTTTGGATGCTTTGCATATATGTTTTTTAGACTATATAGAAGCAATATATACAATGATTTCAACCGTCTACCTGTTCCATTCATTGTTCTACTTGTCGAAATTTACAAATAATTTCCTTTAAAGGATTAACAATGGGGCTCGTAGTTCACTTAAACTAGAAGAACAAAAAATTGGCGAATTGTACTGTTTGGATGATTTGCATATATGTTTCTTAGACCATATAGATGCAATATATACAATGATTTCAACCGTCTACCTGTTCCATTCACTGTTCTACTTGTCGAAAGTTACAAATAATTTCCGTTAAAGTATTAACAATGGGGCTCCTAGTTCACTTAAACTTGAAGATCAAAAAATTGGCGGATTGTACTGTTTGGATGATTTGCATATATGTTTCTTAGACTATATAGAAGCAATATATACAATGATTTCAACCGTCTACCTGTTCCATTCATTGTTCAACTTGTCGAAATTTACAAATAATTTCCTATAAAGGATTAACAATGGGGCTCGTAGTTCACTTAATCTTGAAGAACAAAAAATTGGCGAATTGTACTGTTTGGATGATTTGCATATATGTTTCTTAGACCATATAGATGCAATATATACAATGATTTCAACCGTCTACCTGTTCCATTCACTGTTCTACTTGTCGAAAGTTACAAATAATTTCCGTTAAAGTATTAACAATGGGGCTCCTAGTTCACTTAAACTTGAAGATCAAAAAATTGGCGGATTGTACTGTTTGGATGATTTGCATATATGTTTCTTAGACTATATAGAAGCAATATATAGAAAGATTTCACCCGTCTACCTGTACTATTCATTGTTCTACTTGTAGAAAGTTACAAATAATTTCCATTTCATGATTATCAATGGGGCTCGTTGTTCACTTAAACTTGAAGAACAATAATTTGGCGAATTGTACTGTTTGGATGCTATGCATATATGTTTCTTAGACTATATAGAAGCAATATATACAAAGATTTCAACCGTCTACGTGTTCCAATCATTGTTCTACTTGTAGAAAGTTACAATTAATTTCCGTTAAAGGTTTAACAATGGGGCTCGTAGTTCACTTAAACTTGAAGAACAAAAAATTGGCGAATTGTACTGTTTGGATGCTTTGCATATATGTTTCTTAGTCTATATAGAAGCAATATATACAATGATTTCAACCGTCTACCTGTTCCATACGTTGTTCTACTTGTCGAAATTTACAAATAATTTCCTTTAAAGGATTAACAATGGGGCTCATTGTTCACTTAAACTTGAAGAACAAAAAATTGGCGAATGGTACTGTTTGGATGCTTTGCATATGTGTTTCGTAGACTATATAGAAGCACTATACACAATGATTTCAACCGTCTACCTGCTCCATTCATTGTTCTACTTGTAGAAATTTACAAATTATTTCCGTTTCATGATTATCAATGGGGCTCGTTGTTCACTTAAACTTGAAGAACAATAAATTGGCGAATTGTACTGTTTGGATGCTATGCATATATGTTTCTTAGACTATATAGAAGCAATATATACAAAGATTTCAACCGTCTACCTGTTCCATTCATTGTTCTACTTGTCGAAAATTACAAATAATTTCCGTTAAAGGATTAACCATTGGGGCTCATTGTTCACTTAAACTTGAAAAACAAAAAATTGGCGAATGGTACTGTTTGGATGCTTTTCATATATGTTTCTTAGACTATATAGAAGCAACATATACTATGATTTCAACCGTCTACCTGTTCCATTCATTATTCTACTTGTCGAAAATTACAAATAATTTCCGTTAAAGGATTAACAATGGGGCTCGTAGTTCACTTAAACTTGAAGAACAAAAAATTGTCGTATGGTACTGTTTGGATGCTTTGCATATATGTTTCTTAGACTATATAGAAGCAATGTATATAATGATTTCAACCGTCTACTTGATCCATTCATTGTTCGACTTGTAGAAAGTTACAAATTATTTCCGTTTCATGATTATCAATGGGGCTCGTTGTTCACTTAAACTTGAAGAACAATAAATTGGCTTATTGTACTGTTTGGATGCTATGCATATATGTTTCTTAGACTATATAGAAACAATATATACAAAGATTTCAACCGTCTACGTGTTCCAATCATTGTTCTACTTGTAGAAAGTTACAATTAATTTCCGTTAAAGGTTTAACAATGGGGCTCGTAGTTCACTTAAACTTGAAGAACAAAAAATTGGCGAATTGTGCTGTTTGGATGCTTTGCATATATGTTTTTTAGACTATATAGAAGCAATATATACAATGATTTCAACCGTCTACCTGTTCCATTCATTGTTCTACTTGTCGAAATTTACAAATAATTTCCTTTAAAGGATTAACAATGGGGCTCGTAGTTCACTTAAACTAGAAGAACAAAAAATTGGCGAATTGTACTGTTTGGATGATTTGCATATATGTTTCTTAGACCATATAGATGCAATATATACAATGATTTCAACCGTCTACCTGTTCCATTCACTGTTCTACTTGTCGAAAGTTACAAATAATTTCCGTTAAAGTATTAACAATGGGGCTCCTAGTTCACTTAAACTTGAAGATCAAAAAATTGGCGGATTGTACTGTTTGGATGATTTGCATATATGTTTCTTAGACTATATAGAAGCAATATATACAATGATTTCAACCGTCTACCTGTTCCATTCATTGTTCAACTTGTCGAAATTTACAAATAATTTCCTATAAAGGATTAACAATGGGGCTCGTAGTTCACTTAATCTTGAAGAACAAAAAATTGGCGAATTGTACTGTTTGGATTCTTTGCATTTATGTTTCTTAGACTATATAGAAGCAATATATAGAAAGATTTCACCCGTCTACCTCTACTATTCATTGTTCTACTTGTAGAAAGTTACAAATAATTTCCATTTCATGATTATCAATAGGGCTCGTTGTTCACTTAAACTTGAAGAACAATAAATTGGCGAATTGTACTGTTTGGATGCTATGCATATATGTTTCTTAGACTATATAGAAGCAATATATACAAAGATTTCAACCGTCTACGTGTTCCAATCATTGTTCTACTTGTAGAAAGTTACAATTAATTTCCGTTAAAGGTTTAACAATGGGGCTCGTAGTTCACTTAAACTTGAAGAACAAAAAATTGGCGAATTGTACTGTTTGGATGCTTTGCATATATGTTTCTTAGACTATATAGAAGCAATATATACAATGATTTCAACCGTCTACCTGTTCCATACGTTGTTCTACTTGTCGAAATTTACAAATAATTTCCTTTAAAGGATTAACAATGGGGCTCGTAGTTCACTTAAACTTGAAGAACAAAAAATTGGCGAATTGTACTGTTTGGATGATTTGCATATATGTTTCTTAGACTATATAGATGCAATATATACAATGATTTCAACCGTCTACCTGTTCCATTCACTGTTCTACTTGTCGAAAGTTACAAATAATTTCCGTTAAAGTGTTAACAATGGGGCTCCTAGTTCACTTAAACTTGAAGATCAAAAAATTGGCGGATTGTACTGTTTGGATGATTTGTATATATGTTTCTTAGACTATATAGAAGCAATATATACAATGATTTCAACCGTCTACCTGTTCCATTCATTGTTCAACTTGTCGAAATTTACAAATAATTTCCTTTAAACGATTAACAATGGGGCTCGTAGTTCACTTAATCTTGAAGAACAAAAAATTGGCGAATTGTACTGTTTGGATTCTTTGCATTTATGTTTCTTAGACTATATAGAAGCAATATATAGAAAGATTTCACCCGTCTACCTGTACTATTCATTGTTCTACTTGTACAAAGTTACAAATAATTTCCATTTCATGATTATCAATGGAGCTCGTTGTTCACTTAAACTTGAAGATCAAAAAATTGGCGAACGTTACTGTTTAGATGCTTTGCATATAGGTTTCTTAGACTACATAGAAGCAACATATACAAAGATTTCTACCGTCTACCCGTTCTATTCATTGTTCTACTTGTAGAAACTTACAAATAATTTCCGATAAAGGATTAACAATGGGGCTCATTGTTCACTTAAACTTGAAGAACAAAAAATTGGCGAATTGTACTGTTTGGATGCTTTTCATATATGTTTCTTAGACTATATAGAAGCAATATATACTATGATTTCAACCGTCTACCTGTTCCATTCACTGTTCTACTTGTCGAAAATTACAAATAATTTCCGTTAAAGGATTAACAATGGGGCTCGTAGTTCACTTAAACTTGAAGAACAAAAAATTGTCGTATGGTACTGTTTGGATGCTTTGCATATATGTTTCTTAGACTATATAGAAGCAATATATACAGTGATTTCAACCGTCTACTTGATCCATTCATTGTTCGACTTGTAGAAAGTTACAAATTATTTCCGTTTCATGATTATCAATGGGGCTCGTTGTTCACTTAAACTTGAAGAACAATAAATTGGCTTATTGTACTGTTTGGATGCTATGCATATATGTTTCTTAGCTTATATAGAAGCAATATATACAAAGATTTCAACCGCCTACGTGTTCCAATCATTGTTCTACTTGTCGAAAGTTACAAATAATTTCCGTTAAAGGATTAACAATGGGGATCGTAGTTCACTTAAACTTGAAGAACAAAAAATTGGCGATTGGTACTGTTTGGATGCTTTGCATATGTGTTTCTTAGACTATATGGAAGCAATATATACAAAGATTTCAACCGTCTACGTGTTCCAATCATTGTTCTACTTCTCGAAATTTAGAAATAATTTCCTTCAAAAGATTAACAATGGGGAACGTAGTTCACTTAAACTTGAAGAACAAAAAATTGGCGAATGGTACTGTTTGGATGATTTGCATATATGTTTCTTACACTGTATAGGAGCAATATATACAAAGATTTCAACCGTCTACGTGTTCCATTCATTGTTCTACTTGTCGAAAGTTACAAATAATTTCCGTTAAAGGATTAACAATGGGGCTCGTAGTTCACTTAAACTTGAAGAACAAAAAATTGGCGAATTGTACTGTTTGGATGCTTTGCATATATGTTTCTTAGACTATATAGAAGCAATATATACAAAGATTTCAACCGTCTACGTGTTCGAATCATTGTTCAACTTATAGAAAGTTACAAATAATTTCCGATAATGGATTAACCATTGGGGCTCATTGTTCACTTAAACTTGAAGAACAAAAAATTGGCGAATGGTACTGTTTGGATGCTTTATGTACATGTTTCTTAGACATTATGGAAGCAATATATAAAAAGATTTCAACCGTCTACGTGTTCCATTCATTGTTCTACTTGTCGAAATTTACAAATAATTTCCTTTAAAGGATTAACAACGGGGCTCGTTGTTCACTTAAACTTGAAGAACAATAAATTGGCGAATTGTACTGTTTGGACGCTTTGCATATATGTTTCTTAGACTATATAGAAGCAATATATACTACGATTTCAACCGTCTACCTGTTCCATTCACTGTTCTACTTGTCGAAAATTACAAATAATTTCCGTTAAAGGATTAACAATGGGGCTCGTAGTTCACTTAAACGCGAAGAACAAAAAATTGTCGTATGGTACTGTTTGGATGCTTTGCATATATGTTTCTTAGACTATATAGAAGCAATATATACAATGATTTCAACCGTCTACTTGATCCATTCATTGTTCGACTTGTAGAAAGTTACAAATTATTTCCGTTTCATGATTATCAATGGGGCTCGTTGTTCACTTAAACTTGAAGAACAATAAATTGGCGAATTGTACTGTTTGGATGCTATGCATATATGTTTCCTAGATTATATAGAAGCAATATATACAAAGATTTCAACCGTCTACGTGTTCCAATCATTTTTCTACTTGTAGAAAGTTACAATTAATTTCCGTTAAAGGTTTAACAATGAGGCTCGTAGTTCACTTAAACTTGAAGAACAAAAAATTGGCGAATTGTACTGTTTGGATGCTTTGCATATATGTTTCTTAGACTATATAGAAGCAATATATACAAAGATTTCAACCGTCTACCTGTTCCATTCACTGTTCTACTTGTCGAAAGTTACAAATAATTTCCGATAAAGGATTAACAATGGGGCTCATTGTTCACTTAAACTTGAAGAACAAAAAATTGGCGAATTGTACTGTTTGGATGCTTTGCATATGTGTTTCGTAGACTATATAGAAGCACTATACACAATGATTTCAACCGTCTACCTGATCCATTCATTGTTCTACTTGTAGAAATTTACAAATTATTTCCGTTTCATGATTATCAATGGGGCTCGTTGTTCACTTATACTTGAAGAACAATAAATTGGCGAATTGTACTGTTTGGATGCTATGCATATATGTTTCTTAGACTATATAGAAGCAATATATACAAAGATTTCAACCGTCTACCTGTTCCATTCATTGTTCTACTTGTCGAAAATTACAAATAATTTCCGTTAAAAGATTAACCATTGGGGCTCATTGTGCACTTAAACTTGAAAAACAAAAAATTGGCGAATGGTACTGTTTGGATGCTTTTCATATATGTTTCTTAGACTATATAGAAGCAACATATACTATGATTTCAACCGTCTACCTGTTCCATTCACTGTTCTACTTGTCGAAAATTACAAATAATTTCCGTTAAAGGATTAACAATGGGGCTCGTAGTTCACTTAAACTTGAAGAACAAAAAATTGTCGTATGGTACTGTTTGGATGCTTTGCATATATGTTTCTTAGACTATATAGAAGCAATATATACAATGATTTCAACCGTCTACTTGATCCATTCATTGTTCGACTTGTAGAAAGTTACAAATTATTTCCGATTCTTGATTATCAATGGGGCTCGTTGTTCACTTAAACTTGAAGAACAATAAATTGGCTTATTGTACTGTTTGGATGCTATGCATATATGTTTCTTAGACTATATAGAAGCAATATATACAAAGATTTCAACCGTCTACGTGTTCCAATCATTGTTCTACTTGTCGAAAGTTACAAATAATTTCCGTTAAAGGATTAACAATGGGGATCGTAGTTCACTTAAACTTGAAGAACAAAAAATTGGCGATTGGTACTGTTTGGATGCTTTGCATATGTGTTTCTTAGACTATATGGAAGCAATATATACAAAGATTTCAACCGTCTACGTGATCCAATCATTGTTCTACTTCTCGAAATTTACAAATAATTTCCTTCAAAAGATTAACAATGGGGAACGTAGTTCACTTAAACTTGAAGAACAAAAAATTGGCGAATGGTACTGTTTGGATGATCTGCATATATGTTTCTTACACTGTATAGGAGCAATATATACAAAGATTTCAACCGTCTACGTGTTCCATTCATTGTTCTACTTGTCGAAAGTTACAAATAATTTCCGTTAAAGGATTAACAATGGGGCTCGTAGTTCACTTAAACTTGAAGAGCAAAAAATTGGCGAATTGTACTGTTTGGACGCTTTGCATATATGTTCCTTAGACTATATAGAAGCTATATATACAATGATTTCAACAGTCTACCTGTTCCATTCGTTGTTCTACTTGTCGAAATTTACAAATAATTTCCTTTAAAGGATTAAAAATGGGGCTCGTAGTTCACTTAAACTTGAAGAACAATAAATTGGCGAATTGTACTGTTTGGATGCTTTGCATATATGTTTCTTAGACTATATAGAAGCAATATATACAATGATTTCAACCGTCTACCTATTCCATTCATTGTTCTACTTGCCGAAATTTACAAATAATTTCCTTTAAAGGATTAACAATGGGGCTCGTAGTTCACTTAAACATGAAGAACAAAAAATTGGCGAACGGTACTGTTTGGATGCTTTGCATACAATGTTTCTTAGACTATATAGAAGCAATATATACAAAGATTTCAACCATCTACCTGTTCCATTCATTGTTCTACTTGTCGAAAGTTACAAATAATTTCCGATAACGGATTAACCATTGGGGCTCATTGTTCACTTAAACTTGAAGAACAAAAAATTGGCGAATTGTACTGTTTGGATGCTTTGCATATATGTTTCTTATACTATATAGAAGCAATATATGCAAAGATTTCAACCGTCTACCTGTTCCATTCACTGTTCTACTTGTCGAAAGTTACAAATAATTTCCGTGAAGGGATTAACAATGGGGATCGTAGTTCACTTAAACTTGAAGAACAAAAAATTGGCGAATTGTACTGTTTGGATGCTTTGCGTACATGTTTCTTAGACTATATGGAAGCAATATATACAAAGATTTCAACCGTCTACCTGTTCCATTCACTGTTCTGCTTGTCGAAAGTTACAAATAATTTCCGGTAAGGGATTAACAATGGGGATCGTAGTTTACTTAAACTTGAAGAACAATAAATTGGCGAATTGTGCTGTTTGGATGCTTTGCATATATGTTTCTTAGACTATATAGAAGCAATATATACAATAATTTCAACAGTCTACCTGTTCCATTCATTGTTCTACTTGTCGAAATTTACAAATAATTTCCTTTAAAGGATTAACAATGGGGCTCGTAGTTCACTTAAACTTGAAGAACAAAAAATTGGCGTATGGTACTGTTTAGATGCTTTGCATATATGTTTCTTAGACTATATAGAAGCAATATATACAATGATTTCAACCGTCTACCTGTTCCATTCATTGTTCTACTTGTCGAAATTTACAAATAATTTCCTTTAAAGGATTAACAATGGCGCTCGTAGTTCACTTAAACTTGAAGAACAAAAAATTGGCGAATGGTACTGTTTGGATGCATTGCATATATGTTTCTTATACTATATAGAAGCAATATATACATTGATTTCAACCGGCTACCTCTTCCATTCATTGTTCTACTTGTCGAAATTTACAAATAATTTCCGATAAAGGATTAACCATTGGGTCTCATTGTTCACTAAACTTGAAGAACAAAAAATTGTCGAATTGTACTGTTTGGATGCTTTGCATATATGTTTCTTAGACTATATAGAAGCAATATATACATTGATTTCAACCTTCTACCTGTTCCACTCATTGTTCTACTTGTCGAAAGTTACAAATAATTTCCGATAACGGATTAACCATTGGGGCTCATTGTTCACTTAAACTTGAAGAACAAAAAATTGGCGAATTGTACTGTTTGGATGCTTTGCATATATGTTTCTTATACTATATAGAAGCAATATATACAAAGATTTCAACCGTCTACCTGTTCCATTCACTGTTCTGCTTGTCGAAAGTTACAAATAATTTCCGGTAAGGGATTAACAATGGGGATCGTAGTTTACTTAAACTTGAAGAACAAAAAATTGGCGAATTGTACTGTTTGGATGCTTTGCATAAATGTTTCTTAGACTATATAGAAGCAATATATACAAAGATTTCAACCGTCTCCGTGTTCCAATCATTGTTCTACTTGTAGAAAGTTACAATTAATTTCCGTTAAAGGATTAACAATGGGGCTCGTAGTTCACTTAAACTTGAAGAACAAAAAATTGGCGAATTGTACTGTTTGGATGCTTTGCATATATGTTTCGTAGGTTATATAGAAGCAATATATACAATGATTTCAACCGTCTACCTGATCCATTCATTGTTCTACTTGTCGAAATTTACAAATAATTTCCTTTAAAGGATTAACAATGGGGCTCGTTGTTCACTTAAACTAGAAGAACAAAAAATTGGCGAATGGTACTGATTGGATGCTTTGCATATATGTTTCTTAGATTATATAGAAGCAATATATACAAAGATTTCAACCGTCTACCTGTTCCATTCATTGTTCTACTTGTCGAAAATTACAAATAATTTCCGATAAAGGATTAACCATTGGGTCTCATTGTTCACTAAACTTGAAGAACAAAAAATTGTCGAATTGTACTGTTTGGATGCTTTGCATATATGTTTCTTAGACTATATAGAAGCAATATATACAAAGATTTCAACCGTCTACCTGTTCCATTCATTGTTCTACTTGTCGAAAGTTACAATAAATTTCCGTTAAAGGATTAACAATGGGGCTCGTCGTTCACTTAAACTTGAAGAACAAAAAATTGGCGAATGGTACTGTTTGGATGCTTTGCATATATGTTTCTTAGACTATATAGAAGCAATATATACATTGATTTCAACCGGCTACCAGTTCCATTCATTGTTCTACTTCTCGCAAGTTACAAATAATTTCCGTTAAAGTATTAACAATGGGGCTCGTAGTTCACTTAAACTTGAAGAACAAAAAATTGGCGAATGGTACTGTTTGGATGCTTTGCATATATGTTTCTTAGATTATATAGAAGCAATATATACAAAGATTTCAACCGCCTACCTGTTCCATTCATTGTTCTACTTGTCGAAAATTACAAATAATTTCCGATAAAGGATTAACCATTGGGGCTCATTGTTCACTAAACTTGAAGAACAAAAAATTGTCGAATTGTACTGTTTGGATGCTTTGCATATATGTTTCTTAGACTATATAGAAGCAATATATACAATGATTTCAACCGTCTACCTGTTCCATTCATTGTTCTACTTGTCGAAAGTTACAAATAATTTCCGATAAAGGATTAACCATTGGGGCACATTGTTCACTTAAACTAGAAGAACAAAAAATTGGCGAATGGTACTGATTGGATGCTTTGCATATATGTTTCTTAGATTATATAGAAGCAATATATACAAAGATTTCAACCGTCTACCTGTTCCATTCATTGTTCTACTTGTCGAAATTTACAAATAATTTCCGATAAAGGATTAACCATTGGGTCTCATTGTTCACTAAACTTGAAGAACAAAAAATTGTCGAATTGTACTGTTTGTATGCTTTGCATATATGTTTCTTAGACTATATAGAAGCAATATATACAATGATTTCAACCGTCTACCTGTTCCATTCATTGTTCTACTTGTCGAAAGTTACAAATAATTTCCGTCAAGGGATTAACAATGGGGATCGTAGTTTACTTAAACTTGAAGAACAAAAAATTGGCGAATTGTACTGTTTGGATGCTTTGCATATATGTTTCTTAGACTATATAGAAGCAATATATACATTGATTTCAACCGGTTACCAGTTCCATTCATTGTTCTACTTCTCGCAAGTTACAAATAATTTCCGTTAAAGTATTAACAATGGGGCTCATTGTTCACTAAACTTGAAGAACAAAAAATTGTCGAATTGTACTGTTTGGATGCTTTGCATATATGTTTCTTAGACTATATAGAAGCAATATATACAATGATTTCAACCGTCTACCTGTTCCATTCATTGTTCTACTTGTCGAAAGTTACAAATAATTTCCGATAACGGATTAACCATTGGGGCTCATTGTTCACTTAAACTTGAAGAACAAAAAATTGGCGAATTGTACTGTTTGGATGCTTTGCGTACATGTTTCTTAGACTATATGGAAGCAATATGTACAAAGATTTCAACCGTCTACGTGTTCCAATCATTGTTCTACTTGTCGAAATTTGCAAATAATTTCCTTTAAAGGATTAACAATGGGGCTCGTTGTTCACTTAAACTTGAAGAACAAAAAAGTGGTGTATGGTACTGTTTGGATGCTTTGCATATATGTTTCTTAGACTATAAAGAAGCAATATATACATTGATTTCAACCGTCTACCTGTTCCATTCATTGTTCTATTTGTCGCAAGTTACAAATAATTTCCGTTAAAGTATTAACAATGGGGCTCGTAGTTCACTTAAACTTGAAAATCAAATAATTGGCGAATTGTACTGTTTGGATGATTTGCATATATGTTTCTTAGACTATATAGAAGCAATATATACAAAGATTTCAACCGTCTACCTGTTCCATTCATTGTTCTACTTGTCGAAAGTTACAAATAATTTCCGTTAAGGGATTAACAATGGGGATCGTAGTTTACTTAAACTTGAAGAACAAGAAATTGGCGAATTGTACTGTTTGGATGATTTGCACATATGTTTCTTAGACTATATAGAAGCAATATATACAATGATTTCAACCGTCTACCTATTCCATTCATTGTTCTACTTGCCGAAATTTACAAATAATTTCCTTTAAAGGATTAACAATGGGGCTCGTAGTTCACTTAAACATGAAGAACAAAAAATTGGCGAACGGTACTGTTTGGATGCTTTGCATACAATGTTTCTTAGACTATATAGAAGCAATATATACAAAGATTTCAACAGTCTACCTGTTCCATTCATTGTTCTACTTGTCGAAAGTTACAAATAATTTCCTTTAAAGGATTAACAATGGGGCTCGTTGTTCACTTAAACTTGAAGAACAATAAATTGGCGAATTGTGCTGTTTGGATGCTTTGCATATATGTTTCTTAGACTATATAGAAGCAATATATACAATAATTTCAACAGTCTACCTGTTCCATTCATTGTTCTACTTGTCGAAATTTACAAATAATTTCCTTTAAAGGATTAACAATGGGGCTCGTAGTTCACTTAAACTTGAAGAACAAAAAATTGGCGTATGGTACTGTTTGGATGCTTTGCATATATGTTTCTTAGACTATATAGAAGCAATATATACAAAGATTTCAACCATCTACCTGTTCCATTCATTGTTCTACTTGTCGAAAGTTACAAATAATTTCCGATAACGGATTAACCATTGGGGCTCATTGTTCACTTAAACTTGAAGAACAAAAAATTGGCGAATTGTACTGTTTGGATGCTTTGCATATATGTTTCTTATACTATATAGAAGCAATATATGCAAAGATTTCAACCGTCTACCTGTTCCATTCACTGTTCTACTTGTCGAAAGTTACAAATAATTTCCGTGAAGGGATTAACAATGGGGATCGTAGTTCACTTAAACTTGAAGAACAAAAAATTGGCGAATTGTACTGTTTGGATGCTTTGCGTACATGTTTCTTAGACTATATGGAAGCAATATATACAAAGATTTCAACCGTCTACCTTTTCCATTCATTGTTCTACTTGTCGAAAGTTACAAATAATTTCCGATAACGGATTAACCATTTGGGCTCATGGTTCACTTAAACTTGAAGAACAAAAAATTGGCGAATTGTACTGTTTGGATGCTTTGCATATATGTTTCTTAGACTATATAGAAGCAATATATACAATGATTTCAACCGTCTACCTGTTCCATTCATTGTTCTACTTGTCGAAATTTACAAATAATTTCCGATAAAGGATTAACCATTGGGGCTCATTGTTCACTTAAACTTGAAGATCAAAAAATTGGCGAATGCTACTGTTTGGATGCTTTGCATATATGTTTCTTAGACTATATAGATGCAATATAAACAAAGATTTCAACCGTCTACCTGTTCCACTCATTGTTCTACTTGTCGAAAGTTACAAATAATTTCCTTTAAAGGATTAACAATGGGGCTCGTTGTTCACTTAAACTTGAAGAACAATAAATTGGCGAATTGTACTGTTTGGATGCTTTGCATATATGTTTCTTAGACTATATAGAAGCAATATATACAAAGATTTCAACCGTCTACCTGTTCCATTCATTGTTCTACTTGTCGAAATTTACAAATAATTTCCGTTAAAGTATTAACAATGGGGCTCGTAGTTCACTTAAACTTGAAGAACAAAAAATTGGCGAATGGTACTGTTTGGATGCTTTGCATATATGTTTCTTAGATTATATAGAAGCAATATATACAAAGATTTCAACCGCCTACCTGTTCCATTCATTGTTCTACTTGTCGAAAATTACAAATAATTTCCGATAAAGGATTAACCATTGGGGCTCATTGTTCACTAAACTTGAAGAACAAAAAATTGTCGAATTGTACTGTTTGGATGCTTTGCATATATGTTTCTTAGACTATATAGAAGCAATATATACAATGATTTCAACCGTCTACCTGTTCCATTCATTGTTCTACTTGTCGAAAGTTACAAATAATTTCCGATAAAGGATTAACCATTGGGGCACATTGTTCACTTAAACTAGAAGAACAAAAAATTGGCGAATGGTACTGATTGGATGCTTTGCATATATGTTTCTTAGATTATATAGAAGCAATATATACAAAGATTTCAACCGTCTACCTGTTCCATTCATTGTTCTACTTGTCGAAATTTACAAATAATTTCCGATAAAGGATTAACCATTGGGTCTCATTGTTCACTAAACTTGAAGAACAAAAAATTGTCGAATTGTACTGTTTGTATGCTTTGCATATATGTTTCTTAGACTATATAGAAGCAATATATACAATGATTTCAACCGTCTACCTGTTCCATTCATTGTTCTACTTGTCGAAAGTTACAAATAATTTCCGTCAAGGGATTAACAATGGGGATCGTAGTTTACTTAAACTTGAAGAACAAAAAATTGGCGAATTGTACTGTTTGGATGCTTTGCATATATGTTTCTTAGACTATATAGAAGCAATATATACATTGATTTCAACCGGCTACCAGTTCCATTCATTGTTCTACTTCTCGCAAGTTACAAATAATTTCCGTTAAAGTATTAACAATGGGTCTCATTGTTCACTAAACTTGAAGAACAAAAAATTGTCGAATTGTACTGTTTGGATGCTTTGCATATATGTTTCTTAGACTATATAGAAGCAATATATACAATGATTTCAACCGTCTACCTGTTCCATTCATTGTTCTACTTGTCGAAATTTACAAATAATTTCCGATAAAGGATTAACCATTGGGGCTCATTGTTCACTTAAACTTGAAGAACAAAAAATTGGCGAATTGTACTGTTTGGATGCTTTGCATATATGTTTCTTAGACCATATAGAAGCAATATATACAATGATTTCCATCGTCAACCAGTTCCATTCATTGTTCTACTTGTAGAAAATTACAATTTATTTCCGTTAAAGTATTACCAATGGGGCTCGTAGTTCACTTAAACTTGAAGAACAAAAAATTGGCGAATTGTACGGTTTGGATGCTTTGCATATATGTTTCTTAGACTATATAGAAGCAATATATACAATGATATCAACCGTCTACCTGTTCCATTCATTGTTCTACTTGTCGAATGTTACAAATAATTTCCGTTAAAGGATTAACAATGGGGATCGTAGTTTACTTAAACTTGAAGAACAAAAAATTGGCGTATTGTACTGTTTGGATGCTTTGCATATATGTTTCTTAGACTATATAGAAGCAATGTATACAATGATTTCAACCGTCTACCTATTCCATTCATTGTTCTACTTGCCGAAATTTACAAATAATTTCCGTTAAAGGATTAACAATGGGGATCGTAGTTTACTTAAACTTGAAGAACAAAAAATTGGCGAATTGTACTGTTTGGATGCTTTGCATATATGTTTCTTAGACTATATAGAAGCAATATATACAAAGATTTCAACCGTCTACGTGTTCCATTCACTGTTCTACTTGTCGAAAGTTACAAATAATTTCCGTGAAGGGATTAACAATGGGGATCGTAGTTCACTTAAACTTGAAGAACAAAAAATTGGCGAATTGTACTGTTTGGATGCTTTGCGTACATGTTTCTTAGACTATATGGAAGCAATATATACAAAGATTTCAACCGTCTACCTTTTCCATTCATTGTTCTACTTGTCGAAATTTACAAATAATTTCCTTTAAAGGATTAAAAATGGGGCTCGTAGTTCACTTAAACTTGAAGAACAAAAAATGGGCGAATTGTACGGTTTGGATGCTTTGCATATATGTTTCTTAGACTATATAGAAGCAATATATACAAAGATTTCAACCGTCTACGTGTTCCATTCATTGTTCTACTTGTCGAAAGTTACAAATAATTTCCGTTAAAGGATTAACAATGGGGCTCGTAGTTCACTTAAACTTGAAGAGCAAATAATTGGCGAATTGTACTGTTTGGACGCTTTGCATATATGTTTCTTAGACTATATAGAAGCAATATATACAATGATATCAACCGTCTACCTGTTCCATTCATTGTTCTACTTGTCGAATGTTACAAATAATTTCCGTTAAAGGATTAACAATGGGGATCGTAGTTTACTTAAACTTGAAGAACAAAAAATTGGCGTATTGTACTGTTTGGATGCTTTGCATATATGTTTCTTAGACTATATAGAAGCAATGTATACAATGATTTCAACCGTCTACCTATTCCATTCATTGTTCTACTTGCCGAAATTTACAAATAATTTCCGTTAAAGGATTAACAATGGGGATCGTAGTTTACTTAAACTTGAAGAACAAAAAATTGGCGAATTGTACTGTTTGGATGCTTTGCATATATGTTTCTTAGACTATATAGAAGCAATATATACAAAGATTTCAACCGTCTACCTGTTCCATTCACTGTTCTACTTGTCGAAAGTTACAAATAATTTCCGATAAAGGATTAACAATGGGGCTCATTGTTCACTTAAACTTGAAGAACAAAAAATTGGCGAATTGTACTGTTTGGATGCTTTGCATATGTGTTTCGTAGACTATATAGAAGCACTATACACAATGATTTCAACCGTCTACCTGATCCATTCATTGTTCTACTTGTAGAAATTTACAAATTATTTCCGTTTCATGATTATCAATGGGGCTCGTTGTTCACTTATACTTGAAGAACAATAAATTGGCGAATTGTACTGTTTGGATGCTATGCATATATGTTTCTTAGACTATATAGAAGCAATATATACAAAGATTTCAACCGTCTACCTGTTCCATTCATTGTTCTACTTGTCGAAAATTACAAATAATTTCCGTTAAAGGATTAACCATTGGGGCTCATTGTGCACTTAAACTTGAAAAACAAAAAATTGGCGAATGGTACTGTTTGGATGCTTTTCATATATGTTTCTTAGACTATATAGAAGCAACATATACTATGATTTCAACCGTCTACCTGTTCCATTCACTGTTCTACTTGTCGAAAATTACAAATAATTTCCGTTAAAGGATTAACAATGGGGCTCGTAGTTCACTTAAACTTGAAGAACAAAAAATTGTCGTATGGTACTGTTTGGATGCTTTGCATATATGTTTCTTAGACTATATCGAAGCAATATATACAATGATTTCAACCGTCTACTTGATCCATTCATTGTTCGACTTGTAGAAAGTTACAAATTATTTCCGATTCTTGATTATCAATGGGGCTCGTTGTTCACTTAAACTTGAAGAACAATAAATTGGCTTATTGTACTGTTTGGATGCTATGCATATATGTTTCTTAGACTATATAGAAGCAATATATACAAAGATTTCAACCGTCTACGTGTTCCAATCATTGTTCTACTTGTAGAAAGTTACAATTAATTTCCGTTAAAGGTTTAACAATGGGGCTCGTAGTTCACTTAAACTTGAAGAACAAAAAATTGGCGAATTGTACTGTTTGGATGCTTTGCATATATGTTTTTTAGACTATATAGAAGCAATATATACAATGATTTCAACCTTCTACCTGTTCCATTCATTGTTCTACTTGTCGAAATTTACAAATAATTTCCTTTAAAGGATTAACAATGGGGCTCGTAGTTCACTTAAACTAGAAGAACAAAAAATTGGCGAATTGTACTGTTTGGATGATTTGCATATATGTTTCTTAGACCATATAGATGCAATATATACAATGATTTCAACCGTCTACCTGTTCCATTCACTGTTCTACTTGTCGAAAGTTACAAATAATTTCCGTTAAAGTATTAACAATGGGGCTCCTAGTTCACTTAAACTTGAAGATCAAAAAATTGGCGGATTGTACTGTTTGGATGATTTGCATATATGTTTCTTAGACTATATAGAAGCAATATATACAATGATTTCAACCGTCTACCTGTTCCATTCATTGTTCAACTTGTCGAAATTTACAAATAATTTCCTTTAAAGGATTAACAATGGGGCTCGTAGTTCACTTAATCTTGAAGAACAAAAAATTGGCGAATTGTACTGTTTGGATTCTTTGCATTTATGTTTCTTAGACTATATAGAAGCAATATATAGAAAGATTTCACCCGTCTACCTGTACTATTCATTGTTCTACTTGTAGAAAGTTACAAATAATTTCCATTTCATGATTATCAATGGGGCTCGTTGTTCACTTAAACTTGAAGAACAATAAATTGGCGAATTGTACTGTTTGGATGCTATGCATATATGTTTCTTAGACTATATAGAAGCAATATATACAAAGATTTCAACCGTCTACGTGTTCCAATCATTGTTCTACTTGTAGAAAGTTACAATTAATTTCCGTTAAAGGTTTAACAATGGGGCTCGTAGTTCACTTAAACTTGAAGAACAAAAAATTGGCGAATTGTACTGTTTGGATGCTTTGCATATATGTTTCTTAGACTATATAGAAGCAATATATACAATGATTTCAACCGTCTACCTGTTCCATACATTGTTCTACTTGTCGAAATTTACAAATAATTTCCTTTAAAGGATTAACAATGGGGCTCGTAGTTCACTTAAACTTGAAGAACAAAAAATTGGCGAATTGTACTGTTTGGATGATTTGCATATATGTTTCTTAGACTATATAGATGCAATATATACAATGATTTCAACCGTCTACCTGTTCCATTCACTGTTCTACTTGTCGAAAGTTACAAATAATTTCCGTTAAAGTATTAACAATGGGGCTCCTAGTTCACTTAAACTTGAAGATCAAAAAATTGGCGGATTGTACTGTTTGGATGATTTGTATATATGTTTCTTAGACTATATAGAAGCAATATATACAATGATTTCAACCGTCTACCTGTTCCATTCATTGTTCAACTTGTCGAAATTTACAAATAATTTCCTTTAAACGATTAACAATGGGGCTCGTAGTTCACTTAATCTTGAAGAACAAAAAATTGGCGAATTGTACTGTTTGGATTCTTTGCATTTATGTTTCTTAGACTATATAGAAGCAATATATAGAAAGATTTCACCCGTCTACCTGTACTATTCATTGTTCTACTTGTAGAAAGTTACAAATAATTTCCATTTCATGATTATCAATGGAGCTCGTTGTTCACTTAAACTTGAAGATCAAAAAATTGGCGAATGTTACTGATTAGATGCTTTGCATATAGGTTTCTTAGACTACATAGAAGCAACATATACAAAGATTTCTACCGTCTACCCGTTCTATTCATTGTTCTACTTGTAGAAACTTACAAATAATTTCCGATAAAGGATTAACAATGGGGCTCGTAGTTCACTTAAACTTGAAGAACAAAAAATTGTCGTATGGTACTGTTTGGATGCTTTGCATATATGTTTCTTAGACTATATAGAAGCAATATATACAATGATTTCAACCGTCAACTTGATCCATTCATTGTTCGACTTGTAGAAAGTTACAAATTATTTCCGTTTCATGATTATCAATGGGGCTCGTTGTTCACTTAAACTTGAAGAACAATAAATTGGCTTATTGTACTGTTTGGATGCTATGCATATATGTTTCTTAGACTATATAGAAGCAATATATACAAAGATTTCAACCGTCTACGTGTTCCAATCATTGTTCTACTTGTCGAAAGTTACAAATAATTTCCGTTAAAGGATTAACAATGGGGATCGTAGTTCACTTAAACTTGAAGAACAAAAAATTGGCGATTGGTACTGTTTGGATGCTTTGCATATGTGTTTCTTAGACTATATGGAAGCAATATATACAAAGATTTCAACCGTCTACGTGTTCCAATCATTGTTCTACTTCTCGAAATTTACAAATAATTTCCTTCAAAAGATTAACAATGGGGAACGTAGTTCACTTAAACTTGAAGAACAAAAAATTGGCGAATGGTACTGTTTGGATGATCTGCATATATGTTTCTTACACTGTATAGGAGCAATATATACAAAGATTTCAACCGTCTACGTGTTCCATTCATTGTTCTACTTGTCGAAAGTTACAAATAATTTCCGTTAAAGGATTAACAATGGGGCTCGTAGTTCACTTAAACTTGAAGAGCAAAAAATTGGCGAATTGTACTGTTTGGACGCTTTGCATATATGTTCCTTAGACTATATAGAAGCTATATATACAATGATTTCAACAGTCTACCTGTTCCATTCGTTGTTCTACTTGTCGAAATTTACAAATAATTTCCTTTAAAGGATTAAAAATGGGGCTCGTAGTTCACTTAAACTTGAAGAACAATAAATTGGCGAATTGTACTGTTTGGATGCTTTGCATATATGTTTCTTAGACTATATAGAAGCAATATATACAATGATTTCAACCGTCTACCTATTCCATTCATTGTTCTACTTGCCGAAATTTACAAATAATTTCCTTTAAAGGATTAACAATGGGGCTCGTAGTTCACTTAAACATGAAGAACAAAAAATTGGCGAACGGTACTGTTTGGATGCTTTGCATACAATGTTTCTTAGACTATATAGAAGCAATATATACAAAGATTTCAACAGTCTACCTGTTCCATTCATTGTTCTACTTGTCGAAAGTTACAAATAATTTCCTTTAAAGGATTAACAATGGGGCTCGTTGTTCACTTAAACTTGAAGAACAATAAATTGGCGAATTGTGCTGTTTGGATGCTTTGCATATATGTTTCTTAGACTATATAGAAGCAATATATACAATAATTTCAACAGTCTACCTGTTCCATTCATTGTTCTACTTGTCGAAATTTACAAATAATTTCCTTTAAAGGATTAACAATGGGGCTCGTAGTTCACTTAAACTTGAAGAACAAAAAATTGGCGTATGGTACTGTTTGGATGCTTTGCATATATGTTTCTTAGACTATATAGGAGCAATATATACAAAGATTTCAACCATCTACCTGTTCCATTCATTGTTCTACTTGTCGAAAGTTACAAATAATTTCCGATAACGGATTAACCATTGGGGCTCATTGTTCACTTAAACTTGAAGAACAAAAAATTGGCGAATTGTACTGTTTGGATGCTTTGCATATATGTTTCTTATACTATATAGAAGCAATATATGCAAAGATTTCAACCGTCTACCTGTTCCATTCACTGTTCTACTTGTCGAAAGTTACAAATAATTTCCGTGAAGGGATTAACAATGGGGATCGTAGTTCACTTAAACTTGAAGAACAAAAAATTGGCGAATTGTACTGTTTGGATGCTTTGCGTACATGTTTCTTAGACTATATGGAAGCAATATATACAAAGATTTCAACCGTCTACCTGTTCCATTCACTGTTCTGCTTGTCGAAAGTTACAAATAATTTCCGGTAAGGGATTAACAATGGGGATCGTAGTTTACTTAAACTTGAAGAACAATAAATTGGCGAATTGTGCTGTTTGGATGCTTTGCATATATGTTTCTTAGACTATATAGAAGCAATATATACAATAATTTCAACAGTCTACCTGTTCCATTCATTGTTCTACTTGTCGAAATTTACAAATAATTTCCTTTAAAGGATTAACAATGGGGCTCGTAGTTCACTTAAACTTGAAGAACAAAAAATTGGCGTATGGTACTGTTTAGATGCTTTGCATATATGTTTCTTAGACTATATAGAAGCAATATATACAATGATTTCAACCGTCTACCTGTTCCATTCATTGTTCTACTTGTCGAAATTTACAAATAATTTCCTTTAAAGGATTAACAATGGCGCTCGTAGTTCACTTAAACTTGAAGAACAAAAAATTGGCGAATGGTACTGTTTGGATGCATTGCATATATGTTTCTTATACTATATAGAAGCAATATATACATTGATTTCAACCGGCTACCTCTTCCATTCATTGTTCTACTTGTCGAAATTTACAAATAATTTCCGATAAAGGATTAACCATTGGGTCTCATTGTTCACTAAACTTGAAGAACAAAAAATTGTCGAATTGTACTGTTTGGATGCTTTGCATATATGTTTCTTAGACTATATAGAAGCAATATATACATTGATTTCAACCTTCTACCTGTTCCACTCATTGTTCTACTTGTCGAAAGTTACAAATAATTTCCGATAACGGATTAACCATTGGGGCTCATTGTTCACTTAAACTTGAAGAACAAAAAATTGGCGAATTGTACTGTTTGGATGCTTTGCATATATGTTTCTTATACTATATAGAAGCAATATATACAAAGATTTCAACCGTCTACCTGTTCCATTCACTGTTCTGCTTGTCGAAAGTTACAAATAATTTCCGGTAAGGGATTAACAATGGGGATCGTAGTTTACTTAAACTTGAAGAACAAAAAATTGGCGAATTGTACTGTTTGGATGCTTTGCATAAATGTTTCTTAGACTATATAGAAGCAATATATACAAAGATTTCAACCGTCTCCGTGTTCCAATCATTGTTCTACTTGTAGAAAGTTACAATTAATTTCCGTTAAAGGATTAACAATGGGGCTCGTAGTTCACTTAAACTTGAAGAACAAAAAATTGGCGAATTGTACTGTTTGGATGCTTTGCATATATGTTTCGTAGGTTATATAGAAGCAATATATACAATGATTTCAACCGTCTACCTGATCCATTCATTGTTCTACTTGTCGAAATTTACAAATAATTTCCTTTAAAGGATTAACAATGGGGCTCGTTGTTCACTTAAACTAGAAGAACAAAAAATTGGCGAATGGTACTGATTGGATGCTTTGCATATATGTTTCTTAGATTATATAGAAGCAATATATACAAAGATTTCAACCGTCTACCTGTTCCATTCATTGTTCTACTTGTCGAAAATTACAAATAATTTCCGATAAAGGATTAACCATTGGGTCTCATTGTTCACTAAACTTGAAGAACAAAAAATTGTCGAATTGTACTGTTTGGATGCTTTGCATATATGTTTCTTAGACTATATAGAAGCAATATATACAAAGATTTCAACCGTCTACCTGTTCCATTCATTGTTCTACTTGTCGAAAGTTACAATAAATTTCCGTTAAAGGATTAACAATGGGGCTCGTCGTTCACTTAAACTTGAAGAACAAAAAATTGGCGAATGGTACTGTTTGGATGCTTTGCATATATGTTTCTTAGACTATATAGAAGCAATATATACATTGATTTCAACCGGCTACCAGTTCCATTCATTGTTCTACTTCTCGCAAGTTACAAATAATTTCCGTTAAAGTATTAACAATGGGGCTCGTAGTTCACTTAAACTTGAAGAACAAAAAATTGGCGAATGGTACTGTTTGGATGCTTTGCATATATGTTTCTTAGATTATATAGAAGCAATATATACAAAGATTTCAACCGCCTACCTGTTCCATTCATTGTTCTACTTGTCGAAAATTACAAATAATTTCCGATAAAGGATTAACCATTGGGGCTCATTGTTCACTAAACTTGAAGAACAAAAAATTGTCGAATTGTACTGTTTGGATGCTTTGCATATATGTTTCTTAGACTATATAGAAGCAATATATACAATGATTTCAACCGTCTACCTGTTCCATTCATTGTTCTACTTGTCGAAAGTTACAAATAATTTCCGATAAAGGATTAACCATTGGGGCACATTGTTCACTTAAACTAGAAGAACAAAAAATTGGCGAATGGTACTGATTGGATGCTTTGCATATATGTTTCTTAGATTATATAGAAGCAATATATACAAAGATTTCAACCGTCTACCTGTTCCATTCATTGTTCTACTTGTCGAAATTTACAAATAATTTCCGATAAAGGATTAACCATTGGGTCTCATTGTTCACTAAACTTGAAGAACAAAAAATTGTCGAATTGTACTGTTTGTATGCTTTGCATATATGTTTCTTAGACTATATAGAAGCAATATATACAATGATTTCAACCGTCTACCTGTTCCATTCATTGTTCTACTTGTCGAAAGTTACAAATAATTTCCGTCAAGGGATTAACAATGGGGATCGTAGTTTACTTAAACTTGAAGAACAAAAAATTGGCGAATTGTACTGTTTGGATGCTTTGCATATATGTTTCTTAGACTATATAGAAGCAATATATACATTGATTTCAACCGGTTACCAGTTCCATTCATTGTTCTACTTCTCGCAAGTTACAAATAATTTCCGTTAAAGTATTAACAATGGGGCTCATTGTTCACTAAACTTGAAGAACAAAAAATTGTCGAATTGTACTGTTTGGATGCTTTGCATATATGTTTCTTAGACTATATAGAAGCAATATATACAATGATTTCAACCGTCTACCTGTTCCATTCATTGTTCTACTTGTCGAAAGTTACAAATAATTTCCGATAACGGATTAACCATTGGGGCTCATTGTTCACTTAAACTTGAAGAACAAAAAATTGGCGAATTGTACTGTTTGGATGCTTTGCGTACATGTTTCTTAGACTATATGGAAGCAATATATACAAAGATTTCAACCGTCTACGTGTTCCAATCATTGTTCTACTTGTCGAAATTTGCAAATAATTTCCTTTAAAGGATTAACAATGGGGCTCGTTGTTCACTTAAACTTGAAGAACAAAAAAGTGGTGTATGGTACTGTTTGGATGCTTTGCATATATGTTTCTTAGACTATAAAGAAGCAATATATACATTGATTTCAACCGTCTACCTGTTCCATTCATTGTTCTATTTGTCGCAAGTTACAAATAATTTCCGTTAAAGTATTAACAATGGGGCTCGTAGTTCACTTAAACTTGAAAATCAAATAATTGGCGAATTGTACTGTTTGGATGATTTGCATATATGTTTCTTAGACTATATAGAAGCAATATATACAAAGATTTCAACCGTCTACCTGTTCCATTCATTGTTCTACTTGTCGAAAGTTACAAATAATTTCCGTTAAGGGATTAACAATGGGGATCGTAGTTTACTTAAACTTGAAGAACAAGAAATTGGCGAATTGTACTGTTTGGATGATTTGCACATATGTTTCTTAGACTATATAGAAGCAATATATACAATGATTTCAACCGTCTACCTATTCCATTCATTGTTCTACTTGCCGAAATTTACAAATAATTTCCTTTAAAGGATTAACAATGGGGCTCGTAGTTCACTTAAACATGAAGAACAAAAAATTGGCGAACGGTACTGTTTGGATGCTTTGCATACAATGTTTCTTAGACTATATAGAAGCAATATATACAAAGATTTCAACAGTCTACCTGTTCCATTCATTGTTCTACTTGTCGAAAGTTACAAATAATTTCCTTTAAAGGATTAACAATGGGGCTCGTTGTTCACTTAAACTTGAAGAACAATAAATTGGCGAATTGTGCTGTTTGGATGCTTTGCATATATGTTTCTTAGACTATATAGAAGCAATATATACAATAATTTCAACAGTCTACCTGTTCCATTCATTGTTCTACTTGTCGAAATTTACAAATAATTTCCTTTAAAGGATTAACAATGGGGCTCGTAGTTCACTTAAACTTGAAGAACAAAAAATTGGCGTATGGTACTGTTTGGATGCTTTGCATATATGTTTCTTAGACTATATAGAAGCAATATATACAAAGATTTCAACCATCTACCTGTTCCATTCATTGTTCTACTTGTCGAAAGTTACAAATAATTTCCGATAACGGATTAACCATTGGGGCTCATTGTTCACTTAAACTTGAAGAACAAAAAATTGGCGAATTGTACTGTTTGGATGCTTTGCATATATGTTTCTTATACTATATAGAAGCAATATATGCAAAGATTTCAACCGTCTACCTGTTCCATTCACTGTTCTACTTGTCGAAAGTTACAAATAATTTCCGTGAAGGGATTAACAATGGGGATCGTAGTTCACTTAAACTTGAAGAACAAAAAATTGGCGAATTGTACTGTTTGGATGCTTTGCGTACATGTTTCTTAGACTATATGGAAGCAATATATACAAAGATTTCAACCGTCTACCTTTTCCATTCATTGTTCTACTTGTCGAAAGTTACAAATAATTTCCGATAACGGATTAACCATTTGGGCTCATGGTTCACTTAAACTTGAAGAACAAAAAATTGGCGAATTGTACTGTTTGGATGCTTTGCATATATGTTTCTTAGACTATATAGAAGCAATATATACAATGATTTCAACCGTCTACCTGTTCCATTCATTGTTCTACTTGTCGAAATTTACAAATAATTTCCGATAAAGGATTAACCATTGGGGCTCATTGTTCACTTAAACTTGAAGATCAAAAAATTTGCGAATGCTACTGTTTGGATGCTTTGCATATATGTTTCTTAGACTATATAGATGCAATATAAACAAAGATTTCAACCGTCTACCTGTTCCACTCATTGTTCTACTTGTCGAAAGTTACAAATAATTTCCTTTAAAGGATTAACAATGGGGCTCGTTGTTCACTTAAACTTGAAGAACAATAAATTGGCGAATTGTACTGTTTGGATGCTTTGCATATATGTTTCTTAGACTATATAGAAGCAATATATACAAAGATTTCAACCGTCTACCTGTTCCATTCATTGTTCTACTTGTCGAAATTTACAAATAATTTCCGTTAAAGTATTAACAATGGGGCTCGTAGTTCACTTAAACTTGAAGAACAAAAAATTGGCGAATGGTACTGTTTGGATGCTTTGCATATATGTTTCTTAGATTATATAGAAGCAATATATACAAAGATTTCAACCGCCTACCTGTTCCATTCATTGTTCTACTTGTCGAAAATTACAAATAATTTCCGATAAAGGATTAACCATTGGGGCTCATTGTTCACTAAACTTGAAGAACAAAAAATTGTCGAATTGTACTGTTTGGATGCTTTGCATATATGTTTCTTAGACTATATAGAAGCAATATATACAATGATTTCAACCGTCTACCTGTTCCATTCATTGTTCTACTTGTCGAAATTTACAAATAATTTCCGATAAAGGATTAACCATTGGGGCTCATTGTTCACTTAAACTTGAAGAACAAAAAATTGGCGAATTGTACTGTTTGGATGCTTTGCATATATGTTTCTTAGACTATATAGAAGCAATATATAAAAAGATTTCAACCGTCTACCTGTTCCATTCATTGTTCTACTTGTCGAAAGTTACAAATAATTTCCTTTAAAGGATTAACAATGGGGCTCGTTGTTCACTTAAACTTGAAGAACAATAAATTGGCGAATTGTACTGTTTGGATGCTTTGCATATATGTTTCTTAGACTATATAGAAGCAATATATACAAAGATTTCAACCGTCTACCTGTTCCATTGATTGTTCTACTTGTCGAAAGTTACAATTAATTTCCGTTAAAGGATTAACAATGGGGCTCGTAGTTCACTTAAACTTGAAGTACAAAAAATTGGCGAATTGTACTGTTTGGATGTTTTGCATATATGTTTCGTAGACTATATAGAAGCAATATATACAAATATTTCAACCGTCTAACTGTTCCATTCATTGTTCTACTTGTCGAAAATTACAAATAATTTCCGATAACGGATTAACCATTGGGGCTCATTGTTCACTTAAACTTGAAGAACAAAAAATTGGCGAATTGTACTGTTTGGATGCTTTGCATATATGTTTCGTAGACTATATAGAAGCAATATATACAAATATTTCAACCGTCTAACTGTTCCATTCATTGTTCTACTTGTCGAAAATTACAAATAATTTCCGATAAAGGATTAACCATTGGGGCACATTGTTCACTTAAGCTTGAAGAACAAAAAATTGGCGAATGGTACTGTTTGGATGCTTTGCATATATGTTTCTTAGACTATATAGAAGCAATATATACAAAGATTTCAACCGTCTACCTTTTCCATTCATTGTTCTACTTGTCGAAAGTTACAAATAATTTCCGATAACGGATTAACCATTTGGGCTCATTGTTCACTTAAACTTGAAGAACAAAAAATTGGCGAATTGTACTGTTTGGATGCTTTGCATATATGTTTCTTAGACTACATAGAAGCAATATATACAAAGATTTCAACCGGCTACCTGTTCCATTCATTGTTCTACTTGTCGAAAATTACAAATAATTTCCGATAAAGGATTAACCATTGGGGCTCATTGTTCACTTAAACTTGAAGAACAAAAAATTGGCGAATTGTACTGTTTGGATGCTTTGCATATATGTTTCGTAGACTATATAGAAGCAATATATACAAAGATTTCAACCGTCTACCTGTTCCATTCATTGTTCTACTTGTCGAAAGATACAAATAATTTCCGTTAAGGGATTAACAATGGGGATCGTAGTTTACTTAAACTTGAAGAACAAGAAATTGGCAAATTGTACTGTTTGGATGATTTGCATATATGTTTCTTAGACTATATAGAAGCAATATATACAATGATTTCAACCGTCTACCTGTTCCACTCATTGTTCTACTTGCCGAAATTTCCAAATAATTTCCTTTAAAGGATTAACAATGGGGCTCGTAGTTCACTTAAACTTGAAGAACAAAAAATTGGCGAATTGTACTGTTTGGATGCTTTGCATATATGTTTCTTAGACTATATAGTAGCAATATATACAAAGATTTCAACCGTCTACCTGTTCCATTCATTGTTCTACTTGTCGAAAGTTACAATAAATTTCCGTTAAAGGATTAACAATGGGGCTCGTCGTTCACTTAAACTTGAAGAACAAAAAATTGGCGAATGTTACTGTTTGGATGCTTTGCATATATGTTTCTTAGATTATATAGAAGCAATATATACAAAGATTTCAACCGTCTACCTGTTCCGTTCATTGTTCTACTTGTCGAAAATTATAAATAATTTCCGATAAAGGATTAACCATTGGGGCTCATTGTTCAGTTAAACTTGAAGAACAAAAAATTGGCGAATGGTACCGTGTGGATGCTTTGCGTACATGTTTCTTAGACTATATGGAAGCAATATATACAAAGATTTCAACCGTCTACGTGTTCCAATCATTGTTCTACTTGCCGAAATTTACAAATAATTTCCTTTAAAGGATTAACAATGCGGCTCGTTGTTCACTTATACTTGAAGAACAATAAATTGGCGAATGGCACTGTTTGGATGCTTTGCGTATATGTTTTTAGACTATATAGAAGCAATATATACATTGATTTCAACCGTCTACCAGTTCCATTCATTGTTCTACTTGTCGAAAGTTACAAATAATTTCCTTTAAAGGATTAACAATGGGGCTCATTGTTCACTTAAACTTGAAGATGAAATAATTGGCGAATTGTACTGTTTGGATGCTTTGCATATATGTTTCTTAGATTATATAGAAGCAATATATACAAAGATTTCAACCGTCTACCTGTTCCGTTCATTGTTCTACTTGTCGAAAATTATAAATAATTTCCGATAAAGGATTAACCATTGGGGCTCATTGTTCAGTTAAACTTGAAGAACAAAAAATTGGCGAATGGTACCGTGTGGATGCTTTGCGTACATGTTTCTTAGACTATATGGAAGCAATATATACAAAGATTTCAACCGTCTACGTGTTCCAATCATTGTTCTACTTGCCGAAATTTACAAATAATTTCCTTTAAAGGATTAACAATGGGGCTCGTTGTTCACTTCAACTTGAAGAACAATAAATTGGCGAATTGTACTGTTTGGATGCTTTGCATATATGTTTCTTAGATTATATAGAAGCAATATATACAAAGATTTCAACCGTCTACCTGTTCCATTCATTGTTCAACTTGTCGAAAGTTACAAATAATTTCCTTTAAAGGATTAACAATGGGGCTCATTGTTCACTTAAACTTGAAGATGAAATAATTGGCGAATTGTACTGTTTGGATGCTTTGCATATATGTTTCTTAGATTATATAGAAGCAATATATACAAAGATTTCAACCGTCTACCTGTTCCATTCATTGTTCAACTTGTCGAAAATTACAAATAATTTCCGATAAAGGATTAACCATTGGGGCTCATTGTACACTAAACTTGAAGATCAAAAAATTGGCGATTGTTACTGTTTAGATGCTTTGCATATATGTTTCTTAGATTATATAGAAGCAATATGTACAAAGGTTTCAACCGTCTACCTGTTCCATTCATTGTTCTACTTGTCGAAAATTACAAATAATTTCCGATAAAGGATTAACCATTGGGGCTCATTGTTCACTTAAACTTGAAGAACAAAAAATTGGCGAATGGTACTGTTTGGATGCTTTGCGTACATGTTTCTTAGACTATATGGAAGCAATATATACAAACATTTCAACCGTCTACGTGTTCCAATCATTGTTCTACTTGTCGAAATTTACAAATAATTTCCTTTAAAGGATTAACAATGGGGCTCGTTGTTCACTTCAACTTGAAGAACAATAAATTGGCGAATTGTACTGTTTGGATGCTTTGCATATATGTTTCTTAGATTATATAGAAGCAGTATATACAAAGATTTCAATCATCTACCTGTTCCATTCATTGTTCTACTTGTCGAAAGTTACAAATAATTTCCGATAAAGTATTAACCATGGGGCTCATTGTTCACTTAAACTTGAAGATCAATAAATTGGCGAATTGTACTGTTTGGATGCTATGCATATATGTTTCTTAGACTATATAGAAGCAATATATACAAAGATTTCAACCGTCTACCTGTTCCATTCATTGTTCTACTTGTCGAAAGTTACAAATAATTTCCGATAAAGGATTAACAGTGGGGCTCATTGTTCACTTAAACTTGAAGATCAAAAAATTGGCGAATGTTACTGTTTAGATGCTTTGCATATAGGTTTCTTAGTCTATATAGAAGCAATATATAAAAAGATTTCAACCGTCTACCAGTTCCATTCATTGTTCTACTTGTCGAAAGTTACAAATAATTTCCGATAAAGGATTAACATTGGGGCTCATTGTTCACTTAAACTTGAAGAACAAAAAATTGGCGAATGTTACTGTTTGGATGCTTTGCATATATGTTTCTTAGATTATATAGAAGCAATATATACATTGATTTCAACCGTCTACCAGTTCCATTCATTGTTCTACTTGTCGAAAGTTACAAATAATTTCCTTTAAAGGATTAACAATGGGGCTCATTGTTCACTTAAACTTGAAGATGAAATAATTGGCGAATTGTACTGTTTGGATGCTTTGCATATATGTTTCTTAGATTATATAGAAGCAATATATACAAAGATTTCAACCGTCTACCTGTTCCATTCATTGTTCAACTTGTCGAAAATTACAAATAATTTCCGATAAAGGATTAACCATTGGGGCTCATTGTACACTAAACTTGAAGATCAAAAAATTGGCGATTGTTACTGTTTAGATGCTTTGCATATATGTTTCTTAGATTATATAGAAGCAATATGTACAAAGGTTTCAACCGTCTACCTGTTCCATTCATTGTTCTACTTGTCGAAAATTACAAATAATTTCCGATAAAGGATTAACCATTGGGGCTCATTGTTCACTTAAACTTGAAGAACAAAAAATTGGCGAATGGTACTGTTTGGATGCTTTGCGTACATGTTTCTTAGACTATATGGAAGCAATATATACAAACATTTCAACCGTCTACGTGTTCCAATCATTGTTCTACTTGTCGAAATTTACAAATAATTTCCTTTAAAGGATTAACAATGGGGCTCGTTGTTCACTTCAACTTCAAGAACAATAAATTGGCGAATTGTACTGTTTGGATGCTTTGCATATATGTTTCTTAGATTATATAGAAGCAATATATACAAAGATTTCAACCGTCTACGTGTTCCAATCATTGTTCTACTTGTAGAAAGTTACAATTAATTTCCGTTAAAGGTTTAACAATGGGGCTCGTAGTTCACTTAAACTTGAAGAACAAAAAATTGGCGAATTGTACTGTTTGGATGCTTTGCATATATGTTTTTTAGACTATATAGAAGCAATATATACAATGATTTCAACCTTCTACCTGTTCCATTCATTGTACTACTTGTCGAAATTTACAAATAATTTCCTTTAAAGGATTAACAATGGGGCTCGTAGTTCACTTAAACTAGAAGAACAAAAAATTGGCGAATTGTACTGTTTGGATGATTTGCATATATGTTTCTTAGACCATATAGATGCAATATATACAATGATTTCAACCGTCTACCTGTTCCATTCACTGTTCTACTTGTCGAAAGTTACAAATAATTTCCGTTAAAGTATTAACAATGGGGCTCCTAGTTCACTTAAACTTGAAGATCAAAAAATTGGCGGATTGTACTGTTTGGATGATTTGCATATATGTTTCTTAGACTATATAGAAGCAATATATACAATGATTTCAACCGTCTACCTGTTCCATTCATTGTTCAACTTGTCGAAATTTACAAATAATTTCCTTTAAAGGATTAACAATGGGGCTCGTAGTTCACTTAATCTTGAAGAACAAAAAATTGGCGAATTGTACTGTTTGGATTCTTTGCATTTATGTTTCTTAGACTATATAGAAGCAATATATAGAAAGATTTCACCCGTCTACCTGTACTATTCATTGTTCTACTTGTAGAAAGTTACAAATAATTTCCATTTCATGATTATCAATGGGGCTCGTTGTTCACTTAAACTTGAAGAACAATAAATTGGCGAATTGTACTGTTTGGATGCTATGCATATATGTTTCTTAGACTATATAGAAGCAATATATACAAAGATTTCAACCGTCTACGTGTTCCAATCATTGTTCTACTTGTAGAAAGTTACAATTAATTTCCGTTAAAGGTTTAACAATGGGGCTCGTAGTTCACTTAAACTTGAAGAACAAAAAATTGGCGAATTGTACTGTTTGGATGCTTTGCATATATGTTTCTTAGACTATATAGAAGCAATATATACAATGATTTCAACCGTCTACCTGTTCCATACATTGTTCTACTTGTCGAAATTTACAAATAATTTCCTTTAAAGGATTAACAATGGGGCTCGTAGTTCACTTAAACTTGAAGAACAAAAAATTGGCGAATTGTACTGTTTGGATGATTTGCATATATGTTTCTTAGACTATATAGATGCAATATATACAATGATTTCAACCGTCTACCTGTTCCATTCACTGTTCTACTTGTCGAAAGTTACAAATAATTTCCGTTAAAGTATTAACAATGGGGCTCCTAGTTCACTTAAACTTGAAGATCAAAAAATTGGCGGATTGTACTGTTTGGATGATTTGTATATATGTTTCTTAGACTATATAGAAGCAATATATACAATGATTTCAACCGTCTACCTGTTCCATTCATTGTTCAACTTGTCGAAATTTACAAATAATTTCCTTTAAACGATTAACAATGGGGCTCGTAGTTCACTTAATCTTGAAGAACAAAAAATTGGCGAATTGTACTGTTTGGATTCTTTGCATTTATGTTTCTTAGACTATATAGAAGCAATATATAGAAAGATTTCACCCGTCTACCTGTACTATTCATTGTTCTACTTGTAGAAAGTTACAAATAATTTCCATTTCATGATTATCAATGGAGCTCGTTGTTCACTTAAACTTGAAGATCAAAAAATTGGCGAATGTTACTGATTAGATGCTTTGCATATAGGTTTCTTAGACTACATAGAAGCAACATATACAAAGATTTCTACCGTCTACCCGTTCTATTCATTGTTCTACTTGTAGAAACTTACAAATAATTTCCGATAAAGGATTAACAATGGGGCTCGTAGTTCACTTAAACTTGAAGAACAAAAAATTGTCGTATGGTACTGTTTGGATGCTTTGCATATATGTTTCTTAGACTATATAGAAGCAATATATACAATGATTTCAACCGTCAACTTGATCCATTCATTGTTCGACTTGTAGAAAGTTACAAATTATTTCCGTTTCATGATTATCAATGGGGCTCGTTGTTCACTTAAACTTGAAGAACAATAAATTGGCTTATTGTACTGTTTGGATGCTATGCATATATGTTTCTTAGACTATATAGAAGCAATATATACAAAGATTTCAACCGTCTACGTGTTCCAATCATTGTTCTACTTGTCGAAAGTTACAAATAATTTCCGTTAAAGGATTAACAATGGGGATCGTAGTTCACTTAAACTTGAAGAACAAAAAATTGGCGATTGGTACTGTTTGGATGCTTTGCATATGTGTTTCTTAGACTATATGGAAGCAATATATACAAAGATTTCAACCGTCTACGTGTTCCAATCATTGTTCTACTTCTCGAAATTTACAAATAATTTCCTTCAAAAGATTAACAATGGGGAACGTAGTTCACTTAAACTTGAAGAACAAAAAATTGGCGAATGGTACTGTTTGGATGATCTGCATATATGTTTCTTACACTGTATAGGAGCAATATATACAAAGATTTCAACCGTCTACGTGTTCCATTCATTGTTCTACTTGTCGAAAGTTACAAATAATTTCCGTTAAAGGATTAACAATGGGGCTCGTAGTTCACTTAAACTTGAAGAGCAAAAAATTGGCGAATTGTACTGTTTGGACGCTTTGCATATATGTTCCTTAGACTATATAGAAGCTATATATACAATGATTTCAACAGTCTACCTGTTCCATTCGTTGTTCTACTTGTCGAAATTTACAAATAATTTCCTTTAAAGGATTAAAAATGGGGCTCGTAGTTCACTTAAACTTGAAGAACAATAAATTGGCGAATTGTACTGTTTGGATGCTTTGCATATATGTTTCTTAGACTATATAGAAGCAATATATACAATGATTTCAACCGTCTACCTATTCCATTCATTGTTCTACTTGCCGAAATTTACAAATAATTTCCTTTAAAGGATTAACAATGGGGCTCGTAGTTCACTTAAACATGAAGAACAAAAAATTGGCGAACGGTACTGTTTGGATGCTTTGCATACAATGTTTCTTAGACTATATAGAAGCAATATATACAAAGATTTCAACCGTCTACGTGTTCCATTCATTGTTCTACTTGTCGAAAGTTACAAATAATTTCCGTTAAAGTATTAACAATGGGGCTCGTAGTTCACTTAAACTTGAAAATCAAATAATTGGCGAATTGTACTGTTTGGATGATTTGCATATATGTTTCTTAGACTATATAGAAGCAATATATACAAAGATTTCAACCGTCTACCTGTTCCATTCATTGTTCTACTTGTCGAAAGTTACAAATAATTTCCGTTAAGGGATTAACAATGGGGATCGTAGTTTACTTAAACTTGAAGAACAAGAAATTGGCGAATTGTACTGTTTGGATGATTTGCACATATGTTTCTTAGACTATATAGAAGCAATATATACAATGATTTCAACCGTCTACCTATTCCATTCATTGTTCTACTTGCCGAAATTTACAAATAATTTCCTTTAAAGGATTAACAATGGGGCTCGTAGTTCACTTAAACATGAAGAACAAAAAATTGGCGAACGGTACTGTTTGGATGCTTTGCATACAATGTTTCTTAGACTATATAGAAGCAATATATACAAAGATTTCAACAGTCTACCTGTTCCATTCATTGTTCTACTTGTCGAAAGTTACAAATAATTTCCTTTAAAGGATTAACAATGGGGCTCGTTGTTCACTTAAACTTGAAGAACAATAAATTGGCGAATTGTGCTGTTTGGATGCTTTGCATATATGTTTCTTAGACTATATAGAAGCAATATATACAATAATTTCAACAGTCTACCTGTTCCATTCATTGTTCTACTTGTCGAAATTTACAAATAATTTCCTTTAAAGGATTAACAATGGGGCTCGTAGTTCACTTAAACTTGAAGAACAAAAAATTGGCGTATGGTACTGTTTGGATGCTTTGCATATATGTTTCTTAGACTATATAGAAGCAATATATACAAAGATTTCAACCATCTACCTGTTCCATTCATTGTTCTACTTGTCGAAAGTTACAAATAATTTCCGATAACGGATTAACCATTGGGGCTCATTGTTCACTTAAACTTGAAGAACAAAAATTGGCGAATTGTACTGTTTGGATGCTTTGCATATATGTTTCTTATACTATATAGAAGCAATATATGCAAAGATTTCAACCGTCTACCTGTTCCATTCACTGTTCTACTTGTCGAAAGTTACAAATAATTTCCGTGAAGGGATTAACAATGGGGATCGTAGTTCACTTAAACTTGAAGAACAAAAAATTGGCGAATTGTACTGTTTGGATGCTTTGCGTACATGTTTCTTAGACTATATGGAAGCAATATATACAAAGATTTCAACCGTCTACCTTTTCCATTCATTGTTCTACTTGTCGAAAGTTACAAATAATTTCCGATAACGGATTAACCATTTGGGCTCATGGTTCACTTAAACTTGAAGAACAAAAAATTGGCGAATTGTACTGTTTGGATGCTTTGCATATATGTTTCTTAGACTATATAGAAGCAATATATACAATGATTTCAACCGTCTACCTGTTCCATTCATTGTTCTACTTGTCGAAATTTACAAATAATTTCCGATAAAGGATTAACCATTGGGGCTCATTGTTCACTTAAACTTGAAGATCAAAAAATTTGCGAATGCTACTGTTTGGATGCTTTGCATATATGTTTCTTAGACTATATAGATGCAATATAAACAAAGATTTCAACCGTCTACCTGTTCCACTCATTGTTCTACTTGTCGAAAGTTACAAATAATTTCCTTTAAAGGATTAACAATGGGGCTCGTTGTTCACTTAAACTTGAAGAACAATAAATTGGCGAATTGTACTGTTTGGATGCTTTGCATATATGTTTCTTAGACTATATAGAAGCAATATATACAAAGATTTCAACCGTCTACCTGTTCCATTCATTGTTCTACTTGTCGAAATTTACAAATAATTTCCGTTAAAGTATTAACAATGGGGCTCGTAGTTCACTTAAACTTGAAGAACAAAAAATTGGCGAATGGTACTGTTTGGATGCTTTGCATATATGTTTCTTAGATTATATAGAAGCAATATATACAAAGATTTCAACCGCCTACCTGTTCCATTCATTGTTCTACTTGTCGAAAATTACAAATAATTTCCGATAAAGGATTAACCATTGGGGCTCATTGTTCACTAAACTTGAAGAACAAAAAATTGTCGAATTGTACTGTTTGGATGCTTTGCATATATGTTTCTTAGACTATATAGAAGCAATATATACAATGATTTCAACCGTCTACCTGTTCCATTCATTGTTCTACTTGTCGAAATTTACAAATAATTTCCGATAAAGGATTAACCATTGGGGCTCATTGTTCACTTAAACTTGAAGAACAAAAAATTGGCGAATTGTACTGTTTGGATGCTTTGCATATATGTTTCTTAGACTATATAGAAGCAATATATACAATGATTTCAACCGTCTACCTGTTCCATTCATTGTTCTACTTGTCGAAATTTACAAATAATTTCCGATAAAGGATTAACCATTGGGGCTCATTGTTCACTTAAACTTGAAGATCAAAAAATTTGCGAATGCTACTGTTTGGATGCTTTGCATATATGTTTCTTAGACTATATAGATGCAATATAAACAAAGATTTCAACCGTCTACCTGTTCCACTCATTGTTCTACTTGTCGAAAGTTACAAATAATTTCCTTTAAAGGATTAACAATGGGGCTCGTTGTTCACTTAAACTTGAAGAACAATAAATTGGCGAATTGTACTGTTTGGATGCTTTGCATATATGTTTCTTAGACTATATAGAAGCAATATATAGAAAGATTTCACCCGTCTACCTGTACTATTCATTGTTCTACTTGTAGAAAGTTACAAATAATTTCCATTTCATGATTATCAATGGGGCTCGCGGTTCACTTAAACTTGAAGATCAAAAAATTGGCGATTGTTACTGTCTAGATGCTTTGCATATATGTTTCTTAGATTATATAGAAACAATATATACAAAGATTTCAACCGTCTACCAGTTCCATTCATTGTTCTACTTGTCGAAAATTACAAATAATTACCGATAAAGGATTAACCATTGGGGCTCATTGTTCACTTAAACTTGAAGAACAAAAAAGTGGCGAATTGTACTGTTTGGATGCTTTGCATATATGTTTCTTAGACTATGTAGAAGCAATATATACAAAGATTTCAACCGTCTACCTGTTCCATTCATTGTTCTACTTGTCGAAAGTTACAAATAATTTCCTTTAAAGGATTAACAATGGGGCTCATTGTTCACTTAAACTTGAAGAACAAAAAATTGGCGAATGGTACTGTTTGGATGCTTTGCATATATGTTTCTTAGACTATATAGAAGCAATATATACAAAGATTTCAACCGTCTACCAGTTCCATTCATTGTTCTACTTGTCGAAAGTTACAAATAATTTCCTTTAAAGGATTAACAATGGGGCTCATTGTTCACTTAAACTTGAAGAACAAAAAATTGGCGAATTGTACTGTTTGGATGCTTTGCATATATGTTTCTTAGAATATATAGAAGCAATATATACAATGATTTCAACCGTCTACTTGTTCCATTCATTGTTCTACTTGTCGAATGTTACAAATAATTTCCGTTAAGGGATTAACAATGGGGATCGTAGTTTACTTAAACTTGAAGAACAAAAAATTGGCGAATTGTACTGTTTGGATGCTTTGCATAGATGTTTCTTAGACTATTTAGAAGCAATATATAGAAAGATTTCACCCGTCTACCTGTACTATTCATTGTTCAACTTGTAGAAAGTTACAAATAATTTCCATTTCATGATTATCAATGGGGCTCGCTGTTCACTTAAACTTGAAGATCAAAAAATTGGCGATTGTTACTGTTTAGATGATTTGCATATATGTTTCGTAGACTATATAGAAGCAATATATACAATGATTTCAACCGTCTACCTATTCCATTCATTGTTCTACTTGCCGAAATTTACAAATAATTTACTTTAAAGGATTAACAATGGGGATCGTAGTTTACTTAAACTTGAAGAACAAAAAATTGGCGAATTGTACTGATTGGATGCTTTGCATAGATGTTTCTTAGACTATTTAGAAGCAATATATAGAAAGATTTCACCCGTCTACCTGTGCTATTCATTGTTCTACTTGTAGAAAGTTACAAATAGTTTCCATTTCATGATTATCAATGGGGCTCGCTGTTCACTTAAACTTGAAGATCAAAAAATTGGCGATTGTTACTGTGTAGTTGCTTTGCATATATGTTTCTTAGATTATATCGAAGCAATATATACAAAGATTTCAACCGTTTACCAGTTCCATTCATTGTTCTACTTGTCGAAAGTTACAAATAATTACCGATAAAGGATTAACCATTGGGGCTCATTGTTCACTTAAACTTGAAGAACAAAAAATTGGCGAATTGTACTGTTTGGATGCTTTGCATATATGTTTCTTAGACTATATAGAAGCAATATATACAAAGATTTCAACCGTCTACCTGTTCCATTCATTGTTCTACTTGTCGAAAGTTACAAATAATTTCCGATAAAGGATTAACAATGGGGCTCATTGTTCACTTAAACTTGAAGGACAAAAAATTGGCGAATGGTACTGTTTGGATGCTTTGCGTACATGTTCCTTAGACTATATGGAAGCAATATATACAAGGATTTCAACCGTCTACCTGTTCCATTCATTGTTCTACTTGTCGAAAGTTACAAATAATTACCGATAAAGGATTAACCATTGGGGCTCATTGTTCACTTAAACTTGAAGGACAAAAAATTGGCGAATGGTACTGTTTGGATGCTTTGCATATATGTTTCTTAGACTATATAGAAGCAATATATACAAAGATTTCAACCGTCTACCTGTTCCATTCATTGTTCTACTTGTCGAAAGTTACAAATAATTTCCTTTAAAGGATTAACAATGGGGCTCGCAGTTCACTTAAACTTGAAGAACAAAAAATTGGCGAATGGTACTGTTTGGATGCTTTGCATATATGTTTCTTAGACTATATAGAAGCAATATATACAAAGATTTCAAAAGTCTACCTTTTCCATTCATTGTTCTACTTGTCGAAAGATACAAATAATTTCCGATAAAGGATTAACCATTAGGGCTCATTGTTCACTTAAACTTGAAGAACAAAAAATTGGCGACTTGTACTGTTTGGATGCTTTGCATATATGTTTCTTAGATTATATAGAAGCAATATATACAAAGATTTCAACCGTCTACCAGTTCCATTCATTGTTCTACTTGTCGAAAGTTACAAATAATTACCGATAAAGGATTAACCATTGGGGCTCATTGTTCACTTAAACTTGAAGAACAAAAAATTGGCGAATTGTACTGTTTGGATGCTTTGCATATATGTTTCTTAGACTATATGGAAGCAATATATACCAGGATTTCAACCGTCTACCTGTTCCATTCATTGTTCTACTTGTCGAAAGTTACAAATAATTACCGATAAAGGATTAACCATTGGGGCTCACTGTTCACTTAAACTTGAAGAACAAAAAATTGGCGAATTGTACTGTTTGGATGCTTTGCATATATGTTTCTTAGACTATATAGAAGCAATATATACAATGATTTCAACAGTCTACCTGTTCCATTCATTGTTCTACTTGTCGAAAGTTACAAATAATTTCCTTTAAAGGATTAACAATGGGGCTCATTGTTCACTTAAACTTGATGAACAAAAAATTGGCTAATGGTACTGTTTGGATGCTTTGCATATATGTTTCTTAGACTATATAGAAGCAATATATACAAAGATTTCAACCGTCTACCTGTTCGATTCATTGTTCTACTTGTCGAAAGTAACAAATAATTTCCTTTAAAGGATTAACAATGGGGCTCATTGTTCACTTAAACTTGAAGAACAAAAAATTGGCGAATTGTACTGTTTGGATGCTTTGCATATATGTTTCTTAGACTATATAGAAGCAATATATACAATGATTTCAACCGTCTACCTGTTCCATTCATTGTTCTACTTGTCGAAAGTTACAAATAATTTCCGTTAAGGGATTAACAATGGGGATCGTAGTTTACTTAAACTTGAAGAACAAAAAATTGGCGAATTGTACTGTTTGGATGCTTTGCATATATGTTTCTTAGACTATATAGAAGCAATATATACAATGATTTCAACCGTCTACCTGTTCCATTCATTGTTCTACTTGTCGAAAGTTACAAATAATTTCCGTTAAGGGATTAACAATGGGGATCGTAGTTTACTTAAACTTGAAGAACAATAAATTGGCGAATTGTACTGTTTGGATGCTTTGCATATATGTTTCTTAGACTATATAGAAGCAATATATACAAAGATTTCAACCGGCTACCTGTTCCATTCATTGTTCTACTTGTCGAAATTTACAAATAATTTCCGATAAAGGATTAACCATTGGGGCTCGTTGTTCACTTAAACTTGAAGAACAAAAAAGTGGCGAATGGTACTGTTTGGATGCTTTGCATATATGTTTCTTAGACTATATAGAAGCAATATATACAAAGATTTCAACGGTCTAACTGTTTCATTCATTGTTCTACTTGTCGAAAGTTACAAATAATTTCCGATAAAGGATTAACAATGGGGCTCATTGTTCACTTAAACTTGAAGAACAAAAAATTGGCGAATGGTACTGTTTGGATGCTTTGCATATATGTTTCTTAGACTATATAGAAGCAATATATACAAAGATTTCAACCGTCTACCTGTTCCATTCATTGTTCTACTTGTCGAAAGTTACAAATAATTTCCTTTAAAGGATTAACAATGGGGCTCGTTGTTCACTTAAACTTGAAGAACAAAAAATTGGCGAATTGTACTGTTTGGATGCTTTGCATATATGTTTCTTAGACTATATAGAAGCAATATATACAATGATTTCAACCGTCTACCTGTTCCATTCATTGTTCTACTTGTCGAAAGTTACAAATAATTTCCGTTAAGGGATTAACAATGGGGATCGTAGTTTACTTAAACTTGAAGAACAAAAAATTGGCGAATTGTACTGTTTGGATGCTTTGCATATATGTTTCTTAGACTATATAGAAGCAATATATACAAAGATTTCAACCGTCTACCTGTTCCATTCATTGTTCTACTTGTCGAAAGTTACAAATAATTTCCGATAAAGGATTAACAATGGGGCTCATTGTTCACTTAAACTTGAAGAACAAAAAATTGGCGAATGGTACTGTTTGGATGCTTTGCATATATGTTTCTTAGACTATATAGAAGCAATATATACAAAGATTTCAACCGTCTACCTGTTCCATTCATTGTTCGACTTGTCGAAAGTTACAAATAATTTCCTTTAAAGGATTAACAATGGGGCTCATTGTTCACTTAAACTTCAAGAACAAAAAATTGGCGAATGGTACTGTTTGGATGCTTTGCATATATGTTTCTTAGACTATATAGAAGCAATATATACAAAGATTTCAACCGTCTACTTGTTCCATTCATTGTTCTACTTGTCGAAAGTTACAAATAATTTCCTTTAAAGGATTAACAATAGGGCTCATTGTTCACTTAATCTTGAAGAACAAAAAATTGGCGAATTGTACTGTTTGGATGCTTTGCATATATGTTTCTTAGACTATATAGAAGCAATATATACAATGATTTCAACCGTCAACCTATTCCATTCATTGTTCTACTTGCCGAAATTTACAAATAATTTCCTTTAAAGGATTAACAATGGGGCTCGTAGTTCACTTAAACTTGAAGAACCAAAAATTGGCGAATTGTACTGTTTGGATGCTTTGCATATATGTTTCTTAGACTATATAGAAGCAATATATACAAAGATTTCAACCGTCTACCTGTTCCATTCATTGTTCTACTTGTCGAAAATTACAAATAATTTCCTTTAAAGGATTAACAATGGGGCTCGTTGTTCACTTAAACTTGAAGAACAAAAAATTGGCGAATTGTACTGTTTGGATGCTTTGCATATAGGTTTCTTAGACTATATAGAAGCAATATATACAAAGAATTCAACCGTCTACGTGTTCCATTCATTGTTCTACTTGTAGAAAGTTACAAATAATTTCCATTTCATGATTATCAATGGGGCTCGCTGTTCACTTAAACTTGAAGAACAAAAAATTGGCGAATTGTACTGTATGGATGCTTTGCATAGATGTTTCTTAGACTATTTAGAAGCAATATATAGAAAGATTTCACACGTCTACCTGTACTATTCATTGTTCTACTTGTAGAAAGTTACAAATAATTTCCATTTCATGATTATCAATGGGTCTCGCGGTTCACTTAAACTTGAAGATCAAAAAATTGGCGATTGTTACTGTTTAGATGCTTTGCATATATGTTTCTTAGGTTATATAGAAACAATATATACAAAGATTTCAACCGTCTACCAGTTCCATTCATTGTTCTACTTGTCGAAAATTACAAATAATTACCGATAAAGGATTAACCATTGGGGCTCATTGTTCACTTAAACTTGAAGAACAAAAAATTGGCGAATTGTACTGTTTGGATGCTTTGCATATATGTTTCTTAGACTATATGGAAGCAATATATACAAAGATTTCAACCGTCTACGTGTTCCATTCATTGTTCTACTTGTCGAAAGTTACAAATAATTTCCTTTAAAGGATTAACAATGGGGCTCATTGTTCACTTAAACTTGAAGAACAAAAAATTGGCGAATTGTACTGTTTGGATGCTTTGCATATATGTTTCTTAGACTATATAGAAGCAATATATACAATTTTTTCAACCGTCTACATGATCCATTCATTGATCTACTTGCCGAAAGTTACAAATAATTTCCGATAAAGGATTAACAATGGGTCTCATTGTTCACTTAAACTTGAAGAACAAAAAATTGGCGAATGGTACTGTTTGGATGCTTTGCATATATGTTTCTTAGACTATATGGAAGCAATATATACAAAGATTTCAACCGTCTACGTGTTCCAATCATTGTTCTACTTGTAGAAAGTCACAATTAATTTCCGTTAAAGGATTAACAATGGGGCTCGTAGTTCACTTAAACTTGAAGAACAAAAAATTGGCGAATTGTACTGTTTGGATGCTTTGCATAGATGTTTCTTAGACTATTTAGAAGCAATATATAGAAAGATTTCACCCGTCTACCTGTACTATTCATTGTTCAACTTGTAGAAAGTTACAAATAATTTCCATTTCATGATTATCAATGGGGCTCGCTGTTCACTTAAACTTGAAGATCAAAAAATTGGCGATTGTTACTGTTTAGATGATTTGCATATATGTTTCGTAGACTATATAGAAGCAATATATACAATGATTTCAACCGTCCACCTATTCCATTCATTGTTCTACTTGTCGAAAGTTACAAATAATTACCGATAAAGGATTAACCATTGGGGCTCATTGTTCACTTAAACTTGAAGAACAAAAAATTGGCGAATTGTACTGTTTGGATGCTTTGCATATATGTTTCTTAGACTATATAGAAGCAATATATACAATGATTTCAACCGTCCACCTGTTCCATTCATTGTTCTACTTGTCGAATGTTACAAATAATTTCCGTTAAGGGATTAACAAAGGGGATCGTAGTTTACTTAAACTTGAAGAACAAAAAATTGGCGAATTGTACTGTTTGGATGCTTTGCATATATGTTTCTTAGACTATATAGAAGCAATATATATAATGATTTCAACCGTCTACCTGTTCCATTCATTGTTCTACTTGTCGAAAGTTACAAATAATTTCCGTTAAGGGATTAACAATGGGGATCGTAGTTTACTTAAACTTGAAGAACAAAAAATTGGCGAATTGTACTGTTTGGATGCTTTGCATAGATGTTTCTTAGACTATTTAGAAGCAATATATAGAAAGATTTCACCCGTCTACCTGTACTATTCATTGTTCTACTTGTAGAAAGTTACAAATAATTTCCATTTCATGATTATCAATGGGGCTCGCGGTTCACTTAAACTTGAAGATCAAAAAATTGGCGATTGTTACTGTCTAGATGCTTTGCATATATGTTTCTTAGATTATATAGAAACAATATATACAAAGATTTCAACCGTCTACCAGTTCCATTCATTGTTCTACTTGTCGAAAATTACAAATAATTACCGATAAAGGATTAACCATTGGGGCTCATTGTTCACTTAAACTTGAAGAACAAAAAAGTGGCGAATTGTACTGTTTGGATGCTTTGCATATATGTTTCTTAGACTATGTAGAAGCAATATATACAAAGATTTCAACCGTCTACCTGTTCCATTCATTGTTCTACTTGTCGAAAGTTACAAATAATTTCCTTTAAAGGATTAACAATGGGGCTCATTGTTCACTTAAACTTGAAGAACAAAAAATTGGCGAATTGTACTGTTTGGATGCTTTGCATATATGTTTCTTAGACTATATAGAAGCAATATATACAATTTTTTCAACCGTCTACATGATCCATTCATTGATCTACTTGCCGAAAGTTACAAATAATTTCCGATAAAGGATTAACAATGGGTCTCATTGTTCACTTAAACTTGAAGAACAAAAAATTGGCGAATTGTACTGTTTGGATGCTTTGCATATATGTTTCTTATATTATATAGAAGCAATATATACAAATATTTCAACCGTCTACCTGTTCCATTCATTGTTCGACTTGTCGAAAGTTACAAATAATTTCCGATAAAGGATTAACCATTGGGGCTCATTGTTCACTTAAACTTGAAGACCAAAAAATTGGCGAATGGTACTGTTTGGATGCTTTGCGTACATGTTTCTTAGACTATATGGAAGCAATATATACAAAGATTTCAACCGTCTACCTGTTCCAATCATTGTTCTACTTGTCGAAAGCTGCAAATAATTTCCGATTACGGATTAACCATTGGGGCTCATTGTTCACTTAAACTTGAAGAACAAAAAATTGGCGAATTGTACTGTTTGGATGCTTTGCATAGATGTTTCTTAGACTATTTAGAAGCAATATATAGAAAGATTTCACCCGTCTACCTGTACTATTCATTGTTCAACTTGTAGAAATTTACAAATAATTTCCATTTCATGATTATCAATGGGGCTCGCTGTTCACTTAAACTTGAAGATCAAAAAATTGGCGATTGTTACTGTTTAGATGATTTGCATATATGTTTCGTAGACTATATAGAAGCAATATATACAATGATTTCAACCGTCTACCTATTCCATTCATTGTTCTACTTGCCGAAATTTACAAATAATTTACTTTAAAGGATTAACAATGGGGATCGTAGTTTACTTAAACTTGAAGAACAAAAAATTGGCGAATTGTACTGATTGGATGCTTTGCATAGATGTTTCTTAGACTATTTAGAAGCAATATATAGAAAGATTTCACCCGTCTACCTGTGCTATTCATTGTTCTACTTGTAGAAAGTTACAAATAGTTTCCATTTCATGATTATCAATGGGGCTCGCTGTTCACTTAAACTTGAAGATCAAAAAATTGGCGATTGTTACTGTGTAGTTGCTTTGCATATATGTTTCTTAGATTATATCGAAGCAATATATACAAAGATTTCAACCGTTTACCAGTTCCATTCATTGTTCTACTTGTCGAAAGTTACAAATAATTACCGATAAAGGATTAACCATTGGGGCTCATTGTTCACTTAAACTTGAAGAACAAAAAATTGGCGAATTGTACTGTTTGGATGCTTTGCATATATGTTTCTTAGACTATATAGAAGCAATATATACAAAGATTTCAACCGTCTACCTGTTCCATTCATTGTTCTACTTGTCGAAAGTTACAAATAATTTCCGTTAAGGGATTAACAATGGGGATCGTAGTTTACTTAAACTTGAAGAACAAAAAATTGGCGAATTGTACTGTTTGGATGCTTTGCATATATGTTTCTTAGACTATATAGAAGCAATATATACAATGATTTCAACCGTCTACCTGTTCCATTCATTGTTCTACTTGTCGAAAGTTACAAATAATTTCCGTTAAGGGATTAACAATGGGGATCATAGTTTACTTAAACTTGAAGAACAATAAATTGGCGAATTGTACTGTTTGGATGCTTTGCATATATGTTTCTTAGACTATATAGAAGCAATATATACAAAGATTTCAACCGGCTACCTGTTCCATTCATTGTTCTACTTGTCGAAATTTACAAATAATTTCCGATAAAGGATTAACCATTGGGGCTCGTTGTTCACTTAAACTTGAAGAACAAAAAAGTGGCGAATGGTACTGTTTGGATGCTTTGCATATATGTTTCTTAGACTATATAGAAGCAATATATACAAAGATTTCAACCGTCTACCTGTTCCATTCATTGTTCTACTTGTCGAAAGTTACAAATAATTTCCTTTAAAGGATTAACAATGGGGCTCGTTGTTCACTTAAACTTGAAGAACAAAAAATTGGCGAATTGTACTGTTTGGATGCTTTGCATATATGTTTCTTAGACTATATAGAAGCAATATATACAATGATTTCAACCGTCTACCTGTTCCATTCATTGTTCTACTTGTCGAAAGTTACAAATAATTTCCGTTAAGGGATTAACAATGGGGATCGTAGTTTACTTAAACTTGAAGAACAAAAAATTGGCGAATTGTACTGTTTGGATGCTTTGCATATATGTTTCTTAGACTATATAGAAGCAATATATACAAAGATTTCAACCGTCTACCTGTTCCATTCATTGTTCTACTTGTCGAAAGTTACAAATAATTTCCGATAAAGGATTAACAATGGGGCTCATTGTTCACTTAAACTTGAAGAACAAAAAATTGGCGAATGGTACTGTTTGGATGCTTTGCATATATGTTTCTTAGACTATATAGAAGCAATATATACAAAGATTTCAACCGTCTACCTGTTCCATTCATTGTTCGACTTGTCGAAAGTTACAAATAATTTCCTTTAAAGGATTAACAATGGGGCTCATTGTTCACTTAAACTTCAAGAACAAAAAATTGGCGAATGGTACTGTTTGGATGCTTTGCATATATGTTTCTTAGACTATATAGAAGCAATATATACAAAGATTTCAACCGTCTACTTGTTCCATTCATTGTTCTACTTGTCGAAAGTTACAAATAATTTCCTTTAAAGGATTAACAATAGGGCTCATTGTTCACTTAATCTTGAAGAACAAAAAATTGGCGAATTGTACTGTTTGGATGCTTTGCATATATGTTTCTTAGACTATATAGAAGCAATATATACAATGATTTCAACCGTCAACCTATTCCATTCATTGTTCTACTTGCCGAAATTTACAAATAATTTCCTTTAAAGGATTAACAATGGGGCTCGTAGTTCACTTAAACTTGAAGAACCAAAAATTGGCGAATTGTACTGTTTGGATGCTTTGCATATATGTTTCTTAGACTATATAGAAGCAATATATACAAAGATTTCAACCGTCTACCTGTTCCATTCATTGTTCTACTTGTCGAAAATTACAAATAATTTCCTTTAAAGGATTAACAATGGGGCTCGTTGTTCACTTAAACTTGAAGAACAAAAAATTGGCGAATTGTACTGTTTGGATGCTTTGCATATAGGTTTCTTAGACTATATAGAAGCAATATATACAAAGAATTCAACCGTCTACGTGTTCCATTCATTGTTCTACTTGTAGAAAGTTACAAATAATTTCCATTTCATGATTATCAATGGGGCTCGCTGTTCACTTAAACTTGAAGAACAAAAAATTGGCGAATTGTACTGTTTGGATGCTTTGCATAGATGTTTCTTAGACTATTTAGAAGCAATATATAGAAAGATTTCACACGTCTACCTGTACTATTCATTGTTCTACTTGTAGAAAGTTACAAATAATTTCCATTTCATGATTATCAATGGGTCTCGCGGTTCACTTAAACTTGAAGATCAAAAAATTGGCGATTGTTACTGTTTAGATGCTTTGCATATATGTTTCTTAGGTTATATAGAAACAATATATACAAAGATTTCAACCGTCTACCAGTTCCATTCATTGTTCTACTTGTCGAAAATTACAAATAATTACCGATAAAGGATTAACCATTGGGGCTCATTGTTCACTTAAACTTGAAGAACAAAAAATTGGCGAATTGTACTGTTTGGATGCTTTGCATATATGTTTCTTAGACTATATGGAAGCAATATATACAAAGATTTCAACCGTCTACGTGTTCCATTCATTGTTCTACTTGTCGAAAGTTACAAATAATTTCCTTTAAAGGATTAACAATGGGGCTCATTGTTCACTTAAACTTGAAGAACAAAAAATTGGCGAATTGTACTGTTTGGATGCTTTGCATATATGTTTCTTAGACTATATAGAAGCAATATATACAATTTTTTCAACCGTCTACATGATCCATTCATTGATCTACTTGCCGAAAGTTACAAATAATTTCCGATAAAGGATTAACAATGGGTCTCATTGTTCACTTAAACTTGAAGAACAAAAAATTGGCGAATGGTACTGTTTGGATGCTTTGCATATATGTTTCTTAGACTATATGGAAGCAATATATACAAAGATTTCAACCGTCTACGTGTTCCAATCATTGTTCTACTTGTAGAAAGTCACAATTAATTTCCGTTAAAGGATTAACAATGGGGCTCGTAGTTCACTTAAACTTGAAGAACAAAAAATTGGCGAATTGTACTGTTTGGATGCTTTGCATAGATGTTTCTTAGACTATTTAGAAGTAATATATAGAAAGATTTCACCCGTCTACCTGTACTATTCATTGTTCAACTTGTAGAAAGTTACAAATAATTTCCATTTCATGATTATCAATGGGGCTCGCTGTTCACTTAAACTTGAAGATCAAAAAATTGGCGATTGTTACTGTTTAGATGATTTGCATATATGTTTCGTAGACTATATAGAAGCAATATATACAATGATTTCAACCGTCCACCTATTCCATTCATTGTTCTACTTGTCGAAAGTTACAAATAATTACCGATAAAGGATTAACCATTGGGGCTCATTGTTCACTTAAACTTGAAGAACCAAAAATTGGCGAATTGTACTGTTTGGATGCTTTGCATATATGTTTCTTAGACTATATAGAAGCAATATATACAAAGATTTCAACCGTCTACCTGTTCCATTCATTGTTCTACTTGTCGAAAATTACAAATAATTTCCTTTAAAGGATTAACAATGGGGCTCGTTGTTCACTTAAACTTGAAGAACAAAAAATTGGCGAATTGTACTGTTTGGATGCTTTGCATATAGGTTTCTTAGACTATATAGAAGCAATATATACAAAGAATTCAACCGTCTACGTGTTCCATTCATTGTTCTACTTGTAGAAAGTTACAAATAATTTCCATTTCATGATTATCAATGGGGCTCGCTGTTCACTTAAACTTGAAGAACAAAAAATTGGCGAATTGTACTGTTTGGATGCTTTGCATAGATGTTTCTTAGACTATTTAGAAGCAATATATAGAAAGATTTCACACGTCTACCTGTACTATTCATTGTTCTACTTGTAGAAAGTTACAAATAATTTCCATTTCATGATTATCAATGGGTCTCGCGGTTCACTTAAACTTGAAGATCAAAAAATTGGCGATTGTTACTGTTTAGATGCTTTGCATATATGTTTCTTAGGTTATATAGAAACAATATATACAAAGATTTCAACCGTCTACCAGTTCCATTCATTGTTCTACTTGTCGAAAATTACAAATAATTACCGATAAAGGATTAACCATTGGGGCTCATTGTTCACTTAAACTTGAAGAACAAAAAATTGGCGAATTGTACTGTTTGGATGCTTTGCATATATGTTTCTTAGACTATATGGAAGCAATATATACAAAGATTTCAACCGTCTACGTGTTCCATTCATTGTTCTACTTGTCGAAAGTTACAAATAATTTCCTTTAAAGGATTAACAATGGGGCTCATTGTTCACTTAAACTTGAAGAACAAAAAATTGGCGAATTGTACTGTTTGGATGCTTTGCATATATGTTTCTTAGACTATATAGAAGCAATATATACAATTTTTTCAACCGTCTACATGATCCATTCATTGATCTACTTGCCGAAAGTTACAAATAATTTCCGATAAAGGATTAACAATGGGTCTCATTGTTCACTTAAACTTGAAGAACAAAAAATTGGCGAATGGTACTGTTTGGATGCTTTGCATATATGTTTCTTAGACTATATGGAAGCAATATATACAAAGATTTCAACCGTCTACGTGTTCCAATCATTGTTCTACTTGTAGAAAGTCACAATTAATTTCCGTTAACGGATTAACAATGGGGCTCGTAGTTCACTTAAACTTGAAGAACAAAAAATTGGCGAATTGTACTGTTTGGATGCTTTGCATAGATGTTTCTTAGACTATTTAGAAGCAATATATAGAAAGATTTCACCCGTCTACCTGTACTATTCATTGTTCAACTTGTAGAAAGTTACAAATAATTTCCATTTCATGATTATCAATGGGGCTCGCTGTTCACTTAAACTTGAAGATCAAAAAATTGGCGATTGTTACTGTTTAGATGATTTGCATATATGTTTCGTAGACTATATAGAAGCAATATATACAATGATTTCAACCGTCCACCTATTCCATTCATTGTTCTACTTGTCGAAAGTTACAAATAATTACCGATAAAGGATTAACCATTGGGGCTCATTGTTCACTTAAACTTGAAGAACAAAAAATTGGCGAATTGTACTGTTTGGATGCTTTGCATATATGTTTCTTAGACTATATAGAAGCAATATATACAATGATTTCAACCGTCCACCTGTTCCATTCATTGTTCTACTTGTCGAATGTTACAAATAATTTCCGTTAAGGGATTAACAAAGGGGATCGTAGTTTACTTAAACTTGAAGAACAAAAAATTGGCGAATTGTACTGTTTGGATGCTTTGCATATATGTTTCTTAGACTATATAGAAGCAATATATATAATGATTTCAACCGTCTACCTGTTCCATTCATTGTTCTACTTGTCGAAAGTTACAAATAATTTCCGTTAAGGGATTAACAATGGGGATCGTAGTTTACTTAAACTTGAAGAACAAAAAATTGGCGAATTGTACTGTTTGGATGCTTTGCATAGATGTTTCTTAGACTATTTAGAAGCAATATATAGAAAGATTTCACCCGTCTACCTGTACTATTCATTGTTCTACTTGTAGAAAGTTACAAATAATTTCCATTTCATGATTATCAATGGGGCTCGCGGTTCACTTAAACTTGAAGATCAAAAAATTGGCGATTGTTACTGTCTAGATGCTTTGCATATATGTTTCTTAGATTATATAGAAACAATATATACAAAGATTTCAACCGTCTACCAGTTCCATTCATTGTTCTACTTGTCGAAAATTACAAATAATTACCGATAAAGGATTAACCATTGGGGCTCATTGTTCACTTAAACTTGAAGAACAAAAAAGTGGCGAATTGTACTGTTTGGATGCTTTGCATATATGTTTCTTAGACTATGTAGAAGCAATATATACAAAGATTTCAACCGTCTACCTGTTCCATTCATTGTTCTACTTGTCGAAAGTTACAAATAATTTCCTTTAAAGGATTAACAATGGGGCTCATTGTTCACTTAAACTTGAAGAACAAAAAATTGGCGAATTGTACTGTTTGGATGCTTTGCATATATGTTTCTTAGACTATATAGAAGCAATATATACAATTTTTTCAACCGTCTACATGATCCATTCATTGATCTACTTGCCGAAAGTTACAAATAATTTCCGATAAAGGATTAACAATGGGTCTCATTGTTCACTTAAACTTGAAGAACAAAAAATTGGCGAATGGTACTGTTTGGATGCTTTGCATATATGTTTCTTAGACTATATGGAAGCAATATATACAAAGATTTCAACCGTCTACGTGTTCCAATCATTGTTCTACTTGTAGAAAGTCACAATTAATTTCCGTTAAAGGATTAACAATGGGGCTCGTAGTTCACTTAAACTTGAAGAACAAAAAATTGGCGAATTGTACTGTTTGGATGCTTTGCATAGATGTTTCTTAGACTATTTAGAAGCAATATATAGAAAGATTTCACCCGTCTACCTGTACTATTCATTGTTCAACTTGTAGAAAGTTACAAATAATTTCCATTTCATGATTATCAATGGGGCTCGCTGTTCACTTAAACTTGAAGATCAAAAAATTGGCGATTGTTACTGTTTAGATGATTTGCATATATGTTTCGTAGACTATATAGAAGCAACATATACAATGATTTCAACCGTCTACCTATTCCATTCATTGTTCTACTTGCCGAAATTTACAAATAATTTACTTTAAAGGATTAACAATGGGGCTCGTAGTTCACTTAAACTTGAAGAACAAAAAATTGGCGAATGGTACTATTTGGATGCTTTGAATATATGTTTCTTATATTATATAGAAGCAATATATACAAATATTTCAACCGTCTACCTGTTCCATTCATTGTTCGACTTGTCGAAAGTTACAAATAATTTCCGATAAAGGATTAACCATTGGGGCTCATTGTTCACTTAAACTTGAAGACCAAAAAATTGGCGAATGGTACTGTTTGGATGCTTTGCGTACATGTTTCTTAGACTATATGGAAGCAATATATACAAAGATTTCAACCGTCTACCTGTTCCAATCATTGTTCTACTTGTCGAAAGCTGCAAATAATTTCCGATAACGGATTAACCATTGGGGCTCATTGTTCACTTAAACTTGAAGAACAAAAAATTGGCGAATTGTACTGTTTGGATGCTTTGCATATATGTTTCTTCGACTATATAGAAGCAATATATACAAAGATTTCAATCGTCTACCTGTTCCATTCATTGATCTACTTGTCGAAAGTTACAAATAATTTCCGATAAAGGATTAACAATGGGTCTCATTGTTCACTTAAACTTGAAGAACAAAAAATTGGCGAATGGTACTGTTTGGATGCTTTGCATATATGTTTCTTAGACTATATGGAAGCAATATATACAAAGATTTCAACCGTCTACGTGTTCCAATCATTGTTCTACTTGTAGAAAGTTACAATTAATTTCCGTTAAAGGATTAACAATGGGGCTCGTAGTTCACTTAAACTTGAAGAACAAATAATTGGCGAATTGTACTGTTTGGATGATTTGCATATATGTTTCTTAGACTTTTTAGAAGCAATATATACAAAGATTTCAACCGTCTACCTGTTCCATTCATTGTTCTACTTGTCGAAAGTTACAAATAATTTCCGTTAAGGGATTAACAATGGGGATCGTAGTTTACATAAACTTGAAGAACAAAAAATTGGCGAATGGTACTGTTTGGATGTTTGCATATATGTTTCTTAGATTATATAGAAGCAATATATACAAAGATTTCAACCTTCTACCTGTTCCATTCATTGTTCTACTTGTAGATAGTTACAATTAATTTCCGTTAAAGGATTAACAATGGGGCTGGTAGTTCACTTAAACTTGAAGAACAAAAAAATGGCGAATTGTACTATTTGGATGCTTTGCATATATGTTTCTTAGACTATTTAGAAGCAATATATAAAAAGACTTCACCCGTTTACCTGTACTATTCATTGTTCTACTTGTAGAAAGTTACAAATAATTTCCGATAAAGGATTAACCATTGGGGCTCGTTGTTCACTTAAACTTGAAGAAAGAAAAATTGGCGAATGGTACTGTTTGGATGCTTTGCATATATGTTTCTTAGACTATATAGAAGCAATATATACATTGATTTCAACCGGCTACCTGTTCCATTCATTGTTCTACTTGTCGAAAGTTACAAATAATTTCCGATAAAGGATTAACCATTGGGGCTCGTTGTTCACTTAAACTTGAAGAACAAAAAATTGGCGAATTGTACTGTTTGGATGCTTTGCATATATGTTTCTTAGACTATATGGAAGCAATATATACAAAGATTTCAACCGTCTACGTGTTCCAATCATTGTTCTACTTGTAGAAAGTTACAATTAATTTCCATTAAAGGATTAACAATGGGGCTCGTAGTTCACTTAAACTTGAACAACAAAAAATTGGCGAATTGTACTGTTTGGATGCTTTGCATATATGTTTCTTAGACTATATGGAAGCAATATATACAAAGATTTCAACCGTCTACCTGTTCCATTCATTGTTCTACTTGTCGAAAGTTACAAATGATTTCTGATAAAGGATTAACAATGGGGCTCATTGTTCACTTAAACTTGAAGGACAAAAAATTGGCGAATGGTACTGTTTGGATGCTTTGCATATATGTTTCTTAGACTATATGGAAGCAATATATACAAAGATTTCAACCGTCTACGTGTTCCAATCATTGTTCTACTTGTAGAAAGTTACAATTAATTTCCATTAAAGGATTAACAATGGGGCTCGTAGTTCACTTAAACTTGAACAACAAAAAATTGGCGAATTGTACTGTTTGGATGTTTTGCATATATGTTTCGTTGACTATATAGAAGCAATATGTACAATGATTTCAACCGTCTACATGATCCATTCATTGTTCTACTTGTCGAAATTTGCAAATAATTTCCTTTAAAGGATTAACAATTGGGCTCGTAGTTCACTTAAACTTGAAGAACAAAAAATTGGCGAATTGTACTCTTTGGATGCTTTGCATATATGTTTCTTAGACTATTTAGAAGCAATATATAGAAAGATTTCACCCGTCTACCTGTACTATTCATTGTTCTACTTGTAGAAAGTTACAAATAATTTCCATTTCATGATTATCAATGGGGCTCGCTGTTCACTTAAACTTGAAGATCAAAAAATTGGCGAATGGTACTGTTTGGATGCTTTGCATATATGTTTCTTAGATTATATAGAAGCAATATATACAAAGATTTCAACCGTCTACCTGTTCCATTCATTGTTCTACTTGTCGAAATTTACAAATAATTTCCTTTAAAGGATTAACAATGGGGCTCGTTGTTCACTTAAACTTGAAGAAAAATAAATTGGCGAATTGTACTGTTTGGATGCTTTGCATATATGTTTCTTAGACTATATAGAAGCAATATATACAAAGATTTCAACCGTTCACCTGTTCCATTCATTGTTCTACTTGTCGAAAGTTACAAATAATTTCCGATAAAGGATTAACAATGGGGCTCATTGTTCACTTAAACTTGAAGGACAAAAAATTGGAGAATGGTACTGTTCGGATTCTTTGCATATATGTTTCTTAGACTATATGGAAGCAATATATACAAAGATTTCAACCGTCTACGTGTTCCAATCATTGTTCTACTTGTAGAAAGTTACAATTAATTTCCGTTAAAGGATTAACAATGGGGCTCGTAGTTCACTTAAACTTGAAGAACAAAAAATTGGCGAATGGTACTGTTTGGATGTTTTGCGTACATGTTTCTGAGACTATATGGAAGCAATATATACAAAGATTTCAACCGTCTACGTGTTCCAATCATTGTTCTACTTGTCGAAATTTACAAATAATTTCCTTTAAAGGATTAACAATGGGGCTCGTTGTTCACTTAAACTTGAAGAACAAAAAAGTGGCGAATGGTACTGTTTGGATGCTTTGCATATATGTTTCTTAGACTATATAGACGCAATATATACAAGGATTTCAACCGTCTACCTGTTCCATTCATTGTTCTGATTGTCGAAAGTTACAAATAATTACGGATAAAGGATTAACCATTGGGGCTCATTGTTCACTTAAACTTGGAGAACAAAAAATTGGCGAATTGTACTGTTTGGATGCTTTGCATATATGTTTCTTAGACTATATAGAAGCAATATATACAAAGATTTCAAGCGTCTACCTGTTCCATTCATTGTTCTACTTGTCGAAATTTACAAATAATTTCCTTTAAAGGATTAACAATGGGGCTCGTAGTTCACTTAAACTTGAAGAACAAAAAATTGGCGAATGGTACTGTTTGGATGCTTTGCGTACATGTTTCTTAGACTATATGGAAGCAATATATACAAAGATTTCAACCGTCTACGTGTTCCAATCATTGTTCTACTTGTCGAAATTTACAAATAATTTCCATTAAAGGATTGACAATGGGGCTCGTTGTTCACTTAAACTTGAAGAACAATAAATTGGCGAATTGTACTGTTTGGATGCTTTGCATATATGTTTCTTAGACTATATAGAAGCAATATATACAAAGAATTCAACCGTCTACCTGTTCCATTCATTGTTCTACTTGTCGAAAGTTACAAATAATTTCCGATAAAGGATTAACAATGGGGCTCGTTGTTCACTTAAACTTGAAGAACAATAAATTGGCGAATTGTACTGTTTGGATGCTTTGCATATATGTTTCTTAGACTATATAGAAGCAATATATACGAAGAATTCAACCGTCTACCTGTTCCATTCATTGTTCTACTTGTCGAAAGTTACAAATAATTTCCGATAAAGGATTAACCATTGGGGCTCATTGTTCACTTAAACTTGAAAAACATAAAATTGGCGAATGGTACTGTTTGGATGCTTTGCATATATGTTTCTTAGACTTTGTAGAAGCAATATATACATTGATTTCAACCGTCTACCTGTTCCATTCATTGTTCTACTTGTCGAAATTTACAAATAATTTCCTATAAAGGATTAACAATGGGGCTCGTTGTTCTCTTAAACTTGAAGAAAAATAAATTGGCGAATTGTACTGTTTGGATGCTTTGCATATATGTTTCTTAGACTATATAGAAGCAATATATACAAAGATTTCAACCGTCCACCTGTTCCATTCATTGTTCTACTTGTCGAAAGTTACAAATAATTTCCGATAAAGGATTAACAATGGGGCTCATTGTTCACATAAACTTAAAGGACAATAAATTGGCGAATTGTACTGTTTGGATGCTTTGCATATATGTTTCTTAGACTATATAGAAGCAATATATACAAAGAATTCAACCGTCTACCTGTTCCATTCATTGTTCTACTTGTCGAAAGTTGCAAATAATTTCCGATAAAGGATTAACAATGGGGCTCGTTGTTCACTTAAACTTGAAGAACAATAAATTGGCGAATTGTACTGTTTGGATGCTTTGCGTATATGTTTCTTAGACTATTTAGGAGCAATATATACGAAGAATTCAACCGTCTACCTGTTCCATTCATTGTTCTACTTGTCGAAAGTTACAAATAATTTCCGATAAAGGATTAACCATTGGGGCTCATTGTTCACTTAAACTTGAAAAACATAAAATTGGCGAATGGTACTGTTTGGATGCTTTGCATATATGTTTCTTAGACTTTATAGAAGCAATATATACAAAGATTTCAACCGTCTACCTGTTCCATTCATTGTTCTACTTGTCGAAAGTTACAAATGATTTCTGATAAAGGATTAACAATGGGGCTCATTGTTCACTTAAACTTGAAGGACAAAAAATTGGCGAATGGTACTGTTTGGATGCTTTGCATATATGTTTCTTAGACTATATGGAAGCAATATATACAAAGATTTCAACCGTCTACGTGTTCCAATCATTGTTCTACTTGTAGAAAGTTACAATTAATTTCCGTTAAAGGATTAACAATGGGGCTCGCTGTTCACTTAAACTTGAAGATCAAAAAATTGGCGAATGGTACTGTTTGGATGCTTTGCATATATGTTTCTTAGATTATATAGAAGCAATATATACAAAGATTTCAACCGTCTACCTGTTCCATTCATTGTTCTACTTGTCGAAATTTACAAATAATTTCCTTTAAAGGATTAACAATGGGGCTCGTTGTTCACTTAAACTTGAAGAAAAATAAATTGGCGAATTGTACTGTTTGGATGCTTTGCATATATGTTTCTTAGACTATATAGAAGCAATATATACAAAGATTTCAACCGTTCACCTGTTCCATTCATTGTTCTACTTGTCGAAAGTTACAAATAATTTCCGATAAAGGATTAACAATGGGGCTCATTGTTCACTTAAACTTGAAGGACAAAAAATTGGAGAATGGTACTGTTCGGATTCTTTGCATATATGTTTCTTAGACTATATGGAAGCAATATATACAAAGATTTCAACCGTCTACGTGTTCCAATCATTGTTCTACTTGTAGAAAGTTACAATTAATTTCCGTTAAAGGATTAACAATGGGGCTCGTAGTTCACTTAAACTTGAAGAACAAAAAATTGGCGAATGGTACTGTTTGGATGCTTTGCGTACATGTTTCTGAGACTATATGGAAGCAATATATACAAAGATTTCAACCGTCTACGTGTTCCAATCATTGTTCTACTTGTCGAAATTTACAAATAATTTCCTTTAAAGGATTAACAATGGGGCTCGTTGTTCACTTAAACTTGAAGAACAAAAAAGTGGCGAATGGTACTGTTTGGATGCTTTGCATATATGTTTCTTAGACTATATAGACGCAATATATACAAGGATTTCAACCGTCTACCTGTTCCATTCATTGTTCTGATTGTCGAAAGTTACAAATAATTACGGATAAAGGATTAACCATTGGGGCTCATTGTTCACTTAAACTTGGAGAACAAAAAATTGGCGAATTGTACTGTTTGGATGCTTTGCATATATGTTTCTTAGACTATATAGAAGCAATATATACAAAGATTTCAAGCGTCTACCTGTTCCATTCATTGTTCTACTTGTCGAAATTTACAAATAATTTCCTTTAAAGGATTAACAATGGGGCTCGTAGTTCACTTAAACTTGAAGAACAAAAAATTGGCGAATGGTACTGTTTGGATGCTTTGCGTACATGTTTCTTAGACTATATGGAAGCAATATATACAAAGATTTCAACCGTCTACGTGTTCCAATCATTGTTCTACTTGTCGAAATTTACAAATAATTTCCATTAAAGGATTGACAATGGGGCTCGTTGTTCACTTAAACTTGAAGAACAATAAATTGGCGAATTGTACTGTTTGGATGCTTTGCATATATGTTTCTTAGACTATATAGAAGCAATATATACAAAGAATTCAACCGTCTACCTGTTCCATTCATTGTTCTACTTGTCGAAAGTTACAAATAATTTCCGATAAAGGATTAACAATGGGGCTCGTTGTTCACTTAAACTTGAAGAACAATAAATTGGCGAATTGTACTGTTTGGATGCTTTGCATATATGTTTCTTAGACTATATAGAAGCAATATATACGAAGAATTCAACCGTCTACCTGTTCCATTCATTGTTCTACTTGTCGAAAGTTACAAATAATTTCCGATAAAGGATTAACCATTGGGGCTCATTGTTCACTTAAACTTGAAAAACATAAAATTGGCGAATGGTACTGTTTGGATGCTTTGCATATATGTTTCTTAGACTTTGTAGAAGCAATATATACATTGATTTCAACCGTCTACCTGTTCCATTCATTGTTCTACTTGTCGAAATTTACAAATAATTTCCTATAAAGGATTAACAATGGGGCTCGTTGTTCTCTTAAACTTGAAGAAAAATAAATTGGCGAATTGTACTGTTTGGATGCTTTGCATATATGTTTCTTAGACTATATAGAAGCAATATATACAAAGATTTCAACCGTCCACCTGTTCCATTCATTGTTCTACTTGTCGAAAGTTACAAATAATTTCCGATAAAGGATTAACAATGGGGCTCATTGTTCACATAAACTTAAAGGACAATAAATTGGCGAATTGTACTGTTTGGATGCTTTGCATATATGTTTCTTAGACTATATAGAAGCAATATATACAAAGAATTCAACCGTCTACCTGTTCCATTCATTGTTCTACTTGTCGAAAGTTGCAAATAATTTCCGATAAAGGATTAACAATGGGGCTCGTTGTTCACTTAAACTTGAAGGACAAAAAATTGGCGAATGGTACTGTTTGGATGCTTTGCATATATGTTTCTTAGACTATATGGAAGCAATATATACAAAGATTTCAACCGTCTACGTGTTCCAATCATTGTTCTACTTGTAGAAAGTTACAATTAATTTCCGTTAAAGGATTAACAATGGGGCTCGTAGTTCACTTAAACTTGAACAACAAAAAATTGGCGAATTGTACTGTTTGGATGCTTTGCATATATGTTTCGTAGACTATATAGAAGCAATATGTACAATGATTTCAACCGTCTACATGATCCATTCATTGTTCTACTTGTCGAAATTTGCAAATAATTTCCTTTAAAGGATTAACAATTGGGCTCGTAGTTCACTTAAACTTGAAGAACAAAAAATTGGCGAATTGTACTCTTTGGATGCTTTGCATATATGTTTCTTAGACTATTTAGAAGCAATATATAGAAAGATTTCACCCGTCTACCTGTACTATTCATTGTTCTACTTGTAGAAAGTTACAAATAATTTCCATTTCATGATTATCAATGGGGCTCGCTGTTCACTTAAACTTGAAGATCAAAAAATTGGCGAATGGTACTGTTTGGATGCTTTGCATATATGTTTCTTAGACTATATGGAAGCAATATATAGAAAGATTTCACCCGTCTACCTGTACTATTCATTGTTCTACTTGTAGAAAGTTACAAATAATTTCCATTTCATGATTATCAATGGGGCTCGCTGTTCACTTAAACTTGAAGATCAAAAAATTGGCGAATGGTACTGTTTGGATGCTTTGCATATATGTTTCTTAGACTATATGGAAGCAATATATAGAAAGATTTCACCCGTCTACCTGTACTATTCATTGTTCTACTTGTAGAAAGTTACAAATAATTTCCATTTCATGATTATCAATGGGGCTCGCTGTTCACTTAAACTTGAAGATCAAAAAATTGGCGAATGGTACTGTTTGGATGCTTTGCATATATGTTTCTTAGATTATATAGAAGCAATATATACAAAGATTTCAACCGTCTACCTGTTCCATTCATTGTTCTACTTGTCGAAATTTACAAATAATTTCCTTTAAAGGATTAACAATGGGGCTCGTTGTTCACTTAAACTTGAAGAAAAATAAATTGGCGAATTGTACTGTTTGGATGCTTTGCATATATGTTTCTTAGACTATATAGAAGCAATATATACAAAGATTTCAACCGTTCACCTGTTCCATTCATTGTTCTACTTGTCGAAAGTTACAAATAATTTCCGATAAAGGATTAACAATGGGGCTCATTGTTCACTTAAACTTGAAGGACAAAAAATTGGAGAATGGTACTGTTCGGATTCTTTGCATATATGTTTCTTAGACTATATGGAAGCAATATATACAAAGATTTCAAGCGTCTACCTGTTCCATTCATTGTTCTACTTGTCGAAATTTACAAATAATTTCCTTTAAAGGATTAACAATGGGGCTCGTAGTTCACTTAAACTTGAAGAACAAAAAATTGGCGAATGGTACTGTTTGGATGCTTTGCGTACATGTTTCTTAGACTATATGGAAGCAATATATACAAAGAATTCAACCGTCTACCTGTTCCATTCATTGTTCTACTTGTCGAAAGTTACAAATAATTTCCGATAAAGGATTAACAATGGGGCTCGTTGTTCACTTAAACTTGAAGAACAATAAATTGGCGAATTGTACTGTTTGGATGCTTTGCATATATGTTTCTTAGACTATATAGAAGCAATATATACGAAGAATTCAACCGTCTACCTGTTCCATTCATTGTTCTACTTGTCGAAAGTTACAAATAATTTCCGATAAAGGATTAACCATTGGGGCTCATTGTTCACTTAAACTTGAAAAACATAAAATTGGCGAATGGTACTGTTTGGATGCTTTGCATATATGTTTCTTAGACTTTGTAGAAGCAATATATACATTGATTTCAACCGTCTACCTGTTCCATTCATTGTTCTACTTGTCGAAATTTACAAATAATTTCCTATAAAGGATTAACAATGGGGCTCGTTGTTCTCTTAAACTTGAAGAAAAATAAATTGGCGAATTGTACTGTTTGGATGCTTTGCATATATGTTTCTTAGACTATATAGAAGCAATATATACAAAGATTTCAACCGTCCACCTGTTCCATTCATTGTTCTACTTGTCGAAAGTTACAAATAATTTCCGATAAAGGATTAACAATGGGGCTCATTGTTCACATAAACTTAAAGGACAATAAATTGGCGAATTGTACTGTTTGGATGCTTTGCATATATGTTTCTTAGACTATATAGAAGCAATATATACAAAGAATTCAACCGTCTACCTGTTCCATTCATTGTTCTACTTGTCGAAAGTTACAAATAATTTCCGATAAAGGATTAACAATGGGGCTCGTTGTTCACTTAAACTTGAAGAACAATAAATTGGCGAATTGTACTGTTTGGATGCTTTGCGTATATGTTTCTTAGACTATATAGGAGCAATATATACGAAGAATTCAACCGTCTACCTGTTCCATTCATTGTTCTACTTGTCGAAAGTTACAAATAATTTCCGATAAAGGATTAACCATTGGGGCTCATTGTTCACTTAAACTTGAAAAACATAAAATTGGCGAATGGTACTGTTTGGATGCTTTGCATATATGTTTCTTAGACTTTATAGAAGCAATATATACATTGATTTCAACCGTCTACCTGTTCCATTCATTGTTCTACTTGTCGAAATTTACAAATAATTTCCTATAAAGGATTAACAATGGGGCTCGTAGTTCACTTAAACTTGAAGAACAAAAAATTGCCGAATGGTACTGTTTGGATGCTTTGCATATATGTTTCTTAGATTATATAGAAGCAATATATACATTGATTTCAACCGGCTACCTGTTCCATTCATTGTTCTACTTGTCGCAAGTTACAAATAATTTCCGTTAAAGTATTAACAATGGGGCTCGTAGTTCACTTAAACTTGAAGATCAAATAATTGGCGAATTGTACTGTTTGGATTCTTTGCATATATGTTTCTTAGACTACATGGAAGCAATATATACAAAGATTTCAACCGTCTACGTGTTCCAATCATTGTTCTACTTGTAGAAAGTTACAATTAATTTCCGTTAAAGGATTAACAATGGGGCTCGTAGTTCACTTAAACTTGAACAACAAAAAATTGGCGAATTGTACTGTTTGGATGCTTTGCATATATGTTTCTTAGACTATATGGAAGCAATATATACAAAGATTTCAACCGTCTACCTGTTCCATTCATTGTTCTACTTGTCGAAAGTTACAAATGATTTCTGATAAAGGATTAACAATGGGGCTCATTGTTCACTTAAACTTGAAGGACAAAAAATTGGCGAATGGTACTGTTTGGATGCTTTGCATATATGTTTCTTAGACTATATGGAAGCAATATATACAAAGATTTCAACCGTCTACGTGTTCCAATCATTGTTCTACTTGTAGAAAGTTACAATTAATTTCCATTAAAGGATTAACAATGGGGCTCGTAGTTCACTTAAACTTGAACAACAAAAAATTGGCGAATTGTACTGTTTGGATGTTTTGCATATATGTTTCGTTGACTATATAGAAGCAATATGTACAATGATTTCAACCGTCTACATGATCCATTCATTGTTCTACTTGTCGAAATTTGCAAATAATTTCCTTTAAAGGATTAACAATTGGGCTCGTAGTTCACTTAAACTTGAAGAACAAAAAATTGGCGAATTGTACTCTTTGGATGCTTTGCATATATGTTTCTTAGACTATTTAGAAGCAATATATAGAAAGATTTCACCCGTCTACCTGTACTATTCATTGTTCTACTTGTAGAAAGTTACAAATAATTTCCATTTCATGATTATCAATGGGGCTCGCTGTTCACTTAAACTTGAAGATCAAAAAATTGGCGAATGGTACTGTTTGGATGCTTTGCATATATGTTTCTTAGATTATATAGAAGCAATATATACAAAGATTTCAACCGTCTACCTGTTCCATTCATTGTTCTACTTGTCGAAATTTACAAATAATTTCCTTTAAAGGATTAACAATGGGGCTCGTTGTTCACTTAAACTTGAAGAAAAATAAATTGGCGAATTGTACTGTTTGGATGCTTTGCATATATGTTTCTTAGACTATATAGAAGCAATATATACAAAGATTTCAACCGTTCACCTGTTCCATTCATTGTTCTACTTGTCGAAAGTTACAAATAATTTCCGATAAAGGATTAACAATGGGGCTCATTGTTCACTTAAACTTGAAGGACAAAAAATTGGAGAATGGTACTGTTCGGATTCTTTGCATATATGTTTCTTAGACTATATGGAAGCAATATATACAAAGATTTCAACCGTCTACGTGTTCCAATCATTGTTCTACTTGTAGAAAGTTACAATTAATTTCCGTTAAAGGATTAACAATGGGGCTCGTAGTTCACTTAAACTTGAAGAACAAAAAATTGGCGAATGGTACTGTTTGGATGTTTTGCGTACATGTTTCTGAGACTATATGGAAGCAATATATACAAAGATTTCAACCGTCTACGTGTTCCAATCATTGTTCTACTTGTCGAAATTTACAAATAATTTCCTTTAAAGGATTAACAATGGGGCTCGTTGTTCACTTAAACTTGAAGAACAAAAAAGTGGCGAATGGTACTGTTTGGATGCTTTGCATATATGTTTCTTAGACTATATAGACGCAATATATACAAGGATTTCAACCGTCTACCTGTTCCATTCATTGTTCTGATTGTCGAAAGTTACAAATAATTACGGATAAAGGATTAACCATTGGGGCTCATTGTTCACTTAAACTTGGAGAACAAAAAATTGGCGAATTGTACTGTTTGGATGCTTTGCATATATGTTTCTTAGACTATATAGAAGCAATATATACAAAGATTTCAAGCGTCTACCTGTTCCATTCATTGTTCTACTTGTCGAAATTTACAAATAATTTCCTTTAAAGGATTAACAATGGGGCTCGTAGTTCACTTAAACTTGAAGAACAAAAAATTGGCGAATGGTACTGTTTGGATGCTTTGCGTACATGTTTCTTAGACTATATGGAAGCAATATATACAAAGATTTCAACCGTCTACGTGTTCCAATCATTGTTCTACTTGTCGAAATTTACAAATAATTTCCATTAAAGGATTGACAATGGGGCTCGTTGTTCACTTAAACTTGAAGAACAATAAATTGGCGAATTGTACTGTTTGGATGCTTTGCATATATGTTTCTTAGACTATATAGAAGCAATATATACAAAGAATTCAACCGTCTACCTGTTCCATTCATTGTTCTACTTGTCGAAAGTTACAAATAATTTCCGATAAAGGATTAACAATGGGGCTCGTTGTTCACTTAAACTTGAAGAACAATAAATTGGCGAATTGTACTGTTTGGATGCTTTGCATATATGTTTCTTAGACTATATAGAAGCAATATATACGAAGAATTCAACCGTCTACCTGTTCCATTCATTGTTCTACTTGTCGAAAGTTACAAATAATTTCCGATAAAGGATTAACCATTGGGGCTCATTGTTCACTTAAACTTGAAAAACATAAAATTGGCGAATGGTACTGTTTGGATGCTTTGCATATATGTTTCTTAGACTTTGTAGAAGCAATATATACATTGATTTCAACCGTCTACCTGTTCCATTCATTGTTCTACTTGTCGAAATTTACAAATAATTTCCTATAAAGGATTAACAATGGGGCTCGTTGTTCTCTTAAACTTGAAGAAAAATAAATTGGCGAATTGTACTGTTTGGATGCTTTGCATATATGTTTCTTAGACTATATAGAAGCAATATATACAAAGATTTCAACCGTCCACCTGTTCCATTCATTGTTCTACTTGTCGAAAGTTACAAATAATTTCCGATAAAGGATTAACAATGGGGCTCATTGTTCACATAAACTTAAAGGACAATAAATTGGCGAATTGTACTGTTTGGATGCTTTGCATATATGTTTCTTAGACTATATAGAAGCAATATATACAAAGAATTCAACCGTCTACCTGTTCCATTCATTGTTCTACTTGTCGAAAGTTGCAAATAATTTCCGATAAAGGATTAACAATGGGGCTCGTTGTTCACTTAAACTTGAAGAACAATAAATTGGCGAATTGTACTGTTTGGATGCTTTGCGTATATGTTTCTTAGACTATTTAGGAGCAATATATACGAAGAATTCAACCGTCTACCTGTTCCATTCATTGTTCTACTTGTCGAAAGTTACAAATAATTTCCGATAAAGGATTAACCATTGGGGCTCATTGTTCACTTAAACTTGAAAAACATAAAATTGGCGAATGGTACTGTTTGGATGCTTTGCATATATGTTTCTTAGACTTTATAGAAGCAATATATACAAAGATTTCAACCGTCTACCTGTTCCATTCATTGTTCTACTTGTCGAAAGTTACAAATGATTTCTGATAAAGGATTAACAATGGGGCTCATTGTTCACTTAAACTTGAAGGACAAAAAATTGGCGAATGGTACTGTTTGGATGCTTTGCATATATGTTTCTTAGACTATATGGAAGCAATATATACAAAGATTTCAACCGTCTACGTGTTCCAATCATTGTTCTACTTGTAGAAAGTTACAATTAATTTCCGTTAAAGGATTAACAATGGGGCTCGCTGTTCACTTAAACTTGAAGATCAAAAAATTGGCGAATGGTACTGTTTGGATGCTTTGCATATATGTTTCTTAGATTATATAGAAGCAATATATACAAAGATTTCAACCGTCTACCTGTTCCATTCATTGTTCTACTTGTCGAAATTTACAAATAATTTCCTTTAAAGGATTAACAATGGGGCTCGTTGTTCACTTAAACTTGAAGAAAAATAAATTGGCGAATTGTACTGTTTGGATGCTTTGCATATATGTTTCTTAGACTATATAGAAGCAATATATACAAAGATTTCAACCGTTCACCTGTTCCATTCATTGTTCTACTTGTCGAAAGTTACAAATAATTTCCGATAAAGGATTAACAATGGGGCTCATTGTTCACTTAAACTTGAAGGACAAAAAATTGGAGAATGGTACTGTTCGGATTCTTTGCATATATGTTTCTTAGACTATATGGAAGCAATATATACAAAGATTTCAACCGTCTACGTGTTCCAATCATTGTTCTACTTGTAGAAAGTTACAATTAATTTCCGTTAAAGGATTAACAATGGGGCTCGTAGTTCACTTAAACTTGAAGAACAAAAAATTGGCGAATGGTACTGTTTGGATGCTTTGCGTACATGTTTCTGAGACTATATGGAAGCAATATATACAAAGATTTCAACCGTCTACGTGTTCCAATCATTGTTCTACTTGTCGAAATTTACAAATAATTTCCTTTAAAGGATTAACAATGGGGCTCGTTGTTCACTTAAACTTGAAGAACAAAAAAGTGGCGAATGGTACTGTTTGGATGCTTTGCATATATGTTTCTTAGACTATATAGACGCAATATATACAAGGATTTCAACCGTCTACCTGTTCCATTCATTGTTCTGATTGTCGAAAGTTACAAATAATTACGGATAAAGGATTAACCATTGGGGCTCATTGTTCACTTAAACTTGGAGAACAAAAAATTGGCGAATTGTACTGTTTGGATGCTTTGCATATATGTTTCTTAGACTATATAGAAGCAATATATACAAAGATTTCAAGCGTCTACCTGTTCCATTCATTGTTCTACTTGTCGAAATTTACAAATAATTTCCTTTAAAGGATTAACAATGGGGCTCGTAGTTCACTTAAACTTGAAGAACAAAAAATTGGCGAATGGTACTGTTTGGATGCTTTGCGTACATGTTTCTTAGACTATATGGAAGCAATATATACAAAGATTTCAACCGTCTACGTGTTCCAATCATTGTTCTACTTGTCGAAATTTACAAATAATTTCCATTAAAGGATTGACAATGGGGCTCGTTGTTCACTTAAACTTGAAGAACAATAAATTGGCGAATTGTACTGTTTGGATGCTTTGCATATATGTTTCTTAGACTATATAGAAGCAATATATACAAAGAATTCAACCGTCTACCTGTTCCATTCATTGTTCTACTTGTCGAAAGTTACAAATAATTTCCGATAAAGGATTAACAATGGGGCTCGTTGTTCACTTAAACTTGAAGAACAATAAATTGGCGAATTGTACTGTTTGGATGCTTTGCATATATGTTTCTTAGACTATATAGAAGCAATATATACGAAGAATTCAACCGTCTACCTGTTCCATTCATTGTTCTACTTGTCGAAAGTTACAAATAATTTCCGATAAAGGATTAACCATTGGGGCTCATTGTTCACTTAAACTTGAAAAACATAAAATTGGCGAATGGTACTGTTTGGATGCTTTGCATATATGTTTCTTAGACTTTGTAGAAGCAATATATACATTGATTTCAACCGTCTACCTGTTCCATTCATTGTTCTACTTGTCGAAATTTACAAATAATTTCCTATAAAGGATTAACAATGGGGCTCGTTGTTCTCTTAAACTTGAAGAAAAATAAATTGGCGAATTGTACTGTTTGGATGCTTTGCATATATGTTTCTTAGACTATATAGAAGCAATATATACAAAGATTTCAACCGTCCACCTGTTCCATTCATTGTTCTACTTGTCGAAAGTTACAAATAATTTCCGATAAAGGATTAACAATGGGGCTCATTGTTCACATAAACTTAAAGGACAATAAATTGGCGAATTGTACTGTTTGGATGCTTTGCATATATGTTTCTTAGACTATATAGAAGCAATATATACAAAGAATTCAACCGTCTACCTGTTCCATTCATTGTTCTACTTGTCGAAAGTTGCAAATAATTTCCGATAAAGGATTAACAATGGGGCTCGTTGTTCACTTAAACTTGAAGGACAAAAAATTGGCGAATGGTACTGTTTGGATGCTTTGCATATATGTTTCTTAGACTATATGGAAGCAATATATACAAAGATTTCAACCGTCTACGTGTTCCAATCATTGTTCTACTTGTAGAAAGTTACAATTAATTTCCGTTAAAGGATTAACAATGGGGCTCGTAGTTCACTTAAACTTGAACAACAAAAAATTGGCGAATTGTACTGTTTGGATGCTTTGCATATATGTTTCGTAGACTATATAGAAGCAATATGTACAATGATTTCAACCGTCTACATGATCCATTCATTGTTCTACTTGTCGAAATTTGCAAATAATTTCCTTTAAAGGATTAACAATTGGGCTCGTAGTTCACTTAAACTTGAAGAACAAAAAATTGGCGAATTGTACTCTTTGGATGCTTTGCATATATGTTTCTTAGACTATTTAGAAGCAATATATAGAAAGATTTCACCCGTCTACCTGTACTATTCATTGTTCTACTTGTAGAAAGTTACAAATAATTTCCATTTCATGATTATCAATGGGGCTCGCTGTTCACTTAAACTTGAAGATCAAAAAATTGGCGAATGGTACTGTTTGGATGCTTTGCATATATGTTTCTTAGACTATATGGAAGCAATATATAGAAAGATTTCACCCGTCTACCTGTACTATTCATTGTTCTACTTGTAGAAAGTTACAAATAATTTCCATTTCATGATTATCAATGGGGCTCGCTGTTCACTTAAACTTGAAGATCAAAAAATTGGCGAATGGTACTGTTTGGATGCTTTGCATATATGTTTCTTAGACTATATGGAAGCAATATATAGAAAGATTTCACCCGTCTACCTGTACTATTCATTGTTCTACTTGTAGAAAGTTACAAATAATTTCCATTTCATGATTATCAATGGGGCTCGCTGTTCACTTAAACTTGAAGATCAAAAAATTGGCGAATGGTACTGTTTGGATGCTTTGCATATATGTTTCTTAGATTATATAGAAGCAATATATACAAAGATTTCAACCGTCTACCTGTTCCATTCATTGTTCTACTTGTCGAAATTTACAAATAATTTCCTTTAAAGGATTAACAATGGGGCTCGTTGTTCACTTAAACTTGAAGAAAAATAAATTGGCGAATTGTACTGTTTGGATGCTTTGCATATATGTTTCTTAGACTATATAGAAGCAATATATACAAAGATTTCAACCGTTCACCTGTTCCATTCATTGTTCTACTTGTCGAAAGTTACAAATAATTTCCGATAAAGGATTAACAATGGGGCTCATTGTTCACTTAAACTTGAAGGACAAAAAATTGGAGAATGGTACTGTTCGGATTCTTTGCATATATGTTTCTTAGACTATATGGAAGCAATATATACAAAGATTTCAAGCGTCTACCTGTTCCATTCATTGTTCTACTTGTCGAAATTTACAAATAATTTCCTTTAAAGGATTAACAATGGGGCTCGTAGTTCACTTAAACTTGAAGAACAAAAAATTGGCGAATGGTACTGTTTGGATGCTTTGCGTACATGTTTCTTAGACTATATGGAAGCAATATATACAAAGAATTCAACCGTCTACCTGTTCCATTCATTGTTCTACTTGTCGAAAGTTACAAATAATTTCCGATAAAGGATTAACAATGGGGCTCGTTGTTCACTTAAACTTGAAGAACAATAAATTGGCGAATTGTACTGTTTGGATGCTTTGCATATATGTTTCTTAGACTATATAGAAGCAATATATACGAAGAATTCAACCGTCTACCTGTTCCATTCATTGTTCTACTTGTCGAAAGTTACAAATAATTTCCGATAAAGGATTAACCATTGGGGCTCATTGTTCACTTAAACTTGAAAAACATAAAATTGGCGAATGGTACTGTTTGGATGCTTTGCATATATGTTTCTTAGACTTTGTAGAAGCAATATATACATTGATTTCAACCGTCTACCTGTTCCATTCATTGTTCTACTTGTCGAAATTTACAAATAATTTCCTATAAAGGATTAACAATGGGGCTCGTTGTTCTCTTAAACTTGAAGAAAAATAAATTGGCGAATTGTACTGTTTGGATGCTTTGCATATATGTTTCTTAGACTATATAGAAGCAATATATACAAAGATTTCAACCGTCCACCTGTTCCATTCATTGTTCTACTTGTCGAAAGTTACAAATAATTTCCGATAAAGGATTAACAATGGGGCTCATTGTTCACATAAACTTAAAGGACAATAAATTGGCGAATTGTACTGTTTGGATGCTTTGCATATATGTTTCTTAGACTATATAGAAGCAATATATACAAAGAATTCAACCGTCTACCTGTTCCATTCATTGTTCTACTTGTCGAAAGTTACAAATAATTTCCGATAAAGGATTAACAATGGGGCTCGTTGTTCACTTAAACTTGAAGAACAATAAATTGGCGAATTGTACTGTTTGGATGCTTTGCGTATATGTTTCTTAGACTATATAGGAGCAATATATACGAAGAATTCAACCGTCTACCTGTTCCATTCATTGTTCTACTTGTCGAAAGTTACAAATAATTTCCGATAAAGGATTAACCATTGGGGCTCATTGTTCACTTAAACTTGAAAAACATAAAATTGGCGAATGGTACTGTTTGGATGCTTTGCATATATGTTTCTTAGACTTTATAGAAGCAATATATACATTGATTTCAACCGTCTACCTGTTCCATTCATTGTTCTACTTGTCGAAATTTACAAATAATTTCCTATAAAGGATTAACAATGGGGCTCGTAGTTCACTTAAACTTGAAGAACAAAAAATTGCCGAATGGTACTGTTTGGATGCTTTGCATATATGTTTCTTAGATTATATAGAAGCAATATATACATTGATTTCAACCGGCTACCTGTTCCATTCATTGTTCTACTTGTCGCAAGTTACAAATAATTTCCGTTAAAGTATTAACAATGGGGCTCGTAGTTCACTTAAACTTGAAGATCAAATAATTGGCGAATTGTACTGTTTGGATTCTTTGCATATATGTTTCTTAGACTACATGGAAGCAATATATACAAAGATTTCAACCGTCTACGTGTTCCAATCATTGTTCTACTTGTAGAAAGTTACAATTAATTTCCGTTAAAGGATTAACAATGGGGCTCGTAGTTCACTTAAACTTGAAGAACAAAAAATTGGCGAATGGTACTGTTTGGATGCTTTGCGTACATGTTTCTGAGACTATATGGAAGCAATATATACAAAGATTTCAACCGTCTACCTGTTCCATTCATTGTTCTACTTGTCGAAAATTACAAATAATTTCCGAAAAAGGATTAACCATTGGGGCTCATTGTTCACTTAAACTTGAAAAACAAAAAATTGGCGAATTGTACTGTTTGGATGCTTTGCATATATGTTTCTTAGACTATATAGAAGCAATATATACAAAGATTTCAACCGTCTACCTGTTCCATTCATTGTTCTACTTGTCGAAAGTTACAAATAATTTCCGATAAAGGATTAACCATTGGGGCTCGTTGTTCACTTAAACTTGAAGAACAAAAAAGTGGCGAATGGTACTGTTTGGATGCTTTGCATATATGTTTCTTAGACTATATAGAAGCAATATATACAAAGATTTCAACCGTCTACCTGTTCCATTCATTGTTCTACTTGTCGAAAGTTACAAATAATTTCCGATAAAGGATTAACAATGGGGCTCATTGTTCACTTAAACTTGAAGAACAAAAAATTGGCGAATGGTACTGTTTGGATGCTTTGCATATATGTTTCTTAAACTATATAGAAGCAATATATACAAAGATTTCAACCGTCTACCTGTTCCATTCATTGTTCTACTTGTCGAAAGTTACAAATAATTTCCGATAAAGGATTAACAATGGGGCTCATTGTTCACTTAAACTTGAAGAACAAAAAATTGGCGAATGGTACTGTTTGGATGCTTTGCATATATGTTTCTTAGACTATATAGAACCAATATATACAAAGATTTCAACCGTCTACCTGTTCCATTCATTGTTCTACTTGTCGAAAGTTACAAATAATTTCCTTTAAAGGATTAACAATGGGGCTCATTGTTCACTTAATATTGAAGAACAAAAAATTGGCGAATGGTACTGTTTGGATGCTTTGCATATATGTTTCTTAGACTATATAGAAGCAACATATACAAAGATTTCAACCGTCTACCTGTTCGATTCATTGTTCTACTTGTCGAAAATAACAAATAATTTCCTTTAAAGGATTAACAATGGGGCTCATTGTTCACTTAAACTTGAAGAACAAAAAATTGGCGAATTGTACTGTTTGGATGCTTTGCATATATGTTTCTTAGACTATATAGAAGCAATATATACAATGATTTCAACCGTCTACCTGTTCCATTCATTGTTCTACTTGTCGAAAGTTACAAATAATTTCCGTTAAGGGATTAACATTGGGGATCGTAGTTTACTTAAACTTGAAGAACAATAAATTGGCGAATTGTACTGTTTGGATGCTTTGCATATATGTTTCTTAGACTATATAGAAGCAATATATACAAAGATTTCAACCGGCTACCTGTTCCATTCATTGTTCTACTTGTCGAAATTTACAAATATTTTCCGATAAAGGATTAACAATGGGGCTCATTGTTCACTTAAACTTGAAGAACAAAAAATTGGCGAATTGTACTGTTTGGATGCTTTGCATATATGTTTCTTAGAATATATAGAAGCAATATATACAATGATTTCAACCGTCTACCTGTTCCATTCATTGTTCTACTTGTCGTATGTTACAAATAATTTCCGTTAAGGGATTAACAATGGGGATCGTAGTTTACTTAAACTTGAAGAACAAAAAATTGGCGAATGGTACTGTTTGGATGCTTTGCATATATGTATCTTAGACTATATAGAAGCAATATATACAAAGATTTCAACCGTCTACCTGTTCCATTCATTGTTCTACTTGTCGAAAGTTACAAATAATTTCCGATAAAGGATTAACAATGGGGCTCATTGTTCACTTAAACTTGAAGAACAAAAAATTGGCGAATGGTACTGTTTGGATGCTTTGCATATATGTTTCTTAGACTATATAGAAGCAATATATACAAAGATTTCAACCGTCTACCTGTTCCATTCATTGTTCTACTTGTCGAAAGTTACAAATAATTTCCTTTAAAGGATTAACAATGGGGCTCATTGTTCACTTAATCTTGAAGAACAAAAAATTGGCGAATGGTACTGTTTGGATGCTTTGCATATATGTTTCTTAGACTATATAGAAGCAATATATACAAAGATTTCAACCGTCTACCTGTTCGATTCATTGTTCTACTTGTCGAAAGTAACAAATAATTTCCTTTAAAGGATTAACAATGGGGCTCATTGTTCACTTAAACTTGAAGAACAAAAAATTGGCGAATTGTACTGTTTGGATGCTTTGCATATATGTTTCTTAGACTATATAGAAGCAATATATACAATGATTTCAACCGTCTACCTGTTCCATTCATTGTTCTACTTGTCGTATGTTACAAATAATTTCCGTTAAGGGATTAACGATGGGGATCGTAGTTTACTTAAACTTGAAGAACAAAAAATTGGCGAATTGTACTGTTTGGATGCTTTGCATACATGTTTCTTAGACTATATAGAAGCAATATATACAATGATTTCAACCGTCTACCTATTCCATTCATTGTTCTACTTGTCGAAAGTTACATATAATTTCCGTTAAGGGATTAACAATGGGGATCGTAGTTTACTTAAACTTGAAGGACAAAAAATTGGCGTATTGTACTGTTTGGATGATTTGCATATATGTTTCTTAGACTATATAGAAGCAATATATACAAAGATTTCAACGGTCTAACTGTTCCATTCATTGTTCTACTTGTCGAAAGTTACAAATAATTTCCTTTAAAGGATTAACAATGGGGCTCATTGTTCACTTAAACTTGAAGAACAAAAAATTGGCGAATTGTACTGTTTGGATGCTTTGCATATATGTTTCTTAGACTATATAGAAGCAATATATACAATGATTTCAACCGTCTACCTGTTCCATTCATTGTTCTACTTGTCGAAAGTTACAAATAATTTCCGTTAAGGGATTAACAATGGGGATCGTAGTTTACTTAAACTTGAAGAACAAAAAATTGGCGAATTGTACTGTTTGGATGCTTTGCATAGATGTTTCTTAGACTATTTAGAAGCAATATATAGAAAGATTTCACCCGTCTACCTGTACTATTCATTGTTCTACTTGTAGAAATTTACAAATAGTTTCCATTTCATGATTATCAATGGGGCTCGCTGTTCACTTAAACTTGAAGATCAAAAAATTGGCGATTGTTACTGTTTAGTTGCTTTGCATATATGTTTCTTAGATTATATCGAAGCAATATATACAAAGATTTCAACCGTCTACCAGTTCCATTCATTGTTCTACTTGTCGAAAGTTACAAATAATTACCGATAAAGGATTAACCATTGGGGCTCATTGTTCACTTAAACTTGAAGAACAAAAAATTGGCGAATTGTACTGTTTGGATGCTTTGCATATATGTTTCTTAGACTATATAGAAGCAATATATACAAAGATTTCAACCGTCTACCTGTTCCATTCATTGTTCTACTTGTCGAAAGTTACAAATAATTTCCGATAAAGGATTAACAATGGGGCTCATTGTTCACTTAAACTTGAAGGACAAAAAATTGGCGAATTGTACTGTTTGGATGATTTGCATATATGTTTCTTAGACTATATAGAAGCAATATATACAAAGATTTCAACCGTCTACCTGTTCCATTCATTGTTCTACTTGTCGAAAGTTACAAATAATTTCCTTTAAAGGATTTACAATGGGGCTCATTGTTCACTTAAACTTGAAGAACAAAAAATTGGCGAATTGTACTGTTTGGATGCTTTGCATATATGTTTCTTAGACTATATAGAAGCAATATATACAATGATTTCAACAGTCTACCTGTTCCATTCATTGTTCTACTTGTCGAAAGTTACAAATAATTTCCGTTAAGGGATTAACAATTGGGATCGTAGATTACTTAAACTTGAAGAACAAAAAATTGGCGAATTGTACTGTTTGGATGCTTTGCATATATGTTTCTTAGACTATATAGAAGCAATATATACAATGATTTCAACCGTCTACCTGTTCCATTCATTGTTCTACTTGTCGAAAGTTACAAATAATTTCCGTTAAGGGATTAACAATGGGGATCGTAGTTTACTTAAACTTGAAGAACAAAAAATTGGCGAATTGTACTGTTTGGATGCTTTGCATAAATGTTTCTTAGACTATATAGAAGCAATATATACAATGATTTCAACCGTCTACCTGTTCCATTCATTGTTCTACTTGTCGAAAGTTACAAATAATTTCCGTTAAGGGATTAACAATGGGGATCGTAGTTTACTTAAACTTGAAGAACAATAAATTGGCGAATTGTACTGTTTGGATGCTTTGCATATATGTTTCTTAGACTATATAGAAGCAATATATACAAAGATTTCAACCGGCTACCTGTTCCATTCATTGTTCTACTTGTCGAAATTTACAAATAATTTCCGATAAAGGATTAACCATTGGGGCTCGTTGTTCACTTAAACTTGAAGAACAAAAAAGTGGCGAATGGTACTGTTTGGATGCTTTGCATATATGTTTCTTAGACTATATAGAAGCAATATATACAAAGATTTCAACCGTCTACCTGTTCCATTCATTGTTCTACTTGTCGAAAGTTACAAATAATTTCCGATAAAGGATTAACAATGAGGCTCATTGTTCACTTAAACTTGAAGAACAAAAAATTGGCGAATGGTACTGTTTGGATGCTTTGCATATATGTTTCTTAGACTATATAGAAGCAATATATACAAAGATTTCAACCGTCTACCAGTTCCATTCATTGTTCTACTTGTCGAAAGTTACAAATAATTTCCTTTAAAGGATTAACAATGGGGCTCATTGTTCACTTAAACTTGAAGAACAAAAAATTGGCGAATTGTACTGTTTGGATGCTTTGCATATATGTTTCTTAGAATATATAGAAGCAATATATACAATGATTTCAACCGTCTACTTGTTCCATTCATTGTTCTACTTGTCGAATGTTACAAATAATTTCCGTTAAGGGATTAACAATGGGGATCGTAGTTTACTTAAACTTGAAGAACAAAAAATTGGCGAATGGTACTGTTTGGATGCTTTGCATATATGTTTCTTAGACTATATAGAAGCAATATATACAAAGATTTCAACCGTCTACCTGTTCCATTCATTGTTCTACTTGTCGAAAGTTACAAATAATTTCCGATAAAGGATTAACAATGGGGCTCATTGTTCACTTAAACTTGAAGAACAAAAAATTGGCGAATGGTACTGTTTGGATGCTTTGCATATATGTTTCTTAGACTATATAGAAGCAATATATACAAAGATTTCAACCGTCTACCTGTTCCATTCATTGTTCTACTTGTCGAAAGTTACAAATAATTTCCTTTAAAGGATTAACAATGGGGCTCATTGTTCACTTAATCTTGAAGAACAAAAAATTGGCGAATGGTACTGTTTGGATGCTTTGCATATATGTTTCTTAGACTATATAGAAGCAATATATACAAAGATTTCAACCGTCTACCTGTTCGATTCATTGTTCTACTTGTCGAAAGTTACAAATAATTTCCGTTAAGGGATTAACAATGGGGATCGTAGTTCACTTAAACTTGAAGAACAAAAAATTGGCGAATTGTACTGTTTGGATGCTTTGCATACATGTTTCTTAGACTATATAGAAGCAATATATACAATGATTTCAACCGTCTACCTATTCCATTCATTGTTCTACTTGTCGAAAGTTACAAATAATTTCCGATAAAGGATTAACAATGGGGCTCATTGTTCACTTAAACTTGAAAAACAAAAAATTGGCGAATGGTACTGTTTGGATGCTTTGCATATATGTTTCTTAGACTATATAGAAGCAATATATACAAAGATTTCAACCGTCTACCTGTTCCATTCATTGTTCTACTTGTCGAAAGTTACAAATAATTTCCTTTAAAGGATTAACAATGGGGCTCATTGTTCACTTAAACTTGAAGAACAAAAAATTGGCGAATTGTACTGTTTGGATGCTTTGCATAGATGTTTCTTAGACTATATAGAAGCAATATATACAATGATTTCAACCGTCTACCTGTTCCATTCATTGTTCTACTTGTCGAAAGTTACAAATAATTTCCGTTAAGGGATTAACAATGGGGATCGTAGTTTACTTAAACTTGAAGAACCAAAAATTTGCGAATTGTACTGTTTGGATGCTTTGCATAGATGTTTCTTAGACTATTTAGAAGCAATATATAGAAAGATTTCACCCTTCTACCTGTACTATTCATTGTTCTACTTGTAGAAAGTTACAAATAGTTTCCATTTCATGATTATCAATGGGGCTCGCTGTTCACTTAAACTTGAAGATCAAAAAATTGGCGATTGTTACTGTTTAGTTGCTTTGCATATATGTTTCTTAGATTATATCGAAGCAATATATACAAAGATTTCAACCGTCTACCAGTTCCATTCATTGTTCTACTTGTCGAAAGTTACAAATAATTACCGATAAAGGATTAACCATTGGGGCTCATTGTTCACTTAAACTTGAAGAACAAAAAATTGGCGAATTGTACTATTTGGATGCTTTGCATATATGTTTCTTAGACTATATAGAAGCAATATATACAAAGATTTCAACCGTCTACCTGTTCCATTCATTGTTCTACTTATCGAAAGTTACAAATAATTTCCGATAAAGGATTAACAATGGGGCTCATTGTTCACTTAAACTTGAAGGACAAAAAATTGGCGAATGGTACTGTTTGGATGCTTTGCGTACATGTTCCTTAGACTATATGGAAGCAATATATACAAGGATTTCAACCGTCTACCTGTTCCATTCATTGTTCTACTTGTCGAAAGTTACAAATAATTACCGATAAAGTATTAACAATGGGGCTCATTGTTCACTTAAACTTGAAGAACAAAAAATTGGCGAATGGTACTGTTTGGATGCTTTGCATATATGTTTCTTAGACTATATAGAAGCAATATATACAAAGATTTCAACCGTCTACCTGTTCCATTCATTGTTCTACTTGTCGAAAGTTACAAATAATTTCCTTTAAAGGATTAACAATGGGGCTCGTTGTTCACTTAAACTTGAAGAACAAAAAATTGGCGAATTGTACTGTTTGGTTGCTTTGCATATATGTTTCTTAGACTATATAGAAGCAATATATACAATGATTTCAACCGTCTACCTGTTCCATTCATTGTTCTACTTGTCGAAAGTTACAAATAATTTCCGTTAAGGGATTAACAATGGGGATCGTAGTTTACTTAAACTTGAAGAACAAAAAATTGGCGAATTGTACTGTTTGGATGCTTTGCATATATATTTCTTAGACTATATAGAAGCAATATATACAATGATTTCAACCGTCTACCTGTTCCATTCATTGTTCTACTTGTCGAAAGTTACAAATAATTTCCGTTAAGGGATTAACAATGGGGATCGTAGTTTACTTAAAATTGAAGAACAATAAATTGGCGAATTGTACTGTTTGGATGCTTTGCATATATGTTTCTTAGACTATATAGAAGCAATATATACAAAGATTTCAACCGGCTACCTGTTCCATTCATTGTTCTACTTGTCGAAATTTACAAATAATTTCCGATAAAAGATTAACCATTGGGGCTCGTTGTTCACTTAAACTTGAAGAACAAAAATGTGGCGAATGGTACTGTTTGGATGCTTTGCATATATGTTTCTTAGACTATATAGAAGCAATATATACAAAGATTTCAACCGTCTACCTGTTCCATTCATTGTTCTACTTGTCGAAAGTTACAAATAATTTCCGATAAAGGATTAACAATGGGGCTCATTGTTCACTTAAACTTGAAGAACAAAAAATTGGCGAATGGTACTGTTTGGATGCTTTGCATATATGTTTCTTAGACTATATAGAAGCAATATATACAAAGATTTCAACCGTCTACCTGTTCCATTCATTGTTCGACTTGTCGAAAGTTACAAATAATTTCCTTTAAAGGATTAACAATGGGGCTCATTGTTCACTTAAACTTCAAGAACAAAAAATTGGCGAATGGTACTGTTTGGATGCTTTGCATAAATGTTTCTTAGACTATATAGAAGCAATATATACAAAGATTTCAACCGTCTACTTGTTCCATTCATTGTTCTACTTGTCGAAAGTTACAAATAATTTCCTTTAAAGGATTAACAATAGGGCTCATTGTTCACTTAATCTTGAAGAACAAAAAATTGGCGAATTGTACTGTTTGGATGCTTTGCATATATGTTTCTTAGACTATATAGAAGCAATATATACAATGATTTCAAACGTCCACCTGTTCCATTCATTGTTCTACTTGTCGAATGTTACAAATAATTTCCGTTAAGGGATTAACAAAGGGGATCGTAGTTTACTTAAACTTGAAGAACAAAAAATTGGCGAATTGTACTGTTTGGATGCTTTGCATATATGTTTCTTAGACTATATAGAAGCAATATATATAATGATTTCAACCGTCTACCTGTTCCATTCATTGTTCTACTTGTCGAAAGTTACAAATAATTTCCGTTAAGGGATTAACAATGGGTATCGTAGTTTACTTAAACTTGAAGAACAAAAAATTGGCGAATTGTACTGTTTGGATGCTTTGCATAGATGTTTCTTAGACTATTTAGAAGCAATATATAGAAAGATTTCACCCGTCTACCTGTACTATTCATTGTTCTACTTGTAGAAAGTTACAAATAATTTCCATTTCATGATTATCAATGGGGCTCGCGGTTCACTTAAACTTGAAGATCAAAAAATTGGCGATTGTTACTGTCTAGATGCTTTGCATATATGTTTCTTAGATTATATAGAAACAATATATACAAAGATTTCAACCGTCTACCAGTTCCATTCATTGTTCTACTTGTCGAAAATTACAAATAATTACCGATAAAGGATTAACCATTGGGGCTCATTGTTCACTTAAACTTGAAGAACAAAAAAGTGGCGAATTGTACTGTTTGGATGCTTTGCATACATGTTTCTTAGACTATATAGAAGCAATATATACAATGATTTCAACCGTCTACCTATTCCATTCATTGTTCTACTTGTCGAAAGTTACATATAATTTCCGTTAAGGGATTAACAATGGGGATCGTAGTTTACTTAAACTTGAAGGACAAAAAATTGGCGTATTGTACTGTTTGGATGATTTGCATATATGTTTCTTAGACTATATAGAAGCAATATATACAAAGATTTCAACGGTCTAACTGTTCCATTCATTGTTCTACTTGTCGAAAGTTACAAATAATTTCCTTTAAAGGATTAACAATGGGGCTCATTGTTCACTTAAACTTGAAGAACAAAAAATTGGCGAATTGTACTGTTTGGATGCTTTGCATATATGTTTCTTAGACTATATAGAAGCAATATATACAATGATTTCAACCGTCTACCTGTTCCATTCATTGTTCTACTTGTCGAAAGTTACAAATAATTTCCGTTAAGGGATTAACAATGGGGATCGTAGTTTACTTAAACTTGAAGAACAAAAAATTGGCGAATTGTACTGTTTGGATGCTTTGCATAGATGTTTCTTAGACTATTTAGAAGCAATATATAGAAAGATTTCACCCGTCTACCTGTACTATTCATTGTTCTACTTGTAGAAATTTACAAATAGTTTCCATTTCATGATTATCAATGGGGCTCGCTGTTCACTTAAACTTGAAGATCAAAAAATTGGCGATTGTTACTGTTTAGTTGCTTTGCATATATGTTTCTTAGATTATATCGAAGCAATATATACAAAGATTTCAACCGTCTACCAGTTCCATTCATTGTTCTACTTGTCGAAAGTTACAAATAATTACCGATAAAGGATTAACCATTGGGGCTCATTGTTCACTTAAACTTGAAGAACAAAAAATTGGCGAATTGTACTGTTTGGATGCTTTGCATATATGTTTCTTAGACTATATAGAAGCAATATATACAAAGATTTCAACCGTCTACCTGTTCCATTCATTGTTCTACTTGTCGAAAGTTACAAATAATTTCCGATAAAGGATTAACAATGGGGCTCATTGTTCACTTAAACTTGAAGGACAAAAAATTGGCGAATTGTACTGTTTGGATGATTTGCATATATGTTTCTTAGACTATATAGAAGCAATATATACAAAGATTTCAACCGTGTACCTGTTCCATTCATTGTTCTACTTGTCGAAAGTTACAAATAATTTCCTTTAAAGGATTTACAATGGGGCTCATTGTTCACTTAAACTTGAAGAACAAAAAATTGGCGAATTGTACTGTTTGGATGCTTTGCATATATGTTTCTTAGACTATGTAGAAGCAATATATACAAAGATTTCAACCGTCTACCTGTACTATTCATTGTTCTACTTGTAGAAAGTTACAAATAATTTCCATTTCATGATTATCAATGGGTCTCGCGGTTCACTTAAACTTGAAGATCAAAAAATTGGCGATTGTTACTGTTTAGATGCTTTGCATATATGTTTCTTAGATTATATTGAAACAATATATACAAAGATTTCAACCGTCTACCAGTTCCATTCATTGTTCTACTTGTCGAAAGTTACAAATAATTTCCGATAAAGGATTAACAATGGGTCTCATTGTTCACTTAAACTTGAAGAACAAAAAATTGGCGAATGGTACTGTTTGGATGCTTTGCATATATGTTTCTTAGACTATATGGAAGCAATATATACAAAGATTTCAACCGTCTACGTGTTCCAATCATTGTTCTACTTGTAGAAAGTCACAATTAATTTCCGTTAAAGGATTAACAATGGGGCTCGTAGTTCACTTAAACTTGAAGAACAAAAAATTGGCGAATTGTACTGTTTGGATGCTTTGCATAGATGTTTCTTAGACTATTTAGAAGCAATATATAGAAAGATTTCACCCGTCTACCTGTACTATTCATTGTTCAACTTGTAGAAAGTTACAAATAATTTCCATTTCATGATTATCAATGGGACTCGCTGTTCACTTAAACTTGAAGATCAAAAAATTGGCGATTGTTACTGTTTAGATGATTTGCATATATGTTTCGTAGACTATATAGAAGCAATATATACAATGATTTCAACCGTCTACCTATTCCATTCATTGTTCTACTTGCCGAAATTTACAAATAATTTACTTTAAAGGATTAACAATGGGGCTCGTAGTTCACTTAAACTTGAAGAACAAAAAATTGGCGAATGGTACTGTTTGGATGCTTTGCATATATGTTTCTTAGACTATATAGAAGCAATATATACAAAGATTTCAACCGTCTACCTGTTCCATTCATTGTTCTACTTGTCGAAAGTTACAAATAATTTCCTTTAAAGGATTAACAATGGGGCTCATTGTTCACTTAAACTTGAAGAACAAAAAATTGGCGAATTGTACTGTTTGGATGCTTTGCATATATGTTTCTTAGACTATATAGAAGCAATATATACAATGATTTCAACCGTCTACCTGTTCCATTCATTGTTCTACTTGTCGAAAGTTACAAATAATTTCCGTTAAGGGATTAACAATGGGGATCGTAGTTTACTTAAACTTGAAGAACAAAAAATTGGCGAATTGTACTGATTGGATGCTTTGCATAGATGTTTCTTAGACTATTTAGAAGCAATATATAGAAAGATTTCACCCGTCTACCTGTGCTATTCATTGTTCTACTTGTAGAAAGTTACAAATAGTTTCCATTTCATGATTATCAATGGGGCTCGCTGTTCACTTAAACTTGAAGATCAAAAAATTGGCGATTGTTACTGTGTAGTTGCTTTGCATATATGTTTCTTAGATTATATCGAAGCAATATATACAAAGATTTCAACCGTCTACCAGTTCCATTCATTGTTCTACTTGTCGAAAGTTACAAATAATTACCGATAAAGGATTAACCATTGGGGCTCATTGTTCACTTAAACTTGAAGAACAAAAAATTGGCGAATTGTACTGTTTGGATGCTTTGCATATATGTTTCTTAGACTATATAGAAGCAATATATACAAAGATTTCAACCGTCTACCTGTTCCATTCATTGTTCTACTTGTCGAAAGTTACAAATAATTTCCGATAAAGGATTAACAATGGGGCTCATTGTTCACTTAAACTTGAAGGACAAAAAATTGGCGAATGGTACTGTTTGGATGCTTTGCGTACATGTTCCTTAGACTATATGGAAGCAATATATACAAGGATTTCAACCGTCTACCTGTTCCATTCATTGTTCTACTTGTCGAAAGTTACAAATAATTACCGATAAAGGATTAACCATTGGGGCTCATTGTTCACTTAAACTTGAAGGACAAAAAATTGGCGAATGGTACTGTTTGGATGCTTTGCATATATGTTTCTTAGACTATATAGAAGCAATATATACAAAGATTTCAACCGTCTACCTGTTCCATTCATTGTTCTACTTGTCGAAAGTTACAAATAATTTCCTTTAAAGGATTAACAATGGGGCTCGCAGTTCACTTAAACTTGAAGAACAAAAAATTGGCGAATGGTACTGTTTGGATGCATTGCATATATGTTTCTTAGACTATATAGAAGCAATATATTCAAAGATTTCAAAAGTCTACCTTTTCCATTCATTGTTCTACTTGTCGAAAGATACAAATAATTTCCGATAAAGGATTAACCATTAGGGCTCATTGTTCACTTAAACTTGAAGAACAAAAAATTGGCGAATTGTACTGTTTGGATGCTTTGCATATATGTTTCTTAGATTATATAGAAGCAATATATACAAAGATTTCAACCGTCTACCAGTTCCATTCATTGTTCTACTTGTCGAAAGTTACAAATAATTACCGATAAAGGATTAACCATTGGGGCTCATTGTTCACTTAAACTTGAAGAACAAAAAATTGGCGAATTGTACTGTTTGGATGCTTTGCATATATGTTTCTTAGACTATATGGAAGCAATATATACCAGGATTTCAACCGTCTACCTGTTCCATTCATTGTTCTACTTGTCGAAAGTTACAAATAATTACCGATAAAGGATTAACCATTGGGGCTCATTGTTCACTTAAACTTGAAGAACAAAAAATTGGCGAATTGTACTGTTTGGATGCTTTGCATATATGTTTCTTAGACTATATAGAAGCAATATATACAATGATTTCAACAGTCTACCCGTTCCATTCATTGTTCTACTTGTCGAAAGTTACAAATAATTTCCTTTAAAGGATTAACAATGGGGCTCATTGTTCACTTAAACTTGATGAACAAAAAATTGGCTAATGGTACTGTTTGGATGCTTTGCATATATGTTTCTTAGACTATATAGAAGCAATATATACAAAGATTTCAACCGTCTACCTGTTCGATTCATTGTTCTACTTGTCGAAAGTAACAAATAATTTCCTTTAAAGGATTAACAATGGGGCTCATTGTTCACTTAAACTTGAAGAACAAAAAATTGGCGAATTGTACTGTTTGGATGCTTTGCATATATGTTTCTTAGACTATATAGAAGCAATATATACAATGATTTCAACCGTCTACCTGTTCCATTCATTGTTCTACTTGTCGAAAGTTACAAATAATTTCCGTTAAGGGATTAACAATGGGGATCGTAGTTTACTTAAACTTGAAGAACAAAAAATTGGCGAATTGTACTGTTTGGATGCTTTGCATATATGTTTCTTAGACTATATAGAAGCAATATATACAATGATTTCAACCGTCTACCTGTTCCATTCATTGTTCTACTTGTCGAAATTTACAAATAATTTCCGTTAAGGGATTAACAATGGGGATCGTAGTTTACTTAAACTTGAAGAACAATAAATTGGCGATTGTTACTGTTTAGATGATTTGCATATATGTTTCGTAGACTATATAGAAGCAATATATACAATGATTTCAACCGTCCACCTATTCCATTCATTGTTCTACTTGTCGAAAGTTACAAATAATTACCGATAAAGGATTAACCATTGGGGCTCATTGTTCACTTAAACTTGAAGAACAAAAAATTGGCGAATTGTACTGTTTGGATGCTTTGCATATATGTTTCTTAGACTATATAGAAGCAATATATACAATGATTTCAACCGTCCACCTGTTCCATTCATTGTTCTACTTGCCGAAATTTACTAATAATTTCCTTTAAAGGATTAACAATGGGGCTCATTGTTCACTTAAACTTGAAGAACGAAAAATTGTCGAATGGTACTGTTTGGATGCTTTGCCTAGATGTTTCTTAGACTATTTAGAAGCAATATATAGAAAGATTTCACCCGTCTACCTGTACTATTCATTGTTCTACTTGTAGAAAGTTACAAATAATTACCATTTCATGATTATCAATGGGGCTCGCTGTTCACTTAATCTTGAAGATCAAAAAATTGGCGAATTGTACTGTTTGGATGCTTTGCATATATGTTTCTTAGACTATATAGAAGCAATATATACAATGATTTCAACAGTCTACCTGTTTCATTCATTGTTCTACTTGTCGAAATTTACAAATAATTTCCGATAAAGGATTAACAATGGGGCTCTTTGTTCACTTAAGCTTGAAGAACAAAAAATTGGCGAATGGTACTGTTTGGATGCTTTGCGTACATGTTTCTTAGACTATATGGAAGCAATATATACAAAGATTTCAACCGTCTACGTGTTCCAATCATTGTTCTACTTGTAGAAAGTTACAATTAATTTCCGTTAAAGGATTAACAATGGGGCTCGTAGTTCACTTAAACTTGAAGAACAAAAAATTGGCGAATTGTACTGTTTGGATTCTTTGCATATACAGTGACCGAAATAATGATAGGTTCACTTTAATTTCCGGGCATAAAAGAATGTTTTATGTAGTATTTTTGATTTTATTTGGTAATATTTATTCTGTCTAACACAATTAACAAGACACACGGTTAAATTGAATAACAGAATGTTTATTAAGGTCCATTACAGTATTTTACCACAAAACTTAAATATTAGGTGCGAAATAAACATAGGTTCATAATATATTTTTACATAAAAAATTGAATCAATAGAAAAATATAAATAATTTAGTATTTAGTTTGTCCTCCTTTGTTCTTTATTACTTCAAATATTCTCTTTGGCATTGTCTCGATTAGTTTTTGCAATGTCTCTGATTGAATTTGAGACCATGCCTCTCTGATGCCATTTTTTAATTCAGAGACATTGCAATACTGCTTGCCATTGGCGTAAACCTTACGTGCTAAAATTCCCCAAAGATTTTCAATGGGATTTAAATCTGGACTTCTTGATGGCCAAGGTAAAACTTCAACTTTTACCCTCTCAAACCAGGTTTTAATAGCCTTTACCCTATGTATTGCAGCATTATCGTGCTGAAATATGAAGTTAGGGCCACCAATATTGTCTCCGTATTCATCCAGAACATATTCCAGCAGTTCCTGGTATTTTTCGGCATTTGCTTTTGGCGGAAACCACATAATCGGGGTCTTACCGTTATACCCAAATGCAGCCCAAACCATCACACTACCTCCTCCATGGACTCTTGTCATTTTCATATCTTTTTGGTCTCGCAAATCATGCCAATAGTAGTGAAATCCGTCTGGACCATCTAAATTAAACTTCTTCTCGTCTGAGAAGATAATCGTTTTCCACTTTTCGGTCCATGACATACGATTTTCAGCGAATTTCAATCTTTCTTCTTTGTGGAATTTGGTTAGCGGTGGTTTCTTCGCTCTTTTGGTGTACCTCAATGTTCCACTTCAACTTAGAACTTGTTGTACACGTCGAACACCCACTGGCAAATCTAACTTTATCTTTATTTGAGACGCATTTAGTTTTTTTTGTCGTGCTTCTTGAAAAATTTTGCCTTTTTCCCTTTGACTTAATTTTTTTAGACGGCCCGTAGATGTTTTAGTGCCGTATTTTTCTCTTAATTTTAGAAAATTATTTACAACATTTAATGACCTTTCAATGGTCCTTGCAATTTGTCTATTTGAGAGACCTGTATTGTGGTAAGCCATAATTTGGCCCTTTTCATTATCATTCAGTGGTTTACCACGCCCCATTATGCTTTAAAAGTATTAAAACCACATGAAATATTTTTTAAAATGTTGAAACATTATAAATCTTTGAACTTATCATACAAAACTGTTAAACAAATAGCGCTATCAAAGTTATTTTTTAAATATTTCACCGTGAACCTAATATTATTTCGTATCTTATACACGACACTTTCTGCAATGACGTCTATAACTGTATGTTTTTTCACTAAGGCTTTTGATATAAAGTCAGTGCTTGCATAGTGAGTAGAATATATTCTTGCGGAATCATTACAAATGTCCCAATACGCTTCCGACATCGTAAACAAAAGAAAATATAATAAACAAGCCAACGCAGATTGTGAACCTATCATTATTTCGGCCACTGTATGTTTCGTAGACTATATAGAAGCAATATATACAATGATTTCAACCGTCTACATGATCCATTCATTGTTCTACTTGTCGAAATTTACAAATAATTTCCTTTAAAGGATTAACAATGGGGCTCGTTGTTCACTTAAACTTGAAGAACAAAAAATTGGCGAATTGTACTGTTTGGATGCTTTGCATATATGTTTCTTAGATTATATAGAAGCAATATATACATTGATTTCAACCGGCTACCAGTTCCATTCATTGTTCTACTTCTCGCAAGTTACAAATAATTTCCGTTAAAGTATTAACAATGGGGCTCGTAGTTCACTTAAACTTGAAGAACAAAATTTGGCGAATGGTACTGTTTGGATGCTTTGCATATATGTTTCTTAGATTATATAGAAGCAATATATACAAAGATTTCAACCTTCTACCTGTTCCATTCATTGTTCTACTTTTCGAAAATTACAAATAATTTCCGTTAAGGGATTAACAATGGGGATCGTAGTTTACTTAAACTTGAAGAACAAAAAAGTGGCGAATGGTACTGTTTGGATGCTTTGCATATATGTTTCTTATCCTATATAGAAGCAATAGATACAAAGATTTCAACCGTCTACCTGTTCCATTCAATGTTCTACTTGTCGAAAGTTACAAATAATTTCCGATAAAGGATTAACAATGGGGCTCATTGTTCACTTAAACTTGAAGAACAAAAAATTGGCGAATGGTACTGTTTGGATGATTTGCATACATGTTTCTTAGACTATATGGAAGCAATATATACAAAGATTTCAACCGTCTGCGTGTTCCAATCATTGTTTTACTTGTAGAAAGTTACAATTAATTTCCGTTAAAGGATTAACAATGGGGCTCGTAGTTCACTTAAACTTGAAGAACAAAAAATTGGCGAATTGTACTGTTTGGATGCTTTGCATATATGTTTCGTAGGCTATATAGAAGCAATATATACAATGATTTCAACCGTCTACCTGATCCATTCATTGTTCTACTTGTCGAAATTTACAAATAATTTCCTTTAAAGGATTAACAATGGGGCTCGTTGTTCACTTAAACTTGAAGAACAAAAAAGTGGCGAATGGTACTGTTTGGATGCTTTGCATATATGTTTCTTATCCTATATAGAAGCGATAGATACAAAGATTTCAACCGTCTACCTGTTCCATTCAATATTCTACTTGTCGAAAGTTACAAATAATTTCCGATAAAGGATTGACAATGGGGCTCATTGCTCACTTAAAATTGAAGAACAAAAAATTGGCGAATGGTACTGTTTGGATGCTTTGCATATATGTTTCTTATACTATATAGAAGCAATATATACAAAGATTTCAACCGTCTACCTGTTCCATTCAATGTTCTACTTGTCGAACGTTACAAATAATTTCCTTTAAAGGATTAACAATGGAGCTCGTAGTTCACTTAAACTTGAAGAGCTAAAAATTGGCGATTTGTACTGTTTGGACGCTTTGCATATATGTTTCATGGACTATATAGAAGCAATATATGCAATGATTTCAACAGTCTACCTGTTCCATTCATTGTTCTACTTGTCGAAAGTTACAAATAATTTCCTTTAAAGGATTAACAATGGGGCTCATTGTTCACTAAACTTGAAGAACAAAAAATTGTCGAATTGTACTGTTTGGATGCTTTGCATATATGTTTCTTAGACTATATAAAAGCAATATATACAATGATTTCAACCGTCTACCTGTTCCATTCATTGTTCTACTTGTCGAAAGTTACAAATAATTACCGATAAAGGATTAACCATTGGGGCTCATTGTTCACTTAAACTTGAAGAACAAAAAATTCGCGAATTGTACTGTTTGGATCCTTTGCATATATGTTTCTTAGACTATATAGAAGCAATATATACAAAGATTTCAACCGTCTACCTGTTCCATTCATTGTTCTACTTGTCGAAAGTTACAAATAATTTCCTATAAAGGATTAACAATGGGGCTCATTGTTCAGTTAAACTTGAAGGACAAAAAATTGGCGAATGTTACTGTTTGGATGCTTTGCGTACATGTTTCTTAGACTATATGGAAGCAATATATACAAGGATTTCAACCGTCTACCTGTTCCATTCATTGTTCTACTTGTCGAAAGTTACAAATAATTACCGATAAAGGATTAACCATTGGGGCTCATTGTTCACTTAAACTTGAAGAACAAAAAATTGGCGAAATGTACTGTTTGGATGCTTTGCATATATGTTTCTTAGACTATATAGAAGCAATATATACAATGATTTCAACCGTCTACCTATTTCATTCATTGTTCTACTTTCCGAAATTTACAAATAATTTCCTTTAAAGGATTAACAATGGAGCTCGTAGTTCACTTAAACTTGAAGAGCTAAAAATTGGCGATTTGTACTGTTTGGACGCTTTGCATATATGTTTCATGGACTATATAGAAGCAATATATGCAATGATTTCAACAGTCTACCTGTTCCATTCATTGTTCTACTTGTCGAAATTTACAAATAATTTCCGATAAAGGATTAACAATGGGGCTCATTGTTCACTTAAACTTGAAGAACAAAAAATTGGCGAATTGTACTGTTTGGATGCTTTGCATATATGTTTCTTAGACTATATAAAAGCAATATATACAATGATTTCAACCGTCTACCTGTTCCATTCATTGTTCTACTTGTCGAAAGTTACAAATAATTTCCGTTAAGGGATTAACAATGGGGATCGTAGTTTACTTAAACTTGAAGAACAAAAAATTGGCGAATTGTACTGTTTGGATGCTTTGCATATATGTTTCTTAGACTATATAGAAAGAATATATACAATGATTTCAACCGTCTACCTATTCCATTCATTGTTCTACTTGCCGAAATTTACAAATAATTTCCTTTAAAGGATTAACAATGGGGCTCATTGTTCACTTAAACTTGAAGAACGAAAAATTGTCGAATGGTACTGTTTGGATGCTTTGCCTAGATGTTTCTTAGACTATTTAGAAGCAATATATAGAAAGATTTCACCCGTCTACCTGTACTATTCATTGTTCTACTTGTAGAAAGTTACAAATAATTACCATTTCATGATTATCAATGGGGCTCGCTGTTCACTTAATCTTGAAGATCAAAAAATTGGCGACTGGTACTGTTTGGATGCTTTGCATATATGTTTCTTAGACTATATAGAAGCAATATATACAATGATTTCAACAGTCTACCTGTTTCATTCATTGTTCTACTTGTCGAATGTTACAAATAAATTCCTTTAAAGGATTAACAATGGGGCTCGTAGTTCACTTACACTTGAAGAACAAAAAATTGGCGAATGGTACTGTTTGGATGCTTTGCATATATGTTTCTTATACTATATAGAAGCAATATATACAAAGATTTCAACCGTCTACCTGTTCCATTCAATGTTCTACTTGTCGAAAGTTACAAATAATTTCCAATAAAGGATTAACAATGGGGCTCATTGTTCACTTAAACTTGAAGAACAAAAAATTGGCGAATTGTACTGTTTGGACGCTTTGCATATATGTCTCTTGGACTATATAGAAGCAACATATACAATGATTTCAACAGTGTACCTGTTCCATTCATTGTTCTACTTGTCGAAATTTACAAATAATTTCCGATAAAGGATTAACAATGGGGCTCATTGTTCACTTAAGCTTGAAGAACAAAAAATTGGCGAATGGTACTGTTTGGATGCTTTGCGTACATGTTTCTTAGACTATATGGAAGCAATATATACAAAGATTTCAACCGTCTACGTGTTCCAATCATTGTTCTACTTGTAGAAAGTTACAATTAATTTCCGTTAAAGGATTAACAATGGGGCTCGTAGTTCACTTAAACTTGAAGAACAAAAAATTGGCGAATTGTACTGTTTGGATCCTTTGCATATATGTTTCGTAGACTATATAGAAGCAATATATACAATGATTTCAACCGTCTACATGATCCATTCATTGTTCTACTTGTCGAAATTTACAAATAATTTCCTTTAAAGGATTAACAATTGGGCTCGTAGTTCACTTAAACTTGAAGACCAAAAAATTGGCGAATGGTACTGTTTGGATGCTTTGCGTACATGTTTCTTAGACTATATGGAAGCAATATATACAAAGATTTCAACCGTCTACCTGTTCCATTCATTGTTCGACTTGTCGAAAATTACAAATAATTTCCGATAAAGGATTAACCATTGGGGCTCATTGTTCACTTAAACTTGAAGACCAAAAAATTGGCGAATGGTACTGTTTGGATGCTTTGCGTACATGTTTCTTAGACTATATGGAAGCAATATATACAAAGATTTCAACCGTCTACCTGTTCCAATCATTGTTCTACTTGTCGAAAGCTACAAATAATTTCCGATAACGGATTAACCATTGGGGCTCATTGTTCACTTAACCTTGAAGAACAAAAAATTGGCGAATTGTACTGTTTGGATGCTTTGCATATATCTTTCTTCGACTATATAGAAGCAATATATACAAAGATTTCAATCGTCTACCTGTTCCATTCATTGATCTACTTGTCGAAAGTTACAAATAATTTCCGATAAAGGATTAACAATGGGTCTCATTGTTCACTTAAACTTGAAGAACAAAAAATTGGCGAATGGTACTGTTTGGATGCTTTGCATATATGTTTCTTAGACTATATGGAAGCAATATATACAAAGATTTCAACCGTCTACGTGTTCCAATCATTGTTCTACTTGTAGAAAGTTACAATTAATTTCCGTTAAAGGATTAACAATGGGGCTCGTAGTTCACTTAAACTTGAAGAACAAATAATTGGCGAATTGTACTGTTTGGATGATTTGCATATATGTTTCTTAGACTTTATAGAAGCAATATATACAAAGATTTCAACCGTCTACCTGTTCCATTCATTGTTCTACTTGTCGAAAGTTACAAATAATTTCCGTTAAGGGATTAACAATGGGGATCGTAGTTTACTTAAACTTGAAGAACAAAAAATTGGCGAATTGTACTGTTTGGATGCTTTGCATATATGTTTCTTAGACTATATAGAAAGAATATATACAATGATTTCAACCGTCTACCTATTCCATTCATTGTTCTACTTGCCGAAATTTACAAATAATTTCCTTTAAAGGATTAACAATGGGGCTCATTGTTCACTTAAACTTGAAGAACGAAAAATTGTCGAATGGTACTGTTTGGATGCTTTGCCTAGATGTTTCTTAGACTATTTAGAAGCAATATATAGAAAGATTTCAGCCGTCTACCTGTACTATTCATTGTTCTACTTGTAGAAAGTTACAAATAATTACCATTTCATGATTATCAATGGGGCTCGCTGTTCACTTAATCTTGAAGATCAAAAAATTGGCGACTGGTACTGTTTGGATGCTTTGCATATATGTTTCTCAGATTATATAGAAGCAATATATACAATGATTTCAACAGTCTACCTGTTTCATTCATTGTTCTACTTGTCGATAGTTACAAATAAATTCCTTTAAAGGATTAACAATGGGGCTCGTAGTTCACTTACACTTGAAGAAAAAAAATTGGCGAATGGTACTGTTTGGATGCTTTGCATATATGTTTCTTATACTATATAGAAGCAATATATACAAAGATTTCAACCGTCTACCTGTTCCATTCAATGTTCTACTTGTCGAAAGTTACAAATAATTTCCGATAAAGGATTAACAATGGGGCTCATTGTTCACTTAAACTTGAAGAACAAAAAATTGGCGAATTGTACTGTTTGGACGCTTTGCATATATGTTTCTTGGACTATATAGAAGCAACATATACAATGATTTCAACAGTGTACCTGTTCCATTCATTGTTCTACTTGTCGAAATTTACAAATAATTTCCGATAAAGGATTAACAATGGGGCCCATTGTTCACTTAAACTTAAAGAAAAAAAATTGGCGAATGGTACTGTTTGGATGCTTTGCATATATGTTTCTTAGACTATATGGAAGCAATATATACAAAGATTTCAACCGTCTACGTGTTCCAATCATTGTTCTACTTGTAGAAAGTTACAATTAATTTCCGTTAAAGGATTAACAATGGGGCTCGTAGTTCACTTAAACTTGAAGAATAAATAATTGGCGAATCGTACTGTTTGGATGATTTGCATATATCTTTCTTAGACTTTATAGAAGCAATATATACAAAGATTTCAACCGTCTACCTGTTCCATTCATTGTTCTACTTGTCGAAAGTTACAAATAATTTCCGTTAAGGGATTAACAATGGGGATCGTAGTTTACTTAAACTTGAAGAACAAGAAATTGGCGAATTGTACTATTTGGATGCTTCGAATATATGTTTCTTATATTATATAGAAGCAATATATACAAATATTTCAACCGTCTACCTGTTCCATTCATTGTTCGACTTGTCGAAAATTACAAATAATTTCCGATAAAGGATTAACCATTGGGGCTCATTGTTCACTTAAACTTGAAGACCAAAAAATTGGCGAATGGTACTGTTTTGATGCTTTGCGTACATGTTTCTTAGACTATATGGAAGGAATATATACAAAGATTTCAACCGTCTACGTGTTCCAATCATTGTTCTACTTGTCGAAATTTACACATAATTTCCTTTAAAGGATTAACAATGGGGCTCGTTGTTCACTTAAACTTGAAGAACAAAAATTGGCGAATTGTACTGTTTGGATGCTTTGCATATATGTTTCTTAGACTATTTAGAAGCAATATATAGAAAGATTTCACCCGTCTACCTGTACTATTCATTGTTCTACTTGTAGAAAGTTACAAATAATTTCCATTTCATGATTATCAATGGGGCTTGCTGTTCACTTAAACGGGAAGAACAAAAAATTGGCGAATGGTACTGTTTGGATGCTTTGCATATATGTTTCTTAGATTATATAGAATCAATATATACAAATATTTCAACCGTCTACCTGTTCCATTCATTGTTCTACTTGTCGAAATTTACAAATAATTTCCTTTAAAGGATTAACAATGGGGCTCGAGTTCACTTAAACTTGAAGAACAAAAAATTGGCGAATGGTACTGTTTGGATGCTTTGCGTACATGTTTCTTAGACTATATGGAAGCAATATATACAAAGATTTAAACCGTCTACCTGTTCCATTCATTGTTCTACTTGTCGAAAGTTACAAATAATTACCGATAAAAGATTAACCATTGGGGCTCATTGTTCACTTAAACTTGAAGAACAAAAAATTGGCGAATTGTACTGTTTGGATGCTTTGCATATATGTTTCTTAGATTATATAGACGCAATATATACAAGGATTTCAACCGTTTACCTGTTCCATTCATTGTTCTACTTGTCGAAAGTTACAAATAATTACCGATAAAGGATTAACCATTGGGGCTCATTGTTCACTTAAACTTGAAGAACAAAAAATTGGCGAATTGTACTGTTTGGATGCATTGCATATATGTTTCTTAGACTATATAGAAGCAATATATACAAAGATTTCAACCGGCTACCTGTTCCATTCATTGTTCTACTTGTCGCAAGTTACAAATAATTTCCTTTAAAGGATTAACAATGGAGCTCGTAGTTCACTTAAACTTGAAGAGCTAAAAATTGGCGATTTGTACTGTTTGGACGCTTTGCATATATGTTTCATGGACTATATAGAAGCAATATATGCAATGATTTCAACAGTCTACCTGTTCCATTCATTGTTCTACTTGTCGAAAGTTACAAATAATTTCCTTTAAAGGATTAACAATGGGGCTCATTGTTCACTAAACTTGAAGAACAAAAAATTGTCGAATTGTACTGTTTGGATGCTTTGCATATATGTTTCTTAGACTATATAAAAGCAATATATACAATGATTTCAACCGTCTACCTGTTCCATTCATTGTTCTACTTGTCGAAAGTTACAAATAATTACCGATAAAGGATTAACCATTGGGGCTCATTGTTCACTTAAACTTGAAGAACAAAAAATTCGCGAATTGTACTGTTTGGATCCTTTGCATATATGTTTCTTAGACTATATAGAAGCAATATATACAAAGATTTCAACCGTCTACCTGTTCCATTCATTGTTCTACTTGTCGAAAGTTACAAATAATTTCCTATAAAGGATTAACAATGGGGCTCATTGTTCAGTTAAACTTGAAGGACAAAAAATTGGCGAATGTTACTGTTTGGATGCTTTGCGTACATGTTTCTTAGACTATATGGAAGCAATATATACAAGGATTTCAACCGTCTACCTGTTCCATTCATTGTTCTACTTGTCGAAAGTTACAAATAATTACCGATAAAGGATTAACCATTGGGGCTCATTGTTCACTTAAACTTGAAGAACAAAAAATTGGCGAAATGTACTGTTTGGATGCTTTGCATATATGTTTCTTAGACTATATAGAAGCAATATATACAATGATTTCAACCGTCTACCTATTTCATTCATTGTTCTACTTTCCGAAATTTACAAATAATTTCCTTTAAAGGATTAACAATGGAGCTCGTAGTTCACTTAAACTTGAAGAGCTAAAAATTGGCGATTTGTACTGTTTGGACGCTTTGCATATATGTTTCATGGACTATATAGAAGCAATATATGCAATGATTTCAACAGTCTACCTGTTCCATTCATTGTTCTACTTGTCGAAATTTACAAATAATTTCCGATAAAGGATTAACAATGGGGCTCATTGTTCACTTAAACTTGAAGAACAAAAAATTGGCGAATTGTACTGTTTGGATGCTTTGCATATATGTTTCTTAGACTATATAAAAGCAATATATACAATGATTTCAACCGTCTACCTGTTCCATTCATTGTTCTACTTGTCGAAAGTTACAAATAATTTCCGTTAAGGGATTAACAATGGGGATCGTAGTTTACTTAAACTTGAAGAACAAAAAATTGGCGAATTGTACTGTTTGGATGCTTTGCATATATGTTTCTTAGACTATATAGAAAGAATATATACAATGATTTCAACCGTCTACCTATTCCATTCATTGTTCTACTTGCCGAAATTTACAAATAATTTCCTTTAAAGGATTAACAATGGGGCTCATTGTTCACTTAAACTTGAAGAACGAAAAATTGTCGAATGGTACTGTTTGGATGCTTTGCCTAGATGTTTCTTAGACTATTTAGAAGCAATATATAGAAAGATTTCACCCGTCTACCTGTACTATTCATTGTTCTACTTGTAGAAAGTTACAAATAATTACCATTTCATGATTATCAATGGGGCTCGCTGTTCACTTAATCTTGAAGATCAAAAAATTGGCGACTGGTACTGTTTGGATGCTTTGCATATATGTTTCTTAGACTATATAGAAGCAATATATACAATGATTTCAACAGTCTACCTGTTTCATTCATTGTTCTACTTGTCGAATGTTACAAATAAATTCCTTTAAAGGATTAACAATGGGGCTCGTAGTTCACTTACACTTGAAGAACAAAAAATTGGCGAATGGTACTGTTTGGATGCTTTGCATATATGTTTCTTATACTATATAGAAGCAATATATACAAAGATTTCAACCGTCTACCTGTTCCATTCAATGTTCTACTTGTCGAAAGTTACAAATAATTTCCAATAAAGGATTAACAATGGGGCTCATTGTTCACTTAAACTTGAAGAACAAAAAATTGGCGAATTGTACTGTTTGGACGCTTTGCATATATGTCTCTTGGACTATATAGAAGCAACATATACAATGATTTCAACAGTGTACCTGTTCCATTCATTGTTCTACTTGTCGAAATTTACAAATAATTTCCGATAAAGGATTAACAATGGGGCTCATTGTTCACTTAAGCTTGAAGAACAAAAAATTGGCGAATGGTACTGTTTGGATGCTTTGCGTACATGTTTCTTAGACTATATGGAAGCAATATATACAAAGATTTCAACCGTCTACGTGTTCCAATCATTGTTCTACTTGTAGAAAGTTACAATTAATTTCCGTTAAAGGATTAACAATGGGGCTCGTAGTTCACTTAAACTTGAAGAACAAAAAATTGGCGAATTGTACTGTTTGGATCCTTTGCATATATGTTTCGTAGACTATATAGAAGCAATATATACAATGATTTCAACCGTCTACATGATCCATTCATTGTTCTACTTGTCGAAATTTACAAATAATTTCCTTTAAAGGATTAACAATTGGGCTCGTAGTTCACTTAAACTTGAAGACCAAAAAATTGGCGAATGGTACTGTTTGGATGCTTTGCGTACATGTTTCTTAGACTATATGGAAGCAATATATACAAAGATTTCAACCGTCTACCTGTTCCATTCATTGTTCGACTTGTCGAAAATTACAAATAATTTCCGATAAAGGATTAACCATTGGGGCTCATTGTTCACTTAAACTTGAAGACCAAAAAATTGGCGAATGGTACTGTTTGGATGCTTTGCGTACATGTTTCTTAGACTATATGGAAGCAATATATACAAAGATTTCAACCGTCTACCTGTTCCAATCATTGTTCTACTTGTCGAAAGCTACAAATAATTTCCGATAACGGATTAACCATTGGGGCTCATTGTTCACTTAACCTTGAAGAACAAAAAATTGGCGAATTGTACTGTTTGGATGCTTTGCATATATCTTTCTTCGACTATATAGAAGCAATATATACAAAGATTTCAATCGTCTACCTGTTCCATTCATTGATCTACTTGTCGAAAGTTACAAATAATTTCCGATAAAGGATTAACAATGGGTCTCATTGTTCACTTAAACTTGAAGAACAAAAAATTGGCGAATGGTACTGTTTGGATGCTTTGCATATATGTTTCTTAGACTATATGGAAGCAATATATACAAAGATTTCAACCGTCTACGTGTTCCAATCATTGTTCTACTTGTAGAAAGTTACAATTAATTTCCGTTAAAGGATTAACAATGGGGCTCGTAGTTCACTTAAACTTGAAGAACAAATAATTGGCGAATTGTACTGTTTGGATGATTTGCATATATGTTTCTTAGACTTTATAGAAGCAATATATACAAAGATTTCAACCGTCTACCTGTTCCATTCATTGTTCTACTTGTCGAAAGTTACAAATAATTTCCGTTAAGGGATTAACAATGGGGATCGTAGTTTACTTAAACTTGAAGAACAAAAAATTGGCGAATTGTACTGTTTGGATGCTTTGCATATATGTTTCTTAGACTATATAGAAAGAATATATACAATGATTTCAACCGTCTACCTATTCCATTCATTGTTCTACTTGCCGAAATTTACAAATAATTTCCTTTAAAGGATTAACAATGGGGCTCATTGTTCACTTAAACTTGAAGAACGAAAAATTGTCGAATGGTACTGTTTGGATGCTTTGCCTAGATGTTTCTTAGACTATTTAGAAGCAATATATAGAAAGATTTCAGCCGTCTACCTGTACTATTCATTGTTCTACTTGTAGAAAGTTACAAATAATTACCATTTCATGATTATCAATGGGGCTCGCTGTTCACTTAATCTTGAAGATCAAAAAATTGGCGACTGGTACTGTTTGGATGCTTTGCATATATGTTTCTCAGATTATATAGAAGCAATATATACAATGATTTCAACAGTCTACCTGTTTCATTCATTGTTCTACTTGTCGATAGTTACAAATAAATTCCTTTAAAGGATTAACAATGGGGCTCGTAGTTCACTTACACTTGAAGAAAAAAAATTGGCGAATGGTACTGTTTGGATGCTTTGCATATATGTTTCTTATACTATATAGAAGCAATATATACAAAGATTTCAACCGTCTACCTGTTCCATTCAATGTTCTACTTGTCGAAAGTTACAAATAATTTCCGATAAAGGATTAACAATGGGGCTCATTGTTCACTTAAACTTGAAGAACAAAAAATTGGCGAATTGTACTGTTTGGACGCTTTGCATATATGTTTCTTGGACTATATAGAAGCAACATATACAATGATTTCAACAGTGTACCTGTTCCATTCATTGTTCTACTTGTCGAAATTTACAAATAATTTCCGATAAAGGATTAACAATGGGGCCCATTGTTCACTTAAACTTAAAGAAAAAAAATTGGCGAATGGTACTGTTTGGATGCTTTGCATATATGTTTCTTAGACTATATGGAAGCAATATATACAAAGATTTCAACCGTCTACGTGTTCCAATCATTGTTCTACTTGTAGAAAGTTACAATTAATTTCCGTTAAAGGATTAACAATGGGGCTCGTAGTTCACTTAAACTTGAAGAATAAATAATTGGCGAATCGTACTGTTTGGATGATTTGCATATATCTTTCTTAGACTTTATAGAAGCAATATATACAAAGATTTCAACCGTCTACCTGTTCCATTCATTGTTCTACTTGTCGAAAGTTACAAATAATTTCCGTTAAGGGATTAACAATGGGGATCGTAGTTTACTTAAACTTGAAGAACAAGAAATTGGCGAATTGTACTATTTGGATGCTTCGAATATATGTTTCTTATATTATATAGAAGCAATATATACAAATATTTCAACCGTCTACCTGTTCCATTCATTGTTCGACTTGTCGAAAATTACAAATAATTTCCGATAAAGGATTAACCATTGGGGCTCATTGTTCACTTAAACTTGAAGACCAAAAAATTGGCGAATGGTACTGTTTTGATGCTTTGCGTACATGTTTCTTAGACTATATGGAAGGAATATATACAAAGATTTCAACCGTCTACGTGTTCCAATCATTGTTCTACTTGTCGAAATTTACACATAATTTCCTTTAAAGGATTAACAATGGGGCTCGTTGTTCACTTAAACTTGAAGAACAAAAATTGGCGAATTGTACTGTTTGGATGCTTTGCATATATGTTTCTTAGACTATTTAGAAGCAATATATAGAAAGATTTCACCCGTCTACCTGTACTATTCATTGTTCTACTTGTAGAAAGTTACAAATAATTTCCATTTCATGATTATCAATGGGGCTTGCTGTTCACTTAAACGGGAAGAACAAAAAATTGGCGAATGGTACTGTTTGGATGCTTTGCATATATGTTTCTTAGATTATATAGAATCAATATATACAAATATTTCAACCGTCTACCTGTTCCATTCATTGTTCTACTTGTCGAAATTTACAAATAATTTCCTTTAAAGGATTAACAATGGGGCTCGAGTTCACTTAAACTTGAAGAACAAAAAATTGGCGAATGGTACTGTTTGGATGCTTTGCGTACATGTTTCTTAGACTATATGGAAGCAATATATACAAAGATTTAAACCGTCTACCTGTTCCATTCATTGTTCTACTTGTCGAAAGTTACAAATAATTACCGATAAAAGATTAACCATTGGGGCTCATTGTTCACTTAAACTTGAAGAACAAAAAATTGGCGAATTGTACTGTTTGGATGCTTTGCATATATGTTTCTTAGATTATATAGACGCAATATATACAAGGATTTCAACCGTTTACCTGTTCCATTCATTGTTCTACTTGTCGAAAGTTACAAATAATTACCGATAAAGGATTAACCATTGGGGCTCATTGTTCACTTAAACTTGAAGAACAAAAAATTGGCGAATTGTACTGTTTGGATGCATTGCATATATGTTTCTTAGACTATATAGAAGCAATATATACAAAGATTTCAACCGGCTACCTGTTCCATTCATTGTTCTACTTGTCGCAAGTTACAAATAATTTCCGTTAAAGTACTAACAATGGGGCTCGTAGTTCACTTAAACTTGAAGATCAAATAATTGGCGAATTGTACTCTTTGGACGCTTTGCATATATGTTTCTTAGACTATATAGAAGCAATATATACAAGGATTTCAACCGTCTACCTGTTCCATTCATTGTTCTACTTGTCGAAAGTTACAAATAATTACCGATAAAAGATTAACCATTGGGGCTCATTGTTCACTTAAACTTGAAGAACAAAAAATTGGCGAATTGTACTGTTTGGATGCTTTGCATATATGTTTCTTAGATTATATAGACGCAATATATACAAGGATTTCAACCGTTTACCTGTTCCATTCATTGTTCTACTTGTCGAAAGTTACAAATAATTACCGATAAAGGATTAACCATTGGGGCTCATTGTTCACTTAAACTTGAAGAACAAAAAATTGGCGAATTGTACTCTTTGGATGCTTTGCATATATGTTTCTTAGACTATATAGAAGCAATATATACAAAGATTTCAACCGGCTACCTGTTCCATTCATTGTTCTACTTGTCGCAAGTTACAAATAATTTCCGTTAAAGTACTAATAATGGGGCTCGTAGTTCTCTTAAACTTGAAGATCAAATAATTGGCGAATTGTACTGTTTGGACGCTTTGCATATATGTTTCTTAGACTATATAGAAGCAATATATACAAAGATTTCAACCGTCTACCTGTTCCATTCATTGTTCTACTTGTCGAAAGTTACAAATAATTTCCGATAAAGGATTAACAATGGTTCTCATTGTTCACTTAAACTTGAAGAACAAAAAATTGGCGAATGGTACTGTTTGGATGCTTTGCATATATGTTTCTTAGACTATATGGAAGCAATATATACAAAGATTTCAACCGTCTACGTGTTCCAATCATTGTTCTACTTGTAGAAAGTTACAATTAATTTCCGTTAAAGGATTAACAATGGGGCTCGTAGTTCACTTAAACTTGAAGAACAAATAATTGGCGAATTGTACTGTTTGGATGATTTGCATATATGTTTCTTAGACTTTATAGAAGCAATATATACAAAGATTTCAACCGTCTACCTGTTCCATTCATTGTTCTACTTGTCGAAAGTTACAAATAATTTCCGTTAAGGGATTAACAATGGGGATCGTAGTTTACTTAAACTTGAAGAACAAAAAATTGGCGAATTGTACTGTTTGGATGCTTTGCATATATGTTTCTTAGACTATATAGAAAGAATATATACAATGATTTCAACCGTCTACCTATTCCATTCATTGTTCTACTTGCCGAAATTTACAAATAATTTCCTTTAAAGGATTAACAATGGGGCTCATTGTTCACTTAAACTTGAAGAACGAAAAATTGTCGAATGGTACTGTTTGGATGCTTTGCCTAGATGTTTCTTAGACTATTTAGAAGCAATATATAGAAAGATTTCAGCCGTCTACCTGTACTATTCATTGTTCTACTTGTAGAAAGTTACAAATAATTACCATTTCATGATTATCAATGGGGCTCGCTGTTCACTTAATCTTGAAGATCAAAAAATTGGCGACTGGTACTGTTTGGATGCTTTGCATATATGTTTCTCAGATTATATAGAAGCAATATATACAATGATTTCAACAGTCTACCTGTTTCATTCATTGTTCTACTTGTCGATAGTTACAAATAAATTCCTTTAAAGGATTAACAATGGGGCTCGTAGTTCACTTACACTTGAAGAAAAAAAATTGGCGAATGGTACTGTTTGGATGCTTTGCATATATGTTTCTTATACTATATAGAAGCAATATATACAAAGATTTCAACCGTCTACCTGTTCCATTCAATGTTCTACTTGTCGAAAGTTACAAATAATTTCCGATAAAGGATTAACAATGGGGCTCATTGTTCACTTAAACTTGAAGAACAAAAAATTGGCGAATTGTACTGTTTGGACGCTTTGCATATATGTTTCTTGGACTATATAGAAGCAACATATACAATGATTTCAACAGTGTACCTGTTCCATTCATTGTTCTACTTGTCGAAATTTACAAATAATTTCCGATAAAGGATTAACAATGGGGCCCATTGTTCACTTAAACTTAAAGAAAAAAAATTGGCGAATGGTACTGTTTGGATGCTTTGCATATATGTTTCTTAGACTATATGGAAGCAATATATACAAAGATTTCAACCGTCTACGTGTTCCAATCATTGTTCTACTTGTAGAAAGTTACAATTAATTTCCGTTAAAGGATTAACAATGGGGCTCGTAGTTCACTTAAACTTGAAGAATAAATAATTGGCGAATCGTACTGTTTGGATGATTTGCATATATCTTTCTTAGACTTTATAGAAGCAATATATACAAAGATTTCAACCGTCTACCTGTTCCATTCATTGTTCTACTTGTCGAAAGTTACAAATAATTTCCGTTAAGGGATTAACAATGGGGATCGTAGTTTACTTAAACTTGAAGAACAAGAAATTGGCGAATTGTACTATTTGGATGCTTCGAATATATGTTTCTTATATTATATAGAAGCAATATATACAAATATTTCAACCGTCTACCTGTTCCATTCATTGTTCGACTTGTCGAAAATTACAAATAATTTCCGATAAAGGATTAACCATTGGGGCTCATTGTTCACTTAAACTTGAAGACCAAAAAATTGGCGAATGGTACTGTTTTGATGCTTTGCGTACATGTTTCTTAGACTATATGGAAGGAATATATACAAAGATTTCAACCGTCTACGTGTTCCAATCATTGTTCTACTTGTCGAAATTTACACATAATTTCCTTTAAAGGATTAACAATGGGGCTCGTTGTTCACTTAAACTTGAAGAACAAAAATTGGCGAATTGTACTGTTTGGATGCTTTGCATATATGTTTCTTAGACTATTTAGAAGCAATATATAGAAAGATTTCACCCGTCTACCTGTACTATTCATTGTTCTACTTGTAGAAAGTTACAAATAATTTCCATTTCATGATTATCAATGGGGCTTGCTGTTCACTTAAACGGGAAGAACAAAAAATTGGCGAATGGTACTGTTTGGATGCTTTGCATATATGTTTCTTAGATTATATAGAATCAATATATACAAATATTTCAACCGTCTACCTGTTCCATTCATTGTTCTACTTGTCGAAATTTACAAATAATTTCCTTTAAAGGATTAACAATGGGGCTCGAGTTCACTTAAACTTGAAGAACAAAAAATTGGCGAATGGTACTGTTTGGATGCTTTGCGTACATGTTTCTTAGACTATATGGAAGCAATATATACAAAGATTTAAACCGTCTACCTGTTCCATTCATTGTTCTACTTGTCGAAAGTTACAAATAATTACCGATAAAAGATTAACCATTGGGGCTCATTGTTCACTTAAACTTGAAGAACAAAAAATTGGCGAATTGTACTGTTTGGATGCTTTGCATATATGTTTCTTAGATTATATAGACGCAATATATACAAGGATTTCAACCGTTTACCTGTTCCATTCATTGTTCTACTTGTCGAAAGTTACAAATAATTACCGATAAAGGATTAACCATTGGGGCTCATTGTTCACTTAAACTTGAAGAACAAAAAATTGGCGAATTGTACTGTTTGGATGCATTGCATATATGTTTCTTAGACTATATAGAAGCAATATATACAAAGATTTCAACCGGCTACCTGTTCCATTCATTGTTCTACTTGTCGCAAGTTACAAATAATTTCCGTTAAAGTACTAACAATGGGGCTCGTAGTTCACTTAAACTTGAAGATCAAATAATTGGCGAATTGTACTCTTTGGACGCTTTGCATATATGTTTCTTAGACTATATAGAAGCAATATATACAAGGATTTCAACCGTCTACCTGTTCCATTCATTGTTCTACTTGTCGAAAGTTACAAATAATTACCGATAAAAGATTAACCATTGGGGCTCATTGTTCACTTAAACTTGAAGAACAAAAAATTGGCGAATTGTACTGTTTGGATGCTTTGCATATATGTTTCTTAGATTATATAGACGCAATATATACAAGGATTTCAACCGTTTACCTGTTCCATTCATTGTTCTACTTGTCGAAAGTTACAAATAATTACCGATAAAGGATTAACCATTGGGGCTCATTGTTCACTTAAACTTGAAGAACAAAAAATTGGCGAATTGTACTCTTTGGATGCTTTGCATATATGTTTCTTAGACTATATAGAAGCAATATATACAAAGATTTCAACCGGCTACCTGTTCCATTCATTGTTCTACTTGTCGCAAGTTACAAATAATTTCCGTTAAAGTACTAATAATGGGGCTCGTAGTTCTCTTAAACTTGAAGATCAAATAATTGGCGAATTGTACTGTTTGGACGCTTTGCATATATGTTTCTTAGACTATATAGAAGCAATATATACAAAGATTTCAACCGTCTACCTGTTCCATTCATTGTTCTACTTGTCGAAAATTACAAATAATTTCCGATAAAGGATTAACCATTGGGGCTCATTGTTCACTTAAATTTGAAGAACAAAAAATTGGCGAATGGTACTGTTTGGATGCTTTGCATATATGTTTCTTAGACTATATAGATGCAATATATACAAAGATTTCAACCGTCTACCTGTTCCATTCATTGTTCTCCTTGTCGAAATTTACAAATAACTTCCTTTAAAGGATTAACAATGGGGCTCGTTGTTCACTTAAACTTGAAGAACAAAAAATTGGCGAATGGTACTGTTTGGATGCTTTGCATATATGTTTCATATACTATATAGAAGCAATAGATACAAAGATTTCAACCGTCTACCTGTTCCATTCAATGTTCTACTTGTCGAAATTTACAAATAATTTCCTTTAAAGGATTAACAATGGGGCTCGTAGTTCACTTAAACTTGAAGGACAAAAAATTGGCGAATGGTACTGTTTGGATGCTTTGCGTACATGTTTCTTAGACTATATGGAAGCAATATATACAAAGATTTCAACCGTCTACCTGTTCTTCTCATTGTTCTACTTTTCAAAAATTACATATAATTTCCTTTAAAGGATTAACAATGGGGCTCGTTGTTCACTTAAACTTGAAGAACAAAAAATTGGCGAATTGTACTGTTTGGATGCTTTGCATATATGTTTCTTAGACTATATAGAAGCAATATATACAAAGATTTCAACCGTCTACATGTTCCATTCATTCTTCTACTTGTCGAAAGTTACAAATAATTTCCGATAAAGGATTAACAATGGGGCTCATTGTTCACTTAAACTTGAAGGACAAAAAATTGGCGAATGGTACTGTTTGGATGCTTTGCGTACATGTTTCTTAGACTATATGGAAGCAATATATACAAGGATTTCAACCGTCTACCTGTTCCATTCATTGTTCTACTTGTCGAAAGTTACAAATAATTACCGATAAAGGATTAACCATTGGGGCTCATTGTTCACTTAAACTTGAAGAACAAAAAATTGGCGAATTGTACTGTTTGGATGCATTGCATATATGTTTCTTAGACTATATAGAAGCAATATATACAAAGATTTCAACCGGCTACCTGTTCCATTCATTGTTCTACTTGTCGCAAGTTACAAATAATTTCCGTTAAAGTACTAACAATGGGGCTCGTAGTTCACTTAAACTTGAAGATCAAATAATTGGCGAATTGTACTCTTTGGACGCTTTGCATATATGTTTCTTAGACTATATAGAAGCAATATATACAAGGATTTCAACCGTCTACCTGTTCCATTCATTGTTCTACTTGTCGAAAGTTACAAATAATTACCGATAAAAGATTAACCATTGGGGCTCATTGTTCACTTAAACTTGAAGAACAAAAAATTGGCGAATTGTACTGTTTGGATGCTTTGCATATATGTTTCTTAGATTATATAGACGCAATGTATACAAGGATTTCAACCGTTTACCTGTTCCATTCATTGTTCTACTTGTCGAAAGTTACAAATAATTACCGATAAAGGATTAACCATTGGGGCTCATTGTTCACTTAAACTTGAAGAACAAAAAATTGGCGAATTGTACTCTTTGGATGCTTTGCATATATGTTTCTTAGACTATATAGAAGCAATATATACAAAGATTTCAACCGGCTACCTGTTCCATTCACTGTTCTACTTGTCGCAAGTTACAAATAATTTCCGTTAAAGTACTAATAATGGGGCTCGTAGTTCTCTTAAACTTGAAGATCAAATAATTGGCGAATTGTACTGTTTGGACGCTTTGCATATATGTTTCTTAGACTATATAGAAGCAATATATACAAAGATTTCAACCGTCTACCTGTTCCATTCATTGTTCTACTTGTCGAAAATTACAAATAATTTCCGATAAAGGATTAACCATTGGGGCTCATTGTTCACTTAAATTTGAAGAACAAAAAATTGGCGAATGGTACTGTTTGGATGCTTTGCATATATGTTTCTTAGACTATATAGATGCAATATATACAAAGATTTCAACCGTCTACCTGTTCCATTCATTGTTCACCTTGTCGAAATTTACAAATAACTTCCTTTAAAGGATTAACAATGGGGCTCGTTGTTCACTTAAACTTGAAGAACAAAAAATTGGCGAATGGTACTGTTTGGATGCTTTGCATATATGTTTCATATACTATATAGAAGCAATAGATACAAAGATTTCAACCGTCTACCTGTTCCATTCAATGTTCTACTTGTCGAAATTTACAAATAATTTCCTTTAAAGGATTAACAATGGGGCTCGTAGTTCACTTAAACTTGAAGGACAAAAAATTGGCGAATGGTACTGTTTGGATGCTTTGCGTACATGTTTCTTAGACTATATGGAAGCAATATATACAAAGATTTCAACCGTCTACCTGTTCTTCTCATTGTTCTACTTTTCAAAAATTACATATAATTTCCTTTAAAGGATTAACAATGGGGCTCGTTGTTCACTTAAACTTGAAGAACAAAAAATTGGCGAATGGTACTGTCTGGATGCTCTGCATATATGTTTCTTAGACTATATAGAAGCAATATATACAAAGATTTCAACCGTCTACATGTTCCATTCATTCTTCTACTTGTCGAAAGTTACAAATAATTTCCGATAAAGGATTAACAATGGGGCTCATTGTTCACTTAAACTTGAAGGACAAAAAATTGGCGAATGGTACTGTTTGGATGCTTTGCGTACATGTTTCTTAGACTATATGGAAGCAATATATACAAGGATTTCAACCGTCTACCTGTTCCATTCATTGTTCTACTTGTCGAAAGTTACAAATAATTACCGATAAAGGATTAACCATTGGGGCTCATTGTTCACTTAAACTTGAAGAACAAAAAATTGGCGAATTGTACTGTTTGGATGCTTTGCATATATGTTTCTTAGACTATATAGAAGCAATATATACAATGATTTCAACCGTCTAGGTGTTCCATTCATTGTTCTACTTGTCGAAAGTTACAAATAATTTCCGTTAAGGGATTAACAATGGGGATCGTAGTTAATTTAAACTTGAAGAACAAAAAATTGGCGAATTGTACTGTTTGGATGCTTTGCATATATGTTTCTTAGACTATATAGAAGCAATATATACAAAGATTTCAACCGTCTATCTGTTCAATTCATTGTTCTACTTGTCGAAAGTTACAAATATTTTCCGATAAAGGATTAACAATGAGGCTCATTGTTCACTTAAACTTGAAGGACAAAAAATTGGCGAATGGTACTGTTTGGATGCTTTGCGTACTTGTTTCTTAGACTATATGGAAGCAATATATACAAGGATTTCAACCGTCTACCTGTTCGATTCATTGTTCTACTTGTCGAAAGTTACAACTAATTTCCGATAAAGGATTAACAATGGGGCTCATTGTTCACTTAAACTTGAAGGACAAAAAATTGGCGAATTGTACTGTTTGGATGCTTTGCATATATGTTTCTTAGACTATATAGAAGCAATATATACAAAGATTTCAACCGTCTACATGTTCCATTCATTCTTCTACTTGTCGAAAGTTACAAATAATTTCCGATAAAGGATTAACAATGGGGCTCATTGTTCACTTAAACTTGAAGGACAAAAAATTGGCGAATGGTACTGTTTGGATGCTTTGCGTACATGTTTCTTAGACTATATGGAAGCAATATATACAAGGATTTCAACCGTCTACCTGTTCCATTCATTGTTCTACTTGTCGAAAGTTACAAATAATTACCGATAAAGGATTAACCATTGGGGCTCATTGTTCACTTAAACTTGAAGAACAAAAAATTGGCGAATTGTACTGTTTGGATGCTTTGCATATATGTTTCTTAGACTATATAGAAGCAATATATACAAAGATTTCAACCGTCTATCTGTTCAATTCATTGTTCTACTTGTCGAAAGTTACAAATATTTTCCGATAAAGGATTAACAATGAGGCTCATTGTTCACTTAAACTTGAAGGACAAAAAATTGGCGAATGGTACTGTTTGGATGCTTTGCGTACTTGTTTCTTAGACTATATGGAAGCAATATATACAAGGATTTCAACCGTCTACCTGTTCGATTCATTGTTCTACTTGTCGAAAGTTACAACTAATTTCCGATAAAGGATTAACAATGGGGCTCATTGTTCACTTAAACTTGAAGGACAAAAAATTGGCGAATGGTACTGTTTGGATGCTTTGCATAAATGTTTCTTAGACTATATAGAAGCAATATATATAATGTTTTCAACAGTCCACCTGTTCCATTCACTGTTCTACTTGTCGAAAGTTACAAATAATTTCCTTTAAAGGATTAACAATTGAGCTCGCAGTTCACTTAAACTTGAAGAACAAAAAATTGGCGAATGGTACTGTTTGGATGCTTTGCATATATGTTTCATATACTATATAGAAGCAATAGATACAAAGATTTCAACCGTCTACCTGTTCCATTCAATGTTCTACTTGTCGAAATTTACAAATAATTTCCTTTAAAGGATTAACAATGGGGCTCGTAGTTCACTTAAACTTGAAGGACAAAAAATTGGCGAATGGTACTGTTTGGATGCTTTGCGTACATGTTTCTTAGACTATATGGAAGCAATATATACAAAGATTTCAACCGTCTACCTGTTCCTCTCATTGTTCTACTTTTCAAAAATTACATATAATTTCCTTTAAAGGATTAACAATGGGGCTCGTTGTTCACTTAAACTTGAAGAACAAAAAATTGGCGAATGGTACTGTCTGGATGCTCTGCATATATGTTTCTTAGACTATATAGAAGCAATATATACAAAGATTTCAACCGTCTACATGTTCCATTCATTCTTCTACTTGTCGAAAGTTACAAATAATTTCCGATAAAGGATTAACAATGGGGCTCATTGTTCACTTAAACTTGAAGGACAAAAAATTGGCGAATGGTACTGTTTGGATGCTTTGCGTACATGTTTCTTAGACTATATGGAAGCAATATATACAAGGATTTCAACCGTCTACCTGTTCCATTCATTGTTCTACTTGTCGAAAGTTACAAATAATTACCGATAAAGGATTAACCATTGGGGCTCATTGTTCACTTAAACTTGAAGAACAAAAAATTGGCGAATTGTACTGTTTGGATGCTTTGCATATATGTTTCTTAGACTATATAGAAGCAATATATACAATGATTTCAACCGTCTAGATGTTCCATTCATTGTTCTACTTGTCGAAAGTTACAAATAATTTCCGTTAAGGGATTAACAATGGGGATCGTAGTTAATTTAAACTTGAAGAACAAAAAATTGGCGAATTGTACTGTTTGGATTCTTTGCATAGATGTTTCTTAGACTATTTAGAAGCAATATATAGAAAGATTTCACCCGTATACCTGTACTATTCATTGTTCTACTTGTAGAAAGTTACAAATAGTTTCCATTTCATGATTATCAATGGGGCTCGCTGTTCACTTAAACTTGAAGATCAAAAAATTGGCGATTGTTACTGTTTAGATGCTTTGCATATATGTTTCTTAGATTATATAGAAGCAATATATACAAAGATTTCAACCGTCTACCAGTTCCAGTCATTGTTCTACTTGTCGCAAGTTACAAATAATTTCCGTTAAAGTATTAACAATGGGGCTCGTAGTTCACTTAAACTTGAAGATGAAGTAATTGGCGAATTGTACTGTTTGGATGCTTTGCATATATGTTTCTTAGACTATATGGAAGCAATATATACAAAGATTTCAACCGTCTGTGTGTTCCATTCATTGTTCTACTTGTAGAAAGTTACAATTAATTTCCGTTAAAGGATTAACCATTGGGGCTCATTGTTCACTTAAACTTGAAGAACAAAAAATTGGCGAATTGTACTGTTTGGATGCATTGCATATATGTTTCTTAGACTATATAGAAGCAATATATACAAAGATTTCAACCGGCTACCTGTTCCATTCATTGTTCTACTTGTCGCAAGTTACAAATAATTTCCGTTAAAGTACTAACAATGGGGCTCGTAGTTCACTTAAACTTGAAGATCAAATAATTGGCGAATTGTACTCTTTGGACGCTTTGCATATATGTTTCTTAGACTATATAGAAGCAATATATACAAGGATTTCAACCGTCTACCTGTTCCATTCATTGTTCTACTTGTCGAAAGTTACAAATAATTACCGATAAAAGATTAACCATTGGGGCTCATTGTTCACTTAAACTTGAAGAACAAAAAATTGGCGAATTGTACTGTTTGGATGCTTTGCATATATGTTTCTTAGATTATATAGACGCAATATATACAAGGATTTCAACCGTTTACCTGTTCCATTCATTGTTCTACTTGTCGAAAGTTACAAATAATTACCGATAAAGGATTAACCATTGGGGCTCATTGTTCACTTAAACTTGAAGAACAAAAAATTGGCGAATTGTACTCTTTGGATGCTTTGCATATATGTTTCTTAGACTATATAGAAGCAATATATACAAAGATTTCAACCGGCTACCTGTTCCATTCACTGTTCTACTTGTCGCAAGTTACAAATAATTTCCGTTAAAGTACTAATAATGGGGCTCGTAGTTCTCTTAAACTTGAAGATCAAATAATTGGCGAATTGTACTGTTTGGACGCTTTGCATATATGTTTCTTAGACTATATAGAAGCAATATATACAAAGATTTCAACCGTCTACCTGTTCCATTCATTGTTCTACTTGTCGAAAATTACAAATAATTTCCGATAAAGGATTAACCATTGGGGCTCATTGTTCACTTAAATTTGAAGAACAAAAAATTGGCGAATGGTACTGTTTGGATGCTTTGCATATATGTTTCTTAGACTATATAGATGCAATATATACAAAGATTTCAACCGTCTACCTGTTCCATTCATTGTTCACCTTGTCGAAATTTACAAATAACTTCCTTTAAAGGATTAACAATGGGGCTCGTTGTTCACTTAAACTTGAAGAACAAAAAATTGGCGAATGGTACTGTTTGGATGCTTTGCATATATGTTTCATATACTATATAGAAGCAATAGATACAAAGATTTCAACCGTCTACCTGTTCCATTCAATGTTCTACTTGTCGAAATTTACAAATAATTTCCTTTAAAGGATTAACAATGGGGCTCGTAGTTCACTTAAACTTGAAGGACAAAAAATTGGCGAATGGTACTGTTTGGATGCTTTGCGTACATGTTTCTTAGACTATATGGAAGCAATATATACAAAGATTTCAACCGTCTACCTGTTCTTCTCATTGTTCTACTTTTCAAAAATTACATATAATTTCCTTTAAAGGATTAACAATGGGGCTCGTTGTTCACTTAAACTTGAAGAACAAAAAATTGGCGAATGGTACTGTCTGGATGCTCTGCATATATGTTTCTTAGACTATATAGAAGCAATATATACAAAGATTTCAACCGTCTACATGTTCCATTCATTCTTCTACTTGTCGAAAGTTACAAATAATTTCCGATAAAGGATTAACAATGGGGCTCATTGTTCACTTAAACTTGAAGGACAAAAAATTGGCGAATGGTACTGTTTGGATGCTTTGCGTACATGTTTCTTAGACTATATGGAAGCAATATATACAAGGATTTCAACCGTCTACCTGTTCCATTCATTGTTCTACTTGTCGAAAGTTACAAATAATTACCGATAAAGGATTAACCATTGGGGCTCATTGTTCACTTAAACTTGAAGAACAAAAAATTGGCGAATTGTACTGTTTGGATGCTTTGCATATATGTTTCTTAGACTATATAGAAGCAATATATACAATGATTTCAACCGTCTAGGTGTTCCATTCATTGTTCTACTTGTCGAAAGTTACAAATAATTTCCGTTAAGGGATTAACAATGGGGATCGTAGTTAATTTAAACTTGAAGAACAAAAAATTGGCGAATTGTACTGTTTGGATGCTTTGCATATATGTTTCTTAGACTATATAGAAGCAATATATACAAAGATTTCAACCGTCTATCTGTTCAATTCATTGTTCTACTTGTCGAAAGTTACAAATATTTTCCGATAAAGGATTAACAATGAGGCTCATTGTTCACTTAAACTTGAAGGACAAAAAATTGGCGAATGGTACTGTTTGGATGCTTTGCGTACTTGTTTCTTAGACTATATGGAAGCAATATATACAAGGATTTCAACCGTCTACCTGTTCGATTCATTGTTCTACTTGTCGAAAGTTACAACTAATTTCCGATAAAGGATTAACAATGGGGCTCATTGTTCACTTAAACTTGAAGGACAAAAAATTGGCGAATTGTACTGTTTGGATGCTTTGCATATATGTTTCTTAGACTATATAGAAGCAATATATACAAAGATTTCAACCGTCTACATGTTCCATTCATTCTTCTACTTGTCGAAAGTTACAAATAATTTCCGATAAAGGATTAACAATGGGGCTCATTGTTCACTTAAACTTGAAGGACAAAAAATTGGCGAATGGTACTGTTTGGATGCTTTGCGTACATGTTTCTTAGACTATATGGAAGCAATATATACAAGGATTTCAACCGTCTACCTGTTCCATTCATTGTTCTACTTGTCGAAAGTTACAAATAATTACCGATAAAGGATTAACCATTGGGGCTCATTGTTCACTTAAACTTGAAGAACAAAAAATTGGCGAATTGTACTGTTTGGATGCTTTGCATATATGTTTCTTAGACTATATAGAAGCAATATATACAAAGATTTCAACCGTCTATCTGTTCAATTCATTGTTCTACTTGTCGAAAGTTACAAATATTTTCCGATAAAGGATTAACAATGAGGCTCATTGTTCACTTAAACTTGAAGGACAAAAAATTGGCGAATGGTACTGTTTGGATGCTTTGCGTACTTGTTTCTTAGACTATATGGAAGCAATATATACAAGGATTTCAACCGTCTACCTGTTCGATTCATTGTTCTACTTGTCGAAAGTTACAACTAATTTCCGATAAAGGATTAACAATGGGGCTCATTGTTCACTTAAACTTGAAGGACAAAAAATTGGCGAATGGTACTGTTTGGATGCTTTGCATAAATGTTTCTTAGACTATATAGAAGCAATATATACAATGTTTTCAACAGTCCACCTGTTCCATTCACTGTTCTACTTGTCGAAAGTTACAAATAATTTCCTTTAAAGGATTAACAATTGAGCTCGCAGTTCACTTAAACTTGAAGAACAAAAAATTGGCGAATGGTACTGTTTGGATGCTTTGCATATATGTTTCATATACTATATAGAAGCAATAGATACAAAGATTTCAACCGTCTACCTGTTCCATTCAATGTTCTACTTGTCGAAATTTACAAATAATTTCCTTTAAAGGATTAACAATGGGGCTCGTAGTTCACTTAAACTTGAAGGACAAAAAATTGGCGAATGGTACTGTTTGGATGCTTTGCGTACATGTTTCTTAGACTATATGGAAGCAATATATACAAAGATTTCAACCGTCTACCTGTTCCTCTCATTGTTCTACTTTTCAAAAATTACATATAATTTCCTTTAAAGGATTAACAATGGGGCTCGTTGTTCACTTAAACTTGAAGAACAAAAAATTGGCGAATGGTACTGTCTGGATGCTCTGCATATATGTTTCTTAGACTATATAGAAGCAATATATACAAAGATTTCAACCGTCTACATGTTCCATTCATTCTTCTACTTGTCGAAAGTTACAAATAATTTCCGATAAAGGATTAACAATGGGGCTCATTGTTCACTTAAACTTGAAGGACAAAAAATTGGCGAATGGTACTGTTTGGATGCTTTGCGTACATGTTTCTTAGACTATATGGAAGCAATATATACAAGGATTTCAACCGTCTACCTGTTCCATTCATTGTTCTACTTGTCGAAAGTTACAAATAATTACCGATAAAGGATTAACCATTGGGGCTCATTGTTCACTTAAACTTGAAGAACAAAAAATTGGCGAATTGTACTGTTTGGATGCTTTGCATATATGTTTCTTAGACTATATAGAAGCAATATATACAATGATTTCAACCGTCTAGATGTTCCATTCATTGTTCTACTTGTCGAAAGTTACAAATAATTTCCGTTAAGGGATTAACAATGGGGATCGTAGTTAATTTAAACTTGAAGAACAAAAAATTGGCGAATTGTACTGTTTGGATTCTTTGCATAGATGTTTCTTAGACTATTTAGAAGCAATATATAGAAAGATTTCACCCGTATACCTGTACTATTCATTGTTCTACTTGTAGAAAGTTACAAATAGTTTCCATTTCATGATTATCAATGGGGCTCGCTGTTCACTTAAACTTGAAGATCAAAAAATTGGCGATTGTTACTGTTTAGATGCTTTGCATATATGTTTCTTAGATTATATAGAAGCAATATATACAAAGATTTCAACCGTCTACCAGTTCCATTCATTGTTCTAATTGTCGAAAGTTACAAATAATTACCGATAAAGGATTAACCATTGGGGCTCATTGTTCACTTAAACTTGAAGAACAAAAAATTGGCGAATTGTACTGTTTGGATGCTTTGCACATATGTTTCTTAGACTATATAGAAGCAATATATACAAAGATTTCAACCGTCTACCTGTTCAATTCATTGTTCTACTTGTCGAAAGTTACAAATATTTTCCGATAAAGGATTAACAATGAGGCTCATTGTTCACTTAAACTTGAAGGGCAAAAAATTGGCGAATGGTACTGTTTGGATGCTTTGCGTACTTGTTTCTTAGACTATATGGAAGCAATATATACAAGGATTTCAACCGTCTACCTGTTCGATTCATTGTTCCACTTGTCGAAAGTTACAACTAATTTCCGATAAAGGATTAACAATGGGGCTCATTGTTCACTTAAACTTGAAGGACAAAAAATTGGCGAATGGTACTGTTTGGATGCTTTGCATAAATGTTTCTTAGACTATATAGAAGCAATATATACAATGTTTTCAACAGTCCACCTGTTCCATTCACTGTTCTACTTGTCGAAAGTTACAAATAATTTCCTTTAAAGGATTAACAATGGAGCTCGCAGTTCACTTAAACTTGAAGAACAAAAAATTGGCGAATGGTACTGTTTGGATGCTTTGCATATATGTTTCATATAATATATAGAAGCAATAGATACAAAGATTTCAACCGTCTACCTGTTCCATTCAATGTTCTACTTGTCGAAATTTACAAATAATTTCCTTTAAAGGATTAACAATGGGGCTCGTAGTTCACTTAAACTTGAAGGACAAAAAATTGGCGAATGGTACTGTTTGGATGCTTTGCGTACATGTTTCTTAGACTATATGGAAGCAATATATACAAAGATTTCAACCGTCTACCTGTTCCTCTCATTGTTCTACTTTTCAAAAATTACATATAATTTCCTTTAAAGGATTAACAATGGGGCTCGTTGTTCACTTAAACTTGAAGAACAAAAAATTGGCGAATGGTACTGTCTGGATGCTCTGCATATATGTTTCTTAGACTATATAGAAGCAATATATACAAAGATTTCAACCGTCTACATGTTCCATTCATTCTTCTACTTGTCGAAAGTTACAAATAATTTCCGATAAAGGATTAACAATGGGGCTCATTGTTCACTTAAACTTGAAGGACAAAAAATTGGCGAATGGTACTGTTTGGATGCTTTGCATAAATGTTTCTTAGACTATATAGAAGCAATATATACAATGTTTTCAACAGTCCACCTGTTCCATTCACTGTTCTACTTGTCGAAAGTTACAAATAATTTCCTTTAAAGGATTAACAATGGAGCTCGCAGTTCACTTAAACTTGAAGAACAAAAAATTGGCGAATGGTACTGTTTGGATGCTTTGCATATATGTTTCATATACTATATAGAAGCAATAGATACAAAGATTTCAACCGTCTACCTGTTCCATTCAATGTTCTACTTGTCGAAATTTACAAATAATTTCCTTTAAAGGATTAACAATGGGGCTCGTAGTTCACTTAAACTTGAAGGACAAAAAATTGGCGAATGGTACTGTTTGGATGCTTTGCGTACATGTTTCTTAGACTATATGGAAGCAATATATACAAAGATTTCAACCGTCTACCTGTTCCTCTCATTGTTCTACTTTTCAAAAATTACATATAATTTCCTTTAAAGGATTAACAATGGGGTTCGTTGTTCACTTAAACTTGAAGAACAAAAAATTGGCGAATGGTACTGTCTGGATGCTCTGCATATATGTTTCTTAGACTATATAGAAGCAATATATACAATGATTTCAACAGTCTACCTGTTCCATTCATTGTTCTACTTGTCGAAAGTTATAAATAATTTCCTTTAAAGGATTAACAATGGAGCTCGCAGTTCACTTAAACTTGAAGAACAAAAAATTGGCGAATGGTACTGTTTGGATGCTTTGCATATATGTTTCTTATACTATATAGAAGCAATAGATACAAAGATTTCAACCGTCTACCTGTTCCATTCAATGTTCTACTTGTCGAAAGTTACAAATAATTTCCGATAAAGGATTAACAATGGGGCTCATTGTTCACTTAACCTTGAAGATCAAAAAATTGGCGAATTGTACTGTTTGGATGCTTTGCATATATGTTTCTTAGACTATTTAGAAGCAATATATAAAAAGATTTCACCCGTCTATCGGTACTACTCATTGTTCTACTTGTAGAAAGTTACAAATAATTTCCGTTAAGGGATTAACAATGGGGACCGTAGTTTACTTAAACTTGAAGAACAAGAAATTGGCGAATTGTACTGTTTGGATGCTTTGCATATATGTTTCTTAGACTATATAGAAGCAATATATACAAAGATTTCAACCGTCTACCTGGTCCAATCATTGTTCTACTTGTCGAAATTTACAAATAATCTCCTTTAAAGGATTAACAATGGTGCTCGTAGTTCACTTAAACTTGAAGAACAAAAAATTGGCGAATTGTACTGTTTGGTTGCTTTGCATATATGTTTCTTAGACTATTTAGAAGCAATATATAGAAAGAATTCACCCGTCTACCTGTACTATTCATTGTTCTACTTGTCGAAATTTACAAATAATTTCCTTTAAAGGATTAACAATGGGGCTGGTAGTTCACTTAAACTTGAAGAACAAAAAATTGGCGAATGGTACTGTTTGGATGCTTTGCATATATGTTTCTTAGACTATATAGAAGCAATATATACATTGATTTCAACCGGCTACCTGTTCCATTCATTGTTCTACTTGTCGAAATTTACAAATAATTTCCGATAAAGGATTAACCATTGGGGCTCATTGTTCACTTAAACTTGAAGAACAAAAAATTGGCGAATTGTACTGTTTGGATGCTTTGCATATATGTTTCTTAGACTATATAGAAGCAATATATACAAAGATTTCAACCGGCTACCAGTTCCATTCATTGTTCTACTTGTCGAAATTTACAAATAATTTCCGATAAAGGATTAACAATTGGGGCTCATTGCTCACTTAAACTTGAAGAACAATAAATTGGCGAATTGTACTGTTTGGATGATTTGCATATATGTTTCTTAGACTTTATAGAAGCAATATATACAAAGATTTCAACCGTCTACCTGTTCCATTCACTGTTCTACTTGTCGAAAGTTACAAATAATTTCCGTTAAGGCATTAACAATGGGGCTCGTAGTTCACATAAACTTGAAGAGCAAAAAATTGTCGAATTGTACTGTTTGGATGCTTTGCATATATGTTTCTTAGATTATATAGAAGCAATATATATAAATATTTCAACCGTCTAACTGTTCCATTCATTGTTCTACTTGTCGAAAATTACAAATAATTTCCGATAAAGGATTAACCATTGGGGCTCATTGTTCACTTAAACTTGAAGAACAAAAAATTGGCGAATGGTACTGTTTGGATGCTTTGCATATGTGTTTCTTAGACTATATGGAAGCAATATATACAAAGATTTCACCTGTCTACCTGTACTATTCATTGTTCTACTTGTAGAAAGTTACAAATAATTTCCATTTCATGATTATCAATGGGGCTCGCTGTTCACTTAACCTTGAAGATCAAAAAATTGGCGAATTGTACTGTTTGGATGCTTTGCATATATGTTTCTTAGACTATTTAGAAGCAATATATAAAAAGATTTCACCCGTCTATCGGTACTACTCATTGTTCTACTTGTAGAAAGTTACAAATAATTTCCGTTAAGGGATTAACAATGGGGACCGTAGTTTACTTAAACTTGAAGAACAAGAAATTGGCGAATTGTACTGTTTGGATGCTTTGCATATATGTTTCTTAGACTATATAGAAGCAATATATACAAAGATTTCAACCGTCTACCTGGTCCAATCATTGTTCTACTTGTCGAAATTTACAAATAATCTCCTTTAAAGGATTAACAATGGTGCTCGTAGTTCACTTAAACTTGAAGAACAAAAAATTGGCGAATGGTACTGTTTGGATGCTTTGCATATATGTTTCTTATACTATATAGAAGCAATATATACAAAGATTTCAACCGTCTACCTGTTCCATTCAATGTTCTACTTGTCGAAAGTTACAAATAATTTCCTATAAAGGATTAACAATGGGGCTCATTGTTCACTTAAACTTGAAGAACAAAAAATTGGCGAATGGTACTGTTTGGATGCTTTGCATATATGTTTCGTAGACTATATAGAAGCAATATATACAATTTTTTCAACCGTCTACATGGTCCATTCATTGTTCTACTTGTCGAAATTTACAAATAATTTCCTTTAAAGGATTAACAATGGGGCTCGTAGATCACTTAAACTTGAAGAACAAAAAATTGGCGAATTGTACTGTTTGGATGCTTTGCATAGATGTTTCTTAGACTATTTAGAAGCAATATATAGAAAGATTTCACCCATCTACCTGTACTATTCATTGTTCTACTTGTCGAAATTTACAAATAATTTCCGATAAAGGATTAACCATTGGGGCTCATTGTTCACTTAAACTTGAAGAACAAAAAATTGGCGAATGGTACTGTTTGGATGCTTTGCATATATGTTTCTTAGACTATATAGAAGCAATATATACATTGATTTCAACCGGCTACCTGTTCCATTCATTGTTCTACTTGACGAAATTTACAAATAATTTCCGATAAATGATTAACCATTGGGGCTCATTGTTCACATAAACTTGAAGAACAAAAAATTGGCGAATTGTACTTTTTGGATGCTTTGCATATATGTTTCTTAGACTATTTAGAAGCAATATATAGAAAGATTTCACCCGTCTACCTGTACTATTCATTGTTCTACCTGTAGAAAGTTACAAATAATTTCCGTTTCATGATTATCAATGGGGCTCACTGTTCACTTAAACTTGAAGATCAAAAAATTGGCGATTGTTACTGTTTAGATGCTTTGCATATATGTTTCTTAGACTATATAGAAGCAATATATACAAAGATTTCAACCGGCTACCAGTTCCATTCATTGTTCTACTTGTCGAAAGTTACAAATAATTTCCGTTAAGGGATTAACAATGGGGATCGTAGTTTACTTAAACTTGAAGAACAAAAAATTGGCGAATTGTACTCTTTGGATGCTTTGCATAGATGTTTCTTAGACTATTTAGAAGCAATATATAGAAAGATTTCACCCGTATACCTGTACTATTCATTGTTCTACTTGTAGAAAGTTACAAATAGTTTCCATTTCATGATTATCAATGGGGCTCGCTGTTCACTTAAACTTGAAGATCAAAAAATTGGCAATTGTTACTGTTTAGATGCTTTGCATATATGTTTCTTAGATTATATAGAAGCAATATATACAAAGATTTCAACCGTCTACCAGATCCATTCATTGTTCTACTTGTCGAAAGTTACAAATAATTACCGATAAAGGATTAACCATTGGGGCTCATTGTTCACTTAAACTTGAAGAACAAAAAATTGGCGAATTGTACTGTTTGGATGCTTTGCATATATGTTTCTTAGACTATATAGAAGCAATATATACAAAGATTTCAACCGTCTACATGTTCCATTCATTCTTCTACTTGTCGAAAGTTACAAATAATTTCCGATAAAGGATTAACAATGGGGCTCATTGTTCACTTAAACTTGAAGGACAAAAAATTGGCGAATGGTACTGTTTGGATGCTTTGCGTACATGTTTCTTAGACTATATGGAAGCAATATATACAAGGATTTCAACCGTCTACCTGTTCCATTCATTGTTCTACTTGTCGAAAGTTACAAATAATTACCGATAAAGGATTAACCATTGGGGCTCATTGTTCACTTAAACTTGAAGAACAAAAAATTGGCGAATTGTACTGTTTGGATGCTTTGCATATATGTTTCTTAGACTATATAGAAGCAACATATACAATGATTTCAACCGTCTAGATGTTCCATTCATTGTTCTACTTGTCGAAAGTTACAAATAGTTTCCATTTCATGATTATCAATGGGGCTCGCTGTTCACTTAAACTTCAAGATCAAAAAATTGGCGATTGTTACTGTTTAGATGCTTTGCATATATGTTTCTTAGATTATATAGAAGCAATATATACAAAGATTTCAACCGTCTACCAGTTCCATTCATTGTTCTACTTGTCGAAAGTTACAAATAATTACCGATAAAGGATTAACCATTGGGGCTCATTGTTCACTTAAACTTGAAGAACAAAAAATTGGCGAATTGTACTTTTTGGATGCTTTGCATATATGTTTCTTAGACTATATAGAAGCAATATATACAAAGATTTCAACCGTCTACCTGTTCAATTCATTGTTCTACTTGTCGAAAGTTAGAAATATTTTCCGATAAAGGATTAACAATGAGGCTCATTGTTCACTTAAACTTGAAGGACAAAAAATTGGCGAATGCTACTGTTTGGATGCTTTGCGTACTTGTTTCTTAGACTATATGGAAGCAATATATACAAGGATTTCAACCGTCTACCTGTTCGATTCATTGTTCTACTTGTCGAAAGTTACAAATAATTTCCGATAAAGGATTAACAATGGGGCTCATTGTTCACTTAAACTTGAAGGACAAAAAATTGGCGAATGGTACTGTTTGGATGCTTTGCATAAATGTTTCTTAGACTATATAGAAGCAATATATACAATGTTTTCAACAGTCCACCTGTTCCATTCACTGTTCTACTTGTCGAAAGTTACAAATAATTTCCTTTAAAGGATTAACAATGGAGCTCGTAGTTCACTTAAACTTGAAGAACAAAAAATTGGCGAATTGTACTGTTTGGTTGCTTTGCATATATGTTTCTTAGACTATTTAGAAGCAATATATAGAAAGAATTCACCCGTCTACCTGTACTATTCATTGTTCTACTTGTCGAAATTTACAAATAATTTCCTTTAAATGATTAACAATGGGGCTCGTAGTTCACTTAAACTTAAAGAACAAAAAATTGGCGAATTGTACTGTTTGGATGCTTTGCATATATGTTTCTTAGATTATATAGAAGCAATATATACAATGATTTCAACCGTCTAGCTGATCCATTCATTGTTCTACTTGTCGAAATTTACAAATAATTTCCTTTAAAGGATTAACAATGGGGCTGGTAGTTCACTTAAACTTGAAGAACAAAAAATTGGCGAATGGTACTGTTTGGATGCTTTGCATATATGTTTCTTAGACTATATAGAAGCAATATATACATTGATTTCAACCCGCTACCTGTTCCATTCATTGTTCTACTTGTCGAAATTTACAAATAATTTCCGATAAAGGATTAACCATTGGGGCTCATTGTTCACTTAAACTTGAAGAACAAAAAATTGGCGAATTGTACTGTTTGGATGCTTTGCATATATGTTTCTTAGACTATATAGAAGCAATATATACAAAGATTTCAACCGGCTACCAGCTCCATTCATTGTTCTACTTGTCGAAATTTACAAATAATTTCCGATAAAGGATTAACCATTGGGGCTCATTGCTCACTTAAACTTGAAGAACAATAAATTGGCGAATTGTACTGTTTGGATGATTTGCATATATGTTTCTTAGACTTTATAGAAGCAATATATACAAAGATTTCAACCGTCTACCTGTTCCATTCATTGTTCTACTTGTCGAAAGTTACAAATAATTTCCGTTAAGGCATTAACAATGGGGCTCGTAGTTCACATAAACTTGAAGAGCAAAAAATTGTCGAATTGTACTGTTTGGATGCTTTGCATATATGTTTCTTAGATTATATAGAAGCAATATATACAAATATTTCAACCGTCTAACTGTTCCATTCATTGTTCTACTTGTCGAAAATTACAAATAATTTCCGATAAAGGATTAACCATTGGGGCTCATTGTTCACTTAAACTTGAAGAACAAAAAATTGGCGAATGGTACTGTTTGGATGCTTTGCATACATGTTTCTTAGACTATATAGAAGCAATATATACAAAGATTTCAACCGTCTAAGTTTTCCATTCATTGTTCTACTTGTCGAAAGTTACAAATAATTTCCGATAACGGATTAACCATTGGGGCTCATTGTTCACTTAAACTTGAAGAACAAAAAATTGGCGAATGGTACTGTTTGGATGCTTTGCATATATGTTTCTTAGACTATATGGAAGCAATATATACAAAGATTTCACCTGTCTACCTGTACTATTCATTGTTCTACTTGTAGAAAGTTACAAATAATTTCCATTTCATGATTATCAATGGGGCTCGCTGTTCACTTAACCTTGAAGATCAAAAAATTGGCGAATTGTACTGTTTGGATGCTTTGCATATATGTTTCTTAGACTATTTAGAAGCAATATATAAAAAGATTTCACCCGTCTATCGGTACTACTCATTGTTCTACTTGTAGAAAGTTACAAATAATTTCCGTTAAGGGATTAACAATGGGGACCGTAGTTTACTTAAACTTGAAGAACAAGAAATTGGCGAATTGTACTGTTTGGATGCTTTGCATATATGTTTCTTAGACTATATAGAAGCAATATATACAAAGATTTCAACCGTCTACCTGGTCCAATCATTGTTCTACTTGTCGAAATTTACAAATAATCTCCTTTAAAGGATTAACAATGGTGCTCGTAGTTCACTTAAACTTGAAGAACAAAAAATTGGCGAATTGTACTGTTTGGTTGCTTTGCATATATGTTTCTTAGACTATTTAGAAGCAATATATAGAAAGAATTCACCCGTCTACCTGTACTATTCATTGTTCTACTTGTCGAAATTTACAAATAATTTCCTTTAAATGATTAACAATGGGGCTCGTAGTTCACTTAAACTTAAAGAACAAAAAATTGGCGAATTGTACTGTTTGGATGCTTTGCATATATGTTTCTTAGATTATATAGAAGCAATATATACAATGATTTCAACCGTCTACCTGATCCATTCATTGTTCTACTTGTCGAAATTTACAAATAATTTCCTTTAAAGGATTAACAATGGGGCTGGTAGTTCACTTAAACTTGAAGAACAAAAAATTGGCGAATGGTACTGTTTGGATGCTTTGCATATATGTTTCTTAGACTATATAGAAGCAATATATACATTGATTTCAACCGGCTACCTGTTCCATTCATTGTTCTACTTGTCGAAATTTACAAATAATTTCCGATAAAGGATTAACCATTGGGGCTCATTGTTCACTTAAACTTGAAGAACAAAAAATTGGCGAATTGTACTGTTTGGATGCTTTGCATATATGTTTCTTAGACTATATAGAAGCAATATATACAAAGATTTCAACCGGCTACCAGTTCCATTCATTGTTCTACTTGTCGAAATTTACAAATAATTTCCGATAAAGGATTAACCATTGGGGCTCATTGCTCACTTAAACTTGAAGAACAATAAATTGGCGAATTGTACTGTTTGGATGATTTGCATATATGTTTCTTAGACTTTATAGAAGCAATATATACAAAGATTTCAACCGTCTACCTGTTCCATTCATTGTTCTACTTGTCGAAAGTTACAAATAATTTCCGTTAAGGCATTAACAATGGGGCTCGTAGTTCACATAAACTTGAAGAGCAAAAAATTGTCGAATTGTACTGTTTGGATGCTTTGCATATATGTTTCTTAGATTATATAGAAGCAATATATACAAATATTTCAACCGTCTAACTGTTCCATTCATTGTTCAACTTGTCGAAAATTACAAATAATTTCCGATAAAGGATTAACCATTGGGGCTCATTGTTCACTTAAACTTGAAGAACAAAAAATTGGCGAATGGTACTGTTTGGATGCTTTGCATACATGTTTCTTAGACTATATAGAAGCAATATATACAAAGATTTCAACCGTCTAAGTTTTCCATTCATTGTTCTACTTGTCGAAAGTTACAAATAATTTCCGATAACGGATTAACCATTGGGGCTCATTGTTCACTTAAACTTGAAGAACAAAAAATTGGCGAATTGTACTGTTTGGATGCTTTGCAGATATGTTTCTTAGACTATATAGAAGCAATATATACAAAGATTTCAACCGTCTACCTGTTCCATTCATTGTTCTACTTGTCGAAAGTTACAATTAATTTCCGTTAAAGGATTAACAATTGGGCTCGTAGTTCACTTAAACTTGAAGTACAAAAAATTGGGAATTGTACTGTTTGGATGCTTTGCATATATGTTTCGTAGACTATATGGAAGCAATATATACAAAGATTTCAACCGTCTACCTGTTCCATTCATTGTTCTACTTGTCGAAAATTACAAGTAATTTCCGATAAAGGATTAACCATTGGGGCTCATTGTTCACTTAAACTTGAAGAACAAAAAATTGGCGAATTGTACTGTTTGGATGCTTTACGTACATGTTTCTTAGACTATATGGAAGCAATATATACAAAGATTTCAACCGTCTACGTGTTCCAATCATTGTTCTACTTGTCGAAATTTACAAATAATTTCCTTTAAAGGATTAACAATGGGACTCGTTGTTCACTTAAACTTGAAGAACAAAAAAGTGGCGAATGGTACTGTTTGGATGCTTTGCATATATGTTTCTTAGACTATATAGAAGCAATATATACAAAGATTTCAACCGTCTACCTGTTCCATTCATTGTTCTACTTGTCGAAAGTTACAAATAATTTCCGATAAGGATTAACAATGGGTCTCATGGTTCACTTAAACTTGAAGAACAAAAAATTGTCGAATTGTACTGTTTGGATGCTTTGCATATATGTTTCTTAGACTATTTAGAAGCAATATATAGAATGTTTTCACCCGTCTACCTGCACTATTCATTGTTCTACTTGTAGAAAGTTACAAATAATTTCCATTTCATGATTATCAATGGGGCTCGCTGTTCACTTAAACTTGAAGAACAAAAAATTGGCGAATTGTACTGTTTGGATGCATTGCATATATGTTTCTTAGACTATATAGAAGCAATATATACAAAGATTTCAACCGGCTACCTGTTCCATTCATTGTTCTACTTGTCGCAAGTTACAAATAATTTCCGTTAAAGTACTAACAATGGGGCTCGTAGTTCACTTAAACTTGAAGATCAAATAATTGGCGAATTGTACTCTTTGGACGCTTTGCATATATGTTTCTTAGACTATATAGAAGCAATATATACAAGGATTTCAACCGTCTACCTGTTCCATTCATTGTTCTACTTGTCGCAATTTACAAATAATTTCCGTTACAGTATTAACAATGGGGCTCGTAGTTCACTTAAACTTGAAGAACAAAAAATTGGCGAATGGTACTGTTTGGATGCATTGCATATATGTTTCTTATACTATATAGAAGCAATATATACAAAGATTTCCACCGTCTACCTGTTCCATTCAATGTTCTACTTGTCGAAAGTTACAAATAATTTCCGTTAAAGTATTAACAATGGGGCTCGTAGTTCACTTAAACTTGAAGAACAAAAAATTGGCGAATGGTACTGTTTGGATGCTTTGCATATATGTTTCTTAGACTATATAGAAGCAATATATACATTGATTTCAACCATCTACCTGTTCCATTCATTGTTCTACTTGTCGAAATTTACAAATAATTTCCTTTAAAGGATTAACAATGGGGCTCGTACTTCACTTAAAATTGAAGAACAAAAAATTGGCGAATGGTACTGTTTGGATGCTTTGCATATATGTTTCTTAGATTATATAGACGCAATATATACAAGGATTTCAACCGTCTACCTATTCCATTCATTGTTCTACTTGTTGAAAGTTACAAATAATTACCGATAATGGATTAACCATTGGGGCTCATTGTTCACTTAAACTTGAAGAACAAAAAATTGGCGAATGGTACTGTTTGTATGCTTTACATATATGTTTCTTAGACTATATAGAAGCAATATATACATCGATTTCAACCGGCTACCTGTTCCATTCATTGTTCTACTTGTCGCAAGTTACAAATAATTTCCTTTAAAGTATTAACAATGGGGCTCGTAGTTCACTTAAACTTGAAGATCAAATAATTGGCGAATTGTACTGTTTGGACGCTTTGCATATATGTTTCTTAGACTATATAGAAGCAATATATACAATGATTTCAACAGTCTACCTGTTCCATTCATTGTTCTACTTGTCGAAATTTACAAATAATTTCCTTTAAAGGATTAACAATGGGGATCGTATTTTACTTAAACTTGAAGATCAAATAATTGGCGAATTGTACTGTTTGGACACTTTGCATATATGTTTCTTAGACTATATAGAAGCAATATATACAATGATTTCAACAGTCTACCTGTTCCATTCATTGTTCTACTTGTAGAAAGTTACAAATAATTTCCGTTTCATGATTATCAATGGGGCTCGTTGTTCACTTAAACTTGAAGAACAAAAAATTGGCGAATGGTAACTGTTTGGATGCTTTGCATATATGTTTCTTAGATTATATAGAAGCAATATATACAAAGATTTCAACCGTCTACCTGTTCTATTCATTGTTCTACTTGTAGAAAGTTACAAATAATTTCCGTTTCATGATTATCAATGGGGCTCGTTGTTCACTTAAATTTGAAGAACAAAAAATTGGCGAATGGTTCTGTTTGGATGCTTTGCATATATGTTTCTTAGATTATATAGAAGCAATATATACAAAGATTTCAACCGTCTACGTGTTCCAATCATTGTTCTACTTTTCGAAATTTACAAATAATTTCCTTTAAAGGATTAACAATGCGGCTCGTTGTTCACTTAAACTTGAAGAACAAAAAATTGGCGAATGGTACTGTTTGGATGCTTTGCATATATGTTTCCTAGACTATATAGAAGCAATATATACATTGATTTCAACCTTCTACCTGTTCCATTCATTGTTCTACTTGTCGCAAGTTACAAATAATTTCCGTTAAATTATTAACAATGGGGCTAGTAGTTCACTTAAACTTGAAGATCAAATAATTGGCGGATTGTACTGTTTGGATGATCTGCAGATATGTTTCTTAGACTATATAGAAGCAATATATACAAAGATTTCAACCGTCTACCTGTTCCATTCATTGTTCTACTTGTCGAAAATTACAAATAATTTCCGATAAAGGATTAACCATTGGGGCTCATTGTTCACTTAAACTTGAAGAACAAAAAATTGGCGAATGGTACTGTTTGGATGCTTTGCATATATGTTTCTTAGACTATATAGATGCAATATATACAAAGATTTCAACCGTCTACCTGTTCCATTCATTGTTCACCTTGTCGAAATTTACAAATAACTTCCTTTAAAGGATTAACAATGGGGCTCGTTGTTCACTTAAAGTTGAAGAACAAAAAATTGGCGAATTGTACTGTTTGGATGCTTTGCATATATGTTTCTTAGACTATTTAGAAGCAATATATAGAAAGATTTCACCCGTCTACATGTACTATTCATTGTTCTACTTGTAGAAAGTTACAAATAATTTCCATTTCATGATTATCAATGGGGCTTGCTGTTCACTTAACCTTGAAGAACAAAAAATTGGCGAATGGTACTGTTTGGATGCTTTGCATATATGTTTCGTAGACTATATAGAAGCAATATATACAAAGATTTCAACCGTCTACCTGTTCCATTCATTGTTCTACTTGTCGAATATTACAAGTAATTTCCGATAAAGGATTAACCATTGGGGCTCATTGTTCACTTAAACTTGAAGAACAAAAAATTGGCGAATGGTACTGTTTGGATGCTTTGCGTATATGTTTCTTAGAATATATAGAAGCAATATATATAAAGATTTCAACCGTCTACGTGTTCCAATCATTGTCCTACTTGTAGAAAGTTACAATTAATTTCCGTTAAAGGATTAACAATGGGGCTCGTAGTTCACTTAAACTTGAGGAACAAGAAATTTGCGAATTGTACTGTTTGGATGCATTGCATTAATGTTTCTTAGATTATATAGAAGCAATATATACAAAGATTTCAACCGTCTACCTGTTCCATTCATTGTTCTCCTTGTCGAAATTTACAAATAACTTCCTTTAAAGGATTAACAATGGGGCTCGTTGTTCACTTAAACTTGAAGAACAAAAATTGGCGAATTGTACTGTTTGGATGCTTTGCATATATGTTTCTTAGACTATTTAGAAGCAATATATAGAAAGATTTCACCCGTCTACCTGTACTATTCATTGTTCTACTTGTAGAAAGTTACAAATAATTTCCATTTCATGATTATCAATGGGGCTTGCTGTTCACTTAAACTTGAAGAACAAAAAATTGGCGAATGGTACTGTTTGGATGCTTTGCATATATGTTTCGTAGACTATATAGAACCAATATATACAAAGATTTCAACCGTCTACCTGTTCCATTCATTGTTCTACTTGTCGAAAATTGCAAGTAATTTCCGATAAAGGATTAACCATTGGGGCTCATTGTTCACTTAAACTTGAAGAACAAAAAATTGGCGAATTGTACTGTTTGGATGCTTTGCATATATGTTTCTTAGACTATTTAGAAGCAATATATAGAAAGATTTCACCCGTCTACCTGTACTATTCATTGTTCTACTTGTCGAAATTTACAAATAATTTCCTTTAAAGGATTAACAATGGGGCTCGAGTTCACTTAAACTTGAAGAACAAAAAATTGGCGAATTGTACTGATTGTATGCTTTGCATATATGTTTCTTAGACTATTTAGAAGCAATATATAGAAAGATTTCACCCGTCTACCTGTACTATTCATTGTTCTACTTGTAGAATGTTACAAATAATTTCCATTTCATGATTATCAATGGGGCTCGCTGTTCACTTAAACCTGAAGACCAAAAAATTGGCGAATGGTACTGTTTGGATGCTTTGCATATATGTTTCTTAGATTATATAGAATCAATATATACAAATATTTCAACCGTCTACCTGTTCCATTCATTGTTCTACTTGTCGAAATTTACAAATAATTTCCTTTAAAGGATTAACAATGGGGCTCGAGTTCACTTAAACTTGAAGAACAAAAAATTGGCGAATGGTACTGTTTGGATGCTTTGCGTACATGTTTCTTAGACTATATGGAAGCAATATATACAAAGATTTCAACCGTCTACCTGTTCCATTCATTGTTCTACTTGTCGAAAGTTACAAATAATTTCCGTTAAGGCATTAACAATGGGGCTCGTAGTTCACTTAAAGTTGAAGAACAAAAAATTGGCGAATTGTACTGTTTGGATGCTTTGCATATATGTTTCTTAGACTATTTAGAAGCAATATATAGAAAGATTTCACCCGTCTACCTGTACTATTCATTGTTCTACTTGTAGAAAGTTACAAATAATTTCCATTTCATGATTATCAATGGGGCTTGCTGTTCACTTAAACTTGAAGAACAAAAAATTGGCGAATGGTACTGTTTGGATGCTTTGCATATATGTTTCGTAGACTATATAGAACCAATATATACAAAGATTTCAACCGTCTACCTGTTCCATTCATTGTTCTACTTGTCGAAAATTGCAAGTAATTTCCGATAAAGGATTAACCATTGGGGCTCATTGTTCACTTAAACTTGAAGAACAAAAAATTGGCGAATTGTACTGTTTGGATGCTTTGCATATATGTTTCTTAGACTATTTAGAAGCAATATATAGAAAGATTTCACCCGTCTACGTGTTCCAATCATTGTCCTACTTGTAGAAAGTTACAATTAATTTCCGTTAAAGGATTAACAATGGGGCTCGTAGTTCACTTAAACTTGAGGAACAAGAAATTTGCGAATTGTACTGTTTGGATGCATTGCATTAATGTTTCTTAGATTATATAGAAGCAATATATACAAAGATTTCAACCGTCTACCTGTTCCATTCATTGTTCTCCTTGTCGAAATTTACAAATAACTTCCTTTAAAGGATTAACAATGGGGCTCGTTGTTCACTTAAACTTGAAGAACAAAAAATTGGCGAATTGTACTGTTTGGATGCTTTGCATATATGTTTCTTAGACTATTTAGAAGCAATATATAGAAAGATTTCACCCGTCTACCTGTACCATTCATTGTTCTACTTGTAGAAAGTTACAAATAATTTCCATTTCATGATTATCAATGGGGCTTGCTGTTCACTTAAACTTGAAGAACAAAAAATTGGCGAATGGTACTGTTTGGATGCTTTGCATATATGTTTCGTAGACTATATAGAACCAATATATACAAAGATTTCAACCGTCTACCTGTTCCATTCATTGTTCTACTTGTCGAAAATTACAAGTATTTTCCGATAAAGGATTAACCATTGGGGCTCATTGTTCACTTAAACTTGAAGAACAAAAAATTGGCGAATTGTACTGTTTGGATGCTTTGCATATATGTTTCTTAGACTATTTAGAAGCAATATATAGAAAGATTTCACCCGTCTACCTGTACTATTCATTGTTCTACTTGTCGAAATTTACAAATAATTTCCTTTAAAGGATTAACAATGGGGCTCGAGTTCACTTAAACTTGAAGAACAAAAAATTGGCGAATGGTACTGTTTGGATGCTTTGCGTACATGTTTCTTAGACTATATGGAAGCAATATATACAAAGATTTCAACCGTCTACCTGTTCCATTCATTGTTCTACTTGTCGAAATTTACAAATAATTTCCGATAAAGGATTAACCATTGGGGCTCATTGTTCACATAAACTTGAAGAACGAAAAATTGGCGAATTGCACTGTTTGGATGCTTTGCATATATGTTTCTTAGACTATATAGAAGCAATATATACAAAGATTTCAACCGGCTACCAGTTCCATTCATTGTTCTACTTGTCGAAAGTTACAAATAATTTCCGTTAAGGGATTAACAATGGGGATCGTAGTTTACTTAAACTTGAAGAACAAAAAATTGGCGAATTGTACTGTTTGGATGCTTTGCATAGATGTTTCTTAGACTATTTAGAAGCAATATATAGAAAGATTTCACCCGTATACCTGTACTATTCATTGTTCTACTTGTAGAAAGTTACAAATAGTTTCCATTTCATGATTATCAATGGGGCTCGCTGTTCACTTAAATTTGAAGATCAAAAAATTGGCGATTGTTACTGTTTAGATGCTTTGCATATATGTTTCTTAGATTATATAGAAGCAATATATACAAAGATTTCAACCGTCTACCAGTTCCATTCATTGTTCTACTTGTCGAAAGTTACAAATAATTACCGATAAAGGATTAACCATTGGGGCTCATTGTTCACTTAAACTTGAAGAACAAAAAATTGGCGAATTGTACTGTTTGGATGCTTTGCATATATGTTTCTTAGACTATTTAGAAGCAATATATAGAATGATTTCACCCGTCTACCTGCACTATTCATTGTTCTACTTGTAGAAAGTTACAAATAATTTCCATTTCATGATTATCAATGGGGCTCGCTGTTCACTTAAACTTGAAGAACAGAAAATCGGCGAATTGTACTGTTTGCATGCTTTGCATATATGTTTCTTAGACTATATAGAAGCAATATATATAATGATTTCAACCGTCTACCTGTTCCATTCATTGTTCTACTTGTCGAAATTTACAAATAACTTCCTTTAAAGGATTAACAATGGGGCTCGTTGTTCACTTAAACTTGAAGAACAAAAATTGGCGAATTGTACTGTTTGGATGCTTTGCATAGATGTTTCTTAGACTATTTAGAAGCAATATATAGAAAGATTTCACCCGTATACCTGTACTATTCATTGTTCTACTTGTAGAAAGTTACAAATAGTTTCCATTTCATGATTATCAATGGGGCTCGCTGTTCACTTAAACTTGAAGAACAGAAAATCGGCGAATTGTACTGTTTGCATGCTTTGCATATATGTTTCTTAGACTATATAGAAGCAATATATATAATGATTTCAACCGTCTACCTGTTCCATTCATTGTTCTACTTGTCGAAATTTACAAATAACTTCCTTTAAAGGATTAACAATGGGGCTCGTAGTTTACTTAAACTTGAAGAACAAAAAATTGGCGAATTGTACTGTTTGGATGCTTTGCATAGATGTTTCTTAGACTATGTAGAAGCAATATATACAAAGATTTCAACCGTCTACCTGTTCCATTCATTGTTCTACTTGTCGAAAGTTACAAATAATTTCCTTTAAAGGATTAACAATGGGGCTCATTGTTCACTTAAACTTGAAGAACAAAAAATTGGCGAATTGTACTGTTTGGATGCTTTGCATATATGTTTCTTAGACTATATAGAAGCAATATATACAATTTTTTCAACCGTCTACATGATCCATTCATTGATCTACTTGCCGAACGTTACAAATAATTTCCGATAAAGGATTAACAATGGGTCTCATTGTTCACTTAAACTTGAAGAACAAAAAATTGGCGAATGGTACTGTTTGGATGCTTTGCATATATGTTTCTTAGACTATATGGAAGCAATATATACAAAGATTTCAACCGTCTACGTGTTCCAATCATTGTTCTACTTGTAGAAAGTCACAATTAATTTCCGTTAAAGGATTAACAATGGGGCTCGTAGTTCACTTAAACTTGAAGAACAAAAAATTGGCGAATTGTACTGTTTGGATGCTTTGCATAGATGTTTCTTAGACTATTTAGAAGCAATATATAGAAAGATTTCACCCGTCTACCTGTACTATTCATTGTTCAACTTGTAGAAAGTTACAAATAATTTCCATTTCATGATTATCAATGGGGCTCGCTGTTCTCTTAAACTTGAAGATCAAAAAATTGGCGATTGTTACTGTTTAGATGATTTGCATATATGTTTCGTAGACTATATAGAAGCAATATATACAATTTTTTCAACCGTCTACATGATCCATTCATTGATCTACTTGCCGAACGTTACAAATAATTTCCGATAAAGGATTAACAATGGGTCTCATTGTTCACTTAAACTTGAAGAACAAAAAATTGGCGAATGGTACTGTTTGGATGCTTTGCATATATGTTTCTTAGACTATATGGAAGCAATATATACAAAGATTTCAACCGTCTACGTGTTCCAATCATTGTTCTACTTGTAGAAAGTCACAATTAATTTCCGTTAAAGGATTAACAATGGGGCTCGTAGTTCACTTAAACTTGAAGAACAAAAAATTGGCGAATTGTACTGTTTGGATGCTTTGCATAGATGTTTCTTAGACTATTTAGAAGCAATATATAGAAAGATTTCACCCGTCTACCTGTACTATTCATTGTTCAACTTGTAGAAAGTTACAAATAATTTCCATTTCATGATTATCAATGGGGCTCGCTGTTCACTTAAACTTGAAGATCAAAAAATTGGCGATTGTTACTGTTTAGATGATTTGCATATATGTTTCGTAGACTATATAGAAGCAATATATACAATGATTTCAACCGTCTACCTATTTCATTCATTGTTCTACTTTCCGATATTTACAAATAATTTCCTTTAAAGGATTAACAATGGAGCTCGTAGTTCACTTAAACTTGAAGAGCTAAAAATTGGCGATTTGTACTGTTTGGACGCTTTGCATATATGTTTCTTGGACTATATAGAAGCAATATATGCAATGATTTCAACAGTCTACCTGTTCCATTCATTGTTCTACTTGTCGAAATTTACAAATAATTTCCGATAAAGGATTAACAATGGGGCTCATTGTTCACTTAAACTTGAAGAACAAAAAATTGGCGAATTGTACTGTTTGGATGCTTTGCATATATGTTTCTTAGACTATATAGAAGGAATATATACAATGATTTCAACCGTCTACCTATTCCATTCATTGTTCTACTTGCCGAAATTTACAAATAATTTCCTTTAAAGGATTAACAATGGGGCTCGTAGTTCACTTAAACTTGAAGAGCAAAAAATTGTCGAATTGTACTGTTTGGATACTTTGCATATATGTTTCTTAGACTATATAGAAGCAATATATACAATGATTTCAACCGTCTACCTGTTCCATTCATTGTTCTACTTGTCGAAAGTTACAAATAATTTCCGTTAAGGGATTAACAATGGGGATCGTAGTTTACTTAAACTTGAAGAACAAAAAATTGGCGAATTGTACTGTTTGGATGCTTTGCATATATGTTTCTTAGACTATATAGAAAGAATATATACAATGATTTCAACCGTCTACCTATTCCATTCATTGTTCTACTTGCCGAAATTTACAAATAATTTCCTTTAAAGGATTAACAATGGGGCTCATTGTTCACTTAAACTTGAAGAACGAAAAATTGTCGAATGGTACTGTTTGGATGCTTTGCCTAGATGTTTCTTAGACTATTTAGAAGCAATATATAGAAAGATTTCACCCGTCTACCTGTACTATTCATTGTTCTACTTGTAGAAAGTTACAAATAATTACCATTTCATGATTATCAATGGGGCTCGCTGTTCACTTAATCTTGAAGATCAAAAAATTGGCGACTGGTACTGTTTGGATGCTTTGCATATATGTTTCTTAGACTATATAGAAGCAATATATACAATGATTTCAACAGTCTACCTGTTTCATTCATTGTTCTACTTGTCGAAAGTTACAAATAAATTCCTTTAAAGGATTAACAATGGGGCTCGTAGTTCACTTACACTTGAAGAACAAAAAGTTGGCGAATGTTACTGTTTGGATGCTTTGCATATATGTTTCTTATACTATATAGAAGCAATATATACAAAGATTTCAACCGTCTACCTGTTCCATTCAATGTTCTACTTGTCGAAAGTTACAAATAATTTCCGATAAAGGATTAACAATGGGGCTCATTGTTCACTTAAACTTGAAGAACAAAAAATTGGCGAATTGTACTGTTTGGACGCTTTGCATATATGTCTCTTGGACTATATAGAAGCAACATATACAATGATTTCAACAGTGTACCTGTTCCATTCATTGTTCTACTTGTCGAAATTTACAAATAATTTCCGATAAAGGATTAACAATGGGGCTCATTGTTCACTTAAGCTTGAAGAACAAAAAATTGGCGAATGGTACTGTTTGGATGCTTTGCGTACATGTTTCTTAGACTATATGGAAGCAATATATACAAAGATTTCAACCGTCTACGTGTTCCAATCATTGTTCTACTTGTAGAAAGTTACAATTAATTTCCGTTAAAGGATTAACAATGGGGCTCGTAGTTCACTTAAACTTGAAGAACAAAAAATTGGCGAATTGTACTGTTTGGATTCTTTGCATATATGTTTCGTAGACTATATAGAAGCAATATATACAATGATTTCAACCGTCTACATGATCCATTCATTGTTCTAATTGTCGAAATTTACAAATAATTTCCTTTAAAGGATTAACAATTGGGTTCGTAGTTCACTTAAACTTGAAGAACAAAAAATTGGCGATTGTTACTGTTTAGATGCTTCGCATATATGTTTCTTAGATTATATAGAAGCAATATATACAAAGATTTCAACCGTCTACCAGTTCCATTCATTGTTCTACTTGTCGAAAATTACAAATAATTACCGATAAAGGATTAACCATTGGGGCTCATTGTTCACTTAAACTTGAAGAACAAAAAATTCGCGAATTGTACTGTTTGGATGCTTTGCATATATGTTTCTTAGACTATATAGAAGCAATATATACAAAGATTTCAACCATCTACCTGTTCCATTCATTGTTCTACTTGCCGAAAGTTACAAATAATTTCCTATAAAGGATTAACAATGGGGCTCATTGTTCAGTTAAACTTGAAGGACAAAAAATTGGCGAATGTTACTGTTTGGATGCTTTGCGTACATGTTTCTTAGACTATATGGAAGCAATATATACAAGGATTTCAACCGTCTACCTGTTCCATTCATTGTTCTACTTGTCGAAAGTTACAAATAATTACCGATAAAGGATTAACCATTGGGGCTCATTGTTCACTTAAACTTGAAGAACAAAAAATTGGCGAATTGTACTGTTTGGATGCTTTGCATATATGTTTCTTAGACCTTATAGAAGCAATATATACAAAGATTTCAACCGTCTACCTGTTCCATTCATTGTTCTACTTGTCGATAGATGCAAATAATTTCCGTTAAGGGATTAACAATGGGGATCGTAGTTTACTTAAACTGGAAGAACAAGAAATTGACGAATTGTACTGTTTGGATGCTTTGCATATGTGTTTCTTAGACTATATAGAAGCAATATATACAATGATTTCAACCGTCTACCTATTCCATTCATTGTTCTACTTGCCGAAATTTACAAATAATTTCCTTTAAAGGATTAACAATGGGGCTCGTAGTTCACTTAAACTTGAAGAACAAAAAATTGGCGAATGGTACTATTTGGATGCTTTGAATATATGTTTCTTATATTATATAGAAGCAATATATACAAATATTTCAACCGTCTACCTGTTCCATTCATTGTTCGACTTGTCGAAAATTACAAATAATTTCCGATAAAGGATTAACCATTGGGGCTCATTGTTCACTTAAACTTGAAGACCAAAAAATAAGCGAATGGTACTGTTTGGATGCTTTGCGTACATGTTTCTTAGACTATATGGAAGCAATATATACAAAGATTTCAACCGTCTACCTGTTCCAATCATTGTTCTACTTGTCGAAATCTACAAATAATTTCCGATAACGGATTAACCATTGGGGCTCATTGTTCACTTAACCTTGAAGAACAAAAAATTGGCGAATTGTACTGTTTGGATGCTTTGCATATATGTTTCTTCGACTATATAGAAGCAATATATACAAAGATTTCAATCGTCTACCTGTTCCATTCATTGATCTACTTGTCGAAAGTTACAAATAATTTCCGATAAAGGATTAACAATGGGTCTCATTGTTCACTTAAACTTGAAGAACAAAAAATTGGCGAATGGTACTGTTTGGATGCTTTGCATATATGTTTCTTAGACTATATGGAAGCAATATATACAAAGATTTCAACCGTCTACGTGTTCCAATCATTGTTCTACTTGTAGAAAGTTACAATTAATTTCCGTTAAAGGATTAACAATGGGGCTCGTAGTTCACTTAAACTTGAAGAACAAATAATTGGCGAATTGTACTGTTTGGATGATTTGCATATATGTTCCTTAGACTTTATAGAAGCAATATATACAAAGATTTCAACCGTCTACCTGTTCCATTCATTGTTCTACTTGTCGAAAGTTACAAATAATTTCCGTTAAGGGATTAACAATGGGGATCGTAGTTTACTTAAACTTGAAGAACAAAAAATTGGCGAATTGTACTGTTTGGATGCTTTGCATATATGTTTCTTAGACTATATAGAAAGAATATATACAATGATTTCAACCGTCTACCTATTCCATTCATTGTTCTACTTGCCGAAATTTACAAATAATTTCCTTTAAAGGATTAACAATGGGGCTCATTGTTCACTTAAACTTGAAGAACGAAAAATTGTCGAATGGTACTGTTTGGATGCTTTGCCTAGATGTTTCTTAGACTATTTAGAAGCAATATATAGAAAGATTTCACCCGTCTACCTGTACTATTCATTGTTCTACTTGTAGAAAGTTACAAATAATTACCATTTCATGATTATCAATGGGGCTCGCTGTTCACTTAATCTTGAAGATCAAAAAATTGGCGAATTGTACTGTTTGGATGCTTTGCATATATGTTTCTTAGATTATATAGAAGCAATATATACAATGATTTCAACAGTCTACCTGTTTCATTCATTGTTCTACTTGTCGATAGTTACAAATAAATTCCTTTAAAGGATTAACAATGGGGCTCGTAGTTCACTTACACTTGAAGAAAAAAAATTGGCGAATGGTACTGTTTGGATGCTTTGCATATATGTTTCTTATACTATATAGAAGCAATATATACAAAGATTTCAACCGTCTACCTGTTCCATTCAATGTTCTACTTGTCGAAAGTTACAAATAATTTCCGATAAAGGATTAACAATGGGGCTCATTGTTCACTTAAACTTGAAGAACAAAAAATTGGCGAATTGTACTGTTTGGACGCTTTGCATATATGTTTCTTGGACTATATAGAAGCAACATATACAATGATTTCAACAGTGTACCTGTTCCATTCATTGTTCTACTTGTCGAAATTTACAAATAATTTCCGATAAAGGATTAACAATGGGGCTCATTGTTCACTTAAACTTAAAGAACAAAAAATTGCCGAATTGTATTGTTTGGATGCTTTGCATATATGTTTCTTAGACTATATAGAAGCAATATATACAAAGATTTCAACCGTCTACCTGTTCCATTCATTGTTCTACTTGTCGAAAGTTAGAAATAATTTCCGATAAAGGATTAACAATGGGTCTCATTGTTCACTTAAACTTGAAGAACAAAAAATTGGCGAATGGTACTGTTTGGTTGCTTTGCATATATGTTTCTTAGACCTTATAGAAGCAATATATACAAAGATTTCAACCGTCTACCTGTTCCATTCATTGTTCTACTTGTCGATAGATGCAAATAATTTCCGTTAAGGGATTAACAATGGGGATCGTAGTTTACTTAAACTGGAAGAACAAGAAATTGACGAATTGTACTGTTTGGATGCTTTGCATATATGTTTCTTAGACTATGTAGAAGCAATATATACAAAGATTTCAACCGTCTACCTGTTCCATTCATTGTTCTACTTGTCGAAAGTTACAAATAATTTCCGATAAAGGATTAACAATGGGTCTCATTGTTCACTTAAACTTGAAGAACAAAAAATTGGCGAATGGTACTGTTTGGATGCTTTGCATATATGTTTCTTAGACTATATGGAAGCAATATATACAAAGATTTCAACCGTCTACGTGTTCCAATCATTGTTCTACTTGTAGAAAGTTACAATTAATTTCCGTTAAAGGATTAACAATGGGGCTCGTAGTTCACTTACACTTGAAGAACAAAAAGTTGGCGAATGTTACTGTTTGGATGCTTTGCATATATGTTTCTTATACTATATAGAAGCAATATATACAAAGATTTCAACCGTCTACCTGTTCCATTCAATGTTCTACTTGTCGAAAGTTACAAATAATTTCCGATAAAGGATTAACAATGGGGCTCATTGTTCACTTAAACTTGAAGAACAAAAAATTGGCGAATTGTACTGTTTGGACGCTTTGCATATATGTCTCTTGGACTATATAGAAGCAACATATACAATGATTTCAACAGTGTACCTGTTCCATTCATTGTTCTACTTGTCGAAATTTACAAATAATTTCCGATAAAGGATTAACAATGGGGCTCATTGTTCACTTAAGCTTGAAGAACAAAAAATTGGCGAATGGTACTGTTTGGATGCTTTGCGTACATGTTTCTTAGACTATATGGAAGCAATATATACAAAGATTTCAACCGTCTACGTGTTCCAATCATTGTTCTACTTGTAGAAAGTTACAATTAATTTCCGTTAAAGGATTAACAATGGGGCTCGTAGTTCACTTAAACTTGAAGAACAAAAAATTGGCGAATTGTACTGTTTGGATTCTTTGCATATATGTTTCGTAGACTATATAGAAGCAATATATACAATGATTTCAACCGTCTACATGATCCATTCATTGTTCTAATTGTCGAAATTTACAAATAATTTCCTTTAAAGGATTAACAATTGGGTTCGTAGTTCACTTAAACTTGAAGAACAAAAAATTGGCGATTGTTACTGTTTAGATGCTTCGCATATATGTTTCTTAGATTATATAGAAGCAATATATACAAAGATTTCAACCGTCTACCAGTTCCATTCATTGTTCTACTTGTCGAAAATTACAAATAATTACCGATAAAGGATTAACCATTGGGGCTCATTGTTCACTTAAACTTGAAGAACAAAAAATTCGCGAATTGTACTGTTTGGATGCTTTGCATATATGTTTCTTAGACTATATAGAAGCAATATATACAAAGATTTCAACCATCTACCTGTTCCATTCATTGTTCTACTTGCCGAAAGTTACAAATAATTTCCTATAAAGGATTAACAATGGGGCTCATTGTTCAGTTAAACTTGAAGGACAAAAAATTGGCGAATGTTACTGTTTGGATGCTTTGCGTACATGTTTCTTAGACTATATGGAAGCAATATATACAAGGATTTCAACCGTCTACCTGTTCCATTCATTGTTCTACTTGTCGAAAGTTACAAATAATTACCGATAAAGGATTAACCATTGGGGCTCATTGTTCACTTAAACTTGAAGAACAAAAAATTGGCGAATTGTACTGTTTGGATGCTTTGCATATATGTTTCTTAGACCTTATAGAAGCAATATATACAAAGATTTCAACCGTCTACCTGTTCCATTCATTGTTCTACTTGTCGATAGATGCAAATAATTTCCGTTAAGGGATTAACAATGGGGATCGTAGTTTACTTAAACTGGAAGAACAAGAAATTGACGAATTGTACTGTTTGGATGCTTTGCATATGTGTTTCTTAGACTATATAGAAGCAATATATACAATGATTTCAACCGTCTACCTATTCCATTCATTGTTCTGCTTGCCGAAATTTACAAATAATTTCCTTTAAAGGATTAACAATGGGGCTCGTAGTTCACTTAAACTTGAAGAACAAAAAATTGGCGAATGGTACTATTTGGATGCTTTGAATATATGTTTCTTATATTATATAGAAGCAATATATACAAATATTTCAACCGTCTACCTGTTCCATTCATTGTTCGACTTGTCGAAAATTACAAATAATTTCCGATAAAGGATTAACCATTGGGGCTCATTGTTCACTTAAACTTGAAGACCAAAAAATAAGCGAATGGTACTGTTTGGATGCTTTGCGTACATGTTTCTTAGACTATATGGAAGCAATATATACAAAGATTTCAACCGTCTACCTGTTCCAATCATTGTTCTACTTGTCGAAATCTACAAATAATTTCCGATAACGGATTAACCATTGGGGCTCATTGTTCACTTAACCTTGAAGAACAAAAAATTGGCGAATTGTACTGTTTGGATGCTTTGCATATATGTTTCTTCGACTATATAGAAGCAATATATACAAAGATTTCAATCGTCTACCTGTTCCATTCATTGATCTACTTGTCGAAAGTTACAAATAATTTCCGATAAAGGATTAACAATGGGTCTCATTGTTCACTTAAACTTGAAGAACAAAAAATTGGCGAATGGTACTGTTTGGATGCTTTGCATATATGTTTCTTAGACTATATGGAAGCAATATATACAAAGATTTCAACCGTCTACGTGTTCCAATCATTGTTCTACTTGTAGAAAGTTACAATTAATTTCCGTTAAAGGATTAACAATGGGGCTCGTAGTTCACTTAAACTTGAAGAACAAATAATTGGCGAATTGTACTGTTTGGATGATTTGCATATATGTTCCTTAGACTTTATAGAAGCAATATATACAAAGATTTCAACCGTCTACCTGTTCCATTCATTGTTCTACTTGTCGAAAGTTACAAATAATTTCCGTTAAGGGATTAACAATGGGGATCGTAGTTTACTTAAACTTGAAGAACAAAAAATTGGCGAATTGTACTGTTTGGATGCTTTGCATATATGTTTCTTAGACTATATAGAAAGAATATATACAATGATTTCAACCGTCTACCTATTCCATTCATTGTTCTACTTGCCGAAATTTACAAATAATTTCCTTTAAAGGATTAACAATGGGGCTCATTGTTCACTTAAACTTGAAGAACGAAAAATTGTCGAATGGTACTGTTTGGATGCTTTGCCTAGATGTTTCTTAGACTATTTAGAAGCAATATATAGAAAGATTTCACCCGTCTACCTGTACTATTCATTGTTCTACTTGTAGAAAGTTACAAATAATTACCATTTCATGATTATCAATGGGGCTCGCTGTTCACTTAATCTTGAAGATCAAAAAATTGGCGAATTGTACTGTTTGGATGCTTTGCATATATGTTTCTTAGATTATATAGAAGCAATATATACAATGATTTCAACAGTCTACCTGTTTCATTCATTGTTCTACTTGTCGATAGTTACAAATAAATTCCTTTAAAGGATTAACAATGGGGCTCGTAGTTCACTTACACTTGAAGAAAAAAAATTGGCGAATGGTACTGTTTGGATGCTTTGCATATATGTTTCTTATACTATATAGAAGCAATATATACAAAGATTTCAACCGTCTACCTGTTCCATTCAATGTTCTACTTGTCGAAAGTTACAAATAATTTCCGATAAAGGATTAACAATGGGGCTCATTGTTCACTTAAACTTGAAGAACAAAAAATTGGCGAATTGTACTGTTTGGACGCTTTGCATATATGTTTCTTGGACTATATAGAAGCAACATATACAATGATTTCAACAGTGTACCTGTTCCATTCATTGTTCTACTTGTCGAAATTTACAAATAATTTCCGATAAAGGATTAACAATGGGGCTCATTGTTCACTTAAACTTAAAGAACAAAAAATTGCCGAATTGTATTGTTTGGATGCTTTGCATATATGTTTCTTAGACTATATAGAAGCAATATATACAAAGATTTCAACCGTCTACCTGTTCCATTCATTGTTCTACTTGTCGAAAGTTAGAAATAATTTCCGATAAAGGATTAACAATGGGTCTCATTGTTCACTTAAACTTGAAGAACAAAAAATTGGCGAATGGTACTGTTTGGTTGCTTTGCATATATGTTTCTTAGACCTTATAGAAGCAATATATACAAAGATTTCAACCGTCTACCTGTTCCATTCATTGTTCTACTTGTCGATAGATGCAAATAATTTCCGTTAAGGGATTAACAATGGGGATCGTAGTTTACTTAAACTGGAAGAACAAGAAATTGACGAATTGTACTGTTTGGATGCTTTGCATATATGTTTCTTAGACTATGTAGAAGCAATATATACAAAGATTTCAACCGTCTACCTGTTCCATTCATTGTTCTACTTGTCGAAAGTTACAAATAATTTCCGATAAAGGATTAACAATGGGTCTCATTGTTCACTTAAACTTGAAGAACAAAAAATTGGCGAATGGTACTGTTTGGATGCTTTGCATATATGTTTCTTAGACTATATGGAAGCAATATATACAAAGATTTCAACCGTCTACGTGTTCCAATCATTGTTCTACTTGTAGAAAGTTACAATTAATTTCCGTTAAAGGATTAACAATGGGGCTCGTAGTTCACTTAAACTTGAAGAACAAAAAATTGGCGAATTGTACTGTTTGGATGCTTTGCATAGATGTTTCTTAGACTATTTAGAAGCAATATATAGAAAGATTTCACCCGTCTACCTGTACTATTCATTGTTCAACTTGTAGAAAGTTACAAATAATTTCCATTTCATGATTATCAATGGGGCTCGCTGTTCACTTAAACTTGAAGATCAAAAAATTGGCGATTGTTACTGTTTAGATGATTTGCATATATGTTTCGTAGACTATATAGAAGCAATATATACAATGATTTCAACCGTCTACCTATTCCATTCATTGTTCTACTTGCCGAAATTTACAAATAATTTCCTTTAAAGGATTAACAATGGGGCTCGTAGTTCACTTAAACTTGAAGAACAAAAAATTGGCGAATGGTACTATTTGGATGCTTTGAATATATGTTTCTTATATTATATAGAAGCAATATATACAAATATTTCAACCGTCTACCTGTTCCATTCATTGTTCGACTTGTCGAAATTTACAAATAATTTCCGATAAAGGATTAACCATTGGGGCTCATTGTTCACTTAAACTTGAAGAACAAAAAATTAGCGAATGGTACTGTTTGGATGCTTTGCATATATGTTTCTTAGACTATATAGAAGCAATATATACATTGAATTCAACCGGCTACCTGTTCCATTCATTGTTCTACTTGTCGAAATTTACAAATAATTTCCGATAAAGGATTAACCATTGGGGCTCATTGCTCACTTAAACTTGAAGAACAAAAAATTGGCGAATTGTACTGTTTGGATGCTTTGCATATATGTTTCTTAGACTATATAAAAGCAATATATACAAAGATTTCAACCGTCTACCTGTTCCATTAATTGTTCTACTTGTCGAAAGTTACAAATAATTTCCTTTAAAGGATTAACAATGGGGCTCGTTGTTCACTTAAACTTGAAGAACAATAAATTGGCGAATTGTACTGTTTGGATGCTTTTCATATATGTTTCTTAGACTATATAGAAGCAACATATACAAAGATTTCAACCGTCTACCTGTTCCATTCATTGTTCTACTTGTCGAAAGTTACAATTAATTTCCTTTAAAGGATTAACAATGGGGCTCGTAGTTCACTTAAACTTGAAGAACAAAAAATTGGCGAATTGTACTGTTTGGATGCTTTGCATAGATGTTTCTTAGACTATTTAGAAGCAATATATAGAAAGATTTCACCCGTCTACCTGTACTATTCATTGTTCTACTTGTCGAAATTTACAAATAATTTCCGATAAAGGATTAACCATTGGGGCTCAATGTTCACTTAAACTTGAAGAACAAAAAATTGGCGAATGGTACTGTTTGGATGCTTTGCATATATGTTTCTTAGACTATATAGAAGCAATATATACATTGATTTCAACCGGCTACCTGTTCCATTCATTGTTCTACTTGTCGAAATTTACAAATAATTTCCGATAAAGGATTAACCATTGGGGCTCATTGTTCACATAAACTTGAAGAACATAAAATTGGCGAATTGTACTGTTTGGATGCTTTGCATATATGTTTCTTAGACTATATAGAAGCAATATATACAAAGATTTCAACCGGCTACCAGTTCCATTCATTGTTCTACTTGTCGAAAGTTACAAATAATTTCCGTTAAGGGATTAACAATGGGGATCGTAGTTTACTTAAACTTGAAGAACAAAAAATTGGCGAATTGTACTGTTTGGTTGCTTTGCATATATGTCTCTTAGACTATTTAGAAGCAATATATAGAAAGAATTCACCCGTCTACCTGTACTATTCATTGTTCTACTTGTAGAAAGTTACAAATAGTTTCCATTTCATGATTATCAATGGGGCTCGCTGTTCACTTAAATTTGAAGATCAAAAAATTGGCGATTGTTACTGTTTAGATGCTTTGCATATATGTTTCTTAGATTATATAGAAGCAATATATACAAAGATTTCAACCGTCTACCAGTTCCATTCATTGTTCTACTTGTCGAAAGTTACAAATAATTACCGATAAAGGATTAACCATTGGGGCTCATTGTTCACTTAAACTTGAAGAACAAAAAATTGGCGAATTGTACTGTTTGGATGCTTTGCATATATGTTTCTTAGACTATATAGAAGCAATATATACAAAGATTTCAACCGTCTACCTGTTCCATTAATTGTTCTACTTGTCGAAAGTTACAAATAATTTCCTTTAAAGGATTAACAATGGGGCTCGTTGTTCACTTAAACTTGAAGAACAATAAATTGGCGAATTGTACTGTTTGGATGCTTTTCATATATGTTTCTTAGACTATATAGAAGCAACATATACAAAGATTTCAACCGTCTACCTGTTCCATTCATTGTTCTACTTGTCGAAAGTTACAATTAATTTCCGTTAAAGGATTAACAATGGGGCTCGTAGTTCACTTAAACTTGAAGTACAAAAAATTGGCGAATTGTACTGTTTGGATGCTTTGCTTATATGTTTCGTAGACTATATAGAAGCAATATATACAATTTTTTCAACCGTCTACATGGTCCATTCATTGTTCTACTTGTCGAAATTTACAAATAATTTCCTTTAAAGGATTAACAATGGGGCTCGTTGTTCACTTAAACTTGAAGAACAAGAAATTGGCGAATTGTACTGTTTGGTTGCTTTGCATATATGTTTCTTAGACTATTTAGAAGCAATATATAGAAAGAATTCACCCGTCTACCTGTACTATTCATTGTTCTACTTGTAGAAAGTTACAAATAATTTCCATTTCATGATTATCAATGGGGCTCGCTGTTCACTTAAACTTGAAGATCAAAAAATTGGCGATTGTTACTGTTTAGATGCTTTGCATATAGGTTTCTTAGACTATATAGAAGCAATATATACAAAGATTTCAACCGTCTACCTGATCCATTCATTGTTCTACTTGTCGAAAATTACAAATAATTTCCGATAAAGGATTAACCATTGGGGCTCATTGTTCACTTAAACTTGAAGAACAAAAAATTGGCGAATGGTACTGTTTGGATGCTTTGCATATATGTTTCTTAGACTATATAGAAGCAATATATACATTGATTTCAACCGTCTACCTGTTCCATTCATTGTTCTACTTGTCGATATTTACAAATAATTTCCTTTAAAGGATTAACAATTGGGCTCGTAGTTCACTTAAACTTAAAGAACAAAAAATTGGCGAATTGTACTGTTTGGATACTTTGCATATATGTTTCTTAGACTATTTAGAAGCAATATATAAAAAGATTTCAACCGTCTACCAGTTCCATTCATTGTTCTACTTGTCGAAAGTTACAAATAATTTCCGATAAAGGATTAACAATGGGGCTCATTGTTCACTTAAACTTGAAGAACAAAAAATTGGCGAATTGTACTGTTTGGATGCTTTGCATATATGTTTCATAGACTATTTAGAAGCAATATATAGAAAGATTTCACCCGTCTACCTGTTCCATTCATTGTTCTACTTGTCGAAATTTACAAATAATTTCCGATAACGGATTAACCATTGGGGCTCATTGTTCACTTAAACTTGAAGAACAAAAAATTGGCGAATTGTACTGTTTGGATGCTTTGCATATATGTTTCTTAGACTATTTAGAAGCAATATATAGAAAGATTTCACCCGTCTACCTGTACTATTCATTGTTCAACTTGTAGAAAGTTACAAATAATTTCCATTTCATGATTATCAATGGGGCTCGCTGTTCACTTAAACTTGAAGATCAAAAAATTGGCGATTGTTACTGTTTAGATGATTTGCATATATGTTTCGTAGACTATATAGAAGCAATATATACAATGATTTCAACCGTCTACCTATTCCATTCATTGTTCTACTTGCCGAAATTTACAAATAATTTCCTTTAAAGGATTAACAATGGGGCTCGTAGTTCACTTAAACTTGAAGAACAAAAAATTGGCGAATGGTACTATTTGGATGCTTTGAATATATGTTTCTTATATTATATAGAAGCAATATATACAAATATTTCAACCGTCTACCTGTTCCATTCATTGTTCGACTTGTCGAAATTTACAAATAATTTCCGATAAAGGATTAACCATTGGGGCTCATTGTTCACTTAAACTTGAAGAACAAAAAATTAGCGAATGGTACTGTTTGGATGCTTTGCATATATGTTTCTTAGACTATATAGAAGCAATATATACATTGAATTCAACCGGCTACCTGTTCCATTCATTGTTCTACTTGTCGAAATTTACAAATAATTTCCGATAAAGGATTAACCATTGGGGCTCATTGCTCACTTAAACTTGAAGAACAAAAAATTGGCGAATTGTACTGTTTGGATGCTTTGCATATATGTTTCTTAGACTATATAAAAGCAATATATACAAAGATTTCAACCGTCTACCTGTTCCATTAATTGTTCTACTTGTCGAAAGTTACAAATAATTTCCTTTAAAGGATTAACAATGGGGCTCGTTGTTCACTTAAACTTGAAGAACAATAAATTGGCGAATTGTACTGTTTGGATGCTTTTCATATATGTTTCTTAGACTATATAGAAGCAACATATACAAAGATTTCAACCGTCTACCTGTTCCATTCATTGTTCTACTTGTCGAAAGTTACAATTAATTTCCTTTAAAGGATTAACAATGGGGCTCGTAGTTCACTTAAACTTGAAGAACAAAAAATTGGCGAATTGTACTGTTTGGATGCTTTGCATAGATGTTTCTTAGACTATTTAGAAGCAATATATAGAAAGATTTCACCCGTCTACCTGTACTATTCATTGTTCTACTTGTCGAAATTTACAAATAATTTCCGATAAAGGATTAACCATTGGGGCTCAATGTTCACTTAAACTTGAAGAACAAAAAATTGGCGAATGGTACTGTTTGGATGCTTTGCATATATGTTTCTTAGACTATATAGAAGCAATATATACATTGATTTCAACCGGCTACCTGTTCCATTCATTGTTCTACTTGTCGAAATTTACAAATAATTTCCGATAAAGGATTAACCATTGGGGCTCATTGTTCACATAAACTTGAAGAACATAAAATTGGCGAATTGTACTGTTTGGATGCTTTGCATATATGTTTCTTAGACTATATAGAAGCAATATATACAAAGATTTCAACCGGCTACCAGTTCCATTCATTGTTCTACTTGTCGAAAGTTACAAATAATTTCCGTTAAGGGATTAACAATGGGGATCGTAGTTTACTTAAACTTGAAGAACAAAAAATTGGCGAATTGTACTGTTTGGATGCTTTGCATAGATGTTTCTTAGACTATTTAGAAGCAATATATAGAAAGATTTCACCCGTATACCTGTACTATTCATTGTTCTACTTGTAGAAAGTTACAAATAGTTTCCATTTCATGATTATCAATGGGGCTCGCTGTTCACTTAAATTTGAAGATCAAAAAATTGGCGATTGTTACTGTTTAGATGCTTTGCATATATATTTCTTAGATTATATAGAAGCAATATATACAAAGATTTCAACCGTCTACCAGTTCCATTCATTGTTCTACTTGTCGAAAGTTACAAATAATTTCCTTTAAAGGATTAACAATGGGGCTCGTTGTTCACTTAAACTTGAAGAACAAGAAATTGGCGAATTGTACTGTTTGGTTGCTTTGCATATATGTCTCTTAGACTATTTAGAAGCAATATATAGAAAGAATTCACCCGTCTACCTGTACTATTCATTGTTCTACTTGTAGAAAGTTACAAATAGTTTCCATTTCATGATTATCAATGGGGCTCGCTGTTCACTTAAATTTGAAGATCAAAAAATTGGCGATTGTTACTGTTTAGATGCTTTGCATATATGTTTCTTAGATTATATAGAAGCAATATATACAAAGATTTCAACCGTCTACCAGTTCCATTCATTGTTCTACTTGTCGAAAGTTACAAATAATTACCGATAAAGGATTAACCATTGGGGCTCATTGTTCACTTAAACTTGAAGAACAAAAAATTGGCGAATTGTACTGTTTGGATGCTTTGCATATATGTTTCTTAGACTATATAGAAGCAATATATACAAAGATTTCAACCGTCTACCTGTTCCATTAATTGTTCTACTTGTCGAAAGTTACAAATAATTTCCTTTAAAGGATTAACAATGGGGCTCGTTGTTCACTTAAACTTGAAGAACAATAAATTGGCGAATTGTACTGTTTGGATGCTTTTCATATATGTTTCTTAGACTATATAGAAGCAACATATACAAAGATTTCAACCGTCTACCTGTTCCATTCATTGTTCTACTTGTCGAAAGTTACAATTAATTTCCGTTAAAGGATTAACAATGGGGCTCGTAGTTCACTTAAACTTGAAGTACAAAAAATTGGCGAATTGTACTGTTTGGATGCTTTGCTTATATGTTTCGTAGACTATATAGAAGCAATATATACAATTTTTTCAACCGTCTACATGGTCCATTCATTGTTCTACTTGTCGAAATTTACAAATAATTTCCTTTAAAGGATTAACAATGGGGCTCGTTGTTCACTTAAACTTGAAGAACAAGAAATTGGCGAATTGTACTGTTTGGTTGCTTTGCATATATGTTTCTTAGACTATTTAGAAGCAATATATAGAAAGAATTCACCCGTCTACCTGTACTATTCATTGTTCTACTTGTAGAAAGTTACAAATAATTTCCATTTCATGATTATCAATGGGGCTCGCTGTTCACTTAAACTTGAAGATCAAAAAATTGGCGATTGTTACTGTTTAGATGCTTTGCATATAGGTTTCTTAGACTATATAGAAGCAATATATACAAAGATTTCAACCGTCTACCTGATCCATTCATTGTTCTACTTGTCGAAAATTACAAATAATTTCCGATAAAGGATTAACCATTGGGGCTCATTGTTCACTTAAACTTGAAGAACAAAAAATTGGCGAATGGTACTGTTTGGATGCTTTGCATATATGTTTCTTAGACTATATAGAAGCAATATATACATTGATTTCAACCGTCTACCTGTTCCATTCATTGTTCTACTTGTCGATATTTACAAATAATTTCCTTTAAAGGATTAACAATTGGGCTCGTAGTTCACTTAAACTTAAAGAACAAAAAATTGGCGAATTGTACTGTTTGGATACTTTGCATATATGTTTCTTAGACTATTTAGAAGCAATATATAAAAAGATTTCAACCGTCTACCAGTTCCATTCATTGTTCTACTTGTCGAAAGTTACAAATAATTTCCGATAAAGGATTAACAATGGGGCTCATTGTTCACTTAAACTTGAAGAACAAAAAATTGGCGAATTGTACTGTTTGGATGCTTTGCATATATGTTTCATAGACTATTTAGAAGCAATATATAGAAAGATTTCACCCGTCTACCTGTTCCATTCATTGTTCTACTTGTCGAAATTTACAAATAATTTCCGATAACGGATTAACCATTGGGGCTCATTGTTCACTTAAACTTGAAGAACAAAAAATTGGCGAATTGTACTGTTTGGATGCTTTGCATATATGTTTCTTAGACTATTTAGAAGCAATATATAAAAAGATTTCAACCGTCTACCAGTTCCATTCACTGTTCTACTTGTCGAAAGTTACAAATAATTTCCGTTAAGGGATTAACAATGGGGCTCGTTGTTCACTTAAACTTGAAGAACAATAAATTGGCGAATTGTACTGTTTGGATGCTTTGCATATATGTTTCTTAGACTATATAGAAGCAATATATACAATGATTTCAACAGTCTACCTGTTCCATTCATTGTTCTACTTGTCGAAAGTTACAAATAATTTCCGTTAAAGGATTAACAATGGGGCTCGTAGTTCACTTAAACTTGAAGAACAAAAAATTGGCGAATTGTACTGTTTGGTTTCTTTGCATATATGTTTCTTAGACTATTTAGAAGCAATATATACATTGATTTCAACCGGCTACCTGTTCCATTCATTGTTCTACATGTCGCAAGTTACAAATAATTTCCGTTAAAGTATTAACAATGGAGCTCGCAGTTCACTTAAACTTGAAGATCAAATAATTGGCGAATTGTACTGTTTGGACGGTTTGCATATATGTTTCTTAGACTGTATAGAAGCAATATAACCAATGATTCCAACAGTCTACCAGTTCCATTCATTGTTCTACTTGTCGAAATTTACAAATAATTTCTTTTAAAGGATTAACAATGGGGCTCGTAGTTCACTTAAACTTGAAGAACAAAAAATTGGCGAATGGTACTGTTTGGATGCTTTGCATATATGTTTCTTAGATTATATAGAAGCAATATATACAAAGATTTCGACCGTCTACCTGTTCCATTCATTGTTCTACTTGTCGAAATTTACAAATAATTTCCTTTAAAGGATTAACAATGGGGCTCGTTGTTCACTTAAACTTGAAGAACAATAAATTGGCGAATTGTACTGTTGGGATGCTTTGCAAATATGTTTCTTAGACTATATAGAAGCAATATATACAAAGATTTCAACAGTCTACCTGTTCCATTCATTGTTCTACTTGTCGGAAGTTACAAATAATTTCCGATAAAGGATTAACAATGGGGCTCGTTGTTCACTTAAACTTGAAGAACAATAAATTGGCGAATTGTACTGTTTGGATGCTTTGCATATATGTTTCTTAGACTATATAGACGCAATATTTACAAGGATTTCAACCGCCTACCTGTTCCATTCATTGTTCTACTTGTCGAAAGTTACAAATAATTACGGATAAAGGATTAACCATTGGGGCTCATTGTTCACTTAAACTTGAAGAACAAAAAATTGGCGAATTGTACTGTTTGGATGCTTTGCATATATGTTTCTTAGACTATATTGAAGCAATATATACAAAGATTTCAACCGTCTACCTGTTCCATTCATTGTTCTACTTGTCGAAAGTTACAATTAATTTCCGTTAAAGGATTAACAATGGGGCTCGCAGTTCACTTAAACTTGAAGAACAAAAAATTGGCGAATGGTACTGTTTGGATGCTTTGCATATATGTTTCTTATACTATATAGAAGTAATATATACAAAGATTTCAACCGTCTACCTGTTCCATTCACTGTTCTACTTGTCGAAAGTTACAATTAATTTCCGTTAAGGGATTAACAATGGGGCTCGTAGTTCTCTTAAACTTGAAGAACAAAAAATTGGCGAATGGTACTGTTTGGATGCTTTGCATATATGTTTCTTAGACTATATAGAAGCAATATATACATTGATTTCAACCGGCTACCTGTTCCATTCATTGTTCTACTTGTCGAAATTTACAAATAATTTCCGATAAAGGATTAACCATTGGGGCTCATTGTTCACTTAAACTTGAAGAACAAAAAATTGGCGAATTGTACTGTTTGGATGCTTTGCATATATGTTTCTTAGACTATATAGAAGCAATTTATACAAAGATTTCAACCGGCTACCAGTTCCATTCATTGTTCTACTTGTCGAAATTTACAAATAATTTCCGATAAAGGATTAACCATTGGGGCTTATTGCTCACTTAAACTTGAAGAACAAGAAATTGGCGAATTGTACTGTTTGGATGCTTTGCATATATGTTTCTTAGACTATATAGAAGCAATATATACAAAGATTTCAACCGTCTACCTGTTCCATTCATTGTTCTACTTGTCGAAAGTTACAATTAATTTCCGTTAAAGGATTAACAATGGGGCTCGTAGTTCACTTAAACTTGAAGAACAAAAAATTGGCGAATTGTACTGTTTGGATGCTTTGCATAGATGTTTCTTAGACTATTTAGAAGCAATATATAGAGAGATTTCACCCGTCTACCTGTACTATTCATTGTTCTACTTGTCGAATTTACAAATAATTTCCGATAAAGGATTAACCATTGGGGCTCATTGTTCACTTAAACTTGAAGAACAAAAAATTGGCGAATGGTACTGTTTGGATGCTTTGCATATATGTTTCTTAGATTATATAGAAGCAATATATACAAATATTTCAACCGTCTAACTGTTCCATTCATTGTTCTACTTGTCGAAAATTACAAATAATTTCCGATAAAGGATTAACCATTGGGGCTCATTGTTCACTTAAACTTGAAGAAAAAAAATTGGCGAATGGTACTGTTTGGATGCTTTGCGTACATGTTTCTTAGACTATATAGAAGCAATATATACAAAGATTTCAACCGTCTATGTTTTCCATTCATTGTTCTACTTGTCGAAAGTTACAAATAATTTCCGATAACGGATTAACCATTGGGGCTCATTGTTCACTTAAACTTGAAGAACAAAAAATTGGCGAATTGTACTGTTTGGATGCTTTGCATATATGTTTCTTAGACTATATAGAAGCAATATATACAAAGATTTCAACCGTCTACCTGTTCCATTCATTGTTCTACTTGTCGAAAGTTACAATTAATTTCCGTTAAAGGATTAACAATTGGGCTCGTAGTTCACTTAAACTTGAAGTACAAAAAATTGGCGAATTGTACTGTTTGGATGCTTTGCATATATGTTTCGTAGACTATATAGAAGCAATATATACAATTTTTTCAACCGTCTACATGATCCATTCATTGTTCTACTTGTCGAAATTTACAAATAATTTTCTTTAAAGGATTAACAATGGGGCTCGTAGTTCACTTAAACTTGAAGAACAAAAAATTGGCGAATTGTACTGTTTGGATGCTTTGCATAGATGTTTCTTAGACTATTTAGAAGCAATATATAGAAAGATTTCACCCGTCTACCTGTACTATTCATTGTTCTACTTGTCGAAATTTACAAATAATTTCCGATAAAGGATTAACCATTGGGGCTCATTGTTCACTTAAACTTGAAGAACAAGAAATTGGCGAATTGTACTGTTTGGTTGCTTTGCATATATGTTTCTTAGACTATTTAGAAGCAATATATAGAAAGAATTCACCCGTCTACCTGTACTATTCATTGTTCTACTTGTCGAAATTTACAAATAATTTCCTTTAAAGGATTAACAATGGGGCTCGTAGTTCACTTAAACTTAAAGAACAAAAAATTGGCGAATTGTACTGTTTGGATGCTTTGCATATATGTTTCTTAGATTATATAGAAGCAATATATACAATGATTTCAACCGTCTACCTGATCCATTCATTGTTCTACTTGTCGAAATTTACAAATAATTTCCTTTAAAGGATTAACAATGGGGCTGGTAGTTCACTTAAACTTGAAGAACAAAAAATTGGCGAATGGTACTGTTTGGATGCTTTGCATATATGTTTCTTAGACTATATAGAAGCAATATATACATTGATTTCAACAGGCTACCTGTTCCATTCATTGTTCTACTTGTCGAAATTTACAAATAATTTCCGATAAAGGATTAACCATTGGGGCTCATTGTTCACTTAAACTTGAAGAACAAAAAATTGGCGAATGGTACTGTTTGGATGCTTTGCGTACATGTTTCTTAGACTATATAGAAGCAATATATACAAAGATTTCAACCGTCTACCTGTTCCATTCATTGTTCTACTTGTCGAAAGTTACAAATAATTTCCGATAAAGGATTAACCATTGGGGCTCATTGTTCACTTAAACTTGAAGAACAATAAATTGGCGAATTGTACTGTTTGGATGCTTTGCATATATGTTTCTTAGACTATATAGAAGCAATATATACAAAGATTTCAACCGTCTACCTGTTCCATTCATTGTTCTACTTGTCGAAATTTACAAATAATTTTCTTTAAAGGATTAACAATGGGGCTCGTAGTTCACTTAAACTTGAAGAACAAAAAATTGGCGAATTGTACTGTTTGGATGCTTTGCATAGATGTTTCTTAGACTATTTAGAAGCAATATATAGAAAGATTTCACCCGTCTACCTGTACTATTCATTGTTCTACTTGTCGAAATTTACAAATAATTTCCGATAAAGGATTAACCATTGGGGCTCATTGTTCACTTAAACTTGAAGAACAAAAAATTGGCGAATTGTACTGTTTGGATGCTTTGCATATATGTTTCTTAGACTATATAGAAGCAATATATACAAAGATTTCAACCGGCTACCAGTTCCATTCATTGTTCTACTTGTCGAAAGTTACAAATAATTTCCGTTAAGGGATTAACAATGGGGATCGTAGTTTACTTAAACTTGAAGAACAAAAAATTGGCGAATGGTACTGTTTGGATGCTTTGCATATATGTTTCTTAGACTATATAGAAGCAATATATACATTGATTTCAACCGTCTACCTGTTCCATTCATTGTTCTACTTGTCGATATTTACAAATAATTTCCTTTAAAGGATTAACAATTGGGCTCGTAGTTCACTTAAACTTAAAGAACAAAAAATTGGCGAATTGTACTGTTTGGATACTTTGCATATATGTTTCTTAGACTATTTAGAAGCAATATATAAAAAGATTTCAACCGTCTACCAGTTCCATTCATTGTTCTACTTGTCGAAAGTTACAAATAATTTCCGATAAAGGATTAACAATGGGGCTCATTGTTCACTTAAACTTGAAGAACAAAAAATTGGCGAATTGTACTGTTTGGATGCTTTGCATATATGTTTCATAGACTATTTAGAAGCAATATATAGAAAGATTTCACCCGTCTACCTGTTCCATTCATTGTTCTACTTGTAGAAATTTACAAATAATTTCCGATAACGGATTAACAATGGGGCTCGCAGTTCACTTAAACTTGAAGAACAAAAAATTGGCGAATGGTACTGTTTGGATGCTTTGCATATATGTTTCTTAGACTATATAGACGCAATATATACAAAGATTTCAACAGTCTACCTGTTCCATTCAATGTTCTACTTGTCGGAAGTTACAAATAATTTCCGATAAAGGATTAACCATTGGGGCTCGTTGTTCACTTAAACTTGAAGAACAAAAAATTGGCGAATGGTACTGTTTGGATGCTTTGCATATATGTTTCTTAGACTATATTGAAGCAATATATACAAAGATTTCGACCGTCTACCTGTTCCATTCATTGTTCTACTTGTCGAAAGTTACAAATAATTACGGATAAATGATTAACCATTGGGGCTCATTGTTCACTTAAACTTGAAGAACAAAAAATTGGCGAATTGTACTATTTGGATGCTTTGCATATATGTTTCTTAGACTATATAGAAGCAATATATACAAAGAATTCAACCGTCCACCTGTTCCATTCATTGTTCTACTTGTCGAAAGTTACAAATAATTTCCGATAAAGGATTAACAATGGGGCTCATTGCTCACTTAAACTTGAAGAACAATAAATTGGCGAATTGTACTGTTTGGATGATTTGCATATATGTTTCTTAGACTTTATAGAAGCAATATATACAAAGATTTCAACCGTCTACCTGTTCCATTCATTGTTCTACATGTCGAAAGTTACAAATAATTTCCGTTAAGGCATTAACAATGGGGCTCGTAGTTCACATAAACTTGAAGAGCAAAAAATTGTCGAATTGTACTGTTTGGATGCTTTGCATATATGTTTCTTAGATTATATAGAAGCAATATATACAAATATTTCAACCGTCTAACTGTTCCATTCATTGTTCTACTTGTCGAAAATTACAAATAATTTCCGATAAAGGATTAACCATTGGGGCTCATTGTTCACTTAAACTTGAAGAACAAAAAATTGGCGAATGGTACTGTTTGGATGCTTTGCGTACATGTTTCTTAGACTATATAGAAGCAATATATACAAAGATTTCAACCGTCTACCTGTTCCATTCATTGTTCTACTTGTCGAAAGTTACAAATAATTTCCGATAAAGGATTAACCATTGGGGCTCATTGTTCACTTAAACTTGAAGAACAATAAATTGGCGAATTGTACTGTTTGGATGCTTTGCATATATGTTTCTTAGACTATATAGAAGCAATATATACAAAGATTTCAACCGTCTACCTGTTCCATTCATTGTTCTACTTGTCGAAATTTACAAATAATTTTCTTTAAAGGATTAACAATGGGGCTCGTAGTTCACTTAAACTTGAAGAACAAAAAATTGGCGAATTGTACTGTTTGGATGCTTTGCATAGATGTTTCTTAGACTATTTAGAAGCAATATATAGAAAGATTTCACCCGTCTACCTGTACTATTCATTGTTCTACTTGTCGAAATTTACAAATAATTTCCGATAAAGGATTAACCATTGGGGCTCATTGTTCACTTAAACTTGAAGAACAAAAAATTAGCGAATGGTACTGTTTGGATGCTTTGCATATATGTTTCTTAGACTATATAGAAGCAATATATACATTGATTTCAACCGGCTACCTGTTCCATTCATTGTTCTACTTGTCGAAATTTACAAATAATTTCCGATAAAGGATTAACCATTGGGGCTCATTGTTCACTTAAACTTGAAGAACAAAAAATTGGCGAATTGTACTGTTTGGATGCTTTGCATATATGTTTCTTAGACTATATAGAAGCAATATATACAAAGATTTCAACCGGCTACCAGTTCCATTCATTGTTCTACTTGTCGAAATTTACAAATAATTTCCGATAAAGGATTAACCATTGGGGCTCATTGCTCACTTAAACTAGAAGAACAAAAAATTGGCGAATTGTACTGTTTGGATGCTTTGCATATATGTTTCTTAGACTATATAAAAGCAATATATACAAAGATTTCAACCGTCTACCTGTTCCATTAATTGTTCTACTTGTCGAAAGTTACAAATAATTTCCTTTAAAGGATTAACAATGGGGCTCGTTGTTCACTTAAACTTGAAGAACAATAAATTGGCGAATTGTACTGTTTGGATGCTTTTCATATATGTTTCTTAGACTATATAGAAGCAACATATACAAAGATTTCAACCGTCTACCTGTTCCATTCATTGTTCTACTTGTCGAAAGTTACAATTAATTTCCTTTAAAGGATTAACAATGGGGCTCGTAGTTCACTTAAACTTGAAGAACAAAAAATTGGCGAATTGTACTGTTTGGATGCTTTGCATAGATGTTTCTTAGACTATTTAGAAGCAATATATAGAAAGATTTCACCCGTCTACCTGTACTATTCATTGTTCTACTTGTCGAAATTTACAAATAATTTCCGATAAAGGATTAACCATTGGGGCTCAATGTTCACTTAAACTTGAAGAACAAAAAATTGGCGAATGGTACTGTTTGGATGCTTTGCATATATGTTTCTTAGACTATATAGAAGCAATATATACATTGATTTCAACCGGCTACCTGTTCCATTCATTGTTCTACTTGTCGAAATTTACAAATAATTTCCGATAAAGGATTAACCATTGGGGCTCATTGCTCACTTAAACTTGAAGAACAAAAAATTGGCGAATTGTACTGTTTGGATGCTTTGCATATATGTTTCTTAGACTATATAAAAGCAATATATACAAAGATTTCAACCGTCTACCTGTTCCATTAATTGTTCTACTTGTCGAAAGTTACAAATAATTTCCTTTAAAGGATTAACAATGGGGCTCGTTGTTCACTTAAACTTGAAGAACAATAAATTGGCGAATTGTACTGTTTGGATGCTTTTCATATATGTTTCTTAGACTATATAGAAGCAACATATACAAAGATTTCAACCGTCTACCTGTTCCATTCATTGTTCTACTTGTCGAAAGTTACAATTAATTTCCTTTAAAGGATTAACAATGGGGCTCGTAGTTCACTTAAACTTGAAGAACAAAAAATTGGCGAATTGTACTGTTTGGATGCTTTGCATAGATGTTTCTTAGACTATTTAGAAGCAATATATAGAAAGATTTCACCCGTATACCTGTACTATTCATTGTTCTACTTGTAGAAAGTTACAAATAGTTTCCATTTCATGATTATCAATGGGGCTCGCTGTTCACTTAAATTTGAAGATCAAAAAATTGGCGATTGTTACTGTTTAGATGCTTTGCATATATATTTCTTAGATTATATAGAAGCAATATATACAAAGATTTCAACCGTCTACCAGTTCCATTCATTGTTCTACTTGTCGAAAGATACACATAATTTCCTTTAAAGGATTAACAATGGGGCTCGTTGTTCACTTAAACTTGAAGAACAAGAAATTGGCGAATTGTACTGTTTGGTTGCTTTGCATATATGTCTCTTAGACTATTTAGAAGCAATATATAGAAAGAATTCACCCGTCTACCTGTACTATTCATTGTTCTACTTGTCGAAAGTTACAAATAATTTCCTTTAAAGGATTAACAATGGGGCTCGTAGTTCACTTAAACTTAAAGAACAAAAAATTGGCGAATTGTACTGTTTGGATGCTTTGCATATATGTTTCTTAGATTATATAGAAGCAATATATACAATGATTTCAACCGTCTACCTGATCCATTCATTGTTCTACTTGTCGAAATTTACAAATAATTTCCTTTAAAGGATTAACAATGGGGCTGGTAGTTCACTTAAACTTGAAGAACAAAAAATTGGCGAATGGTACTGTTTGGATGCTTTGCATATATGTTTCTTAGACTATATAGAAGCAATATATACATTGATTTCAACAGGCTACCTGTTCCATTCATTGTTCTACTTGTCGAAATTTACAAATAATTTCCGATAAAGGATTAACCATTGGGGCTCATTGTTCACTTAAACTTGAAGAACAAAAAATTGGCGAATTGTACTGTTTGGATGCTTTGCATATATGTTTCTTAGACTATATAGAAGCAATATATACAAAGATTTCAACCGGCTACCAGTTCCATTCATTGTTCTACTTGTCGAAATTTACAAATAATTTCCGATAAAGGATTAACCATTGGGGCTCATTGCTCACTTAAACTTGAAGAACAATAAATTGGCGAATTGTACTGTTTGGATGATTTGCATATATGTTTCTTAGACTTTATAGAAGCAATATATACAAAGATTTCAACCGTCTACCTGTTCCATTCATTGTTCTACTTGTCGAAAGTTACAAATAATTTCCGTTAAGGCATTAACAATGGGGCTCGTAGTTCACATAAACTTGAAGAGCAAAAAATTGTCGAATTGTACTGTTTGGATGCTTTGCATATATGTTTCTTAGATTATATAGAAGCAATATATACAAATATTTCAACCGTCTAACTGTTCCATTCATTGTTCTACTTGTCGAAAATTACAAATAATTTCCGATAAAGGATTAACCATTGGGGCTCATTGTTCACTTAAACTTGAAGAACAAAAAATTGGCGAATGGTACTGTTTGGATGCTTTGCGTACATGTTTCTTAGACTATATAGAAGCAATATATACAAAGATTTCAACCGTCTACCTGTTCCATTCATTGTTCTACTTGTCGAAAGTTACAAATAATTTCCGATAAAGGATTAACCATTGGGGCTCATTGTTCACTTAAACTTGAAGAACAATAAATTGGCGAATTGTACTGTTTGGATGCTTTTCATATATGTTTCTTAGACTATATAGAAGCAACATATACAAAGATTTCAACCGTCTACCTGTTCCATTCATTGTTCTACTTGTCGAAAGTTACAATTAATTTCCTTTAAAGGATTAACAATGGGGCTCGTAGTTCACTTAAACTTGAAGAACAAAAAATTGGCGAATTGTACTGTTTGGATGCTTTGCATAGATGTTTCTTAGACTATTTAGAAGCAATATATAGAAAGATTTCACCCGTCTACCTGTACTATTCATTGTTCTACTTGTCGAAATTTACAAATAATTTCCGATAAAGGATTAACCATTGGGGCTCAATGTTCACTTAAACTTGAAGAACAAAAAATTGGCGAATGGTACTGTTTGGATGCTTTGCATATATGTTTCTTAGACTATATAGAAGCAATATATACATTGATTTCAACCGGCTACCTGTTCCATTCATTGTTCTACTTGTCGAAATTTACAAATAATTTCCGATAAAGGATTAACCATTGGGGCTCATTGTTCACATAAACTTGAAGAACAAAAAATTGGCGAATTGTACTGTTTGGATGCTTTGCATATATGTTTCTTAGACTATATAGAAGCAATATATACAAAGATTTCAACCGGCTACCAGTTCCATTCATTGTTCTACTTGTCGAAAGTTACAAATAATTTCCGTTAAGGGATTAACAATGGGGATCGTAGTTTACTTAAACTTGAAGAACAAAAAATTGGCGAATTGTACTGTTTGGATGCTTTGCATAGATGTTTCTTAGACTATTTAGAAGCAATATATAGAAAGATTTCACCCGTATACCTGTACTATTCATTGTTCTACTTGTAGAAAGTTACAAATAGTTTCCATTTCATGATTATCAATGGGGCTCGCTGTTCACTTAAATTTGAAGATCAAAAAATTGGCGATTGTTACTGTTTAGATGCTTTGCATATATATTTCTTAGATTATATAGAAGCAATATATACAAAGATTTCAACCGTCTACCAGTTCCATTCATTGTTCTACTTGTCGAAAGTTACAAATAATTTCCTTTAAAGGATTAACAATGGGGCTCGTTGTTCACTTAAACTTGAAGAACAAGAAATTGGCGAATTGTACTGTTTGGTTGCTTTGCATATATGTCTCTTAGACTATTTAGAAGCAATATATAGAAAGAATTCACCCGTCTACCTGTACTATTCATTGTTCTACTTGTCGAAAGTTACAAATAATTTCCTTTAAAGGATTAACAATGGGGCTCGTAGTTCACTTAAACTTAAAGAACAAAAAATTGGCGAATTGTACTGTTTGGATGCTTTGCATATATGTTTCTTAGATTATATAGAAGCAATATATACAATGATTTCAACCGTCTACCTGATCCATTCATTGTTCTACTTGTCGAAATATACAAATAATTTCCTTTAAAGGATTAACAATGGGGCTGGTAGTTCACTTAAACTTGAAGAACAAAAAATTGGCGAATGGTACTGTTTGGATGCTTTGCATATATGTTTCTTAGACTATATAGAAGCAATATATACATTGATTTCAACCGTCTAGATGTTCCATTCATTGTTCTACTTGTCGAAAGTTACAAATAATTACCGATAAAGGATTAACAATGGGGATCGTAGTTTACTTAAACTTGAAGAACAAAAAATTGGCGAATTGTACTGTTTGGATGCTTTGCATAGATGTTTCTTAGACTATTTAGAAGCAATATATAGAAAGATTTCACCCGTATACCTGTACTATTCATTGTTCTACTTGTAGAAAGTTACAAATAGTTTCCATTTCATGATTATCAATGGGGCTCGCTGTTCACTTAAATTTGAAGATCAAAAAATTGGCGATTGTTACTGATTAGATGCTTTGCATATATGTTTCTTAGATTATATAGAAGCAATATATACAAAGATTTCAACCGTCTACCAGTTCCATTCATTGTTCTACTTGTCGAAAGTTACAAATAATTACCGATAAAGGATTAACAATGGGGCTCATTGTTCACTTAAACTTGAAGAACAAAAAATTGGCGAATTGTACTGTTTGGATGCTTTGCATATATGTTTCTTAGACTATATAGACGCAATATATACAATGATTTCAACAGTCTACCTGTTCCATTCATTGTTCTACTTGTCGAAAGTTAGAAATAATTTCCGATAAAGGATTAACAATGGGCCTCGTTGTTCACTTAAACTTGAAGAACAAAAAATTGGCGACTGGTACTGTTTGGATGCTTTGCATATATGTTTCTTAGACTATATAGAAGCAATATATACAAAGATTTCAACCGTCTACCTGTTCCATTCATTGTTCTACTTGTCGAAAGTTACAAATAATTTCCGATAACGGATTAACCATTGGGGCTCATAGTTCACTTAAACTTGAGGAACAAGAAATTGGCGAATGGTACTGTCTGGATGCTCTGCATATATGTTTCTTAGACTATATAGAAGCAATATATACAATGATTTCAACAGTCTGCCTGTTCCATTCATTGTTCTACTTTTCGAAAATTACAAATAATTTCCGATAAAGGATTAACAATGGGGCTCATTGTTCACTTAAACTTGAAGAACAAAAAATTGGCGAATTGTACTGTTTGGATGCTTTGCATATATGTTTCTTAGACTATATAGACGCAATATATACAATGATTTCAACAGTCTACCTGTTCCATTCATTGTTCTACTTGTCGAAAGTTAGAAATAATTTCCGATAAAGGATTAACAATGGGCCTCGTTGTTCACTTAAACTTGAAGAACAAAAAATTGGCGAATGGTACTGTTTGGATGCTTTGCATATATGTTTCTTAGACTATATAGAAGCAATATATACATTGATTTCAACAGGCTACCTGTTCCATTCATTGTTCTACTTGTCGAAATTTACAAATAATTTCCGATAAAGGATTAACCATTGGGGCTCATTGTTCACTTAAACTTGAAGAACAAAAAATTGGCGAATTGTACTGTTTGGATGCTTTGCATATATGTTTCTTAGACTATATAGAAGCAATATATACAAAGATTTCAACCGGCTACCAGTTCCATTCATTGTTCTACTTGTCGAAATTTACAAATAATTTCCGATAAAGGATTAACCATTGGGGCTCATTGCTCACTTAAACTTGAAGAACAATAAATTGGCGAATTGTACTGTTTGGATGATTTGCATATATGTTTCTTAGACTTTATAGAAGCAATATATACAAAGATTTCAACCGTCTACCTGTTCCATTCATTGTTCTACTTGTCGAAAGTTACAAATAATTTCCGTTAAGGCATTAACAATGGGGCTCGTAGTTCACATAAACTTGAAGAGCAAAAAATTGTCGAATTGTACTGTTTGGATGCTTTGCATATATGTTTCTTAGATTATATAGAAGCAATATATACAAATATTTCAACCGTCTAACTGTTCCATTCATTGTTCTACTTGTCGAAAATTACAAATAATTTCCGATAAAGGATTAACCATTGGGGCTCATTGTTCACTTAAACTTGAAGAACAAAAAATTGGCGAATGGTACTGTTTGGATGCTTTGCGTACATGTTTCTTAGACTATATAGAAGCAATATATACAAAGATTTCAACCGTCTACCTGTTCCATTCATTGTTCTACTTGTCGAAAGTTACAAATAATTTCCGATAAAGGATTAACCATTGGGGCTCATTGTTCACTTAAACTTGAAGAACAATAAATTGGCGAATTGTACTGTTTGGATGCTTTTCATATATGTTTCTTAGACTATATAGAAGCAACATATACAAAGATTTCAACCGTCTACCTGTTCCATTCATTGTTCTACTTGTCGAAAGTTACAATTAATTTCCTTTAAAGGATTAACAATGGGGCTCGTAGTTCACTTAAACTTGAAGAACAAAAAATTGGCGAATTGTACTGTTTGGATGCTTTGCATAGATGTTTCTTAGACTATTTAGAAGCAATATATAGAAAGATTTCACCCGTCTACCTGTACTATTCATTGTTCTACTTGTCGAAATTTACAAATAATTTCCGATAAAGGATTAACCATTGGGGCTCAATGTTCACTTAAACTTGAAGAACAAAAAATTGGCGAATGGTACTGTTTGGATGCTTTGCATATATGTTTCTTAGACTATATAGAAGCAATATATACATTGATTTCAACCGGCTACCTGTTCCATTCATTGTTCTACTTGTCGAAATTTACAAATAATTTCCGATAAAGGATTAACCATTGGGGCTCATTGTTCACATAAACTTGAAGAACAAAAAATTGGCGAATTGTACTGTTTGGATGCTTTGCATATATGTTTCTTAGACTATATAGAAGCAATATATACAAAGATTTCAACCGGCTACCAGTTCCATTCATTGTTCTACTTGTCGAAAGTTACAAATAATTTCCGTTAAGGGATTAACAATGGGGATCGTAGTTTACTTAAACTTGAAGAACAAAAAATTGGCGAATTGTACTGTTTGGATGCTTTGCATAGATGTTTCTTAGACTATTTAGAAGCAATATATAGAAAGATTTCACCCGTATACCTGTACTATTCATTGTTCTACTTGTAGAAAGTTACAAATAGTTTCCATTTCATGATTATCAATGGGGCTCGCTGTTCACTTAAATTTGAAGATCAAAAAATTGGCGATTGTTACTGTTTAGATGCTTTGCATATATATTTCTTAGATTATATAGAAGCAATATATACAAAGATTTCAACCGTCTACCAGTTCCATTCATTGTTCTACTTGTCGAAAGTTACAAATAATTTCCTTTAAAGGATTAACAATGGGGCTCGTTGTTCACTTAAACTTGAAGAACAAGAAATTGGCGAATTGTACTGTTTGGTTGCTTTGCATATATGTCTCTTAGACTATTTAGAAGCAATATATAGAAAGAATTCACCCGTCTACCTGTACTATTCATTGTTCTACTTGTCGAAAGTTACAAATAATTTCCTTTAAAGGATTAACAATGGGGCTCGTAGTTCACTTAAACTTAAAGAACAAAAAATTGGCGAATTGTACTGTTTGGATGCTTTGCATATATGTTTCTTAGATTATATAGAAGCAATATATACAATGATTTCAACCGTCTACCTGATCCATTCATTGTTCTACTTGTCGAAATATACAAATAATTTCCTTTAAAGGATTAACAATGGGGCTGGTAGTTCACTTAAACTTGAAGAACAAAAAATTGGCGAATGGTACTGTTTGGATGCTTTGCATATATGTTTCTTAGACTATATAGAAGCAATATATACATTGATTTCAACCGTCTAGATGTTCCATTCATTGTTCTACTTGTCGAAAGTTACAAATAATTACCGATAAAGGATTAACAATGGGGATCGTAGTTTACTTAAACTTGAAGAACAAAAAATTGGCGAATTGTACTGTTTGGATGCTTTGCATAGATGTTTCTTAGACTATTTAGAAGCAATATATAGAAAGATTTCACCCGTATACCTGTACTATTCATTGTTCTACTTGTAGAAAGTTACAAATAGTTTCCATTTCATGATTATCAATGGGGCTCGCTGTTCACTTAAATTTGAAGATCAAAAAATTGGCGATTGTTACTGATTAGATGCTTTGCATATATGTTTCTTAGATTATATAGAAGCAATATATACAAAGATTTCAACCGTCTACCAGTTCCATTCATTGTTCTACTTGTCGAAAGTTACAAATAATTACCGATAAAGGATTAACAATGGGGCTCATTGTTCACTTAAACTTGAAGAACAAAAAATTGGCGAATTGTACTGTTTGGATGCTTTGCATATATGTTTCTTAGACTATATAGACGCAATATATACAATGATTTCAACAGTCTACCTGTTCCATTCATTGTTCTACTTGTCGAAAGTTAGAAATAATTTCCGATAAAGGATTAACAATGGGCCTCGTTGTTCACTTAAACTTGAAGAACAAAAAATTGGCGACTGGTACTGTTTGGATGCTTTGCATATATGTTTCTTAGACTATATAGAAGCAATATATACAAAGATTTCAACCGTCTACCTGTTCCATTCATTGTTCTACTTGTCGAAAGTTACAAATAATTTCCGATAACGGATTAACCATTGGGGCTCATAGTTCACTTAAACTTGAGGAACAAGAAATTGGCGAATGGTACTGTCTGGATGCTCTGCATATATGTTTCTTAGACTATATAGAAGCAATATATACAATGATTTCAACAGTCTGCCTGTTCCATTCATTGTTCTACTTTTCGAAAATTACAAATAATTTCCGATAAAGGATTAACAATGGGGCTCGTAGTTCACTTAAACTTGAAGATCAAATAATTGGCGAATTGTACTGTTTGGATGATTTGCATATATGTTTCTTAGACTATATAGAAGCAATATATACAATGACTTCAACCGTCTACATGATCCATTCATTGTTCTACTTGTCGATATTTACAAATAATTTCCTTTAAAGGATTAACAATTGGGCTCGTAGTTCACTTAAACTTGAAGAACAATAAATTGGCGAATTGTACTGTTTGGATGCTTTGCATATATGTTTCTTAGACTATCTAGAAGCAATATATACTAAGATTTCAACCGTCTACCTGTTCCATTCATTGTTCTACTTGTCGAAAGTTACAATTAATTTCTGTTAAAGGATAAACAATGGGGCTCGTAGTTCACTTAAACTTGAAGAACAATAAATTGGCGAATTGTACTGTTTGGATGCTTTGCGTACATGTTTCTTAGACTATATGGAAGCAATATATACAAAGATTTCAACCGTCTACGTGTTCCAATCATTGTTCTACTTGTCGAAATTTACAAATAATTTCCTTTAAAGGATTAACAATTAGGCTCGTTGTTCACTTAAACTTGAAGAACAAAAAAGTGGCGAATGGTACTGTTTGGATGCTTTGCATATATGTTTCTTAGACTATATAGAAGCAATATATACAAAGATTTCAACCGTCTACCTATTCCATTCATTGTTCTACTTGTCGAAAGTTACAAATAATTTCCGATAAAGGATTAACAATGGGGCTCATTGTTCACTTAAACTTGAAGAACAAAAAATCGGCGAATGGTACTGTTTGGATGCTTTGCATATATGTTTCTTAGACTATATAGAAGCAATATATACAAAGATTTCAACCGTCTACCTGTTCCATTCATTGTTCTACTTGTCGAAAGTGACAAATAATTTCCTTTAAAGGATTAACAATGGGGCTCGTAGTTTACTTAAACTTGAAGAACAAAAAATTGGCGAATTGTACTGTTTGGATGCTTTGCATATATGTTTCTTAGACTATATAGACGCAATATATACAATGATTTCAACAGTCTACCTGTTCCATTCATTGTTCTACTTGGCGAAAGTTAGAAATAATTTCCGATAAAGGATTAACAATGGGCCTCGTTGTTCACTTAAACTTGAAGAACAAAAAATTGGCGACTGGTACTGTTTGGATGTTTTGCATATATGTTTCTTAGACTGTATAGAAGCAATATATACAAAGATTTCAACCGTCTACCTGTTCCATTCATTGTTCTACTTGTCGAAAGTTACAAATAATTTCCGAAAACGGATTAACCATTGGGGCTCATTGTTCACTTAAACTTGAAGAACAAGAAATTGGCGAATGGTACTGTCTGGATGCTCTGCATATATGTTTCTTAGACTATATAGAAGCAATATATACAATGATTTCAACAGTCTACCTGTTCCATTCATTGTTCTACTTTTCGAAAATTACAAATAATTACCTTTAAAGGATTAACAATGGGGCTCGTTGTTCACTTAAACTTGAAGAACAAAAAATTGGCGAATGGTACTGTCTGGATGCTCTGCATATATGTTTCTTAGACTATATAGAAGCAATATATACAATGATTTCAACAGTCAACATGTTCCATTCATTGTTCTACTTGTCGAAATTTACAAATAATTTCCTTTAAAGGATTAACAATGGGGCTCGAAGTTCACTTAAACTTGAAGAACAAAAAATTGGCGAATGGTACTGTTTGGATGCTTTGCATATATGTTTCTTAGACTATATAGAAGCAATATATACAAAGATTTCAACCGTCTACCTGTTCCATTCATTGTTCTACTTGTCGAAAGTTACAAATAATTTCCTTTAAAGGATTAACAATGGGGCTCATTGTTCACTTATACTTGAAGAACAAAAAATTGGCGAATTGTACTGTTTGGATGCTTTGCATATATGTTTCTTAGACTATATAGACGCAATATATACAATGATTTCAACAGTCTACCTGTTCCATTCATTGTTCTACTTGTCGAAAGTTAGAAATAATTTCCGATAAAGGATTAACAATGGGCCTCGTTGTTCACTTAAACTTGAAGAACAAAAAATTGGCGACTGGTACTGTTTGGATGCTTTGCATATATGTTTCTTAGACTATATAGAAGCAATATATGCAAAGATTTCAACCGTCTACCTGTTCCATTCATTGTTCTACTTGTCGAAAGTTACAAATAATTTCCGATAACGGATTAACCATTGGGGCTCATTGTTCACTTAAACTTGAAGAACAAGAAATTGGCGAATGGTACTGTCTGGATGCTCTGCATATATGTTTCTTAGACTATATAGAAGCAATATATACAATGATTTCAACAGTCTGCCTGTTCCATTCATTGTTCTACTTTTCGAAAATTACAAATAATTTCCGATAAAGGATTAACAATGGGGCTCGTAGTTCACTTAAACTTGAAGATCAAATAATTGGCGAATTGTACTGTTTGGATGATTTGCATATATGTTTCTTAGACTATATAGAAGCAATATATACAATGACTTCAACCGTCTACATGATCCATTCATTGTTCTACTTGTCGATATTTACAAATAATTTCCTTTAAAGGATTAACAATTGGGCTCGTAGTTCACTTAAACTTGAAGAACAATAAATTGGCGAATTGTACTGTTTGGATGCTTTGCATATATGTTTCTTAGACTATCTAGAAGCAATATATACTAAGATTTCAACCGTCTACCTGTTCCATTCATTGTTCTACTTGTCGAAAGTTACAATTAATTTCTGTTAAAGGATAAACAATGGGGCTCGTAGTTCACTTAAACTTGAAGTACAAAAAATTGGCGAATTGTACTGTTTGGATGCTTTGCATATATGTTTCGAAGACTATATACAAGCAATATATACAATTTTTTCAACCGTCTACATGATCCATTCATTGTTCTACTTGTCGAAATTTACAAATAATTTCCGATAACGGATTAACCATTGGGGCTCATTGTTCACTTAAACTTGAAGAACAAGAAATTGGCGAATGGTACTGTCTGGATGCTCTGCATATATGTTTCTTAGACTATATAGAAGCAATATATACAATGATTTCAACAGTCTGCCTGTTCCATTCATTGTTCTACTTTTCGAAAATTACAAATAATTTCCGATAAAGGATTAACAATGGGGCTCGTTGTTCACTTAAACTTGAAGAACAAGAAATTGATGAATGGTACTGTTTGGATGCTTTGCATATATGTTTCTTAGACTATATAGAAGCAATATATACATTGATTTCAACCGACTACCTGTTCCATTCGTTGTTCTACTTGTCGCAAGTTACAAATAATTTCCGTTAAAGTATTAACAATGGGGCTCGTAGTTCACTTAAACTTGAAGATCAAATAATTGGCGAATTGTACTGTTTGGATGATTTGCATATATGTTTCTTAGACTATATAGAAGCAATATATACAATGACTTCAACCGTCTACATGATCCATTCATTGTTCTACTTGTCGATATTTACAAATAATTTCCTTTAAAGGATTAACAATTGGGCTCGTAGTTCACTTAAACTTGAAGAACAAAAAATTGGCGAATTGTACTGTTTGGATACTTTGCATATAAGTTTCTTAGACTATTTAGAAGCAATATATAGAAAGATTTCACCCGTCTACCTGTACTATTCATTGTTCTACTTGTAGAAAGTTACAAATAATTTCCATTTCATGATTATCAATGGGGCTCGCTGTTCACTTAAACTTGAAGATCAAAAAATTGGCGAATGGTACTGTTTGGATGCTTTACGTACATGTTTCTTAGACTATATGGAAGCAATATATACATTGATTTCAACCGTCTACCTGTTCCATTCATTGTTCTACATGTCGAAATTTACAAATAATTTCCTTTAAAGGATTAACAATGGGGCTCGTAGTTCACTTAAACTTGAAGAACAAAAAATTGGCGAATGGTACTGTTTCGATGCTTTGCATATATGTTTCTTAGACTATATAGACGCAATATATACAAAGATTTCAACCGTCTACCTGTTCCATTCATTGTTCTACTTGTCGAAAGTTACAAATAATTTCCGATAAAGGATTAACAATGGGGCTCATTGTTCACTTAAACTTGAAGAACAAAAAATTGTCGAATTGTACTGTTTGGATGCTTTGCATATATGTTTCTTAGACTATATAGAAGCAATATATACAATGATTTCAACCGTCTACCAGTTCCATTCAGTGTTCTACTTGTCGAAAGTTACAAATAATTTCCGATAAAGGATTAACAATGGGGCTCATTGTTCACTTAAACTTGAAGAACAAAAAATTGGCGAATGGTGCTGTTTGGATGCTTTGCATATATGTTTCTTAGACTATATAGAAGCAATATATACATTGATTTCAACCGTCTACCTGTTCCATTCATTGTTCTACTTGTCGGAAGTTACAAATAATTTCCGTTAAAATATTAACAATGGGGCTCGTAGTTCACTTAAACATGAAGATGAAATAATTGGCGAATGGTACTGTTTGGATGCTTTGCATATATGTTTCTTAGACTATATAGAAGCAATATATACAAAGATTTCAACCGTCTACCCGTTCCATTCATTGTTCTACTTGTCGAAAGTTACAAATAATTTCCGATAACGGATTAACCATTGGGGCTCATTGTTCACTTAAACATGAAGAACAAAAAATTGGCGAATGGTACTGTTTGTATGCTTTGCATATATGTTTCTTAGACTATATAGAAGCAATATATACATTGATTTCAACCGTCTACCTGTTCCACTCATTGTTCTACTTCTCGCAAGTTACAAATAATTTCCGATAACGGATTAACCATTGGGGTTCATTGTTCACTTAAACTTGAAGATAAAAAAATTGGCGAATGTTACTGTTTAGATGCTGTGCATATAAGTTTCTTAGACTATATAGAAGCAATATATACAAAGATTTCAACCGTCTACCTGTTCTATTCATTGTTCTACTTGTCGAAAGTTACAAATAATTTCCGAAAACGGATTAACCATTGGGGCTCATTGTTCACTTAAACTTGAAGAACAAAAAATTGTCGAATTGTACTGTTTGGATGCTTTGAATATATGTTTCTTAGACTATATAGAAGCAATATATACAATGATTTCAACCGTCTACCTGTTCCATTCATTGTTCTACTTGTCGAAAATTACAAATAATTTCCGATAAAGGATTAACCATTGGGGCTCATTGTTCATTTAAACTTGAAGAACAAAAAATTGGCGAATGGTACTGTTTGGATGCTTTGCATATATGTTTCTTAGACTATATAGAAGCAATATATACATTAATTTCAACCGTCTACCTGTTCCACTCATTGTTCTACTTGTCGCAAGTTACAAATAATTTCCGTTAAAGTATTAACAATGGGGCTCGTAGTTCACTTAAACATGAAGATGAAATAATTGGCGAATTGTACTGTTTGGATGCTTTGCATATATGTTTCTTAGATTATATAGAAGCAATATATACAAAGATTTCAACCGTCTACCTGTTCCATTCATTGTTCTACTTGTCGAAAGTTACAAATAATTTCCGTTAAGGAATTAACAATGGGGATCGTAGTTTACTTAAACTTGAAGAACAAAAAATTGGCGAATTGTACTGTTTGGATGCTTTGCATATATGTTTCTTAGACTATATAGAAGCAATATATACAATGATTTCAACAGTCTACCTGTTCCATTCATTGTTCTACTTGTCGAAATTTACAAATAATTTCCTTTAAAGGATTAACAATGGGGCTCGTAGTTCACTTAAACTTGAAGAACAAAAAATTGGCGAATGGTACTGTTTGGATGCTTTGCACATATGTTTCTTAGACTATATAGAAGCAATATATACAAAGATTTCAACCGTCTACCTGTTCCATTCATTGTTCTACTTGTCGAAAGTTACAAATCATTTCCGATAACGGATTAACAATTGGGGCTCATTGTTCACTTAAACTTGAAGAACAAAAAATTGTCGAATTGTACTGTTTGGATGCTTTGAATATATGTTTCTTAGACTATATAGAAGCAATATATACAATGATTTCAACCGTCTACCTGTTCCATTCATTGTTCTACTTGTCGAAAATTACAAATAATTTCCGATAAAGGATTAACCATTGGGGCTCATTGTTCATTTAAACTTGAAGAACAAAAAATTGGCGAATGGTACTGTTTGGATGCTTTGCATATATGTTTCTTAGACTATATAGAAGCAATATATACAAATATTTCAAGCGTCTACCTGTTCCATTCATTGTTCTACTTGTCGAAAGTTACAAATAATTTCCTATAAAGGATTAACAATGGGGCTCATTGTTCACTTAAACTTGAAGAACAAAAAATTGGCGAATGGTACTGTTTGGATGCTTTGCATATATGTTTCTTATACTATATAGAAGCAATATATACATTGATTTCAACCGTCTACCTGTTCCACTCATTGTTCTACTTGTCGCAAGTTACAAATAATTTGCGTTAAAGTATTAACAATGGGTCTCGTAGTTCACTTAAACTTGAAGATGAAATAATTGGCGAATTGTACTGTTTGGATGCTTTGCATATATGTTTCTTAGACTATATAGAAGCAATATATACAAAGATTTCAACTGTCTACCTTTTCCATTCATTGTTCTACTTGTCGAAAGTTACAAATAATTACCGATAAAGGATTAACCATTGGGGCTCGTTGTTCACTTAAACTTGAAGAACAAAAAATTGGCGAATGGTACTTTTTGGATGCTTTGCATATATGTTTCTTAGACTATATAGAAGCAATATATACAAAGATTTCAACCGTCTACCTGTTCCATTCATTGTTCTACTTGACGAAAATTACAAATAATTTCCGATAAAGGATTAACCATTGGGGCTCATTGTTCACTAAACTTGAAGAACAAAGATTGTCGAATTGTACTGTTTGGATGCTTTGCATATATGTTTCTTAGACTATATAGAAGCAGTATATACAAGGATTTCAACCGTCTACCTGTTCCATTCATTGTTCTACTTGTCGAAAGTTACAAATAATTTCCGATAAAGGATTAACCATTGGGGCTCATTGTTCACTTAAACTTGAAGAACAAAAAATTGGCGAATTGTACTTTTTGGATGCTTTGCATATATGTTTCTTAGACTATATAGAAGCAATATATACAAAGATTTCAACCGTCTACCTGTTCCATTCAGTGTTCTACTTGTCGAAAGTTACATATAATTTCCGATAAAGGATTAACAATGGGTCTCATAGTTCACTTAAACTTGAAGAACAAAAAATTGGCGAATGGTACTGTTTGGATGCTTTGCATATATGTTTCTTAGACTATATGGAAGCCATATATACAATGATTTCAACCGTCTACGTGTTGCAATCATTGTTCTACTTATCGAAATTTACAAATAATTTCCTTTAAAGGATTAACAATGGGGCTCGTAGTTCACTTAAACTTGAAGAACAAAAAATTGGCGAATGGTACTGTTTGAATGCTTTGAATATATGTTTCTTAGACTATATAGACGCAATATATACAAAGATTTCAACCGTCTGCCTGTTCCATTCATTGTTCTACTTGTCGAAATTTACAAATAATTTCCTTTAAAGGATTAACAATGGGGCTCATTGTTCACTTAAACTTGAAGGACAACAAATTGGCGAATGGTACTGTTTCGATGCTTTGCATATATGTTTCTTAGACTATATAGACGCAATATATACAAAGATTTCAACCGTCTACCTGTTCCATTCATTGTTCTACTTGTCGAAAGTTACAAATAATTTCCGATAAAGGATTAACAATGGGGCTCATTGTTCACTTAAACTTGAAGAACAAAAAATTGTCGAATTGTACTGTTTGGATGCTTTGCATATATGTTTCTTAGACTATATAGAAGCAATATATACAATGATTTCAACCGTCTACCAGTTCCATTCAGTGTTCTACTTGTCGAAAGTTACAAATAATTTCCGATAAAGGATTAACAATGGGGCTCATTGTTCACTTAAACTTGAAGAACAAAAAATTGGCGAATGGTGCTGTTTGGATGCTTTGCATATATGTTTCTTAGACTATATAGAAGCAATATATACATTGATTTCAACCGTCTACCTGTTCCATTCATTGTTCTACTTGTCGGAAGTTACAAATAATTTCCGTTAAAATATTAACAATGGGGCTCGTAGTTCACTTAAACATGAAGATGAAATAATTGGCGAATGGTACTGTTTGGATGCTTTGCATATATGTTTCTTAGACTATATAGAAGCAATATATACAAAGATTTCAACCGTCTACCCGTTCCATTCATTGTTCTACTTGTCGAAAGTTACAAATAATTTCCGATAACGGATTAACCATTGGGGCTCATTGTTCACTTAAACATGAAGAACAAAAAATTGGCGAATGGTACTGTTTGTATGCTTTGCATATATGTTTCTTAGACTATATAGAAGCAATATATACATTGATTTCAACCGTCTACCTGTTCCACTCATTGTTCTACTTCTCGCAAGTTACAAATAATTTCCGATAACGGATTAACCATTGGGGTTCATTGTTCACTTAAACTTGAAGATAAAAAAATTGGCGAATGTTACTGTTTAGATGCTGTGCATATAAGTTTCTTAGACTATATAGAAGCAATATATACAAAGATTTCAACCGTCTACCTGTTCTATTCATTGTTCTACTTGTCGAAAGTTACAAATAATTTCCGAAAACGGATTAACCATTGGGGCTCATTGTTCACTTAAACTTGAAGAACAAAAAATTGTCGAATTGTACTGTTTGGATGCTTTGAATATATGTTTCTTAGACTATATAGAAGCAATATATACAATGATTTCAACCGTCTACCTGTTCCATTCATTGTTCTACTTGTCGAAAATTACAAATAATTTCCGATAAAGGATTAACCATTGGGGCTCATTGTTCATTTAAACTTGAAGAACAAAAAATTGGCGAATGGTACTGTTTGGATGCTTTGCATATATGTTTCTTAGACTATATAGAAGCAATATATACATTAATTTCAACCGTCTACCTGTTCCACTCATTGTTCTACTTGTCGCAAGTTACAAATAATTTCCGTTAAAGTATTAACAATGGGGCTCGTAGTTCACTTAAACATGAAGATGAAATAATTGGCGAATTGTACTGTTTGGATGCTTTGCATATATGTTTCTTAGATTATATAGAAGCAATATATACAAAGATTTCAACCGTCTACCTGTTCCATTCATTGTTCTACTTGTCGAAAGTTACAAATAATTTCCGTTAAGGAATTAACAATGGGGATCGTAGTTTACTTAAACTTGAAGAACAAAAAATTGGCGAATTGTACTGTTTGGATGCTTTGCATATATGTTTCTTAGACTATATAGAAGCAATATATACAATGATTTCAACAGTCTACCTGTTCCATTCATTGTTCTACTTGTCGAAATTTACAAATAATTTCCTTTAAAGGATTAACAATGGGGCTCGTAGTTCACTTAAACTTGAAGAACAAAAAATTGGCGAATGGTACTGTTTGGATGCTTTGCACATATGTTTCTTAGACTATATAGAAGCAATATATACAAAGATTTCAACCGTCTACCTGTTCCATTCATTGTTCTACTTGTCGAAAGTTACAAATCATTTCCGATAACGGATTAACAATTGGGGCTCATTGTTCACTTAAACTTGAAGAACAAAAAATTGTCGAATTGTACTGTTTGGATGCTTTGAATATATGTTTCTTAGACTATATAGAAGCAATATATACAATGATTTCAACCGTCTACCTGTTCCATTCATTGTTCTACTTGTCGAAAATTACAAATAATTTCCGATAAAGGATTAACCATTGGGGCTCATTGTTCATTTAAACTTGAAGAACAAAAAATTGGCGAATGGTACTGTTTGGATGCTTTGCATATATGTTTCTTAGACTATATAGAAGCAATATATACAAATATTTCAAGCGTCTACCTGTTCCATTCATTGTTCTACTTGTCGAAAGTTACAAATAATTTCCTATAAAGGATTAACAATGGGGCTCATTGTTCACTTAAACTTGAAGAACAAAAAATTGGCGAATGGTACTGTTTGGATGCTTTGCATATATGTTTCTTATACTATATAGAAGCAATATATACATTGATTTCAACCGTCTACCTGTTCCACTCATTGTTCTACTTGTCGCAAGTTACAAATAATTTGCGTTAAAGTATTAACAATGGGTCTCGTAGTTCACTTAAACTTGAAGATGAAATAATTGGCGAATTGTACTGTTTGGATGCTTTGCATATATGTTTCTTAGACTATATAGAAGCAATATATACAAAGATTTCAACTGTCTACCTGTTCCATTCATTGTTCTACTTGTCCAAAGTTACAAATAATTACCGATAAAGGATTAACCATTGGGGCTCGTTGTTCACTTAAACTTGAAGAACAAAAAATTGGCGAATGGTACTTTTTGGATGCTTTGCATATATGTTTCTTAGACTATATAGAAGCAATATATACAAAGATTTCAACCGTCTACCTGTTCCATTCATTGTTCTACTTGACGAAAATTACAAATAATTTCCGATAAAGGATTAACCATTGGGGCTCATTGTTCACTAAACTTGAAGAACAAAGATTGTCGAATTGTACTGTTTGGATGCTTTGCATATATGTTTCTTAGACTATATAGAAGCAGTATATACAAGGATTTCAACCGTCTACCTGTTCCATTCATTGTTCTACTTGTCGAAAGTTACAAATAATTTCCGATAAAGGATTAACCATTGGGGCTCATTGTTCACTTAAACTTGAAGAACAAAAAATTGGCGAATTGTACTTTTTGGATGCTTTGCATATATGTTTCTTAGACTATATAGAAGCAATATATACAAAGATTTCAACCGTCTACCTGTTCCATTCAGTGTTCTACTTGTCGAAAGTTACATATAATTTCCGATAAAGGATTAACAATGGGTCTCATAGTTCACTTAAACTTGAAGAACAAAAAATTGGCGAATGGTACTGTTTGGATGCTTTGCATATATGTTTCTTAGACTATATGGAAGCCATATATACAATGATTTCAACCGTCTACGTGTTGCAATCATTGTTCTACTTATCGAAATTTACAAATAATTTCCTTTAAAGGATTAACAATGGGGCTCGTAGTTCACTTAAACTTGAAGAACAAAAAATTGGCGAATGGTACTGTTTGAATGCTTTGAATATATGTTTCTTAGACTATATAGACGCAATATATACAAAGATTTCAACCGTCTGCCTGTTCCATTCATTGTTCTACTTGTCGAAATTTACAAATAATTTCCTTTAAAGGATTAACAATGGGGCTCATTGTTCACTTAAACTTGAAGGACAACAAATTGGCGAATGGTGATGTTTGGATGCTTTGCATAAATGTTTCTTAGACTATATGGAAGCAATATATACAAAGATTTCAACCGTCTACGTGTTCCAATCATTGTTCTACTTGTCGAAATTTACAAATAATTTCCTTTAAAGGATTAACAATGGGGCTCGTAGTTCACTTGAACTTGAAGAACAAAAAATTGGCGAATAGTACTGTTTGGATGCTTTGCATATATGTTTCTTAGACTATATAAACGCAATATATACAAAGATTTCAACCGTCTACCTGTTCCATTCATTGTTCTACTTGTCGAAAGTAACAAATAATTTCCGATAAAGGATTAACCATTGGGGCTCGTTGTTCACTTAAACTTGAAGAACAAAAAATTGGCGAATGGTACTGTTTGGATGCTTTGCATATATGTTTCTTAGACTATATAGAAGCAATATATACATTGATTTCAACCGGCTACCTGTTCCATTCATTGTTCTGCTTGTCGCAAGTTACAAATAATTTCCTTTAAAGGATTAACAATGGGGCTCGTAGTTCACTTAAACTTGAAGATCAAAAAATTGGCGAATGGTACTGTTTGGATGCTTTGCATATATGTTTCTTAGATTATATAGTAGCAATATATACAAAGATTTCAACCGTCTACCTGTTCCATTCATTGTTCTACTTGTCGAAATTTACAAATAATTTCCTTTAAAGGATTAACAATGGGGCTCGTTGTTCACTTAAACTTGAAGAACAATAAATTGGCGAATTGTACTGTTTGGATGCTTTGCATATATGTTTCTTAGACTATATAGAAGCAATATATACAAAGATTTCAACCGTCTACCTGTTCCATTCATTGTTCTACTTGTCGAAATTTACAAATAATTTCCTTTAGAGGATTAACAATTGGGCTCGTAGTTCACTTAAACTTGAAGAACAAAAAATTGGCGAATTGTACTATTTGGATGCTTTGCATATATGTCTCTTAGACTATATAGAAGCAATATATACAATGATTTCAACCGTCTATCTGTTCCATTCATTGTTCTACTTGTCGAAATTTACAAATAATTTCCTTTAAAGGATTAACAATGGGGCTCGTTGTTCACTTAAACTTGAAGAACAATAAATTGGCGAATTGTACTGTTTGGATGCTTTGCATATATGTTTCTTAGACTATATAGAAGCAATATATACAAAGATTTCAACCGGCTACCTGTTCCATTCATTGTTCTGCTTGTCGCAAGTTACAAATAATTTCCTTTAAAGGATTAACAATGGGGCTCGTAGTTCACTTAAACTTGAAGATCAAAAAATTGGCGAATGGTACTGTTTGGATGCTTTGCATATATGTTTCTTAGATTATATAGTAGCAATATATACAAAGATTTCAACCGTCTACCTGTTCCATTCATTGTTCTACTTGTCGAAATTTACAAATAATTTCCTTTAAAGGATTAACAATGGGGCTCGTTGTTCACTTAAACTTGAAGAACAATAAATTGGCGAATTGTACTATTTGGATGCTTTGCATATATGTCTCTTAGACTATATAGAAGCAATATATACAATGATTTCAACCGTCTACCTGTTCCATTCAGTGTTCTACTTGTCGAAAGTTACAAATAATTTCCGATAAAGGATTAACAATGGGTCTCATTATTCACATAAACTTGAAGAACAAAAAATTGGCGAATGGTACTGTTTGGATGCTTTGCATATATGTTTCTTAGACTATATGGAAGCAATATATACAATGATTTCAACCGTCTACGTGTTCCAATCATTGTTCTACTTGTCGAAATTTACAAATAATTTCCTTTAAAGGATTAACAATGGGGCACGTAGTTCACTTAAACTTGAAGAACAAAAAATTGGCGAATGGTACTGTTTGAATGCTTTGAATATATGTTTCTTAGACTATATAGACGCAATATATACAAAGATTTCAACCGTCTACCTGTTCCATTCATTATTCTACTTGTCGAAAGTTACAAATAATTTCGGATAAAGGATTAACCATTGGGGCTCGTTGTTCACTTAAACTTGAAGAACAAAAAATTGGCGAATGGTACTGTTTGGATGCATTGCATAAATGTTTCTTAGACTATATGGAAGCAATATATACAAAGATTTCAACCGTCTACGTGTTCCAATCATTGTTCTACTTGTCGAAAATTACAAATAATTTCCGATAAAAGATTAACCATTGGGGCTCATTTTTCACTTAAACTTGAAGAACAAAAAATTGGCGAATGGTACTGTTTGGATGCTTCGCGTATATGTTTCTTAGACTATATAGAAGCAATATATGCAATGATTTCAACCGTCTATCTGTTCCATTCATTGTTATACTTGTCGAAAGTTACAAATAATTTCCGTTAAAGGATTAACAATGGGGATCGTAGTTAACTTAAACTTGAAGAACAAAAAATTGGCGAATTGTACTGTTTGGACGCTTTGCATATATGTTTCTTAGACTATATAGAAGCAATATATACAATGATTTCAACAGTCTACCTGTTCCATTCATTGTTATACTTGTCGAAAGTTACAAATAATTTCCGATAAAGGATTAACAATGGGCCTCATTGTTCACTTAAACTTGAAGAACAAAAAATTGGCGAATGGTACTGTTTAGATGCTTTGCATATAGGTTTCTTATGCTATATAGAAGCAGCATATACAATGATTTCAACCGTCTACGTGTTCCAATCATTGTTCTACTTGTCGAAAGTTACAAATAATTTCCGATAAAGGATTAACAATGGGGCTCATTGTTCACTTAAACTTGAAGAACAATAAATTGGCGAATTGTACTGTTTGGATGCTTTGCATATATGTTTCTTAGACTATATAGAAGCAATATATACAAAGATTTCAACCGTCTACCTGTTCCATTCATTGTTCTACTTGTCGAAATTTACAAATAATTTCCGATAAAGGATTAACCATTGGGGCTCATTGTTCACTTAAACTTGAAGAACAAAAAATTGGCGAATTGTACTGTTTGGATGCTTTGCATATATGTTTCTTAGACTATATAGAAGCAATATATACAAAGATTTCAACCGTCTACCTGTTCCATTCAGTGTTCTACTTGTCGAAAGTTACAAATAATTTCCGATAAAGGATTAACAATGGGTCTCATTATTCACATAAACTTGAAGAACAAAAAATTGGCGAATGGTACTGTTTGGATGCTTTGCATATATGTTTCTTAGACTATATGGAAGCAATATATACAATGATTTCAACCGTCTACGTGTTCCAATCATTGTTCTACTTGTCGAAATTTACAAATAATTTCCTTTAAAGGATTAACAATGGGGCACGTAGTTCACTTAAACTTGAAGAACAAAAAATTGGCGAATGGTACTGTTTGAATGCTTTGAATATATGTTTCTTAGACTATATAGACGCAATATATACAAAGATTTCAACCGTCTACCTGTTCCATTAATTATTCTACTTGTCGAAAGTTACAAATAATTTCCGATAAAGGATTAACCATTGGGGCTCGTTGTTCACTTAAACTTGAAGAACAAAAAATTGGCGAATTGTACTGTTTAGATGCTTTGCATATATGTTGCTTAGACTATATAGAAGCAATATATACATTGATTTCAACCGTCTACCTGTTCCAGTCATTGATCTACTTGTCGAAAGTTACAAACAATTTCCTTTAAAGGATTAACAATGCGGCTCGTAGTTCACTTAAACTTGAAGAACAAAAAATTGGCGAATTGTACTGTTTGGATGCTTTGCGTATATGTTTCTTAGAGTATATAGAAGCAATATATAGAAAGATTTCACCCGTCTACATGTTCCATTCATTGTTCTACTTGTCGAAATTTACAAAAAATTTCCCTTTCGTGATTATCAATGGGGCTCGTTGTTCACTTAAACTTGAAGAACAAAAAATTGGCGAATTGTACTGTTTGGATTCTTTGCATATATGTTTCTTAGACTATATAGAAGCAATATATAGAAAGATTTCAACCATCTACATGTTCCATTCATTGTTCTACTTGTCGAAATTTACAAAAAATTTCCCTTTCGTGATTATCAATGGGGCTCGTTGTTCACTTAAACTTGAAGAACAAAAAATTGGCGAATTGTACTGTTTGGATGATTTGCATATATGTTTCTTAGACTATACAGAAGCAATATATACAATGATTTCAACCGTCTACCTGTTCCATTCATTGTTCTACTTGTCGAAAGATACAAATAATTTCCGATAAAGGATTAACCATTGCGGCTCATTGTTCACTTATACTTGAAGAACAAAAAATTGGCGAATTGTACTGTTTGGATTCTTTGCATATATGTTTCTTAGACTATATAGAAGCAATATATACAAAGATCTCAACCGTCTACCTGTTCCATTCATTGTTCTACTTGTCGAAATTTACAAATAATTTCCTTTAAAGGATTAACAATGGGGCTCGTAGTTCACTTAAACATGAAGAACAAAAAATTGGCGAATTGTATTGTTTGGATTCTTTGCATATATGTTTCTTAGACTATATAGAAGCAATATATAGAAAGATTTCACCCGTCTACCTGTACTATTCATTGTTCTACTTGTAGAAAGTTACAAATAATTTCCACTTCATGATTATCAATGGGGCTCGTTGTTCACTTAAACTTGAAGAACAAAAAATTGGCGAATGGTACTGTCTGGATGCTTTGCATATATGTTTCTTAGACTATATAGAAGCAATATATATACAAAGATTTCAACCGTCTACCTGTTCCATTCATTGTTTTACTTGTCGAATGTTACAAATAATTTCCGTTAAATAATTAACAATGGGGTTCGTAGTTCATTTAAACTTGAAGAACATAACATTGGCGAATTGTACTGTTTGGATGCTTTGCATATGTGTTTCTTAGACTATATAGAAGCAATATATACTATGATTTCAACCGTCTAACTGTTCCATTCATTGTTCTACTTGTCGAAATTTACAAATAATTTCCTTTAAAGGATTAACAATGGGGCTCGTAGTTCACTTAAACTTGAAGAACAAAAAATTGGCGAATTGTACTGTTTGGATGCTTTGCGTATGTGTTTCTTAGACTATATAGAAGCAATATATACTATGATTTCAACCGTCTAACTGTTCCATTCATTGTTCTACTTGTCGAAATTTACAAATAATTTCCTTTCAAGGATTAACAATGCGGCTCGTTGTTCACTTAAACTTGAAGAACAATAAATTGGCGAATTGTACTGCTTGGATGGTTTGCGTACATGTTTCTTAGACTATATAGAAGGAATATATACAATGATTTAAGCGTCTACCTGTTCCATTCATTGTTCTACTTGTAGAAAGTTACAAATAATTTCCATTTCATGATTATCAATGGGGCTCGTTGTTCACTAATACTTGAAGATACAAAAATTGGCGAATGTTACTGTTTAGATGCTTTGCATATAGGTTTCTTAGACTATATAGAAGCCGCATATACATTGATTTCACCCGTCTACCTGTACTATTCATTGTTCTGCTTGTAGAAAGTTACAAATAATTTCCACTTCATGATTATCAATAGGGCTCGTTGTTCACTTAAACTTGAAGAACAAAAAATTGGCGAATGGTACTGTCTGGATGCTTTGCATATATGTTTCTTAGACTATATAGAAGCAATATATATACAAAGATTTCAACCGTCTACCTGTTCCATTCATTGTTTTACTTGTCGAATGTTACAAATAATTTCCGTTAAATAATTAACAATGGGGTTCGTAGTTCATTTAAACTTGAAGAACATAACATTGGCGAATGGTACTGTTTGGATGCTTTGCGTACATGTTTCTTAGACTATATGGAAGCAATATATACAATGATTTCAACCGTCTACCTGTTCCATTCATTGTTCTACTTGTCGAAATTTACAAATAATTTCCTTTCAAGGATTAACAATGCGGCTCGTTGTTCACTTAAACTTGAAGAACAATAAATTGGCGAATTGTACTGCTTGGATGGTTTGCGTACATGTTTCTTAGACTATATAGAAGGAATATATACAATGATTTAAGCGTCTACCTGTTCCATTCATTGTTCTACTTGTAGAAAGTTACAAATAATTTCCATTTCATGATTATCAATGGGGCTCGTTGTTCACTAATACTTGAAGATACAAAAATTGGCGAATGTTACTGTTTAGATGCTTTGCATATAGGTTTCTTAGACTATATAGAAGCAGCATATACATTGATTTCAACCGTCTACCTGTTCCATTCATTGTTCTACTTGTCGAAATATACAAATAATTTCCTTTAGAGGATTAACAATTGGGCTCGTAGTTCACTTAAACTTGAAGAACAAAAAATTGGCGAATTGTACTATTTGGATGCTTTGCATATATGTTTCTTAGTCTATGTAGAAGCAATATATACAATGATTTCAACCGTCTACCTGTTCCATTCATTGTTATACTTGTCGAAATTTACAAATAATTTCCTTTAAAGGATTAACAATGCGGCTCGTAGTTCACTTAAACTTGAAGAACAAAAAATTGGCGAATTGTACTGTTTGGATGCTTTGCGTATATGTTTCTTAGAGTATATAGAAGCAATATATAGAAAGATTTCACCCGTCTACCTGTTCCATTCATTGTTCTACTTGTCGAAAATTACAAATAATTTCCGATAAAGGATTAACAATGGGGCTCATTGTTCACTTAAACTTGAAGAACAAAAAATTGGCGAATGGTACTGTTTGGATGCTTTGCGTACATGTTTCTTAGACTATATGGAAGCAATATATACAATGATTTCAACCGTCTACCTGTTCCACTCATTGTTCTACTTGTCGAAAGTTACAAGTAATTTCCGATAAAGGATTAACAATGGGGCTCATTGTTCACTTAAACTTGAAGAACAAAAAATTGGCGAATGGTACTGTTTAGATGCTTTGCATATAAGTTTCTTATGCTATATAGAAGCAGCATATACAATGATTTCAACCGTCTACCTATTCCATTCATTGTTCTACTTGTCGAAATTTACAAATAATTTCCTTTAGAGGATTTACAATTGGGCTCGTAGTTCACTTAAACTTGAAGAAAAAAAATTGGCTAATTGTACTGTTTGGATGCTTTGCGTATATGTTTCTTAGACTATATAGAAGCAATATATACAAAGATCTCAACCGTCTACGTGTTCCAATCATTGTTCAACTTGTCGAAATTTACAAATAATTTCCTTTAAAGGATTAACAATGGGGCTCGTAGTTCACTTAAACTTGAAGAACAAAAAATTGGCAAATTGTACTGTTTGAATGATTTGCATATATGTTTCTTAGACTATATAGAAGCAATATATACAATGATTTCAACCGTCTACCTGTTCCATTCATTTTTCAACTTGTCGAAATTTACAAATAATTTCCTTTAAAGGATTAACAATGGGGCTCGTAGTTCACTTAAACATGAAGAACAAAAAATTGGCGAATTGTATTGTTTGGATTCTTTGCATATATGTTTCTTAGACTATATAGAAGCAATATATACTATGATTTCAACCGTCTACCTGTTCCATTCATTGTTCTACTTGTCGAAATTTACAAATAATTTCCGATAAAGGATTAACCATTGGGGCTCATTGTTCACTTAAACTTGAAGAACAAAAAATTGGCGAATTGTACTATTTGGATGCTTTGCATATATGTTTCTTAGACTATATAGAAGCAATATATACAAAGATTTCAACCGTCTACCTGTTCCATTCATTGTTCTACTTGTCGAAATTTACAAATAATTTCCTTTAGAGGATTAACAATTGGGCAACAATTGGTTAACAATTGGTTAACAGTTTGCCGATCGGCCGCTTATACTCCGCACGAGCAGTTTTGATAGTAACGACGCGCGTAACACTGTCGGGACCCGGGTGAACCTGAACGACGCGGCCGAGCTCCCAATTCGCTGGCGGAAGACTGGAGTTCCGGAGGAGAACCATGCGACCGACCTGGACGGGGGGTTGATCGGTACGCCACTTAGTCCGTTGCTGTAACGTATTGACGTAGTCGGATTGCCAAATGCGCCAAAACCGCTCATTCATTTGGCGGACGAGCTGCCAACGCGAGAGACGATTCTCGGTCAGGTCAAGGATGGACGGTTCCGGGGGCACGACGATCGCGGCGCCGATCGTGAAATGACCGGGAGTAAGGCACTCGAGGTCATCGAGTGTGTCGGATAATGGACACTGCGGCCCAGAATTCAGACAGGCTTCGATTCGGCATAAGAGGGTGGACAATTCCTCGAAGGTTAGCTTCCGGTCTCCAACAACACGAGAGAGATGAGTTTTCACACTCCGGACTCCAGCCTCCCACAGACCACCGAAGTGAGGAGCCGAGGGAGGAATGAAGTGCCAAGAGATGCGATCAGACACCGTCGATTTGAGGAAGTCCGGATCACGAAGGGCTGCGCGGTACGCTTTAGTCATTTCACGATCGGCACCGACGAAGGTCGTCCCGTTATCCGAGTACATAGCTTCGGGGATGCCGCGACGAGAACAGAACCGAGAAAATGCACCAATGAATGCCTCGGAGGAATAATCGCTTACTAACTCGAGGTGAATGGCTTTCGAGGTCAGACAAACGAACAACGCGATATATGCCTTGCGAGACCTTGCTCCGCGACCAGGTGAGGAACGAATCCACACGGGACCTGCGTAATCAACTCCTGAGTGTAGAAAACTCCGGAAGGTGGGAGTCACCCGGACACGAGGGAGGTCACCCATGAGCTGACGAGGAACCGCCGCACGTTCACGAGTACATGGGACACAATGATGAATGATGCGACGGACGATTCCACGCGCGCGGAGAAGCCAGTACTCCCGCCGCAGGATGCTGAGCGTCAGCTGCGGTCCCGAATGCAGCGCTCGTTGATGGACATGGAGAAGGAGGAGGTCAACGAGCGGATGGGCAGACAGGAGGATTGGGTGGCGGGACTCGAAGGACATTGGAGCATGTCTTAAGCGGCCTCCAACCCGAATAAGGTTATCGGATGATACGAAAGGACGGAGGGAAAGAAGAGGATGCTTAGGAGGGAGTTCCTTTCTAGACGAGAGAAGGTGAAATTCCGCTGGAAAAACTTCACGTTGGATACAGCGCAACCAGAAACAACGAGAACAATTATACTCCTCGGCCGTGACGTGAACACTACCGATAGGGGTTTGGACCATGTCTTTTCGATGGCGACATTGACTAATAAAACGAATAACAATGGCGGTGATACGGAGTAGTCTGTCCCATGAGGAGTAGCGAACAGATAACTCCCACATGGGTCGGACAGGTGAACACTGGAGAGCGGCGGTGACCCTCTCCTCGAGATGAGAGTCAAAGTTGACGTAGGGAGGAGGGGTAGGCCAGGAGACCCGTTCCCCGCGCAACCACGGAGGGCCTCGCCACCAAAGAGAGTGATTGAGGATACCGGTGGGTAGAATTCCGCGAGACGCGACGTCGGCGGGGTTGTCGGACGTCGGAACGTACCGCCACACTGCGGATGGAACGAGTTCATGTATTCGGGCAACACGATGGGCCACGAATATTTTCCATCGCGATGGGTGCTGCGAAATCCAGTGCAGCACGACAGTAGAGTCGGACCAACAGGTGACGGGTACATTACCGAAACCCATGGACGCGACGGTGAATGAGATGAGACGAGCTAACAGCACGGCGGCATTCAACTCGAGGCGGGGTATACTCATCGGTGTCAAGGGGGCGACTTTAGACTTGCCCGCGAGCAAAGAAACAGTGATATGGTTTGATTCAGACAACACCCGGAGGTAAACAGCCGCAGCATAAGCGGAGGAGGACGCGTCGGCAAAACCATGAAGCTCAATGGATGAGACGCTCGCGGAGAGTTGCGTCCATCGAGGTATCTTGACCAGATTTAATTGGCTCAAGTTAGAGGAAAAGGCCGCCCAATCACGAAGAATGGGCGGTGGGACAGGATCGTCCCAGCCGACCTTGCTCCTCCATAGATCTTGCATAACAAGTTTGGCTTTAATGACAACGGGGGTGACCCATCCGAGGGGGTCATATAGTCGCGATATGATTGACTGAACGGCACGCTTAGTAATTGGTTCGCGGTCAAACGGCGATACAGAAAACGAAAATTCATCCCGACTGGGAGACCAGACAATGCCGAGGACCTTCAGACTTTCGTCCGCGGATAGGACCTTGTCGCATGCCAGCCCGTGATCCGACTCATCTACATCAGCGAGCAAGTGCGACGAGTTGCTTGCCCACTTCCGGAGGGTGAAGCCGCCTTTGTTCAAGAGAGAAATAGATTGTTGACGGGCGAGGCGGAGGGAATCGACGTCGTCAGCTCCGAAAAGGACATCGTCGACGTATGTGTTTAGCCGAAGAGTCTCTCGAGCAAGAGGGAAGTCATCACCGTCGTCCTCAGCGAGTTGCTGCAGAACGCGAAGCGCGAGAAAGGGCGCACAGGCCATACCATATGTTACGGTTAACAGTTGAAACTCCTTCAAGGAGGAGGAGGGTTCAGAGAGCCACAAGATTCGCTGGTAGTCGACGTCTCGCGGATCAACGAGGATCTGCCGGTACATCTTAGCGATGTCCGCGGAGTACACGTACCTCCACCGACGCCATCGCAGGATGACCGCAGTCAGGTCCTGCTGAAGTTTTGGACCGGTTAACAAGTGATCGTTTAAAGACGTTCCGTCAGAGGTTCGACATGAGGCGTTGAAAACGACACGCAATCTGCTGGTAGCGCTGTCCGTTCGAAAGATTGGGTGGTGAGGAATGTACACAGTGGTGGAAACAGCAGAGGGAGGTAAACAAGAAACGGCGCGCATGTGGCCGAGTCGTTCATACTCACCCATGAAACTACGGTATTCGCGTTCGAGGTAGGTGTCGCGGGAAAGCCGGCGGGAGATACTACGCGCGAGTTTTTCTGCGGTTTCCCGAGAACGCCCGATCTTAATGGGGGGCCCGACCTTGAACGGAAGTCGCACAATGTAGCGACCCGACGAATCACGAGAATGAGTTTCGCGGAAGTGCGCTTCGCACTGAGCGTCACCGGGTTCCACGACATGAGAACGGGGCAGCTCCTCAAGCTCCCAGAATCTCCTTACTTCCTCGTCGAGAGAGGGGGTGGTGAAGCAGTGGTACGCCAGGACGCACCGCGGAGTGTCTCGCATGAAGTCCCATTCCTGGTCGTCGGGGACAGGACAGATTGGAGGCTCACGAGGGCCAGTAATGACCCATCCGAAAATCGTCTCCTGCGCGACAGGCTCGCCCCTATTGCTTTTACGAACACCGGTCAACAAAACATCGTTATAGAGATCGGCGCCAATGATTAAATCGATCCGATGGGAGGAAGCCGGATCATCGTCCGCCCACGTCAGGTCGGCTAAGTGACTAAGACACGCCGCGGGTGGTAATTGTTTAGGCGAATACGCAGTTAGGGCGTCGAGTACAAGTGCCACAGTGGAAAAGACGGGGCCAGTGCGAGCTCGGTGCGCAACGGCCAGATGGACGGCGTGACGTGCCGTCCCGGAGGGTGTACAAGCAATCCCGTGTAAAGGGGTCGGTAAACGAATTCAGTCTGCTCTTAGAATTTGAGCCAAATGCTCACTCACGAAGGTGAGTTCAGATCCGGGGTCAAGAAGGGCACGAAACACAGCAGCACGTCCTCCGAGAACTCCGGCCAAAAGATAGGCAGTGCCAAGAACCATCGCACGGCGCTTTCGAACACCAACTGAAACTTGCAATGCCGTTGCGTCATTTGCCGCGGTGGGGGCGGGCTGATCGGGTGACTGAAGCGCGGGACGGTTGACGTTTACGACCCGCGACGAACCATGCAAAGAGGTGTGGTGCCGCTGACGACACTCCTGACACGTGAATTTGCTTGTACACTCGGAAAGAGAATGACGGGTGCTCATACAATTGAGACAGCGCTTGAACCGGACAGCTATTTCGCGACGCTCGGACGCGGATACACGAAGATAGCGCGGGCATGCTTGCAAGAAGTGGGCAGATTTACATAGCGGGCAGCTACCCTTCGTGGACGACGGGGTGGTGGCAACGTGAACACGAGAAACGGGCAATTTGGAAGGGGGTTGGTGCGTCGCAGGGGAACACTCCTGCAGCGCACAGACTCGCGATGATACGAATGCTTCTAAGTCCTTATAGCTAGGCAAATCGTTACCGTCGCTCGCGCGGTGCGCCCAGGCCTTTCGCGTGACAGGGTCGGTTTTCTGAGCCACGACATGAGTGAACACGTCGTCCAGAAGGGTCGCGTCATCTCTGCACATCCTTTTTAGAGCCGCAATTATACTACTCGCTCGGTCAATTAAGAGCTGTAAGTCGTTCGCGTTTTCTCGCGAAACGGATGGGATCGCGAAAAAATCGGTGACTAATTTAGTTAACAAGCGTCGCTTTTTCTCAAACCGCGCCGTTAACGCGTTCCACGCTACCTGAAAGTTATCTGCGGTGATAGCTAGGTGTTTAATGCAATCGTGCGCGGAGTGGCTTACGCTTGATGTTAGGTAGTGCATCTTGGTGAAGTCCGAGATGTCCTTATTATCCCGCACCAACGTACAGAACTTGTCGCGGAACGACTCCCACTCTTCTATCCTCCCGTCGAACGGTGTCAGTCGGATCGGTGGAAGGGGAACCATAGGGGGAGCAGGACTGCTCCGGCACGACGATGAGTTCATGGCAGGTGGGGATGTTGGAGAAGGGGGCTCCAAACTTTCCAATGCCTCGTTCATGACGTCGAGGGCGCTGCTGTATGCTTCCTCGAACACAGAGAAATGGTCGTCCTCGAAATATTCAACCTGGGCTTGCTGGTCGGCAGGGCACAGCAGAACGTAGGAAACGTGGCCATCTTGGAACTTTTCCCACGTGGTGGTCAGATTCGAGATTCGGGATCGAATCTTGGCGGGCGTGAGAGTGGCTTCGCCGGCCTTTTTAAAGTTCACCAGGGCCTTCTCAATTACCCCTCGCAGCATTTGCTGTTTCACACGAATGTCCTCCATGCTTCGCACAGTTACACCAGTCTGACAGAAGTTCGTAACACCTCGCGCACTATCCGGCTCGAAGGACCAAATTTATGTTCGCGACTAAAGTGAACAACAGCCGCGGAACGGAACGTTGGTTCGCTCCCGAATGGAAGCGGCGCGCGAGGACAGGGACTGAGGCGACTGGTCCGATGCACGTTCGGAAGCACGTGGAGGAAAGAAAACTCCCTTACACCAAAACTCGCTTTATTCCGTCTCAAATCAACAAACACAAACACTTGGGTTTTAACGAGGGACAATATCGCGAATCTACGAATAAAAATACGGGTCGCGAAGGCGGACCGCGTGAACAATAATTGCGAAAGCAACTGAACAAAAAGAGATGACTCTCAACGCGCGATGCGTAGTTTATCGCGGCACAGTAGAAAGAAGAGTGAAGCGCGGAACAGGTGCGTTCGCTTGTTCGCGTTACAATTCAGAAAAGAGGGCGCTGAAGTTAGCATAATCGCGAATAGGAGCAGCGAAAAGGCCACGTGGGCCGTGCGTCACAAGGATATAATTGGCTCCCGGGCATCACGCGATGTGACGAGTTCGACATACGAAGACATGGAGATGACCAGTCTTCCTGGACTTTAACGGAAGTACCAGGACCGACTCGTGTGAGCCGAGAGCCCCTCCCTGTGGCGCACAACCCACTGCCAACCCCGAACATTTATAGAATTATAAATATTTGACATTGTATCGTTTGATATTTGAGGCAATGTATATGGCATATGTTGCACAGATAGAGAGAATTTCATCATTGGCATGCCATATACATCGATGAGTTGTAGTAAGAGTGAAAAGGAGAATAAGGCAAAATATATTGTTGAAGGTTGTATAAATTATTTTATGATACGAGAAAATTTCAAGCGACGCAAGATCCACAGCCTAACACACATCACACACATGTGGAAATTACGTCGTGCACGATTCGCCACCGCAATGTCAGTCGCTGATTTTTAAAAAAAAGGCCGTGCCCACCGCCTTTACCCATTCGAAGTGCACCTGGGCACTCGAATGAGTTCGGGCTTAAAGTGAACACGGCAGAACTTTGTACTCACTGCGTATTTTTGCTGAAAATCCTAGCTAAGAGGATGATTAGAAGAATTCTAACGGTCTGATTTATGAAAAATTGCAGCAAGTGACTCGAATTTGATATTTAATCAAGCAAATGACTCGACTTTTATATTTATTTAAGCACGTGACTCGACTTTCATATTTGTTCAAGCAAAGAGAATTTTAATTGAAAAAGTGAACTCTATAGAAGCAAAATACTCTACTTTATATATTTGTAAATATGCAAAATTTACTTTGAATTGAAAATGAATATTAAAAACCGGGAGATCTCGTCATCAGGGGAAGAATTTTAACAGGGAAATGTATTAACTGTCACTCTGACTTCGAGATCTACCCGTCGCGAATTGCCTTCTTGTAGATAATACAATAATTGTTATTGAAACGACGCGAAACAAATTTACAAACTTCCGAAATTTCGTCAATCAAAAGCACAAATCGAGCGATCTATTTTAAAACATAAATCGTCTCGAAGGAAGCAATTAGCCGCGATCTTATAACAAATTTTGTTATAAGAATATTTTTCCAGTGAATATAAAGAACGCACAATACTCGTCAACTGTTCATTTGTGTTGATAAATTCGCAACGCTAACTGTAAATTTCATGATTACATTCATGTAAATAATGCAAAAATCGCGCTACAAGAAGGCCCTGTCCTAAGCTACGATATACATGACAGTACACAAGGAAAATATATAACAGTTTCTACTCACGAGTAATTTTTAAATTACTCGTGTTCACTATGCTCGCTTTATAGAACAATACAACCAATCTCCAGTGCCGCTTCGGGCCTTTCGTCCTACGGCATGGTTTGGAGACCGGAGGGACAGTTAAAGTTTTTGACTCACCAGTGTCGAGACACCAGAATACCATTGGTTACCTTAGAATCTCTGCCGCTGCTGTCTCTGCCAGTGTTGTCTCCGCCGCTGTTATCAAGGTTGTCCTCAGGTCATCTCAAGGAATGTCCAAGGTCTAAACAAAACAAAGCATTTCGCATTGCAGGAGGCACCGTTCGTAGAACGTTAAACTGCGTTCCGTTCTGATTTTACAAAGAAAGCTAATTGAATTTTGAAAACAGCGGATGAAAAAAAGTCGTAATTATATATCAAGAAACGTTAAGAGTAGATCGTAAGAATGATTAGTGTATGAATGATTTTCAGAATTGAGAATTCAAGGAGAAGTTATATATCGAACTATGTATCGAAACTTTCCGACAAGTACGTAGAAATAAAACATCTCTGTGTTTACGTTACTGAGCTTCAAGGCGGAAGGTGCATCGCAGTTTCATAGGGTACAGCGATGCCTCACGAATTCGAGCAAAGTCTGTAACAAAAATAAGATGCACATCTTAAATACCTATTCCCTGAAAATTTCATGTCGGGGAATTTTTAATTTTTATTTATTTTATTGGTAGAACATACAATGTAAGGGTATGGAAATTTGATATAAAACTTGTAAGGACGTTTTGGAGAAAATTTTCAAGTAGCAACTGAAACTTGGGGAAAAATTGCGGGGTACATGCGAATTAAAATTTCAGCTCACCTATAAAAGATTTGCCCTTCGCCTGGGAGTGATTGTCGCCGTTCAACCATCCCGTCATTTGACTGTTCTGTAACAAAAAAATTAACATTTTCATTAGTATAAGCCATCTTTGTATTTCTCGACTGTGAATTTTTATTTCTCGATCATGTGATACTTACTTTTTAAATTCGTGAAGCCTTGCCCGATGGAAATCCTTTACACAGCTGCTCCTGTTGCACTGACTCTACTTCCGGCGCGGTATAATTGAAAAAAAGACAATTTGCGACAGAGAATTATTTTCGGCGAACAATTTGACTCTACTTTCGCGTGAAGTTATAAATTTAAGTGTATAATATGAAATACGAAGCAAACACTGACTCTACTTTCGCGTAAAGTTATAAATTTAAGTGTATAATATGAAATACGAAGCAAACACTGACTCTACTTTCGCGTAAAGTTATAAATTGAAGTGTATAATATGAAATACGAAGCAAACACTGACTCTACTTTCGCGTAAAATTACTAGAAATTTAACACTTATTAAAGTATATATAAAATGCGAAACAAACACTCCAGCGATGCCTCACGAATTCGGACAAAGTCTGTAACAAAAATAAAACGCAAAATATAAAATATTTGCTCTCTGAAAACTTGAAAATTCAGCTAATTTTTTATTTAGCATAAAAATGTTGCAAGCATTCTATGAGAACTGCAAAAGCTAATTAATACTTTATTTACGTTAATTAAATTGATGGAGAGAACAAAGTTAAGTTTGCAAGGGAATTGGCAAATATCAAAGTTATGACGTGTGTACGGAATAAAATTTCAACTTACCTTCACAGACTTTGCCCATCGCCAAGGAATGATTGTCGCTGCTCAACCATCCCGTCATTTGACTGTTCTGTAACAAACAAATTAACATTTTGGTTAGTTTATATACATATTTTTTAATTAAAAAATTTCATTTCTCGAGCATCTTATACTTACTTTTAAAATTCGTGAAGCCTTGCCCGATGGAAGTCCTTTCCACAGCTGCTGCTCGATGCACTGTCTCTACTTCCGGTACGATCAATTTAAATAATATAAGGAAGCTACCGCGACCGAGAATCATTTCCGGCGAACAATTTTGACTCTACTTTCGCGGAGAAAAGAATTCTTAATATTTTTAATAATTATTCAAAAGATATTAATAATTATAATAGCGGGTTGCAAACACTGACTCTATGTCGCGTGAATTTGTTATAAATTGAAAAAATATTGAGTAATAAATATATACAGATATAAATATTAATATAATACGAAACAAGCACTGACTCTAGACCGCAATGCGCTCGGCCCCAAATTTTGCTGAAAATAAAAGGGTGGGGTGGGGAACACAAGAAAATCAAACAACCATGTTTTTCTTTTTCATATCAAATCAAGTGCTTGCTTCAAGAAATACTGCTTAAAAATTATGTCTTACTCATTGATTCGTCATGTTCTTTGTGTAATACAATACACTATTAATTAAATGTATAAACAATAAATACTGCGAGCTGCCACTGTTAAAGTTATAAGATTAGTCATGCTTATTCCCTATTACATATGAACACTAACCCCCTTCGATAAATTCACGAAAATCTTTATAGAAATTACGGACGAATCTAACGCAGGACCTTAACACCCTACATCGGCAAATACGATTTTTATTTACTTCTATACTTATGCCCTGAAACCTATGTAAATCCATTGCAGCGTCTCAAAACGGAAGGATAAGTCGTAACATGTAAATACCAAGTAAAAACGAATCGCGATTTATTTGTAGCATAGAATTGTAGCCGTCGAAATTTAACACCGCGAATTGGTAAACACTGTCAGAATAAGGAGCAGCTTTCTTGGAAGTCGACTATCGTATTGTAAATATTGACTGAATACTCGTATATTGTAAGAGGTTTCAAATAATCCCGAAAGATTTCAATCGTTGCATGTTTCCGTAGAACCGTATTAATTCGTAGAAATGTAAATTCTATTCGTCGGATGTTCGACTCGATATCAATTAATATGAATATTGTATAAATTCAAACAAAATATCGCGAAGACCCGAAGTAAATGAAAATGTTACTTGCGTATGGCGTCGTAATATCTTACGTTTTGTTGCTCCACCGTGCACGTGTCCGATCGTGCCAGCCCGGAAGGTCGTTCAAAGGATACTCCGAGTCCTGCAAGCACACACGAGTAAACTATTAAATTACTGCGAAAAAGTACAATAATTCCGTATAATCACGTTTCAGAGCAACAATAATCGCGGTCTTCGTCAATAAAATCGAAATACGAAGCTATAGAAGAAGTACTAATGTTGTAGACGAGAAAAGCACCGCGTAAATGTCGCGAGAGGTCAGTGACGTCACCAATTGCGTCGTAATTATTTCGCGATTGTTACTAAATTCGTAATTATTATTGTCCAAATTGATTGATATGGTACAGCAGAAGACTATTACGTAGTAGATAAACAAGTGAACTATTTTTTAGCGGTCGGTAAACGAGGGCGATGTAAAAGAAAAGGTACTCACAGCGGATACGTGTTAACGGTTCCAAGTCCGGAGAGAGAAAGAGGTAGGTGACCGCTCAGGTAGGAGTGGGGATAGCTCGCGGCGGCTTGGTTGCCGCTCGGTGGGGGAAAAGCGAGCCAATCAGAATACGGCTGCATGTCACGCGCTACAAGGCCTATCCTCTAGCGCGCCAAAACCAGGGATTTTGAGAAATTTCAAATAAAGAATTATAATATCTCGATATAAGAGATTTGAGCATGAATTATTAAAATAGTTATTAAGTAGAAAGATCTCCACCGGTAATATGTAGAAGATATATCGATTAGAGCAGAGAAACGAATCTTTTTACTTATTTAAATAACAAGAAGTTATTCTTTACGTGATAATATAGTATTAATGTTCAATGACGATATAAATCAATATTAGAATTTAAAACAATTTGGGTACCAAAACCGTGAGAGCCGATCACATAACTTCAAAAATAACAAAAGGTCTGCCTTCTTTCACTTTGTCTTTAAGTTTGTGGCTTTCTCATGAAGACCATATTTATAATGTTTCCAATTTACATTCGCAGAATAAGAGCATTATGGAGTCAGTTTATTATGCTATATGTACGAGTGAATGAACAACCGAAACAATAGAGACAGCATGATCGCACGAGCAACAGTGATAAAGAGAAAACATCTGACCACCGTTGACTCATCTCCAATGCGAGGCTTAACTTCTACTTAATCGCGTAATCTTAAAGCTACCTTAAACGCAAATTCTTCATCGGCCCAGTCAGAGGGTCTGGCTTACACCGACACAGTGCCCCCCCATCGGACGGTATGAAGAACATATGTCAGATAAGCACATATGTCAAGACACTCGTCGGTCTTCTGGACAGGGGCTGCAATTGGGATAGGAAGTAAGTAACGAGGACGGCTACACGAGAAAAACGTTTGCCTTCTTTCGCATATTTTCGAGAGCATGGAATTGAGTTACGATGACACTCTTGCATTCAATTTTACGCTTAGGTGACATTTTTAAATCTAACTTAAATCTTACTGGAACTATCTTAACGCTAAACGATGTCTTCTTTCGAGGTGATGACTGGAACTTTTAATCAACGAAGAGTTAAAGAATTGTTGTCACCAAAGAAAGAAAACGAATAGTCAGAGATAAAAGCGAACAAATCTGCCCAACGTTGACTCTTCTTCGATGCGAAGCTTAATTTCTACTTAATCGCGTAACCTTAAAGCTAACTTAAACGCAAATTCTTAGATGTAACTAATTGTAAGACTAGGAATCCGAACATTCGGTAGCCAAGGCTGCCGAATATTCGGATTTCGTGGCTATTCGCTCGATATCACTTGCTATTTAGTACTACTATTTAACAAAATATCGTACTAAAAGCACGTTTAATAAAAGTTAAAATCATAGCAAGTGATATCGACCCAGGTCCCACCGCGAGGAGGTTGCCACGAAACGGGACCCAAAAATGCATGCCCAACCAACCTCCATTTCATTCTGCTCTTCCTCTGAGACACTTTCCCTCGACATTGACGAATTCAATGTCAAGAGAAAGTGTAGCAGAGGAATCGCCGACTCTACTTTACTTATTCCGTTTCGCGAAAAGAGATAGACACCCGCCGAATGGTGTCGATCTTCCTTTACAATATTTACTTATTCGACATTCCTAATTCTTATCTTACTTTCCGCACGCAATAACTCTTACAAAACCATAATATCGCATCCATGCTGAAGAAATATCCGAGAAGAAGGCAAACGACTTTGAAAAGCAAAATGAAAACGCGATCGCGAAAGGGGGAAGAAAGTTAGTCTTCTGCGGCTGGAGTCCAGTTGCACCCCTTCCTGAGACGGACTGGGTTGGTACGATCTGTAGCTGAACCGGATTATCTGCCAGGCGGATCATGATCCAACTTGAACCACGACGGGGTTGCGTCTTTGAGCCCTCGGGTCGTACGTCGACCGATGACAAAGGCGATCATCCGGTCGGTGGTGGAGCACTGGCCAGTCGCGTACCGTAACTGGACGCGATGAGTGCCAGAGGTCACGTCTTACAACGACGAGGCTGCGTAACGTGGCGGCTCATCGGCCCAGTCAGAGGGTCCGGCTTACACCGACACAGTGCCCCCCCATCGATCTGTATGAAGCACATATGTCATAAGTCGATCGTACGACCTTCGACTCAAAGACCAACCCTGAAGACGTCCCTGGGCCGTAGAACCACGCTTCTCGCCTCCGCGCCGCCGCAGAAACACTCGTCGGTCTTCTGGACAGGGGCTGCAATTGGGATAGGAAGTAAGTAACGAGGACGGCTACACGAGAAAAACGTTTGCCTTCTTTCGCATATTTTCGAGAGCATGGAATTGAGTTACGATGACACTCTTGCATTCATTTTTACGCTTAGGTGACATTTTTAAATCTAACTTAAATCTTACTGGAACTATCTTAACGCTAAACGATGTCTTCTTTCGAGGTGATGACTGGAACTTTTAATCAACGAAGAGTTAAAGAATTGTTGTCACCAAAGAAAGAAAACGAATAGTCAGAGATAAAAGCGAACAAATCTGCCCAACGTTGACTCTTCTTCGATGCGAAGCTTAATTTCTACTTAATCGCGTAACCTTAAAGCTAACTTAAACGCAAATTCTTAGATGTAACTAATTGTAAGACTAGGAATCCGAACATTCGGTAGCCAAGGCTGCCGAATATTCGGATTTCGTGGCTATTCGCTCGATATCACTTGCTATTTAGTACTACTATTTAACAAAATATCGTACTAAAATCACGTTTAATAAAAGTTAAAATCATAGCAAGTGATATCGACCCAGGTCCCACCGCGAGGAGGTTGCCACGAAACGGGACCCAAAAATGCATGCCCAACCAACCTCCATTTCATTTTGCTCTTCCCCTGAGACACTTTCCCTCGACATTGACGAATTCAATGTCGAGAGAAAGTGTAGCAGAGGAATCGCCGACTCTACTTTTCTCATCCCGTTTCGCGAAAAGAGATAGACACCCGCCGAATGGTGTCGATCTCCCTTTACAATATTTGCTTATTCTAAACTAAACTAAACTCTTAAATCTAGCCTTACTTACTATTTGCAGTAAGTACAGGAAGAGAATAAACTATAGGGAAGCAGATCGCTGCAGCCTTTAACTTCGTTCGAGAAGAGAGGCAGATTATTATATCGTATTAATTTCTCAGCATTAGAAATTGTTATAATGAACGAATTATTTTTGAATGTATTAGAGGTTAATTTTTCTTGCAACTAAGATCCTGCCTGTAGCATTGCTAAATTTCATTAAAATCTAGTAAGACATCTATCCGAGGACTAAGTTCTCTTAAACTTAAAAGCTTTCCTATTCAGTAACTTACTATTCTTAAAATTAAAAGTCTGCCTGTTCGGTTAATAACTTGTCTTAGAACAAGATATTAATAATTTGTCTTAAAGCTAAAAACCTGCCTATTCGTTAACTAACTCGTCTTAAAATTAAAATCCTGCCTATTCTGATAGGAACATACATTAAAATTAAGAGTTGACCACCTCCATAAAGACGATATCTTGCCTTAATATTTAAAACCTGCCTATTCAGTGACTAACTCATTTTAAAGCTAATAGCCTGCCTATTCAGCGACTAACTCATCTTAAAGCTAATACCCTGCCTATTCAGTGATTAACTCGTCTTAAAACTAAACGCCTGCCTATTCTGAAACTAACTCGCCTTAAAATTAAGAGCTGGCCGGCTCGATACATGCACTATTTTGTCTTAAAATTTAAAACCTGTCTATTCAACAACTAACTCGTCTTAAAACTAAACGCCTGCCTATTCTGAAACTAATTCGCCTTAAAATTAGGAGTTGGCTGGCTCGATAAATGAATGTCTTGTCTTAAAATTTAAAACCTGCCTATTCAGTAACTAACTCGTCGTAAAATTCGAAACCTGCCTTTTCGATAGCTAAGTTTTATAAAAATTAAAGTCCCATATATTCGATAATTAAGAGCTCTTAGAAGTAACGTCGTTACCATGTTTCCTTAATAACGAATAACCTGCCTATTAAGGAATTAAGTTCAATTCCAAAATGTTTGATAGTTAAAACCTCATGCAAAATATATAGGATTTAAGTTTCTTGAAAAATAAGAAATAGCCTTCTCCGAAAACTTAGTTTATCCGGTTACAAAAATATACTTAAACCAAACATCTGCTTGTGCGATGTGTAGATTCCATTGAAACTGAAGAAATTGCCTCCCGATAACAAAGACCTTCTAAATTCCTGAGAATCGGATTTAACTGACACCTGAAATCTTTTGAGAATCAGAGACTTAACTATACGAAAACTAATTTTACCAGTTTCGATGATAATCTCAAATCGTTGGTTATCATCGTCATCACCATCATCGTCATCGTTATCGTGGAAGATCGGAATATTATACATTAAAAGAGAACGACCCACTTTCGCTACAGTATACACAGAATATCATATACGCGAGAAAACTCGAAAGAAAATTCGCCATCGATCTAAAGTCCTCGATTGCACTATCATAAAGTAAGAATGCGAGCTTATGGAACTCCATGTAATTGCAAATGTACGATAAAAATAAACCATGATTTGTGCAAAGCATTTGGGAAAATGTATCGGCGGAACTTTATCCTCGATGAAAAATTGAATTGAGAAAACAGGTAATTCGAACGGCCAACAGTCACAGTATCAATATTATTGTAGAATAAGATGAAATATTTTGACAATATATTAATTCTATTAATAGTTCGTAATGTTCCATTTGACAAACGCTTGCGAAAACAGCTTCACTTTATTATTAATCATAGTTATTTTAATCGTAAAAAGAACGCGAGCACCTGTTTCCGAAGCGCTACGGAAATTCGCGGCTAACGGAATCGCGAGTATCTTTCCGAGGTGCTGTCAATTTTCGCAACACTAATTTCGCGTACGAGCAATAATCGCGAGCGCCTACGCGAGGCGCTGTGAATTTTCGCAACACTAATTTTGCGACGAGCAAAATCGCGAGCATCTTAGCGAGACGCTGTGAATTTTCGCAACGCTAAGTTCGCGAAGAGTGATCGAACAAAATCGCGGGCAACCTCTACCGAGGTGCACTTTTAATTTCGCAACTCTAATAATCGCGAATATTTTATACAATTGACGGGATAGTATCCCGCACTGGCGTCATGACGTAGACGCAGTACTGTACTGCGATATTAATCGCAATTCTGCGATATTAACCGCAATTTTGCGATATTAATCGCAGTGTTGCGATTCTTCGCAGAGCTGAAATCGCGAATATAATATCGAACAAACCGTGTACTTAGTTTCGCAACACTACTTTAAAAAAGAAAGAGAATTGTAAATCGCGTATACATTTTCGCAACACTACTTTGAAAAATAAAGAAAAGGGCAAAATCGCGTATAAATTTTCGCTACACTACCCTGAAAAATAAAGAAAAGAGCAAAATCGCGTGTAAATTTTCGCAACACTACCCTGAAAAATAAAGAAAACAGCAATATCGCGTATAAATTTTCGCCACACTACTTTGAAAAAGTAAAGAAAAGGACAAAATCGCGTTTAAATGTTCGCTACACTACCCTGAAAAATAAAGAAAAGAGCGAAATCGCGTATAAATTTTCGCAACACTACTTTATAAAATAATGAAAGAAGCAAAGACGCGTATTGTTATTTTCGCGACACTAATTTCGCGGACGAAGCCGAATTCGCAGCTTTTTGCTGCGATGCGGCGAAGCAACTAACTACCACACAACTATTACTACTACTACTACAAGCGAACATAGTGACAAAGTAGTAACGTAAAACATAAACTTACTGTATATTTCTGAAAGAAAAAGGAAAGAATTAGGGTTACAACCTGAAAATCCTAACGAGAATGATTAATTAATATAATAAAAGCGGCGTAAGAAATTTCAATAAATAACATGACTTTAAATGAGAATTGAAATCTATTAAAGTGACTCTACGTAGAGCATTGACACTCTATATGCAAATGAATTTAAAAGTGAATTGTAATTGACTAAAAGTGACTCTACTGAGATCATTGAAATTTGTCGGTCAATACCATCGTCAAAGTAATTCGTCGAAAAATTCAATATACATTCGTTATTATTACTTTGACATTGGAATTGACCATCCGCGAAATTCTTACATACTAAACATCCTAGAAAAATCGTTACTACTCGCGACTATGGTACTAATTACCATAATCGCGGTCACTATGTTCGCAAACTACTAGCACACATAAAATACAACCAGTCGTTCGGTGCCGTTTCGGACCATTCGTCCTGCGGCATGATCGAACGACCGGAGGAACTTTGAATTTTGTCACTCACCAACCGAGGAAAGTGATAGTTGAAAAGTGTTTACCTCCACGTTGAGATCGTAGTCCATGGTCCGGCTGCATCCATGGTCCGGCTGCATCCATGGTCCGGCTGCATCCATGGACCGGCTGCATCCATGGTCCGGCTGCATCCATGGTTGGGCTGCGTCCATGGCCTGGCTGCATCCATGGCCTGGAGATTGTCCTTTCTTTAACACAAGAGAAGACAACATTATAGAATCTCTAAGGAGAATTATTTGAATATACGGTGGGTAAAATTAAACTCTAATTTAATTCTCTTAACCGTTTGAGTCTCAGGATATATTGGACAAATTTTGAGAGAAATAAAACAATTTTCTTTATAGAGATAGAATATAACGGATCTTTTTGATACTGAGACTCAAACGGTGAAAGTGAACTTTAAGTTCCAATTGAAATAGGGGTCGATTAATGAAAATGTTAGTGAAATAATGAAACTTACATCCTCCATCGTCCACCGACTGCACGATGGAGGTCCTCTCCGCAGGAGCAGGTGCTGACCCGCGAGTTTCGCGATTTCGGTGATCGGTATTCGCGACCGGTACGTTGAAACGATTTACGGTACGAACGAACACTGGCTCTACTTGCGCGAATACTCGTTTCGAGTATGTTTTAAATATATGCGATACAAAACCCGGCACTGACTCTAAGACCGATAAATCGGTCGCAAATTTTAATATGCAAGCGTTTGTCAATGAAACATTACATTTATATAATCGAGATACTTTAATTATAAGGTATTGAAATTAAAATTATATCGTATGTCGTTCGAATTACTATTGAATGACAAAATAATAAAAAATTTCAACGATACAGTTCCCCAAACGAGTTACACAGATCAAAGTCCCATTTCTAATTGAAGATTTCATAATTCTGTGAACTTCTAAGCGCGAATGTTATTCTATACTCGCACTACAGACTTTACGATAGTGCAATCGAGTTCTAGAAAGACGGCAGCTTCTACTATATCATTTGAAAAATATCAAGAATCTCGAAACACGGGGAAATTGTAGCGAAAGTGAGTCATTTCTCATTTAACGTGAGTTCCAACTGATTGAGAATGGCCCAATATCCCAAAACCTTCTGCCGGAGATACTGTAAACAGAAATAACAATCGGACTTGAAAAAATGAATCTATTTTTGTGAAAATTAATTAAGAACTGACATTACGGAGGAAATGGAGGTGGAAATATTGAGCTACGATAATTGCGAGTTTCGAGGAAAGAGAAAATGAATTGATAACATAATACAACATCTACGGGAACCAACTATCGAAAATAAATGTGCAATATTTTAATGGTTATTTCACAACACGTTGTGTTCAATCGCTTAAATTAATTAGAAACACTGGCGCGAAACCGTAACTTTAAGTTATTGACATTTACACGAAGTAATCACTTTATGTCACTGACACTATAACAACACGTTGTATTTAATCGCTTAAATTATTCAAAATCACTTGCACGAAACTATCACTTTGTGTCACTAACACTTCCACAAAACGTTATATTTAATTGTCGAAATAATTTAAAAATACTTGCACAAAATTGTCACTTGATGTCACTGACACATCCACAAAACCTTGTATTTAATTGTCGAAATAATTTAAAAACACTTGCACAAAACTGCCACTTGATGTCACGGACACATCCACAAAACGTTGTATTCAATTGTTAAAATAATGTAAAAACACTACAAGTAACGATCACATGATGTCACTGATACTTCCACAAAACGTTGTATTTAATTGTCGAAATTATTTAAAAACACTTGCACAAAACTGTCACTTGATGTAACTGACCCATCCACAAAACCTTGTATTTAATTGTCGAAATAATTTAAAAACACTTGCACAAAACTGTCACTTGATGTCACTGACACATCCACAAAACCTTGTATTTAATTGTTGAAATAATTTAAAAACACTTGCACAAAACTGTCACTTGATGTCACTGACACATCCACAAAACCTTGTATTTAATTGTTGAAATAATTTAAAAACACTTGCACAAAACTGCCACTTGATGTCACTGACACATCCATAAAACGTTGTATTTAATTGGCGAAATAATTTAAAAACAGTTGCACAAAACTGTCACTTGATGTCACGGACACATCCACAAAACGTTGTATTCAATTGTTAAAATGATGTAAAAACACTACAAGTAACGATCACTTGATGTCACTAACACTTCCACAAAACGTTATATTTAATTGTCGAAATAATTTAAAAATACTTGCACAAAATTGTCACTTGATGTCACTGACACATCCACAAAACCTTGTATTTAATTGTCGAAATAATTTAAAAACACTTGCACAAAACTGCCACTTGATGTCACGGACACATCCACAAAACGTTGTATTCAATTGTTAAAATGATGTAAAAACACTACAAGTAACGATCACTTGATGTCACTGATACTTCCACAAAACGTTGTATTTAATTGTCGAAATTCTTTAAAAACACTTGCACAAAACTGTCACTTGATGTAACTGACCCATCCACAAAACCTTGTATTTAATTGTCGAAATAATTTAAAAACACTTGCACAAAACTGTCACTTGATGTCACTGACACATCCACAAAACCTTGTATTTAATTGTTGAAATAATTTAAAAACACTTGCACAAAACTGTCACTTGATGTCACTGACACATCCACAAAACCTTGTATTTAATTGTTGAAATAATTTAAAAACACTTGCACAAAACTGCCACTTGATGTCACTGACACATCCATAAAACGTTGTATTTAATTGGCGAAATAATTTAAAAACAGTTGCACAAAACTGTCACTTGATGTCACGGACACATCCACAAAACGTTGTATTCAATTGTTAAAATGATGTAAAAACACTACAAGTAACGATCACTTGATGTCACTGATACTTCCACAAAACGTTGTATTTAATTGTCGAAATTATTTAAAAACACTTGCACAAAACTGTCACTTGATGTTACTGACACATCCACAAAACCTTGTATTTAATTGTCGAAATAATTTAAAAACACTTGCACAAAACTGTCACTTGATATCACTGACACATCCACAAAACCTTGTATTTAATTGTCGAAATAATTTAAAAACACTTGCACAAAACTGTCACTTGATGTCACTGACACATCCACAAAACCTTGTATTTAATTGTTGAAATAATTTAAAAACACTTGCACAAAACTGTCACTTGATGTCACTGACACATCCACAAAACCATGTATTTAATTGTTGAAATAATTTAAAAACACTTGCACAAAACTGCCACTTGATGTCACTGACACATCCATAAAACGTTGTATTTAATTGGCGAAATAATTTAAAAACACTTGCACAAAACTGTCACTTGATGTCACGGACACATCCACAAAACGTTGTATTCAATTGTTAAAATGATGTAAAAACACTACAAGTAACGATCACTTGATGTCACTGATACTTCCACAAAACGTTGTATTTAATTGTCGAAATTATTTAAAAACACTTGCACAAAACTGTCACTTGATGTTACTGACACATCCACAAAACCTTGTATTTAATTGTCGAAATAATTTAAAAACACTTGCACAAAACTGTCACTTGATATCACTGACACATCCACAAAACCTTGTATTTAATTGTCGAAATAATTTAAAAACACTTGCACAAAACTGTCACTTGATGTCACTGACACATCCACAAAACCTTGTATTTAATTGTTGAAATAATTTAAAAACACTTGCACAAAACTGTCACTTGATGTCACTGACACATCCACAAAACCTTGTATTTAATTGTCGAAATAATTTAAAAACACTTGCAGGTAACTGGCACCTGAGGTCACTGATACTTCCACAAAACGTTGTATTTAATTGTTAAAATGATGTAAAAACACTACAAGTAACTATCACTTGATGCCACTAATACTTCCACAAAACATTGTATTTAATTGTTAAAATTATTTAATATCACTTTTAATTTATTGTTTAAGTAGTTTAATATTATAGCACACATGCACTAATAGTCGTAATCCAAGATCAAGAGTGACTAGGTACCCATATGCAAGTGCACAAATATACATAGGGACCAACCTGTCAAATCACGCGACCCGTTCGATGTCTGAAGCTGTACTGTGCTCTCCCGCCTCAGCGAGGTGGCTCGCTGAACATGCGTAGTGCACCTTACGTATTGAGATCCCCTTTCTCCATGGATAATTTTGCAAACTTCGGTTATTACAATAATTTTCGTCAATAATCGTTTATTACAGATGTAATTATTATTTAATAACTTGTCTCTGCTTATTTTTAATAAATCTTATGGTGAATAAAAATTATAGGAGTGAAGTACGTGGTTTATAATCGACGATGTACTTTTCAATGCTTACGAATATTTGATTCTTTGTGTAATACTTTTATCTTATTGATAAATAATATATTTGCAGCTATCTTCGATGAATTTCAAGCAACCTCCAATATTATTTGGGGAATATAATGTTTGAAATATATAAGGAAAGGATTTTCGAAGGTAGACACCTCGTTCGCCGACTGCGCGTGCTAAGCTAGTTTACCAACCGCACCAACTCGATACTCTGATTGGACGAACGATGCAAAAGGAAGAAAAAACGAAAATTATTGTTGTTATAATTTAGTTAGAGACAACGGAACTGTTCCACGCTGAACGTATTCAGTTTTTGGCAGATATTATCTCTCAAAACGGAGGGTTCAAATACATTTCATACCATCAAAATAGAAGGTTCCTGCTTGACTGCAATCCGATAGCGATAACGTTATCAAGAACTTCTATTTTATAGACGGTCGAACAAGTTGAAATATTTTACCATCCCTTATTTTGTTATCATCCCGCTGCTTTAACGAACACGGTTAACATCCTAGTCCAAATAAAATATGTTTTGCAATATTTCATCCCAACAAAGTAAGCATTACTGTATGCCAGTATAATGCAATTATATCTTTTATAATCTATAGTATCTTCTATGATATAGTAATTAAACCAATACAACCAATTCCTATTACTATCATGATTTTCTCCGGTACAATACATTTCCAATTGTTTTCTCAAGCCTTTCGTCGAGCCATTCAGGCAGACTTTCAAGTTGAATTCCTTTGCAATCATTTGACAAAACGCACTCCATTACATACGTCCTTTATTCCCTGACATTTGCAAATCGATACACAATGCTTCCGAAGCACATTTACGAATGTTGCACAACAGATCGCCGGAGGCTTTTTTGTAAAGGTCAAGTGCTTGGATCCACACGTTTACCATGGAATTTGCAATACAAAATTCTCCATTCGCATGTATATTTTACTAGTATGCAAATACTTGACAACCTCGACCGACGAAAGAATAATAATTTTGCACAACCTCTACGCGATATATTAGGAAACATCAACAAAAGAGCTTTCACCGTCTAACCTGCTGCATAATAAATTTTCGAGGCTGCATAACAAATATTCAAATTTTACGATAACACGATAACAATAATTCGAAATTATTCTCTATATTTTTTACGACTATCCCATTTATCAGGGCTTCGAATAAGCGCGAAAATAATATTATATATTCAGTATTTAATATTTTGATGACGCTCCCGTCAATTTTCTCACATTCGCTGTATGGTCCGAGGGAAAATCGATGGAACTTCGTTAACTATGATTTCTCCCCAACGTGGTCACCGTAAAGCAATTATCAGTCGAAGAGAGAATGTCTTCTGAGCATTTACTCCCTTTCATTGGCGAAAATGGCATTGGAGGTCGAATTACCCCGGTTTTTGCATCGTCGCTTTGTCAGCCAACGATATTTCGCACCGTTCAACCGAGAGCATCGTCGAGCCTCCACTTCTATCCACGAATCTAACGCGATAGATCAAAGTTTTTCGATTTCAATACGCGCAAACAGCGAATTCTCTGTACGATGACTTTCATCGGCTTTCCTCTCACCATTTAGCAGGAAATGTTTGGAAAAGCGAGGTAAAAATCGAGTAGGAAGCGGAAATATCGTACTCTTTGTTCCGCGCAACGTTTCTGTCCTCCCCAGTTTTCTCTCTGTGCTCCTCCTCTACACGCATTTCCTAGCATCGGAACAAAATAATAGGAATGCCAATCAACGAAAGTTTGACGAAACGCAAAAAATTTATTGAAACGCAGTAATCACATTGTCGAAGGTCGCCGTGAGCTCGGTTTAATAAAACGCTTTTTGCCGTACCCTGCATACGTGCGGCTTTTTTCTTCCATTGCCGATCCGCGATCAATTCGTGAAAATATGAAATATGCGAATAACAGAGAGGAGAGATGCAAAGTGATAAAGAGAGAGAGAGAGAGAGAGACATATCTCGATGAAGAGTATTAGGATTTTCCGTGTGCTCTTCCCTTTTATTTTTCTCATTGTACACCTTCCGATTGTACTCTTTGACGTTTATTAATTCAACGATTGGATATCTCGAGAAAGGGAGATTCGTTTTAAACAGTCGTCTTTGTAGATATCACGGGTCGCCGTTGCACGGGGAAAGTAATTGCACGGAAGTGGAGAATTATGCTGGTATTTATTTAAGTGTAAATTTTAATTACATCTGATGCAGAATAATGTAAATCGACTGTGTAATGTATTCGGTGATCGCGATGTTAATAACTGCGAAAAACAAGCATCGATGGAACGTGAAATTTTAATCAAATCGAGCCACTGTCGTTCCACGACTCTCAAATAAACATAGTGATACGGTACTCAAAGAGAAATCTGACCTAAACGATAGGAAACACGACACCGTTGCGAAACGTCCAACCATCCTCTTGTACGTGGATTAGTCGGAAATGCCATTCGTTTTTAGCACAATTTATAAGTTGCTCGTTTCAACGGACAACGATATCCAGTGGTTCCTGCTCACTCCTCACGATTCAGTGACAGGGGATTATTAAAATGGTGGAAAATAATAATGCACTTTGCGCTAAATATACTAATATATCATTAATTCATAAAGATCTAGGTATAAGCTACATAAGTGATTACATTCAAAAATTCTCCATACGCTTTTACCAAACGTGCCATAAAAGTAAAGATAAAGCTATTAATTCCATAGGAAATTATTCTCAGGTTGACCTTAACTATAAGAAGTATAAACATAAGCGAATCATTCATTTGTTACTTAGTCTCTAGCCTTGTACTTATTGTATATTACTTCAAGTCTTCTATGATGAGACAGGTTTTTATAATTTTCCTATCATTCTTCTAAACTATAGACAATCGAGTTAATTTGTTAAAAACTTAATTTACTAATGACTGGGGTGAAAGTTAATCTTGGTACCCAGTTATCGTATCTTTATGTAATTGTTTATTATTGTATATTGTAAATAAAAAAAAATAAAAAAAAGAAAGTTACAAATAATTTCCCTTTCATGATTATCAATGGGGCTCGTTGTTCACTTAATCATGAAGAACAATAAATTCTCGAATGGTACTGTTTGGATGCTTTGCAGGTATGTTTCTTAGACTATATGGAAGCAATATATACAAAGATTTCAACCTTCTACGTGTTCCAATCATTGTTCTACTTGTCGAAATTTACAAATAATTTACTTTAAAGGATTAACAATGGGGCTCGTAGTTCACTTAAACTTGAAGAACAAAAAATTGGCGAATTATACTGTTTGGATGCGTTGCATTTATGTTTCTTAGACTATATAGAAGCAATATATACAAAGATTTCAACCGTCTACATGTTCCATTCATTGTTCTACTTGCCGAACTTTACAAATAATTTCCTTTAAAGGATTAACAATGGGGCTCGTAGTTCAATTAAACTTGAAGAACAAAAAATTGGCGAATGGTACTGCTTGGATGCTTTGCGTACATGTTTCTTAGACTATATGGAAGCAATATATACAAAGATCTCAACCGTCTACGTGTTCCAATCATTGTTCTATTTGTCGAAATTTACAAATAATTTCCGTTAAAGTAATAACAATGGGGCTCGTAGTTCACTTAAACTTGAAGAACAAAAAATTGGCGAATTGTACTGTTTGGATGCTTTGCATATATGTTTCTTAGGCTATATAGAAGCAATATATACAAAGATTTCAACCGTCTACCTGTTCCATTCATTGTTCTACTTGTCGAAAGTTACAAATAATTTCCGTTAAAGGATTAACAATGGGGCTCGTTGTTCACATAAACTTGAAGAACAAAAAATTGGCGAATGGTACTGCTTGGATGATTTGCATATAGGTTTCATAGACTATATAGAAGCAATATATACAAAGATTTCAACAGTCTATCTGTTCTATTCATTGTTCTACTTGTCGAAAGTTACAAATAATTTCCGATAAAGGATTAACAATGGGACTCATTGTTCACTTAAACTTGAGGAACAAAAAATAGGCGAATTGTACTGTTTGGATGCTTTGCATATGTGTTTCTTAGACTATTTAGAAGCAATATGTAGAAAGATTTCACCCGTCTACCTGTACTATTCATTGATCTACTTGTAGAAAGTTACAAATAATTTCCATTTCATGATTATCATTGGGGCTCGCTGTTCACTTAAACTTGAAGATCAAAAAATTGGCGAATGTCACTGTTTAGATGCTTTGCATATAGGTTTCTTAGACTATATAGAAGCAATATATACAATGATTTCAACCGTCTACCTATTCCATTCATTGTTCTACTTGCCGAAATTTACAAATAATTTCATTTAAAGGATTAACAATGGGGCTCGTAGTTCACTTAAACTTGAAGAACAAAAAATTGGCGAATGGTACTGTTTGGATGCTTTGGATATATGTTTCTTAGATTATATAGAAGCAATATATACAAAGATTTCAACAGTGTACCTGTTCCATTCATTGTTCTACTTGTCGAAAATTACAAGTAATTTCCGATAAAGGATTAACCATTGGGGCTCATTGTTTACTTAAACTTGAAGAGCAAAAGATTGGCGAATTGTACTGTTTGGACGCTATGCATATATGTTTCTTAGACTATATAGAAGCAATATATACAATGATTTCAACAGTCTACCTGTTCCATTCATTGTTCTACTTGTCGAAATTTACAAATAATTTCCTTTAAAGGATTAACAATGGGGCTCGTAGTTCACTTAAACTTGAAGAACAAAAAATTGGCGAATTGTACTGTTTGGATGCTTTGCATATATGTTTCATAGACTATTTAGAAGCAATATATAGAAAGATTTCACCCGTCTACCTTTACTATTCATTGTTCTACTTGTAGAAAGTTACAAATAATTTCCATTTCATGATTATCAATGGGGCTCGCTGTTCACTTAAACTTGAAGATCAAAAAATTGGCGAATTGTACTGTTTGGATGCTTTGCATATATGTTTCGTAGATTATATAGAAGCAATATATACAATGATTTCAACCGTCTACCTGATACATTCATTGTTCTACTTGTCGAAATTTACAAATAATTTCCTTTAAAGGATTAACAATGGGGCTCGTAGTTCACTTAAACTTGAAGAACAAAAAATTGGCGAATTGTACTGTTTGGATGCTTTGCGTATATGTTTCTTAGACTATACAGAAGCAATATATACAAAGATTTCAACCGTCTACCTGTTCCATTCATTGTTCTACTTGTCGAAAGTTACAAATAATTTCCGATAAAGGATTAACCATTGGGGCTCATTGTTCACTTAAACTTGAAGAACAAAAAATTGGCGAATTGTACTGTTTGGATGCTTTGCATATATGTTTCTTAGACTATATAGAAGCAATATATACTAAGATTTCAACCGTCTACCTGTTCTATTCATTGTTCTACTTGTCGAAAGTTACAAATAATTTCCGATAAAGGATTAACAATGGGACTCATTGTTCACTTAAACTTGAAGAACAAAAAATTGGCGAATGGTACTGTTTGGATGCTTTGCGTACATGTTTCTTAGACTATATGGAAGCAATATATATAAAGATTTCAACCGTCTACCTGTTCCATTCATTGTTCTACTTGTCGAAAGTTACAAATAATTTCCGATAAAGGATTAACAATGGGGCTCATTGTTCACTTAAACTTGAAGAACAAAAAATTGGCGAATGGTACTGTTTGGATGCTTTGCGTACATGTTTCTTAGACTATATGGAAGCAATATATACAATGATTTCAACCGTCTACCTGTTCCATTCATTGTTCTACTTGTAGAATGTTACAAATAATTTCCTTTAAGGGATTAACAATGGGGACCGTAGTTTACTTAAACTTGAAGAACAAAAAATTGGCGAATGGTACTGTTTGGATGCTTTGCATATATGTTTCTTAGACTATATAGAAGCAATATATACAAAGATTTCAACCGTCTACCTGTTCCATTCATTGTTCTACTTGTCGAAAGTTACAAATAATTTCCGATAAAGGATTAACAATGGGGGTCATTGTTCACTTAAACTTGAAGATCAAAAAATTGGCGAATGGTACTGTTTGGATGCTTTGCATATATGTTTCTTAGACTATATAGAAGCAATATATACAAAGATTTCAACCGTCTACCTGTTCCATTCATTGTTCTACTTGTCGAAAGTTACAAATAATTTCCTTTAAAGGATTAACAATGGGGCTCATTGTTCACTTAAACTTGAAGAACAAAAAATTGGCGAATTGTACTGTTTGGATGCTTTGCATATATGTTTCTTAGACTATATAGAAGCAATATATACAATGATTTCAACCGTCTACCTGTTCCATTCATTGTTCTACTTGTCGAAAGTTACAAATAATTTCCGTTAAGGGATTAACAATGGGGATCGTAGTTTACTTAAACTTGAAGAACAAAAAATTGGCGAATTGTACTGTTTGGATGCTTTGCATAGATGTTTCTTAGACTATTTAGAAGCAATATATAGAAAGATTTCACCCGTCTACCTGTACTATTCATTGTTCTACTTGTAGAAAGTTACAAATAGTTTCCATTTCATGATTATCAATGGGGCTCGCTGTTCACTTAAACTTGAAGATCAAAAAATTGGCGATTGTTACTGTTTAGTTGCTTTGCATATATGTTTCTTAGATTATATCGAAGCAATATATACAAAGATTTCAACCGTCTACCAGTTCCATTCATTGTTCTACTTGTCGAAAGTTACAATTAATTACCGATAAAGGATTAACCATTGGGGCTCATTGTTCACTTAAACTTGAAGAACAAAAAATTGGCGAATTGTACTGTTTGGATGCTTTGCATATATGTTTCTTAGACTATATAGAAGCAATATATACAAAGATTTCAACCGTCTACCTGTTCCATTCATTGTTCTACTTGTCGAAAGTTACAAATAATTTCCGATAAAGGATTAACCATTGGGGCTCATTGTTCACTTAAACTTGAAGAACAATAAATTGGCGAATTGTACTGTTTGGATGCTTTGCATATATGTTTCTTAGACTATATAGAAGCAATATATACAAAGATTTCAACCGTCTACCTGTTCCATTCATTGTTCTACTTGTCGAAAGTTACAAATAATTTCCGATAAAGGATTAACAATGGGGCTCATTGTTCACTTAAACTTGAAGGACAAAAAATTGGCGAATGGTACTGTTTGGATGCTTTGCGTACTTGTTTCTCAGACTATATGGAAGCAATGTATACAAGGATTTCAACCGTCTACCAGTTCCATTCATTGTTCTACTTGTCGAAAGTTACAAATAATTACCGATAAAGGATTAACCATTGGGGCTCATTGTTCACTTAAACTTGAAGAACAAAAAATTGGCGAATTGTACTGTTTCGATGCTTTGCATACATGTTTCTTAGACTATATAGAAGCAATATATACAAAGATTTCAACCGTCTACCTGTTCCTCTCATTGTTCTACTTGTCGAAAGTTACAAATAATTTCCTTTAAAGGATTAACAATGGGGCTCATTGTTCACTTAATCTTGAAGACCAAAAAATTGGCGAATTGTACTGTTTGGATGCTTTGCATATATGTTTCTTAGACTATATAGACGCAATATATACAATGATTTCAACAGTCTACCTGTTCCATTCATTGTTCTACTTGTCGAAAGTTAGAAATAATTTCCTTTAAAGGATTAACAATGGGGCTCATTGTTCACTTAAACTTGAAGAACAAAAAATTGGCGAATTGTACTGTTTGGATGCTTTGCATATATGTGTTTCAGACTATATAGAAGCAATATATACAAAGATTTCAACCGTCTACCTGTTCGATTGATTGTTCTACTTGTCGAAAGTTAGAAATAATTTCCGATAAAGGATTAACAATGGGGCTCATTGTTCACTTAAACTTGAAGGACAAAAAATTGGCGAATGGTACTGTTTGGATGCTTTGCGTACATGTTTCTTAGACTATATGGAAGCAATATATACAAGGATTTCATCCGTCTACCTGTTCCATTCATTGTTCTACTTGTCGAAAGTTACAAATAATTACCGATAAAGGATTACCCATTGGGGCTCATTGTTCACTTAAACTTGAAGAACAAAAAATTGGCGAATTGTACTGTTTGGATGCTTTGCATACATGTTTCTTAGACTATATAGAAGCAATATATACATTGATTTCAACCGACTACCTGTTCCATTCATTGTTCTACTTGTCGCAAGTTACAAATAATTTCCGTTAAAGTATTAACAATGGGGCTCGTAGTTCACTTAAACTTGAAGATCAAATAATTGGCGAATTGTACTGTTTGGATGATTTGCATATATGTTTCTTATACTATATAGAAGCAATATATATAAAGATTTCAACCGTCTACCTGTTCCATTCATTGTTCTACTTGTCGAAAATTACAAATAATTTCCGATAAAGGATTAACAATGGGGCTCGTTGTTCACTTAAACTTGAAGAACAAAAAATTGATGAATGGTACTGTTTGGATGCTTTGCATATATGTTTCTTAGACTATATAGAAGCAATATATACATTGATTTCAACCGACTACCTGTTCCATTCATTGTTCTACTTGTCGCAAGTTACAAATAATTTCCGTTAAAGTATTAACAATGGGGCTCGTAGTTCACTTAAACTTGAAGATCAAATAATTGGCGAATTGTACTGTTTGGATGATTTGCATATATGTTTCTTATACTATATAGAAGCAATATATACAAAGATTTCAACCGTCTACCTGTCCCATTCAATGTTCTACTTGTCGAAAGTTACAAATAATTTCCGATAAAGGATTAACAATGGGGCTCATTGTTCACTTAAACTTGAAGAACAAAAAATTGGCGAATTGTACTGTTTGGATGCTTTGCATATATGTTTCGTAGGCTACATAGAAGCAATATATACAATCATTTCAACTGTCTACATGATCCATTCATTGTTCTACTTGTCGAAATTTACAAATAATTTCCGTTAAAGTATTAACAATGGGGCTCGTAGTTCACTTAAACTTGAAGATCAAATAATTGGCGAATAGTACTGTTTGGATGATTTGCATATATGTTTCTTAGACTATATACAAGCAATATATACAATGATTTCAACCGTCTACCTGTTCCATTCATTGTTCTACTTGTCGAAAGTTACAAATAATTTCCGTTAAGGGATTAACAATCGGGATCGTAGTTTACTTAAACTTGAAGAACAAGAAATTGGCGAATTGTACTGTTTGGATGCTTTGCGTACATGTTTCTTAGACTATATGGGAGCAATATATACAAAGATTTCAACAGTCTACGTGTTCCAATCATTGTTCTACTTGTCGAAATTTACAAATAATTTCCGTTAAAGTATTAACAATGGGGCTCGTAGTTTACTTAAACTTGAAGAACAAGAAATTGGCGAATTGTACTGTTTGGATGCTTTGCATATATGTTTCTTAGACTATATAGAAGCAATATATACAATGATTTCAACCGTCTACCTGTTCCATTCATTGTTCTACTTGTCGAAATTTACAAATAATTTCCTTTAAAGGATTAACAATGGGGCTCGAAGTTCACTTAAACTTGAAGAACAAAAAATTGGCGAATGGTACTGTTTGGATGCTTTGCATATATTTTTCTTAGATTATATAGAAGCAATATATACAAAGATTTCAACCGTCTACCTGTTCTATTCATTGATCTACTTGTAGAAAGTTACAAATAATGTCCGTTTCATGATTATCAATGGGGCTCGTTGTTCACTTAAACTTGAAGACCAAAAAATTGGCGAATGGTACTGTTTGGATGCTTTGCGTACATGTTTCTTAGACTATATGGAAGCAATATATACAATGATTTCGACCGTCTACGTGTTCCAATCATTGTTCTACTTGTCGAAATTTACACATAATTTCCTTTAAAGGATTAACAATAGGGCTCGTTGTTCACTTAAACTTGAAGAACAATAAATTGGCGAAATGTACTGTTTGGATGCTTTGCATATATGTTTCTTAGACTATATGGAAGCAACATATACAAAGATTTCAACCGTCTACGTGTTCCAATCATTGTTCTTCTTGTAGAAAGTTACAATTAGTTTCCGTTAAAGGATTAACAACGGGGCTCGTAGTTCACTTAAACTTGAAGAACAAAAAATTGGCGAATTGTACTGTTTGGATGCTTTGCATATCTGTTTCTTAGACTATTTAGAAGCAATATATAGAAAGATTTCACCCGTCTATCTGTACTATTCATTGTTCTACTTGTAGAAAGTTACAATTAATTTCCATTTCATGATTATCAATGGGGCTCGCTGTTCACTTAAACTTGAAGATCAAAAAATTGGCGAATGGTACTGTTTGGATGCTTTGCATATATGTTTCTTAGACTATATAGAAGCAATATATACATTGATTTCAACCGGCTACCTGTTCCATTCATTGTTCTACTTGTCGCAAGCTACAAATATTTTCCGTTAAATTATTAACAATGGGGCTCGTAGTTCACTTAAACTTGAAGAACAAAAAATTAGCGAATGGTACTGTTTAGATGCTTTGCATATAGGTTTCTTAGACTATATAGAAGCAACATATACAAAGATTTCAACCGTCTACCTGTTCCATTCATTGTTCTACTTGTCGAAATTTACAAATAATTTCCTTTAAAGGATTAACAATGGGGCTCGTAGTTCACTTAAAGTTGAAGACCAAAAAATTGGCGAATGGTACTGTTTGGATGCTTTGCATATATGTTTCTAAGACTATATAGAAGCAATATATACAAAGATTTCGACCGTCTACCTGTTCCAAGCATTGTTCTACTTGTAGAAAGTTAGAATTAATTTCCGTTAAAGGATTAACAATGGGGCTCGTAGTTCACTTAAACTTGAAGAACAAAAAATTGGCGATTGTTACTGTTTAGATGCTTTGCATATATGTTTCTTAGATTATATAGAAGCAATATATACAAAGATGTCAACCGTCTACCTGTTCCATTCATTGTTCTACTTGTCGAAAGTTACAAATAATTTTCGTTAAGGGATTAACAATGGGGATCGTAGTTTACTTAAACTTGAAGAACAAAAAATTGGCGAATGTTACTGTTTAGATGCTTCGCATATAGGTTTCTTAGACTATATAGAAGCAACATATACAAAGATTTCAACCGTCTACAAGTTCTATTCATTGTTCATCTTGTCGAAAGTTAGAAATAATTTCCGATAAAGGTTTAACAATGGGGCTCATTGTTCACTTAAACTTGAAGGACAAAAAATTGGCGAATGGTACTGTTTGGATGCTTTGCGTACATGTTTCTTAGACTATATGGAAGCAATATATACAAGGATTTCATCCGTCTACCTGTTCCATTCATTGTTCTACTTGTCGAAAGTTACAAATAATTTCCGTTTCATAATTATCAATGGGGCTCGTTGTTCACTTAAACTTGAAGAACAAAAAATTGGCGAATGGTACTGTTTGGATGCTTTGCATATATGTTTCGTAGACTATATAGAAGCAATATATACAATGACTTCAACCGTCTACATGATCCATTCATTGTTCTACTTGTCGATATTTACAAATAATTTCCGATAAAGGATTAACAATGGGGCTCATTGTTCACTTAAACTTGAAGAACAAAAAATTGGCGAATTGTACTGTTTGGATGCTTTGCATATATGTTTCTTAGACTATATAGACGCAATATATACAAAGATTTCAACAGTCTACCTCTTCCATTCATTGTTCTACTTGTCGGAAGTTACAAATAATTTCCGATAAAGGATTAACCATTGGGGCTCGTTGTTCACTTAAACTAGAAGAACAAAAAATTGGCGAATGGTACTGTTTGGATGCTTTGCATATATGTTTCTTAGACTATATAGAAGCAATATATACATTGATTTCAACCGTCTACCTGTTCCATTCATTGTTCTACTTGTAGAAAGTTACAAATAATTTCCGTTTCATAATTATCAATGGGGCTCGTTGTTCACTTAAACTTGAAGAACAAAAAATTGGCGAATGGTACTGTTTGGATGCTTTGCATATATGTTTCGTAGACTATATAGAAGCAATATATACAATGACTTCAACCGTCTACATGATCCATTCATTGTTCTACTTGTCGATATTTACAAATAATTTCCGATAAAGGATTAACAATCGGGCTCATTGTTCACTTAAACTTGAAGAACAAAAAATTGGCGAATTGTACTGTTTGGATGCTTTGCATATATGTTTCATAGACTATTTAGAAGCAATATATAGAAAGATTTCACCCGTCTACCTGTACTATTCATTGTTCTACTTGTAGAAAGTTACAAATAATTTCCATTTCATGATTATCAATGGGGCTCGCTGTTCACTTAAACTTGAAGATCAAAAAATTGGCGATTGTTACTGTTTAGATGCTTTGCATATATGTTTCTTAGATTATATAGATGCAATATATACAAAGATTTCAACCGTCTACCTGATCCATTCATTGTTCTACTTGTCGAAATTTACAAATAATTTCCTTTAAAGGATTAACAATGGGGCTCGTAGTTCACTTAAACTTGAAGAACAAAAAATTGGCGAATTGTACTGTTTGGATGCTTTGCATATATGTCTCTTAGACTATTTAGAAGCAATATACAGAAAGATTTCACCTGTCTACCTGTACTATTCATTGTTCTACTTGTAGAAAGTTACAAATAATTTCCATTTCATGATTATCAATGGGGCTCGCTGTTCACTTAAACTTGAAGATCAAAAAATTGGCGATTGTTACTGTTTAGATGCTTTGCATATATGTTTCTTAGACGATATAGAAGTAATATATACAAAGATTTCAACCGTCTACCTGTTCCATTCATTGTTCTACTTGTCGAAAGTTACAAATAATTTCCGATAAAGGATTAACCATTGGGGCTCATTGTTAACTTAAACTTGAAGAACAAAAAATTGGCGAATGGTACTGTTTGGATGCTTTGCGTACATGTTTCTTAGACTATATGGAAGCAATATATACAAAGATTTCAACCGTCTACGTGTTCCAATCATTGTTCTACTTGTCGAAATTTAGAAATAATTTCCTTTAAAGGATTAACAATGGGGCTCGTAGTTCACTTAAACTTGAAGAACAAAAAATTGGCGAATGGTACTGTTTGGATGCTTTGCATATATGGTTCTTAGACTATATAGACGCAATATATACTAAGATTTCAACCGTCTACCTGTTCCATTCATTGTTCTACTTGTCGAAATTTACAAATAATTTCCTTTAAAGGATTAACAATGGGGCTCGTTGTTCACTTAAACTTGAAGAACAATAAATTGGCGAATGGTACTGTTTGGTTGCTTTGAATATATGTTTCTTATATTATATAGAAGCAATATATACAAATATTTCAACCGTCTACCTGTTCCATTCATTGTTCTACTTGTCGAAAGTTACAAATAATTTCCTTTAAAGGATTAACAATGGGGCTCGTAGTTCACTTAAACTTGAAGAACAAAAAATTGGCGAATTGTACTGTTTGGATTCTTTGCATATATGTTTCTTAGACTATTTAGAAGCAATATATACATTGATTTCAACCGGCTACCTGTTCCATTCATTGTTCTACTTGTCGCAAGTTACAAATAATTTCCGTTAAAGTATTAACAATGGAGCTCGTAGTTCACTTAAACTTGAAGATCAAATAATTGGCGAATTGTACTGTTTGGAGGCTTTGCATATATGTTTCTTAGACTATATAGAAGCAATATATACAATGATTTCAACAGTCTACCTGTTCCATTCATTGTTCTACTTGTCGAAATTTACAAATAATTTTTTTTAAATGATTAACAATGGGGCTCGTAGTTCACTTAAAGTTGAAGACCAAAAAATTGGCGAATGGTACTGTTTGGATGCTTTGCATATATGTTTCTAAGACTATATAGAAGCAATATATACAAAGATTTCGACCGTCTACCTGTTCCATTCATTGTTCTACTTGTCGAAATTTACAAATAATTTCCTTTTAAGGATTAACAATGGGGCTCGTTGTTCACTTAAACTTGAAGAACAAAAAATTGGCGAATGGTACTGTTTGGATGCTTTGAATATATGTTTCTTATATTATATAAAAGCAATATATACAAATATTTCAACCGTCTACCTGTTCCATTCATTGTTCTACTTGTCGAAAATTACAAATAATTTCCGATAAAGGATTAACCATTGGGGCTCATTGTTCACTTAAAGTTGAAGACCAAAAAATTGGCGAATGGTACTGTTTGGTTGCTTTGAATATATGTTTCTTATATTATATAGAAGCAATATATACAAATATTCCAACCGTCTACCTGTTCCATTCATTGTTCTACTTGTCGAAAGTTGCAAATAATTTCCGTTAAGGGATTAACAATGGGGATCGTAGTTTACTTAAAGTTGAAGACCAAAAAATTGGCGAATGGTACTGTTTGGTTGCTTTGAATATATGTTTCTTATATTATATAGAAGCAATATATACAAATATTCCAACCGTCTACCTGTTCCATTCATTGTTCTACTTGTCGAAAAGTACAAATAATTTCCGATAAAGGATTAACCATTGGGGCTCATTGTTCACTTAAGCTTTAAGTACAAAAAATTGGCGAATGGTACTGTTTGGATGCTTGCGTAGATGTTTCTTAGACTATATGGAAGCAATATATACAAAGATTTCAACCGTCTACGTGTTCCAATCATTGTTCTACTTGTCGAAATTTACAAATAATTTCCTTTAAAGGATTAACAATGGGGCTCGTTGTTCACTTAAACTTGAAGAACAATAAATTGGCGAATTGTACTGTTTGGATGCTTTGCATATATGTTTCTTAGACTATATAGAAGCAATATATACGAAGAATTCAACCGTCTACCTGTTCCAATCACTGTTCTACTTGTCGAAATTTACAAATAATTTCCTTTAAAGGATTAACAATGGGGCTCGTAGTTCACTTAAACTTGAAGAACAAAAAATTGCCGAATGGTACTGTTTGGATGCTTTGCATATATGTTTCTTAGACTATATAGAAGCAATATATACATTGATTTCAACCGGCTACCTGTTCCATTCATTGTTCTACTTGTCGAAAATTACAAGTAATTTCCGATAAAGGATTAACCATTGGGGCTCCTTGTTCACTTAAACTTGAAGAACAAAAAATTGGCGAATGGTACTGTTTGGATGCTTTGCGTACATGTTTCTTAGACTATATGGAAGCAATATATACAAAGATTTCATCCGTCTACGTGTTCCAAGCATTGTTCTACTTGTAGAAAGTTAGAATTAATTTCCGTTAAAGGATTAACAATGGGGCTCGTAGTTCACTTAAACTTGAAGAACAAAAAATTGGCGATTGTTACTGTTTAGATGCTTTGCATATATGTTTCTTAGATTATATAGAAGCAATATATACAAAGATGTCAACCGTCTACCTGTTCCATTCATTGTTCTACTTGTCGAAAATTACAAATAATTTCCGATAAAGGATTAGCCATTGGGGCTCATTGTTCACTTAAACTTGAAGAACAAAAAATTGGCGAATGGTACTGTTTGGATGCTTTGCGTACATGTTTCTTAGACTATATGGAAGCAATATATACAAAGATTTCAACCGTCTACCTGTTCCATTCATTGTTCTACTTGTCGAAATTTACAAATAATTTCCTATAAAGGATTAACCATTGGGGCTCATTGTTCACTTAAACTTGAAGAACAAAAAATTGGCGAATGGTACTGTTTGGATGCTTTGCATATATGTTTCTTAGACTATATAGAAGCAATATATACAAAGATTTCAAGCGTCTACCTGTTCCATTCATTGTTCTACTTGTCGAAATTTACAAATAATTTCCTTTAAAGGATTAACAATGGGGCTCGTAGTTCACTTAAACTTGAAGAACAAAAAATTGGCGAATGGTACAGTTTGGATGCTTTGCGTACATGTTTCTTAGACTATATGGAAGCAATATATACAAAGATTTCAACCGTCTACGTGTTCCAATCATTGTTCTACTTGTAGAAAGTTAGAAATAATTTCCATTTCATGATTATCAATGGGGCTCGCTGTTCACTTAAACTTGAAGATCAAAAAATTGGCGATTGTTACTGTTTAGATGCTTTTCATATAGGTTTCTTAGTCTATATAGAAGCAATATATACATTGATTTCAACCATCTACCTGTTCCATTCATTGTTCTACTTGTCGAAATTTACAAATAATTTCCTTTAAAGGATTAACAATGCGGCTCGTTTTTCACTTAAACTTGAAGAACAAAAAATTGGCGAATGGTACTGTTTGGATGCTTTGCATATATGTTTCTTAGACTATATAGAAGCAATATATACATTGATTTCAACCGTCTACCTGTTCCATTCATTGTTCTACTTGTCGAAAGTTACAAATAATTTCCGATAAAGGATTAACCATTGGGGCTCATTGTTCACTTAAACTTGAAGAACAAAAAATTGGCGAATGGTACTGTTTGGATGCTTTGCATATATGTTTCTTAGACTATATAGACGCAATATATACAAAGATTTCAACCGTCTACCTGTTCCATTCATTGTTCTACTTGTCGAAAGTTACAAATAATTTCCGATAAAGGATTAACCATTGGGGCTCCTTGTTCACTTAAACTTGAAGAACAAAAAATTGGCGAATGGTACTGTTTGGATGCTTTGCGTACATGTTTCTTAGACTATATGGAAGCAATATATACAAAGATTTCAACCGTCTACCTGTTCCATTCATTGTTCTACTTGTCGAAATTTACAAATAATTTCCTATAAAGGATTAACCATTGGGGCTCATAGTTCACTTAAACTTGAAAAACAAAAAATTGGCGAATGGTACTGTTTGGATGCTTGCGTAGATGTTTCTTAGACTATATGGAAGCAATATATACAAAGATTTCAACTGTCTACGTGTTCCAATCATTGTTCTACTTGTCGAAATTTACAAATAATTTCCGATAAAGGATTAACCATTGGGGCTCATTGTTCACTTAAACTTGAAGAACAAAAAATTGGCGAATGGTACTGTTTGGATGCTTTGCGTACATGTTTCTTAGACTATATGGAAGCAATATATACAAAGATTTCAACCGTCTACCTGTTCCATTCATTGTTCTACTTGTCGAAAGTTACAAATAATTTCCGATAAAGGATTAACCATTGGGGCTCATTGTTCACTTAAACTTGAAGAACAAAAAATTGGCGAATGGGACTGTTTGGATGCTTTGCATATATGTTTCTTAGACTATATAGAAGCAATATATACATTGATTTCAACCATCTACCTGTTCCATTCATTGTTCTACTTGTCGAAATTTACAAATAATTTCCTTTAAAGGATTAACAATGGGGCTCGTAGTTCACTTAAACTTGAAGAACAAAAAAATTGGCGAATTGTACTGTTTGGATGCTTTGCATATATGTTTCTTAGACTATCTAGACGCAATATATACAAAGATTTCAACCGTCTACCTGTTCCATTCATTGTTCTACTTGTCGGAAGTTACAAATAATTTCCGATAAAGGATTAACCATTGGGGCTCGTTGTTCACTTAAACTTGAAGAACAAAAAATTGGCGAATGGTACTGTTTGGATGCTTTGCATATATGTTTCTTACATTATATAGAAGCAATATATACAAAGATTTCAACCGTCCACCTGTTCCATTCATTGTTCTACTTGTCGAAAATTACAAGTAATTTCCGATAAAGGATTAACCATTGGGGCTCCTTGTTCACTTAAACTTGAAGAACAAAAAATTGGCGAATGGTACTGTTTGGATGCTTTGCGTACATGTTTCTTAGACTATATGGAAGCAATATATACAAAGATTTCATCCGTCTACGTGTTCCAAGCATTGTTCTACTTGTAGAAAGTTAGAATTAATTTCCGTTAAAGGATAAACAATGGGGCTCGTAGTTCACTTAAACTTGAAGAACAAAAAATTGGCGATTGTTACTGTTTAGATGCTTTGCATATATGTTTCTTAGATTATATAGAAGCAATATATACAAAGATGTCAACCGTCTACCTGTTCCATTCATTGTTCTACTTGTCGAAAAGTACAAATAATTTCCGATAAAGGATTAACCATTGGGGCTCATTGTTCACTTAAACTTTAAGTACAAAAAATTGGCGAATGGTACTGTTTGGATGCTTGCGTAGATGTTTCTTAGACTATATGGAAGCAATATATACAAAGATTTCAACCGTCTACGTGTTCCAATCATTGTTCTACTTGTCGAAATTTACAAATAATTTCCTTTAAAGGATTAACAATGGGGCTCGTTGTTCACTTAAACTTGAAGAACAATAAATTGGCGAATTGTACTGTTTGGATGCTTTGCATATATGTTTCTTAGACTATATAGAAGCAATATATACGAAGAATTCAACCGTCTACCTGTTCCAATCATTGTTCTACTTGTCGAAATTTACAAATAATTTCCTTTAAAGGATTAACAATGGGGCTCGTAGTTCACTTAAACTTGAAGAACAAAAAATTGCCGAATGGTACTGTTAGGATGCTTTGCATATATGTTTCTTAGACTATATAGAAGCAATATATACATTGATTTCAACCGGCTACCTGTTCCATTCATTGTTCTACTTGTCGAAAATTACAAGTAATTTCCGATAAAGGATTAACCATTGGGGCTCCTTGTTCACTTAAACTTGAAGAACAAAAAATTGGCGAATGGTACTGTTTGGATGCTTTGCGTACATGTTTCTTAGACTATATGGAAGCAATATATACAAAGATTTCATCCGTCTACGTGTTCCAAGCATTGTTCTACTTGTAGAAAGTTAGAATTAATTTCCGTTAAAGGATTAACAATGGGGCTCGTAGTTCACTTAAACTTGAAGAACAAAAAATTGGCGATTGTTACTGTTTAGATGCTTTGCATATATGTTTCTTAGATTATATAGAAGCAATATATACAAAGATGTCAACCGTCTACCTGTTCCATTCATTGTTCTACTTGTCGAAAATTACAAATAATTTCCGATAAAGGATTAACCATTGGGGCTCATTGTTCACTTAAACTTGAAGAACAAAAAATTGGCGAATGGTACTGTTTGGATGCTTTGTGTACATGTTTCTTAGACCATATGGAAGCAATATATACAAAGATTTCAACCGTCTACCTGTTCCATTCATTGTTCTACTTGTCGAAATTTACAAATAATTTCCTTTAAAGGATTAACAATGGGGCTCGTAGTTCACTTAAACTTGAAGAACAAAAAATTGGCGAATGGTACTGTTTGGATGCTTTGCATATATGTTTCTTACGTTATATAGAAGCAATATATACAAAGATTTCAACCGTCTACCTGTTCCATTCATTGTTCTACTTGTCGAAAGTTACAAATAATTTCCGATAAAGGATTAACCATTGGGGCTCCTTGTTCACTTAAACTTGAAGAACAAAAAATTGGCGAATGGTACTGTTTGGATGCTTTGCGTACATGTTTCTTAGACTATATGGAAGCAATATATACAAAGATTTCAACCGTCTACCTGTTCCATTCATTGTTCTACTTGTCGAAATTTACAAATAATTTCCTATAAAGGATTAACCATTGGGGCTCATTGTTCACTTAAACTTGAAGAACAAAAAATTGGCGAATGGTACTGTTTGGATGCTTTGCATATATGTTTCTTAGACTATATAGAAGCAATATATACAAAGATTTCAAGCGTCTACCTGTTCCATTCATTGTTCTACTTGTCGAAATTTACAAATAATTTCCTTTAAAGGATTAACAATGGGGCTCGTAGTTCACTTAAACTTGAAGAACAAAAAATTGGCGAATGGTACTGTTTGGATGCTTTGCGTACATGTTTCTTAGACTATATGGAAGCAATATATACAAAGATTTCAACCGTCTACGTGTTCCAATCATTGTTCTACTTGTCGAAATTTACAAATAATTTCCATTAAAGGATTAACAATGGGGCTCGATGTTCACTTAAACTTGAAGAACAATAAATTGGCGAATGGTACAGTTTGGATGCTTTGCGTACATGTTTCTTAGACTATATGGAAGCAATATATACAAAGATTTCAACCGTCTACGTGTTCCAATCATTGTTCTACTTGTAGAAAGTTAGAAATAATTTCCATTTCATGATTATCAATGGGGCTCGCTGTTCACTTAAACTTGAAGATCAAAAAATTGGCGATTGTTACTGTTTAGATGCTTTTCATATAGGTTTCTTAGTCTATATAGAAGCAATATATACATTGATTTCAACCATCTACCTGTTCCATTCATTGTTCTACTTGTCGAAATTTACAAATAATTTCCTTTAAAGGATTAACAATGCGGCTCGTTTTTCACTTAAACTTGAAGAACAAAAAATTGGCGAATGGTAATGTTTGGATGCTTTGCATATATGTTTCTTAGACTATATAGACGCAATATATACAAAGATTTCAACCGTCTACCTGTTCCATTCATTGTTCTACTTGTCGAAAGTTACAAATAATTTCCTTTAAAGGATTAACAATGGGGCTCGTAGTTCACTTAAACTTGAAGAACAAAAAATTGCCGAATGGTACTGTTTGGATGCTTTGCATATATGTTTCTTAGACTATATAGAAGCAATATATACAAAGATTTCAACCGTCTACCTGTTCCATTCATTGTTCTACTTGTCGAAAGTTACAAATAATTTCCGATAAAGGATTAACCATTGGGGCTCATTGTTCACTTAAACTTGAAGAACAAAAAATTGGCGAATGGGACTGTTTGGATGCTTTGCATATATGTTTCTTAGACTATATAGAAGCAATATATACATTGATTTCAACCATCTACCTGTTCCATTCATTGTTCTACTTGTCGAAATTTACAAATAATTTCCTTTAAAGGATTAACAATGGGGCTCGTAGTTCACTTAAACTTGAAGAACAAAAAATTGGCGAATGGTACTGTTTGGATGCTTTGCATATATGTTTCTTAGACTATATAGAAGCAATATATACATTGATTTCAACCGGCTACCTGTTCCATTCATTGTTCTACTTGTCGAAAATTACAAGTAATTTCCGATAAAGGATTAACCATTGGGGCTCCTTGTTCACTTAAACTTGAAGAACAAAAAATTGGCGAATGGTACTGTTTGGATGCTTTGCGTACATGTTTCTTAGACTATATGGAAGCAATATATACGAAGAATTCAACCGTCTACCTGTTCCAATCATTGTTCTACTTGTCGAAATTTACAAATAATTTCCTTTAAAGGATTAACAATGGGGCTCGTAGTTCACTTAAACTTGAAGAACAAAAAATTGCCGAATGGTACTGTTTGGATGCTTTGCATATATGTTTCTTAGACTATATAGAAGCAATATATACATTGATTTCAACCGGCTACCTGTTCCATTCATTGTTCTACTTGTCGAAAATTACAAGTAATTTCCGATAAAGGATTAACCATTGGGGCTCCTTGTTCACTTAAACTTGAAGAACAAAAAATTGGCGAATGGTACTGTTTGGATGCTTTGCGTACATGTTTCTTAGACTATATGGAAGCAATATATACAAAGATTTCATCCGTCTACGTGTTCCAAGCATTGTTCTACTTGTAGAAAGTTAGAATTAATTTCCGTTAAAGGATTAACAATGGGGCTCGTAGTTCACTTAAACTTGAAGAACAAAAAATTGGCGATTGTTACAGTTTAGATGCTTTGCATATATGTTTCTTAGATTATATTGAAGCAATATATACAAAGATGTCAACCGTCTACCTGTTCCATTCATTGTTCTACTTGTCGAAAATTACAAATAATTTCCGATAAAGGTTTAACCATTGGGGCTCATTGTTCACTTAAACTTGAAGAACAAAAAATTGGCGAATGGTACTGTTTGGATGCTTTGCGTACATGTTTCTTAGACTATATGGAAGCAATATATACAAAGATTTCAACCGTCTACCTGTTCCATTCATTGTTCTACTTGTCGAAATTTACAAATAATTTCCTTTAAAGGATTAACAATGGGGCTCGTAGTTCACTTAAACTTGAAGAACAAAAAATTGGCGAATGGTACTGTTTGGATGCTTTGCATATATGTTTCTTACGTTATATAGAAGCAATATATACAAAGATTTCAACCGTCTACCTGTTCCATTCATTGTTCTACTTGTCGAAAGTTACAAATAATTTCCGATAAAGGATTAACCATTGGGGCTCATTGTTCACTTAAACTTGAAGAACAAAAAATTGGCGAATGGGACTGTTTGGATGCTTTGCATATATGTTTCTTAGACTATATAGAAGCAATATATACAAAGATTTCAACCGTCTACCTGTTCCATTCATTGTTCTACTTGTCGAAAGTTACAAATAATTTCCGATAAAGGATTAACCATTGGGGCTCATTGTTCACTTAAACTTGAAGAACAAAAAATTGGCGAATGGGACTGTTTGGATGCTTTGCATATATGTTTCTTAGATTATATAGAAGCAATATATACAAAGATGTCAACCGTCTACCTGTTCCATTCATTGTTCTACTTGTCGAAAATTACAAATAATTTCCGATAAAGGATTAACCATTGGGGCTCATTGTTCACTTAAACTTGAAGAACAAAAAATTGGCGAATGGTACTGTTTGGATGCTTTGCGTACATGTTTCTTAGACTATATGGAAGCAATATATACAAAGATTTCAACCGTCTACCTGTTCCATTCATTGTTCTACTTGTCGAAATTTACAAATAATTTCCTTTAAAGGATTAACAATGGGGCTCGTTGTTCACTTAAACTTGAAGAACAAAAAATTGGCGAATGGTACTGTTTGGATGCTTTGCATATATGTTTCTTAGACTATATAGAAGCAATATTTACAAAGATTTCAACCGTCTACCTGTTCCATTCATTGTTCTACTTGTCGAAAGTTACAAATAATTTCCGATAAAGGAATAACAATGGCTCTCATTGTTCACTTAAACTTGAGGAACAAAAAATTGGCGAATGGTACTGTTTGGATGCTTTGCATATATGTTTCTTACGTTATATAGAAGCAATATATACAAAGATTTCAACCGTCTACCTGTTCCATTCATTGTTCTACTTGTCGAAAGTTACAAATAATTTCCGATAAAGGATTAACCATTGGGGCTCGTAGTTCACTTAAACTTGAAGAACAAAAAATTGGCGAATGGTACTGTTTGGATGCTTTGCATATATGTTTCTTAGACTATATAGACGCAATATATACAAAGATTTCAACCGTCTACCTGTTCCATTCATTGTTCTACTTGTCGGAAGTTACAAATAATTTCCGATAAAGGATTAACCATTGGGGCTCGTTGTTCACTTAAACTTGAAGAACAATAAATTGGCGAATTGTACTGTTTGGATGCTTTGCATATATGTTTCTTAGACTATATAGAAGCAATATATACGAAGAATTCAACCGTCTACCTGTTCCAATCATTGTTCTACTTGTCGAAATTTACAAACAATTTCCTTTAAAGGATTAACAATGGGGCTCGTAGTTCACTTAAACTTGAAGAACAAAAAATTGCCGAATGGTACTGTTTGGATGCTTTGCATATATGTTTCTTAGACTATATAGAAGCAATATATACATTGATTTCAACCGGCTACCTGTTCCATTCATTGTTCTACTTGTCGAAAATTACAAGTAATTTCCGATAAAGGATTAACCATTGGGGCTCCTTGTTCACTTAAACTTGAAGAACAAAAAATTGGCGAATGGTACTGTTTGGATGCTTTGCGTACATGTTTCTTAGACTATATGGAAGCAATATATACAAAGATTTCATCCGTCTACGTGTTCCAAGCATTGTTCTACTTGTAGAAAGTTAGAATTAATTTCCGTTAAAGGATTAACAATGGGGCTCGTAGTTCACTTAAACTTGAAGAACAAAAAATTGGCGATTGTTACTGTTTAGATGCTTTGCATATATGTTTCTTAGATTATATAGAAGCAATATATACAAAGATGTCAACCGTCTACCTGTTCCATTCATTGTTCTACTTGTCGAAAATTACAAATAATTTCCGATAAAGGATTAACCATTGGGGCTCATTGTTCACTTAAACTTGAAGAACAAAAAATTGGCGAATGGTACTGTTTGGATGCTTTGCGTACATGTTTCTTAGACTATATGGAAGCAATATATACAAAGATTTCAACCGTCTACCTGTTCCATTCATTGTTCTACTTGTCGAAATTTACAAATAATTTCCTTTAAAGGATTAACAATGGGGCTCGTTGTTCACTTAAACTTGAAGAACAAAAAATTGGCGAATGGTACTGTTTGGATGCTTTGCATATATGTTTCTTAGACTATATAGAAGCAATATTTACAAAGATTTCAACCGTCTACCTGTTCCATTCATTGTTCTACTTGTCGAAAGTTACAAATAATTTCCGATAAAGGAATAACAATGGCTCTCATTGTTCACTTAAACTTGAGGAACAAAAAATTGGCGAATGGTACTGTTTGGATGCTTTGCATATATGTTTCTTACGTTATATAGAAGCAATATATACAAAGATTTCAACCGTCTACCTGTTCCATTCATTGTTCTACTTGTCGAAAGTTACAAATAATTTCCGATAAAGGATTAACCATTGGGGCTCGTAGTTCACTTAAACTTGAAGAACAAAAAATTGGCGAATGGTACTGTTTGGATGCTTTGCATATATGTTTCTTACGTTATATAGAAGCAATATATACAAAGATTTCAACCGTCTACCTGTTCCATTCATTGTTCTACTTGTCGAAATTTACAAATAATTTCCCTTTCATGATTATCAATGGGGCTCGTTGTTCACTTAAACTTGAAGAACAAAAAATTGGCGAATGGTACTGTTTGGATGCTTTGCATATATGTTTCTTAGACTATATAGAAGCAATATTTACAAAGATTTCAACCGTCTACCTGTTCCATTCATTGTTCTACTTGTCGAAAGTTACAAATAATTTCCGATAAAGGAATAACAATGGCTCTCATTGTTCACTTAAACTTGAGGAACAAAAAATTGGCGAATGGTACTGTTTGGATGCTTTGCATATATGTTTCTTACGTTATATAGAAGCAATATATACAAAGATTTCAACCGTCTACCTGTTCCATTCATTGTTCTACTTGTCGAAAGTTACAAATAATTTCCGATAAAGGATTAACCATTGGGGCTCCTTGTTCACTTAAACTTGAAGAACAAAAAATTGGCGAATGGTACTGTTTGGATGCTTTGCGTACATGTTTCTTAGACTATATGGAAGCAATATATACAAAGATTTCAACCGTCTACCTGTTCCATTCATTGTTCTACTTGTCGAAATTTACAAATAATTTCCTATAAAGGATTAACCATTGGGGCTCATAGTTCACTTAAACTTGAAAAACAAAAAATTGGCGAATGGTACTGTTTGGATGCTTGCGTAGATGTTTCTTAGACTATATGGAAGCAATATATACAAAGATTTCAACTGTCTACGTGTTCCAATCATTGTTCTACTTGTCGAAATTTACAAATAATTTCCTTTAAAGGATTAACAATGGGGCTCGTAGTTCACTTAAACTTGAAGAACAAAAAAATTGGCGAATTGTACTGTTTGGATGCTTTGCATATATGTTTCTTAGACTATATAGAAGCAATATATAGAAGGATTTCACCCGTCTACCTGTTCCAATCATTGTTCTACTTGTCGAAATTTAGAAATAATTTCCCTTTCATGATTATCAATGGGGCTCGTTGTTCACTTAAACTTGAAGAACAAAAAATTGGCGAATGGTACTGTTTGGATGCTTTGCATATATGTTTCTTAGACTATATAGAAGCAATATTTACAAAGATTTCAACCGTCTACCTGTTCCATTCATTGTTCTACTTGTCGAAAGTTACAAATAATTTCCGATAAAGGATTAACAATGGCTCTCATTGTTCACTTAAACTTGAGGAACAAAAAATTGGCGAATGGTACTGTTTGGATGCTTGCGTAGATGTTTCTTAGACTATATGGAAGCAATATATACAAAGATTTCAACTGTCTACGTGTTCCAATCATTGTTCTACTTGTCGAAAATTACAAATAATTTCCGATAAAGGATTAACCATTGGGGCTCATTGTTCACTTAAACTTGAGGAACAAAAAATTGGCGAATGGTACTGTTTGGATGCTTGCGTAGATGTTTCTTAGACTATATGGAAGCAATATATACAAAGATTTCAACTGTCTACGTGTTCCAATCATTGTTCTACTTGTCGAAATTTACAAATAATTTCCTATAAAGGATTAACCATTGGGGCTCATAGTTCACTTAAACTTGAAAAACAAAAAATTGGCGAATGGTACTGTTTGGATGCTTGCGTAGATGTTTCTTAGACTATATGGAAGCAATATATACAAAGATTTCAACTGTCTACGTGTTCCAATCATTGTTCTACTTGTCGAAAATTACAAATAATTTCCGATAAAGGATTAACCATTGGGGCTCATTGTTCACTTAAACTTGAAGGACAAAAAATTGGCGAATGGTACTGTTTGGATGCTTTGCGTACATGTTTCTTAGACTATATGGAAGCAATATATACAAAGATTTCATCCGTCTACGTGTTCCAAGCATTGTTCTACTTGTAGAAAGTTAGAATTAATTTCCGTTAAAGGATTAACAATGGGGCTCGTAGTTCACTTAAACTTGAAGAACAAAAAATTGGCGATTGTTACTGTTTAGATGCTTTGCATATATGTTTCTTAGATTATATAGAAGCAATATATACAAAGATTTCAACCGTCTACCTGTTCCATTCATTGTTCTACTTGTCGAAATTTACAAATAATTTCCTATAAAGGATTAACAATGGGGCTCATAGTTCACTTAAACTTGAAGAACAAAAAATTGCCGAATGGTACTGTTTGGATGCTTTGCATATATGTTTCTTAGACTATATAGAAGCAATATATACATTGATTTCAACCGGCTACCTGTTCCATTCATTGTTCTACTTGTCGCAAGTTACAAATAATTTCCGTTAAAGTATTAACAATGGAGCTCGTAGTTCACTTAAACTTGAAGAACAATAAATTGGCGAATGGTACTGTTTGGATGCTTTGCATATATGTTTCTTAGACTATATAGACGCAATATATACAAAGATTTCAACCGTCTACCTGTTCCATTCATTGTTCTACTTGTCGAAAATTACAAATAATTTCCTTTAAAGGATTAACAATGGGGCTCGTAGTTCACTTAAAGTTGAAGATGAAGTAATTGGCGAATTGTACTGTTTGGATGCTTTGCATATATGTTTCTTAGACTATATAGACGCAATATATACAAAGATTTCAACCGTCTACCTGTTCCATTCATTGTTCTACTTGTCGAAAATTACAAATAATTTCCTTTAAAGGATTAACAATGGGGCTCGTAGTTCACTTAAACTTGAAGAACAATAAATTGGCGAATTGTACTGTTTGGATGCTTTGCATATATGTTTCTTAGACTATATAGAAGCAATATATACAAAGATTTCAACCGTCTACCTGTTCCATTCATTGTTCTACTTGTCGAAAGTTACAAATAATTTCCGATAAAGGATTAACCATTGGGGCTCATTGTTCACTTAAACTTGAAGAACAAAAAATTGGCGAATGGGACTGTTTGGATGCTTTGCATATATGTTTCTTAGACTATATAGAAGCAATATATACATTGATTTCAACCATCTACCTGTTCCATTCATTGTTCTACTTGTCGAAATTTACAAATAATTTCCTTTAAAGGATTAACAATGGGGCTCGTAGTTCACTTAAACTTGAAGAACAAAAAATTGGCGAATGGTACTGTTTGGATGCTTTGCATATATGTTTCTTAGACTATATAGACGCAATATATACAAAGATTTCAACCGTCTACCTGTTCCATTCATTGTTCTACTTGTCGGAAGTTACAAATAATTTCCGATAAAGGATTAACCATTGGGGCTCGTTGTTCACTTAAACTTGAAGAACAATAAATTGGCGAATTGTACTGTTTGGATGCTTTGCATATATGTTTCTTAGACTATATAGAAGCAATATATACGAAGAATTCAACCGTCTACCTGTTCCAATCATTGTTCTACTTGTCGAAATTTACAAATAATTTCCTTTAAAGGATTAACAATGGGGCTCGTAGTTCACTTAAACTTGAAGAACAAAAAATTGGCGAATGGTACTGTTTGGATGCTTTGCGTACATGTTTCTTAGACTATATGGAAGCAATATATACAAAGATTTCATCCGTCTACGTGTTCCAAGCATTGTTCTACTTGTAGAAAGTTAGAATTAATTTCCGTTAAAGGATTAACAATGGGGCTCGTAGTTCACTTAAACTTGAAGAACAAAAAATTGGCGATTGTTACTGTTTAGATGCTTTGCATATATGTTTCTTAGATTATATAGAAGCAATATATACAAAGATGTCAACCGTCTACCTGTTCCATTCATTGTTCTACTTGTCGAAAATTACAAATAATTTCCGATAAAGGATTAACCATTGGGGCTCATTGTTCACTTAAACTTGAAGAACAAAAAATTGGCGAATGGTACTGTTTGGATGCTTTGCGTACATGTTTCTTAGACTATATGGAAGCAATATATACAAAGATTTCAACCGTCTACCTGTTCCATTCATTGTTCTACTTGTCGAAATTTACAAATAATTTCCTTTAAAGGATTAACAATGGGGCTCGTAGTTCACTTAAACTTGAAGAACAAAAAATTGGCGAATGGTACTGTTTGGATGCTTTGCATATATGTTTCTTACGTTATATAGAAGCAATATATACAAAGATTTCAACCGTCTACCTGTTCCATTCATTGTTCTACTTGTCGAAAGTTACAAATAATTTCCGATAAAGGATTAACCATTGGGGCTCCTTGTTCACTTAAACTTGAAGAACAAAAAATTGGCGAATGGTACTGTTTGGATGCTTTGCGTACATGTTTCTTAGACTATATGGAAGCAATATATACAAAGATTTCAACCGTCTACCTGTTCCATTCATTGTTCTACTTGTCGAAATTTACAAATAATTTCCTATAAAGGATTAACCATTGGGGCTCATAGTTCACTTAAACTTGAAAAACAAAAAATTGGCGAATGGTACTGTTTGGATGCTTGCGTAGATGTTTCTTAGACTATATGGAAGCAATATATACAAAGATTTCAACTGTCTACGTGTTCCAATCATTGTTCTACTTGTCGAAATTTACAAATAATTTCCGATAAAGGATTAACCATTGGGGCTCATTGTTCACTTAAACTTGAAGAACAAAAAATTGGCGAATGGTACTGTTTGGATGCTTTGCGTACATGTTTCTTAGACTATATGGAAGCAATATATACAAAGATTTCAACCGTCTACCTGTTCCATTCATTGTTCTACTTGTCGAAAGTTACAAATAATTTCCGATAAAGGATTAACCATTGGGGCTCATTGTTCACTTAAACTTGAAGAACAAAAAATTGGCGAATGGGACTGTTTGGATGCTTTGCATATATGTTTCTTAGACTATATAGAAGCAATATATACATTGATTTCAACCATCTACCTGTTCCATTCATTGTTCTACTTGTCGAAATTTACAAATAATTTCCTTTAAAGGATTAACAATGGGGCTCGTAGTTCACTTAAACTTGAAGAACAAAAAAATTGGCGAATTGTACTGTTTGGATGCTTTGCATATATGTTTCTTAGACTATCTAGACGCAATATATACAAAGATTTCAACCGTCTACCTGTTCCATTCATTGTTCTACTTGTCGGAAGTTACAAATAATTTCCGATAAAGGATTAACCATTGGGGCTCGTTGTTCACTTAAACTTGAAGAACAAAAAATTGGCGAATGGTACTGTTTGGATGCTTTGCATATATGTTTCTTACATTATATAGAAGCAATATATACAAAGATTTCAACCGTCCACCTGTTCCATTCATTGTTCTACTTGTCGAAAATTACAAGTAATTTCCGATAAAGGATTAACCATTGGGGCTCCTTGTTCACTTAAACTTGAAGAACAAAAAATTGGCGAATGGTACTGTTTGGATGCTTTGCGTACATGTTTCTTAGACTATATGGAAGCAATATATACAAAGATTTCATCCGTCTACGTGTTCCAAGCATTGTTCTACTTGTAGAAAGTTAGAATTAATTTCCGTTAAAGGATAAACAATGGGGCTCGTAGTTCACTTAAACTTGAAGAACAAAAAATTGGCGATTGTTACTGTTTAGATGCTTTGCATATATGTTTCTTAGATTATATAGAAGCAATATATACAAAGATGTCAACCGTCTACCTGTTCCATTCATTGTTCTACTTGTCGAAAAGTACAAATAATTTCCGATAAAGGATTAACCATTGGGGCTCATTGTTCACTTAAACTTTAAGTACAAAAAATTGGCGAATGGTACTGTTTGGATGCTTGCGTAGATGTTTCTTAGACTATATGGAAGCAATATATACAAAGATTTCAACCGTCTACGTGTTCCAATCATTGTTCTACTTGTCGAAATTTACAAATAATTTCCTTTAAAGGATTAACAATGGGGCTCGTTGTTCACTTAAACTTGAAGAACAATAAATTGGCGAATTGTACTGTTTGGATGCTTTGCATATATGTTTCTTAGACTATATAGAAGCAATATATACGAAGAATTCAACCGTCTACCTGTTCCAATCATTGTTCTACTTGTCGAAATTTACAAATAATTTCCTTTAAAGGATTAACAATGGGGCTCGTAGTTCACTTAAACTTGAAGAACAAAAAATTGCCGAATGGTACTGTTAGGATGCTTTGCATATATGTTTCTTAGACTATATAGAAGCAATATATACATTGATTTCAACCGGCTACCTGTTCCATTCATTGTTCTACTTGTCGAAAATTACAAGTAATTTCCGATAAAGGATTAACCATTGGGGCTCCTTGTTCACTTAAACTTGAAGAACAAAAAATTGGCGAATGGTACTGTTTGGATGCTTTGCGTACATGTTTCTTAGACTATATGGAAGCAATATATACAAAGATTTCATCCGTCTACGTGTTCCAAGCATTGTTCTACTTGTAGAAAGTTAGAATTAATTTCCGTTAAAGGATTAACAATGGGGCTCGTAGTTCACTTAAACTTGAAGAACAAAAAATTGGCGATTGTTACTGTTTAGATGCTTTGCATATATGTTTCTTAGATTATATAGAAGCAATATATACAAAGATGTCAACCGTCTACCTGTTCCATTCATTGTTCTACTTGTCGAAAATTACAAATAATTTCCGATAAAGGATTAACCATTGGGGCTCATTGTTCACTTAAACTTGAAGAACAAAAAATTGGCGAATGGTACTGTTTGGATGCTTTGTGTACATGTTTCTTAGACCATATGGAAGCAATATATACAAAGATTTCAACCGTCTACCTGTTCCATTCATTGTTCTACTTGTCGAAATTTACAAATAATTTCCTTTAAAGGATTAACAATGGGGCTCGTAGTTCACTTAAACTTGAAGAACAAAAAATTGGCGAATGGTACTGTTTGGATGCTTTGCATATATGTTTCTTACGTTATATAGAAGCAATATATACAAAGATTTCAACCGTCTACCTGTTCCATTCATTGTTCTACTTGTCGAAAGTTACAAATAATTTCCGATAAAGGATTAACCATTGGGGCTCCTTGTTCACTTAAACTTGAAGAACAAAAAATTGGCGAATGGTACTGTTTGGATGCTTTGCGTACATGTTTCTTAGACTATATGGAAGCAATATATACAAAGATTTCAACCGTCTACCTGTTCCATTCATTGTTCTACTTGTCGAAATTTACAAATAATTTCCTATAAAGGATTAACCATTGGGGCTCATTGTTCACTTAAACTTGAAGAACAAAAAATTGGCGAATGGTACTGTTTGGATGCTTTGCATATATGTTTCTTAGACTATATAGAAGCAATATATACAAAGATTTCAAGCGTCTACCTGTTCCATTCATTGTTCTACTTGTCGAAATTTACAAATAATTTCCTTTAAAGGATTAACAATGGGGCTCGTAGTTCACTTAAACTTGAAGAACAAAAAATTGGCGAATGGTACTGTTTGGATGCTTTGCGTACATGTTTCTTAGACTATATGGAAGCAATATATACAAAGATTTCAACCGTCTACGTGTTCCAATCATTGTTCTACTTGTCGAAATTTACAAATAATTTCCATTAAAGGATTAACAATGGGGCTCGATGTTCACTTAAACTTGAAGAACAATAAATTGGCGAATGGTACAGTTTGGATGCTTTGCGTACATGTTTCTTAGACTATATGGAAGCAATATATACAAAGATTTCAACCGTCTACGTGTTCCAATCATTGTTCTACTTGTAGAAAGTTAGAAATAATTTCCATTTCATGATTATCAATGGGGCTCGCTGTTCACTTAAACTTGAAGATCAAAAAATTGGCGATTGTTACTGTTTAGATGCTTTTCATATAGGTTTCTTAGTCTATATAGAAGCAATATATACATTGATTTCAACCATCTACCTGTTCCATTCATTGTTCTACTTGTCGAAATTTACAAATAATTTCCTTTAAAGGATTAACAATGCGGCTCGTTTTTCACTTAAACTTGAAGAACAAAAAATTGGCGAATGGTAATGTTTGGATGCTTTGCATATATGTTTCTTAGACTATATAGACGCAATATATACAAAGATTTCAACCGTCTACCTGTTCCATTCATTGTTCTACTTGTCGAAAGTTACAAATAATTTCCTTTAAAGGATTAACAATGGGGCTCGTAGTTCACTTAAACTTGAAGAACAAAAAATTGCCGAATGGTACTGTTTGGATGCTTTGCATATATGTTTCTTAGACTATATAGAAGCAATATATACAAAGATTTCAACCGTCTACCTGTTCCATTCATTGTTCTACTTGTCGAAAGTTACAAATAATTTCCGATAAAGGATTAACCATTGGGGCTCATTGTTCACTTAAACTTGAAGAACAAAAAATTGGCGAATGGGACTGTTTGGATGCTTTGCATATATGTTTCTTAGACTATATAGAAGCAATATATACATTGATTTCAACCATCTACCTGTTCCATTCATTGTTCTACTTGTCGAAATTTACAAATAATTTCCTTTAAAGGATTAACAATGGGGCTCGTAGTTCACTTAAACTTGAAGAACAAAAAATTGGCGAATGGTACTGTTTGGATGCTTTGCATATATGTTTCTTAGACTATATAGAAGCAATATATACATTGATTTCAACCGGCTACCTGTTCCATTCATTGTTCTACTTGTCGAAAATTACAAGTAATTTCCGATAAAGGATTAACCATTGGGGCTCCTTGTTCACTTAAACTTGAAGAACAAAAAATTGGCGAATGGTACTGTTTGGATGCTTTGCGTACATGTTTCTTAGACTATATGGAAGCAATATATACAAAGATTTCATCCGTCTACGTGTTCCAAGCATTGTTCTACTTGTAGAAAGTTAGAATTAATTTCCGTTAAAGGATTAACAATGGGGCTCGTAGTTCACTTAAACTTGAAGAACAAAAAATTGGCGATTGTTACTGTTTAGATGCTTTGCATATATGTTTCTTAGATTATATAGAAGCAATATATACAAAGATGTCAACCGTCTACCTGTTCCATTCATTGTTCTACTTGTCGAAAATTACAAATAATTTCCGATAAAGGATTAACCATTGGGGCTCATTGTTCACTTAAACTTGAAGAACAAAAAATTGGCGAATGGTACTGTTTGGATGCTTTGTGTACATGTTTCTTAGACCATATGGAAGCAATATATACAAAGATTTCAACCGTCTACCTGTTCCATTCATTGTTCTACTTGTCGAAATTTACAAATAATTTCCTTTAAAGGATTAACAATGGGGCTCGTAGTTCACTTAAACTTGAAGAACAAAAAATTGGCGAATGGTACTGTTTGGATGCTTTGCATATATGTTTCTTACGTTATATAGAAGCAATATATACAAAGATTTCAACCGTCTACCTGTTCCATTCATTGTTCTACTTGTCGAAAGTTACAAATAATTTCCGATAAAGGATTAACCATTGGGGCTCCTTGTTCACTTAAACTTGAAGAACAAAAAATTGGCGAATGGTACTGTTTGGATGCTTTGCGTACATGTTTCTTAGACTATATGGAAGCAATATATACAAAGATTTCAACCGTCTACCTGTTCCATTCATTGTTCTACTTGTCGAAATTTACAAATAATTTCCTATAAAGGATTAACCATTGGGGCTCATTGTTCACTTAAACTTGAAGAACAAAAAATTGGCGAATGGTACTGTTTGGATGCTTTGCATATATGTTTCTTAGACTATATAGAAGCAATATATACAAAGATTTCAAGCGTCTACCTGTTCCATTCATTGTTCTACTTGTCGAAATTTACAAATAATTTCCTTTAAAGGATTAACAATGGGGCTCGTAGTTCACTTAAACTTGAAGAACAAAAAATTGGCGAATGGTACTGTTTGGATGCTTTGCGTACATGTTTCTTAGACTATATGGAAGCAATATATACAAAGATTTCAACCGTCTACGTGTTCCAATCATTGTTCTACTTGTCGAAATTTACAAATAATTTCCATTAAAGGATTAACAATGGGGCTCGATGTTCACTTAAACTTGAAGAACAATAAATTGGCGAATGGTACAGTTTGGATGCTTTGCGTACATGTTTCTTAGACTATATGGAAGCAATATATACAAAGATTTCAACCGTCTACGTGTTCCAATCATTGTTCTACTTGTAGAAAGTTAGAAATAATTTCCATTTCATGATTATCAATGGGGCTCGCTGTTCACTTAAACTTGAAGATCAAAAAATTGGCGATTGTTACTGTTTAGATGCTTTTCATATAGGTTTCTTAGTCTATATAGAAGCAATATATACATTGATTTCAACCATCTACCTGTTCCATTCATTGTTCTACTTGTCGAAATTTACAAATAATTTCCTTTAAAGGATTAACAATGCGGCTCGTTTTTCACTTAAACTTGAAGAACAAAAAATTGGCGAATGGTAATGTTTGGATGCTTTGCATATATGTTTCTTAGACTATATAGACGCAATATATACAAAGATTTCAACCGTCTACCTGTTCCATTCATTGTTCTACTTGTCGAAAGTTACAAATAATTTCCTTTAAAGGATTAACAATGGGGCTCGTAGTTCACTTAAACTTGAAGAACAAAAAATTGCCGAATGGTACTGTTTGGATGCTTTGCATATATGTTTCTTAGACTATATAGAAGCAATATATACAAAGATTTCAACCGTCTACCTGTTCCATTCATTGTTCTACTTGTCGAAAGTTACAAATAATTTCCGATAAAGGATTAACCATTGGGGCTCATTGTTCACTTAAACTTGAAGAACAAAAAATTGGCGAATGGGACTGTTTGGATGCTTTGCATATATGTTTCTTAGACTATATAGAAGCAATATATACATTGATTTCAACCATCTACCTGTTCCATTCATTGTTCTACTTGTCGAAATTTACAAATAATTTCCTTTAAAGGATTAACAATGGGGCTCGTAGTTCACTTAAACTTGAAGAACAAAAAATTGGCGAATGGTACTGTTTGGATGCTTTGCATATATGTTTCTTAGACTATATAGAAGCAATATATACATTGATTTCAACCGGCTACCTGTTCCATTCATTGTTCTACTTGTCGAAAATTACAAGTAATTTCCGATAAAGGATTAACCATTGGGGCTCCTTGTTCACTTAAACTTGAAGAACAAAAAATTGGCGAATGGTACTGTTTGGATGCTTTGCGTACATGTTTCTTAGACTATATGGAAGCAATATATACGAAGAATTCAACCGTCTACCTGTTCCAATCATTGTTCTACTTGTCGAAATTTACAAATAATTTCCTTTAAAGGATTAACAATGGGGCTCGTAGTTCACTTAAACTTGAAGAACAAAAAATTGCCGAATGGTACTGTTTGGATGCTTTGCATATATGTTTCTTAGACTATATAGAAGCAATATATACATTGATTTCAACCGGCTACCTGTTCCATTCATTGTTCTACTTGTCGAAAATTACAAGTAATTTCCGATAAAGGATTAACCATTGGGGCTCCTTGTTCACTTAAACTTGAAGAACAAAAAATTGGCGAATGGTACTGTTTGGATGCTTTGCGTACATGTTTCTTAGACTATATGGAAGCAATATATACAAAGATTTCATCCGTCTACGTGTTCCAAGCATTGTTCTACTTGTAGAAAGTTAGAATTAATTTCCGTTAAAGGATTAACAATGGGGCTCGTAGTTCACTTAAACTTGAAGAACAAAAAATTGGCGATTGTTACAGTTTAGATGCTTTGCATATATGTTTCTTAGATTATATTGAAGCAATATATACAAAGATGTCAACCGTCTACCTGTTCCATTCATTGTTCTACTTGTCGAAAATTACAAATAATTTCCGATAAAGGTTTAACCATTGGGGCTCATTGTTCACTTAAACTTGAAGAACAAAAAATTGGCGAATGGTACTGTTTGGATGCTTTGCGTACATGTTTCTTAGACTATATGGAAGCAATATATACAAAGATTTCAACCGTCTACCTGTTCCATTCATTGTTCTACTTGTCGAAATTTACAAATAATTTCCTTTAAAGGATTAACAATGGGGCTCGTAGTTCACTTAAACTTGAAGAACAAAAAATTGGCGAATGGTACTGTTTGGATGCTTTGCATATATGTTTCTTACGTTATATAGAAGCAATATATACAAAGATTTCAACCGTCTACCTGTTCCATTCATTGTTCTACTTGTCGAAAGTTACAAATAATTTCCGATAAAGGATTAACCATTGGGGCTCATTGTTCACTTAAACTTGAAGAACAAAAAATTGGCGAATGGGACTGTTTGGATGCTTTGCATATATGTTTCTTAGACTATATAGAAGCAATATATACAAAGATTTCAACCGTCTACCTGTTCCATTCATTGTTCTACTTGTCGAAAGTTACAAATAATTTCCGATAAAGGATTAACCATTGGGGCTCATTGTTCACTTAAACTTGAAGAACAAAAAATTGGCGAATGGGACTGTTTGGATGCTTTGCATATATGTTTCTTAGATTATATAGAAGCAATATATACAAAGATGTCAACCGTCTACCTGTTCCATTCATTGTTCTACTTGTCGAAAATTACAAATAATTTCCGATAAAGGATTAACCATTGGGGCTCATTGTTCACTTAAACTTGAAGAACAAAAAATTGGCGAATGGTACTGTTTGGATGCTTTGCGTACATGTTTCTTAGACTATATGGAAGCAATATATACAAAGATTTCAACCGTCTACCTGTTCCATTCATTGTTCTACTTGTCGAAATTTACAAATAATTTCCTTTAAAGGATTAACAATGGGGCTCGTTGTTCACTTAAACTTGAAGAACAAAAAATTGGCGAATGGTACTGTTTGGATGCTTTGCATATATGTTTCTTAGACTATATAGAAGCAATATTTACAAAGATTTCAACCGTCTACCTGTTCCATTCATTGTTCTACTTGTCGAAAGTTACAAATAATTTCCGATAAAGGAATAACAATGGCTCTCATTGTTCACTTAAACTTGAGGAACAAAAAATTGGCGAATGGTACTGTTTGGATGCTTTGCATATATGTTTCTTACGTTATATAGAAGCAATATATACAAAGATTTCAACCGTCTACCTGTTCCATTCATTGTTCTACTTGTCGAAAGTTACAAATAATTTCCGATAAAGGATTAACCATTGGGGCTCGTAGTTCACTTAAACTTGAAGAACAAAAAATTGGCGAATGGTACTGTTTGGATGCTTTGCATATATGTTTCTTAGACTATATAGACGCAATATATACAAAGATTTCAACCGTCTACCTGTTCCATTCATTGTTCTACTTGTCGGAAGTTACAAATAATTTCCGATAAAGGATTAACCATTGGGGCTCGTTGTTCACTTAAACTTGAAGAACAATAAATTGGCGAATTGTACTGTTTGGATGCTTTGCATATATGTTTCTTAGACTATATAGAAGCAATATATACGAAGAATTCAACCGTCTACCTGTTCCAATCATTGTTCTACTTGTCGAAATTTACAAATAATTTCCTTTAAAGGATTAACAATGGGGCTCGTAGTTCACTTAAACTTGAAGAACAAAAAATTGCCGAATGGTACTGTTTGGATGCTTTGCATATATGTTTCTTAGACTATATAGAAGCAATATATACATTGATTTCAACCGGCTACCTGTTCCATTCATTGTTCTACTTGTCGAAAATTACAAGTAATTTCCGATAAAGGATTAACCATTGGGGCTCCTTGTTCACTTAAACTTGAAGAACAAAAAATTGGCGAATGGTACTGTTTGGATGCTTTGCGTACATGTTTCTTAGACTATATGGAAGCAATATATACAAAGATTTCATCCGTCTACGTGTTCCAAGCATTGTTCTACTTGTAGAAAGTTAGAATTAATTTCCGTTAAAGGATTAACAATGGGGCTCGTAGTTCACTTAAACTTGAAGAACAAAAAATTGGCGATTGTTACTGTTTAGATGCTTTGCATATATGTTTCTTAGATTATATAGAAGCAATATATACAAAGATGTCAACCGTCTACCTGTTCCATTCATTGTTCTACTTGTCGAAAATTACAAATAATTTCCGATAAAGGATTAACCATTGGGGCTCATTGTTCACTTAAACTTGAAGAACAAAAAATTGGCGAATGGTACTGTTTGGATGCTTTGCGTACATGTTTCTTAGACTATATGGAAGCAATATATACAAAGATTTCAACCGTCTACCTGTTCCATTCATTGTTCTACTTGTCGAAATTTACAAATAATTTCCTTTAAAGGATTAACAATGGGGCTCGTTGTTCACTTAAACTTGAAGAACAAAAAATTGGCGAATGGTACTGTTTGGATGCTTTGCATATATGTTTCTTAGACTATATAGAAGCAATATTTACAAAGATTTCAACCGTCTACCTGTTCCATTCATTGTTCTACTTGTCGAAAGTTACAAATAATTTCCGATAAAGGAATAACAATGGCTCTCATTGTTCACTTAAACTTGAGGAACAAAAAATTGGCGAATGGTACTGTTTGGATGCTTTGCATATATGTTTCTTACGTTATATAGAAGCAATATATACAAAGATTTCAACCGTCTACCTGTTCCATTCATTGTTCTACTTGTCGAAAGTTACAAATAATTTCCGATAAAGGATTAACCATTGGGGCTCGTAGTTCACTTAAACTTGAAGAACAAAAAATTGGCGAATGGTACTGTTTGGATGCTTTGCATATATGTTTCTTACGTTATATAGAAGCAATATATACAAAGATTTCAACCGTCTACCTGTTCCATTCATTGTTCTACTTGTCGAAATTTACAAATAATTTCCTATAAAGGATTAACCATTGGGGCTCATAGTTCACTTAAACTTGAAAAACAAAAAATTGGCGAATGGTACTGTTTGGATGCTTGCGTAGATGTTTCTTAGACTATATGGAAGCAATATATACAAAGATTTCAACTGTCTACGTGTTCCAATCATTGTTCTACTTGTCGAAATTTACAAATAATTTCCTTTAAAGGATTAACAATGGGGCTCGTAGTTCACTTAAACTTGAAGAACAAAAAAATTGGCGAATTGTACTGTTTGGATGCTTTGCATATATGTTTCTTAGACTATATAGAAGCAATATATAGAAGGATTTCACCCGTCTACCTGTTCCAATCATTGTTCTACTTGTCGAAATTTAGAAATAATTTCCCTTTCATGATTATCAATGGGGCTCGTTGTTCACTTAAACTTGAAGAACAAAAAATTGGCGAATGGTACTGTTTGGATGCTTTGCATATATGTTTCTTAGACTATATAGAAGCAATATTTACAAAGATTTCAACCGTCTACCTGTTCCATTCATTGTTCTACTTGTCGAAAGTTACAAATAATTTCCGATAAAGGAATAACAATGGCTCTCATTGTTCACTTAAACTTGAGGAACAAAAAATTGGCGAATGGTACTGTTTGGATGCTTTGCATATATGTTTCTTACGTTATATAGAAGCAATATATACAAAGATTTCAACCGTCTACCTGTTCCATTCATTGTTCTACTTGTCGAAAGTTACAAATAATTTCCGATAAAGGATTAACCATTGGGGCTCCTTGTTCACTTAAACTTGAAGAACAAAAAATTGGCGAATGGTACTGTTTGGATGCTTTGCGTACATGTTTCTTAGACTATATGGAAGCAATATATACAAAGATTTCAACCGTCTACCTGTTCCATTCATTGTTCTACTTGTCGAAATTTACAAATAATTTCCTATAAAGGATTAACCATTGGGGCTCATAGTTCACTTAAACTTGAAAAACAAAAAATTGGCGAATGGTACTGTTTGGATGCTTGCGTAGATGTTTCTTAGACTATATGGAAGCAATATATACAAAGATTTCAACTGTCTACGTGTTCCAATCATTGTTCTACTTGTCGAAATTTACAAATAATTTCCTTTAAAGGATTAACAATGGGGCTCGTAGTTCACTTAAACTTGAAGAACAAAAAAATTGGCGAATTGTACTGTTTGGATGCTTTGCATATATGTTTCTTAGACTATATAGAAGCAATATATAGAAGGATTTCACCCGTCTACCTGTTCCAATCATTGTTCTACTTGTCGAAATTTAGAAATAATTTCCCTTTCATGATTATCAATGGGGCTCGTTGTTCACTTAAACTTGAAGAACAAAAAATTGGCGAATGGTACTGTTTGGATGCTTTGCATATATGTTTCTTAGACTATATAGAAGCAATATTTACAAAGATTTCAACCGTCTACCTGTTCCATTCATTGTTCTACTTGTCGAAAGTTACAAATAATTTCCGATAAAGGATTAACAATGGCTCTCATTGTTCACTTAAACTTGAGGAACAAAAAATTGGCGAATGGTACTGTTTGGATGCTTGCGTAGATGTTTCTTAGACTATATGGAAGCAATATATACAAAGATTTCAACTGTCTACGTGTTCCAATCATTGTTCTACTTGTCGAAAATTACAAATAATTTCCGATAAAGGATTAACCATTGGGGCTCATTGTTCACTTAAACTTGAGGAACAAAAAATTGGCGAATGGTACTGTTTGGATGCTTGCGTAGATGTTTCTTAGACTATATGGAAGCAATATATACAAAGATTTCAACTGTCTACGTGTTCCAATCATTGTTCTACTTGTCGAAATTTACAAATAATTTCCTATAAAGGATTAACCATTGGGGCTCATAGTTCACTTAAACTTGAAAAACAAAAAATTGGCGAATGGTACTGTTTGGATGCTTGCGTAGATGTTTCTTAGACTATATGGAAGCAATATATACAAAGATTTCAACTGTCTACGTGTTCCAATCATTGTTCTACTTGTCGAAAATTACAAATAATTTCCGATAAAGGATTAACCATTGGGGCTCATTGTTCACTTAAACTTGAAGAACAAAAAATTGGCGAATGGTACTGTTTGGATTCTTTGCATATATGTTTCTTAGACTATATAGAAGCAATATATACGAAGAATTCAATCGTCTACCTGTTCCATTCATTGTTCTACTTGTCGAAAGTTACAAATAATTTCCGATAAAGGATTAACCATTGGGGCTCATTGTTCACTTAAACTTGAAAAACAAAAAATTGGCGAATGGTACTGTTTGGATGCTTTGCATATATGTTTCTTAGACTTTATATAAGCAATATATACATTGATTTCAACCGTCTACCTGTTCCATTCATTGTTCTACTTGTCGAAATTTACAAATAATTTCCTATAAAGGATTAACAATGGGGCTCATAGTTCACTTAAACTTGAAGAACAAAAAATTGCCGAATGGTACTGTTTGGATGCTTTGCATATATGTTTCTTAGACTATATAGAAGCAATATATACATTGATTTCAACCGGCTACCTGTTCCATTCATTGTTCTACTTGTCGCAAGTTACAAATAATTTCCATTTCATGATTATCAATGGGGCTCGCTGTTCACTTAAACTTGAAGATCAAAAAATTCGCGAATGGTACTGTCTGGATGCTCTGCACATATGTTTCTTATACTATATAGAAGCAATAGATACAAAGATTTCAACCGTCTACCTGTTCAATTCATTGTTCTACTTGTCGAAAGTTACAAATCATTTCCGATAAAGGATTAACAGTGGGGCTCGTAGTTCTCTTAAACTTGAAGAACAAAAAATTGGCGAATTGTACTGTTTGGATTCTTTGCATATATGTTTCTTAGACTCTTTAGAAGCAATATATACATTGATTTCAACCGCTACCTGTTCCATTCATTGTTCTACTTGTCGAAATTTACAAATAATTTCCTTTAAAGGATTAACAATGGGGCTCGTAGTTCACTTAAACTTGAAGAACAAAAAATTGCCGAATGGTACTGTTTGGATGCTTTGCATATATGTTTCTTAGACTATATAGACGCAATATATACAAAGATTTCAACCGTCTACCTGTTCCATTCATTGTTCTACTTGTCGAAAGTTACAAATAATTTCCTTTAAAGGATTAACAATGGGGCTCGTAGTTCTCTTAAACTTGAAGAACAAAAAATTGGCGAATTGTACTGTTTGGATTCTTTGCATATATGTTTCTTAGACTCTTTAGAAGCAATATATACATTGATTTCAACCGGCTACCTGTTCCATTCATTGTTCTACTTGTCGAAATTTACAAATAATTTCCTTTAAAGGATTAACAATGGGGCTCGTTGTTCACTTAAACTTGAAGAACAATAAATTGTCGAATTGTACTGCTTGGATGCTTTGCATATATGTTTCTTAGACTATATAGAAGCAATATATACAATGATTTCAACAGTCTACCTGTTCCATTCATTGTTCTACTTGTCGAAAGTTACAAATAATTTCCTTTAAAGGATTAACAATGGGGCTCGTAGTTCTCTTAAACTTGAAGAACAAAAAATTGGCGAATTGTACTGTTTGGATTCTTTGCATATATGTTTCTTAGACTCTTTAGAAGCAATATATACATTGATTTCAACCGGCTACCTGTTCCATTCATTGTTCTACTTGTCGCAAGTTACAAATAATTTCCATTTCATGATTATCAATGGGGCTCGCTGTTCACTTAAACTTGAAGATCAAAAAATTCGCGAATGGTACTGTTTGGATGCTTTGCGTACATGTTTCTTAGACTATATGGAAGCAATATATACAAAGATTTCAACCGTCTACGTGTTCCAATCATTGTTCTACTTGTCGAAATTTACAAATAATTTCCTTTAAAGGATTAACAATGGGGCTCGTTGTTCACTTAAACTTGAAGAACAAAAAATTGGCGAATGGTACTGTTTGGATGCTTTGCATATATGTTTCTTAGACTATATAGAAGCAATATATACATTGATTTCAACCGTCTACCTGTTCCATTCATTGTTCTACTTGTCGAAAGTTACAAATCATTTCCGATAAAGGATTAACAGTGGGGCTCGTAGTTCTCTTAAACTTGAAGAACAAAAAATTGGCGAATTGTACTGTTTGGATTCATTGCATATATGTTTCTTAGACTCTTTAGAAGCAATATATACATTGATTTCAACCGCTACCTGTTCCATTCATTGTTCTACTTGTCGCAAGTTACAAATAATTTCCGTTAAAGTATTAACAATGGAGCTCGTAGTTCACTTAAACTTGAAGAACAATAAATTGGCGAATTGTACTGTTTGGATGCTTTGCATATATGTTTCTTAGACTATATAGAAGCAATATATACGAAGAATTCAACCGTCTACCTGTTCCATTCATTGTTCTACTTGTCGAAAGTTACAAATAATTTCCGATAAAGGATTAACCATTGGGGCTCATTGTTCACTTAAACTTGAAGAACAAAAAATTGGTGAATTGTACTGTTTGGATGCTTTGCATATATGTTTCTTAGACTATATAGAAGCAATATATACAATGATTTCAACTGTCTACCTGTTCCATTCATTGTTCTACTCGTCGAAATTTACAAATAATTTCCTTTAAAGGATTAACAATGGGGCTCGTAGTTCACTTAAACTTGAAGAACAAAAAATTGCCGAATGGTACTGTTTGGATGCTTTGCATATATGTTTCTTAGACTATATAGACGCAATATATACAAAGATTTCAACCGTCTACCTGTTCCATTCATTGTTCTACTTGTCGGAAATTACAAATAATTTCCGATAATGGATTAACCATTGGGGCTCGTTGTTCACTTAAACTTGAAGAACAAAAAAGTGGCGAATGGTACTGTTTGGATGCTTTGCATATATGTTTCTTAGACTATATAGCAGCAATATATACATTGATTTCAACCGTCTACCTGTTCCATTCATTGTTCTACTTGTAGAAAGTTACAAATAATTTCCGTTTCATGATTATCAATGGGGCTCGTTGTTCACTTAAACTTGGAGAACAAAAAATTGGCGAACTGTACTGTTTGGATGCTTTGCATATATGTTTCTTAGACTATATAGAAGCAATATATACAAAGATTTCAAGCGTCTACCTGTTCCATTCATTGTTCTACTTTTCGAAAGTTACAAATAATTTCCGATAAAGGATTAACAATGGGGCTCATTGTTCACTTAAACTTGAAGGACAAAAAATTGGCGAATGGTACTGTTTGGATGCTTTGCATATATGTTTCTTAGACTATATAGAAGCAATATATACGAAGAATTCAATCGTCTACCTGTTCCATTCATTGTTCTACTTGTCGAAAGTTACAAATAATTTCCGATAAAGGATTAACCATTGGGGCTCATTGTTCACTTAAACTTGAAAAACAAAAAATTGGCGAATGGTACTGTTTGGATGCTTTGCATATATGTTTCTTAGACTTTATATAAGCAATATATACATTGATTTCAACCGTCTACCTGTTCCATTCATTGTTCTACTTGTCGAAATTTACAAATAATTTCCTATAAAGGATTAACAATGGGGCTCATAGTTCACTTAAACTTGAAGAACAAAAAATTGCCGAATGGTACTGTTTGGATGCTTTGCATATATGTTTCTTAGACTATATAGAAGCAATATATACATTGATTTCAACCGGCTACCTGTTCCATTCATTGTTCTACTTGTCGCAAGTTACAAATAATTTCCATTTCATGATTATCAATGGGGCTCGCTGTTCACTTAAACTTGAAGATCAAAAAATTCGCGAATGGTACTGTTTGGATGCTTTGCGTACATGTTTCTTAGACTATATGGAAGCAATATATACAAAGATTTCAACCGTCTACGTGTTCCAATCATTGTTCTACTTGTCGAAATTTACAAATAATTTCCTTTAAAGGATTAACAATGGGGCTCGTTGTTCACTTAAACTCGAAGAACAAAAAATTGGCGAATGGTACTGTTTGGATGCTTTGCATATATGTTTCTTAGACTATATAGAAGCAATATATACATTGATTTCAACCGTCTACCTGTTCCATTCATTGTTCTACTTGTCGAAAGTTACAAATCATTTCCGATAAAGGATTAACAGTGGGGCTCGTAGTTCTCTTAAACTTGAAGAACAAAAAATTGGCGAATTGTACTGTTTGGATTCTTTGCATATATGTTTCTTAGACTCTTTAGAAGCAATATATACATTGATTTCAACCGCTACCTGTTCCATTCATTGTTCTACTTGTCGCAAGTTACAAATAATTTCCGTTAAAGTATTAACAATGGAGCTCGTAGTTCACTTAAACTTGAAGAACAATAAATTGGCGAATTGTACTGTTTGGATGCTTTGCATATATGTTTCTTAGACTATATAGAAGCAATATATACGAAGAATTCAACCGTCTACCTGTTCCATTCATTGTTCTACTTGTCGAAAGTTACAAATAATTTCCGATAAAGGATTAACCATTCGGGCTCATTGTTCACTTAAACTTGAAGAACAAAAAATTGGTGAATTGTACTGTTTGGATGCTTTGCATATATGTTTCTTAGACTATATAGAAGCAATATATACAATGATTTCAACAGTCTACCTGTTCCATTCATTGTTCTACTCGTCGAAATTTACAAATAATTTCCTTTAAAGGATTAACAATGGGGCTCGTAGTTCACTTAAACTTGAAGAACAAAAAATTGCCGAATGGTACTGTTTGGATGCTTTGCATATATGTTTCTTAGACTATATAGACGCAATATATACAAAGATTTCAACCGTCTACCTGTTCCATTCATTGTTCTACTTGTCGGAAGTTACAAATAATTTCCGATAATGGATTAACCATTGGGGCTCGTTGTTCACTTAAACTTGAAGAACAAAAAATTGGCGAATTGTACTGTTTGGATGCTTTGCATATATGTTTCTTAGACTATATAGAAGCAATATACACAAAGATTTCAAGCGTCTACCTGTTCCATTCATTGTTATACTTGTCGAAATTTACAAATAATTTCCTTTAAAGGATTAACAATGGGGCTCGTTGTTCACTTAAACTTGAAGAACAATAAATTGGCGAATTGTACTGTTTGGATGCTTTGCATATATGTTTCTTAGACTATATAGAAGCAATATATACAAAGAATTCAACCGTCTACCTGTTCCATTCATTGTTCTACTTGTCGAACGTTACAAATAATTTCCGATAAAGGATTAACCATTGGGGCTCATTGTTCACTTAAACTTGAAAAACAAAAAATTGGCGAATGGTACTGTTTGGATGCTTTGCATATATGTTTCTTAGACTTTATAGAAGCAATATATACATTGATTTCAACCGTCTACCTGTTCCATTCATTGTTCTACTTGTCGAAATTTACAAATAATATCCTATAAAGGATTAACAATGGGGCTCGTAGTTCACTTAAACTTGAAGAACAAAAAATTGCCGAATGGTACTGTTTGGATGCTTTGCATATATGTTTCTTAGACTATATGGAAGCAATATATACAAAGATTTCAACCGTCTACGTGTCCCAATCATTGTTCTACTTGTAGAAAGTTACAATTAATTTCCGTTAAAGGATTAACAATGGGGCTCGTAGTTCACTTAAACTTGAAGAACAAAAAATTGGCGAATTGTACTGTTTGGATGCTTTGCATATATGTTTCGTAGACTATATAGAAGCAATATATACAATGATTTCAACCGTCTACATGATCCATTCATTGTTCTACTTGTCGAAATTTGCAAATAATTTCCTTTAAAGGATTAACAATTGGGCTCGTAGTTCACTTAAACTTGAAGAACAAAAAATTGGCGAATTGTACTGTTTGGATGCTTTGCATATATGTTTCTTAGACTATTTAGAAGCAATATATAGAAAGATTTCACCCGTCTACCTGTACTATTCATTGTTCTACTTGTAGAAAGTTACAAATAATTTCCATTTCATGATTATCAATGGGGCTCGCTGTTCACTTAAACTTGAAGATCAAAAAATTGGCGAATGGTACTGTTTGGATGCTTTATGTTTCTTAGACTATATGGAAGCAATATATACAAAGATTTCAACCGTCTACGTGTTCCAATCATTGTTCTACTTGTCGAAATTTACAAATAATTTCCTTTAAAGGATTAACAATGGGGCTCGTTGTTCACTTAAACTTGAAGAACAAAAAATTGGCGAATGGTACTGTTTCGATGCTTTGCATATATGTTTCTTAGACTATATAGAAGCAATATATACATTGATTTCAACCGTCTACCTGTTCCATTCATTGTTCTACTTGTCGCAAGTTACAAATAATTTCCGTTAAAGTATTAACAATGGGGCTCGTAGTTCACTTAAACATGAAGATGAAATAATTGGCGAATTGTACTGTTTGGATGCTTTGCATATATGTTTCTTAGACTATTTAGAAGCAATATATAGAAAGATTTCACCCGTCTACCTGTATTATTCAATGTTCTACTTGTAGAAAGTTACAAATAATTTCCATTACATGATTATCAATGGGGCTCGCTGTTCACTTAAACTTGAAGATCAAAAAATTGGCGATTGTTACTGTTTAGATGCTTTGCATATATGTTTCTTAGATTATATAGAAGCAATATATACAAAGATTTCAACCGTCTACCTGTTCAATTCATTGTTCTACTTGTCGAAAATTACAAATAATTTCCGATAAAGGATTAACCATTGGGGCTAATTGTTCACTTAAACTTGAAGAACAAAAAATTGGCGAATGGTACTGTTTGGATTCTTTGCATATATGTTTCTTAGACTATATAGAAGCAATATATACGAAGAATTCAATCGTCTACCTGTTCCATTCATTGTTCTACTTGTCGAAAGTTACAAATAATTTCCGATAAAGGATTAACCATTGGGGCTCATTGTTCACTTAAACTTGAAAAACAAAAAATTGGCGAATGGTACTGTTTGGATGCTTTGCATATATGTTTCTTAGACTTTATATAAGCAATATATACATTGATTTCAACCGTCTACCTGTTCCATTCATTGTTCTACTTGTCGAAATTTACAAATAATTTCCTATAAAGGATTAACAATGGGGCTCATAGTTCACTTAAACTTGAAGAACAAAAAATTGCCGAATGGTACTGTTTGGATGCTTTGCATATATGTTTCTTAGACTATATAGAAGCAATATATACATTGATTTCAACCGGCTACCTGTTCCATTCATTGTTCTACTTGTCGCAAGTTACAAATAATTTCCGTTAAAGTATTAACAATGGGGCTCGTAGTTCACTTAAACTTGAAGATCAAATAATTGGCGAATTGTACTGTTTGGACGCTTTGCATATATGTTTCTTAGACTATATAGAAGCAATATATACAATGATTTCAACAGTCTACCTGTTCCATTCATTGTTCTACTTGTCGAAATTTACAAATAATTTCCTTTAAAGGATTAACAATGGGGCTCGTAGTTCACTTAAACTTGAAGAACAAAAAATTGGCGAATGGTACTGTTTGGATGCTTGCGTAGATGTTTCTTAGACTATATGGAAGCAATATATACAAAGATTTCATCCGTCTACGTGTTCCAAGCATTGTTCTACTTGTAGAAAGTTAGAATTAATTTCCGTTAAAGGATTAACAATGGGGCTCGTAGTTCACTTAAACTTGAAGAACAAAAAATTGGCGAATGGTACTGTTTGGATGCTTTGCATATATGTTTCTTAGATTATATAGAAGCAATATATACAAAGATTTCAACCGTCTACCTGTTCCATTCATTGTTCTACTTGTCGAAATTTACAAATAATTTCCTTTAAAGGATTAACAATGGGGCTCGTTGTTCACTTAAACTTGAAGAAAAATAAATTGGCGAATTGTACTGTTTGGATGCTTTGCATATATGCTTCTTAGACTATATAGAAGCAATATATACAAAGATTTCAACCGTCCACCTGTTCCATTCATTGTTCTACTTGTCGAAAGTTACAAATAATTTCCGATAAAGGATTAACAATGGGGCTCATTGTTCACTTAAACTTGAAGGACAAAAAATTGGAGAATGGTACTGTTTGGATTCTTTGCATATATATTTCTTAGACTATATGGAAGCAATATATACAAAGATTTCAACCGTCTACGTGTTCCAATCATTGTTCTACTTGTAGAAAGTTACAATTAATTTCCGTTAAAGGATTAACAATGGGGCTCGTAGTTCACTTAAACTTGAAGAACAAAAAATTGGCGAATGGTACTGTTTGGATGCTTTGCGTACATGTTTCTGAGACTATATGGAAGCAATATATACAAAGATTTCAACCGTCTACGTGTTCCATTCATTGTTCTACTTGTCGAAATTTACAAATAATTTCCTTTAAAGGATTAACAATGGGGCTCGTAGTTCACTTAAACTTGAAGAACAAAAAATTGGCGAATGGTACTGTTTGGATGCTTGCGTAGATGTTTCTTAGACTATATGGAAGCAATATATACAAAGATTTCATCCGTCTACGTGTTCCAAGCATTGTTCTACTTGTAGAAAGTTAGAATTAATTTCCGTTAAAGGATTAACAATGGGGCTCGTAGTTCACTTAATCTTGAAGAACAAAAAATTGGCGATTGTTACTGTTTAGATGCTTTGCATATATGTTTCTTAGATTATATAGAAGCAATATATACAAAGATGTCAACCGTCTACCTGTTCCATTCATTGTTCTACTTGTCGAAAAGTACAAATAATTTCCGATAAAGGATTAACCATTGGGGCTCATTGTTCACTTAAACTTTAAGAACAAAAAATTGGCGAATGGTACTGTTTGGATGCTTGCATAGATGTTTCTTAGACTATATGGAAGCAATATATACAAAGATTTCAACCGTCTACGTGTTCCAATCATTGTTCTACTTGTCGAAATTTACAAATAATTTCCTTTAAAGGATTAACAATGGGGCTCGTTGTTCACTTAAACTTGAAGAACAATAAATTGGCGAATTGTACTGTTTGGATGCTTTGCGTACATGTTTCTTAGACTATATGGAAGCAATATATAGAAAGATTTCATCCGTCTACGTGTTCCAAGCATTGTTCTACTTGTAGAAAGTTAGAATTAATTTCCGTTAAAGGATTAACAATGGGGCTCGTAGTTCACTTAAACTTGAAGAACAAAAAATTGGCGATTGTTACTGTTTAGATGCTTTGCATATATGTTTCTTAGATTATATAGAAGCAATATATACAAAGATGTCAACCGTCTACCTGTTCCATTCATTGTTCTACTTGTCGAAAATTACAAATAATTTCCGATAAAGGATTAACCATTGGGGCTCATTGTTCACTTAAACTTGAAGAACAAAAAATTGGCGAATGGTACAGTTTGGATGCTTTGCGTACATGTTTCTTAGACTATATGGAAGCAATATATACAAAGATTTCAACCGTCTACCTGTTCCATTCATTGTTCTACTTGTCGAAATTTACAAATAATTTCCTTTAAAGGATTAACAATGGGGCTCGTAGTTCACTTAAACTTGAAGAACAAAAAATTGGCGAATGGTACTGTTTGGATGCTTTGCATATATGTTTCTTACGTTATATAGAAGCAATATATACAAAGATGTCAACCGTCTACCTGTTCCATTCATTGTTCTACTTGTCGAAAGTTACAAATAATTTCCGATAAAGGATTAACCATTGGGGCTCCTTGTTCACTTAAACTTGAAGAACAAAAAATTGGCGAATGGTACTGTTTGGATGCTTTGCGTACATGTTTCTTAGACTATATGGAAGCAATATATACAAAGATTTCAACCGTCTACCTGTTCCATTCATTGTTCTACTTGTCGAAATTTACAAATAATTTCCTATAAAGGATTAACCATTGGGGCTCATAGTTCACTTAAACTTGAAAAACAACAAATTGGCGAAAGGTACTGTTTGGATGCTTGCGTAGATGTTTCTTAGACTATATGGAAGCAATATATACAAAGATTTCAACTGTCTGCGTGTTCCAATCATTGTTCTACTTGTCAAAATTTACAAATAATTTCCTTTAAAGGATTAACAATGGGGCTCGTTGTTCACTTATACTTGAAGAACAATAAATTGGCAAATTGTACTGTTTGGATGCTTTGCATATATGTTTCTTAGACTATATAGAAGCAATATATACGAAGAATTCAACCGTCTACCTGTTCCATTCATTGTTCTACTTGTCGAAAGTTACAAATAATTTCCGATAAAGGATTAACCATTGGGGCTCATTGTTCACTTAAACTTGAAAAACAAAAAATTGGCGAATGGTACTGTTTGGATGCTTTGCATATATGTTTCTTAGACTTTATAGAAGCAATATATACATTGATTTCAACCGTCTACCTGTTCCATTCATTGTTCTACTTGTCGAAATTTACAAATAATTTCCTATAAAGGATTAACAATGGGGCTCGTAGTTCACTTAAACTTGAAGAACAAAAAATTGCCGAATGGTACTGTTTGGATGCTTTGCATATATGTTTCTTAGACTATATAGAAGCAATATATACATTGATTTCAACCGGCTACCTGCTCCATTCATTGTTCTACTTGTCGCAAGTTACAAATAATTTCCGTTAAAGTATTAACAATGGGGCTCGTAGTTCACTTAAACTTGAAGATCAAATAATTGGCGAATTGTACTGTTTGGACGCTTTGCATATATGTTTCTTAGACTATATAGAAGCAATATATACAATGATTTCAACAGTCTACCTGTTCCATTCATTGTTCTACTTGTCGAAATTTACAAATAATTTCCTTTAAAGGATTAACAATGGGGCTCGTAGTTCACTTAAACTTGAAGAACAAAAAATTGGCGAATGGTACTGTTTGGATGCTTTGCGTACATGTTTCTTAGACTATATGGAAGCAATATATACAAAGATTTCTACCGTCTACCTGTTCCATTCATTGTTCTACTTGTCGAAATTTACAAATAATTTCCTTTAAAGGATTAACAATGGGGCTCGTAGGTCACTTAAACTTGAAGAACAAAAAATTGGCGAATGGTACTGTTTGGATGCTTTGCATATATGTTTCTTACGTTATATAGAAGCAATATATACAAAGATTTCAACCGTCTACCTGTTCCATTCATTGTTCTACTTGTCGAAAATTACAAATAATTTCCGATAAAGGATTAACCATTGGGGCTCATTGTTCACTTAAACTTGAAGAACAAAAAATTGGCGAATGGTACTGTTTGGATGCTTTGCGTACATGTTTCTTAGACTATATGGAAGCAATATATACAAAGATTTCAACCGTCTACCTGTTCCATTCATTGTTCTACTTGTCGAAATTTACAAATAATTTCCTTTAAAGGATTAACAATGGGGCTCGTAGTTCACTTAAACTTGAAGAACAAAAAATTGGCGAATGGTACTGTTTGGATGCTTTGCATATATGTTTCTTACGTTATATAGAAGCAATATATACAAAGATTTCAACCGTCTACCTGTTCCATTCATTGTTCTACTTGTCGAAAGTTACAAATAATTTCCGATAAAGGATTAACCATTGGGGCTCATTGTTCACTTAAACTGGGAGAACAAAAAATTGGCGAATTGTACTGTTTGGATGCTTTGCATATATGTTTCTTAGACTATATAGAAGCAATATATACAAAGATTTCAAGCGTCTACCTGTTCCATTCATTGTTCTACTTGTAGAAAGTTAGAATTAATTTCCGTTAAAGGATTAACAATGGGGCTCGTAGTTCACTTAAACTTGAAGAACAAAAAATTGGCGAATGGTACTGTTTGGATGCTTGCGTAGATGTTTCTTAGACTATATGGAAGCAATATATACAAAGATTTCATCCGTCTACGTGTTCCAAGCATTGTTCTACTTGTAGAAAGTTAGAATTAATTTCCGTTAAAGGATTAACAATGGGGCTCGTAGTTCACTTAATCTTGAAGAACAAAAAATTGGCGATTGTTACTGTTTAGATGCTTTGCATATATGTTTCTTAGATTATATAGAAGCAATATATACAAAGATGTCAACCGTCTACCTGTTCCATTCATTGTTCTACTTGTCGAAAAGTACAAATAATTTCCGATAAAGGATTAACCATTGGGGCTCATTGTTCACTTAAACTTTAAGAACAAAAAATTGGCGAATGGTACTGTTTGGATGCTTGCGTAGATGTTTCTTAGACTATATGGAAGCAATATATACAAAGATTTCAACCGTCTACGTGTTCCAATCATTGTTCTACTTGTCGAAATTTACAAATAATTTCCTTTAAAGGATTAACAATGGGGCTCGTTGTTCACTTAAACTTGAAGAACAATAAATTGGCGAATTGTACTGTTTGGATGCTTTGCGTACATGTTTCTTAGACTATATGGAAGCAATATATAGAAAGATTTCATCCGTCTACGTGTTCCAAGCATTGTTCTACTTGTAGAAAGTTAGAATTAATTTCCGTTAAAGGATTAACAATGGGGCTCGTAGTTCACTTAAACTTGAAGAACAAAAAATTGGCGATTGTTACTGTTTAGATGCTTTGCATATATGTTTCTTAGATTATATAGAAGCAATATATACAAAGATGTCAACCGTCTACCTGTTCCATTCATTGTTCTACTTGTCGAAAATTACAAATAATTTCCGATAAAGGATTAACCATTGGGGCTCATTGTTCACTTAAACTTGAAGAACAAAAAATTGGCGAATGGTACAGTTTGGATGCTTTGCGTACATGTTTCTTAGACTATATGGAAGCAATATATACAAAGATTTCAACCGTCTACCTGTTCCATTCATTGTTCTACTTGTCGAAATTTACAAATAATTTCCTTTAAAGGATTAACAATGGGGCTCGTAGTTCACTTAAACTTGAAGAACAAAAAATTGGCGAATGGTACTGTTTGGATGCTTTGCATATATGTTTCTTACGTTATATAGAAGCAATATATACAAAGATGTCAACCGTCTACCTGTTCCATTCATTGTTCTACTTGTCGAAAGTTACAAATAATTTCCGATAAAGGATTAACCATTGGGGCTCCTTGTTCACTTAAACTTGAAGAACAAAAAATTGGCGAATGGTACTGTTTGGATGCTTTGCGTACATGTTTCTTAGACTATATGGAAGCAATATATACAAAGATTTCAACCGTCTACCTGTTCCATTCATTGTTCTACTTGTCGAAATTTACAAATAATTTCCTATAAAGGATTAACCATTGGGGCTCATAGTTCACTTAAACTTGAAAAACAAAAAATTGGCGAAAGGTACTGTTTGGATGCTTGCGTAGATGTTTCTTAGACTATATGGAAGCAATATATACAAAGATTTCAACTGTCTGCGTGTTCCAATCATTGTTCTACTTGTCAAAATTTACAAATAATTTCCTTTAAAGGATTAACAATGGGGCTCGTTGTTCACTTATACTTGAAGAACAATAAATTGGCAAATTGTACTGTTTGGATGCTTTGCATATATGTTTCTTAGACTATATAGAAGCAATATATACGAAGAATTCAACCGTCTACCTGTTCCATTCATTGTTCTACTTGTCGAAAGTTACAAATAATTTCCGATAAAGGATTAACCATTGGGGCTCATTGTTCACTTAAACTTGAAAAACAAAAAATTGGCGAATGGTACTGTTTGGATGCTTTGCATATATGTTTCTTAGACTTTATAGAAGCAATATATACATTGATTTCAACCGTCTACCTGTTCCATTCATTGTTCTACTTGTCGAAATTTACAAATAATTTCCTATAAAGGATTAACAATGGGGCTCGTAGTTCACTTAAACTTGAAGAACAAAAAATTGCCGAATGGTACTGTTTGGATGCTTTGCATATATGTTTCTTAGACTATATAGAAGCAATATATACATTGATTTCAACTGGCTACCTGCTCCATTCATTGTTCTACTTGTCGCAAGTTACAAATAATTTCCGTTAAAGTATTAACAATGGGGCTCGTAGTTCACTTAAACTTGAAGATCAAATAATTGGCGAATTGTACTGTTTGGACGCTTTGCATATATGTTTCTTAGACTATATAGAAGCAATATATACAATGATTTCAACAGTCTACCTGTTCCATTCATTGTTCTACTTGTCGAAATTTACAAATAATTTCCTTTAAAGGATTAACAATGGGGCTCGTAGTTCACTTAAACTTGAAGAACAAAAAATTGGCGAATGGTACTGTTTGGATGCTTTGCGTACATGTTTCTTAGACTATATGGAAGCAATATATACAAAGATTTCTACCGTCTACCTGTTCCATTCATTGTTCTACTTGTCGAAATTTACAAATAATTTCCTTTAAAGGATTAACAATGGGGCTCGTAGTTCACTTAAACTTGAAGAACAAAAAATTGGCGAATGGTACTGTTTGGATGCTTTGCATATATGTTTCTTACGTTATATAGAAGCAATATATACAAAGATTTCAACCGTCTACCTGTTCCATTCATTGTTCTACTTGTCGAAAATTACAAATAATTTCCGATAAAGGATTAACCATTGGGGCTCATTGTTCACTTAAACTTGAAGAACAAAAAATTGGCGAATGGTACTGTTTGGATGCTTTGCGTACATGTTTCTTAGACTATATGGAAGCAATATATACAAAGATTTCAACCGTCTACCTGTTCCATTCATTGTTCTACTTGTCGAAATTTACAAATAATTTCCTTTAAAGGATTAACAATGGGTCTCGTAGTTCACTTAAACTTGAAGAACAAAAAATTGGCGAATGGTACTGTTTGGATGCTTTGCATATATGTTTCTTACGTTATATAGAAGCAATATATACAAAGATTTCAACCGTCTACCTGTTCCATTCATTGTTCTACTTGTCGAAAGTTACAAATAATTTCCGATAAAGGATTAACCATTGGGGCTCATTGTTCACTTAAACTGGGAGAACAAAAAATTGGCGAATTGTACTGTTTGGATGCTTTGCATATATGTTTCTTAGACTATATAGAAGCAATATATACAAAGATTTCAAGCGTCTACCTGTTCCATTCATTGTTCTACTTGTCGAAATTTACAAATAATTTCCTTTAAAGGATTAACAATGGGGCTCGTAGTTCACTTAAACTTGAAGAACAAAAAATTGGCGAATGGTACTGTTTGGATGCTTGCGTAGATGTTTCTTAGACTATATGGAAGCAATATATACAAAGATTTCATCCGTTTACGTGTTCCAAGCATTGTTCTACTTGTAGAAAGTTAGAATTAATTTCCGTTAAAGGATTAACAATGGGGCTCGTAGTTCACTTAATCTTGAAGAACAAAAAATTGGCGATTGTTACTGTTTAGATGCTTTGCATATATGTTTCTTAGATTATATAGAAGCAATATATACAAAGATGTCAACCGTCTACCTGTTCCATTCATTGTTCTACTTGTCGAAAAGTACAAATAATTTCCGATAAAGGATTAACCATTGGGGCTCATTGTTCACTTAAACTTTAAGAACAAAAAATTGGCGAATGGTACTGTTTGGATGCTTGCGTAGATGTTTCTTAGACTATATGGAAGCAATATATACAAAGATTTCAACCGTCTACGTGTTCCAATCATTGTTCTACTTGTCGAAATTTACAAATAATTTCCTTTAAAGGATTAACAATGGGGCTCGTTGTTCACTTAAACTTGAAGAACAATAAATTGGCGAATTGAACTGTTTGGATGCTTTGCGTACATGTTTCTTAGACTATATGGAAGCAATATATAGAAAGATTTCATCCGTCTACGTGTTCCAAGCATTGTTCTACTTGTAGAAAGTTAGAATTAATTTCCGTTAAAGGATTAACAATGGGGCTCGTAGTTCACTTAAACTTGAAGAACAAAAAATTGGCGATTGTTACTGTTTAGATGCTTTGCATATATGTTTCTTAGATTATATAGAAGCAATATATACAAAGATGTCAACCGTCTACCTGTTCCATTCATTGTTCTACTTGTCGAAAATTACAAATAATTTCCGATAAATGATTAACCATTGGGGCTCATTGTTCACTTAAACTTGAAGAACAAAAAATTGGCGAATGGTACAGTTTGGATGCTTTGCGTACATGTTTCTTAGACTATATGGAAGCAATATATACAAAGATTTCAACCGTCTACCTGTTCCATTCATTGTTCTACTTGTCGAAATTTACAAATAATTTCCTTTAAAGGATTAACAATGGGGCTCGTAGTTCACTTAAACTTGAAGAACAAAAAATTGGCGAATGGTACTGTTTGGATGCTTTGCATATATGTTTCTTACGTTATATAGAAGCAATATATACAAAGATTTCAACCGTCTACCTGTTCCATTCATTGTTCTACTTGTCGAAAGTTACAAATAATTTCCGATAAAGGATTAACCATTGGGGCTCCTTGTTCACTTAAACTTGAAGAACAAAAAATTGGCGAATGGTACTGTTTGGATGCTTTGCGTACATGTTTCTTAGACTATATGGAAGCAATATATACAAAGATTTCAACCGTCTACCTGTTCCATTCATTGTTCTACTTGTCGAAATTTACAAATAATTTCCTATAAAGGATTAACAATGGGGCTCGTAGTTCTCTTAAACTTGAAGAACAAAAAATTGGCGAATGGTACTGTTTGGATGCTTTGCATATATGTTTCTTAGATTATATAGAAGCAATATATACAAAGATTTCAACCGTCTACCTGTTCCATTCATTGTTCTACTTGTCGAAATTTACAAATAATTTCCTTTAAAGGATTAACAATGGGGCTCGTTGTTCACTTAAACTTGAAGAACAATAAATTGGCGAATTGTACTGTTTGGATGCTTTGCATATATGTTTCTTAGACTATATAGAAGCAATATATACGAAGAATTCAACCGTCTACCTGTTCCATTCATTGTTCTACTTGTCGAAAGTTACAAATAATTTCCGATAAAGGATTAACCATTGGGGCTCATTGTTCACTTAAACTTGAAAAACAAAAAATTGGCGAATGGTACTGTTTGGATGCTTTGCATATATGTTTCTTAGACTTTATAGAAGCAATATATACATTGATTTCAACCGTCTACCTGTTCCATTCATTGTTCTACTTGTCGAAATTTACAAATAATTTCCTATAAAGGATTAACAATGGGGCTCGTAGTTCACTTAAACTTGAAGAACAAAAAATTGCCGAATGGTACTGTTTGGATGCTTTGCGTACATGTTTCTGAGACTATATGGAAGCAATATATACAAAGATTTCAACTGTCTACGTGTTCCAATCATTGTTCTACTTGTCGAAATTTACAAATAATTTCCTTTAAAGGATTAACAATGGGGCTCGTAGTTCACTTAAACTTGAAGAACAAAAAAATTGGCGAATTGTACTGTTTGGATGCTTTGCATATATGTTTCTTAGACTATATAGAAGCAATATATAGAAGGATTTCACCCGTCTACCTGTTCCAATCATTGTTCTACTTGTCGAAATTTAGAAATAATTTCCCTTTCATGATTATCAATGGGGCTCGTTGTTCACTTAAACTTGAAGAACAAAAAATTGGCGAATGGTACTGTTTGGATGCTTTGCATATATGTTTCTTAGACTATATAGAAGCAATATTTACAAAGATTTCAACCGTCTACCTGTTCCATTCATTGTTCTACTTGTCGAAAGTTACAAATAATTTCCGATAAAGGATTAACAATGGCTCTCATTGTTCACTTAAACTTGAGGAACAAAAAATTGGCGAATGGTACTGTTTGGATGCTTTGCATATATGTTTCTTAGACTATATAGAAGCAATATATACATTGATTTCAACCGGCTACCTGTTCCATTCATTGTTCTACTTGTCGCAAGTTACAAATAATTTCCGTTAAAGTATTAACAATGGGGCTCGTAGTTCACTTAAACTTGAAGATCAAATAATTGGCGAATTGTACTGTTTGGACGCTTTGCATATATGTTTCTTAGACTATATAGAAGCAATATATACAATGATTTCAACAGTCTACCTGTTCCATTCATTGTTCTACTTGTCGAAAGTTACAAATAATTTCCGATAAAGGATTAATCATTGGGGCTCGTTGTTCACTTAAACTTGAAGAACAAAAAATTGGCGAATGGTACTGTTTGGATGCTTTGCATATATGTTTCTTAGACTATATAGAAGCAATATATACAAGGATTTCAACAGTCTACCTGTTCCATTCATTGCTCTAGTTGCCGAAATTTACAAATAATTTCCATTAAAGAATTAACAATGGGGCTCGTAGTTCACTTAAACTTGAAGAGCAAAAAATTGGCGAATTGTACTGTTTGGACGCTATGCATATATGTTTCTTAGACTATATGGTAGCAATATATACAATGATTTCAACAGTCTACCTGTTCCATTCATTGTTCTACTTGTCGAAATTTACAAATAATTTCCTTTAAAGGATTAACAATGGGGCTCGTAGTTCACTTAAACTTGAAGAACAAAAAATTGGCGAATGATACTGTTTGGATGCTTTGCATATATGTTTCTTACGTTATATAGAAGCAATATATACAAAGATTTCAACCGTCTACCTGTTCCATTCATTGTTCTACTTGTCGAAAATTACAAGTAATTTCCGATAAAGGATTAACCATTGGGGCTCCTTGTTCACAAAAACTTGAAGAACAAAAAATTGGCGAATGGTACTGTTTGGATGCTTTGCGTACATGTTTCTTAGACTATATGGAAGCAATATATACAAAGATTTCATCCGTCTACGTGTTCCAAGCATTGTTCTACTTGTAGAAAGTTAGAATTAATTTCCGTTAAAGGATTAACAATGGGGCTCGTAGTTCACTTAAACTTGAAGAACAAAAAATTGGCGATTGTTACTGTTTAGATGCTTTGCATATATGTTTCTTAGATTATATAGAAGCAATATATACAAAGATGTCAACCGTCTACCTGTTCCATTCATTGTTCTACTTGTCGAAAATTACAAATAATTTCCGATAAAGGATTAACCATTGGGGCTCATTGTTCACTTAAACTTGAAGAACAAAAAATTGGCGAATGGTACTGTTTGGATGCTTTGCGTACATGTTTCTTAGACTATATGGAAGCAATATATACAAAGATTTCAACCGTCTACCTGTTCCATTCATTGTTCTACTTGTCGAAATTTACAAATAATTTCCTTTAAAGGATTAACAATGGGGCTCGTAGTTCACTTAAACTTGAAGAACAAAAAATTGGCGAATGGTACTGTTTGGATGCTTTGCATATATGTTTCTTACGTTATATAGAAGCATTATATACAAAGATTTCAACCGTCTACCTGTTCCATTCATTGTTCTACTTGTCGAAATTTACAAATAATTTCCTATAAAGGATTAACCATTGGGGCTCATAGTTCACTTAAACTTGAAAAACAAGAAATTGGCGAATGGTACTGTTTGGATGCTTGCGTAGATGTTTCTTAGACTATATGGAAGCAATATATACAAAGATTTCAACTGTCTACGTGTTCCAATCATTGTTCTACTTGTCGAAATTTACAAATAATTTCCTTTAAAGGATTAACAATGGGGCTCGTTGTTCACTTAAACTTGAAGAACAATAAATTGGCGAATTGTACTGTTTGGATGCTTTGCATATATGTTTCTTAGACTATATAGAAGCAATATATACGAAGAATTCAACCGTCTACCTGTTCCATTCATTGTTCTACTTGTCGAAAGTTACAAATAATTTCCGATAAAGGATTAACCATTGGGGCTCCTTGTTCACTTAAACTTGAAGAACAAAAAATTGGCGAATGGTACTGTTTGGATGCTTTGCGTACATGTTTCTTAGACTATATGGAAGCAATATATACAAAGATTTCATCCGTCTACGTGTTCCAAGCATTGTTCTACTTGTAGAAAGTTAGAATTAATTTCCGTTAAAGGATTAACAATGGGGCTCGTAGTTCACTTAAACTTGAAGAACAAAAAATTGGCGATTGTTACTGTTTAGATGCTTTGCATATATGTTTCTTAGATTATATAGAAGCAATATATACAAAGATGTCAACCGTCTACCTGTTCCATTCATTGTTCTACTTGTCGAAAATTACAAATAATTTCCGATAAAGGATTAACCATTGGGGCTCATTGTTCACTTAAACTTGAAGAACAAAAAATTGGCGAATGGTACTGTTTGGATGCTTTGCGTACATGTTTCTTAGACTATATGGAAGCAATATATACAAAGATTTCAACCGTCTACCTGTTCCATTCATTGTTCTACTTGTCGAAATTTACAAATAATTTCCTTTAAAGGATTAACAATGGGGCTCGTAGTTCACTTAAACTTGAAGAACAAAAAATTGGCGAATGGTACTGTTTGGATGCTTTGCATATATGTTTCTTAGACTTTATAGAAGCAATATATATATATTGATTTCAACCGTCTACCTGTTCCATTCATTGTTCTACTTGTCGAAATTTACAAATAATTTCCTATAAAGGATTAACAATGGGGCTCGTAGTTCACTTAAACTTGAAGAACAAAAAATTGCCGAATGGTACTGTTCGGATGCTTTGCATATATGTTTCTTAGACTATATAGAAGCAATATATACATTGATTTCAACCGGCTACCTGTTCCATTCATTGTTCTACTTGTCGCAAGTTACAAATAATTTCCGTTAAAGTATTAACAATGGGGCTCGTAGTTCACTTAAACTTGAAGATCAAATAATTGGCGAATTGTACTGTTTGGACGCTTTGCATATATGTTTCTTAGACTATATAGAAGCAATATATACAATGATTTCAACAGTCTACCTGTTCCATTCATTGTTCTACTTGTCGAAAGTAACAAATAATTTCCGATAAAGGATTAACCATTGGGGCTCGTTGTTCACTTAAACTTGAAGAACAAAAAATTGGCGAATGGTACTGTTTGGATGCTTTGCATATATGTTTCTTAGACTATATAGAAGCAATATATACAATGATTTCAACAGTCTACCTGTTCCATTCATTGTTCTACTTGTCGAAATTTACAAATAATTTCCTTTAAAGGATTAACAATGGGGCTCGTTGTTCACTTAAACTTGAAGAACAATAAATTGTCGAATTGTACTGTTTGGATGCTTTGCATATATGTTTCTTAGACTCTTTAGAAGCAATATATACATTGATTTCAACCGGCTACCTGTTCCATTCATTGTTCTACTTGTCGCAAGTTACAAATAATTTCCATTTCATGATTATCAATGGGGCTCGCTGTTCACTTAAACTTGAAGATCAAAAAATTGGCGAATGGTACTGTTTGGATGCTTTGCGTACATGTTTCTTAGACTATATGGAAGCAATATGTACAAAGATTTCAACCGTCTACGTGTTCCAATCATTGTTCTACTTGTCGAAATTTACAAATAATTTCCTTTAAAGGATTAACAATGGGGCTCGTTGTTCACTTAAACTTGAAGAACAAAAAATTGGCGAATGGTACTGTTTGGATGCTTTGCATATATGTTTCTTAGACTATATAGAAGCAATATATACATTGATTTCAACCGTCTACCTGTTCCATTCATTGTTCTACTTGTCGAAAGTTACAAATGATTTCCGATAAAGGATTAACAATGGGGCTCGTAGTTCTCTTAAACTTGAAGAACAAAAAATTGGCGAATTGTACTGTTTGGATGCTTTGCATATATGTTTCTTAGACTATATGGAAGCAATATATACAAAGATTTCAACCGTCTACGTGTTCCAATCATTGTTCTACTTGTAGAAAGTTACAATTAATTTCCGTTAAAGGATTAACAATGGGGCTGGTAGTTCACTTAAACTTGAAGAACAAAAAAATGGCGAATTGTGCTATTTGGATGCTTTGCATATATGTTTCTTAGACTATTTAGAAGCAATATATAGAAAGATTTCACCCGTTTACCTGTACTATTCATTGTTCTACTTGTAGAAAGTTACAAATAATTTCCATTTCATGATTATCAATGGGGCTCGCTGTTCACTTAAACTTGAAGATCAAACAATTGGCGATTGTTACTGTTTAGATGCTTTGCATATATGTTTCTTAGACTATATAGACGCAATATATACAAGGATTTCAACCGTCTACCTGTCCCATTCATTGTTCTACTTGTCGAAAGTTACAAATAATTACGGATAAAGGATTAACCATTGGGGCTCATTGTTCACTTAAACTTGGAGAACAAAAAATTGGCGAATTGTACTGTTTGGATGCTTTGCATATATGTTTCTTAGACTATATAGAAGCAATATATACAAAGATTTCAAGCGTCTACCTGTTCCATTCATTGTTCTACTTGTCGAAAGTTACAAATGATTTCCGATAAAGGATTAACAATGGGGCTCGTAGTTCACTTAAACTTGAAGAACAAAAAATTGGCGATTGTTACTGTTTAGATGCTTTGCATATATGTTTCTTAGATTATATAGGAGCAATATATACAAAGATGTCAACCGTCTACCTGTTCCATTCATTGTTCTACTTGTCGAAAAGTACAAATAATTTCCGATAAAGGATTAACCATTGGGGCTCATTGTTCACTTAAACTTGAAGAACAAAAAATTGGCGAATGGTACTGTTTGGATGCTTGCGTAGATGTTTCTTAGACTATATGGAAGCAATATATACAAAGATTTCAACCGTCTACGTGTTCCAATCATTGTTCTACTTGTCGAAATTTACAAATAATTTCCTTTAAAGGATTAACAACGGGGCTCGTTGTTCACTTAAACTTGAAGAAAAATAAATTGGCGAATTGTACTGTTTGGATGCTTTGCATATATGTTTCTTAGATTATATAGAAGCAATATATACGAAGAATTCAACAGTCTACCTGTTCCATTCATTGTTCTATTTGTCGAAAGTTACAAATAATTTCCGATAAAGGATTAACCATTGGGGCTCATTGTTCACTTAAACTTGAAAAACAAAAAATTGGCGAATGGTTCTGTTTGGATGCTTTGCATATATGTTTCTTAGACTATATAGAAGCAATATATACATTGATTTCAACCGGCTAACTGTTCCATTCATTGTTCTATTTGTCGCAAGTTACAAATAATTTCCGTTAAAGTATTAACAATGGGGCTCGTAGTTCACTTAAACTTGAAGATCAAATAATTGGCGAATTGTACTGTTTGGACGCTTTGCATATATGTTTCTTAGACTATATAGAAGCAATATATACAATGATTTCAACAGTCTGCCTGTTCCATTCATTGTTCTACTTGTCGAAATTTACAAATAATTTCCTTTAAAGGATTAACAATGGGGCTCGTAGTTCTCTTAAAATTGAAGAACAAAAAATTGGCGAATGGTACTGTTTGGATGCTTTGCATATATGTTTCTTAGATTATATAAAAGCAATATATACAAAGATTTCAACCGTCTACCTGTTCCATTCATTGTTCTACTTGTCGAAATTTACAAATAATTTCCTTTAAAGGATTAACAATGGGGCTCGTTGTTCACTTAAACTTGAAGAAAAATAAATTGGCGAATTGTACTGTTTGGATGCTTTGCATATATGCTTCTTAGACTATATAGAAGCAATATATACAAAGATTTCAACCGTCCACCTGTTCCATTCATTGTTCTACTTGTCGAAAGTTACAAATAATTTCCGATAAAGGATTAACAATGGGGCTCATTGTTCACTTAAACTTGAAGGACAAAAAGTTGGAGAATGGTACTGTTTGGATTCTTTGCATATATGTTTCTTAGACTATATGGAAGCAATATATACAAAGATTTCAACCGTCTACGTGTTCCAATCATTGTTCTACTTGTAGAAAGTTACAATTAATTTCCGTTAAAGGATTAACAATGGGGCTCGTAGTTCACTTAAACTTGAAGAACAAAAAATTGGCGAACGGTACTGTTTGGATGCTTTGCGTACATGTTTCTGAGACTATATGGAAGCAATATATACAAAGATTTCAACCGTCTACGTGTTCCAATCATTGTTCTACTTGTCGAAATTTACAAATAATTTCCTTTAAAGGATTAACAATGGGGCTCGTTGTTCACTTAAACTTGAAAAACAAAAAATTGGCGAATGGTACTGTTTGGATGCTTTGCATATATGTTTCTTAGACTTTATAGAAGCAATATATACATTGATTTCAACCGTCTACCTGTTCCATTCATTGTTCTACTTGTCGAAATTTACAAATAATTTCCTATAAAGGATTAACAATGGGGCTCGTAGTTCACTTAAACTTGAAGAACAAAAAATTGCCGAATGGTACTGTTTGCATGCTTTGCATATATGTTTCTTAGATTATATAGAAGCAATATATACAAAGATGTCAACCGTCTACCTGTTCCATTCATTGTTCTACTTGTCGAAAATTACAAATAATTTCCGATAAAGGATTAACCATTGGGGCTCATTGTTCACTTAAACTTGAAGAACAAAAAATTGGCGAATGGTACTGTTTGGATGCTTTGCGTACATGTTTCTTAGACTATATGGAAGCAATATATACAAAGATTTCAACCGTCTACCTGTTCCATTCATTGTTCTACTTGTCGAAATTTACAAATAATTTCCTTTAAAGGATTAACAATGGGGCTCGTAGTTCACTTAAACTTGAAGATCAAAAAATTGGCGAATGGTACTGTTTGGATGCTTTGCATATATGTTTCTTACGTTATATAGAAGCAATATATACAAAGATTTCAACCGTCTACCTGTCCCATTCATTGTTCTACTTGTCGAAAGTTACAAATAATTTCCGATAAAGGATTAACCATTGGGGCTCCTTGTTCACTTAAACTTGAAGAACAAAAAATTGGCGAATGGTACTGTTTGGATGCTTTGCGTACATGTTTCTTAGACTATATGGAAGCAATATATACAAAGATTTCAACCGTCTACCTGTTCCATTCATTGTTCTACTTGTCGAAAAGTACAAATAATTTCCGATAAAGGATTAACCATTGGGGCTCATTGTTCACTTAAACTTGAAGAACAAAAAATTGGCGAATGGTACTGTTTGGATGCTTGCGTAGATGTTTCTTAGACTATATGGAAGCAATATATACAAAGATTTCAACCGTCTACGTGTTCCAATCATTGTTCTACTTGTCGAAATTTACAAATAATTTCCTTTAAAGGATTAACAACGGGGCTCGTTGTTCACTTAAACTTGAAGAAAAATAAATTGGCGAATTGTACTGTTTGGATGCTTTGCATATATGTTTCTTAGATTATATAGAAGCAATATATACGAAGAATTCAACAGTCTACCTGTTCCATTCATTGTTCTATTTGTCGAAAGTTACAAATAATTTCCGATAAAGGATTAACCATTGGGGCTCATTGTTCACTTAAACTTGAAAAACAAAAAATTGGCGAATGGTTCTGTTTGGATGCTTTGCATATATGTTTCTTAGACTATATAGAAGCAATATATACATTGATTTCAACCGGCTAACTGTTCCATTCATTGTTCTATTTGTCGCAAGTTACAAATAATTTCCGTTAAAGTATTAACAATGGGGCTCGTAGTTCACTTAAACTTGAAGATCAAATAATTGGCGAATTGTACTGTTTGGACGCTTTGCATATATGTTTCTTAGACTATATAGAAGCAATATATACAATGATTTCAACAGTCTGCCTGTTCCATTCATTGTTCTACTTGTCGAAATTTACAAATAATTTCCTTTAAAGGATTAACAATGGGGCTCGTAGTTCTCTTAAAATTGAAGAACAAAAAATTGGCGAATGGTACTGTTTGGATGCTTTGCATATATGTTTCTTAGATTATATAAAAGCAATATATACAAAGATTTCAACCGTCTACCTGTTCCATTCATTGTTCTACTTGTCGAAATTTACAAATAATTTCCTTTAAAGGATTAACAATGGGGCTCGTTGTTCACTTAAACTTGAAGAAAAATAAATTGGCGAATTGTACTGTTTGGATGCTTTGCATATATGCTTCTTAGACTATATAGAAGCAATATATACAAAGATTTCAACCGTCCACCTGTTCCATTCATTGTTCTACTTGTCGAAAGTTACAAATAATTTCCGATAAAGGATTAACAATGGGGCTCATTGTTCACTTAAACTTGAAGGACAAAAAGTTGGAGAATGGTACTGTTTGGATTCTTTGCATATATGTTTCTTAGACTATATGGAAGCAATATATACAAAGATTTCAACCGTCTACGTGTTCCAATCATTGTTCTACTTGTAGAAAGTTACAATTAATTTCCGTTAAAGGATTAACAATGGGGCTCGTAGTTCACTTAAACTTGAAGAACAAAAAATTGGCGAACGGTACTGTTTGGATGCTTTGCGTACATGTTTCTGAGACTATATGGAAGCAATATATACAAAGATTTCAACCGTCTACGTGTTCCAATCATTGTTCTACTTGTCGAAATTTACAAATAATTTCCTTTAAAGGATTAACAATGGGGCTCGTTGTTCACTTAAACTTGAAAAACAAAAAATTGGCGAATGGTACTGTTTGGATGCTTTGCATATATGTTTCTTAGACTTTATAGAAGCAATATATACATTGATTTCAACCGTCTACCTGTTCCATTCATTGTTCTACTTGTCGAAATTTACAAATAATTTCCTATAAAGGATTAACAATGGGGCTCGTAGTTCACTTAAACTTGAAGAACAAAAAATTGCCGAATGGTACTGTTTGCATGCTTTGCATATATGTTTCTTAGATTATATAGAAGCAATATATACAAAGATGTCAACCGTCTACCTGTTCCATTCATTGTTCTACTTGTCGAAAATTACAAATAATTTCCGATAAAGGATTAACCATTGGGGCTCATTGTTCACTTAAACTTGAAGAACAAAAAATTGGCGAATGGTACTGTTTGGATGCTTTGCGTACATGTTTCTTAGACTATATGGAAGCAATATATACAAAGATTTCAACCGTCTACCTGTTCCATTCATTGTTCTACTTGTCGAAATTTACAAATAATTTCCTTTAAAGGATTAACAATGGGGCTCGTAGTTCACTTAAACTTGAAGATCAAAAAATTGGCGAATGGTACTGTTTGGATGCTTTGCATATATGTTTCTTACGTTATATAGAAGCAATATATACAAAGATTTCAACCGTCTACCTGTCCCATTCATTGTTCTACTTGTCGAAAGTTACAAATAATTTCCGATAAAGGATTAACCATTGGGGCTCCTTGTTCACTTAAACTTGAAGAACAAAAAATTGGCGAATGGTACTGTTTGGATGCTTTGCGTACATGTTTCTTAGACTATATGGAAGCAATATATACAAAGATTTCAACCGTCTACCTGTTCCATTCATTGTTCTACTTGTCGAAATTTACAAATAATTTCCTATAAAGGATTAACCATTGGGGCTCATAGTTCACTTAAACTTGAAAAACAAAAAATTGGCGAATGGTACTGTTTGGATGCTTGCGTAGATGTTTCTTAGACTATATGGAAGCAATATATACAAAGATTTCAACTGTCTACGTGTTCCAATCATTGTTCTACTTGTCGAAATTTACAAATAATTTCCTTTAAAGGATTAACAATGGGGCTCGTTGTTCACTTAAACTTGAAGAACAATAAATTGGCGAATTGTACTGTTTGGATGCTTTGCATATATGTTTCTTAGACTATATAGAAGCAATATATACGAAGAATTCAACCGTCTACCTGTTCCATTCATTGTTCTACTTGTCGAAAGTTACAAATAATTTCCGATAAAGGATTAACCATTGGGGCTCATTGTTCACTTAAACTTGAAAAACAAAAAATTGGCGAATGGTACTGTTTGGATGCTTTGCATATATGTTTCTTAGACTTTATAGAAGCAATATATATATATTGATTTCAACCGTCTACCTGTTCCATTCATTGTTCTACTTGTCGAAATTTACAAACAATTTCCTATAAAGGATTAACAATGGGGCTCGTAGTTCACTTAAACTTGAAGAACAAAAAATTGCCGAATGGTACTGTTTGGATGCTTTGCATATATGTTTCTTAGACTATATAGAAGCAATATATACATTGATTTCAACCGGCTACCTGTTCCATTCATTGTCCTACTTGTCGCAAGTTACAAATAATTTCCGTTAAAGTATTAACAATGGGGCTCGTAGTTCACTTAAACTTGAAGATCAAATAATTGGCGAATTGTACTGTTTGGACGCTTTGCATATATTTTTCTTAGACTATATAGAAGCAATATATACAATGATTTCAACAGTCTACCTGTTCCATTCATTGTTCTACTTGTCGAAAGTTACAAATAATTTCCGATAAAGGATTAACAGTGGGGCTCGTAGTTCTCTTATACTTGAAGAACAAAAAATTGGCGAATTGTACTGTTTGGATTCTTTGCATATATGTTTCTTAGACTCTTTAGAAGCAATATATACATTGATTTCAACCGCTACCTGTTCCATTCATTGTTCTACTTGTCGCAAGTTACAAATAATTTCCGTTAAAGTATTAACAATGGAGCTCGTAGTTCACTTAAACTTGAAGAACAAAAAATTGGCGATTGTTACTGTTTAGATGCTTTGCATATATGTTTCTTAGATTATATAGAAGCAATATATACAAAGATGTCAACCGTCTACCTGTTCCATTCATTGTTCTACTTGTCGAAAATTACAAATAATTTCCGATAAAGGATTAACCATTGGGGCTCATTGTTCACTTAAACTTGAAGAACAAAAAATTGGCGAATGGTACTGTTTGGATGCTTTGCGTACATGTTTCTTAGACTATATGGAAGCAATATATACAAAGATTTCAACCGTCTACCTGTTCCATTCATTGTTCTACTTGTCGAAATTTACAAATAATTTCCTTTAAAGGATTAACAATGGGGCTCGTAGTTCACTTAAACTTGAAGAACAAAAAATTGGCGAATGGTACTGTTTGGATGCTTTGCATATATGTTTCTTACGTTATATAGAAGCATTATATACAAAGATTTCAACCGTCTACCTGTTCCATTCATTGTTCTACTTGTCGAAATTTACAAATAATTTCCTATAAAGGATTAACCATTGGGGCTCATAGTTCACTTATACTTGAAAAACAAGAAATTGGCGAATGGTACTGTTTGGATGCTTGCGTAGATGTTTCTTAGACTATATGGAAGCAATATATACAAAGATTTCAACTGTCTACGTGTTCCAATCATTGTTCTACTTGTCGAAATTTACAAATAATTTCCTTTAAAGGATTAACAATGGGGCTCGTTGTTCACTTAAACTTGAAGAACAATAAATTGGCGAATTGTACTGTTTGGATGCTTTGCATATATGTTTCTTAGACTATATAGAAGCAATATATACGAAGAATTCAACCGTCTACCTGTTCCATTCATTGTTCTACTTGTCGAAAGTTACAAATAATTTCCGATAAAGGATTAACCATTGGGGCTCCTTGTTCACTTAAACTTGAAGAACAAAAAATTGGCGAATGGTACTGTTTGGATGCTTTGCGTACATGTTTCTTAGACTATATGGAAGCAATATATACAAAGATTTCATCCGTCTACGTGTTCCAAGCATTGTTCTACTTGTAGAAAGTTAGAATTAATTTCCGTTAAAGGATTAACAATGGGGCTCGTAGTTCACTTAAACTTGAAGAACAAAAAATTGGCGATTGTTACTGTTTAGATGCTTTGCATATATGTTTCTTAGATTATATAGAAGCAATATATACAAAGATGTCAACCGTCTACCTGTTCCATTCATTGTTCTACTTGTCGAAAATTACAAATAATTTCCGATAAAGGATTAACCATTGGGGCTCATTGTTCACTTAAACTTGAAGAACAAAAAATTGGCGAATGGTACTGTTTGGATGCTTTGCGTACATGTTTCTTAGACTATATGGAAGCAATATATACAAAGATTTCAACCGTCTACCTGTTCCATTCATTGTTCTACTTGTCGAAATTTACAAATAATTTCCTTTAAAGGATTAACAATGGGGCTCGTAGTTCACTTAAACTTGAAGAACAAAAAATTGGCGAATGGTACTGTTTGGATGCTTTGCATATATGTTTCTTAGACTATATAGAAGCAATATATACAATGATTTCAACAGTCTACCTGTTCCATTCATTGTTCTTCTTGCCGAAATTTACAAATAATTTCCTTTAAAGGATTAACAATGGGGCTCGTAGTTCACTTAAACTTGAAGAACAAAAAATTGGCGAATGGTACTGTTTGGATGCTTTGCGTACATGTTTCTTAGACTATATGGAAGCAATATATACAAAGATTTCAACCGTCTACCTGTTCCATTCATTGTTCTACTTGTCGAAATTTACAAATAATTTCCTATAAAGGATTAACCATTGGGGCTCATAGTTCACTTAAACTTGAAAAACAAAAAATTGGCGAAAGGTACTGTTTGGATGCTTGCGTAGATGTTTCTTAGACTATATGGAAGCAATATATACAAAGATTTCAACTGTCTGCGTGTTCCAATCATTGTTCTACTTGTCGAAATTTACAAATAATTTCCTTTAAAGGATTAACAATGGGGCTCGTAGTTCACTTAAACTTGAAGATCAAATAATTGGCGAATTGTACTGTTTGGACGCTTTGCATATATGTTTCTTAGACTATATAGAAGCAATATATACAATGATTTCAACAGTCTACCTGTTCCATTCATTGTTCTACTTGTCGAAATTTAGAAATAATTTCCTTTAAAGGATTAACAATGGGGCTCGTAGTTCACTTAAACTTGAAGAACAAAAAATTGGCGAATGGTACTGTTTGGATGCTTTGCGTACATGTTTCTTAGACTATATGGAAGCAATATATACAAAGATTTCTACCGTCTACCTGTTCCATTCATTGTTCTACTTGTCGAAATTTACAAATAATTTCCTTTAAAGGATTAACAATGGGGCTCGTAGTTCACTTAAACTTGAAGAACAAAAAATTGGCGAATGGTACTGTTTGGATGCTTTGCATATATGTTTCTTACGTTATATAGAAGCAGTATATACAAAGATTTCAACCGTCTACCTGTTCCATTCATTGTTCTACTTGTCGAAAATTACAAATAATTTCCGATAAAGGATTAACCATTGGGGCTCATTGTTCACTTAAACTTGAAGAACAAAAAATTGGCGAATGGTACTGTTTGGATGCTATGCGTACATGTTTCTTAGACTATATGGAAGCATAAATATATACAAAGATTTCAACCGTCTACCTGTTCCATTCATTGTTCTACTTGTCGAAATTTACAAATAATTTCCTTTAAAGGATTAACAATGGGGCTCGTAGTTCACTTAAACTTGAAGAACAAAAAATTGGCGAATGGTACTGTTTGGATGCTTTGCATATATGTTTCTTACGTTATATAGAAGCAATATATACAAAGATTTCAACCGTCTACCTGTTCCATTCATTGTTCTACTTGTCGAAAGTTACAAATAATTTCCGATAAAGGATTAACCATTGGGGCTCATTGTTCACTTAAACTGGGAGAACAAAAAATTGGCGAATTGTACTGTTTGGATGCTTTGCATATATGTTTCTTAGACTATATAGAAGCAATATATACAAAGATTTCAAGCGTCTACCTGTTCCATTCATTGTTCTACTTGTCGAAATTTACAAATAATTTCCTTTAAAGGATTAACAATGGGGCTCGTAGTTCACTTAAACTTGAAGAACAAAAAATTGGCGAATGGTACTGTTTGGATGCTTCCGTAGATGTTTCTTAGACTATATGGAAGCAATATATACAAAGATTTCATCCGTCTACGTGTTCCAAGCATTGTTCTACTTGTAGAAAGTTAGAATTAATTTCCGTTAAAGGATTAACAATGGGGCTCGTAGTTCACTTAATCTTGAAGAACAAAAAATTGGCGATTGTTACTGTTTAGATGCTTTGCATATATGTTTCTTAGATTATATAGAAGCAATATATACAAAGATGTCAACCGTCTACCTGTTCCATTCATTGTTCTACTTGTCGAAAAGTACAAATAATTTCCGATAAAGGATTAACCATTGGGGCTCATTGTTCACTTAAACTTTAAGAACAAAAAATTGGCGAATGGTACTGTTTGGATGCTTGCGTAGATGTTTCTTAGACTATATGGAAGCAATATATACAAAGATTTCAACCGTCTACGTGTTCCAATCATTGTTCTACTTGTCGAAATTTACAAATAATTTCCTTTAAAGGATTAACAATGGGGCTCGTTGTTCACTTAAACTTGAAGAACAATAAATTGGCGAATTGTACTGTTTGGATGCTTTGCGTACATGTTTCTTAGACTATATGGAAGCAATATATAGAAAGATTTCATCCGTCTACGTGTTCCAAGCATTGTTCTACTTGTAGAAAGTTAGAATTAATTTCCGTTAAAGGATTAACAATGGGGCTCGTAGTTCACTTAAACTTGAAGAACAAAAAATTGGCGATTGTTACTGTTTAGATGCTTTGCATATATGTTTCTTAGATTATATAGAAGCAATATATACAAAGATGTCAACCGTCTACCTGTTCCATTCATTGTTCTACTTGTCGAAAATTACAAATAATTTCCGATAAAGGATTAACCATTGGGGCTCATTGTTCACTTAAACTTGAAGAACAAAAAATTGGCGAATGGTACAGTTTGGATGCTTTGCGTACATGTTTCTAAGACTATATGGAAGCAATATATACAAAGATTTCAACCGTCTACCTGTTCCATTCATTGTTCTACTTGTCGAAATTTACAAATAATTTCCTTTAAAGGATTAACAATGGGGCTCGTAGTTCACTTAAACTTGAAGAACAAAAAATTGGCGAATGGTACTGTTTGGATGCTTTGCATATATGTTTCTTACGTTATATAGAAGCAATATATACAAAGATTTCAACCGTCTACCTGTTCCATTCATTGTTCTACTTGTCGAAAGTTACAAATAATTTCCGATAAAGGATTAACCATTGGGGCTCCTTGTTCACTTAAACTTGAAGAACAAAAAATTGGCGAATGGTACTGTTTGGATGCTTTGCGTACATGTTTCTTAGACTATATGGAAGCAATATATACAAAGATTTCAACCGTCTACCTGTTCCATTCATTGTTCTACTTGTCGAAATTTACAAATAATTTCCTATAAAGGATTAACCATTGGGGCTCATAGTTCACTTAAACTTGAAAAACAAAAAATTGGCGAAAGGTACTGTTTGGATGCTTTGCATATATGTTTCTTAGACTATATAGAAGCAATATATACAATGATTTCAACAGTCTACCTGTTCCATTCATTGTTCTACTTGTCGAAATTTACAAATAATTTCCTTTAAAGGATTAACAATGGGGCTCGTAGTTCACTTAAACTTGAAGAACAAAAAATTGGCGAATGGTACTGTTTGGATGCTTTGCGTACATGTTTCTTAGACTATATGGAAGCAATATATACAAAGATTTCTACCGTCTACCTGTTCCATTCATTGTTCTACTTGTCGAAATTTACAAATAATTTCCTTTAAAGGATTAACAATGGGGCTCGTAGTTCACTTAAACTTGAAGAACAAAAAATTGGCGAATGGTACTGTTTGGATGCTTTGCATATATGTTTCTTACGTTATATAGAAGCAATATATACAAAGATTTCAACCGTCTACCTGTTCCATTCATTGTTCTACTTGTAGAAAGTTACAAATAATTTCCATTTCATGATTATCAATGGGGCTCGCTGTTCACTTAAACTTGAAGATCAAACAATTGGCGATTGTTACTGTTTAGATGCTTTGCATATAGGTTTCTTAGACTATATAGAAGCAATATATACATTGATTTCAACCGTCTACCTGTTCCTTTCATTGTTCTACTTGTCGAAAGTTACAAATAATTTCCGATAAAGGATTAACCATTGGGGCTCGTTGTTCACTTAAACTTGAAGAAAGAAAAATTGGCGAATGGTACTGTTTGGATGCTTTGCATATATGTTTCTTAGACTTTATAGAAGCAATATATACATTGATTTCGACCGTCTACCTGTTCCATTCATTGTTCTACTTGTCGAAATTTACAAATAATTTCCTATAAAGGATTAACAATGGGGCTCGTAGTTCACTTAAACTTGAAGAACAAAAAATTGCCGAATGGTACTGTTTGGATGCTTTGCATATATGTTTCTTAGACTATATAGAAGCAATATATACATTGATTTCAACCGGCTACCTGTTCCATTCATTGTTCTACTTGTCGCAAGTTACAAATAATTTCCGTTAAAGTATTAACAATGGGGCTCGTAGTTCACTTAAACTTGAAGATCAAATAATTGGCGAATTGTACTGTTTGGACGCTTTGCATATATGTTTCTTAGACTATATAGAAGCAATATATACAATGATTTCAACAGTCTACCTGTTCCATTCATTGTTCTATTTGTCGAAATTTACAAATAATTTCCTTTAAAGGATTAACAATGGGGCTCGTAGTTCACTTAAACTTGAAGAACAAAAAATTGGCGAATGGTACTGTTTGGATGCTTTGCATATATGTTTCTTAGATTATATAGAAGCAATATATGCAAAGATTTCAACCGTCTACCTGTTCCATTCATTGTTCTACTTGTCGAAATTTACAAATAATTTCCTTTAAAGGATTAACAATGGGGCTCGTTGTTCACTTAAACTTGAAGAAAAATAAATTGGCGAATTGTACTGTTTGGATGCTTTGCATATATGTTTCTTAGACTATATAGAAGCAATATATACAAAGATTTCAACCGTCCACCTGTTCCATTCATTGTTCTACTTGTCGAAAGTTACAAATAATTTCCGATAAAGGATTAACAATGGGGCTCATTGTTCACTTAAACTTGAAGGACAAAAAATTGGAGAATGGTACTGTTTGGATTCTTTGCATTTATGTTTCTTAGACTATATGGAAGCAATATATACAAAGATTTCAACCGTCTACGTGTTCCAATCATTGTTCTACTTGTAGAAAGTTACAATTAATTTCCGTTAAAGGATTAACAATGGGGCACGTAGTTCACTTAAACTTGAAGAACAAAAAATTGGCGAATGGTACTGTTTGGATGCTTTGCGTACATGTTTCTGAGACTATATGGAAGCAATATATACAAAGATTTCAACCGTCTACCTGTTCCATTCATTGTTCTACTTGTCGAAAATTACAAATAATTTCCGAAAAAGGATTAACCATTGGGGCTCATTGTTCACTTAAACTTGAAAAACAAAAAATTGGCGAATGGTACTGTTTGGATGCTTTGCATATATGTTTCTTAGACTATATAGAAGCAATATATACATTGATTTCAACCGGCTACCTGTTCCATTCATTGTTCTACTTGTCGAATGTTACAAATAATTTCCGTTAAGGGATTAACAATGGGGATCGTAGTTTACTTAAACTTGAAGAACAAAAAATTGGCGAATGGTACTGTTTGGATGCTTTGCATATATGTTTCTTAGACTATATAGAAGCAACATATACAAAGATTTCAACCGTCTACCTGTTCCATTCATTGTTCTACTTGTCGAAAGTTACAAATAATTTCCGATAAAGGATTAACAATGGGGCTCATTGTTCACTTAAACTTGAAAAACAAAAAATTGGCGAATGGTACTGTTTGGATGCTTTGCATATATGTTTCTTAGACTATATAGAAGCAATATATACAAAGATTTCAACCGTCTACCTGTTCCATTCATTGTTCTACTTGTCGAAAGTTACAAATAATTTCCTTTAAAGGATTAACAATGGTGCTCATTGTTCACTTAAACTTGAAGAACAAAAAATTGGCGAATTGTACTGTTTGGATGCTTTGCATATATGTTTCTTAGACTATATAGAAGCAATATATACAATGATTTCAACCGTCTACCTGTTCCATTCATTGTTCTACTTGTCGAAAGTTACAAATAATTTCCGTTAAGGGATTAACAATGGGGATCGTAGTTTACTTAAACTTGAAGAACAAAAAATTGGCGAATGGTACTGTTTGGATGCTTTGCATATATGTTTCTTAGATTATATAGAAGCAATATATGCAAAGATTTCAACCGTCTACCTGTTCCATTCATTGTTCTACTTGTCGAAAGTTACAAATAATTTCCGATAAAGGATTAACAATGGGGCTCATTGTTCACTTAAACTTGAAGGACAAAAAATTGGAGAATGGTACTGTTTGGATTCTTTGCATATATGTTTCTTAGACTATATGGAAGCAATATATACAAAGATTTCAACCGTCTACGTGTTCCAATCATTGTTCTACTTGTAGAAAGTTACAATTAATTTCCGTTAAAGGATTAACAATGGGGATCGTAGTTTACTTAAACTTGAAGAACAAAAAATTGGCGAATTGTACTGTTTGGATGCTTTGCATAGATGTTTCTTAGACTATTTAGAAGCAATATATAGAAAGATTTCACCCGTCTACCTGTACTATTCATTGTTCTACTTGTAGAAATTTACAAATAGTTTCCATTTCATGATTATCAATGGGGCTCGCTGTCCACTTAAACTTGAAGATCAAAAAATTGGCGATTGTTACTGTTTAGTTGCTTTGCATATATGTTTCTTAGATTATATCGAAGCAATATATACAAAGATTTCAACCGTCTACCAGTTCCATTCATTGTTCTACTTGTCGAAAGTTACAAATAATTACCGATAAAGGATTAACCATTGGGGCTCATTGTTCACTTAAACTTGAAGAACAAAAAATTGGCGAATTGTACTGTTTGGATGCTTTGCATATATGTTTCTTAGACTATATAGAAGCAATATATACAAAGATTTCAACCGTCTACCTGTTCCATTCATTGTTCTACTTGTCGAAAGTTACAAATAATTTCCGATAAAGGATTAACAATGGGGCTCATTGTTCACTTAAACTTGAAGGACAAAAAATTGGCGAATTGTACTGTTTGAATGATTTGCATATATGTTTCTTAGACTATATAGAAGCAATATATACAAAGATTTCAACCGTCTACCTGTTCCATTCATTGTTCTACTTGTCGAAAGTTACAAATAATTTCCTTTAAAGGATTTACAATGGGGCTCATTGTTCACTTAAACTTGAAGAACAAAAAATTGGCGAATTGCACTGTTTGGATGCTTTGCATATATGTTTCTTAGACTATATAGAAGCAATATATACAATGATTTCAACAGTCTACCTGTTCCATTCATTGTTCTACTTGTCGAAAGTTACAAATAATTTCCGTTAAGGGATTAACAATGGGGATCGTAGATTACTTAAACTTGAAGAACAAAAAATTGGCGAATTGTACTGTTTGGATGCTTTGCATATATGTTTCTTAGACTATATAGAAGCAATATATATAATGATTTCAACCGTCTACCTGTTCCATTCATTGTTCTACTTGTCGAAAGTTACAAATAATTTCCGTTAAGGGATTAACAATGGGGATCGTAGTTTACTTAAACTTGAAGAACAAAAAATTGGCGAATTGTACTGTTTGGATGCTTTGCATAGATGTTTCTTAGACTATTTAGAAGCAATATATAGAAAGATTTCACCCGTCTACCTGTACTATTCATTGTTCTACTTGTAGAAATTTACAAATAGTTTCCATTTCATGATTATCAATGGGGCTCGCTGTTCACTTAAACTTGAAGATCAAAAAATTGGCGATTGTTACTGTTTAGTTGCTTTGCATATATGTTTCTTAGATTATATCGAAGCAATATATACAAAGATTTCAACCGTCTACCAGTTCCATTCATTGTTCTACTTGTCGAAAGTTACAAATAATTACCGATAAAGTATTAACCATTGGGGCTCATTGTTCACTTAAACTTGAAGAACAAAAAATTGGGGAATTGTACTGTTTGGATGCTTTGCATATATGTTTCTTAGACTATATAGAAGCAATATATACAAAGATTTCAACCGTCTACCTGTTCCATTCATTGTTCTACTTGTCGAAAGTTACAAATAATTTCCGATAAAGGATTAACAATGGGGCTCATTGTTCACTTAAACTTGAAGGACAAAAAATTGGCGAATTGTACTGTTTGGATGATTTGCATATATGTTTCTTAGACTATATAGAAGCAATATATACAAAGATTTCAACCGTCTACCTGTTCCATTCATTGTTCTACTTGTCGAAAGTTACAAATAATTTCCTTTAAAGGATTTACAATGGGGCTCATTGTTCACTTAAACTTGAACAACAAAAAATTGGCGAATTGTACTGTTTGGATGCTTTGCATATATGTTTCTTAGACTATATAGAAGCAACATATACAAAGATTTCAACCGTCTACCTGTTCCATTCATTGTTCTACTTGTCGAAAGTTACAAATAATTTCCGATAAAGGATTAACAATGGGGCTCATTGTTCACTTAAACTTGAAAAACAAAAAATTGGCGAATGGTACTGTTTGGATGCTTTGCATATATGTTTCTTAGACTATATAGAAGCAATATATACAAAGATTTCAACCGTCTACCTGTTCCATTCATTGTTCTACTTGTCGAAAGTTACAAATAATTTCCTTTAAAGGATTAACAATGGTGCTCATTGTTCACTTAAACTTGAAGAACAAAAAATTGGCGAATTGTACTGTTTGGATGCTTTGCATATATGTTTCTTAGACTATATAGAAGCAATATATACAATGATTTCAACCGTCTACCTGTTCCATTCATTGTTCTACTTGTCGAAAGTTACAAATAATTTCCGTTAAGGGATTAACAATGGGGATCGTAGTTTACTTAAACTTGAAGAACAAAAAATTGGCGAATTGTACTGTTTGGATGTTTTGCATAGATGTTTGTTAGACTATTTAGAAGCAATATATAGAAAGATTTCACCCGTCTACCTGTACTATTCATTGTTCTACTTGTAGAAAGTTACATATAATTTCCATTTCATGATTATCAATGGGGCTCGCTGTTCACTTAAACTTGAAGATCAAAAAATTGGCGATTGTTACTGTTTAGATGCTTTGCATATATGTTTCGTAGATTATATAGAAGCAATATATACAAAGATATCAACCGTCTACCAGTTCCATTCATTGTTCTACTTGTCGAAAATTACAAATAATTACCGATAAAGGATTAACCATTGGGGCTCATTGTTCACTTAAACTTGAAGAACAAAAAATTGGCGAATGGTACTGTTTGGATGCTTTGCATATATGTTTCTTAGACTATATAGAAGCAATATATACAAAGATTTCAACCGTCTACCTGTTCCATTCATTGTTCTACTTGTCGAAAGTTACAAATAATTTCCTTTAAAGGATTAAAAATGGGGCTCATTGTTCACTTAAACTTGAAGAACAAAAAATTGGCGAATTGTACTGTTTGGATGCTTTGCATATATGTTTCTTAGACTATATAGAAGCAATATATACAAAGATTTCATCCGGCTACCTGTTCCATTCATTGTTCTACTTGTCGAAATTTACAAATAATTTCCGATAAAGGATTAACCATTGGGGCTCGTTGTTCACTTAAACTTGAAGAACAAAAAAGTGGCGAATGGTACTGTTTGGATGCTTTGCATATATGTTTCTTAGACTATATAGAAGCAACATATATAAAGATTTCAACCGTCTACCTGTTCCATTCATTGTTCTACTTGTCGAAAGTTACAAATAATTTCCGATAAAGGATTAACAATGGGGCTCATTGTTCACTTAAACTTGAAGAACAAAAAATTGGCGAATGGTACTGTTTGGATGCTTTGCGTACATGTTTCTTAGACTATATGGAAGCAATATATACAAAGATTTCAACCGTCTACCTGTTCCATTCATTGTTCTACTTGTCGAAATTTACAAATAATTTCCTTTAAAGGTTTAACAATGGGGCTCATTGTTCACTTAAACTTGAAGAACAAAAAATTGGCGAATGGTACTGTTTGGATGCTTTGCATATATGTTTCTTAGACTATATAGAAGCAATATATACAAAGATTTCAACCGTCTACCTGTTCCATTCATTGTTCTACTTGTCGAAAGTTACAAATAATTTCCTTTAAAGGATTTACAATGGGGCTCATTGTTCACTTAAACTTGAAGAACAAAAAATTGGCGAATTGCACTGTTTGGATGCTTTGCATATATGTTTCTTAGACTATATAGAAGCAATATATACAATGATTTCAACCGTCTACCTGTTCCATTCATTGTTCTACTTGTCGAAAGTTACAAATAATTTCCGTTAAGGGATTAACAATGGGGATCGTAGTTTACTTAAACTTGAAGAACAAAAAATTGGCGAATTGTACTGTTTGGATGTTTTGCATAGATGTTTGTTAGACTATTTAGAAGCAATATATAGAAAGATTTCACCCGTCTACCTGTACTATTCATTGTTCTACTTGTAGAAAGTTACATATAATTTCCATTTCATGATTATCAATGGGGCTCGCTGTTCACTTAAACTTGAAGATCAAAAAATTGGCGATTGTTACTGTTTAGATGCTTTGCATATATGTTTCGTAGATTATATAGAAGCAATATATACAAAGATATCAACCGTCTACCAGTTCCATTCATTGTTCTACTTGTCGAAAATTACAAATAATTACCGATAAAGGATTAACCATTGGGGCTCATTGTTCACTTAAACTTGAAGAACAAAAAATTGGCGAATGGTACTGTTTGGATGCTTTGCATATATGTTTCTTAGACTATATAGAAGCAATATATACAAAGATTTCAACCGTCTACCTGTTCCATTCATTGTTCTACTTGTCGAAAGTTACAAATAATTTCCTTTAAAGGATTAAAAATGGGGCTCATTGTTCACTTAAACTTGAAGAACAAAAAATTGGCGAATTGTACTGTTTGGATGCTTTGCATATATGTTTCTTAGACTATATAGAAGCAATATATACAAAGATTTCATCCGGCTACCTGTTCCATTCATTGTTCTACTTGTCGAAATTTACAAATAATTTCCGATAAAGGATTAACCATTGGGGCTCGTTGTTCACTTAAACTTGAAGAACAAAAAAGTGGCGAATGGTACTGTTTGGATGCTTTGCATATATGTTTCTTAGACTATATAGAAGCAACATATATAAAGATTTCAACCGTCTACCTGTTCCATTCATTGTTCTACTTGTCGAAAGTTACAAATAATTTCCGATAAAGGATTAACAATGGGGCTCATTGTTCACTTAAACTTGAAGAACAAAAAATTGGCGAATGGTACTGTTTGGATGCTTTGCGTACATGTTTCTTAGACTATATGGAAGCAATATATACAAAGATTTCAACCGTCTACCTGTTCCATTCATTGTTCTACTTGTCGAAATTTACAAATAATTTCCTTTAAAGGTTTAACAATGGGGCTCATTGTTCACTTAAACTTGAAGAACAAAAAATTGGCGAATGGTACTGTTTGGATGCTTTGCATATATGTTTCTTAGACTATATAGAAGCAATATATACAAAGATTTCAACCGTCTACCTGTTCCATTCATTGTTCTACTTGTCGAAAGTTACAAATAATTTCCTTTAAAGGATTAACAATGGGGCTCATTGTTCACTTAAACTTGAAGAACAAAAAATTGGCGAATTGTACTGTTTGGATGCTTTGCATATATGTTTCTTAGACTATATAGAAGCAAAATATACAATGATTTCAACCGTCTACCTGTTCCATTCATTGTTCTACTTGTCGAAAGTTACAAATAATTACCGATAAAGGATTAACCATTGGGGCTCATTGTTCACTTAAACTTGAAGAACAAAAAATTGGCGAATTGTACTGTTTGGATGCTTTGCATATATGTTTCTTAGACTATATAGAAGCAATATATACAAAGATTTCAACCGTCTACGTGTTCCAATCATTGTTCTACTTGTCGAAATTTACAAATAATTTCCTTTAAAGGATTAACAACGGGGCTCGTAGTTCACTTAAACTTGAAGATCAAATAATTGGCGAATTGTACTGTTTGGATGCTTTGCATATATGTTTCTTAGACTATATAGAAGCAATATATACAATGACTTCAACCGTCTACCTATTCCATTCATTGTTCTACTTGCCGAAATTTACAAATAATTTCCGTTAAGGGATTAACAATGGGGATCGTAGTTTACTTAAACTTGAAGAACAAAAAATTGGCGAATTGTACTGTTTGGATGCTTTGCATATATGTTTCTTAGACTATATAGAAGCAATATATACAATGATTTCAACCGTCTACCTGTTCCATTCATTGTTCTACTTGTCGAAAGTTACAAATAATTTCCGTTAAGGGATTAACAATGGGGATCGTAGTTTACTTAAACTTGAAGAACAATAAATTGGCGCATTGTACTGTTTGGATGCTTTGCATATATGTTTCTTAGACTATATAGAAGCAATATATACAAAGATTTCAACCGGCTACCTGTTCCATTCATTGTTCTACTTGTCGAAAGTTACAAATAATTTCCTTTAAAGGATTAACAATGGGGCTCATTGTTCACTTAAACTTGAAGAACAAAAAATTGGCGAATTGTACTGTTTGGATGCTTTGCATATATGTTTCTTAGACTATATAGAAGCAATATATACAAAGATTTCATCCGGCTACCTGTTCCATTCATTGTTCTACTTGTCGAAATTTACAAATAATTTCCGATAAAGGATTAACCATTGGGGCTCGTTGTTCACTTAAACTTGAAGAACAAAAAAGTGGCGAATGGTACTGTTTGGATGCTTTGCATATATGTTTCTTAGACTATATAGAAGCAATATATATAAAGATTTCAACCGTCTACCTGTTCCATTCATTGTTCTACTTGTCGAAAGTTACAAATAATTTCCGATAAAGGATTAACAATGGGGCTCGTAGTTCACTTAAACTTGAAGAACAAAAAATTGCCGAATTGTACTGTTTGGATGCTTTGCATAGATGTTTCTTAGACTATTTAGAAGCAATATATAGAAAGATTTCACCCGTCTACCTGTACTATTCATTGTTCTACTTGTAGAAAGTTACAAATAATTTCCATTTCATGATTATCAATGGGGCTCGCTGTTCACTTAAACTTGAAGATCAAAAAATTGGCGATTGTTACTGTTTAGATGCTTTGCATATATGTTTCTTGGATTATATAGAAGCAATATATACAAATATTTCAACCGTCTAACTGTTCCATTCATTGTTCTACTTGTCGAAAATTACAAATAATTTACGATAAAGGATTAACCATTGGGGCTCATTGTTCACTTAAACTTGAAGAACAAAAAATTGGCGAATGGTACTGTTTGGATGCTTTGCGTACATGTTTCTTAGACTATATGGAAGCAATATATACAAAGATTTCAACCGTCTACCTGTTCCATTCATTGTTCTACTTGTCGAAATTTACAAATAATTTCCTTTAAAGGTTTAACAATGGGGCTCATTGTTCACTTAAACTTGAAGAACAAAAAATTGGCGAATGGTACTGTTTGGATGCTTTGCATATATGTTTCTTAGACTATATAGAAGCAATATATACAAAGATTTCAACCGTCTACCTGTTCCATTCATTGTTCTACTTGTCGAAAGTTACAAATAATTTCCTTTAAAGGATTAACAATGGGGCTCATTGTTCACTTAAACTTGAAGAACAAAAAATTGGCGAATTGTACTGTTTGGATGCTTTGCATATATGTTTCTTAGACTATATAGAAGCAATATATACAATGATTTCAACCGTCTACCTGTTCCATTCATTGTTCTACTTGTCGAAAGTTACAAATAATTACCGATAAAGGATTAACCATTGGGGCTCATTGTTCACTTAAACTTGAAGAACAAAAAATTGGCGAATTGTACTGTTTGGATGCTTTGCATATATGTTTCTTAGACTATATAGAAGCAATATATACAAAGATTTCAACCGTCTACGTGTTCCAATCATTGTTCTACTTGTCGAAATTTACAAATAATTTCCTTTAAAGGATTAACAACGGGGCTCGTAGTTCACTTAAACTTGAAGATCAAATAATTGGCGAATTGTACTGTTTGGATGCTTTGCATATATGTTTCTTAGACTATATAGAAGCAATATATACAATGACTTCAACCGTCTACCTATTCCATTCATTGTTCTACTTGCCGAAATTTACAAATAATTTCCGTTAAGGGATTAACAATGGGGATCGTAGTTTACTTAAACTTGAAGAACAAAAAATTGGCGAATTGTACTGTTTGGATGCTTTGCATATATGTTTCTTAGACTATATAGAAGCAATATATACAATGATTTCAACCGTCTACCTGTTCCATTCATTGTTCTACTTGTCGAAAGTTACAAATAATTTCCGTTAAGGGATTAACAATGGGGATCGTAGTTTACTTAAACTTGAAGAACAATAAATTGGCGCATTGTACTGTTTGGATGCTTTGCATATATGTTTCTTAGACTATATAGAAGCAATATATACAAAGATTTCAACCGGCTACCTGTTCCATTCATTGTTCTACTTGTCGAAAGTTACAAATAATTTCCTTTAAAGGATTAACAATGGGGCTCATTGTTCACTTAAACTTGAAGAACAAAAAATTGGCGAATTGTACTGTTTGGATGCTTTGCATATATGTTTCTTAGACTATATAGAAGCAATATATACAAAGATTTCATCCGGCTACCTGTTCCATTCATTGTTCTACTTGTCGAAATTTACAAATAATTTCCGATAAAGGATTAACCATTGGGGCTCGTTGTTCACTTAAACTTGAAGAACAAAAAAGTGGCGAATGGTACTGTTTGGATGCTTTGCATATATGTTTCTTAGACTATATAGAAGCAATATATATAAAGATTTCAACCGTCTACCTGTTCCATTCATTGTTCTACTTGTCGAAAGTTACAAATAATTTCCGATAAAGGATTAACAATGGGGCTCGTAGTTCACTTAAACTTGAAGAACAAAAAATTGCCGAATTGTACTGTTTGGATGCTTTGCATAGATGTTTCTTAGACTATTTAGAAGCAATATATAGAAAGATTTCACCCGTCTACCTGTACTATTCATTGTTCTACTTGTAGAAAGTTACAAATAATTTCCATTTCATGATTATCAATGGGGCTCGCTGTTCACTTAAACTTGAAGATCAAAAAATTGGCGATTGTTACTGTTTAGATGCTTTGCATATATGTTTCTTGGATTATATAGAAGCAATATATACAAATATTTCAACCGTCTAACTGTTCCATTCATTGTTCTACTTGTCGAAAATTACAAATAATTTACGATAAAGGATTAACCATTGGGGCTCATTGTTCACTTAAACTTGAAGAACAAAAAATTGGCGAATGGTACTGTTTGGATGCTTTGCGTACATGTTTCTTAGACTATATGGAAGCAATATATACAAAGATTTCAACCGTCTACGTGTTCCAATCATTGTTCTACTTGTCGAAATTTACAAATAATTTCCTTTAAAGGATTAACAATGGGGCTCGTTGTTCACTTAAACTTGAAGAACAAAAAAGTGGCGAATGGTACTGTTTGGATGCTTTGCATATATGTTTCTTAGACTATATAGAAGCAATATATACAAAGATTTCAACCGTCTACCTGTTCCATTCATTGTTCTACTTGTCGAAAGTTACAAATACCCTAGTAGCACACAAATATTTGATTAATATCTTTTTTGAATATTAAAATAATATTTTTTTGGCGACACTTTTTAATATGAAATAAATATTAGTTTCAAATATTCTATAGATATTAAAAAAATGTAAAAAGAATATTCAGAAAATATGAACTAAATATTCTTAGAATATAAAATAAATATTAAAAAAATGTAAAAAAACTGTTCAGAAAATATGAAATAAATATTCTTAGAATATAAAATAAATATTAAAAAAATGTAAAAAAAATGTTCAGAAAATATGAAATAAATATTCTTAGAATATAAAATAAATATTAAAAAAATGTAAAAAAAATGTTCAGAAAATATGAAATAAATATTCTTAGAATATAAAATAAATATTAAAAAAATATAAAAAAAATGTAAAAAAAATGTTCAGAAAATATAAACAAAATATTCGTCGAATATAAAATAGATATTTTAAAAACCTAAAATAAAGATTTTGAAAAAAATTTAAATATTTAGAAAAAAGAAGGTTTAATAACTAAGCTTTGTCACGTACTTATTATATTTGTTTACGATATTGTAATTGATTTGATGGGGTCACATTACGAACACTAAAAATCCTTATACATGTGGCGGGATTTGAACTCGGGATCCTGCTGTTGCTGCGTACTGCGTTTTCCTGCTGCGCTAAAGGGACCTATTGTTAGAGGGCTCACCTTTAAACCTTAATTAGAACTGGGCAGATAATTACGACCACAATCCGAACAGCTGGTAGATTAAAGTAAGTGAATCATACGTTTAGAATTCTATGAAGACAGTATTAGTAGATAAAATGTTGACGTTGTAAAAAAGAGAGCCTTTAATAGATTCAATATTGCCTCTTTCTCGTACGTTCCTGGACTTTCACACGATATCCGGCGACTCCTCACCAAATATAACATTTATGTTATACAAAAAATGTATAGGGTATAGGAAGACATGCATTACATTTTCTGAATTAAGAAGAACAATTCAATGTTATATTTTCTCACAAATTTTATTTTATATATTTTTTATTCTTGATTTAGCTGTCGCTAAAAATAAAGATACTGTCTGTTTTATTTCTTCGTCCGTGATGCTCGCTTGCCTCTTTCTTGATGCTACTGTAAAATAAAAAATAGAATGAGTTGGAAATTTTAAATATCTTGTCAAGCAGTAAATATGATGAGTATATATTAAATCTACTTACCACTTACAGCATCGTACAATTTCAAATTACTAAATGATAATTTTTGCTTTCTTCCCTGGCCCGAAAAAGAAATTGCTGCTTCATTCTTCAACAATTTCTTCATCATGTTATAAATTATTTTTTTATTGGTTTCTCCGCCAACTAAATAAAGTAATTGTACCTGAAAGAAGATGTATTCCATTACTGTTTTCATGACAGTTAGGCAACCGTATTGCCTTAATTTCTCGTAAAAATAAAGAAGTATGGACTTTATTGTTCTATATTAATACAAACCAATAAATTAAAATTTCCAGAATTTTCTGAAATTTTGGCATTAAATTCTTCAACTTCTTCAACTGATGCCAAAGGTAATTTGTTTAAAAAGCCTGTCTCTTCCTCGCCTGACACAAATGCCGAATTATTGTCCGAAACAACTATTTTGCTGGTGACTAGCCTCTCTATTGACTCCAGTTTTTCATAAATTCGTTTTAACTCAAATTTTAATTCACTGTATTGCCGATGCAATACAGTAAATTCTTTTTCCGTTATTGGCGTATTGCCATAATTTGATGTCGTCTCTGAAAGATGATATAAAATATATATTATTCGTATTGTTACGTTTACAATGTTATATATAATGTAAGCGTCGTAATATTTATTGCTTCTGCTTACGCGTTACTGTAGGTTCCATTTGACCAACTTCGTCGGACCCAGAATCTGATGCAATTTGTACAAATCGCCTTTTCGAAGCTTTTGATACTTTTTTCGCAGACATTATGATCTATTCTTCATATAGGAAATATTAATATTAATATGTGATAAAACAACGTACAACTTTACACAAGTATTTGCACAGATAGAGAAAAAGAGAAAAACAAAATAAATTATGTGTGCAATATAGAATGAAGTAAACGATTAATTAATTATATAAATGAAGCAAAGTACATGCTATAAAAGACGAGTGACATTTATGTACAAAGGCTTTACCAGCAACTTCATCCGGATCATATGACACGGTTTCATTTGTAAAATCATTAAATTTAAAAATTCCAATCGATTTAGAATCGATGGGGTATTTATAAAAGTTTTTCAATTTTGTTGATAATCTACCAATTAATTTATTTTCTAATACATCGACAATCTGTAGAACATAATCATTTTGTATAAATACGTAACAGTCTCGCATTCCATAAGCTTTTAAACTAAAATAAGGGAGTTGAATTTTTTTTAAATTATTTTGAACTTTAATAGTTAATTCAGTACTAAATTTTGCTTTGATTGTAGCTGTGCCTTTCTCGGATAATCTTTTTGTTACTTGTGCTAATGGCTTATTCCACCTGCGTAGCATATTTTTTAACTTTCCTAAGTAATTTTCAAAGGGAAAACAACTTAATTCTTCCAAAGAAATTTTCATATTTTCTACGTCGTCTGTAATATGCATTAAGTTGTGAACATTATAGATACAAAATTCTCTGCCATATAAAGTAGAAGAATGATGTACAAATATTGAAAGCATCGCTCGAGCTTTGTTTAGCCATTCAAGATTTAAATATAATTTTTTATGTAACAAAATTCTAATAGCTACGTGGAATAATAAGAAATGCTCATAATACTTCTTTGGAAGAATCTCTTTTAATACAATGGGACCTAGATATAACAAAAATAAGCGGAATTCCGTAGCCTTATATCTAGGCAATTCTGCTATGGGTCGCGATTTGCGACTAAATTCTGCAGGTAAAGATTTTGCAGCACAAGTCATTCTTTTTGAAAATTTTGTTCTTTGTTGCAATTTGAACAGTTTTTTATTCCAGTAATGAAGTAGCTTCTTCATTACTCCTAAACAGCACAGATGCATATAATCAAGAGCAAAATGTTCTATTACGTTTAATTGGCTTATATTTAATAATGGCGTTCTATGATTATTTTGATGATGATTTGTATCAATAAAATTCTCAAAATCACAATGTGTTCGTGCACCAGCATTATGGTTTTCATATATGATTCGGTGACTATAATATGTACCTCGTTCTGTGCATCTTTCGCAACCGTGTAAACTTGTATGTCCTTTAATATTTTTTAAAAAAGCTCTCGCGGGTGTATCACATGTGAAACAAATTATAAGGACTTTGAATGTAATATTATTGTAGTAAATTCCATTTTTCAAAATATCGTTCAATTCGCGCGTAAATTCATCCAAATAATCAGGCAACGAATCCGGTTTTGCATCGCCGTAATAAATTGCAATCGGAAAGGGAGATACAATATAATTATTTAAAACTAATTTGCATAAAATAGGCCAAAATTGTTTGTTTGAATTTTTTGAAATTGGGATACCGTCAATATTAAAAATTAATTTTATTGTGCAACTTTCTTTCACTTCTTGAAATATACCTTCTGCTTGTAATACAGTTATTATGTGATTCTTTATGCCAAAATATTTAAGTTGAGCTGCAGTTTTATTTTTACTTAAACACGATACAATATTAGATGATCGCTCAGTTTTTAATAAAGTGCGAGCATCACCTGGAATTTTAAATTCGGGAAAAATATCCTTTAAACCCTTTAATAAATGATTTAGTTGGGTATGATTAATGTTCTGTTCTACAGACCATTTTTTTAACATATTTATCAGTTTTAAATTTGCAAAAGCGGTACGTTGCTGTTCTGCAGCAGCACTGCTCACTTCCGTAATTTCTGTTTCAGTACTTTGAAAATGAAATGACTGAATAATGTGATCGTGACCGAGGACAGAATTAATATTTCCTTCTGAAGTAATAGCCGGCGTAATTCTCAATGCCTCAATTGCATCGACAGACCGATTCTGATGAAACGAAGCCATCTCTTTCTTAACAAATTTATACTTTTTGTTTCGCTTTTCGGACATTTCTCACAAATTTCTCTTGTCAGTCTAATACACACAACATAAAATATTAGGTGAGGCAACATTACCAATGGGCAAATATATAATAATGTGAAAGCTAGTATTACATAAAGATATGTACTTACCCAGACACGTATGTAAAACGTACGGCGAGATCACTTTGAACACTCTTACAATCGGCGAAATTACAATTATCTGGTTTGCTTTGAAAGAAACGTCTTTATACTGCTAGAGTTTAGAACGAACTAACAGTGGATGCCCAAAAGACGAGCTCGGGCCCACTTAGTAATATAAACTGTTTATGTTACTCTCCCCTACACTGCACAGAGAGTTTCCCGTTAGAATAGGAATTCCTAAAACGTAGAGTCGTTTTTGAACTCAGTTAAAATATGTAATATTATATTGTTAAGAATAATTCAACAGCAATAAGCAGGTGCCTCGTATTCGCGAGCATATCCGTTCATTTATTTCTCCAAAAATATTTCTTTTTACATCTAAAATAAATTTTTTGTATACATTTGTAAAAAAATATTTCTTTTTAAATTTAAAATGAATATATGATAAACATTTGTAAAAAAATATTTCTTTTTAAATCTAAAATGAATATTAAATAAACATTTGTAAAAAAATATTTCTTTTTAAATCTAAAATGAATATTAAATAAACATTTGTAAAAAAATATTTCTTTTTACATCTAAAATAAATTTTTGGTATACATTTGTAAAAAAATATTTCGTTTTAAATTTAAAATGAATATATGATAAACATTTGTAAAAAAATATTTCTTTTTAAATCTCAAATGAATATATGATAAACATTTGAAAAAAAAAATATTTCTTTTTAAATCTCAAATGAATATATGATAAACATTTGAAAAAAAATATTTCTTTTTAAATCTAAAATGAATATTAAATAAACATTTGTAAAAAAATATTTCTTTTTAAATCTAAAATGAATATTAAATAAACATTTGTAAAAAAAATATTTCTTTTTACATCTAAGATAAATATGACATAAACATTTCTAAAAAATATTTCTTTTTAAATCTAAAATTGTTAGAACTATACGAGAGGTGCCCGCATATGATTTGTACTGCGAACGGCACTGCGCATAGGAATTTAGTTTATATTATAAAACTCTTAAGTGTCGCGGCCGCCCTAGCTCTTTTTGAGTGCATCTTAGAATCAGTCAGTCTGTTCTCTCTATACGCCCTACGCGGAAACACTAGATATTCTTTCTCTGCTCAAATATATATTCCACATATATTAATTTGTCTATAATTAATTGGACCCGCACTCTGTTTACTCCTATCAAAAATGAATATATGATAAACATTTGAAAAAAAATGTTTCTTTTTAAATCTAAAATGAATATTAAATAAACATTTGTAGAAAATATTTCTTTTTAAATCTAAAATGAATATTAAATAAACATTTTTAAAAAAATATTTCTTTTTACATCTAAAATAAATATTTGGTAAACATTTGTAAAAAAATATTTCGTTTTAAATCTAAAATGAATATTGAATAAACATTTGTAAAAAAATATTTCTTTTTAAATCTAGAATGAATATTCGTTACATATTTAAATATTAAAAAGAGATTCAATCGTTTTTTAACATTACATACATATGTATTTAATATTGTGTGCTACTAGGGTAATTTCCGATAAAGGATTAACAATGGGGCTCATTGTTCACTTAAACTTGAAGAACAAAAAATTGGCGAATGGTACTGTTTGGATGCTTTGCATATATGTTTCTTAGACTATATAGAAGCAATATATACAACTATTTCAACCGTCTACCTGTTCCATTCATTGTTCAACTTGTCGAAAGTTACAAATAATTACCGATAAAGGATTAACCATTGGGGCTCATTGTTCACTTAAACTTGAAGAACAAAAAATTGGCGAATTGTACTGTTTGGATGCTTTGCATATATGTTTCTTAGACTATATAGAAGCAATATATACAATGATTTCAACCGTCTACCTGTTCCATTCATTGTTCTACTTGTCGAATGTTACAAATAATTTCCGTTAAGGGATTAACAATGGGGATCGTAGTTTACTTAAACTTGAAGAACAAAAAATTGGCGAATGGTACTGTTTGGATGCTTTGCATATATGTTTCTTAGACTATATAGAAGCAATATATACAAAGATTTCAACCGTCTACCTGTTCCATTCATTGTTCTACTTGTCGAAAGTTACAAATAATTTCCGATAAAGGAATAACAATGGGGCTCATTGTTCACTTAAACTTGAAGAACAAAAAATTGGCGAATGGTACTGTTTGGATGCTTTGCATATATGTTTCTTAGACTATATAGAAGCAATATATACAAAGATTTCAACCGTCTACCTGTTCCATTCATTTTTCTACTTGTCGAAAGTTACAAATAATTTCCTTTAAAGGATTAACAATAGGGCTCATTGTTCACTTAAACTTGAAGAACAAAAAATTGGCGAATTGTACTGTTTGGATGCTTTGCATATATGTTTCTTAGACTATATAGAAGCAATATATACAATGATTTCAACCGTCTACCTGTTCCATTCATTGATCTACTTGTCGAATGTTACAATTAATTTCCGTTAAAGGATTAACAATGGGGCTTGTAGTTCACTTAAACTTGAAGAACAAAAAATTGGCAAATTGTACTGTTTGGATGCTATGCATATATGTTTCGTAGATTATATAGAAGCAATATATACAATGATTTCAACCGTCTACCTGATCCATTCATTGTTCTACTTGTCGAAATTTACAAATAATTTCCTTTAAAGGATTAACAATGGGGCTCGTAGTTCACTTAAACTTGAAGCACAAAAAATTGGCGAATTGTACTGTTTGGATGCTTTGCATATATGTTTCTTAGACTATTTAGAAACAATATATAGAAAGAATTCACCCGTCTACCTGTACTATTCATGGTTCTACTTGTCGAAATTTAGAAATAATTTCCTTTAAAGGATTAACAATGGGGCTCGTTGTTCACTTAAACTTGAAGAACAATAAATTGGCGAATTGCACTGTTAGGATGCTTTGCATATATGTTTCTTAGACTATATGGAAGCAATATATACAAAGATTTCAACCGTCTACTTGTTCCAATCATTGTTCTACTTGTAGAAAGTTACAATTAATTTCCGTTAAAGGATTAACAATGGGGCTTGTAGTTCACTTAAACTTGAAGAACAAAAAATTGGCAAATTGTACTGTTTGGATGCTATGCATATATGTTTCGTAGATTATATAGAAGCAATATATACAATGATTTCAACCGTCTACCTGATCCATTCATTGTTCTACTTGTCGAAATTTACAAATAATTTCCTTTAAAGGATTAACAATGGGGCTCGTAGTTCACTCAAACTTGAAGAACAAAAAATTGGCGAATGGTACTGTTTGGATGCTTTGAATATATGTTTCTTATATTATATAAAAGCAATATATACAAATATTTTAACCGTCTACCTGATCCATTCATTGTTCTACTTGTCGAAATTTACAAATAATTTCCTTTAAAGGATTAACAATGGGGCTCGTAGTTCACTTAAACTTGAAGAACAAAAAATTGGCGAATTGTACTGTTTGGATGCTTTGCATATATGTCTCTTAGACTATTTAGAAGCAATATACAGAAGGATTTCACCCGTCTACCTGTTCCAATCATTGTTCTACTTGTCGAAATTTAGAAATAATTTCCCTTTCATGATTATCAATGGGGCTCGTTGTTCACTTAAACATGAAGAACAAAAAATTGGCGATTGTTACTATTTAGATGCTTTGCATATATGTTTCTTAGACTATATAGAAGTAATATATACAAAGATTTCAACCGTCTACCTGTTCCATTCATTGTTCTACTTGTCGGAAGTTACAAATAATTTCCGATAAAGGATTAACCATTGGGGCTCATTGTTCACTTAAACTTGAAGAACAAAAAATTGGCGAATGGTACTGTTTGGATGCTTTGCGTACATGTTTCTTAGACTATATGGAAGCAATATATACAAAGATTTCAGCCGTCTACGTGTTCCAATCATTGTTCTACTTGTCGAAATTTACAAATAATTTCCTTTAAAGGATTAACAATGGGGCTCGTTGTTCACTTAAACTTGAAGAACAAAAAATTGGCGAATGGTACTGTTTGGATGCTTTGAATATATGTTTCTTATATTATATAAAAGCAATATATACAAATATTTCAACCGTCTACCTGTTCCATTCATTGTTCTACTTGTCGAAAATTACAAATAATTTCCGATAAAGGATTAACCATTGGGGCTCATTGTTCACTTAAAGTTGAAGACCAAAAAATTGGCGAATGGTACTGTTTGGATGCTTTGAATATATGTTTCTTATATTATATAGAAGCAATATATACAAATATTTCAACCGTCTACCTGTTCCATTCATTGTTCTACTTGTCGAAAATTACAATTAATTTCCGTTAAAGGATTAACAATGGGGCTTGTAGTTCACTTAAACTTGAAGAACAAAAAATTGGCAAATTGTACTGTTTGGATGCTATGCATATATGTTTCGTAGATTATATAGAAGCAATACATACAATGATTTCAACCGTCTACCTGATCCATTCATTGTTCTACTTGTCGAAATTTACAAATAATTTCCTTTAAAGGATTAACAATGGGGCTCGTAGTTCACTTAAACTTGAAGAACAAAAAATTGGCGAATTGTACTGTTTGGATGCTTTGCATATATGTCTCTTAGACTATTTAGAAGCAATATACAGAAAGATTTCACCTGTCTACCTGTACTATTCATTGTTCTACTTGTAGAAAGTTACAAATAATTTCCATTTCATGATTATCAATGGGGCTCGCTGTTCACTTAAACTTGAAGATCAAAAAATTGGCGATTGTTACTGTTTAGATGCTTTGCATATATGTTTCTTAGACTATATAGAAGTAATATATACAAAGATTTCAACCGTCAACCTGTTCCATTCATTGTTCTACTTGTCGGAAGTTACAAATAATTTCCGATAAAGGATTAACCATTGGGGCTCATTGTTCACTTAAACTTGAAGAACAAAAAATTGGCGAATGGTACTGTTTGGATGCTTTGCGTACATGTTTCTTAGACTATATGGAAGCAATATATACAAAGATTTCAGCCGTCTACGTGTTCCAATCATTGTTCTACTTGTCGAAATTTACAAATAATTTCCTTTAAAGGATTAACAATGGGGCTCGTTGTTCACTTAAACTTGAAGAACAAAAAATTGGCGAATGGTACTGTTTGGATGCTTTGAATATATGTTTCTTATATTATATAAAAGCAACATATACAAATATTTCAACCGTCTACCTATTCCATTCATTGTTCTACTTGCCGAAATTTACAAATAATTTCCTTTAAAGGATTAACAATGGGGCTCGTAGTACACTTAAACTTGAAGAGCAAAAAATTGGCGAATTGTACTGTTTGGACGCTATGCATATATGTTTCTTAGACTATATAGAAGCAATATATACAATGATTTCAACCGTCTACCTATTCCATTCATTGTTCTACTTGCCGAAATTTACAAATAATTTCCGAAAAAGGATTAACCATTGGGGCTCATTTTTCACTTACACTTGAAGAACAAAAAATTGGCGAATGGTACTGTTTGGATGCTTTGCGTACATGTTTCTTAGACTATATGGAAGCAATATGTACAAAGATTTCAACCGTCTACGTGTTCCAATCATTGTTCTACTTGTCGAAATTTACAAATAATTTCCTTTAAAGGATTAACAATGGGGCTCGTTGTTCACTTAAACTTGAAGAACAAAAAATTGACGAATGGTACTGTTTGGATGCTTTGCATATATGTTTGTTAGACTATATAGAAGCAATATATACATTGATTTCAACCGTCTACCTGTCCCATTCATTGTTCTACTTGTCGCAAGTTACAAATAATTTCCGTTAAAGTATTAACAATGGGGCTCGTAGTTCACTTAAACTTGAAGATCAAATAATTGGCGAATTGTACTGTTTGGATGATTTGCAGATATGTTTCTTAGAGTATATAGAAGCAATATATACAATGATTTCAACCGTCTACCTGTTCCATTCATTGTTCTACTTGTCGAAAATTACAAATAATTTCCGATAAAGGATTAACCATTGGGGCTCATTGTTCACTTAAAGTTGAAGACCAAAAAATTGGCGAGTGGTACTGTTTGGATGCTTTGCATATATATTTCATAGACTATTTAGAAGCAATATATAGAAAGATTTCACCCGTCTACCTGTACTATTCATTGTTCTACTTGTAGAAAGTTACAAATAATTTCCATTTCATGATTATCAATGGGGCTCGCTGTTCACTTAAACTTGAAGATCAAAAAATTGGCGATTGTTACTGTTTAGATGCTTTGCATATATGTTTCTTAGACTATATAGACTTAATATATACAAGGATTTCAACCGTCTACCTGTTCCATTCATTGTTCTACTTGTCGAAATTTACAAATAATTTCCGATAAAGGATTAACCATTGGGGCTCGTTGTTCACTTAAACTTGAAGAACAAAAAATTGGCGAATGGTACTGTTTGGATGCTTTGCATATATGTTTCTTAGACTATATAGAAGCAATATATACATTGATTTCAACCGTCTACCTGTTCCATTCATTGTTCTACTTGTCGAAATTTACAAATAATTTCCTTTAAAGGATTAACAATGGGGCTCGTAGTTCACTTAAACTTGAAGAACAAAAAATTGGCGAATGGTACTGTTTGGATGCTTTGCGTACATGTTTCTTAGACTATATGGAAGCAATATATACAAAGATTTCAACCGTCTACGTGTTCCAATCATTGTTCTACTTGTCGAAATTTACAAATAATTTCCTTTAAAGGATTAACAATGGGGCTCGTTGTACACTTAAACTTGAAGAACAATAAATTGGCGAATTGTACTGTTTGGATGCTTTGCATATATGTTTCTTAGACTATATAGAAGCAATATATACAAAGATTTCAACCGTCTACCTGTTCCATTCATTGTTCTACTTGTCGAAAGTTACAAATAATTTCCGATAAAGGATTAACCATTGGGGCTCATTGTTCACTTAAACTTGAAGAACAAAAAATTGGCGAATTGTACTGTTTGGATGCTTTGCGTACATGTTTCTTAGACTATATGGAAGCAATATATACAAAGATTTCAACCGTCTACGTGTTCCAATCATTGTTCTACTTGTCGAAATTTAGAAATAATTTCCTTTAAAGGATTAACAATGGGGCTCGTAGTTCACTTAAACTTGAAGAACAAAAAATTGGCGAATGGTACTGTTTGGATGCTTTGCATATATGGTTCTTAGACTATATAGACGCAATATATACTAAGATTTCAACCATCTACCTGTTCCATTCATTGTTCTACTTGTCGAAATTTACAAATAATTTCCTTTAAAGGATTAACAATGGGGCTCGTTGTTCACTTAAACTTGAAGAACAATAAATTGGCGAATTGTACTGTTTGGATGCTTTGCATATATGTTTCTTAGACTATATAGAAGCAATATATACATTGATTTCAACCGGCTACCTGTTCCATTCATTGTTCTACTTGTCGCAAGTTACAAATAATTTCCTTTAAAGGATTAACAATGGGGCTCGTAGTTCACTTAAACATGAAGATGAAATAATTGGCGAATTGTACTGTTTGGATGCTTTGCATATATGTTTCTTAGATTATAAAGAAGCAATATATACAAAGATTTCAACCGTCTACCTGTTCCATTCATTGTTCTACTTGTCGCAAGTTACAAATAATTTCCGTTAAAGTATTAACAATGGGGCTCGTAGTTCACTTAAACTTGAAGATCAAATAATTGGCGAATTGTACTGTGTGGATGATTTGCAGATATGTTTTTTAGACTATATAGAAGCAATATATACAATGATTTCAACCGTCTACCTGTTCCATTCATTGTTCTACTTGTCGAAAGTTAGAAATAATTTCCGTTAAGGGATTAACAATGGGAATCGTAGTTTACTACAACTTGAAGAACAAGAAATTGGCGAATTGTACTGTTTGGATGATTTGCATATATATTTCTTAGACTATATAGAAGCAATATATACAATGATTTCAACAGTCTACCTGTTCAATTCATTGTTCTACTTGTCGAAATTTACAAATAATTTCCTTTAAATTATTAACAATGGGGCTCGTAGTTCACTTAAACTTGAAGAACAAAAAATTGGCGAATGGTGCTGTTTGGATGCTTTGCATATATGTTTCTTAGACCATATAGAAGCAATATATACAATGATTTCAACCGTCTACCTGATCCATTCATTGTTCTACTTGTCGAAATTTACAAATAATTTCCTTTAAAGGATTAACAATGGGGCTGGTAGTTCACTTAAACTTGAAGAACAAAAAAATGGCGAATTGTACTATTTGGATGCTTTGCATATATGTTTCTTACATTATATAGAAGCAATATATACAAAGATTTCAACCGTCTACCTGTTCCATTCATTGTTCTACTTGTCGAAAATTACAAGTAATTTCCTTTAAAGGATTAACAATGGGGCTCGTTGTTCACTTAAACTTGAAGAACAATAAATTGGCGAATTGTACTGTTTAGATGCTTTGCATATATGTTTCTTAGATTATATAGACGCAATATATACAAAGATTTCAACCGTCTACCTGTTCCATTCATTGTTCTACTTGTCGAAAATTACAAGTAATTTCCGATAAAGGATTAACCATTGGGGCTCATTGTTCACTTAAACTTGAAGAACAAAAAATTGGCGAATGGTACTGTTTGGATGCTTTGCGTACATGTTTCTTAGACTATATGGAAGCAATATATACAAAGATTTCATCCGTCTACGTGTTCCAAGCATTGTTCTACTTGTAGAAAGTTACAATTAATTTCCGTTAAAGGATTAACAATGGGGCTCGTAGTTCACTTAAACTTGAAGAACAAAAAATTGGCGATTGTTACTGTTTAGATGCTTTGCATATATGTTTCTTAGATTATATAGAAGCAATATATACAAAGATTTCAACCGTCTACCTGTTCCATTCATTACACTACTTGCCGAAATTTACAAATAATTTCCTTTAAAGGATTAACAATGGGGCTCGTAGTTCACTTAAACTTGAAGAGCAAAAAATTTGCGAATTGTACTGTTTGGACGCTTTGCAAATATGTTTCTTAGACTATATGGGAGCAATATATACAAAGATTTCAACCGTCTACGTGTTCCAATCATTGTTCTACTTGTAGAAAGTTACAATTAATTTCCGTTAAAGGATTAACAATGGGGCTCGTAGTTCACTTAAACTTGATGAACAATAAATTGGCGAATTGTACTGTTTGTATGCTTTGCATATATGCTTCTTAGACTATATAGAAGCAATATATACAAAGAATTCAACCGTCTACCTGTTCCATTCATTGTTCTACTTGTCGAAATTTACAAATAATTTCCTATAAAGGATTAACAATGGGGCTCGTAGTTCACTTAAACTTGAAGAACAAAATATTACCGAATGGTACTGTTTGGATGCTTTGCATATATGTTTGCTAGACTATATAGAAGCAATATATATATTGATTTCAACCGGCTACCTGTTCCATTCATTGTTCTACTTGTCGAAAGTTACAAATAATTTCCGTTAAAGTATTAACAATGGGGCTCGTAGTTCACTTAAACTTGAAGATCAAATAATTGGCGAATTGTACTGTGTGGATGATTTGCAGATATGTTTCTTAGACTATATAGAAGCAATATATACAATGATTTCAACCGTCTACCTGTTCCATTCATTGTTCTACTTGTCGAAAGTTAGAAATAATTTCCGTTAAGGGATTAACAATGGGAATCGTAGTTTACTTAAACTTGAAGAACAAAAAATTGTCGAATTGTACTGTTTGGATGCTTTGCATATATGTTTCTTAGACTATATAGAAGCAATATATACAATGATTTCAACCGTCTACCTGTTCAATTCATTGTTCTACTTGTCGAAATTTACAAATAATTTCCGATAACGGATTAACCATTGGGGCTCATTGTTCACTTAAACTTGAAGAACAAAAAATTGGCTAATTGTACTGTTTGGATGCTTTGCATATATGTTTCTTAGACTATATAGAAGCAATGTATACAATGATTTCAACAGTCTACCTGTTCCATTCATTGTTCTTCTTGTCGAAAGTTACAAATAATTTCCTTTAAAGGATTAACAATGGGGCTCATTGTTCACTTAAACTTGAAGAACAAAAAATTGTCGAATTGTACTGTTTGGATGCTTTGCATATATTTTTCTTAGACTATATAGAAGCAATATATACAATGATTTCAACCGTCTACCAGTTCCATTCATTGTTCTACTTGTCGAAAGTTACAAATAATTTCCGATAAAGGATTAACAATGGGGCTCATTGTTCACTTAAACTTGAAGAACAAAAAATTGGCGAATGGTGCTGTTTGGATGCTATGCATATATGTTTCTTAGACTATATAGAAGCAATATATACATTGATTTCAACCGTCTACCTGTTCCATTCATTGTTCTACTTGTCGGAAGTTACAAATAATTTCCGTTAAAGTATTAACAATGGGGCTCGTAGTTCACTTAAACATGAAGATGAAATAATTGGCGAATGGTACTGTTTGGATGCTTTGCATATATGTTTCTTAGACTATATAGAAGCAATATATACAAAGATTTCAACCGTCTACCTGTTCCATTCATTGTTCTACTTGTCGAAAGTTACAAATAATTTCCGATAACGGATTAACCATTGGGGCTCATTGTTCACTTAAACTTGAAGATAAAAAAATTGGCGAATTGTACTGTTTGGATGCTTTGCATATATGTTTCTTATACTATATAGAAGCAATATATACAAAGATTTCAACCGTCTACCAGTTCCATTCATTGTTCTACTTGTCGAAAGTTACAAATAATTTCCGATAACGGATTAACCATTGGGGCTCATTGTTCACTTAAACTTGAAGATAAAAAAATTGGCGAATTGTACTATTTGGATGCTTTGCATATATTTTTCTAAGACTATTTAGAAGCAATATATAGAAAGATTTCACCCGTCTACCTGTACTATTCATTGTTCTACTTGTAGAAAGTTACAAATAATTTCCATTTCATGATTATCAATGGGGCTCGCTGTTCACTTAAACATGAAGATGAAATAATTGGCGAATGGTACTGTTTGGATGCTATGCATATATGTTTCTTAGACTATATAGAAGCAATATATACATTGATTTCAACCGTCTACCTGTTCCATTCATTGTTCTACTTGTCGCAAGTTACAAATAATTTCCGTTAAAGTATTAACAATGGGGCTCGTAGTTCACTTAAACATGAAGATGAAATAATTGGCGAATGGTACTGTTTGGATGCTTTGCATATATGTTTCTTAGACTATATAGAAGCAATATATACAAAGATTTCAACCGTCTACCTGTTCCATTCATTGTTCTACTTGTCGAAAGTTACAAATAATTTCCGATAACGGATTAACCATTGGGGCTCATTGTTCACTTAAACTTGAAGATAAAAAAATTGGCGAATTGTACTATTTGGATGCTTTGCATATATTTTTCTAAGACTATTTAGAAGCAATATATAGAAAGATTTCACCCGTCTACCTGTACTATTCATTGTTCTACTTGTAGAAAGTTACAAATAATTTCCATTTCATGATTATCAATGGGGCTCGCTGTTCACTTAAACTTGAAGATCAAACAATTGGCGATTGTTACTGTTTAGATGCTTTGCATATATGTTTCTTAGACTATATAGAAGCAATATATACAATGATTTCAACAGTCTACCTGTTCCATTCATTGTTCTTCTTGTCGAAAGTTACAAATAATTTCCGATAAAGGATTAACAATGGGGCTCGTTGTTCACTTAAACTTGAAGACCAAAAAATTGGCGAATGGTACTGTTTGGATGCTTTGCGTACATGTTTCTTAGACTATATGGAAGCAATATATACAATGATTTCGACCGTCTACGTGTTCCAATCATTGTTCTACTTGTCGAAATTTACACATAATTTCCTTTAAAGGATTAACAATGGGGCTCGTTGTTCACTTAAACTTGAAGAACAATAAATTGGCGAACTGTACTGTTTGGATGCTTTGCATATATGTTTCTTAGACTATATAGAAGCAATATATACAAAGATTTCAACCGTCTACGTGTTCCAATCTTTGTTCTACTTGTCGAAATTTACAAATAATTTCCTTTAAAGGATTAACAATGGGGCTCGTTGTTCACTTAAACTTGAAGAACAAAAAATTGGCGAATGGTACTGTTTGGATGCTTTGCATATATGTTTCTAAGACTATATAGAAGCAATATATACATTGATTTCAACCGGCTACCTGTTCCATTCATTGTTCTACTTGTCGAAATTTGGAAATAATTTCCTTTAAAGGATTAACAATGGGGCTCGTAGTTCACTTAAACTTGAAGAACAAAAAATTGGCGAATGGTACTGTTTGGATGCTTTGCGTACATGTTTCTTAGACTATATGGAAGCAATATATACAAAGATTTCAACCGTCTACCTGTTCCATTCATTGTTCTACTTGTCGCAAGTTACAAATAATTTCCTTTAAAGGATTAACAATGGGGCTCGTAGTTCACTTAAACTTGAAGAACAAAAAATTGGCGAATGGTACTGTTTGGATGCTTTGCATATATGTTTCTTAGACTATATAGACGCAATATATACAAAGATTTCAACCGTCTACCTGTTCCATTCATTGTTCTACTTGTCGGAAGTTACAAATAATTACGGGTAAAGGATTAACCATTGGGGCTCATTGTTCACTTAAACTTGAAGAACAAAAAATTGGCGAATTGTACTGTTTGGATGCTTTGCATATATGTTTGTTAGACTATATAGAAGCAATATATATATTGATTTCAACCGGCTACCTGTTCCATTCATTGTTCTACTTGTCGCAAGTTACAAATAATTTCCGTTAAAGTATTAACAATGGGGCTCGTAGTTCACTTAAACTTGAAGATCAAATAATTGGCGAATTGTACTGTGTGGATGATTTGCAGATATGTTTCTTAGACTATATAGAAGCAATATATACAATGATTTCAACCGTCTACCTGTTCCATTAATTGTTCTACTTGTCGAAAGTTAGAAATAATTTCCGTTAAGGGATTAACAATGGGAATCGTAGTTTACTTAAACTTGAAGAACAAGAAATTGGCGAATTGTACTGTTTGGATGATTTGCATATATGTTTCTTAGACTATATAGAAGCAATATATACAATGATTTCAACAGTCTACCTGTTCAATTCATTGTTCTACTTGTCGAAATTTACAAATAATTTCCTTTAAAGGATTAACAATGGGGCTCGTAGTTCACTTAAACTTGAAGAACAAAAAATTGGCGAATGGTACTGTTTGGATGCTATGCATATATGTTTCTTAGACTATTTAGATGCAATATATAGAAAGATTTCACCCGTCTACCTGTACTATTCATTGTTCTACATGTAGAAAGTTACAAATAATTTCCATTTCATGATTATCAATGGGGCTCGTAGTTCACTTAAACTTGAAGAACAAAAAATTGGCGAATTGTACTGTTTGGATGCTTTGCATATATGTTTCTTATACTATATAGAAGCAATATATACAAAGATTTCAACCGTCTACCTGTTCTATTCATTGTTCTACTTGTAGAAAGTTACAAATAATTTCCATTTCATGATTATCAATGGGGCTCGTAGTTCACTTAAACTTGAAGAACAAAAAATTGGCGTATGGTACTGTTTGGATGCTTTGCATATATGTTTCTTAGACTATATAGAAGCAATATATACAAAGATTTCAACCGTGTACCTGTTCCATTCATTGTTCTACTTGTCGAAAGTTACAAATAATTTCCGATAACGGATTAACCATTGGGGCTCATTGTTCACTTAAACTTGAAGAACAAAAAATTGGCTAATTGTACTGTTTGGATGCTTTGCATATATGTTTCTTAGACTATATAGAAGCAATATATACAATGATTTCAACAGTCTACCTGTTCCATTCATTGTTCTTCTTGTCGAAAGTTACAAATAATTTCCGATAAAGGATTAACAATGGGGCTCGTTGTTCACTTAAACTTGAAGACCAAAAAATTGGCGAATGGTACTGTTTGGATGCTTTGCGTACATGTTTCTTAGACTATATGGAAGCAATATATACAATGATTTCGACCGTCTACGTGTTCCAATCATTGTTCTACTTGTCGAAATTTACACATAATTTCCTTTAAAGGATTAACAATGGGGCTCGTTGTTCACTTAAACTTGAAGAACAATAAATTGGCGAACTGTACTGTTTGGATGCTATGCATATATGTTTCTTAGACTATTTAGATGCAATATATAGAAAGATTTCACCCGTCTACCTGTACTATTCATTGTTCTACATGTAGAAAGTTACAAATAATTTCCATTTCATGATTATCAATGGGGCTCGTAGTTCACTTAAACTTGAAGAACAAAAAATTGGCGAATTGTACTGTTTGGATGCTTTGCATATATGTTTCTTATACTATATAGAAGCAATATATACAAAGATTTCAACCGTCTACCTGTTCTATTCATTGTTCTACTTGTAGAAAGTTACAAATAATTTCCATTTCATGATTATCAATGGGGCTCGTAGTTCACTTAAACTTGAAGAACAAAAAATTGGCGTATGGTACTGTTTGGATGCTTTGCATATATGTTTCTTAGACTATATAGAAGCAATATATACAAAGATTTCAACCGTGTACCTGTTCCATTCATTGTTCTACTTGTCGAAAGTTACAAATAATTTCCGATAACGGATTAACCATTGGGGCTCATTGTTCACTTAAACTTGAAGAACAAAAAATTGGCTAATTGTACTGTTTGGATGCTTTGCATATATGTTTCTTAGACTATATAGAAGCAATATATACAATGATTTCAACAGTCTACCTGTTCCATTCATTGTTCTTCTTGTCGAAAGTTACAAATAATTTCCGATAAAGGATTAACAATGGGGCTCGTTGTTCACTTAAACTTGAAGACCAAAAAATTGGCGAATGGTACTGTTTGGATGCTTTGCGTACATGTTTCTTAGACTATATGGAAGCAATATATACAATGATTTCGACCGTCTACGTGTTCCAATCATTGTTCTACTTGTCGAAATTTACACATAATTTCCTTTAAAGGATTAACAATGGGGCTCGTTGTTCACTTAAACTTGAAGAACAATAAATTGGCGAACTGTACTGTTTGGATGCTTTGCATATATGTTTCTTAGACTATATAGAAGCAATATATACAAAGATTTCAACCGTCTACGTGTTCCAATCTTTGTTCTACTTGTCGAAATTTACAAATAATTTCCTTTAAAGGATTAACAATGGGGCTCGTTGTTCACTTAAACTTGAAGAACAAAAAATTGGCGAATGGTACTGTTTGGATGCTTTGCATATATGTTTCTAAGACTATATAGAAGCAATATATACATTGATTTCAACCGGCTACCTGTTCCATTCATTGTTCTACTTGTCGAAAGTTACAAATAATTTCCGTTAAAGTATTAACAATGGGGCTCGTAGTTCACTTAAACTTGAAGAACAAAAAATTAGCGAATGGTACTGTTTAGATGCTTTGCATATAGGTTTCTTAGACTATATAGAAGCAACATGTACAAAGATTTCAACCGTCTACCTGTTCCATTCATTGTTCTACTTGTCGAAATTTACAAATAATTTCCTTTAAAGGATTAACAATGGGGCTCGTAGTTCACTTAAACTTGAAGAACAAAAAATTGGCGAATGGTACTGTTTGGATGCTTTGCGTACATGTTTCTTAGACTATATGGAAGCAATATATACAAAGATTTCAACCGTCTACCTGTTCCATTCATTGTTCTACTTGTCGAAAGTTACAAATAATTTCCGATAAAGGATTAACCATTGGGGCTCATTGTTCACTTAAACTTGAAGAACAAAAAATTGGCGAATGGTACTCTTTGGATGATTTGCATATATGTTTCATAGACTATATAGAAGCAATATATACATTGATTTCAACCGTCTACCTGTTCCACTCATTGTTCTACTTGTCGAAAGTTACAAATAATTTCCTTTAAAGGATTAACAATGGGGCTCGTAGTTTACTTAAACTTGAAGAACAAAAAATTGGCGAATTGTACTGTTTGGATGCTTTGCGTACATGTTTCTTAGACTATATGGAAGCAATATATACAATGATTTCGACGGTCTACGTGTTCCAATCATTGTTCTACTTGTCGAAATTTACACATAATTTCCTTTAAAGGATTAACAATGGGGCTCGTTGTTCACTTAAACTTGAAGAACAAAAAATTGGCTAATTGTACTGTTTGGATGCTTTGCATATATGTTTCTTAGACTTTATAGAAGCAATATATACAATGATTTCAACAGTCTACCTGTTCCATTCATTGTTCTTCTTGTCGAAAGTTACAAATAATTTCCTTTAAAGGATTAACAATGGGGCTCATTGTTCACTTACACTTGAAGAACAAAAAATTGTCGATTTGTACTGTTTGGATGCTTTGCATATATGTTTCTTAGACTATATAGAAGCAATATATACAAAGATTTCAACCGTCTACCTGTTCCATTCATTGTTCTACTGGTCGAAAGTTACAAATAATTTCCGTTAAAGGATTAACAATGGGGCTCGTAGTTCACTTAAACTTGAAGAACAAAAAATTGGCGAATTGTACTGTTTGGATGCTTTGCATATCTGTTTCTTAGACTATTTAGAAGCAATATATAGAAAGATTTCACCCGTCTATCTGTACTATTCATTGTTCTACTTGTAGAAAGTTACAATTAATTTCCATTTCATGATTATCAATGGGGCTCGCTGTTCACTTAAACTTGAAGATCAAAAAATTGGCGATTGTTACTGTTTAGATGCTTTGCATATAGGTTTCTTAGACTATATAGAAGCAACATATACAATGATTTCAACCGTCTACCTGTTCTATTCATTGTTCTACTTGTAGAAAGTTACAAATAATGTCCGTTTCATGATTATCAATGGGGCTCGTTGTTCACTTAAACTTGAAGAACAAAAAATTGGCGAATGGTACTGTTTGGATACTTTGCATATATTTTTCTTAGATTATATAGAAGCAATATATACAAAGATTTCAACCGTCTACCTGTTCTATTCATTGATCTACTTGTAGAAAGTTACAAATAATGTCCGTTTCATGATTATCAATGGGGCTCGTTGTTCACTTAAACTTGAAGACCAAAAAATTGGCGAATGGTACTGTTTGGATGCTTTGCATATATGTTTCTTAGACTATATAGAAGCAATATATACATAGATTTCAACCGTCTACGTGTTCCAATCTTTGTTCTACTTGTCGAAATTTACAAATAATTTCCTTTAAAGGATTAACAATGGGGCTCGTTGTTCACTTAAACTTGAAGAACAAAAAATTGGCGAATGGTACTGTTTGGATGCTTTGCATATATGTTTCTTAGACTATATAGAAGCAATATATACATTGATTTCAACCGGCTACCTGTTCCATTCATTGTTCTACTTGTCGAAAGTTACAAATAATTTCCGTTAAAGTATTAACAATGGGGCTCGTAGTTCACTTAAACTTGAAGAACAAAAAATTAGCGAATGGTACTGTTTAGATGCTTTGCATATAGGTTTCTTAGACTATATAGAAGCAACATATACAAAGATTTCAACCGTCTACCTGTTCCATTCATTGTTCTACTTGTCGAAATTTACAAATAATTTCCTTTAAAGGATTAACAATGGGGCTCGTAGTTCACTTAAACTTGAAGAACAAAAAATTGGCGAATGGTACTGTTTGGATGCTGTGCGTACATGTTTCTTAGACTATATGGAAGCAATATATACAAAGATTTCAACCGTCTACCTGTTCCATTCATTGTTCTACTTGTCGCAAGTTACAAATAATTTCCTTTAAAGGATTAACAATGGGGCTCGTAGTTCACTTAAACTTGAAGAACAAAAAATTGGCGAATGGTACTGTTTGGATGCTTTGCATATATGTTTCTTAGACTATATAGACGCAATATATACAAAGATTTCAACCGTCTACCTGTTCCATTCATTGTTCTACTTGTCGAAAGTTACAAATAATTTCCGATAACGGATTAACCATTGGGGCTCATTGTTCACTTAAACTTGAAGATAAAAAAATTGGCGAATTGTACTGTTTGGATGCTTTGCATATATGTTTCTTATACTATATAGAAGCAATATATACAAAGATTTCAACCGTCTACCTGTTCCATTCATTGTTCTACTGGTCGAAAGTTACAAATAATTTCCGATAACGGATTAACCATTGGGGCTCATTGTTCACTTAAACTTGAAGATAAAAAAATTGGCAAATTGTACTGTTTGGATGCTTTGCATATATGTTTCTTAGTCTATATGGAAGCAATATATACAAAGATTTCAATCGTCAACGTGTTCCAATCATTGTTCTACTTGTAGAAAGTTACAATTAATTTCCGTTAAAGGATTAACAATGGGGCTCGTAGTTCACTTAAACTTGAAGAACAAAAAAATGGCGAATTGTACTATTTGGATGCTTTGCATATATTTTTCTAAGACTATTTAGAAGCAATATATAGAAAGATTTCACCCGTCTACCTGTACTATTCATTGTTCTACTTGTAGAAAGTTACAAATAATTTCCATTTCATGATTATCAATGGGGCTCGCTGTTCACTTAAACTTGAAGATCAAACAATTGGCGATTGTTACTGTTTAGATGCTTTGCATATAGGTTTCTTAGACTATATAGAAGCAATATATACATTGATTTCAACCGTCTACCTGTTCCATTCATTGTTCTACTTGTCGAAATTTGGAAATAATTTCCTTTAAAGGATTAACAATGGGGCTCGTAGTTCACTTAAACTTGAAGAACAAAAAATTGGCGAATGGTACTGTTTGGATGCTTTGCGTACATGTTTCTTAGACTATATGGAAGCAATATATACAAAGATTTCAACCGTCTACCTGTTCCATTCATTGTTCTACTTGTCGCAAGTTACAAATAATTTCCTTTAAAGGATTAACAATGGGGCTCGTAGTTCACTTAAACTTGAAGAACAAAAAAGTGGCGAATGGTACTGTTTGGATGCTTTGCATATATGTTTCTTAGACTATATAGACGCAATATATACAAAGATTTCAACCGTCTACCTGTTCCATTCATTGTTCTACTTGTCGAAAGTTACAAATAATTTCCGATAACGGATTAACCATTGGGGCTCGTAGTTCACTTAAACTTGAAGATCAAATAATTGGCGAATTGTACTGTGTGGATGATTTGCAGATATGTTTCTTAGACTATATAGAAGCAATATATACAATGATTTCAACCGTCTACCTGTTCCATTCATTGTTCTACTTGTCGAAAGTTAGAAATAATTTCCGTTAAGGGATTAACAATGGGAATCGTAGTTTACTTAAACTTGAAGAACAAGAAATTGGCGAATTGTACTGTTTGGATGATTTGCATGTATGTTTCTTAGACTATATAGAAGCAACATATACAATGATTTCAACAGTCTACCTGTTCAATTCATTGTTCTACTTGTCGAAATTTACAAATAATTTCCTTTAAAGGATTAACAATGGGGCTCGTAGTTCACTTAAACTTGAAGAACAAAAAATTGGCGAATGGTACTGTTTGGATGCTTTGCATATATGTTTCTTAGACTATTTAGATGCAATATATAGAAAGATTTCACCCGTCTACCTGTACTATTCATTGTTCTACATGTAGAAAGTTACAAATCATTTCCATTTCATGATTATCAATGGGGCTCGTAGTTCACTTAAACTTGAAGAACAAAAAATTGGCGAATTGTACTGTTTGGATGCTTTGCATATATGTTTCTTATACTATATAGAAGCAATATATACAAAGATTTCAACCGTCTACCTGTTCTATTCATTGTTCTACTTGTAGAAAGTTACAAATAATTTCCATTTCATGATTATCAATGGGGCTCGTAGTTCACTTAAACTTGAAGAAAAAAAAATTCGCGAATGGTACTGTTTGGATGCTTTGCATATATGTTTCTTAGACTATATAGAAGCAATATATACAAAGATTTCAACCGTCTACCTGTTCCATTCATTGTTCTACTTGTCGAAAGTTACAAATGATTTCCGATAACGGATTAACCATTGGGGCTCATTGTTCACTTAAACTTGAAGAACAAAAAATTGTCGAATTGTACTGTTTGGATGCTTTGCATATATGTTTCTTAGACTATATAGAAGCAATATATACAATGATTTCAACCGTCTACCAGTTCCATTCATTGTTCTACTTGTCGAAAGTTACAAATAATTTCCTTTAAAGGATTAACAATGGGGCTCGTAGTTCACTTAAACTTGAAGAACAAAAAATTGGCGAATGGTACTGTTTGGATGCTTTGCATATATGTTTCTTAGACTATATAGACGCAATATATACAAAGATTTCAACCGTCTACCTGTTCCATTCATTGTTCTACTTGTCGAAAGTTACAAATAATTTCCGATAACGGATTAACCATTGGGGCTCGTAGTTCACTTAAACTTGAAGATCAAATAATTGGCGAATTGTACTGTGTGGATGATTTGCAGATATGTTTCTTAGACTATATAGAAGCAATATATACAATGATTTCAACCGTCTACCTGTTCCATTCATTGTTCTACTTGTCGAAAGTTAGAAATAATTTCCGTTAAGGGATTAACAATGGGAATCGTAGTTTACTTAAACTTGAAGAACAAGATATTGGCGAATTGTACTGTTTGGATGATTTGCATGTATGTTTCTTAGACTATATAGAAGCAATATATACAATGATTTCAACAGTCTACCTGTTCAATTCATTGTTCTACTTGTCGAAATTTACAAATAATTTCCTTTAAAGGATTAACAATGGGGCTCGTAGTTCACTTAAACTTGAAGAACAAAAAATTGGCGAATGGTACTGTTTGGATGCTTTGCATATATGTTTCTTAGACTATTTAGATGCAATATATAGAAAGATTTCACCCGTCTACCTGTACTATTCATTGTTCTACTTGTAGAAAGTTACAAATAATTTCCATTTCATGATTATCAATGGGGCTCGTAGTTCACTTAAACTTGAAGAACAAAAAATTGGCGAATGGTACTGTTTGGATGCTTTGCATATATGTTTCTTAGACTATATAGAAGCAATATATACAAAGATTTCAACCGTCTACCTGTTCCATTCATTGTTCTACTTGTCGAAAGTTGCAAATAATTTCCGATAAAGGATTAACAATGGGGCTCATTGTTCACTTAAACTTGAAGAACAAAAAATTGGCGAATGGTGCTGTTTGGATGCTTTGCAGATATGTTTCTGAGACTATATAGAAGCAATATATACAAAGATTTCAACCGTCTACCTGTTCCGTTCATTGTTCTACTTGTCGAAAGTTACAAATAATTTCCGATAACGGATTAACCATTGGGGCTCATTGTTCACTTAAACTTGAAGATAAAAAAATTAGCGAATTGTACTGTTTGGATGCTTTGCATATATGTTTCTTAGACTATATAGAAGCAATATATACAAAGATTTCAACCGTCTACCTGTTCCATTCATTGTTCTACTGGTCGAAAGTTACAAATAATTTCCGATAAAGGATTAACAATGGGGCTCATTGTTCACTTAAACTTGAAGAACAAAAAATTGGCGAACGGTACTGTTTGGATGCTTTGCGTACATGTTTCTTAGACTATATGGAAGCAATATATACAAAGATTTCAACCGTCTACGTGTTCCAATCATTGTTCTACTTGTCGAAATTTACAAATAATTTCCTTTAAAGGATTAACAATGGGGCTCGTTGTTCACTTAAACTTGATGAACAATAAATTGGCGAATTGTACTGTTTGGATGCTTTGCATATATGTTTCTTAGACTATATAGAAGCAATATATACAAAGATTTCAACCGTCTACCTGTTCCATTCATTGTTCTACTTGTCGAAAGTTACAAATAATTTCCGATAACGGATTAACAATGGGGCTCATTGTTCACTGAAACTTGAAGAACAAAAAATTGGCGAATGGTACTGTTTGTATGCTTTGCATATATGTTTCTTAGACTATATAGAAGCAATATATACATTGATTTCAACCGTCTACCTGTTCCACTCATTGTTCTACTTCTCGCAAGTTACAAATAATTTCCGATAACTGATTAACCATTGGGGATCATTGTTCACTTAAACTTGAAGATAAAAAAATTGGCGAATGTTACTGTTTAGATGCTTTGCATAAAAGTTTCTTAGACTATATAGAAGCAATATATACAAAGATTTCAACCGTCTACCTGTTCCATTCATTGTTCTACTTGTCGAAATTTACAAATAATTTCCGAAAACGGATTAACCATTGGGGCTCATTGTTCACTTAAACTTGAAGAACAAAAAATTGGCGAATTGTACTGTTTGGATGCTTTGCATATATGTTTCTTAGACTATATAGAAGCAATATATACAATGATTTCAACAATCTACCTGTTCCATTCATTGTTCTACTTGTCGAAATTTACAAATAATTTCCTTTAAAGGATTAACAATGGGGCTCGTAGTTCACTTAAACTTGAAGAACAAAAAATTGGCGAATGGTACTGTTTGGATGCTTTGCATATATGTTTCTTAGACTATATAGAAGCAATATATACAAAGAATTCAACCGTCTACCAGTTTCATTCATTGTTCTACTTGTCGAAAGTTACAAATAATTTCCGATAACGGATTAACCATTGGGGCTCATTGTTCACTTAAACTTGAAGAACAAAAAATTGGCGAATTGTACTGTTTGGATGCTTTGCATATATGTTTCTTATACTATATAGAAGCAATATATACAAAGATTTCAACCGTCTACCTGTTCCATTCAATGTTCTACTTGTCGAAATTTACAAATAATTTCCTTTAAAGGATTAACAATGGGGCTCGTTGTTCACTTAAACTTGAAGAACAAAAAATTGGCGAATGGTGCTGTTTGGATGCTTTGCGTACATGTTTCTTAGACTATATGGAAGCAATATATACAAAGATTTCAACCATCTACGTGTTCCAATCATTGTTCTACTTGTCGAAATATAGAAATAATTTCCTTTAAAGGATTAACAATGGGGCTCGTTGTTCACTTAAACTTGAAGAACAAAAAATTGGCGAATGGTGCTGTTTGGATGCTTTGCAGATATGTTTCTGAGACTATATAGAAGCAATATATACAAAGATTTCAACCGTCTACCTGTTCCACTCATTGTTCTACTTCTCGCAAGTTACAAATAATTTCCGATAACGGATTAACCATTGGGGTTCATTGTTCACTTAAACTTGAAGATAAAAAAATTGGCGAATGTTACTGTTTAGATGCTTTGCATAAAAGTTTCTTAGACTATATAGAAGCAATATATACAAAGATTTCAACCGTCTACCTGTTCCATTCATTGTTCTACTTGTCGAAATTTACAAATAATTTCCGAAAACGGATTAACCATTGGGGCTCATTGTTCACTTAAACTTGAAGAACAAAAAATTGGCGAATTGTACTGTTTGGATGCTTTGCATATATGTTTCTTAGACTATATAGAAGCAATATATACAATGATTTCAACAATCTACCTGTTCCATTCATTGTTCTACTTGTCGAAATTTACAAATAATTTCCTTTAAAGGATTAACAATGGGGCTCGTAGTTCACTTAAACTTGAAGAACAAAAAATTGGCGAATGGTACTGTTTGGATGCTTTGCATATATGTTTCTTAGACTATATAGAAGCAGTATATACAAAGAATTCAACCGTCTACCAGTTTCATTCATTGTTCTACTTGTCGAAAGTTACAAATAATTTCCGATAACGGATTAACCATTGGGGCTCTTTGTTCACTTAAACTTGAAGAACAAAAAATTGGCGAATTGTACTGTTTGGATGCTTTGCATATATGTTTCTTATACTATATAGAAGCAATATATACAAAGATTTCAACCGTCTACCTGTTCCATTCAATGTTCTACTTGTCGAAATTTACAAATAATTTCCGTTAAAGTGTTAACAATGGGGCTCGTAGTTCACTTAAACTTGAAGATGAAATAATTGGCGAATTGTACTGTTTGGATGCTTTGCATATATGTTTCTTAGACTATATAGACGCAATATATACAAGGATTTCAAACGTCTACCTGTTCCATTCATTGTTCTACTTGTCGAAAGCTACAAATAATTTCCGATAACGGATTAACCATTGGGGCTCATTGTTCACTTAAACTTGAAGAACAATAAATTGGCGAATTGTACTGTTTGGATGCTTTGCATATATGTTTCTTAGACTATATAGAAGCAATATATACAAAGATTTCAACCGTCTACCAGTTCCATTCATTGTTCTACTTGTCGAAAGTTACAAATAATTTCCGATAACGGATTATCCATTGGGGCTCATTGTTCACTTAAACTTGAAGAACAAAAAATTGGCGAATTGTACTGTTTGGATGCTTTGCATATATGTTTCTTATACTATATAGAAACAATAGATACAAAGATTTCAACCGTCTACCTGTTCCATTCAATGTTCTACTTGTCGAAATTTACAAATAATTTCCTTTAAAGGATTAACAATGGGGCTCGTAGATCACTTAAACTTGAAGAACAAAAAATTGGCGAACGGTACTGTTTGGATGCTTTGCGTACATGTTTCTTAGACTATATGGAAGCAATATATACAAAGATTTCATCCGTCTACCTGTTCCATTCATTGTTCTACTTGTCGAAAGTTACAAATAATTTCCGTTAAAGTGTTAACAATGGGGCTCGTAGTTCACTTAAACTTGAAGATGAAATAATTGGCGAATTGTACTGTTTGGATGCTTTGCATATATGTTTCTTAGACTATATAGACGCAATATATACAAGGATTTCAAACGTCTACCTGTTCCATTCATTGTTCTACTTGTCGAAAGTTACAAATAATTTCCGATAACGGATTAACCATTGGGGCTCATTGTTCACTTAAACTTGAAGAACAAAAAATTGGCGAATTGTACTGTTTGGATGCTTTGCATATATGTTTCCGATACTATATAGAAGAAATATATACAAAGATTTCAACCGTCTACCTGTTCCATTCACTGTTCTACTTGTCGAAAGTTACAAATAATTTCTGTGAAGGGATTAACAATGGGGATCGTAGTTTACTTAAACTTGAAGAACAAAAAATTGGCGAATGGTACTGTTTGGATGCTTTGCGTACAGGTTTCTTAGACTATATGGAAGCAATATATACAAGGATTTCAACCGTCTACCTGTTCCATTCATTGTTCTACTTGTCGAAAGTTACAAATAATTTACGATAATGGATTAACAATGGGGCTCATTGTTCACTTAAACTTGAAGAACAAAAAATTGGCGAATGGTACTGTTTGGATGCTTTGCATATATGTTTCTTAGACTATATAGAAGCAATATATACATTGATTTCAACCGTCTACCTGTTCCACTCATTGTTCTACTTGTCGCAAGTTACAAATAATTTCCGTCAAAATGTTAACAATGGGGCTCGTAGTTCACTTAAACTTGAAGATGAAATAATTGGCGAATTGTACTGTTTGGATGCTTTGCATATATGTTTCTTAGATTAATAGAAGCAATATATACAAAGATTTCAACCGTCTACCTGTTCCATTCATTGTTCTTCTTGTCGAAAGCTACAAATAATTTCCGATAACGGATTAACCATTGGGGCTCATTGTTCACTTAAACTTGAAGAACAAAAAATTGGCGAATTGTACTGTTTGGATGCTTTGCATATATGTTTCTTAGACTGTATAGAAGCAATATATACAAAGATTTCAACCGTCTACCTGTTCCACTCATTGTTCTACTTGTCGCAAGTTACAAATAATTTCCGATGAAGGATTAACAATGGGGCTCATTGTTCACTTAAACTTGAAGAACAAAAAATTGGCGAATGGTACTGTTTGGATGCTTTGCATATATGTTTCTTAGACTACATAGAAGCAATATATACATTGATTTCAACCTTCTACCTGTTCCACTCATTGTTCTACTTGTCGCAAGTTACAAATAATTTCCGATAAAGGATTAACCATTGGGGCTCACTGTTCACTTAAACTTGAAGAACAAAACATTGGCGAATGGTACTGTTTGGATGCTTTGCATATATGTTTCTTAGACTATATGGAAGCAATATATACAAAGATTTCAACCGTCTACGTGTTCCAATCATTGCTCTACTTGTAGAAAGTTACAATTAATTTCCGTTAAAGGATTGACAATGGGGCTCGTAGTTCACTTAAACTTGAAGAACAAAAAATTGGCGAATGGTACTGTTTGGATGCTTTGCATATATGTTTCTTAGACTATATAGAAGCAATATATACATTGATTTCAACCGTCTACCTGTTCCCCTCATTGTTCTACTTGTCGCAAGTTACAAATAATTTCCGATAAAGGATTAACAATGGGGCTCATTGCTCACTTAAACTTGAAGAACAAAAAATTGGCGAATGGTACTGTTTGGATGCTTTGCATATATGTTTCTTAGACTATATAGAAGCAATATATACATTGATTTCAACCTTCTACCTGTTCCACTCATTGTTCTACTTGTCGCAAGTTACAAATAATTTCCGATAAAGGATTAACCATTGGGGCTCACTGTTCACTTAAACTTGAAGAACAAAAAATTGGCGAATGGTACTGTTTGGATGCTTTGCATATATGTTTCGTAGACTATATAGAAGCAATATATACAAAGATTTCAACCGTCTACCTGTTCGATTCATTGTTCCACTTGTCGAAAGTTACAAATAATTTCCGATAATGGATTAACAATGGGGCTCATTGTTCACTTAAACATGAAGAACAAAAAATTGGCGAATGGTACTGTTTGGATGCTTTGCATATATGTTTCTTAGACTATATAGAAGCAATATATACATTGATTTCAACCGTCTACCTGTTCCACTCATTGTTCTACTTGTCGCAAGTTACAAATAATTTCCGTTAAAATGTTAACAATGGGGCTCGTAGTTCACTTAAACTTGAAGATGAAATAATTGGCGAATTGTACTGTTTGGATGCTTTGCATATATGTTTCATAGATTAATAGAAGCAATATATACAAAGATTTCAACCGTCTACCTGTTCCATTCATTGTTCTACTTGTCGAAAGCTACAAATAATTTCCGATAACGGATTAACCATTGGGGCTCATTGTTCACTTAAACTTGAAGAACAAAAAATTGGCGAATTGTACTGTTTGGATGCTTTGCATATATGTTTCTTAGACTATATAGAAGCAATATATACAAAGATTTCAACCGTCTACCTGTTCCATTTATTGATCTACTTGTCGAAAGTTACAAATAATTTCCGATAAAGGATTAACAATGGGTCTCATTGTTCACTTAAACTTGAAGAACAAAAAATTGCGAATGGTACTGTTTGGATGCTTTGCATATATGTTTCTTAGACTATATGGAAGCAATATATACAAAGATTTCAACCGTCTACGTGTTCCAATCATTGTTCTACTTGTAGAAAGTTACAATTAATTTCCGTTAAAGGATTAACAATGGGGCTCGTAGTTCACATAAACTTGAAGAACAAAAAATTGGCGAATTGTACTGTTTGGATGCTTTGCATAGATGTTTCTTAGACTATTTAGAAGCAATATATAGAAAGATTTCACCCGTCTACCTGTACTATTCATTGTTCTACTTGTAGAAAGTTACAAATAATTTCCATTTCATGATTATCAATGGGGCTCGCTGTTCACTTAAACTTGAAGATCAAAAAATTGGCGATTGTTACTGTTTAGATGCTTTGCATATATGTTTCTTAGATTATATAGAAGCAATATATACAAAGATTTCAACCGTCTACCTGTTCCATTCATTGTTCTACTTGTCGAAAGCTACAAATAATTTCCGATAACGGATTAACCATTGGGGCTCATTGTTCACTTAAACTTGAAGAACAAAAAATTGGCGAATTGTACTGTTTGGATGCTTTGCATATATGTTTCTTAGACTGTATAGAAGCAATATATACAAAGATTTCAACCGTCTACCTGTTCCACTCATTGTTCTACTTGTCGCAAGTTACAAATAATTTCCGATAAAGGATTAACAATGGGGCTCATTGTTCACTTAAACTTGAAGAACAAAAAATTGGCGAATGGTACTGTTTGGATGCTTTGCATATATGTTTCTTAGACTATATAGAAGCAATATATACATTGATTTCAACCTTCTACCTGTTCCACTCATTGTTCTACTTGTCGCAAGTTACAAATAATTTCCGATAAAGGATTAACCATTGGGGCTCACTGTTCACTTAAACTTGAAGAACAAAAAATTGGCGAATGGTACTGTTTGGATGCTTTGCATATATGTTTCTTAGACTATATGGAAGCAATATATACAAAGATTTCAACCGTCTACGTGTTCCAATCATTGTTCTACTTGTAGAAAGTTACAATTAATTTCCGTTAAAGGATTGACAATGGGGCTCGTAGTTCACTTAAACTTGAAGAACAAAAAATTGGCGAATGGTACTGTTTGGATGCTTTGCATATATGTTTCTTAGACTATATAGAAGCAATATATACATTGATTTCAACCTTCTACCTGTTCCACTCATTGTTCTACTTGTCGCAAGTTACAAATAATTTCCGATAAAGGATTAACAATGGGGCTCACTGTTCACTTAAACTTGAAGAACAAAAAATTGGCGAATGGTACTGTTTGGATGCTTTGCATATATGTTTCTTAGACTATATAGAAGCAATATATACATTGATTTCAACCTTCTACCTGTTCCACTCATTGTTCTACTTGTCGCAAGTTACAAATAATTTCCGATAAAGGATTAACCATTGGGGCTCACTGTTCACTTAAACTTGAAGAACAAAAAATTGGCGAATGGTACTGTTTGGATGCTTTGCATATATGTTTCGTAGACTATATAGAAGCAATATATACAAAGATTTCAACCGTCTACCTGTTCGATTCATTGTTCCACTTGTCGAAAGTTACAAATAATTTCCGATAATGGATTAACAATGGGGCTCATTGTTCACTTAAACTTGAAGAACAAAAAATTGGCGAATGGTACTGTTTGGATGCTTTGCATATATGTTTCTTAGACTATATAGAAGCAATATATACATTGATTTCAACCGTCTACCTGTTCCACTCATTGTTCTACTTGTCGCAAGTTACAAATAATTTCCGTTAAAATGTTAACAATGGGGCTCGTAGTTCACTTAAACTTGAAGATGAAATAATTGGCGAATTGTACTGTTTGGATGCTTTGCATATATGTTTCATAGATTAATAGAAGCAATATATACAAAGATTTCAACCGTCTACCTGTTCCATTCATTGTTCTACTTGTCGAAAGCTACAAATAATTTCCGATAACGGATTAACCATTGGGGCTCATTGTTCACTTAAACTTGAAGAACAAAAAATTGGCGAATTGTACTGTTTGGATGCTTTGCATATATGTTTCTTAGACTATATAGAAGCAATATATACAAAGATTTCAACCGTCTACGTGTTCCATTTATTGATCTACTTGTCGAAAGTTACAAATAATTTCCGATAAAGGATCAACAATGGGTCTCATTGTTCACTTAAACTTGAAGAACAAAAAATTGGCGAATGGTACTGTTTGGATGCTTTGCATATATGTTTCTTAGACTATATGGAAGCAATATATACAAAGATTTCAACCGTCTACGTGTTCCAATCATTGTTCTACTTGTAGAAAGTTACAATTAATTTCCGTTAAAGGATTAACAATGGGGCTCGTAGTTCACATAAACTTGAAGAACAAAAAATTGGCGAATTGTACTGTTTGGATGCTTTGCATAGATATTTCTTAGACTATTTAGAAGCAATATATAGAAAGATTTCACCCGTCTACCTGTACTATTCATTGTTCTACTTGTAGAAAGTTACAAATAATTTCCATTTCATGATTATCAATGGGGCTCGCTGTTCACTTAAACTTGAAGATCAAAAAATTGGCGATTGTTACTGTTTAGATGCTTTGCATATATGTTTCTTAGATTATATAGAAGCAATATATACAAAGATTTCAACCGTCTACCTGTTCCATTCATTGTTCTACTTGTCGAAAGCTACAAATAATTTCCGATAACGGATTAACCATTGGGGCTCATTGTTCACTTAAACTTGAAGAACAAAAAATTGGCGAATTGTACTGTTTGGATGCTTTGCATATATGTTTCTTAGACTGTATAGAAGCAATATATACATTGATTTCAACCTTCTACCTGTTCCACTCATTGTTCTACTTGTCGCAAGTTACAAATAATTTCCGATAAAGGATTAACCATTGGGGCTCACTGTTCACTTAAACTTGAAGAACAAAAAATTGGCGAATGGTACTGTTTGGATGCTTTGCATATATGTTTCTTAGACTATATGGAAGCAATATATACAAAGATTTTAACCGTCTCCGTGTTCCAATCATTGTTCTACTTGTAGAAAGTTACAATTAATTTCCGTTAAAGGATTAACAATGGGGCTCGTAGTTCACATAAACTTGAAGAACAAAAAAGTGGCGAATTGTACTGTTTGGATGCTTTGCATAGATGTTTCTTAGACTATTTAGAAGCAATATATAGAAAGATTTCACCCGTCTACCTGTACTATTCATTGTTCTACTTGTAGAAAGTTACAAATAATTTCTATTCCATGATTATAAATGGGGCTCGCTGTTCACTTAAACTTGAAGATCAAAAAATTGGCGATTGTTACTGTTTAGATGCTTTGCATATATGTTTCTTAGATTATATAGAAGCAATATATACAAAGATTTCAACCGTCTACCTGTTCCACTCATTGTTCTACTTGTCGAAAGTTACAAATAATTTCCGTTAAGGGATTAACAATGGGGATCGTAGTTTACTTAAACTTGAAGAACAAAAAATTGGCGAATGGTACTGTTTGGATGCTTTGCGTACATGTTTCTTAAACTATATGGAAGCAATATATACAATGATTTCAACCGTCTACCTGTTCCATTCATTGTTCTACTTGTCGAAAGATACAAATAATTACCGATAAAGGACTAACCATTGGGGCTCATTGTTCACTTAAACTTGAAGAACAAAAAATTGGCGAATTGTACTGTTTGGATGCTTTGCATATATGTTTTTTAGATTATATAGAAGCAATATATACAAAGATTTCAACCGTCTACCTGTTCGATTCATTGTTCCACTTGTCGAAAGTTACAAATAATTTCCGATAATGGATTAACAATGGGGCTCATTGTTCACTTAAACTTGAAGAACAAAAAATTGGCGAATGGTACTGTTTGGATGCTTTGCATATATGTTTCTTAGACTATATAGAAGCAATATATACATTGATTTCAACCGTCTACCTGTTCCACTCATTGTTCTACTTGTCGCAAGTTACAAATCATTTCCGTTAAAATGTTAACAATGGGGCTCGTAGTTCACTTAAACTTGAAGATGAAATAATTGGCGAATTGTACTGTTTGGATGCTTTGCGTACATGTTTCTTAGACTATATGGAAGCAATATATACAAGGATTTCAACCGTCTACCAGTTCCATTCATTGTTCTACTTGTCGAAAGATACAAATAATTACCGATAAAGGACTAACCATTGGGGCTCATTGTTCACTTAAACTTGAAGAACAAAAAATTGGCGAATTGTACTGTTTGGATGCTTTGCATATATGTTTTTTAGATTATATAGAAGCAATATATACAAAGATTTCAACCGTCTACCTGTTCGATTCATTGTTCCACTTGTCGAAAGTTACAAATAATTTCCGATAATGGATTAACAATGGGGCTCATTGTTCACTTAAACTTGAAGAACAAAAAATTGGCGAATGGTACTGTTTGGATGCTTTGCATATATGTTTCTTAGACTATATAGAAGCAATATATACATTGATTTCAACCGTCTACCTGTTCCACTCATTGTTCTACTTGTCGCAAGTTACAAATCATTTCCGTTAAAATGTTAACAATGGGGCTCGTAGTTCACTTAAACTTGAAGATGAAATAATTGGCGAATTGTACTGTTTGGATGCTTTGCATATATGTTTCTTAGATTAATAGAAGCAATATATACAAAGATTTCAACCGTCTACCTGTTCCATTCATTGTTCTACTTGTCGAAAGCTACAAATAATTTCCGATAACGGATTAACCATTGGGGCTCATTGTTCACTTAAACTTGAAGAACAAAAAATTGGCGAATTGTACTGTTTGGATGCTTTGCGTACATGTTTCTTAGACTATATGGAAGCAATATATACAAGGATTTCAACCGTCTACCAGTTCCATTCATTGTTCTACTTGTCGAAAGTTACAAATAATTTCCGATAAAGGATTAACAATGGGGCTCATTGTTCACTTAAACTTGAAGAACAAAAAATTGGCGAATGGTACTGTTTGGATGCTTTGCATATATGTTTCTTAGACTATATGGAAGCAATATATACAAAGATTTTAACCGTCTCCGTGTTCCAATCATTGTTCTACTTGTAGAAAGTTACAATTAATTTCCGTTAAAGGATTAACAATGGGGCTCGTAGTTCACATAAACTTGAAGAACAAAAAAGTGGCGAATTGTACTGTTTGGATGCTTTGCATAGATGTTTCTTAGACTATTTAGAAGCAATATATAGAAAGATTTCACCCGTCTACCTGTACTATTCATTGTTCTACTTGTAGATAGTTACAAATAATTTCCATTTCATGATTATCAATGGGGCTCGCTGTTCACTTAATCTTGAAGATCAAAAAATTGGCGATTGTTACTGTTTAGATGCTTTGCATATATGTTTCTTAGATTAATAGAAGCAATATATACAAAGATTTCAACCGTCTACCTGTTCCATTCATTGATCTACTTGTCGAAAGCTACAAATAATTTCCGATAACGGATTAACCATTGGGGCTCATTGTTCACTTAAACTTGAAGAACAAAAAATTGGCGAATTGTACTGTTTGGATGCTTTGCATATATGTTTCCGATACTATATAGAAGCAATATATACAAAGATTTCAACCGTCTACCTGTTCCATTCACTGTTCTACTTGTCGAAAGTTATAAATAATTTCCGTTAAGGGATTAACAATGGGGATCGTAGTTTACTTAAACTTGAAGAACAAAAAATTGGCGAATTGTAGTGTTTGGATGCTTTGCATATATGTTTCTTAGACTATATAGAAGGAATATATACAATGATTTCAACAGTCTATCTGTTCCATTCATTGTTCTACTTGTCGAAAGATACAAATAATTTCCTTTAATGGATTAACAATGGGGCTCGTAGTTCACTTAAACTTGAAGAACAAAAAATTGGCGAATGGTACTGTTTGGATGCTTTGCATATATGTTTCTTAGACTATATAGAAGCAATATATAAATTGATTTCAACCGTCTACCTGTTCCATTCATTGATCTACTTGTCGAAAGTTACAAATAATTTCCGTTAAGGGATTAACAATGGGGATCGTAGTTTACTTAAACTTGAAGAACAAAAAATTGGCGAATGGTACTGTTTGGATGCTTTGCGTACATGTTTCTTAAACTATATGGAAGCAATATATACAATGATTTCAACCGTCTACCTGTTCCATTCATTGTTCTACTTGTCGAAAGTTACAAATAATTACCGATAAAGGACTAACCATTGGGGCTCATTGTTCACTTAAACTTGAAGAACAAATAATTGGCGAATTGTACTGTTTGGATGCTTTGCATATATGTTTCTTAGACTATATAGAAGCAACATATACAAAGATTTCAACCGTCTACCTGTTCCATTCATTGTTCTACTTGTCGCAAGTTACAAATAATTTCCGATAAAGGATTAACCATTGGGGCTCACTGTTCACTTAAACTTGAAGAACAAAAAATTGGCGAATGGTACTGTTTGGATGCTTTGCGTACAGGTTTCTTAGACTATATGGAAGCAATATATACAAGGATTTCAACCGTCTACCTGTTCCATTCATTGTTCTACTTGTCGAAAGTTACAAATAATTTACGATAATGGATTAACAATGGGGCTCATTGTTCACTTAAACTTGAAGAACAAAAAATTGGCGAATGGTACTGTTTGGATGCTTTGCATATATGTTTCTTAGACTATATAGAAGCAATATATACATTGATTTCAACCGTCTACCTGTTCCACTCATTGTTCTACTTGTCGCAAGTTACAAATAATTTCCGTCAAAATGTTAACAATGGGGCTCGTAGTTCACTTAAACTTGAAGATGAAATAATTGGCGAATTGTACTGTTTGGATGCTTTGCATATATGTTTCTTAGATTAATAGAAGCAATATATACAAAGATTTCAACCGTCTACCTGTTCCATTCATTGTTCTTCTTGTCGAAAGCTACAAATAATTTCCGATAACGGATTAACCATTGGGGCTCATTGTTCACTTAAACTTGAAGAACAAAAAATTGGCGAATTGTACTGTTTGGATGCTTTGCATATATGTTTCTTAGACTGTATAGAAGCAATATATACAAAGATTTCAACCGTCTACCTGTTCCACTCATTGTTCTACTTGTCGCAAGTTACAAATAATTTCCGATGAAGGATTAACAATGGGGCTCATTGTTCACTTAAACTTGAAGAACAAAAAATTGGCGAATGGTACTGTTTGGATGCTTTGCATATATGTTTCTTAGACTACATAGAAGCAATATATACATTGATTTCAACCTTCTACCTGTTCCACTCATTGTTCTACTTGTCGCAAGTTACAAATAATTTCCGATAAAGGATTAACCATTGGGGCTCACTGTTCACTTAAACTTGAAGAACAAAACATTGGCGAATGGTACTGTTTGGATGCTTTGCATATATGTTTCTTAGACTATATGGAAGCAATATATACAAAGATTTCAACCGTCTACGTGTTCCAATCATTGCTCTACTTGTAGAAAGTTACAATTAATTTCCGTTAAAGGATTGACAATGGGGCTCGTAGTTCACTTAAACTTGAAGAACAAAAAATTGGCGAATGGTACTGTTTGGATGCTTTGCATATATGTTTCTTAGACTATATAGAAGCAATATATACATTGATTTCAACCGTCTACCTGTTCCCCTCATTGTTCTACTTGTCGCAAGTTACAAATAATTTCCGATAAAGGATTAACAATGGGGCTCATTGCTCACTTAAACTTGAAGAACAAAAAATTGGCGAATGGTACTGTTTGGATGCTTTGCATATATGTTTCTTAGACTATATAGAAGCAATATATACATTGATTTCAACCTTCTACCTGTTCCACTCATTGTTCTACTTGTCGCAAGTTACAAATAATTTCCGATAAAGGATTAACCATTGGGGCTCACTGTTCACTTAAACTTGAAGAACAAAAAATTGGCGAATGGTACTGTTTGGATGCTTTGCATATATGTTTCGTAGACTATATAGAAGCAATATATACAAAGATTTCAACCGTCTACCTGTTCGATTCATTGTTCCACTTGTCGAAAGTTACAAATAATTTCCGATAATGGATTAACAATGGGGCTCATTGTTCACTTAAACATGAAGAACAAAAAATTGGCGAATGGTACTGTTTGGATGCTTTGCATATATGTTTCTTAGACTATATAGAAGCAATATATACATTGATTTCAACCGTCTACCTGTTCCACTCATTGTTCTACTTGTCGCAAGTTACAAATAATTTCCGTTAAAATGTTAACAATGGGGCTCGTAGTTCACTTAAACTTGAAGATGAAATAATTGGCGAATTGTACTGTTTGGATGCTTTGCATATATGTTTCATAGATTAATAGAAGCAATATATACAAAGATTTCAACCGTCTACCTGTTCCATTCATTGTTCTACTTGTCGAAAGCTACAAATAATTTCCGATAACGGATTAACCATTGGGGCTCATTGTTCACTTAAACTTGAAGAACAAAAAATTGGCGAATTGTACTGTTTGGATGCTTTGCATATATGTTTCTTAGACTATATAGAAGCAATATATACAAAGATTTCAACCGTCTACCTGTTCCATTTATTGATCTACTTGTCGAAAGTTACAAATAATTTCCGATAAAGGATTAACAATGGGTCTCATTGTTCACTTAAACTTGAAGAACAAAAAATTGCGAATGGTACTGTTTGGATGCTTTGCATATATGTTTCTTAGACTATATGGAAGCAATATATACAAAGATTTCAACCGTCTACGTGTTCCAATCATTGTTCTACTTGTAGAAAGTTACAATTAATTTCCGTTAAAGGATTAACAATGGGGCTCGTAGTTCACATAAACTTGAAGAACAAAAAATTGGCGAATTGTACTGTTTGGATGCTTTGCATAGATGTTTCTTAGACTATTTAGAAGCAATATATAGAAAGATTTCACCCGTCTACCTGTACTATTCATTGTTCTACTTGTAGAAAGTTACAAATAATTTCCATTTCATGATTATCAATGGGGCTCGCTGTTCACTTAAACTTGAAGATCAAAAAATTGGCGATTGTTACTGTTTAGATGCTTTGCATATATGTTTCTTAGATTATATAGAAGCAATATATACAAAGATTTCAACCGTCTACCTGTTCCATTCATTGTTCTACTTGTCGAAAGCTACAAATAATTTCCGATAACGGATTAACCATTGGGGCTCATTGTTCACTTAAACTTGAAGAACAAAAAATTGGCGAATTGTACTGTTTGGATGCTTTGCATATATGTTTCTTAGACTGTATAGAAGCAATATATACAAAGATTTCAACCGTCTACCTGTTCCACTCATTGTTCTACTTGTCGCAAGTTACAAATAATTTCCGATAAAGGATTAACAATGGGGCTCATTGTTCACTTAAACTTGAAGAACAAAAAATTGGCGAATGGTACTGTTTGGATGCTTTGCATATATGTTTCTTAGACTATATAGAAGCAATATATACATTGATTTCAACCTTCTACCTGTTCCACTCATTGTTCTACTTGTCGCAAGTTACAAATAATTTCCGATAAAGGATTAACCATTGGGGCTCACTGTTCACTTAAACTTGAAGAACAAAAAATTGGCGAATGGTACTGTTTGGATGCTTTGCATATATGTTTCTTAGACTATATGGAAGCAATATATACAAAGATTTCAACCGTCTACGTGTTCCAATCATTGTTCTACTTGTAGAAAGTTACAATTAATTTCCGTTAAAGGATTGACAATGGGGCTCGTAGTTCACTTAAACTTGAAGAACAAAAAATTGGCGAATGGTACTGTTTGGATGCTTTGCATATATGTTTCTTAGACTATATAGAAGCAATATATACATTGATTTCAACCTTCTACCTGTTCCACTCATTGTTCTACTTGTCGCAAGTTACAAATAATTTCCGATAAAGGATTAACAATGGGGCTCACTGTTCACTTAAACTTGAAGAACAAAAAATTGGCGAATGGTACTGTTTGGATGCTTTGCATATATGTTTCTTAGACTATATAGAAGCAATATATACATTGATTTCAACCTTCTACCTGTTCCACTCATTGTTCTACTTGTCGCAAGTTACAAATAATTTCCGATAAAGGATTAACCATTGGGGCTCACTGTTCACTTAAACTTGAAGAACAAAAAATTGGCGAATGGTACTGTTTGGATGCTTTGCATATATGTTTCGTAGACTATATAGAAGCAATATATACAAAGATTTCAACCGTCTACCTGTTCGATTCATTGTTCCACTTGTCGAAAGTTACAAATAATTTCCGATAATGGATTAACAATGGGGCTCATTGTTCACTTAAACTTGAAGAACAAAAAATTGGCGAATGGTACTGTTTGGATGCTTTGCATATATGTTTCTTAGACTATATAGAAGCAATATATACATTGATTTCAACCGTCTACCTGTTCCACTCATTGTTCTACTTGTCGCAAGTTACAAATAATTTCCGTTAAAATGTTAACAATGGGGCTCGTAGTTCACTTAAACTTGAAGATGAAATAATTGGCGAATTGTACTGTTTGGATGCTTTGCATATATGTTTCATAGATTAATAGAAGCAATATATACAAAGATTTCAACCGTCTACCTGTTCCATTCATTGTTCTACTTGTCGAAAGCTACAAATAATTTCCGATAACGGATTAACCATTGGGGCTCATTGTTCACTTAAACTTGAAGAACAAAAAATTGGCGAATTGTACTGTTTGGATGCTTTGCATATATGTTTCTTAGACTATATAGAAGCAATATATACAAAGATTTCAACCGTCTACGTGTTCCATTTATTGATCTACTTGTCGAAAGTTACAAATAATTTCCGATAAAGGATCAACAATGGGTCTCATTGTTCACTTAAACTTGAAGAACAAAAAATTGGCGAATGGTACTGTTTGGATGCTTTGCATATATGTTTCTTAGACTATATGGAAGCAATATATACAAAGATTTCAACCGTCTACGTGTTCCAATCATTGTTCTACTTGTAGAAAGTTACAATTAATTTCCGTTAAAGGATTAACAATGGGGCTCGTAGTTCACATAAACTTGAAGAACAAAAAATTGGCGAATTGTACTGTTTGGATGCTTTGCATAGATATTTCTTAGACTATTTAGAAGCAATATATAGAAAGATTTCACCCGTCTACCTGTACTATTCATTGTTCTACTTGTAGAAAGTTACAAATAATTTCCATTTCATGATTATCAATGGGGCTCGCTGTTCACTTAAACTTGAAGATCAAAAAATTGGCGATTGTTACTGTTTAGATGCTTTGCATATATGTTTCTTAGATTATATAGAAGCAATATATACAAAGATTTCAACCGTCTACCTGTTCCATTCATTGTTCTACTTGTCGAAAGCTACAAATAATTTCCGATAACGGATTAACCATTGGGGCTCATTGTTCACTTAAACTTGAAGAACAAAAAATTGGCGAATTGTACTGTTTGGATGCTTTGCATATATGTTTCTTAGACTGTATAGAAGCAATATATACATTGATTTCAACCTTCTACCTGTTCCACTCATTGTTCTACTTGTCGCAAGTTACAAATAATTTCCGATAAAGGATTAACCATTGGGGCTCACTGTTCACTTAAACTTGAAGAACAAAAAATTGGCGAATGGTACTGTTTGGATGCTTTGCATATATGTTTCTTAGACTATATGGAAGCAATATATACAAAGATTTTAACCGTCTCCGTGTTCCAATCATTGTTCTACTTGTAGAAAGTTACAATTAATTTCCGTTAAAGGATTAACAATGGGGCTCGTAGTTCACATAAACTTGAAGAACAAAAAAGTGGCGAATTGTACTGTTTGGATGCTTTGCATAGATGTTTCTTAGACTATTTAGAAGCAATATATAGAAAGATTTCACCCGTCTACCTGTACTATTCATTGTTCTACTTGTAGAAAGTTACAAATAATTTCTATTCCATGATTATAAATGGGGCTCGCTGTTCACTTAAACTTGAAGATCAAAAAATTGGCGATTGTTACTGTTTAGATGCTTTGCATATATGTTTCTTAGATTATATAGAAGCAATATATACAAAGATTTCAACCGTCTACCTGTTCCACTCATTGTTCTACTTGTCGAAAGTTACAAATAATTTCCGTTAAGGGATTAACAATGGGGATCGTAGTTTACTTAAACTTGAAGAACAAAAAATTGGCGAATGGTACTGTTTGGATGCTTTGCGTACATGTTTCTTAAACTATATGGAAGCAATATATACAATGATTTCAACCGTCTACCTGTTCCATTCATTGTTCTACTTGTCGAAAGATACAAATAATTACCGATAAAGGACTAACCATTGGGGCTCATTGTTCACTTAAACTTGAAGAACAAAAAATTGGCGAATTGTACTGTTTGGATGCTTTGCATATATGTTTTTTAGATTATATAGAAGCAATATATACAAAGATTTCAACCGTCTACCTGTTCGATTCATTGTTCCACTTGTCGAAAGTTACAAATAATTTCCGATAATGGATTAACAATGGGGCTCATTGTTCACTTAAACTTGAAGAACAAAAAATTGGCGAATGGTACTGTTTGGATGCTTTGCATATATGTTTCTTAGACTATATAGAAGCAATATATACATTGATTTCAACCGTCTACCTGTTCCACTCATTGTTCTACTTGTCGCAAGTTACAAATCATTTCCGTTAAAATGTTAACAATGGGGCTCGTAGTTCACTTAAACTTGAAGATGAAATAATTGGCGAATTGTACTGTTTGGATGCTTTGCGTACATGTTTCTTAGACTATATGGAAGCAATATATACAAGGATTTCAACCGTCTACCAGTTCCATTCATTGTTCTACTTGTCGAAAGATACAAATAATTACCGATAAAGGACTAACCATTGGGGCTCATTGTTCACTTAAACTTGAAGAACAAAAAATTGGCGAATTGTACTGTTTGGATGCTTTGCATATATGTTTTTTAGATTATATAGAAGCAATATATACAAAGATTTCAACCGTCTACCTGTTCGATTCATTGTTCCACTTGTCGAAAGTTACAAATAATTTCCGATAATGGATTAACAATGGGGCTCATTGTTCACTTAAACTTGAAGAACAAAAAATTGGCGAATGGTACTGTTTGGATGCTTTGCATATATGTTTCTTAGACTATATAGAAGCAATATATACATTGATTTCAACCGTCTACCTGTTCCACTCATTGTTCTACTTGTCGCAAGTTACAAATCATTTCCGTTAAAATGTTAACAATGGGGCTCGTAGTTCACTTAAACTTGAAGATGAAATAATTGGCGAATTGTACTGTTTGGATGCTTTGCATATATGTTTCTTAGATTAATAGAAGCAATATATACAAAGATTTCAACCGTCTACCTGTTCCATTCATTGTTCTACTTGTCGAAAGCTACAAATAATTTCCGATAACGGATTAACCATTGGGGCTCATTGTTCACTTAAACTTGAAGAACAAAAAATTGGCGAATTGTACTGTTTGGATGCTTTGCGTACATGTTTCTTAGACTATATGGAAGCAATATATACAAGGATTTCAACCGTCTACCAGTTCCATTCATTGTTCTACTTGTCGAAAGTTACAAATAATTTCCGATAAAGGATTAACAATGGGGCTCATTGTTCACTTAAACTTGAAGAACAAAAAATTGGCGAATGGTACTGTTTGGATGCTTTGCATATATGTTTCTTAGACTATATGGAAGCAATATATACAAAGATTTTAACCGTCTCCGTGTTCCAATCATTGTTCTACTTGTAGAAAGTTACAATTAATTTCCGTTAAAGGATTAACAATGGGGCTCGTAGTTCACATAAACTTGAAGAACAAAAAAGTGGCGAATTGTACTGTTTGGATGCTTTGCATAGATGTTTCTTAGACTATTTAGAAGCAATATATAGAAAGATTTCACCCGTCTACCTGTACTATTCATTGTTCTACTTGTAGATAGTTACAAATAATTTCCATTTCATGATTATCAATGGGGCTCGCTGTTCACTTAATCTTGAAGATCAAAAAATTGGCGATTGTTACTGTTTAGATGCTTTGCATATATGTTTCTTAGATTAATAGAAGCAATATATACAAAGATTTCAACCGTCTACCTGTTCCATTCATTGATCTACTTGTCGAAAGCTACAAATAATTTCCGATAACGGATTAACCATTGGGGCTCATTGTTCACTTAAACTTGAAGAACAAAAAATTGGCGAATTGTACTGTTTGGATGCTTTGCATATATGTTTCCGATACTATATAGAAGCAATATATACAAAGATTTCAACCGTCTACCTGTTCCATTCACTGTTCTACTTGTCGAAAGTTATAAATAATTTCCGTTAAGGGATTAACAATGGGGATCGTAGTTTACTTAAACTTGAAGAACAAAAAATTGGCGAATTGTAGTGTTTGGATGCTTTGCATATATGTTTCTTAGACTATATAGAAGGAATATATACAATGATTTCAACAGTCTATCTGTTCCATTCATTGTTCTACTTGTCGAAAGATACAAATAATTTCCTTTAATGGATTAACAATGGGGCTCGTAGTTCACTTAAACTTGAAGAACAAAAAATTGGCGAATGGTACTGTTTGGATGCTTTGCATATATGTTTCTTAGACTATATAGAAGCAATATATAAATTGATTTCAACCGTCTACCTGTTCCATTCATTGATCTACTTGTCGAAAGTTACAAATAATTTCCGTTAAGGGATTAACAATGGGGATCGTAGTTTACTTAAACTTGAAGAACAAAAAATTGGCGAATGGTACTGTTTGGATGCTTTGCGTACATGTTTCTTAAACTATATGGAAGCAATATATACAATGATTTCAACCGTCTACCTGTTCCATTCATTGTTCTACTTGTCGAAAGTTACAAATAATTACCGATAAAGGACTAACCATTGGGGCTCATTGTTCACTTAAACTTGAAGAACAAATAATTGGCGAATTGTACTGTTTGGATGCTTTGCATATATGTTTCTTAGACTATATAGAAGCAACATATACAAAGATTTCAACCGTCTACCTGTTCCATTCATTGTTCTACTTGTCGCAAGTTACAAATAATTTCCGATAAAGGATTAACCATTGGGGCTCACTGTTCACTTAAACTTGAAGAACAAAAAATTGGCGAATGGTACTGTTTGGATGCTTTGCATATATGTTTCTTAGACTATATAGAAGCAACATATACAAAGATTTCAACCGTCTACCTGTTCCATTCATTGTTCTACTTGTCGAAAGCTACAAATAATTTCCGATAACGGATTAACCATTGGGGCTCATTGTTCACTTAAACTTGAAGAACAAAAAATTGGCGAATTGTACTGTTTGGATGCTTTGCATATATGTTTCCGATACTATATAGAAGAAATATATACAAAGATTTCAACCGTCTACCTGTTCCATTCACTGTTCTACTTGTCGAAAGTTACAAATAATTTCCGTTAAGGGATTAACAATGGGGATCGTAGTTTACTTAAACTTGAAGAACAAAAAATTGGCGAATGGTACAGTTTGGATGCTTTGCGTACATGTTTCTTAAACTATATGGAAGCAATATATACAAGGATTTCAACCGTCTACCTGTTCCATTCATTGTTCTACTTGTCGAAAGTTACAAATAATTTCCGATAAAGGATTAACAATGGGGCTCATTGTTCACTTAAACTTGAAGAACAAAAAATTGGCGAATGGTACTGTTTGGATGCTTTGCATATATGTTTCTTAGACTATATAGAAGCAATATATACATGGATTTCAACCTTCTACCTGTTCCACTCATTGTTCTACTTGTCGCAAGTTACAAATAATTTCCGTTAAAGTGTTAACAATGGGGCTCATAGTTCACTTAAACTTGAAGATGAAATAATTGGCGAATTGTACTGTTTGGATGCATTGCATATATGTTTCTTAGATTATATAGAAGCAATATATACAAAGATTTCAACCGTCTACCTGTTCCATTCATTGTTCTACTTGTCGAAAGCTACAAATAATTTCCGATAACGGATTCACCATTGGGGCTCATTGTTCACTTAAACTTGAAGAACAAAAAATTGGCGAATTGTACTGTTTGGATGCTTTGCATATATGTTTCTTAGACTATATAGAAGCAATATGTACAAAGATTTCAACCGTCTACCTGTTCCATTCATTGATCTACTTGTCGAAAGTTACAAATAATTTCCGATAAAGGCTTAACAATGGGTCTCATTGTTCACTTAAACTTGAAGAACAAAAAATTGGCGAATGGTACTGTTTGGATGCTTTGCATATATGTTTCTTAGACTATATGGAAGCAATATATACAAAGATTTCAACCGTCTCCGTGTTCCAATCATTGTTCTACTTGTAGAAAGTTACAATTAATTTCCGTTAAAGGATTAACAATGGGGCTCGTAGTTCACATAAACTTGAAGAACAAAAAATTGGCGAATTGTACTGTTTGGATGCTTTGCATAGATGTTTCTTAGACTATTTAGAAGCAATATATAGAAAGATTTCACCCGTCTACCTGTACTATTCATTGTTCTACTTGTAGAAAGTTACAAATAATTTCCATTTCATGATTATCAATGGGGCTCGCTGTTCACTTAAACTTGAAGATCAAAAAATTGGCGATTGTTACTGTTTAGATGCTTTGCATATATGTTTCTTAGATTAATAGAAGCAATATATACAAAGATTTCAACCGTCTACCTGTTCCATTCATTGTTCTACTTGTCGAAAGCTACAAATAATTTCCGATAACGGATTAACCATTGGGGCTCATTGTTCACTTAAACTTGAAGAACAAAAAATTGGCGAATTGTACTGTTTGGATGCTTTGCATATATGTTTCTTAGACTATATAGAAGCAATATATACAAAGATTTCAACCGTCTACCTGTTCCATTCATTGATCTACTTGTCGAAAGTTACAAATAATTTCCGATAAAGGATTAACAATGGGTCTCATTGTTCACTTAAACTTGAAGATAAAAAAATTGGCGTATGGTACTGTTTGGATGCTTTGCATATATGTTTCTTAGACTATATAGAAGCAATATATACAATGATTTCAACAGTCTATCTGTTCCATTCATTGTTCTACTTGTCGAAAGATACAAATAATTTCCTTTAATGGATTAACAATGGGGCTCGTAGTTCACTTAAACTTGAAGAACAAAAAATTGGCGAATGGTACTGTTTGGATGCTTTGCATATATGTTTCTTAGACTATATAGAAGCAATATATACATTGATTTCAACCTTCTACCTGTTCCACTCATTGTTCTACTTGTCGCAAGTTACAAATAATTTCCGATAAAGGATTAACCATTGGGGCTCACTGTTCACTTAAACTTGAAGAACAAAAAATTGGCGAATGGTACTGTTTGGATGCTTTGCATATATGTTTCGTAGACTATATAGAAGCAATATATACAATGATTTCAACCGTCTACATGATCCATTCATTGTTCTACTTGTCGAAATTTACAAATAATTTCCGTTAAGGGATTAACAATGGGGATCGTAGTTTACTTAAACATGAAGAACAAAAAATTGGCGAATGGTACTGTTTGGATGCTTTGCGTACATGTTTCTTAAACTATATGGAAGCAATATATACAAAGATTTCAACCGTCTACCTGTTCCATTCACTGTTCTACTTGTCGAAAGTTATAAATAATTTCCGTTAAGGGATTAACAATGGGGATCGTAGTTTACTTAAACTTGAAGAACAAAAAATTGGCGAATTGTACTGTTTGGATGCTTTGCATATATGTTTCTTAGACTATATAGAAGCAATATATACAATGATTTCAACAGTCTATCTGTTCCATTCATTGTTCTACTTGTCGAAAGATACAAATAATTTCCTTTAATGGATTAACAATGGGGCTCGTAGTTCACTTAAACTTGAAGAACAAAAAATTGGCGAATGGTACTGTTTGGATGCTTTGCATATATGTTTCTTAGACTATATAGACGCAATATATACAAGAATTTCAACCGTCTACCTGTTCCATTCATTGTTCTACTTGTCGAAAGTTGCAAATAATTTCCGATAACGGATTAACCATTGGGGCTCATTGTTCACTTAAACTTGAAGAACAAAAAATTGGCGAATTGTACTGTTTGGATGCTTTGCATATATGTTTCCGATACTATATAGAAGCAATATATACAAAGATTTCAACCGTCTACCTGTTCCATTCACTGTTCTACTTGTCGAAAGTTATAAATAATTTCCGTTAAGGGATTAACAATGGGGATCGTAGTTTACTTAAACTTGAAGAACAAAAAATTGGCGAATTGTAGTGTTTGGATGCTTTGCATATATGTTTCTTAGACTATATAGAAGCAATATATAAAATGATTTCAACAGTCTATCTGTTCCATTCATTGTTCTACTTGTCGAAAGATACAAATAATTTCCTTTAATGGATTAACAATGGGGCTCGTAGTTCACTTAAACTTGAAGAACAAAAAATTGGCGAATGGTACTGTTTGGATGCTTTGCATATATGTTTCTTAGACTATATAGAAGCAATATATAAATTGATTTCAACCGTCTACCTGTTCCATTCATTGATCTACTTGTCGAAAGTTACAAATAATTTCCGATAAAGGATTAACAATGGGTCTCATTGTTCACTTAAACTTGAAGAACAAAAAATTGGCGAATGGTACTGTTTGGATGCTTTGCATATATGTTTCTTAGACTATATGGAAGCAATATATACAAAGATTTCAACCGTCTACGTGTTCCAATCATTGTTCTACTTGTAGAAAGTTACAATTAATTTCCGTTAAAGGATTAACAATGGGGCTCGTAGTTCACTTAAACTTGAAGAACAAAAAATTGGCGAATGGTACTGTTTGGATGCTTTGCATATATGTTTCTTAGACTATATAGAAGCAATATATACATTGATTTCAACCTTCTACCTGTTCCACTCATTGTTCTACTTGTCGCAAGTTACAAATAATTTCCGATAAAGGATTAACCATTGGGGCTCACTGTTCACTTAAACTTGAAGAACAAAAAATTGGCGAATGGTACTGTTTGGATGCTTTGCATATATGTTTCGTAGACTATATAGAAGCAATATATACAATGATTTCAACCGTCTACATGATCCATTCATTGTTCTACTTGTCGAAATTTACAAATAATTTCCTTTAAAGGATTAACAATGGGGCTCGTAGTTCACTTAAACTTGAAGAACAAAAAATTGGCGAATTGTACTGTTTGGATGCTTTGCATAGATGTGTTCTTAGACTATTTGGAAGCAATATATAGAAAGATTTCACCCGTCTACCTGTACTATTCATTGTTCTACTTGTAGAAAGTTACAAATAATTTCTATTCCATGATTATCAATGGGGCTCGCTGTTCACTTAAACTTGAAGATCAAAAAATTGGCGATTGTTACTGTTTAGATGCTTTGCATATATGTTTCTTAGATTATATAGAAGCAATATATACAAAGATTTCAACCGTCTACCTGTTCCACTCATTGTTCTACTTGTCGAAAGTTACAAATAATTTCCGTTAAGGGATTAACAATGGGGATCGTAGTTTACTTAAACTTGAAGAACAAAAAATTGGCGAATGGTACTGTTTGGATGCTTTGCGTACATGTTTCTTAAACTATATGGAAGCAATATATACAATGATTTCAACCGTCTACCTGTTCCATTCATTGTTCTACTTGTCGAAAGTTACAAATAATTACCGATAAAGGACTAACCATTGGGGCTCATTGTTCACTTAAACTTGAAGAACAAATAATTGGCGAATTGTACTGTTTGGATGCTTTGCATATATGTTTCTTAGACTATATAGAAGCAACATATACAAAGATTTCAACCGTCTACCTGTTCCATTCATTGTTCTACTTGTCGCAAGTTACAAATAATTTCCGATAAAGGATTAACCATTGGGGCTCACTGTTCACTTAAACTTGAAGAACAAAAAATTGGCGAATGGTACTGTTTGGATGCTTTGCATATATGTTTCTTAGACTATATAGAAGCAACATATACAAAGATTTCAACCGTCTACCTGTTCCATTCATTGTTCTACTTGTCGAAAGCTACAAATAATTTCCGATAACGGATTAACCATTGGGGCTCATTGTTCACTTAAACTTGAAGAACAAAAAATTGGCGAATTGTACTGTTTGGATGCTTTGCATATATGTTTCCGATACTATATAGAAGAAATATATACAAAGATTTCAACCGTCTACCTGTTCCATTCACTGTTCTACTTGTCGAAAGTTACAAATAATTTCCGTTAAGGGATTAACAATGGGGATCGTAGTTTACTTAAACTTGAAGAACAAAAAATTGGCGAATGGTACAGTTTGGATGCTTTGCGTACATGTTTCTTAAACTATATGGAAGCAATATATACGATGATTTCAACCGTCTACCTGTTCCATTCATTGTTCTACTTGTCGAAAGTTACAAATAATTACCGATAAAGGACTAACCATTGGGGCTCATTGTTCACTTAAACTTGAAGAACAAAAAATTGGCGAATTGTACTGTTTGGATGCTTTGCACATATGTTTTTTAGATTATATAGAAGCAATATATACAAAGATTTCAACCGTCTACCTGTTCGATTCATTGTTCCACTTGCCGAAATTTACAAATAATTTCCGATAAAGGATTAACAATGGGGCTCATTGTTCACTTAAACTTGAAGGACAAAAAATTGGCGAATGGTACTGTTTGGATGCTTTGCGTACATGTTTCTTAGACTATATGGAAGCAATATATACAAGGATTTCAACCGTCTACCTGTTCCATTCATTGTTCTACTTGTCGAAAGTTACAAATAATTTCCGATAAAGGATTAACAATGGGGCTCATTGTTCACTTAAACTTGAAGAACAAAAAATTGGCGAATGGTACTGTTTGGATGCTTTGCATATATGTTTCTTAGACTATATAGAAGCAATATATACATGGATTTCAACCTTCTACCTGTTCCACTCATTGTTCTACTTGTCGCAAGTTACAAATAATTTCCGTTAAAGTGTTAACAATGGGGCTCATAGTTCACTTAAACTTGAAGATGAAATAATTGGCGAATTGTACTGTTTGGATGCATTGCATATATGTTTCTTAGATTATATAGAAGCAATATATACAAAGATTTCAACCGTCTACCTGTTCCATTCATTGTTCTACTTGTCGAAAGCTACAAATAATTTCCGATAACGGATTCACCATTGGGGCTCATTGTTCACTTAAACTTGAAGAACAAAAAATTGGCGAATTGTACTGTTTGGATGCTTTGCATATATGTTTCTTAGACTATATAGAAGCAATATGTACAAAGATTTCAACCGTCTACCTGTTCCATTCATTGATCTACTTGTCGAAAGTTACAAATAATTTCCGATAAAGGCTTAACAATGGGTCTCATTGTTCACTTAAACTTGAAGAACAAAAAATTGGCGAATGGTACTGTTTGGATGCTTTGCATATATGTTTCTTAGACTATATGGAAGCAATATATACAAAGATTTCAACCGTCTCCGTGTTCCAATCATTGTTCTACTTGTAGAAAGTTACAATTAATTTCCGTTAAAGGATTAACAATGGGGCTCGTAGTTCACATAAACTTGAAGAACAAAAAATTGGCGTATTGTACTGTTTGGATGCTTTGCATAGATGTTTCTTAGACTATTTAGAAGCAATATATAGAAAGATTTCACCCGTCTACCTGTACTATTCATTGTTCTACTTGTAGAAAGTTACAAATAATTTCCATTTCATGATTATCAATGGGGCTCGCTGTTCACTTAAACTTGAAGATCAAAAAATTGGCGATTGTTACTGTTTAGATGCTTTGCATATATGTTTCTTAGATTAATAGAAGCAATATATACAATGATTTCAACCGTCTACCTGTTCCATTCATTGTTCTACTTGTCGAAAGCTACAAATAATTTCCGATAACGGATTAACCATTGGGGCTCATTGTTCACTTAAACTTGAAGAACAAAAAATTGGCGAATTGTACTGTTTGGATGCTTTGCATATATGTTTCTTAGACTATATAGAAGCAATATATACAAAGATTTCAACCGTCTACCTGTTCCATTCATTGATCTACTTGTCGAAAGTTACAAATAATTTCCGATAAAGGATTAACAATGGGTCTCATTGTTCACTTAAACTTGAAGAACAAAAAATTGGCGAATGGTACTGTTTGGATGCTTTGCATATATGTTTCTTAGACTATATAGAAGCAATATATACATGGATTTCAACCTTCTACCTGTTCCACTCATTGTTCTACTTGTCGCAAGTTACAAATAATTTCCGTTAAAGTGTTAACAATGGGGCTCATAGTTCACTTAAACTTGAAGATGAAATAATTGGCGAATTGTACTGTTTGGATGCATTGCATATATGTTTCTTAGATTATATAGAAGCAATATATACAAAGATTTCAACCGTCTACCTGTTCCATTCATTGTTCTACTTGTCGAAAGCTACAAATAATTTCCGATAACGGATTCACCATTGGGGCTCATTGTTCACTTAAACTTGAAGAACAAAAAATTGGCGAATTGTACTGTTTGGATGCTTTGCATATATGTTTCTTAGATCATATAGAAGCAATATGTACAAAGATTTCAACCGTCTACCTGTTCCATTCATTGATCTACTTGTCGAAAGTTACAAATAATTTCCGATAAAGGCTTAACAATGGGTCTCATTGTTCACTTAAACTTGAAGAACAAAAAATTGGCGAATGGTACTGTTTGGATGCTTTGCATATATGTTTCTTAGACTATATGGAAGCAATATATACAAAGATTTCAACCGTCTCCGTGTTCCAATCACTGTTCTACTTGTAGAAAGTTACAATTAATTTCCGTTAAAGGATTAACAATGGGGCTCGTAGTTCACATAAACTTGAAGAACAAAAAATTGGCGAATTGTACTGTTTGGATGCTTTGCATAGATGTTTCTTAGACTATTTAGAAGCAATATATAGAAAGATTTCACCCGTCTACCTGTACTATTCATTGTTCTACTTGTAGAAAGTTACAAATAATTTCCATTTCATGATTATCAATGGGGCTCGCTGTTCACTTAAACTTGAAGATCAAAAAATTGGCGATTGTTACTGTTTAGATGCTTTGCATATATGTTTCTTAGATTAATAGAAGCAATATATACAAAGATTTCAACCGTCTACCTGTTCCATTCATTGTTCTACTTGTCGAAAGCTACAAATAATTTCCGATAACGGATTAACCATTGGGGCTCATTGTTCACTTAAACTTGAAGAACAAAAAATTGGCGAATTGTACTGTTTGGATGCTTTGCATATATGTTTCTTAGACTATATAGAAGCAATATATACAAAGATTTCAACCGTCTACCTGTTCCATTCATTGATCTACTTGTCGAAAGTTACAAATAATTTCCGATAAAGGATTAACAATGGGTCTCATTGTTCACTTAAACTTGAAGATAAAAAAATTGGCGTATGGTACTGTTTGGATGCTTTGCATATATGTTTCTTAGACTATATAGAAGCAATATATACAATGATTTCAACAGTCTATCTGTTCCATTCATTGTTCTACTTGTCGAAAGATACAAATAATTTCCTTTAATGGATTAACAATGGGGCTCGTAGTTCACTTAAACTTGAAGAACAAAAAATTGGCGAATGGTACTGTTTGGATGCTTTGCATATATGTTTCTTAGACTATATAGACGCAATATATACAAGAATTTCAACCGTCTACCTGTTCCATTCATTGTTCTACTTGTCGAAAGTTGCAAATAATTTCCGATAACGGATTAACCATTGGGGGTCATTGTTCACTTAAACTTGAAGAACAAAAAATTGGCGAATTGTACTGTTTGGATGCTTTGCATATATGTTTCCGATACTATATAGAAGCAATATATACAAAGATTTCAACCGTCTACCTGTTCCATTCACTGTTCTACTTGTCGAAAGTTATAAATAATTTCCGTTAAGGGATTAACAATGGGGATCGTAGTTTACTTAAACTTGAAGAACAAAAAATTGGCGAATTGTAGTGTTTGGATGCTTTGCATATATGTTTCTTAGACTATATAGAAGGAATATATACAATGATTTCAACAGTCTATCTGTTCCATTCATTGTTCTACTTGTCGAAAGATACAAATAATTTCCTTTAATGGATTAACAATGGGGCTCGTAGTTCACTTAAACTTGAAGAACAAAAAATTGGCGAATGGTACTGTTTGGATGCTTTGCATATATGTTTCTTAGACTATATAGAAGCAATATATAAATTGATTTCAACCGTCTACCTGTTCCATTCATTGATCTACTTGTCGAAAGTTACAAATAACTTCCGATAAAGGATTAACAATGGGTCTCATTGTTCACTTAAACTTGAAGAACAAAAAATTGGCGAATGGTACTGTTTGGATGCTTTGCATATATGTTTCTTAGACTATATGGAAGCAATATATACAAAGATTTCAACCGTCTACGTGTTCCAATCATTGTTCTACTTGTAGAAAGTTACAATTAATTTCCGTTAAAGGATTAACAATGGGGCTCGTAGTTCACTTAAACTTGAAGAACAAAAAATTGGCGAATGGTACTGTTTGGATGCTTTGCATATATGTTTCTTAGACTATATAGAAGCAATATATACATTGATTTCAACCTTCTACCTGTTCCACTCATTGTTCTACTTGTCGCAAGTTACAAATAATTTCCGATAAAGGATTAACCATTGGGGCGCACTGTTCACTTAAACTTGAAGAACAAAAAATTGGCGAATGGTACTGTTTGGATGCTTTGCATATATGTTTCGTAGACTATATAGAAGCAATATATACAATGATTTCAACCGTCTACATGATCCATTCATTGTTCTACTTGTCGAAATTTACAAATAATTTCCTTTAAAGGATTAACAATGGGGCTCGTAGTTCACTTAAACTTGAAGAACAAAAAATTGGCGAATTGTACTGTTTGGATGCTTTGCATAGATGTGTTCTTAGACTATTTGGAAGCAATATATGGAAAGATTTCACCCGTCTACCTGTACTATTCATTGTTCTACTTGTAGAAAGTTACAAATAATTTCTATTCCATGATTATCAATGGGGCTCGCTGTTCACTTAAACTTGAAGATCAAAAAATTGGCGATTGTTACTGTTTAGATGCTTTGCATATATGTTTCTTAGATTATATAGAAGCAATATATACAAAGATTTCAACCGTCTACCTGTTCCACTCATTGTTCTACTTGTCGAAAGTTACAAATAATTTCCGATAACGGATTAACCATTGGGGCTCATTGTTCACTTAAACTTGAAGAACAAAAAATTGGCGAATTGTACTGTTTGGATGCTTTGCATATATGTTTCTTAGACTATATAGAAGCAATATATACAAAGATTTCAACCGTCTACCTGTTCCATTCATTGATCTACTTGTCGAAAGTTACAAATAATTTCCGATAAAGGATTAACAATGGGTCTCATTGTTCACTTAAACTTGAAGAACAAAAAATTGGCGAATGGTACTGTTTGGATGCTTTGCGTACATGTTTCTTAGACTATATGGAAGCAATATATACAAGGATTTCAACCGTCTACCAGTTCCATTCATTGTTCTACTTGTCGAAAGTTACAAATAATTTCCGATAAAGGATTAACAATGGGGCTCATTGTTCACTTAAACTTGAAGAACAAAAAATTGGCGAATGGTACTGTTTGGATGCATTGCATATATGTTTCTTAGACTATATGGAAGCAATATATACAAAGATTTTAACCGTCTCCGTGTTCCAATCATTGTTCTACTTGTAGAAAGTTACAATTAATTTCCGTTAAAGGATTAACAATGGGGCTCGTAGTTCACATAAACTTGAAGAACAAAAAATTGGCGAATTGTACTGTTTGGATGCTTTGCATATATGTTTTTTAGACTATATAGAAGCATTATATACAAAGATTTCAACCGTCTACCTGTTCCATTCATTGCTCTACTTGTCGAAAGCTACAAATAATTTCCGATAACGGATTAACCATTGGGGCTCATTGTTCACTTCAACTTGAAGAACAAAAAATTGGCGAATTGTACTGTTTGGATGCTTTGCATATATGTTTCCGATACTATATAGAAGAAATATATACAAAGATTTCAACCGTCTACCTGTTCCATTCACTGTTCTACTTGTCGAAAGTTACAAATAATTTCCGTTAAGGGATTAACAATGGGGATCGTAGTTTACTTAAACATGAAGAACAGAAAATTGGCGAATGGTACTGTTTGGATGCTTTGCGTACATGTTTCTTAAACTATATGGAAGCAATATATACAAAGATTTCAACCGTCTACCTGTTCCATTCACTGTTCTACTTGTCGAAAGTTATAAATAATTTCCGTTAAGGGATTAACAATGGGGATCGTAGTTTACTTAAACTTGAAGAACAAAAAATTGGCGAATTGTAGTGTTTGGATGCTTTGCATATATGTTTCTTAGACTATATAGAAGCAATATATAAAATGATTTCAACAGTCTATCTGTTCCATTCATTGTTCTACTTGTCGAAAGATACAAATAATTTCCTTTAATGGATTAACAATGGGGCTCGTAGTTCACTTAAACTTGAAGAACAAAAAATTGGCGAATGGTACTGTTTGGATGCTTTGCATATATGTTTCTTAGACTATATAGAAGCAATATATAAATTGATTTCAACCGTCTACCTGTTCCATTCATTGATCTACTTGTCGAAAGTTACAAATAATTTCCGATAAAGGATTAACAATGGGTCTCATTGTTCACTTAAACTTGAAGAACAAAAAATTGGCGAATGGTACTGTTTGGATGCTTTGCATATATGTTTCTTAGACTATATGGAAGCAATATATACAAAGATTTCAACCGTCTACCAGTTCCATTCATTGTTCTACTTGTCGAAAGTTACAAATAATTTCCGATAAAGGATTAACAATGGGGCTCATTGTTCACTTAAACTTGAAGAACAAAAAATTGGCGAATGGTACTGTTTGGATGCTTTGCATATATGTTTCTTAGACTATATGGAAGCAATATATACAAAGATTTTAACCGTCTCCGTGTTCCAATCATTGTTCTACTTGTAGAAAGTTACAATTAATTTCCGTTAAAGGATTAACAATGGGGCTCGTAGTTCACATAAACTTGAAGAACAAAAAAGTGGCGAATTGTACTGTTTGGATGCTTTGCATAGATGTTTCTTAGACTATTTAGAAGCAATATATAGAAAGATTTCACCCGTCTACCTGTACTATTCATTGTTCTACTTGTAGAAAGTTACAAATAATTTCCATTTCATGATTATCAATGGGGCTCGCTGTTCACTTAAACTTGAAGATCAAAAAATTGGCGATTGTTACTGTTTAGATGCTTTGCATATATGTTTCTTAGATTAATAGAAGCAATATATACAAAGATTTCAACCGTCTACCTGTTCCATTCATTGATCTACTTGTCGAAAGCTACAAATAATTTCCGATAACGGATTAACCATTGGGGCTCATTGTTCACTTAAACTTGAAGAACAAAAAATTGGCGAATTGTACTGTTTGGATGCTTTGCATATATGTTTTTTAGACTATATAGAAGCATTATATACAAAGATTTCAACCGTCTACCTGTTCCATTCATTGCTCTACTTGTCGAAAGCTACAAATAATTTCCGATAACTGATTAACCATTGGGGCTCATTGTTCACTTAAACTTGAAGAACAAAAAATTGGCGAATTGTACTGTTTGGATGCTTTGCATATATGTTTCCGATACTATATAGAAGAAATATATACAAAGATTTCAACCGTCTACCTGTTCCATTCACTGTTCTACTTGTCGAAAGTTACAAATAATTTCCGTTAAGGGATTAACAATGGGGATCGTAGTTTACTTAAACATGAAGAACAAAAAATTGGCGAATGGTACTGTTTGGATGCTTTGCGTACATGTTTCTTAAACTATATGGAAGCAATATATACAAAGATTTCAACCGTCTACCTGTTCCATTCACTGTTCTACTTGTCGAAAGTTATAAATAATTTCCGTTAAGGGATTAACAATGGGGATCGTAGTTTACTTAAACTTGAAGAACAAAAAATTGGCGAATTGTACTGTTTGGATGCTTTGCATATATGTTTCCGATACTATATAGAAGCAATATATACAAAGATTTCAACCGTCTACCTGTTCCATTCACTGTTCTACTTGTCGAAAGTTATAAATAATTTCCGTTAAGGGATTAACAATGGGGATCGTAGTTTACTTAAACTTGAAGATAAAAAAATTGGCGTATGGTACTGTTTGGATGCTTTGCATATATGTTTCTTAGACTATATGGAAGCAATATATACAAAGATTTCAACCGTCTACCTGTTCGATTCATTGTTCCACTTGCCGAAATTTACAAATAATTTCCGATAAAGGATTAACAATGGGGCTCATTGTTCACTTAAACTTGAAGGACAAAAAATTGGCGAATGGTACTGTTTGGATGCTTTGCGTACATGTTTCTTAGACTATATGGAAGCAATATATACAAGGATTTCAACCGTCTACCTGTTCCATTCATTGTTCTACTTGTCGAAAGTTACAAATAATTTCCGATAAAGGATTAACAATGGGGCTCATTGTTCACTTAAACTTGAAGAACAAAAAATTGGCGAATGGTAGTGTTTGGATGCTTTGCATATATGTTTCTTAGACTATATAGAAGCAATATATACATGGATTTCAACCTTCTACCTGTTCCAATCATTGTTCTACTTGTCGAAAGTTACAAATAATTACCGATAAAGGACTAACCATTGGGGCTCATTGTTCACTTAAACTTGAAGAACAAAAAATTGGCGAATTGTACTGTTTGGATGCTTTGCACATATGTTTTTTAGATTATATAGAAGCAATATATACAAAGATTTCAACCGTCTACCTGTTCGATTCATTGTTCCACTTGCCGAAAGTTACAAATAATTTCCGATAAAGGATTAACAATGGGGCTTATTGTTCACTTAAACTTGAAGGACAAAAAATTGGCGAATGGTACTGTTTGGATGCTTTGCGTACATGTTTCTTAGACTATATGGAAGCAATATATACAAGGATTTCAACCGTCTACCTGTTCCATTCATTGTTCTACTTGTCGAAAGCTACAAATAATTTCCGATAACGGATTCACCATTGGGGCTCATTGTTCACTTAAACTTGAAGAACGAAAAATTGGCGAATTGTACTGTTTGGATGCTTTGCATATATGTTTCTTAGATTAATAGAAGCAATATATACATTGATTTCAACCTTCTACCTGTTCCACTCATTGTTCTACTTGTCGCAAGTTACAAATAATTTCCGTTAAAGGATTAACAATGGGGCTCATTGTTCACTTAAACTTGAAGAACAAAAAATTGGCGAATTGTACTGTTTGGATGCTTTGCATATATGTTTCATAGACTATTTAGAAGCAATATATAGAAAGATTTCACCCGTCTACCTGTACTATTCATTGTTCTACTTGTAGAAAGTTACAAATAATTTCCATTTCATGATTATCAATGGGGCTCGCTGTTCACTTAAACTTGAAGAACAAAAAATTGGCGAATGGTACTGTTTGGATGCTTTGCATATATGTTTCTTAGACTATATAGAAGCAATATATACATTGATTTCAACCGTCTACCTGTTCCATTCATTGTTCTACTTGTCGAAATTTACAAATAATTTCCTTTAAAGGATTAACAATGGGGCTCTTAGTTCACTTAAACTTGAAGAACAAAAAATTGGCGAATGGTACTGTTTAGATGCTTTGCATATATGTTTCTTAGATTATATAGATGCAATATATACAAAGATTTCAACCGTCTACCTGTTCCATTCATTGTTCTACTTTTCGAAAATTACAAATAATTTCCGATAAAGGATTAACCATTGGGGCTCATTGTTCACTTAAACTTGAAGAACAAAAAATTGGCGAATGGTACTGTTTGGATGCTTTGCATATATGTTTCTTAGACTATATAGACGCAATATATACAAAGATTTCAACAGTCTACCTGTTCCATTCATTGTTCTACTTGTCGGAAGTTACAAATAATTTCCGATAAAGGATTAACAATGGGGCTCATTGTTCACTTAAACTTGAAGAACAAAAAATTGGCGAATTGTACTGTTTGGATGCTTTGCATATATGTTTCATAGACTATTCAGAAGCAATATATAGAAAGATTTCACCCGTCTACCTGTACTATTCATTGTTCTACTTGTAGAAAGTTACAAATAATTTCCATTTCATGATTATCAATGGGGCTCGCTGTTCACTTAAACTTGAAGATCAAAAAATTGGCGATTGTTACTGTTTAGATGCTTTGCATATAGGTTTCTTAGACTATATAGAAGCAATATATACAAAGATTTCAACCGTCTACCTGTTCCATTCATTGTTCTACTTGTCGAAAATTACAAATAATTTCCGATAAAGGATTAACCATTGGGGCTCATTGTTCACTTAAACTTGAAGAACAAAAAATTGGCGAATGGTACTGTTTGGATGCTTTGCATATATGTTTCTTAGACTATATAGAAGCATTATATACATTGATTTCAACCGTCTACGTGTTCCATTCATTGTTCTACTTGTCGAAATTTACAAACAATTTCCTTTAAAGGATTAACAATGGGGTTCGTAGTTCACTTAAACTTGAAGAACAAAAAATTGGCGAATGGTACTGTTTGGATGCTTTGCATATATGTTTCTTAGACTATATAGACGCAATATATACAAAGATTTCAACAGTCTACCTGTTCCATTCATTGTTCTACTTGTCGGATGTTACAAATAATTTCCGATAAAGGATTAACCATTGGGGCTCGTTGTTCACTTAAACTAGAAGAACAAAAAATTGGCGAATGGTACTGTTTGGATGCTTTGCATATATGTTTCTTAGACTATATAGAAGCAATATATACATTGATTTCAACCGTCTACCTGTTCCATTCATTGTTCTACTAGTAGAAAGTTACAAATAATTTCCGTTTCATAATTATCAATGGGGCTCGTTGTTCACTTAAACTTGAAGAACAAAAAATTGGCGAATGGTACTGTTTGGATGCTTTGCATATATGTTTCGTAGACTATATAGAAGCAATATATACAATGACTTCAACCGTCTACCTGTTCCATTCATTGTTCTACTTGTCGAAAATTACAAATAATTTCCGATAAAGGATTAACCATTGGGGCTCATTGTTCACTTAAACTTGAAGAACAAAAAATTGGCGAATGGTACTGTTTGGATGCTTTGCATATATGTTTCTTAGACTATATAGAAGCAATATATACATTGATTTCAACCGTCTACGTGTTCCATTCATTGTTCTACTTGTCGAAATTTACAAATAATTTCCTTTAAAGGATTAACAATGGGGTTCGTAGTTCACTTAAACTTGAAGAACAAAAAATTGGCGAATGGTACTGTTTGGATGCTTTGCATATATGTTTCTTAGACTATATAGACGCAATATATACAAAGATTTCAACAGTCTACCTGTTCCATTCATTGTTCTACTTGTCGGAAGTTACAAATAATTTCCGATAAAGGATTAACCATTGGGGCTCATTGTTCACTTAAAGTTGAAGACCAAAAAATTGGCGAATGGTACTGTTTGGATGCTATGCGTACATGTTTCTTAGACTATATGGAAGCAATATATACAAAGATTTCAACCGTCTACGTGTTCCAATCATTGTTCTACTTGTCGAAATTTACAAATAATTTCCTTTAAAGGATTAACAATGGGGCTCGTTGTTCACTTAAACTTGAAGAACAAAAAATTGGCGAATGGTACTGTTTAGATGCTTTGCATATATGTTTCTTAGATTATATAGATGCAATATATACAAAGATTTCAACCGTCTACCTGTTCCATTCATTGTTCTACTTTTCGAAAATTACAAATAATTTCCGATAAAGGATTAACCATTGGGGCTTATTGTTCACTTAAACTTGAAGAACAAAAAATTGGCGAATGGTACTGTTTGGATGCTTTGCATATATGTTTCTTAGACTATATAGACGCAATATATACAAAGATTTCAACAGTCTACCTGTTCCATTCATTGTTCTACTTGTCGAAAATTACAAATAATTTCCGATAAAGGATTAACCATTGGGGCTCATTGTTCACTTAAACTTGAAGAACAAAAAATTGGCGAATGGTACTGTTTGGATGCTTTGCATATATGTTTCTTAGACTATATAGAAGCAATATATACATTGATTTCAACCGTCTACGTGTTCCATTCATTGTTCTACTTGTCGAAATTTACAAATAATTTCCTTTAAAGGATTAACAATGGGGTTCGTAGTTCACTTAAACTTGAAGAACAAAAAATTGGCGAATGGTACTGTTTGGATGCTTTGCATATATGTTTCTTAGACTATATAGACGCAATATATACAAAGATTTCAACAGTCTACCTGTTCCATTCATTGTTCTACTTGTCGGAAGTTACAAATAATTTCCGATAAAGGATTAACCATTGGGGCTCGTTGTTCACTTAAACTAGAAGAACAAAAAATTGGCGAATGGTACTGTTTGGATGCTTTGCATATATGTTTCTTAGACTATATAGAAGCAATATATACATTGATTTCAACCGTCTACCTGTTCCATTCATTGTTCTACTTGTAGAAAGTTACAAATAATTTCCGTTTCATAATTATCAATGGGGCTCGTTGTTCACTTAAACTTGAAGAACAAAAAATTGGCGAATGGTACTGTTTGGATGCTTTGCATATATGTTTCGTAGACTATATAGAAGCAATATATAAAATGACTTCAACCGTCTACCTGTTCCATTCATTGTTCTACTTGTCGAAAATTACAAATAATTTCCGATAAAGGATTAACCATTGGGGCTCATTGTTCACTTAAACTTGAAGAACAAAAAATTGGCGAATGGTACTGTTTGGATGCTTTGCATATATGTTTCTTAGACTATATAGAAGCAATATATACATTGATTTCAACCGTCTACGTGTTCCATTCATTGTTCTACTTGTCGAAATTTACAAATAATTTCCTTTAAAGGATTAACAATGGGGTTCGTAGTTCACTTAAACTTGAAGAACAAAAAATTGGCGAATGGTACTGTTTGGATGCTTTGCATATATGTTTCTTAGACTATATAGACGCAATATATACAAAGATTTCAACAGTCTACGTGTTCCATTCATTGTTCTACTTGTCGGAAGTTACAAATAATTTCCGATAAAGGATTAACCATTGGGGCTCGTTGTTCACTTAAACTAGAAGAACAAAAAATTGGCGAATGGTACTGTTTGGATGCTTTGCATATATGTTTCGTAGACTATATAGAAGCAATATATAAAATGACTTCAACCGTCTACCTGTTCCATTCATTGTTCTACTTGTCGAAAATTACAAATAATTTCCGATAAAGGATTAACCATTGGGGCTCATTGTTCACTTAAACTTGAAGAACAAAAAATTGGCGAATGGTACTGTTTGGATGCTTTGCATATATGTTTCTTAGACTATATAGAAGCAATATATACATTGATTTCAACCGTCTACGTGTTCCATTCATTGTTCTACTTGTCGAAATTTACAAATAATTTCCTTTAAAGGATTAACAATGGGGTTCGTAGTTCACTTAAACTTGAAGAACAAAAAATTGGCGAATGGTACTGTTTGGATGCTTTGCATATATGTTTCTTAGACTATATAGACGCAATATATACAAAGATTTCAACAGTCTACGTGATCCATTCATTGTTCTACTTGTCGGAAGTTACAAATAATTTCCGATAAAGGATTAACAATGGGGCTCATTGTTCACTTAAACTTGAAGAACAAAAAATTGGCGAATTGTACTGTTTGGATGCTTTGCATATATGTTTCATAGACAATTTAGAAGCAATATATAGAAAGATTTCACCCGTCTACCTGTACTATTCATTGTTCTACTTGTAGAAAGTTACAAATAATTTCCATTTCATGATTATCAATGGGGCTCGCTGTTCACTTAAACTTGATGATCAAAAAATTGGCGATTGTTACTGTTTAGATGCTTTGCATATATGTTTCTTAGATTATATAGATGCAATATATACAAAGATTTCAACCGTCTACCTGTTCCATTCATTGTTCTACTTGTCGAAATTTACAAATAATTTCCGATAAAGGATTAACCATTGGGGCTCATTGTTCACTTAAACTTGAAGAAAAAAAATTGGCGAATGGTACTGTTTGGATGCTTTGTGTACATGTTACTTAGACTATATGGAAGCAATATATACAAAGATTTCAACCGTCTACGTGTTCCAATTATTGTTCTACTTGTCGAAATTTAGAAATAATTTCCTTTAAAGGATTAACAATGGGGCTCTTAGTTCACTTAAACTTGAAGAACAAAAAATTGGCGAATGGTACTGTTTGGATGCTTTGCCTATATGTTTCTAAGACTATATAGACGCAATATATACAAATATTTCAACCGTCTACCTGTTCCATTCATTGTTCTACTTGTCGAAAATTACAAATAATTTCCGATAAAGGATTAACCATTGGGGCTCATTGTTCACTTAAAGTTGAAGACCAAAAAATTTGCGAGTGGTACTGTTTGGATGCTTTGAATATATGTTTCTTATATTATATAGAAGCAATATATACAAATATTTCAACCGTCTACCTGTTCCATTCATTGTTCTACTTGTCGAAAATTACAAATAATTTCCGATAAAGGATTAACCATTGGGGCTCATTGTTCACTTAAAGTTGAAGACCAAAAAATTGGCGAATGGTACTGTTTGGATGCTATGCGTACATGTTTCTTAGACTATATGGAAGCAATATATACAAAGATTTCAACCGTCTACGTGTTCCAATCATTGTTCTACTTGTCGAAATTTACAAATAATTTCCTTTAAAGGATTAACAATGGGGCTCGTTGTTCACTTAAACTTGAAGAACAAAAAATTGGCGAATGGTACTGTTTAGATGCTTTGCATATATGTTTCTTAGATTATATAGATGCAATATATACAAAGATTTCAACCGTCTACCTGTTCCATTCATTGTTCTACTTTTCGAAAATTACAAATAATTTCCGATAAAGGATTAACCATTGGGGCTCATTGTTCACTTAAACTTGAAGAACAAAAAATTGGCGAATGGTACTGTTTGGATGCTTTGCATATATGTTTCTTAGACTATATAGACGCAATATATACAAAGATTTCAACAGTCTACGTGTTCCATTCATTGTTCTACTTGTCGGAAGTTACAAATAATTTCCGATAAAGGATTAACCATTGGGGCTCGTTGTTCACTTAAACTAGAAGAACAAAAAATTGGCGAATGGTACTGTTTGGATGCTTTGCATATATGTTTCGTAGACTATATAGAAGCAATATATAAAATGACTTCAACCGTCTACCTGTTCCATTCATTGTTCTACTTGTCGAAAATTACAAATAATTTCCGATAAAGGATTAACCATTGGGGCTCATTGTTCACTTAAACTTGAAGAACAAAAAATTGGCGAATGGTACTGTTTGGATGCTTTGCATATATGTTTCTTAGACTATATAGAAGCAATATATACATTGATTTCAACCGTCTACGTGTTCCATTCATTGTTCTACTTGTCGAAATTTACAAATAATTTCCTTTAAAGGATTAACAATGGGGTTCGTAGTTCACTTAAACTTGAAGAACAAAAAATTGGCGAATGGTACTGTTTGGATGCTTTGCATATATGTTTCTTAGACTATATAGACGCAATATATACAAAGATTTCAACAGTCTACGTGTTCCATTCATTGTTCTACTTGTCGGAAGTTACAAATAATTTCCGATAAAGGATTAACAATGGGGCTCATTGTTCACTTAAACTTGAAGAACAAAAAATTGGCGAATTGTACTGTTTGGATGCTTTGCATATATGTTTCATAGACAATTTAGAAGCAATATATAGAAAGATTTCACCCGTCTACCTGTACTATTCATTGTTCTACTTGTAGAAAGTTACAAATAATTTCCATTTCATGATTATTAATGGGGCTCGCTGTTCACTTAAACTTGAAGATCAAAAAATTGGCGATTGTTACTGTTTAGATGCTTTGCATATATGTTTCTTAGATTATATAGATGCAATATATACAAAGATTTCAACCGTCTACCTGTTCCATTCATTGTTCTACTTGTCGAAATTTACAAATAATTTCCGATAAAGGATTAACCATTGGGGCTCATTGTTCACTTAAACTTGAAGAAAAAAAATTGGCGAATGGTACTGTTTGGATGCTTTGTGTACATGTTTCTTAGACTATATGGAAGCAATATATACAAAGATTTCAACCGTCTACGTGTTCCAATTATTGTTCTACTTGTCGAAATTTAGAAATAATTTCCTTTAAAGGATTAACAATGGGGCTCTTAGTTCACTTAAACTTGAAGAACAAAAAATTGGCGAATGGTACTGTTTGGATGCTTTGCCTATATGTTTCTAAGACTATATAGACGCAATATATACAAATATTTCAACCGTCTACCTGTTCCATTCATTGTTCTACTTGTCGAAAATTACAAATAATTTCCGATAAAGGATTAACCATTGGGGCTCATTGTTCACTTAAAGTTGAAGACCAAAAAATTTGCGAGTGGTACTGTTTGGATGCTTTGAATATATGTTTCTTATATTATATAGAAGCAATATATACAAATATTTCAACCGTCTACCTGTTCCATTCATTGTTCTACTTGTCGAAAATTACAAATAATTTCCGATAAAGGATTAACCATTGGGGCTCATTGTTCACTTAAAGTTGAAGACCAAAAAATTGGCGAATGGTACTGTTTGGATGCTATGCGTACATGTTTCTTAGACTATATGGAAGCAATATATACAAAGATTTCAACCGTCTACGTGTTCCAATCATTGTTCTACTTGTCGAAATTTACAAATAATTTCCTTTAAAGGATTAACAATGGGGCTCGTTGTTCACTTAAACTTGAAGAACAAAAAATTGGCGAATGGTACTGTTTAGATGCTTTGCATATATGTTTCTTAGATTATATAGATGCAATATATACAAAGATTTCAACCGTCTACCTGTTCCATTCATTGTTCTACTTTTCGAAAATTACAAATAATTTCCGATAAAGGATTAACCATTGGGGCTCATTGTTCACTTAAACTTGAAGAACAAAAAATTGGCGAATGGTACTGTTTGGATGCTTTGCATATATGTTTCTTAGACTATATAGACGCAATATATACAAAGATTTCAACAGTCTACCTGTTCCATTCATTGTTCTACTTGTCGGAAGTTACAAATAATTTCCGATAAAGGATTAACAATGGGGCTCATTGTTCACTTAAACTTGAAGAACAAAAAATTGGCGAATTGTACTGTTTGGATGCTTTGCATATATGTTTCATAGACTATTCAGAAGCAATATATAGAAAGATTTCACCCGTCTACCTGTACTATTCATTGTTCTACTTGTAGAAAGTTACAAATAATTTCCATTTCATGATTATCAATGGGGCTCGCTGTTCACTTAAACTTGAAGATCAAAAAATTGGCGATTGTTACTGTTTAGATGCTTTGCATATATGTTTCTTAGATTATATAGATGCAATATATACAAAGATTTCAACCGTCTACCTGTTCGATTCATTGTTCTACTTGTCGAAAATTACAAATAATTTCCGATAAAGGATTAACCATTGGGGCTCGTTGTTCACTTAAACTAGAAGAACAAAAAATTGGCGAATGGTACTGTTTGGATGCTTTGCATATATGTTTCTTAGACTATATGGAAGCAATATATACAAAGATTTCAACCGTCTACCAGTTCCATTCATTGTTCTACTTGTCGAAAGTTACAAATAATTTCCGATAAAGGATTAACCATTGGGGCTCGTTGTTCACTTAAACTAGAAGAACAAAAAATTGGCGAATGGTACTGTTTGGATGCTTTGCATATATGTTTCTTAGACTATATAGAAGCAATATATACATTGATTTCAACCGTCTACCTGTTCCATTCATTGTTCTACTTGTAGAAAGTTACAAATAATTTCCGTTTCATAATTATCAATGGGGCTCGTTGTTCACTTAAACTTGAAGAACAAAAAATTGGCGAATGGTACTGTTTGGATGCTTTGCATATATGTTTCGTAGACTATATAGAAGCAATATATAAAATGACTTCAACCGTCTACCTGTTCCATTCATTGTTCTACTTGTCGAAAATTACAAATAATTTCCGATAAAGGATTAACCATTGGGGCTCATTGTTCACTTAAACTTGAAGAACAAAAAATTGGCGAATGGTACTGTTTGGATGCTTTGCATATATGTTTCTTAGACTATATAGAAGCAATATATACATTGATTTCAACCGTCTACGTGTTCCATTCATTGTTCTACTTGTCGAAATTTACAAATAATTTCCTTTAAAGGATTAACAATGGGGTTCGTAGTTCACTTAAACTTGAAGAACAAAAAATTGGCGAATGGTACTGTTTGGATGCTTTGCATATATGTTTCTTAGACTATATAGACGCAATATATACAAAGATTTCAACAGTCTACGTGTTCCATTCATTGTTCTACTTGTCGGAAGTTACAAATAATTTCCGATAAAGGATTAACCATTGGGGCTCGTTGTTCACTTAAACTAGAAGAACAAAAAATTGGCGAATGGTACTGTTTGGATGCTTTGCATATATGTTTCTTAGACTATATGGAAGCAATATATACAAAGATTTCAACCGTCTACCAGTTCCATTCATTGTTCTACTTGTCGAAAGTTACAAATAATTTCCGATAAAGGATTAACAATGGGGCTCATTGTTCACTTAAACTTGAAGAACAAAAAATTGGCGAATGGTACTGTTTGGATGCTTTGCATATATGTTTCTTAGACTATATGGAAGCAATATATACAAAGATTTTAACCGTCTCCGTGTTCCAATCATTGTTCTACTTGTAGAAAGTTACAATTAATTTCCGTTAAAGGATTAACAATGGGGCTCGTAGTTCACATAAACTTGAAGAACAAAAAAGTGGCGAATTGTACTGTTTGGATGCTTTGCATAGATGTTTCTTAGACTATTTAGAAGCAATATATAGAAAGATTTCACCCGTCTACCTGTACTATTCATTGTTCTACTTGTAGAAAGTTACAAATAATTTCCATTTCATGATTATCAATGGGGCTCGCTGTTCACTTAAACTTGAAGATCAAAAAATTGGCGATTGTTACTGTTTAGATGCTTTGCATATATGTTTCTTAGATTAATAGAAGCAATATATACAAAGATTTCAACCGTCTACCTGTTCCATTCATTGATCTACTTGTCGAAAGCTACAAATAATTTCCGATAACGGATTAACCATTGGGGCTCATTGTTCACTTAAACTTGAAGAACAAAAAATTGGCGAATTGTACTGTTTGGATGCTTTGCATATATGTTTTTTAGACTATATAGAAGCATTATATACAAAGATTTCAACCGTCTACCTGTTCCATTCATTGCTCTACTTGTCGAAAGCTACAAATAATTTCCGATAACGGATTAACCATTGGGGCTCATTGTTCACTTAAACTTGAAGAACAAAAAATTGGCGAATTGTACTGTTTGGATGCTTTGCATATATGTTTCCGATACTATATAGAAGAAATATATACAAAGATTTCAACCGTCTACCTGTTCCATTCACTGTTCTACTTGTCGAAAGTTACAAATAATTTCCGTTAAGGGATTAACAATGGGGATCGTAGTTTACTTAAACATGAAGAACAAAAAATTGGCGAATGGTACTGTTTGGATGCTTTGCGTACATGTTTCTTAAGCTATATGGAAGCAATATATACAAAGATTTCAACCGTCTACCTGTTCCATTCACTGTTCTACTTGTCGAAAGTTATAAATAATTTCCGTTAAGGGATTAACAATGGGGATCGTAGTTTACTTAAACTTGAAGAACAAAAAATTGGCGAATTGTACTGTTTGGATGCTTTGCATATATGTTTCCGATACTATATAGAAGCAATATATACAAAGATTTCAACCGTCTACCTGTTCCATTCACTGTTCTACTTGTCGAAAGTTATAAATAATTTCCGTTAAGGGATTAACAATGGGGATCGTAGTTTACTTAAACTTGAAGATAAAAAAATTGGCGTATGGTACTGTTTGGATGCTTTGCATATATGTTTCTTAGACTATATGGAAGCAATATATACAAAGATTTCAACCGTCTACCTGTTCGATTCATTGTTCCACTTGCCGAAATTTACAAATAATTTCCGATAAAGGATTAACAATGGGGCTCATTGTTCACTTAAACTTGAAGGACAAAAAATTGGCGAATGGTACTGTTTGGATGCTTTGCGTACATGTTTCTTAGACTATATGGAAGCAATATATACAAGGATTTCAACCGTCTACCTGTTCCATTCATTGTTCTACTTGTCGAAAGTTACAAATAATTTCCGATAAAGGATTAACAATGGGGCTCATTGTTCACTTAAACTTGAAGAACAAAAAATTGGCGAATGGTACTGTTTGGATGCTTTGCATATATGTTTCTTAGACTATATAGAAGCAATATATACATGGATTTCAACCTTCTACCTGTTCCAATCATTGTTCTACTTGTCGAAAGTTACAAATAATTACCGATAAAGGACTAACCATTGGGGCTCATTGTTCACTTAAACTTGAAGAACAAAAAATTGGCGAATTGTACTGTTTGGATGCTTTGCATATATGTTTCCGATACTATATAGAAGAAATATATACAAAGATTTCAACCGTCTACCTGTTCCATTCACTGTTCTACTTGTCGAAAGTTACAAATAATTTCCGTTAAGGGATTAACAATGGGGATCGTAGTTTACTTAAACTTGTAGAACAATAAATTGGCGAATGGTACTGTTTGGATGCTTTGCGTACATGTTTCTTAAACTATATGGAAGCAATATATACAATGATTTCAACCGTCTACCTGTTCCATTCATTGTTCTACTTGTCGAAAGTTACAAATAATTACCGATAAAGGACTAACCATTGGGGCTCATTGTTCACTTAAACTTGAAGAACAAAAAATTGGCGAATTGTACTGTTTGGATGCTTTGCACATATGTTTTTTACATTATATAGAAGCAATATATACAAAGATTTCAACCGTCTACCTGTTCGATTCATTGTTCCACTTGCCGAAAGTTACAAATAATTTCCGATAAAGGATTAACAATGGGGCTCATTGTTCACTTAAACTTGAAGGACAAAAAATTGGCGAATGGTACTGTTTGGATGCTTTGCGTACATGTTTCTTAGACTATATGGAAGCAATATATACAAGGATTTCAACCGTCTACCTGTTCCATTCATTGTTCTACTTGTCGAAAGTTACAAATAATTTCCGATAAAGGATTAACAATGGGGCTCATTGTTCACTTAAACTTGAAGAACAAAAAATTGGCGAATGGTACTGTTTGGATGCTTTGCATATATGTTTCTTAGACTATATAGAAGCAATATATACATTGATTTCAACCTTCTACCTGTTCCACTCATTGTTCTACTTGTCGCAAGTTACAAATAATTTCCGTTAAAGGATTAACAATGGGGCTCATTGTTCACTTAAACTTGAAGAACAAAAAATTGGCGAATTGTACTGTTTGGATGCTTTGCATATATGTTTCTTAGACTATATAGACGCAATATATACAAAGATTTCAACAGTCTACCTGTTCCATTCATTGTTCTACTTGTCGGAAGTTACAAATAATTTCCGATAAAGGATTAACCATTGGGGCTCGTTGTTCACTTAAACTAGAAGAACAAAAAATTGGCGAATGGTACTGTTTGGATGCTTTGCATATATGTTTCTTAGACTATATAGAAGCAATATATACATTGATTTCAACCGTCTACCTGTTCCATTCATTGTTCTACTTGTAGAAAGTTACAAATAATTTCCGTTTCATAATTATCAATGGGGCTCGTTGTTCACTTAAACTTGAAGAACAAAAAATTGGCGAATGGTACTGTTTGGATGCTTTGCATATATGTTTCGTAGACTATATAGAAGCAATATATACAATGACTTTGTTCGTTGGTTTCTGCCGATGCCGGCTCGTCCGAGAATGGCTCCGAAATCGGAGGACTGTGATAATGTCCCAAGGACGTGTCGTTCCGATATTCGGAGTCGATGATCTCTCGGGCGTGTGTTATGTGGAGATCGGGATAATAAATCTCGAATCTCGTCGCAGTCACGGTTAGTCACTGCGACTAGTTTTTTGCGTAAAATATGTTTATTCAAAAATCAAAATTAAATTGGAGGTACCAAAAATTACTGGGTTTGGTAAATGGTGTAACGATATGAATAAGAGGAGGAAATGGTAGTCGAAGTCGAAGTCGTAGTCGAAGTCGTAATGGAAGTGATCGCCGGGGTGCGGTTACTCGTATTTATCTGTTCCGTTGTTGAGTGTGTGCGTTGTGTATGTATAAATGTCTTATTATGTGATTGCATAGAACTGTTTGGAATATTCTGGGAGGGGTGGAAAATGCGTGTAATGTTTGTTTAATTGGTATGTGTATCGAAATGCTTGGAAAGTTCTATGCATGGTTGTGTGAATATGTGTATGGTGGTATGCGATTGTACGTGTAGCGTGGTTGTCAAATGTTTCAGCTGAGTTCGACGAACCTGGCTCTGCCAAGAAATATCGATCGAAAACAGCTGAGGATGTATGCATGTGTCTGGTGTGATTCATAAGGGAAAATGAAAAGAATATTGTTGGAATCAGATAAATACGAATAAATTTGAGATTATTACCCTTTCCGGGGTAGTAAGAAATTACTACCCTTTCGAGGGTAGTAACATGCCGCCCCCCTTTGAACGGATGCCGTTCAATGATTAAACGGTAAATCAATGTATAATGAGTGAATGTTGTACATGTATGAAATACTTAATCTAATGGTGATATAAACATAAAACATATCATATTGGTAATACATTTAGAACTTAAATTAAGTAGGATAAAACATCGATGGTGTAGAGTACAATTAGGCTTAAATTCTGAACAAGATAGAAAATGAATAGTGTACAATACAAATATATTTAAATTCTGAGAAATACAAGCAACGAAATGGATATGAAAAAAAATACAAATTCATTAAATACAGCCCTCTGACGTAGGCAGCGGAGAAAGTTTTTGAATGCTTCGCTTGTATTCGCCCTGAACGGTTTTTACTGTCACCACTCGGATTTCACCGTCTTTCCCTGGGTGAACGACAGTAATTCTTCCTAGCCTCCATTGCATTGGAGGAGCATGGTCTTCCCGCAGCAAGACTAATTGCCCGACACAAACGGTGGGAGTTTTGCCCGTGTGCCATTTGTTTCTAACGGTCAAATGATGCAAATACTCTTTGTGCCAACGTATCCAAAAATGCTGTTTCATTTTTGTGATATGCTGCCACATCGAGAGGCGGTTCGTTGCTACATCAGTATAATTCTGCTCGATAATACTTTTCAGTGAGCTTCCTATTAGAAAGTGAGCTGGAGTGAGCGCGGAAAGGTCATTTGGATCGGCTGATAGAGGAGATATAGGCCGCGAATTTAAAATACCTTCTATTTCTATTAAATATGTCAACAGCGCCTCGTACGAAAGAATGGTTTCGCCAACCACTCGCGTCAAATGGTGTTTCACCGACTTCACGGCTGCCTCCCAGAGACCGCCGAAATGCGGTGCACGTGGAGGTATGAAATGCCATTCCAACCCTTCATTCGAGGAAAAATTGACTACTGGCGAGTTGGTTTGTTCTATCAATTTTTGTAGTTCGGTTATTTCGCGATTAGCGCTAGTAAAATTGGTGGCATTGTCAGAGTACAAATGCGTGCTTTTTCCTCGTCTCGCGAAAAAACGTTTGAGAGCAGCGATAAAGGCTTCTGAGCTCAGATCACTGACCAATTCAATATGTACGGCCTTGGTGGAGAAACAAACAAAAATAGCCGCATATACTTTAACTCGTCCGCGATTTCGACATCGTTTTTCCTTTATGTAGAATGGTCCACAAAAATCTACTCCTGCCGAAATAAACGGACGACTTGAAGTAACACGTTCTTTGGGTAAGGGAGCCATCAATGCCTGGTATTGAGAGGGCTTGGCGCGGCGACAAGTAACGCATTTGCGTAAAATGTTTCGTATGGTCGTTCTGCCATCGGTGATCCAATATTGTTGTCGTATAAAATGCAGTGTTGCCTGTGTACCTGAGTGCATGTTTATGATGTGTGTGTGGCGAATGATGAGTGTGGTTACGTGGTGTTTGGCTGGTAAAAGAATGGGGTGTTTTTCGTTAAATGAAATTTCTGCATGCACGAGTCGTCCACCAACGCGTAATAACCCGTCTGAATCGAGAAAGGGATTTAATGATAGTAGACGGCCCTTGCGGTTAATTGGCTTTTGATCGTTAGCATACATCGATAATTCTTCGGGAAATTCTTCCCGTTGAACTATCTTTAGTATGCATGTGGTGGCCTCGTGAATCTCTCTGACGGATAGATATTCGCGAATTTCGGACTCTTTCCGTACGATTCGATGCCAACGCAGGCAATATGCGATTACGCGTCTTAATTTTGCAAATGAGGAAAATCTATGAACGATACTGATTTCCGGTGTCTCGGTGGTGAAGGCAAAAAGCGGTCGCGATTCAGGTATGTCCGTGAGTGTGGGTAATGCGAAAACGGGCCATTGCTGTTCGTCTGCGCGTAGCCAGCAAGGTCCCCGCGGCCAAAGTTGACTTCGCAGTAATTCAGCAGGCAACATACCCCGCGAAAGATGGTCGGCTGGATTGTCCTGGGATGGTACATGTCTCCAGGTATAACCCAGCGTTAATCTTTGTATTTCGCTGGTACGATTAGCGACGAAGGTTTTTAGCGTATTTGGTGGTCTTTTTAACCATTGTAAAACTATAGTGGAGTCTGACCAGAATGTGATCCTTTCAAAAGTTAACTGAAGAGCTTGATAAGTGGTATGAAATAAATTAGAAAGTAAAAACGCGGCGCATAATTCTAGTCGAGGTAATGATAAAGACTTTAGAGGGGCAACGCGGGAACGCGAACAAATGAGGTTGACAGTTATGCGACCTTCCTTGTCGACACAACGTGTATAAAGACAAGCTCCGTAAGCGCGTTCACTAGCGTCGCAAAATCCATGCAATTGAACGGATATTGAATTGTCGGTAATTATTTTTCGCGGATGTTGTACGGTCTGTAGACATGGTAATTCTGCCCTGTAATTAAGCCATGTACTGTGTAAATCGGCGGGAATGGATTCGTCCCAATCACACTTTAGTTGCCATAATCTTTGTATGATTAGTCGACCTATCACGATGGCCGGGCCGAGAAGTCCTAGCGGATCGAATAATTGTGCTATTTCAGAGAGAATCACGCGTTTAGTGACACTAGGTTTCGACTCCCTGAAATTTATCGTGTAAGAAATTACGTCATGCCTTGGGTTCCAATTAATGCCTAAGGTTTTCGTACAATCGTCCAGATTCAGACAAATCTGGACGTCGCCCGACTGATCCTTCAAGTCTGATATCAGACTGGGATCGTTTGAAGCCCACTGTCTGAGATGAAATCCTCCCTTCGACATTAAATTTAGCAATTCATCACGTAACTTCAAAGCGTCGTCGCGAGTCTTAGCTCCCGTGAGTAAATCGTCTACATAAAAATCCTTTTTTACAACGGCTGCAGCTAAAGGATATTTTTCTCCTTCGTCATCGGCCAATTGATGTAACGAACGAATGGCTAGGAACGAGGCGGCGGATGTACCATACGTGACGGTATTTAATTCATATGTGCGGACTGGCTCATTTGGGTTTTCACGCCATAAGATCTTTTGATATTTTCTATCGGATGAATGGACTAGGATTTGACGGTACATTTTGGCGATATCTGCTGTTAGTGTGTATGTGTACGATCGAAAACGAATCAATAACGGAATTAAGTCGTCTTGAATGACGGGACCAATCATTAATGTTTCATTCAAAGAAGTGTTTGACGTAGTTTTTGCCGATGCATCGAAAACTACGCGCAATTTCGTGGTTAAGCTCGATTGTTTTATAACCGCGTGGTGTGGAAGGTAGTAGCCCTCATTCATGCTTGCGTGTTTTGTTTCTGTCATATGACCGAGATCTCGATATTCGCGAATGAAATCCGAATACCCTAGTTTTAATGTATGATTTCGCACAAACGATTTCTCTAATGAATAAAACCGTTTCAATGCAGCAGAGTATGATTTTCCTAACGATGATATGTTATTCCTAAAGGGAAGTCTAACTATGTATCTCCCCGTTTGTGTGTCGCGATTGATATGCTTTCGGTAGTGTTCCTCGCATGATTTTTCCTCTTCGGATCGATGAATATCATCGGTGGTATCTGGCATTTCCCAAAACTTAGCGAGATCAATTTGTAATGCCCGGGACGATAAGTTACATGTAACCGACTTGGATTGCACGTTGTTGCCGACTTCTCCAGTTAGTACCCATCCTAACTGAGTTTTTGATAAAGATGCGCGTTCGTTGTTAATCGATATTTTCCCGATGGATATTAGACGCTGATAAATTGCCGCGCCTAAAATGGCGTCAATCGGACTCGGTTCATGAAACTGTGGATCAGCTAGTTTAATGTTTTTGGGAATGTATAAATTTGCCCGATCGACGTACTGCGAAGGCAAAATTGTTCTGGATAAATTTGGTAGTACTAGAAATTTTGCATCAATGTTAAATGAATTAAATCGCGATTGCATACGGGCATCGGTCGTATAATAAACGCGGCAGGTGGTTTGACCTACGCCTATTACAGGTACATCTACCCGACTGCGACGCGATTTGATTTTATTCGCGAACTCTTCCGTCAGAAAATTCGACTGCGAGCCACTGTCCAACAGTACTCGGCAAGGGTGCTTATTTCCGGCTGCGTCCACAATGTCTACGACGGCAGTCGCTAAAACTACCTGTTCGTATGACTTACATTGCAGGCACGCCGTTTGAGACGAATTTTGAGGCTCAGGAGATGGTTTGTGTAAAAGCGAATGATGACGGCGTGAGCAAATTTTGCAGTTGTGCGTACTTCTGCAATTCGAAACCTCATGACCAGGCCTTAAGCAGTTTACACACAATTTGCAATTTTTAATGAGTATCTCGCGATCTTTATTGGGCGTCTGGCTTAATTTTTGACATGAAAAGGTTAGGTGATTACCTTTGCATACATAGCATGACGGTGTGAATTGAGCCACGTACGCAGCTTTGGGTTGTGTAAATGCATGTCGCGTATTGGTGTGCGCGATGTTTTTGTGGACGCGATCTGAATTTGTTTTTAAATGAGACGTGAAGGTGTCTCCCAATGGCTCGATTTCCTTACATCGCTTATTAAGAAACTCGAAGAATTGTTCCACCGTCGGAAACTCAGTATCACACTGATGCTCCTTCCAGCGCTGCGCAGTTTCCCTTTCTAATTTTGTTTGGAGTAAATAAATTAAAACCGTATCAACGGAGGGTTGATCTATGGCTTTCAAAGCACGGTAATGTGTCTCTGTTACGTTTAAAAATTCGCGGAGCTGTCGCGGGCAAGTCTTACTTAAAGCAGACGCTTCGAATATCGCCTTTAGTCGTTTAGCGACAATTAATTTTGGGTCGTCGTACCGTTTTTGCAAAACTTCCCACGCGACGGCGTAATTGATACCGGTATTAGTAAGATGTTCTATTCTTTTCGTTGCTTCTCCTCTCAGGCATGATCGCAAATAGGTCAATTTACGAATATCGCTAATTTTCGGATTATCATGCACTGCGGATAGGAATTGGTCAGCGAAACCAGGCCATTCTTCATAACAACCGCTGAAGGTTGGCAAATGAATTTTCGGTAACTCTACAAAATTACCGGTTTCACTACTGTTTTCTGGTAGTGGTAAGGAATAAAAATCGCGATGTGAAGTGTGGTTCGAGTGTGGATTATTAGCTCCCGATAAAAGTTCGGTAGCATGAGAAATTAGGATTGACGCTTCGTCCTCTATATTCAAGCGTGTTTCCAAATTATCCGTAGTCTCGTCAAGTAATTCGAGTTCCGTGTGAAAACTCTCAAATTCTTTTAACTGCATTTGTACTTTGTCAAAACGCGTTTGTAGTTGTGTAAGGTTTGGCTCGTCTGCGTTTAATTCTAACCATGTTTTGAAACGGGTTAGTTGGCTTTTAAATGTAGTACGCTTGTGCTTCAACTCTTTGATACGAGACTCGGTCGACATATTGAATAAAAGGTTTTTCGCAATAAGGAAAGATTACGAAGTGAATAGGAAAGGTATGGAAATAGGAAGCTCAGCGGAAATGTATGCAAGCTTACTCACTGAATTGTAGTAGACACCGCAATTCTGTAATTCTGCCGCTGAGACGATGATCGGGTTGGTTGCTCCTCTAGTCGGTGATATTCGCAGCTTCTTTCACGAAGCGGCGATGGCTCGGATGGCTCCTCTCTCGAAATGTTGTTGGATTGATGCAGCTGCTCACGCGTTGCAAACAGTGGTTGGTTTAAAGATGTTCCATCCCTTGAAGAGATGGTGGTATGGATGACTTCTCCCACGAAGCGGTGGCGAAAGGGGATGACCTCTCTCTCGAAGCGGTGGCGAAAGGAGTAACGTCTCTGGAACGGTTGACTCCTTGGACCCAGTATGGTTGAAAGACCGGAACAGACGCACCTCCACAGCGACTGGTATCCGGCTCGAAGGACCAGAAATGTTCGTTGGTTTCTGCCGATGCCGGCTCGTCCGAGAATGGCTCCGAAATCGGAGGACTGTGATAATGTCCCAAGGACGTGTCGTTCCGATATTCGGAGTCGATGATCTCTCGGGCGTGTGTTATGTGGAGATCGGGATAATAAATCTCGAATCTCGTCGCAGTCACGGTTAGTCACTGCGACTAGTTTTTTGCGTAAAATATGTTTATTCAAAAATCAAAATTAAATTGGAGGTACCAAAAATTACTGGGTTTGGTAAATGGTGTAACGATATGAATAAGAGGAGGAAATGGTAGTCGAAGTCGAAGTCGTAGTCGAAGTCGTAATGGAAGTGATCGCCGGGGTGCGGTTACTCGTATTTATCTGTTCCGTTGTTGAGTGTGTGCGTTGTGTATGTATAAATGTCTTATTATGTGATTGCATAGAACTGTTTGGAATATTCTGGGAGGGGTGGAAAATGCGTGTAATGTTTGTTTAATTGGTATGTGTATCGAAATGCTTGGAAAGTTCTATGCATGGTTGTGTGAATATGTGTATGGTGGTATGCGATTGTACGTGTAGCGTGGTTGTCAAATGTTTCAGCTGAGTTCGACGAACCTGGCTCTGCCAAGAAATATCGATCGAAAACAGCTGAGGATGTATGCATGTGTCTGGTGTGATTCATAAGGGAAAATGAAAAGAATATTGTTGGAATCAGATAAATACGAATAAATTTGAGATTATTACCCTTTCCGGGGTAGTAATAAATTACTACCCTTTCGAGGGTAGTAACAGACTTCAACCGTCTACATGATCCATTCATTGTTCTACTTGTCGATATTTACAAATAATTTACTTTAAAGGATTAACAATTGGGCTCGTAGTTCACTTAAAATTAAAGAACAAAAAATTGGCGAATTGTACTGTTTGGATACTTTGCATATATGTTTCTTAGACTATTTAGAAGCAATATATAAAAAGATTTCAACCGTCTACCAGTTCCATTCATTGTTCTACTTGTCGAAAGTTACAAATAATTTCCATTTCATGATTATCAATGGGGCTCGCTGTTCACTTAAACTTGAAGATCAAAAAATTGGCGATTGTTACTGTTAAGATGCTTTGCATATATGTTTCTTAGATTATATAGATGCAATATATACAAAGATTTCAACCGTCTACCTGTTCGATTCATTGTTCCACTTGCCGAAAGTTACAAATAATTTCCGATAAAGGATTAACAATGGGGCTCATTGTTCACTTAAACTTGAAGGACAAAAAATTGGCGAATGGTACTGTTTGGATGCTTTGCGTACATGTTTCTTAGACTATATGGAAGCAATATATACAAGGATTTCAACCGTCTACCTGTTCCATTCATTGTTCTACTTGTCGAAAGATACAAATAATTTCCGATAAAGGATTAACAATGGGGCTCATTGTTCACTTAAACTTGAAGAACAAAAAATTGACGAATGGTACTGTTTGGATGCTTTGCATATATGTTTCTTAGACTATATAGAAGCAATATATACATTGATTTCAACCGTCTACCTGTTCCATTCATTGTTCTACTTGTCGAAATTTACAAATAATTTCCGATAACGGATTAACCATTGGGGCTCATTGTTCACTTAAACTTGAAGAACAAAAAATTGGCGAATTGTACTGTTTGGATGCTTTGCATATATGTTTCATAGACTATTTAGAAGCAATATATAGAAAGATTTCACCCGTCTACCTGTACTATTCATTGTTCTACTTGTAGAAAGTTACAAATAATTTCCATTTCATGATTATCAATGGGGCTCGCTGTTCACTTAAACTTGAAGAACAAAAAATTGGCGAATGGTACTGTTTGGATGCTTTGCATATATGTTTCTTAGACTATATAGAAGCAATATATACATTGATTTCAACCGTCTACCTGTTCCATTCATTGTTCTACTTGTCGAAATTTACAAATAATTTCCTTTAAAGGATTAACAATGGGGCTCTTAGTTCACTTAAACTTGAAGAACAAAAAATTGGCGAATGGTACTGTTTGGATGCTTTGCCTATATGTTTCTAAGACTATATAGACGCAATATATACAAATATTTCAACCGTCTACCTGTTCCATTCATTGTTCTACTTGTCGAAAATTACAAATAATTTCCGATAAAGGATTAACCATTGGGGCTCATTGTTCACTTAAAGTTGAAGACCAAAAAATTTGCGAGTGGTACTGTTTGGATGCTTTGAATATATGTTTCTTATATTATATAGAAGCAATATATACAAATATTTCAACCGTCTACCTGTTCCATTCATTGTTCTACTTGTCGAAAATTACAAATAATTTCCGATAAAGGATTAACCATTGGGGCTCATTGTTCACTTAAAGTTGAAGACCAAAAAATTGGCGAATGGTACTGTTTGGATGCTATGCGTACATGTTTCTTAGACTATATGGAAGCAATATATACAAAGATTTCAACCGTCTACGTGTTCCAATCATTGTTCTACTTGTCGAAATTTACAAATAATTTCCTTTAAAGGATTAACAATGGGGCTCGTTGTTCACTTAAACGTGAAGAACAAAAAATTGGCGAATGGTACTGTTTAGATGCTTTGCATATATGTTTCTTAGATTATATAGATGCAATATATACAAAGATTTCAACCGTCTACCTGTTCCATTCATTGTTCTACTTTTCGAAAATTACAAATAATTTCCGATAAAGGATTAACCATTGGGGCTCATTGTTCACTTAAACTTGAAGAACAAAAAATTGGCGAATGGTACTGTTTGGATGCTTTGCATATATGTTTCTTAGACTATATAGACGCAATATATACAAAGATTTCAACAGTCTACCTGTTCCATTCATTGTTCTACTTGTCGGAAGTTACAAATAATTTCCGATAAAGGATTAACAATGGGGCTCATTGTTCACTTAAACTTGAAGAACAAAAAATTGGCGAATTGTACTGTTTGGATGCTTTGCATATATGTTTCATAGACTATTCAGAAGCAATATATAGAAAGATTTCACCCGTCTACCTGTACTATTCATTGTTCTACTTGTAGAAAGTTACAAATAATTTCCATTTCATGATTATCAATGGGGCTCGCTGTTCACTTAAACTTGAAGAACAAAAAATTGGGGAATGGTACTGTTTAGATGCTTTGCATATATGTTTCTTAGATTATATAGATGCAATATATACAAAGATTTCAACCGTCTACCTGTTCCATTCATTGTTCTACTTGCCGAAATTTACAAATAATCTCCGATAAAGGATTAACCATTGGGGCTCATTGTTCACTTAAACTTGAAGAAAAAAAATTGGCGAATGGTACTGTTTGGATGCTTTGTGTACATGTTTCTTAGACTATATGGAAGCAATATATACAAAGATTTCAACCGTCTACGTGTTCCAATTATTGTTCTACTTGTCGAAATTTAGAAATAATTTCCTTTAAAGGATTAACAATGGGGCTCTTAGTTCACTTAAACTTGAAGAACAAAAAATTGGCGAATGGTACTGTTTGGATGCTTTGCCTATATGTTTCTAAGACTATATAGACGCAATATATACAAATATTTCAACCGTCTACCTGTTCCATTCATTGTTCTACTTGTCGAAAATTACAAATAATTTCCGATAAAGGATTAACCATTGGGGCTCATTGTTCACTTAAAGTTGAAGACCAAAAAATTTGCGAGTGGTACTGTTTGGATGCTTTGAATATATGTTTCTTATATTATATAGAAGCAATATATACGAATATTTCAACCGTCTACCTGTTCCATTCATTGTTCTACTTGTCGAAAATTACAAATAATTTCCGATAAAGGATTAACCATTGGGGCTCATTGTTCACTTAAAGTTGAAGACCAAAAAATTGGCGAATGGTACTGTTTGGATGCTATGCGTACATGTTTCTTAGACTATATGGAAGCAATATATACAAAGATTTCAACCGTCTACGTGTTCCAATCATTGTTCTACTTGTCGAAATTTACAAATAATTTCCTTTAAAGGATTAACAATGGGGCTCGTTGTTCACTTAAACTTGAAGAACAAAAAATTGGCGAATGGTACTGTTTAGATGCTTTGCATATATGTTTCTTAGATTATATAGATGCAATATATACAAAGATTTCAACCGTCTACCTGTTCCATTCATTGTTCTACTTTTCGAAAATTACAAATAATTTCCGATAAAGGATTAACCATTGGGGCTCATTGTTCACTTAAACTTGAAGAACAAAAAATTGGCGAATAGTACTGTTTGGATGCTTTGCATATATGTTTCTTAGACTATATAGACGCAATATATACAAAGATTTCAACAGTCTACCTGTTCCATTCATTGTTCTACTTGTCGGAAGTTACAAATAATTTCCGATAAAGGATTAACAATGGGGCTCATTGTTCACTTAAACTTGAAGAACAAAAAATTGGCGAATTGTACTGTTTGGATGCTTTGCATATATGTTTCATAGACTATTCAGAAGCAATATATAGAAAGATTTCACCCGTCTACCTGTACTATTCATTGTTCTACTTGTAGAAAGTTACAAATAATTTCCATTTCATGATTATCAATGGGGCTCGCTGTTCACTTAAACTTGAAGATCAAAAAATTGGCGATTGTTACTGTTTAGATGCTTTGCATATAGGTTTCTTAGACTATATAGAAGCAATATATACAAAGATTTCAACCGTCTACCTGTTCCATTCATTGTTCTACTTGTCGAAAATTACAAATAATTTCCGATAAATGATTAACCATTGGGGCTCATTGTTCACTTAAACTTGAAGAACAAAAAATTGGCGAATGGTACTGTTTGGATGCTTTGCATATATGTTTCTTAGACTATATAGAAGCAATATATACATTGATTTCAACCGTCTACGTGTTCCATTCATTGTTCTACTTGTCGAAATTTACAAATAATTTCCTTTAAAGGATTAACAATGGGGTTCGTAGTTCACTTAAACTTGAAGAACAAAAAATTGGCGAATGGTACTGTTTGGATGCTTTGCATATATGTTTCTTAGACTATATAGACGCAATATATACAAAGATTTCAACAGTCTACCTGTTCCATTCATTGTTCTACTTGTCGGAAGTTACAAATAATTTCCGATAAAGGATTAACCATTGGGGCTCGTTGTTCACTTAAACTAGAAGAACAAAAAATTGGCGAATGGTACTGTTTGGATGCTTTGCATATATGTTTCTTAGACTATATAGAAGCAATATATACATTGATTTCAACCGTCTACCTGTTCCATTCATTGTTCTACTTGTAGAAAGTTACAAATAATTTCCGTTTCATAATTATCAATGGGGCTCGTTGTTCACTTAAACTTGAAGAACAAAAAATTGGCGAATGGTACTGTTTGGATGCTTTGCATATATGTTTCGTAGACTATATAGAAGCAATATATACAATGACTTCAACCGTCTACATGATCCATTCATTGTTCTACTTGTCGATATTTACAAATAATTTACTTTAAAGGATTAACAATTGGGCTCGTAGTTCACTTAAAATTAAAGAACAAAAAATTGGCGAATTGTACTGTTTGGATACTTTGCATATATGTTTCTTAGACTATTTAGAAGCAATATATAAAAAGATTTCAACCGTCTACCAGTTCCATTCATTGTTCTACTTGTCGAAAGTTACAAATAATTTCCGATAAAGGATTAACAATGGGGCTCATTGTTCACTTAAACTTGAAGAACAAAAAATTGGCGAATTGTACTGTTTGGATGCTTTGCATATATGTTTCATAGACAATTTAGAAGCAATATATAGAAAGATTTCACCCGTCTACCTGTACTATTCATTGTTCTACTTGTAGAAAGTTACAAATAATTTCCATTTCATGATTATCAATGGGGCTCGCTGTTCACTTAAACTTGAAGATCAAAAAATTGGCGATTGTTACTGTTTAGATGCTTTGCATATATGTTTCTTAGATTATATAGATGCAATATATACAAAGATTTCAACCGTCTACCTGTTCGATTCATTGTTCCACTTGCCGAAAGTTACAAATAATTTCCGATAAAGGATTAACAATGGGGCTCATTGTTCACTTAAACTTGAAGGACAAAAAATTGGCGAATGGTACTGTTTGGATGCTTTGCGTACATGTTTCTTAGACTATATGGAAGCAATATATACAAGGATTTCAACCGTCTACCTGTTCCATTCATTGTTCTACTTGTCGAAAGATACAAATAATTTCCGATAAAGGATTAACAATGGGGCTCATTGTTCACTTAAACTTGAAGAACAAAAAATTGACGAATGGTAGTGTTTGGATGCTTTGCATATATGTTTCTTAGACTATATAGAAGCAATATATACATTGATTTCAACCGTCTACCTGTTCCATTCATTGTTCTACTTGTCGAAATTTACAAATAATTTCCGATAACGGATTAACCATTGGGGCTCATTGTTCACTTAAACTTGAAGAACAAAAAATTGGCGAATTGTACTGTTTGGATGCTTTGCATATATGTTTCATAGACTATTTAGAAGCAATATATAGAAAGATTTCACCCGTCTACCTGTACTATTCATTGTTCTACTTGTAGAAAGTTACAAATAATTTCCATTTCATGATTATCAATGGGGCTCGCTGTTCACTTAAACTTGAAGAACAAAAAATTGGCGAATGGTACTGTTTGGATGCTTTGCATATATGTTTCTTAGACTATATAGAAGCAATAAATACATTGATTTCAACCATCTACCTGTTCCATTCATTGTTCTACTTGTCGAAATTTACAAATAATTTCCTTTAAAGGATTAACAATGGGGCTCTTAGTTCACTTAAACTTGAAGAACAAAAAATTGGCGAATGGTACTGTTTGGATGCTTTGCCTATATGTTTCTAAGACTATATAGACGCAATATATACAAATATTTCAACCGTCTACCTGTTCCATTCATTGTTCTACTTGTCGAAAATTACAAATAATTTTCGATAAAGGATTAACCATTGGGGCTCATTGTTCACTTAAAGTTGAAGACCAAAAAATTTGCGAGTGGTACTGTTTGGATGCTTTGAATATATGTGTCTTATATTATATAGAAGCAATATATACAAATATTTCAACCGTCTACCTGTTCCATTCATTGTTCTACTTGTCGAAAATTACAAATAATTTCCGATAAAGGATTAACCATTGGGGCTCATTGTTCACTTAAAGTTGAAGACCAAAAAATTGGCGAATGGTACTGTTTGGATGCTATGCGTACATGTTTCTTAGACTATATGGAAGCAATATATACAAAGATTTCAACCGTCTACGTGTTCCAATCATTGTTCTACTTGTCGAAATTTACAAATAATTTCCTTTAAAGGATTAACAATGGGGCTCGTTGTTCACTTAAACTTGAAGAACAAAAAATTGGCGAATGGTACTGTTTAGATGCTTTGCATATATGTTTCTTAGATTATATAGATGCAATATATACAAAGATTTCAACCGTCTACCTGTTCCATTCATTGTTCTACTTTTCGAAAATTACAAATAATTTCCGATAAAGATTAACCATTGGGGCTCATTGTTCACTTAAACTTGAAGAACAAAAAATTGGCGAATGGTACTGTTTGGATGCTTTGCATATATGTTTCTTAGACTATATAGACGCAATATATACAAAGATTTCAACAGTCTACCTGTTCCATTCATTGTTCTACTTGTCGGAAGTTACAAATAATTTCCGATAAAGGATTAACAATGGGGCTCATTGTTCACTTAAACTTGAAGAACAAAAAATTGGCGAATTGTACTGTTTGGATGCTTTGCATATATGTTTCATAGACTATTCAGAAGCAATATATAGAAAGATTTCACCCGTCTACCTGTACTATTCATTGTTCTACTTGTAGAAAGTTACAAATAATTTCCATTTCATGATTATCAATGGGGCTCGCTGTTCACTTAAACTTGAAGATCAAAAAATTGGCGATTGTTACTGTTTAGATGCTTTGCATATAGGTTTCTTAGACTATATAGAAGCAATATATACAAAGATTTCAACCGTCTACCTGTTCCATTCATTGTTCTACTTGTCGAAAATTACAAATAATTTCCGATAAAGGATTAACCATTGGGGCTCATTGTTCACTTAAACTTGAAGAACAAAAAATTGGCGAATGGTACTGTTTGGATGCTTTGCATATATGTTTCTTAGACTATATAGAAGCAATATATACATTGATTTCAACCGTCTACGTGTTCCATTCATTGTTCTACTTGTCGAAATTTACAAATAATTTCCTTTAAAGGATTAACAATGGGGTTCGTAGTTCACTTAAACTTGAAGAACAAAAAATTGGCGAATGGTACTGTTTGGATGCTTTGCATATATGTTTCTTAGACTATATAGACGCAATATATACAAAGATTTCAACAGTCTACCTGTTCCATTCATTGTTCTACTTGTCGGAAGTTACAAATAATTTCCGATAAAGGATTAACCATTGGGGCTCGTTGTTCACTTAAACTAGAAGAACAAAAAATTGGCGAATGGTACTGTTTGGATGCTTTGCATATATGTTTCTTAGACTATATAGAAGCAATATATACATTGATTTCAACCGTCTACCTGTTCCATTCATTGTTCTACTTGTAGAAAGTTACAAATAATTTCCGTTTCATAATTATCAATGGGGCTCGTTGTTCACTTAAACTTGAAGAACAAAAAATTGGCGAATGGTACTGTTTGGATGCTTTGCATATATGTTTCGTAGACTATATAGAAGCAATATATAAAATGACTTCAACCGTCTACCTGTTCCATTCATTGTTCTACTTGTCGAAAATTACAAATAATTTCCGATAAAGGATTAACCATTGGGGCTCATTGTTCACTTAAACTTGAAGAACAAAAAATTGGCGAATGGTACTGTTTGGATGCTTTGCATATATGTTTCTTAGACTATATAGAAGCAATATATACATTGATTTCAACCGTCTACGTGTTCCATTCATTGTTCTACTTGTCGAAATTTACAAATAATTTCCTTTAAAGGATTAACAATGGGGTTCGTAGTTCACTTAAACTTGAAGAACAAAAAATTGGCGAATGGTACTGTTTGGATGCTTTGCATATATGTTTCTTAGACTATATAGACGCAATATATACAAAGATTTCAACAGTCTACGTGTTCCATTCATTGTTCTACTTGTCGGAAGTTACAAATAATTTCCGATAAAGGATTAACCATTGGGGCTCGTTGTTCACTTAAACTAGAAGAACAAAAAATTGGCGAATGGTACTGTTTGGATGCTTTGCATATATGTTTCTTAGACTATATAGAAGCAATATATACATTGATTTCAACCGTCTACCTGTTCCATTCATTGTTCTACTTGTAGAAAGTTACAAATAATTTCCGTTTCATATTTATCAATGGGGCTCGTTGTTCACTTAAACTTGAAGAACAAAAAATTGGGGAATGGTACTGTTTGGATGCTTTGCATATATGTTTCGTAGACTATATAGAAGCAATATATACAATGACTTCAACCGTCTACATGATCCATTCATTGTTCTACTTGTCGATATTTACAAATAATTTACTTTAAAGGATTAACAATTGGGCTCGTAGTTCACTTAAAATTAAAGAACAAAAAATTGGCGAATTGTACTGTTTGGATACTTTGCATATATGTTTCTTAGACTATTTAGAAGCAATATATAAAAAGATTTCAACCGTCTACCAGTTCCATTCATTGTTCTACTTGTCGAAAGTTACAAATAATTTCCGATAAAGGATTAACAATGGGGCTCATTGTTCACTTAAACTTGAAGAACAAAAAATTGGCGAATTGTACTGTTTGGATGCTTTGCATATATGTTTCATAGACAATTTAGAAGCAATATATAGAAAGATTTCACCCGTCTACCTGTACTATTCATTGTTCTACTTGTAGAAAGTTACAAATAATTTCCATTTCATGATTATCAATGGGGCTCGCTGTTCACTTAAACTTGAAGATCAAAAAATTGGCGATTGTTACTGTTTAGATGCTTTGCATATATGTTTCTTAGATTATATAGATGCAATATATACAAAGATTTCAACCGTCTACCTGTTCCATTCATTGTTCTACTTGTCGAAATTTACAAATAATTTCCGATAAAGGATTATCCATTGGGGCTCATTGTTCACTTAAACTTGAAGAAAAAAAATTGGCGAATGGTACTGTTTGGATGCTTTGTGTACATGTTTCTTAGACTATATGGAAGCAATATATACAAAGATTTCAACCGTCTACGTGTTCCAATTATTGTTCTACTTGTCGATATTTAGAAATAATTTCCTTTAAAGGATTAACAATGGGGCTCGTAGTTCACTTAAACTTGAAGAACAAAAAATTGGCGAATGGTACTGTTTGGATGCTTTGCATATATGGTTCTTAGACTATATAGAAGCAATATATACAAAGATTTCGACCGTCTACCTGTTCCATTCATTGTTCTACTTGTCGAAATTTACAAATAATTTCCTTTAAAGGATTAACAATGGGGCTCGTTGTTCACTTAAACTTGAAGAACAATAAATTGGCGAATTGTACTGTTTGGATGCTTTGCATATATGTTTCTTAGACTATATAGAAGCAATATATACAATGATTTCAACAGTCTACCTGTTCCATTCATTGTTCTACTTGTCGAAATTTACAAATAATTTCCTTTAAAGGATTAACAATGGGGCTCGTAGTTCACTTAAACTTGAAGAACAAAAAATTGGCGAATGGTACTGTTTGGATGCTTTGCAAATATGTTTCTTAGACTATATAGACGCAATATATACAAAGATTTCAACAGTCTACCTGTTCCATTCATTGTTCTACTTGTCGGAAGTTACAAATAATTTCCGATAAAGGATTAACCATTGGGGCTCGTTGTTCACTTAAACTTGAAGAACAAAAAATTGGCGAATGGTACTGTTTGGATGCTTTGCATATATGTTTCTTAGACTATATAGAAGCAATATATACATTCATTTCAACCGTCTACATGTTCCATTCATTGTTCTACTTGTCGAAATTTACAAATAATTTCCTTTAAAGGATTAACAATGGAGCTCGTAGTTCACTTAAACTTGAAGATCAAATAATTGGCGAATTGTACTGTTTGGACGCTTTGCATATATGTTTCTTAGACTATATAGAAGCAATATATGCAATGATTTCAACAGTCTACCTGTCCCATTCATTGTTCTACTTGTCGAAATTTACAAATAATTTCCTTTAAAGGATTAACAATGGGGCTTGTAGTTCACTTAAACTTGAAGAACAAAAAATTGGCGAATGGTACTGTTTGGATGCCTTGCATATATGTTCTTAGATTATATAGAAGCAATATATACAAAGATTTCGACCGTCTACCTGTTCCATTCATTGTTCTACTTGTCGAAATTAACAAATAAATTCCTTTAAAGGATTAAAAATGGGGCTCGTTGTTCACTTAAACTTGAAGAACAGTAAATTGGCGAATTGTACTGTTTGGATGCTTTGCATATATGTTTCTTAGAATATGTAGAAGCAATATATACAATGATTTCAACAGTCTACCTGTTCCATTCATTGTTCTACTTGTCGAAATTTACAAATAATTTCCTTTAAAGGATTAACAATGGGGCTCGTAGTTCACTTAAACTTGAAGAACCAAAAATTGGCGAATGGTACTGTTTGGATGCTTAGCATATATGTTTCTTAGACTATATAGACGCAATATATACAAAGCCTTCAACAGTCTACCTGTTCCATTCATTGTTCTACTTGTCGGAAGTTACAAATAATTTCCGATAAAGGATTAACCATTGGGGCTCGTTGTTTACTTAAACTTGAAGAACAAAAAATTGGCGAATTGTACTGTTAGGATGCTTTGCATACATGTTTCATAGACTATTTAGAAGCAATATATAGAAAGATTTCACCCGTCTACCTGTACTATTCATTGTTCTACTTGTAGAAAGTTACAAATAATTTCCATTTCATGATTATCAATGGGGCTCGCTGTTCACTTAAACTTGAAGATCAAAAAATTGGCGATTGTTACTGTTTAGATGCTTTGCATATATGTTTCTTAGATTATATAGAAGCAATATATAGAAAGATTTCACCCGTCTACCTGTACTATTCATTGTTCTACTTGTAGAAAGTTATAAATAATTTCCATTTCATGATTATCAATGGGGCTCGCTGTTCACTTAAACTTGAAGATCAAAAAATTGGCGATTGTTACTGTTTAGATGCTTTGCATATATGTTTCTTAGATTATATAGATGCAATATATACAAAGATTTCGACCGTCTACCTGTTCCATTCATTGTTCTACTTGTCGAAATTTACAAATAATTTCCTTTAAAGGATTAACAATGGGGATTGTAGTTCACTTAAACTTGAAGAACAAAAAATTGGCGAATGGTACTGTTCGGATGCCTTGCATATATGTTTCTTAGATTATATAGAAGCAATATATACAAAGATTTCGACCGTCTACCTGTTCCATTCATTGTTCTACTTGTCGAAAGTTACAAATAATTTCCTTTAAAGGATTAACAATGGGGCTCGTAGTTCACTTAAACTTGAAGAACAAAAAATTGGCGAATTGTACTGTTTGGATTCTTTGCATATATGTTTCTTAGACTATATAGAAGCAATATATACAAAGATTTCAACCGTCTACCTGTTCTATTCATTGTTCTACTTGTAGAAAGTTATAAATAATTTCCATTTCATGATTATCAATGGGGCTCGCTGTTCACTTAAACTTGAAGATCAAAAAATTGGCGATTGTTACTGTTTAGATGCTTTGCATATATGTTTCTTAGATTATATAGATGCAATATATACAAAGATTTCGACCGTCTACCTGTTCCATTCATTGTTCTACTTGTCGAAAGTTACAAATAATTTCCTTTAAAGGATTAACAATGGGGCTCGTAGTTCACTTAAACTTGAAGAACAAAAAATTGGCGAATTGTACTGTTTGGATTCTTTGCATATATGTTTCTTAGACTATATAGAAGCAATATATACAAAGATTTCAACCGTCTACCTGTTCTATTCATTGTTCTACTTGTAGAAAGTTATAAATAATTTCCGTTTCATGATTATCAATGGGGCTCGTTGTTCACTTAAACTTGAAGAACAAAAAATTGGCGCATTGAACTGTTTGGATGCTTTGCGTACATGTTTCTTAGACTATATGGAAGGAATATATACAAAGATTTCGACCGTCTACCTGTTCCATTCATTGTTCTACTTGTCGAAATTTACAAATAATTTCCTTTAAAGGATTAACAATGGGGCTCGTTGTTCACTTAAACTTGAAGAACAATAAATTGGCGAATTGTACTGTTTGGATGCTTTGCATATATGTTTCTTAGACTATATAGAAGCAATATATACAATGATTTCAACAGTCTACCTGTTCCATTCATTGTTCTACTTGTCGAAATTTACAAATAATTTCCTTTAAAGGATTAACAATGGGGCTCGTAGTTCACTTAAACTTGAAGAACAAAAAATTGGCGAATGGTACTGTTTGGATGCTTTGCATATATGTTTCTTAGACTATATAGACGCAATATATACAAAGATTTCAACAGTCTACCTGTTCCATTCATTGTTCTACTTGTCGGAAGTTACAAATAATTTCCGATAAAGGATTAACCATTGGGGCCCCCATGTTCACTTAAACTTGAAGAACAAAAAATTGGCGAATGGTACTGTTTGGATGCTTTGCATATATGTTTCTTAGACTATATAGAAGCAATATATGCATTGATTTCAACCGTCTACCTGTTCCATTCATTGTTCTACTTGTAGAAAATTACAAATAATTTCCGTTTCATAATTATCAATGGGGCTCGTTGTTCACTTAAACTTGAAGAACAAAAAATTGGCGAATGGTACTGTTTGGATGCATTGCATATATGTTTCTTGGACTATATAGAAGCAATATATACATTGATTTCAACCGTCTACATGTTCCATTCATTGTTCTACTTGTCGCAAGTTACAAATAATTTCCGTTAAAGTATTAACAATGGGGCTCGTAGTTCACTTAAACATGAAGATGAAATAATTGGCGAATTGTACTGTTTGGAAGCTTTGCATATATGTTTCTTAGACTATATAGAAGCAATATATACAATGATTTCAACAGTCTACCTGTTCCATTCATTGTTCTACTTGTCGAAAGTTACAAATAATTTCCTTTAAAGGATTAACAATGGGGCTCGTAGTTCACTGAAACTTGAAGAACAAAAAATTGGCGAATTGTACTGTTTGGATTCTTTGCATATATGTTTCTTAGACTATTTAGAAGCAATATATACATTGATTTCAACCGGCTACCTGTTCCATTCATTGTTCTACTTGTCGCAAGTTACAAATAATTTCCGTTAAAGTATCAACAATGGAGCTCGTTGTTCACTTAAACTTGAAGATCAAATAATTGGCGAATTGTACTGTTTGGACGCTTTGCATATATGTTTCTTAGACTATATCGAAGCAATATATGCAATGATTTCAACAGTCTACCTGTTCCATTCATTGTTCTACTTGTCGAAATTTACAAATAATTTCCTTTAAAGGATTAACAATGGGGCTTGTAGTTCACTTAAACTTGAAGAACAAAAAATTGGCGAATGGTACTGTTTGGATGCCTTGCATATATGTTCTTAGATTATATAGAAGCAATATATACAAAGATTTCGACCGTCTACCTGTTCCATTCATTGTTCTACTTGTCGAAATTAACAAATAATTTCCTTTAAAGGATTAAAAATGGGGCTCGTTGTTCACTTAAACTTGAAGAACAGTAAATTGGCGAATTGTACTGTTTGGATGCTTTGCATATATGTTTCTTAGAATATGTAGAAGCAATATATACAATGATTTCAACAGTCTACCTGTTCCATTCATTGTTCTACTTGTCGAAATTTACAAATAATTTCCTTTAAAGGATTAACAATGGGGCTCGTAGTTCACTTAAACTTGAAGAACAAAAAATTGGCGAATGGTACTGTTTGGATGCTTTGCATATATGTTTCTTAGACTATATAGACGCAATATATACAAAGATTTCAACCGTCTACGTGTTCCATTCATTGTTCTACTTGTCGGAAGTTACAAATAATTTCCGATAAAGGATTAACCATTGGGGCTCGTTGTTCACTTAAACTTGAAGAACAAAAAATTGGCGAATTGTACTGTTAGGATGCTTTGCATATATGTTTCATAGACTATTTAGAAGCAATATATAGAAAGATTTCACCCGTCTACCTGTACTATTCATTGTTCTACTTGTAGAAAGTTACAAATAATTTCCATTTCATGATTATCAATGGGGCTCGCTGTTCACTTAAACTTGAAGATCAAAAAATTGGCGATTGTTACTGTTTAGATGCTTTGCATATATGTTTCTTAGATTATATAGAAGCAATATATACAAAGATTTCAACCGTCTACCTGTTACATTCATTGTTCTACTTGTCGAAAGCTACAAATAATTTCCGATAACGGATTAACCATTGGGGCTCATTGTTCACTTAAACTTGAAGAACAAAAAATTGGCGAATTGTACTGTTTGGATGCTTTGCATATATGTTTCCGATACTATATAGAAGAAATATATACAAAGATTTCAACCGTCTACCTGTTCCATTCACTGTTCTACTTGTCGAAAGTTACAAATAATTTCCGTTAAGGGATTAACAATGGGGATCGTAGTTTACTTAAACTTGAAGAACAATAAATTGGCGAATGGTACTGTTTGGATGCTTTGCGTACATGTTTCTTAAACTATATGGAAGCAATATATACAATGATTTCAACCGTCTACCTGTTCCATTCATTGTTCTACTTGTCGAAAGTTACAAATAATTACCGATAAAGGACTAACCATTGGGGCTCATTGTTCACTTAAACTTGAAGAACAAAAAATTGGCGAATTGTACTGTTTGGATGCTTTGCACATATGTTTTTTACATTATATAGAAGCAATATATACAAAGATTTCAACCGTCTACCTGTTCGATTCATTGTTCCACTTGCCGAAAGTTACAAATAATTTCCGTTTCATGATTATCAATGGGGCTCGTTGTTCACTTAATCTTGAAGAACAAAAAATTGGCGAATGGTACTGTTTGGATGCTTTGCATATATGTTTCTTAGACTATATAGAAGCAATATATACAATGATTTCAACCGTCTACCTGTTCCATTCATTGTTCTACTTGTCGAAATTTACAAATAATTTCCTTTAAAGGATTAACAATGGGGCTCGTAGTTCACTTAAACTTGAAGAACAAAAAATTGGCGAATTGTACTGTTTGGATGCTTTGCATATATGTTTCATAGACTATTTAGAAGCAATATATAGAAAGATTTCACCCGTCTACCTGTACTATTCATTGTTCTACTTGTAGAAAGTTACAAATAATTTCCATTTCATGATTATCAATGGGGCTCGCTGTTCACTTAAACTTGAAGAACAAAAAATTGGCGAATGGTACTGTTTGGATGCTTTGCATATATGTTTCTTAGACTATATAGAAGCAATATATACATTGATTTCAACCGTCTACCTGTTCCATTCATTGTTCTACTTGTCGAAATTTACAAATAATTTCCTTTAAAGGATTAACAATGGGGCTCTTAGTTCACTTAAACTTGAAGAACAAAAAATTGGCGAATGGTACTGTTTGGATGCTTTGCCTATATGTTTCTAAGACTATATAGACGCAATATATACAAATATTTCAACCGTCTACCTGTTCCATTCATTGTTCTACTTGTCGAAAATTACAAATAATTTCCGATAAAGGATTAACCATTGGGGCTCATTGTTCACTTAAAGTTGAAGACCAAAAAATTTGCGAGTGGTACTGTTTGGATGCTTTGAATATATGTTTCTTATATTATATAGAAGCAATATATACAAATATTTCAACCGTCTACCTGTTCCATTCATTGTTCTACTTGTCGAAAATTACAAATAATTTCCGATAAAGGATTAACCATTGGGGCTCATTGTTCACTTAAAGTTGAAGACCAAAAAATTGGCGAATGGTACTGTTTGGATGCTATGCGTACATGTTTCTTAGACTATATGGAAGCAATATATACAAAGATTTCAACCGTCTACGTGTTCCAATCATTGTTCTACTTGTCGAAATTTACAAATAATTTCCTTTAAAGGATTAACAATGGGGCTCGTTGTTCACTTAAACTTGAAGAACAAAAAATTGGCGAATGGTACTGTTTAGATGCTTTGCATATATGTTTCTTAGATTATATAGATGCAATATATACAAAGATTTCAACCGTCTACCTGTTCCATTCATTGTTCTACTTTTCGAAAATTACAAATAATTTCCGATAAAAGATTAACCATTGGGGCTCATTGTTCACTTAAACTTGAAGAACAAAAAATTGGCGAATGGTACTGTTTGGATGCTTTGCATATATGTTTCTTAGACTATATAGACGCAATATATACAAAGATTTCAACAGTCTACCTGTTCCATTCATTGTTCTACTTGTCGGAAGTTACAAATAATTTCCGATAAAGGATTAACAATGGGGCTCATTGTTCACTTAAACTTGAAGAACAAAAAATTGGCGAATTGTACTGTTTGGATGCTTTGCATATATGTTTCATAGACTATTCAACAGCAGTATATAGAAAGATTTCACCCGTCTACCTGTACTATTCATTGTTCTACTTGTCGAAATTTACAAATAATTTCCTTTAAAGGATTAACAATGGGGCTCGTAGTTCACTTAAACTTGAAGATCAAAAAATTGGCGATTGTTACTGTTTAGATGCTTTGCTAATAGGTTTCTTAGACTATATAGAAGCAATATATACAAAGATTTCAACCGTCTACCTGTTCCATTCATTGTTCTACTTGTCGAAAATTACAAATAATTTCCGATAAAGGATTAACCATTGGGGCTCATTGTTCACTTAAACTTGAAGAACAAAAAATTGGCGAATGGTACTGTTTGGATGCTTTGCATATATGTTTCTTAGACTATATAGAAGCAATATATACATTGATTTCAACCGTCTACGTGTTCCATTCATTGTTCTACTTGTCGAAATTTACAAATAATTTCCTTTAAAGGATTAACAATGGGGTTCGTAGTTCACTTAAACTTGAAGAACAAAAAATTGGCGAATGGTACTGTTTGGATGCTTTGCATATATGTTTCTTAGACTATATAGACGCAATATATACAAAGATTTCAACAGTCTACCTGTTCCATTCATTGTTCTACTTGTCGGAAGTTACAAATAATTTCCGATAAAGGATTAACCATTGGGGCTCGTTGTTCACTTAAACTAGAAGAACAAAAAATTGGCGAATGGTACTGTTTGGATGCTTTGCATATATGTTTCTTAGACTATATAGAAGCAATATATACATTGATTTCAACCGTCTACCTGTTCCATTCATTGTTCTACTTGTAGAAAGTTACAAATAATTTCCGTTTCATAATTATCAATGGGGCTCGTTGTTCACTTAAACTTGAAGAACAAAAAATTGGCGAATGGTACTGTTTGGATGCTTTGCATATATGTTTCGTAGACTATATAGAAGCAATATATACAATGACTTCAACCGTCTACCTGTTCCATTCATTGTTCTACTTGTCGAAAATTACAAATAATTTCCGATAAAGGATTAACCATTGGGGCTCATTGTTCACTTAAACTTGAAGAACAAAAAATTGGCGAATGGTACTGTTTGGATGCTTTGCATATATGTTTCTTAGACTATATAGAAGCAATATATACATTGATTTCAACCGTCTACGTGTTCCATTCATTGTTCTACTTGTCGAAATTTACAAATAATTTCCTTTAAAGGATTAACAATGGGGTTCGTAGTTCACTTAAACTTGAAGAACAAAAAATTGGCGAATGGTACTGTTTGGATGCTTTGCATATATGTTTCTTAGACTATATAGACGCAATATATACAAAGATTTCAACAGTCTACCTGTTCCATTCATTGTTCTACTTGTCGGAAGTTACAAATAATTTCCGATAAAGGATTAACCATTGGGGCTCGTTGTTCACTTAAACTTGAAGAACAAAAAATTGGCGAATGGTACTGTTTGGATGCTTTGCATATATGTTTCTTAGACTATATAGAAGGAATATATACATTGATTTCAACCGTCTACCTGTTCCATTCATTGTTCTACTTGTAGAAAATTACAAATAATTTCCGTTTCATAATTATCAATGGGGCTCGTTGTTCACTTAAACTTGAAGAACAAAAAATTGGCGAATGGTACTGTTTGGATGCTTTGCATATATGTTTCGTAGACTATATAGAAGTAATATATACAATGACTTCAACCGTCTACATGATCCATTCATTGTTCTACTTGTCGATATTTACAAATAATTTCCTTTAAAGGATTAACAATTGGGCTCGTAGTTCACTTAAACTTAAAGAACAAAAAATTGGCGAATTGTACTGTTTGGATGCTTTGCATATATGTTTCTTAGACTATATAAAAGCAATATATACAATGATTTCAACAGTCTACCTGTTCCATTCATTGTTCTACTTGTCGAAAGTTACAAATAATTTCCTTTAAAGGATTAACAATGGGGCTCGTAGTTCACTTAAACTTGAAGAACAAAAAATTGGCGAATTGTACTGTTTGGATTCTTTGCATATATGTTTCTTAGACTATTTAGAAGCAATATATACATTGATTTCAACCGGCTACCTGTTCCATTCATTGTTCTACTTGTCGCAAGTTACAAATAATTTCCGTTAAAGTATTAACAATGGAGCTCGTAGTTCACTTAAACTTGAAGATCAAATAATTGGCGAATTGTACTGTTTGGACGCTTTGCATATATGTTTCTTAGACTATATAGAAGCAATATATACAATGATTTCAACAGTCTACCTGTTCCATTCATTGTTCTACTTGTCGAAATTTACAAATAATTTCTTTTAAAGGATTAACAATGGGGCTCGTAGTTCACTTAAACTTGAAGAACAAAAAATTGGCGGATGGTACTGTTTGGATGCTTTGCATATATGTTTCTTAGATTATAAAGAAGCAATATATACAAAGATATCGACCGTCTACCTGTTCCATTCATTGTTCTACTTGTCGAAATTTACAAATAATTTCCTTTAAAGGATTAACAATGGGGCTCGTTGTTCACTTAAACTTGAAGAACAATAAATTGGCGAATTGTACTGTTTGGATGCTTTGCATATATGTTTCTTAGACTATATAGAAGCAATATATACAATGATTTCAACAGTCTACCTGTTCCATTCATTGTTCTACTTGTCGAAATTTACAAATAATTTCCTTTAAAGGATTAACAATGGGGCTCGTAGTTCACTTAAACTTGAAGAACAAAAAATTGGCGAATGGTACTGTTTGGATGCTTTGCATATATGTTTCTTAGACTATATAGACGCAATATATACAAAGATTTCAACAGTCTACCTGTTCCATTCATTGTTCTACTTGTCGGAAGTTACAAATAATTTCCGATAAAGGATTAACCATTGGGGCTCGTTGTTCACTTAAACTTGAAGAACAAAAAATTGGCGAATTGTACTGTTAGGATGCTTTGCATACATGTTTCATAGACTATTTAGAAGCAATATATAGAAAGATTTCACCCGTCTAACTGTACTATTCATTGTTCTACTTGTAGAAAGTTACAAATAATTTCCATTTCATGATTATCAATGGGGCTCGCTGTTCACTTAAACTTGAAGATCAAAAAATTGGCGATTGTTACTGTTTAGATGCTTTGCATATATGTTTCTTAGATTATATAGAAGCAATATATAGAAAGATTTCACCCGTCTACCTGTACTATTCATTGTTCTACTTGTAGAAAGTTATAAATAATTTCCATTTCATGATTATCAATGGGGCTCGCTGTTCACTTAAACTTGAAGATCAAAAAATTGGCGATTGTTACTGTTTAGATGCTTTGCATATATGTTTCTTAGATTATATAGATGCAATATATACAAAGATTTCGACCGTCTACCTGTTCCATTCATTGTTCTACTTGTCGAAATTTACAAATAATTTCCTTTAAAGGATTAACAATGGGGATTGTAGTTCACTTAAACTTGAAGAACAAAAAATTGGCGAATGGTACTGTTCGGATGCCTTGCATATATGTTTCTTAGATTATATAGAAGCAATATATACAAAGATTTCGACCGTCTACCTGTTCCATTCATTGTTCTACTTGTCGAAAGTTACAAATAATTTCCTTTAAAGGATTAACAATGGGGCTCGTAGTTCACTTAAACTTGAAGAACAAAAAATTGGTGAATTGTACTGTTTGGATTCTTTGCATATATGTTTCTTAGACTATATAGAAGCAATATATACAAAGATTTCAACCGTCTACCTGTTCTATTCATTGTTCTACTTGTAGAAAGTTATAAATAACTTCCATTTCATGATTATCAATGGGGCTCGCTGTTCACTTAAACTTGAAGATCAAACAATTGGCGATTGTTACTGTTTAGATGCTTTGCATATATGTTTCTTAGATTATATAGATGCAATATATACAAAGATTTCGACCGTCTACCTGTTCCATTCATTGTTCTACTTGTCGAAAGTTACAAATAATTTCCTTTAAAGGATTAACAATGGGGCTCGTAGTTCACTTAAACTTGAAGAACAAAAAATTGGCGAATTGTACTGTTTGGATTCTTTGCATATATGTTTCTTAGACTATATAGAAGCAATATATACAAAGATTTCAACCGTCTACCTGTTCTATTCATTGTTCTACTTGTAGAAAGTTATAAATAATTTCCGTTTCATGATTATCAATGGGGCTCGTTGTTCACTTAAACTTGAAGAACAAAAAATTGGCGAATTGAACTGTTTGGATGCTTTGCGTACATGTTTCTTAGACTATATGGAAGGAATATATACAAAGATTTCGACCGTCTACCTGTTCCATTCATTGTTCTACTTGTCGAAATTTACAAATAATTTCCTTTAAAGGATTAACAATGGGGCTCGTTGTTCACTTAAACTTGAAGAACAATAAATTGGCGAATTGTACTGTTTGGATGCTTTGCATATATGTTTCTTAGACTATATAGAAGCAATATATACAATGATTTCAACAGTCTACCTGTTCCATTCATTGTTCTACTTGTCGAAATTTACAAATAATTTCCTTTAAAGGATTAACAATGGGGCTCGTAGTTCACTTAAACTTGAAGAACAAAAAATTGGCGAATGGTACTGTTTGGATGCTTTGCATATATGTTTCTTAGACTATATAGACGCAATATATACAAAGATTTCAACAGTCTACCTGTTCCATTCATTGGTCTACTTGTCGGAAGTTACAAATAATTTCCGATAAAGGATTAACCATTGGGGCCCCCATGTTCACTTAAACTTGAAGAACAAAAAATTGGCGAATGGTACTGTTTGGATGCTTTGCATATATGTTTCTTAGACTATATAGAAGCAATATATGCATTGATTTCAACCGTCTACCTGTTCCATTCATTGTTCTACTTGTAGAAAATTACAAATAATTTCCGTTTCATAATTATCAATGGGGCTCGTTGTTCACTTAAACTTGAAGAACAAAAAATTGGCGAATGGTACTGTTTGGATGCATTGCATATATGTTTCTTGGACTATATAGAAGCAATATATACATTGATTTCAACCGTCTACATGTTCCATTCATTGTTCTACTTGTCGCAAGTTACAAATAATTTCCGTTAAAGTATTAACAATGGGGCTCGTAGTTCACTTAAAAATGAAGATGAAATAATTGGCGAATTGTACTGTTTGGAAGCTTTGCATATATGTTTCTTAGACTATATAGAAGCAATATATACAATGATTTCAACAGTCTACCTGTTCCATTCATTGTTCTACTTGTCGAAAGTTACAAATAATTTCCTTTAAAGGATTAACAATGGGGCTCGTAGTTCACTGAAACTTGAAGAACAAAAAATTGGCGAATTGTACTGTTTGCATTCTTTGCATATATGTTTCTTAGACTATTTAGAAGCAATATATACATTGATTTCAACCGGCTACCTGTTCCATTCATTGTTCTACTTGTCGCAAGTTACAAATAATTTCCGTTAAAGTATCAACAATGGAGCTCGTTGTTCACTTAAACTTGAAGATCAAATAATTGGCGAATTGTACTGTTTGGACGCTTTGCATATATGTTTCTTAGACTATATAGAAGCAATATATGCAATGATTTCAACAGTCTACCTGTTCCATTCATTGTTCTACTTGTCGAAATTTACAAATAATTTCCTTTAAAGGATTAACAATGGGGCTTGTAGTTCACTTAAACTTGAAGAACAAAAAATTGGCGAATGGTACTGTTTGGATGCCTTGCATATATGTTCTTAGATTATATAGAAGCAATATATACAAAGATTTCGACCGTCTACCTGTTCCATTCATTGTTCTACTTGTCGAAATTAACAAATAATTTCCTTTAAAGGATTAAAAATGGGGCTCGTTGTTCACTTAAACTTGAAGAACAGTAAATTGGCGAATTGTACTGTTTGGATGCTTTGCATATATGTTTCTTAGAATATGTAGAAGCAATATATACAATGATTTCAACAGTCTACCTGTTCCATTCATTGTTCTACTTGTCGAAATTTACAAATAATTTCCTTTAAAGGATTAACAATGGGGCTCGTAGTTCACTTAAACTTGAAGAACAAAAAATTGGCGAATGGTACTGTTTGGATGCTTTGCATATATGTTTCTTAGACTATATAGACGCAATATATACAAAGCCTTCAACAGTCTACCTGTTCCATTCATTGTTCTACTTGTCGGAAGTTACAAATAATTTCCGATAAAGGATTAACCATTGGGGCTCGTTGTTCACTTAAACTTGAAGAACAAAAAATTGGCGAATTGTACTGTTAGGATGCTTTGCATATATGTTTCATAGACTATTTAGAAGCAATATATAGAAAGATTTCACCCGTCTACCTGTACTATTCATTGTTCTACTTGTAGAAAGTTACAAATAATTTCCATTTCATGATTATCAATGGGGCTCGCTGTTCACTTAAACTTGAAGATCAAAAAATTGGCGATTGTTACTGTTTAGATGCTTTGCATATATGTTTCTTAGATTATATAGAAGCAATATATAGAAAGATTTCACCCGTCTACCTGTACTATTCATTGTTCTACTTGTAGAAAGTTATAAATAATTTCCATTTCATGATTATCAATGGGGCTCGCTGTTCACTTAAACTTGAAGATCAAAAAATTGGCGATTGTTACTGTTTAGATGCTTTGCATATATGTTTCTTAGATTATATAGATGCAATATATACAAAGATTTCGACCGTCTACCTGTTCCATTCATTGTTCTACTTGTCGAAATTTACAAATAATTTCCTTTAAAGGATTAACAATGGGGATTGTAGTTCACTTAAACTTGAAGAACAAAAAATTGGCGAATGGTACTGTTTGGATGCCTTGCATATATGTTTCTTAGATTATATAGAAGCAATATATACAAAGATTTCGACCGTCTACCTGTTCCATTCATTGTTCTACTTGTCGAAAGTTACAAATAATTTCCTTTAGAGGATTAACAATGGGGCTCGTAGTTCACTTAAACTTGAAGAACAAAAAATTGGCGAATTGTACTGTTTGGATTCTTTGCATATATGTTTCTTAGACTATATAGAAGCAATATATACAAAGATTTCAACCGTCTACCTGTTCTATTCATTGTTCTACTTGTAGAAAGTTATAAATAATTTCCGTTTCATGATTATCAATGGGGCTCGTTGTTCACTTAAACTTGAAGAACAAAAAATTGGCGAATTGAACTGTTTGGATGCTTTGCGTACATGTTTCTTAGACTATATGGAAGGAATATATACAAAGATTTCAACAGTCTACCTGTTCCATTCATTGTTCTACTTGTCGGAAGTTACAAATAATTTCCGATAAAGGATTAACCATTGGGGCTCGTTGTTCACTTAAACTTGAAGAACAAAAAATTGGCGAATGGTACTGTTTGGATGCTTTGCATATATGTTTCTTAGACTATATAGAAGCAATATATACATTGATTTCAACCGTCTACCTGTTCCATTCATTGTTCTACTTGTAGAAAGTTACAAATAATTTCCGTTTCATAATTATCAATGGGGCTCGTTGTTCACTTAAACTTGAAGAACAAAAAATTGGCGAATGGTACTGTTTGGATGCTTTGCATATATGTTTCGTAGACTATATAGAAGCAATATATACAATGACTTCAACCGTCTACATGATCCATTCATTGTTCTACTTGTCGATATTTACAAATAATTTCCTTTAAAGGATTAACAATTGGGCTCGTAGTTCACTTAAACCTAAAGAACAAAAAATTGGCGAATTGTACTGTTTGGATACTTTGCATATATGTTTCTTAGACTATTTAGAAGCAATATATAAAAAGATTTCAACCGTCTACCAGTTCCATTCATTGTTCTACTTGTCGAAATTTACAAATAATTTCCTTTAAAGGATTAACAATGGGGCTCGTAGTTCACTTAAACTTGAAGAACAAAAAATTGGCGAATGGTACTGTTTGGATGCTTTGCATATATGTTTCTTAGACTATATAGACGCAATATATACAAAGACTTCAACAGTCTACCTGTTCCATTCATTGTTCTACTTGTCGGAAGTTACAAATAATTTCCGATAAAGGATTAACCATTGGGGCTCGTTGTTCACTTAAACTTGAAGAACAAAAAATTGGCGAATGGTACTGTTTGGATGCTTTGCATATATGTTTCTTAGTCTATATAGAAGCAATATATACATTGATTTCAACCGTCTAACTGTTCCGTTCATTGTTCTACTTGTAGAAAGTTACAAATAATTTCCGTTTCATAATTATCAATGGGGCTCGTTGTTCACTTAAACTTGAAGAACAAAAAATTGGCGAATGGTACTGTTTGGATGCTTTGCATATATGTTTCGTAGACTATGTAGAAGCAATATATACAATGACTTCAACCGTCTACATGATCCATTCATTGTTCTACTTGTCGATATTTAAAATAATTTCCTTTAAAGGATTAACAATTGGGCTCGTAGTTCACTTAAACTTAAAGAACAAAAAATTGGCGAATTGTACTGTTTGGATACTTTGCATATATGTTTCTTAGACTATTTAGAAGCAATATATAAAAAGATTTCAACCGTCTACCAGTTCCATTCATTGTTCTACTTGTCGAAAGTTACAAATAATTTCCGATAAAGGATTAACAATGGGGCTCATTGTTCACTTAAACTTGAAGAACAAAAAATTAGCGAATTGTACTGTTTGGATGCTTTGCATATATGTTTCATAGACTATTTAGAAGCAATATATAGAAAGATTTCACCCGTCTACATGTACTATTCATTGTTCTACTTGTAGAACGTTACAAATAATTTCCATTTCATGATTATCAATGGGGCTCGCTGTTCACTTAAACTTGAAGATCAAAAAATTGGCGATTGTTACTGTTTAGATGCTTTGCATATATGTTTCTTAGATTATATAGATGCAATATATACAAAGATTTCGACCGTCTACCTGTTCCATTCATTGTTCTACTTGTCGAAATTTACAAATAATTTCCTTTAAAGGATTAACAATGGGGATTGTAGTTCACTTAAACTTGAAGAACAAAAAATTGGCGAATGGTACTGTTTGGATGCCTTGCATATATGTTTCTTAGATTATATAGAAGCAATATATACAAAGATTTCGACCGTCTACCTGTTCCATTCATTGTTCTACTTGTCGAAAGTTACAAATAATTTCCTTTAAAGGATTAACAATGGGGCTCGTAGTTCACTTAAACTTGAAGAACAAAAAATTGGCGAATTGTACTGTTTGGATTCTTTGCATATATGTTTCTTAGACTATATAGAAGCAATATATACAAAGATTTCAACCGTCTACCTGTTCTATTCATTGTTCTACTTGTAGAAAGTTATAAATAATTTCCGTTTCATGATTATCAATGGGGCTCGTTGTTCACTTAAACTTGAAGAACAAAAAATTGGCGAATTGAACTGTTTGGATGCTTTGCGTACATGTTTCTTAGACTATATGGAAGGAATATATACAAAGATTTCAACCGTCTACGTGTTCCAATCATTGTTGTACTTGTAGAAAGTTACAATTAATTTCCGTTAAAGGTTTAACAATGGGGCTCGCTGTTCACTTAAACTTGAAGATCAAAAAATTGGCGAATGGTACTGTTTGGATTCTTTGCATATATGTTTCTTAGACTATATAGAAGCAATATATACAAAGATTTCAACCGTCTACCTGTTCTATTCATTGTTCTACTTGTATAAAGTTATAAATAATTTCCGTTTCATGATTATCAATGGGGCTCGTTATTCACTTAAACTTGAAGAACAAAAAATTGGCGAATTGAACTGTTTGGATGCTTTGCGTACATGTTTCTTAGACTATATGGAAGGAATATATACAAAGATTTCAACAGTCTACCTGTTCCATTCATTGTTCTACTTGTCGGAAGTTACAAATAATTTCCGATAAAGGATTAACCATTGGGGCTCGTTGTTCACTTAAACTTGAAGAACAAAAAATTGGCGAATGGTACTGTTTGGATGCTTTGCATATATGTTTCTTAGACTATATAGAAGCAATATATACATTGATTTCAACCGTCTACCTGTTCCATTCATTGTTCTACTTGTAGAAAGTTACAAATAATTTCCGTTTCATAATTATCAATGGGGCTCGTTGTTCACTTAAACTTGAAGAACAAAAAATTGGCGAATGGTACTGTTTGGATGCTTTGCATATATGTTTCGTAGACTATATAGAAGCAATATATACAATGACTTCAACCGTCTACATGATCCATTCATTGTTCTACTTGTCGATATTTACAAATAATTTCCTTTAAAGGATTAACAATTGGGCTCGTAGTTCACTTAAACCTAAAGAACAAAAAATTGGCGAATTGTACTGTTTGGATACTTTGCATATATGTTTCTTAGACTATTTAGAAGCAATATATAAAAAGATTTCAACCGTCTACCAGTTCCATTCATTGTTCTACTTGTCGAAATTTACAAATAATTTCCTTTAAAGGATTAACAATGGGGCTCGTAGTTCACTTAAACTTGAAGAACAAAAAATTGGCGAATGGTACTGTTTGGATGCTTTGCATATATGTTTCTTAGACTATATAGACGCAATATATACAAAGACTTCAACAGTCTACCTGTTCCATTCATTGTTCTACTTGTCGGAAGTTACAAATAATTTCCGATAAAGGATTAACCATTGGGGCTCGTTGTTCACTTAAACTTGAAGAACAAAAAATTGGCGAATGGTACTGTTTGGATGCTTTGCATATATGTTTCTTAGTCTATATAGAAGCAATATATACATTGATTTCAACCGTCTAACTGTTCCGTTCATTGTTCTACTTGTAGAAAGTTACAAATAATTTCCGTTTCATAATTATCAATGGGGCTCGTTGTTCACTTAAACTTGAAGAACAAAAAATTGGCGAATGGTACTGTTTGGATGCTTTGCATATATGTTTCGTAGACTATGTAGAAGCAATATATACAATGACTTCAACCGTCTACATGATCCATTCATTGTTCTACTTGTCGATATTTACAAATAATTTCCTTTAAAGGATTAACAATTGGGCTCGTAGTTCACTTAAACTTAAAGAACAAAAAATTGGCGAATTGTACTGTTTGGATACTTTGCATATATGTTTCTTAGACTATTTAGAAGCAATATATAAAAAGATTTCAACCGTCTACCAGTTCCATTCATTGTTCTACTTGTCGAAAGTTACAAATAATTTCCGATAAAGGATTAACAATGGGGCTCATTGTTCACTTAAACTTGAAGAACAAAAAATTAGCGAATTGTACTGTTTGGATGCTTTGCATATATGTTTCATAGACTATTTAGAAGCAATATATAGAAAGATTTCACCCGTCTACATGTACTATTCATTGTTCTACTTGTAGAACGTTACAAATAATTTCCATTTCATGATTATCAATGGGGCTCGCTGTTCACTTAAACTTGAAGATCAAAAAATTGGCGATTGTTACTGTTTAGATGCTTTGCATATATGTTTCTTAGATTATATAGAAGCAATATATAGAAAGATTTCACCCGTCTACCTGTACTATTCATTGTTCTACTTGTAGAAAGTTACAAATAATTTCCATTTCATGATTATCAATGGGGCTCGCTGTTCACTTAAACTTGAAGATCAAAAAATTGGCGATTGTTACTGTTTAGATGCTTTGCATATATGTTTCTTAGATTATATAGATGCAATATATACAAAGATTTCAACCGTCTACCTGTTCCATTCATTGTTCTACATGTCGAAATTTACAAATAGTTTCCTTTAAAGGATTAACAATGGGGCTCGTTGTTCACTTAAACTTGAAGAAAAATAAATTGGCGAATTGTACTGTTTGGATGCTTTGCATATATGTTTCTTAGACTATATAGAAGCAATATATACAATGATTTCAACAGTCTACCTGTTCCATTCATTGTTCTACTTGTCGCAAGTTACAAATAATTTCCGTTAAAGTATTAACAATGGAGCTCGTAGTTCACTTAAACTTGAAGATCAAATAATTGGCGAATGGTACTGTTTGGATGCTTTGCATATATGTTTCTTAGATTATATAGAAGCAATATATACAAAGGTTTCGACCGTCTACCTGTTCCATTCATTGTTCTACTTGTCGAAATTTACAAATAATTTCCTTTAAAGGATTAACAATGGGGCTCGTTGTTCACTTAAACTTGAAGAACAATGAATTGGCGAATTGTACTGTTTGGATGCTTTGCATATATGTTTCTTAGACTATATAGAAGCAATATATACAATGATTTCAACAGTCTACCTGTTCCATTCATTGTTCTACTTGTCGAAAGTTACAAATAATTTCCTTTAAAGGATTAACAATGGGGCTCGTAGTTCACTTAAACTTGAAGAACAAAAAATTGGCGAATTGTACTGTTTGGATTCTTTGCATATATGTTTCTTAGACTATATAGAAGCAATATATACAAAGATTTCAACCGTCTACCTGTTCTATTCATTGTTCTACTTGTAGAAAGTTATAAATAATTTCCGTTTCATGATTATCAATGGGGCTCGTTGTTCACTTAAACTTGAAGAACAAAAAATTGGCGAATTGAACTGTTTGGAAGCTTTGCGTACATGTTTCTTAGACTATATGGAAGGAATATATACAAAGATTTCAACCGTCTACGTGTTCCAATCATTGTTCTACTTGTAGAAAGTTACAATTAATTTCCGTTAAAGGATTAACAATGGGGCTCGCTGTTCACTTAAACTTGAAGATCAAAAAATTGGCGAATGGTACTGTTTGGATTCTTTGCATATATGTTTCTTAGACTATATAGAAGCAATATATACAAAGATTTCAACCGTCTACCTGTTCTATTCATTGTTCTACTTGTAGAAAGTTATAAATAATTTCCGTTTCATGATTATCAATGGGGCTCGTAGTTCACTTAAACTTGAAGATCAAATAATTGGCGAATTGTACTGTTTGGATGATTTGCATATATGTTTCTTAGACTATATAGAAGCAATATATACAAAGATTTCAACCGTCTACCTGTTCGATTCACTGTTATACTTGTCGAAATTTACAAATAATTTCCTTTAAAGGATTAACAATGGGGCTCGTAGTTCACTTAAACTTGAAGATCAAAAAATTGGCGAATGGTACTGTTTGGATGCTTTGCGTACATGTTTCTTAGACTATATGGAAGCAATATATACAAAGATTTCAACCGTCTACGTGTTCCAATCGTTGTTCTACTTGTCGAAATTTACAAATTATTTCCTTTAAAGGATTAACAATGGGGCTCGTTGTTCACTTAAACTTGAAGAACAAAAAATTGGCGAATGGTACTGTTTGGATGCTTTGCATATATGTTTCTTGGACTATATAGAAGCAATATATACATTGATTTCAACCGTCTACCTATTCCATTCATTGTTCTACTTGTCGCAAGTTACAAATAATTTCCGTTAAAGTATTAACAATGGAGCTCGTAGTTCACTTAAACTTGAAGATCAAATAATTGGCGAATAGTACTGTTTGGACGCTTTGCATATATGTTTCTTAGACTATATAGAAGCAATATATACAATGATTTCAACAGTCTACCTGTTCCATTCATTGTTCTACTAGTCGAAATTTACAAATAATTTCCTTTAAAGGATTAACAATGGGGCTTGTAGTTCACTTAAATTTGAAGAACAAAAAATTGGCGAATGGTACTGTTTGGATGCTTTGCGTACATGTTTCTTAGACTATATGGAAGCAATATATACAAAGATTTCAACCGTCTACGTGTTCCAATCATTGTTCTACTTGTCGAAATTTAGAAATAATTTCCTTTAAAGGATTAACAATGGGGCTCGTTGTTCACTTAAACTTGAAGAACAATAAATTGGCGAATTGTACTGTTTGGATGCTTTGCATATATGTTTCTTAGACTATATAGAAGCAATATATACAAAGATTTCAACCGTCTACCTGTTCCATTCATTGTTCTACTTGTCGAAAGTTACAAATAATTTCCGATAATGGATTAACCATTGGGTCTCATTGTTCACTTATACTTGAAGAACAAAAAATTGGCGAATTGTACTGTTTGGATGCTTTGCATATATGTTTCTTAGACTATATAGAAGCAATATATACAATGATTTCAACCGTCTACCTTTTCCATTCATTGTTCTTCTTGTCGAAAGTTACAAATAATTTCCGATAACGGATTAACCATTGGGGCTCATTGTTCACTTAAACTTGAAGAACAAAAAATTGGCGAATTGTACTGTTTGGATGCTTTGCATATATGTTTCTTATACTATATAGAAGCAATATATACAAAGATTTCAATCGTCTACCTGTTCCATTCACTGTTCTACTTGTCGAAAATTACAAATAATTTCCGATAATGGATTAACAATGGGGCTCATTGTTCACTTAAACTTGAAGAACAAAAAATTGGCGAATTGTACTGTTTGGATGCTTTGCATATATGTTTCTTAGACTATATAGAAGCAATATATACATTGATTTCAACCGTCTACCTGTTCCATTCATTGTTCTACTTGTCGAAAGTTACAAACAATTTCCTTTAAAGGATTAACATTGGGGCTCATTGTTCACTTAAACTTGAAGAACAAAAAATTGGCGAATTGTACTGTTTGGATGCTTTGCATATATGTTTCGTAGACTATATAGAAGCAATATATACAAATATTTCAACCGTCTAACTGTTCCATTCATTGTTCTACTTGTCGAAAATTACAAATAATTTCCGATAAAGTATTAACCATTGGTGCTCATTGTTCACTTAAACTTGAAGAACAAAAAATTGGCGAATGGTACTGTTTGGATGATTTGCATATATGTTTCTTAGACTATATAGAAGCAATATATACAAAGATTTCAACCGTCTACCTTTTCCATTCATTGTTCTACTTGTCGAAAGTTACAAATAATTTCCGTTAAGGGATTAACAATGGGGATCGTAGTTCACTTAAACTTGAAGAACAAAAAATTGGCGAATTGTACTGTTTGGATGCTTTGCGTACATGTTTCTTAGACTATATGGAAGCAATATATACAAAGATTTCAACCGTCTACGTGTTCCAATCATTGTTCTACTTGTCGAAATTTACAGATAATTTCCTTTAAAGGATTAACAATGGGGCTCGTTGTTCACTTAAACTTGAAGAACAAAAAAGTGGCGAATGGTACTGTTTGGATGCTTTGCATATATGTTTCTTAGACTATAAGGAAGCAATATATACATTGATTTCAACCGTCTACCTGTTCCATTCATTGTTCTACTTGTCGCAAGTTACAAATAATTTCCGTTAAAGTATTAACAATGGGGCTCGTAGTTCACTTAAACTTGAAGATCAAATAATTGGCGAATTGTACTGTTTGGATGATTTGCATATATGTTTCTTAGACTATATAGAAGCAATATATACAAAGATTTCAACCGTCTACCTGTTCGATTCACTGTTATACTTGTCGAAATTTACAAATAATTTCCTTTAAAGGATTAACAATGGGGCTCGTAGTTCACTTAAACTTGAAGAACAAAAAATTGGCGAATGGTACTGTTTGGATGCTTTGCATATATGTTTCTTATACTATATAGAAGCAATATATACAAAGATTTCAACCGTCTACCTGTTCCATTCATTGTTCTACTTGTCGAAAGTTACAAATAATTTCCGATAACGGATTAACCATTGGGGCTCATTGTTCACTTAAACTTGAAGAACCAAAAATTGGCGAATTGTACTGTTTGGATGCTTTGCATATATGTTTCTTATACTATATAGAAGCAATATATACAAATATTTCAACCGTCTACCTGTTCCATTCACTGTTCTACTTGTCGAAAGTTACAAATAATTTCCGGTAAGGGATTAACAATGGGGATCGTAGTTTACTTATACTTGATGAACAAAAAATTGGCGAATTGTACTGTTTGGATGATTTGCATATATGTTTCTTAGACTATATAGAAGCAATATATACAATGATTTCAACCGTCTACCTGTTCCATTCATTGTTCTACTTGTCGAAAGTTACAAATAATTTCCGTCAAGGGATTGACAATGGGGATCGTAGTTTACTTAAACTTGAAGAACAAAAAATTGGCGAATTGTACTGTTTGGATGCTTTGCATATATGTTTCTTAGACTATTTAGAAGCAATATATACAATGATTTCAACAGTCTACCTGTTCCATTCATTGTTCTACTTGTCGAAAGTTACAAATAATTTCCGTCAAGGGATTAACAATGGGGATCGTAGTTTACTTAAACTTGAAGAACAAAAAATTGGCGAATGGTACTGTTTGGATGCTTTGCATATATGTTTCGTAGACTATGTAGAAGCAATATATACAATGACTTCAACCGTCTACATGATCCATTCATTGTTCTACTTGTCGATATTTACAAATAATTTCCTTTAAAGGATTAACAATTGGGCTCGTAGTTCACTTAAACTTAAAGAACAAAAAATTGGCGAATTGTACTGTTTGGATACTTTGCATATATGTTTCTTAGACTATTTAGAAGCAATATATAAAAAGATTTCAACCGTCTACCAGTTCCATTCATTGTTCTACTTGTCGAAAGTTACAAATAATTTCCGATAAAGGATTAACAATGGGGCTCATTGTTCACTTAAACTTGAAGAACAAAAAATTAGCGAATTGTACTGTTTGGATGCTTTGCATATGTTTCATAGACTATTTAGAAGCAATATATAGAAAGATTTCACCCGTCTACATGTACTATTCATTGTTCTACTTGTAGAACGTTACAAATAATTTCCATTTCATGATTATCAATGGGGCTCGTTATTCACTTAAACTTGAAGAACAAAAAATTGGCGAATTGAACTGTTTGGATGCTTTGCGTACATGTTTCTTAGACTATATGGAAGGAATATATACAAAGATTTCAACAGTCTACCTGTTCCATTCATTGTTCTACTTGTCGGAAGTTACAAATAATTTCCGATATAGGATTAACCATTGGGGCTCGTTGTTCACTTAAACTTGAAGAACAAAAAATTGGCGAATGGTACTGTTTGGATGCTTTGCATATATGTTTCTTAGACTATATAGAAGCAATATATACATTGATTTCAACCGTCTACCTGTTCCATTCATTGTTCTACTTGTAGAAAGTTACAAATAATTTCCGTTTCATAATTATCAATGGGGCTCGTTGTTCACTTAAACTTGAAGAACAAAAAATTGGCGAATGGTACTGTTTGGATGCTTTGCATATATGTTTCGTAGACTATATAGAAGCAATATATACAATGACTTCAACCGTCTACATGATCCATTCATTGTTCTACTTGTCGATATTTACAAATAATTTCCTTTAAAGGATTAACAATTGGGCTCGTAGTTCACTTAAACCTAAAGAACAAAAAATTGGCGAATTGTACTGTTTGGATACTTTGCATATATGTTTCTTAGACTATTTAGAAGCAATATATAAAAAGATTTCAACCGTCTACCAGTTCCATTCATTGTTCTACTTGTCGAAATTTACAAATAATTTCCTTTAAAGGATTAACAATGGGGCTCGTAGTTCACTTAAACTTGAAGAACAAAAAATTGGCGAATGGTACTGTTTGGATGCTTTGCATATATGTTTCTTAGACTATATAGACGCAATATATACAAAGACTTCAACAGTCTACCTGTTCCATTCATTGTTCTACTTGTCGGAAGTTACAAATAATTTCCGATAAGGGATTAACCATTGGGGCTCGTTGTTCACTTAAACTTGAAGAACAAAAAATTGGCGAATGGTACTGTTTGGATGCTTTGCATATATGTTTCTTAGTCTATATAGAAGCAATATATACATTGATTTCAACCGTCTAACTGTTCCGTTCATTGTTCTACTTGTAGAAAGTTACAAATAATTTCCGTTTCATAATTATCAATGGGGCTCGTTGTTCACTTAAACTTGAAGAACAAAAAATTGGCGAATGGTACTGTTTGGATGCTTTGCATATATGTTTCGTAGACTATGTAGAAGCAATATATACAATGACTTCAACCGTCTACATGATCCATTCATTGTTCTACTTGTCGATATTTACAAATAATTTCCTTTAAAGGATTAACAATTGGGCTCGTAGTTCACTTAAACTTAAAGAACAAAAAATTGGCGAATTGTACTGTTTGGATACTTTGCATATATGTTTCTTAGACTATTTAGAAGCAATATATAAAAAGATTTCAACCGTCTACCAGTTCCATTCATTGTTCTACTTGTCGAAAGTTACAAATAATTTCCGATAAAGGATTAACAATGGGGCTCATTGTTCACTTAAACTTGAAGAACAAAAAATTAGCGAATTGTACTGTTTGGATGCTTTGCATATATGTTTCATAGACTATTTAGAAGCAATATATAGAAAGATTTCACCCGTCTACATGTACTATTCATTGTTCTACTTGTAGAACGTTACAAATAATTTCCATTTCATGATTATCAATGGGGCTCGCTGTTCACTTAAACTTGAAGATCAAAAAATTGGCGATTGTTACTGTTTAGATGCTTTGCATATATGTTTCTTAGATTATATAGAAGCAATATATAGAAAGATTTCACCCGTCTACCTGTACTATTCATTGTTCTACTTGTAGAAAGTTACAAATAATTTCCATTTCATGATTATCAATGGGGCTCGCTGTTCACTTAAACTTGAAGATCAAAAAATTGGCGATTGTTACTGTTTAGATGCTTTGCATATATGTTTCTTAGATTATATAGATGCAATATATACAAAGATTTCAACCGTCTACCTGTTCCATTCATTGTTCTACATGTCGAAATTTACAAATAGTTTCCTTTAAAGGATTAACAATGGGGCTCGTTGTTCACTTAAACTTGAAGAAAAATAAATTGGCGAATTGTACTGTTTGGATGCTTTGCATATATGTTTCTTAGACTATATAGAAGCAATATATACAATGATTTCAACAGTCTACCTGTTCCATTCATTGTTCTACTTGTCGCAAGTTACAAATAATTTCCGTTAAAGTATTAACAATGGAGCTCGTAGTTCACTTAAACTTGAAGATCAAATAATTGGCGAATTGTACTGTTTGGACGCTTTGCATATATGTTTCTTAGACTATATAGAAGCAATATATACAATGATTTCAACGGTCAACCTGTTCCATTCATTGTACTACTTGTCGAAATTTACAAATAATTTCCTTTAAAGAATTAACAATGGGGCTTGTAGTTCACTTAAACTTGAAGAACAAAAAATTGGCGAATGGTACTGTTTGGATGCTTTGCATATATGTTTCTTAGATTATATAGAAGCAATATATACAAAGGTTTCGACCGTCTACCTGTTCCATTCATTGTTCTACTTGTCGAAATTTACAAATAATTTCCTTTAAAGGATTAACAATGGGGCTCGTTGTTCACTTAAACTTGAAGAACAATGAATTGGCGAATTGTACTGTTTGGATGCTTTGCATATATGTTTCTTAGACTATATAGAAGCAATATATACAATGATTTCAACAGTCTACCTGTTCCATTCATTGTTCTACTTGTCGAAAGTTACAAATAATTTCCTTTAAAGGATTAACAATGGGGCTCGTAGTTCAGTTAAACTTGAAGAACAAAAAATTGGCGAATTGTACTGTTTGGATTCTTTGCATATATGTTTCTTAGACTATATAGAAGCAATATATACAAAGATTTCAACCGTCTACCTGTTCTATTCATTGTTCTACTTGTAGAAAGTTATAAATAATTTCCGTTTCATGATTATCAATGGGGCTCGTTGTTCACTTAAACTTGAAGAACAAAAAATTGGCGAATTGAACTGTTTGGAAGCTTTGCGTACATGTTTCTTAGACTATATGGAAGGAATATATACAAAGATTTCAACCGTCTACGTGTTCCAATCATTGTTCTACTTGTAGAAAGTTACAATTAATTTCCGTTAAAGGATTAACAATGGGGCTCGCTGTTCACTTAAACTTGAAGATCAAAAAATTGGCGAATGGTACTGTTTGGATTCTTTGCATATATGTTTCTTAGACTATATAGAAGCAATATATACAAAGATTTCAACCGTCTACCTGTTCTATTCATTGTTCTACTTGTAGAAAGTTATAAATAATTTCCGTTTCATGATTATCAATGGGGCTCGTAGTTCACTTAAACTTGAAGATCAAATAATTGGCGAATTGTACTGTTTGGATGATTTGCATATATGTTTCTTAGACTATATAGAAGCAATATATACAAAGATTTCAACCGTCTACCTGTTCGATTCACTGTTATACTTGTCGAAATTTACAAATAATTTCCTTTAAAGGATTAACAATGGGGCTCGTAGTTCACTTAAACTTGAAGATCAAAAAATTGGCGAATGGTACTGTTTGGATGCTTTGCGTACATGTTTCTTAGACTATATGGAAGCAATATATACAAAGATTTCAACCGTCTACGTGTTCCAATCGTTGTTCTACTTGTCGAAATTTACAAATTATTTCCTTTAAAGGATTAACAATGGGGCTCGTTGTTCACTTAAACTTGAAGAACAAAAAATTGGCGAATGGTACTGTTTGGATGCTTTGCATATATGTTTCGTAGACTATATAGAAGCTATATATACAAATATTTCAACCGTCTAACTGTTCCATTCATTGTTCTACTTGTCGAAAGTTACAAATAATTTCCGTCAAGGGATTAACAATGGGGATCGTAGTTTACTTAAACTTGAAGAACAAAAAATTGGCGAATTGTACTGTTTGGATGCTTTGCATATATGTTACTTAGACTACATAGAAGCAATATATACAAAGATTTCAACCGGCTACCTGTTCCAATCATTGTTCTACTTGTCGAAATTTACAAATAATTTCCTTTAAAAGATTAACCATTGGGGCACATTGTTCACTTAAACTTGAAGAACAAAAAAGTGGCGAATGGTACTGTTTGGATGCTTTGCATATATGTTTCTTAGACTATAAAGAAGCAATATATACATTGATTTCAACCGTCTACCTGTTCCATTCATTGTTCTACTTGTCGCAAGTTACAAATAATTTCCGTTAAAGTATTAACAATGGGGCTCGTAGTTCACTTAAACTTGAAGATCAAATAATTGGCGAATTGTACTGTTTGGATGATTTGCATATATGTTTCTTAGACTATATAGAAGCAATATATACAAAGATTTCAACCGTCTACCTGTTCCATTCATTGTTCTACTTGTCGAAAGTTACAAATAATTTCCGATAACGGATTAACCATTTGGGCTCATTGTTCACTTAAACTTGAAGAACAAAAAATTGGCGAATTGTACTGTTTGGATGCTTTGCATATATGTTTCTTAGACTACATAGAAGCAACATATACAAAGATTTCAACCGGCTACCTGTTCCATTCATTGTTCTACTTGTCGAAATTTACAAATAATTTCCTTTAAAGGATTAACAATGGGGCTCGTAGTTCACTTAAACTTGAAGAACAAAAAATTGGCGAATGGTACTGTTTGGATGCTTTGCATATATGTTTCTTAGACTATATAGACGCAATATATACATTGATTTCAACCGTCTACCTGTTCCATTCATTGTTCTACTTGTCGAAAGTTACAAATAATTTCCGTTAAGGGATTAACAATGGGGATCGTAGTTCACTTAAACTTGAAGAACAAAAAATTGGCGAATTGTACTGTTTGGATGCTTTGCATATATGTTTCGTAGACTATATAGAAGCTATATATACAAATATTTCAACCGTCTAACTGTTCCATTCATTGTTCTACTTGTCGAAAATTACAAATAATTTCCGATAAAGTATTAACCATTGATGCTCATTGTTCACTTAAACTTGAAGAACAAAAAATTGGCGAATGGTACTGTTTGGATGCTATGCATATATGTTTCTTAGACTATATAGAAGCAATATATACAAAGATTTCAACCGTCTACCTTTTCCATTCATTGTTCTACGTGTCGAAAGTTACAAATAATTTCCGATAACGGATTAACCATTTGGGCTCATTGTTCACTTAAACTTGAAGAACAAAAAATTGGCGAATGGTACTGTTTGGATGCTTTGCATATATGTTTCTTAGACTATATAGAAGCAATATATACAAAGATTTCAACCGTCTACCTTTTCCATTCATTGTTCTACTTGTCGAAACTTAGAAATAATTTCCGATAACGGATTAACCATTTGGGCTCATTGTTCACTTAAACTTGAAGAACAAAAAATTGGCGAATTGTACTGTTTGGATGCTTTGCATATATGTTTCTTAGACTACATAGAAGCAACATATACAAAGATTTCAACCGGCTACCTGTTCCATTCATTGTTCTACTTGTCGAAATTTACAAATAATTTCCGATAAAGGATTAACCATTGGGGCTCATTGTTCACTTAAACTTGAAGAACAAAAAATTGGCGAATGGTACTGTTTGGATGCTTTGCGTACATGTTTCTTAGACTATATGGAAGCAATATATACAAAGATTTCAACCGTCTACGTGTTCCAATCATTGTTCTACTTGTCGAAATTTACAAATAATTTCCTTTAAAGGATTAACAATGGGGCTCGTTGTTCACTTAAACTTGAAGAACAAGAAATTGGCGAATTGTACTGTTTGGATGCTTTGCATATATGTTTCGTAGACTATATAGAAGCAATATATACAATGATTTCAACCGTCTAAATGATCCATTCATTGTTCTACTTGTCGCAAGTTACAAATAATTTCCGTTAAAGTATTAACAATGGGGCTCGTAGTTCACTTAAACTTGAAGATCAAATAATTGGCGAATTGTACTGTTTGGATGATTTGCATATATGTTTCTTAGACTATATAGAAGCAATATATAAAAAGATTTCAACCGTCTACCAGTACCATTCATTGTTCTACTTGTCGAAAGTTACAAATAATTTCCGTTAAGGGATTAACAATGGGGATCGTAGTTTACTTAAACATGAAGAACAAAAAATTAGCGAATTGTACTGTTTGGATGCTTTGCATATATGTTTCTTAGACTATATAGAAGCAATATATAAAAAGATTTCAACCGTGTACCAGTTCCATTCATTGTTCTACTTGTCGAAAGTTACAACTAATTTCCGTTAAGGGATTAACAATGGGGATCGTAGTTTACTTAAACTTGAAGATCAAATAATTGGCGAATTGTACTGTTTGGATGCTTTGCATATATGTTTCTTAGACTATATAGACGCAATATATACAAGGATTTCAACCGTCTACCTGTTCCATTCATTGTTCTACTTGTCGAAAGTTACAAATAATTACCGATAAAGGATTAACCATTGGGGCTCATTGTTCACTTAAACTTGAAGAACAAAAAATTGGCGAATTGTACTTTTTGGATGCTCTGCATATATGTTTCTTAGACTATATAGAAGCAATATATACAAAGATTTCAACCGTCTACCTGTTCCATTCATTGTTCTACTTGTCGAAAGTTACAAATAATTTCCTTTAAAGGATTAACAATGGGGCTCATTGTTCACTTAAACTTGAAGAACAAAAAATTGGCGAATTGTACTGTTTGGATGCTTTGCATATATGTTTCTTAGACTATATAGACGCAATATATACATTGATTTCAACCGTCTACCTGTTCCATTCATTGTTCTACTTGTCGAAAGTTACAAATAATTTCCGTTAAGGGATTAACAATGGGGATCGTAGTTCACTTAAACTTGAAGAACAAAAAATTGGCGAATTGTACTGTTTGGATGCTTTGCATATATGTTTCGTAGACTATATAGAAGCTATATATACAAATATTTCAACCGTCTAACTGTTCCATTCATTGTTCTACTTGTCGAAAGTTACAAATAATTTCCGATAAAGTATTAACCATTGATGCTCATTGTTCACTTAAACTTGAAGAACAAAAAATTGGCGAATGGTACTGTTTGGATGCTATGCATATATGTTTCTTAGACTATATAGAAGCAATATATACAAAGATTTCAACCGTCTACCTTTTCCATTCATTGTTCTACGTGTCGAAAGTTACAAATAATTTCCGATAACGGATTAACCATTTGGGCTCATTGTTCACTTAAACTTGAAGAACAAAAAATTGGCGAATGGTACTGTTTGGATGCTTTGCATATATGTTTCTTAGACTATATAGAAGCAATATATACAAAGATTTCAACCGTCTACCTTTTCCATTCATTGTTCTACTTGTCGAAAGTTACAAATAATTTCCGATAACGGATTAACCATTTGGGCTCATTGTTCACTTAAACTTGAAGAACAAAAAATTGGCGAATTGTACTGTTTGGATGCTTTGCATATATGTTTCTTAGACTACATAGAAGCAACATATACAAAGATTTCAACCGGCTACCTGTTCCATTCATTGTTCTACTTGTCGAAATTTACAAATAATTTCCTTTAAAGGATTAACAATGGGGCTCGTAGTTCACTTAAACTTGAAGAACAAAAAATTGGCGAATGGTACTGTTTGGATGCTTTGCATATATGTTTCTTAGACTATATAGACGCAATATATACATTGATTTCAACCGTCTACCTGTTCCATTCATTGTTCTACTTGTCGAAAGTTACAAATAATTTCCGTTAAGGGATTAACAATGGGGATCGTAGTTCACTTAAACTTGAAGAACAAAAAATTGGCGAATTGTACTGTTTGGATGCTTTGCATATATGTTTCGTAGACTATATAGAAGCTATATATACAAAGATTTCAACCGGCTACCTGTTCCATTCATTGTTCTACTTGTCGAAATTTACAAATAATTTCCTTTAAAGGATTAACAATGGGGCTCGTAGTTCACTTAAACTTGAAGAACAAAAAATTGGCGAATGGTACTGTTTGGATGCTTTGCATATATGTTTCTTAGACTATATAGACGCAATATATACATTGATTTCAACCGTCTACCTGTTCCATTCATTGTTCTACTTGTCGAAAGTTACAAATAATTTCCGTTAAGGGATTAACAATGGGGATCGTAGTTCACTTAAACTTGAAGAACAAAAAATTGGCGAATTGTACTGTTTGGATGCTTTGCATATATGTTTCGTAGACTATATAGAAGCTATATATACAAATATTTCAACCGTCTAACTGTTCCATTCATTGTTCTACTTGTCGAAAATTACAAATAATTTCCGATAAAGTATTAACCATTGATGCTCATTGTTCACTTAAACTTGAAGAACAAAAAATTGGCGAATGGTACTGTTTGGATGCTATGCATATATGTTTCTTAGACTATATAGAAGCAATATATACAAAGATTTCAACCGTCTACCTTTTCCATTCATTGTTCTACGTGTCGAAAGTTACAAATAATTTCCGATAACGGATTAACCATTTGGGCTCATTGTTCACTTAAACTTGAAGAACAAAAAATTGGCGAATGGTACTGTTTGGATGCTTTGCATATATGTTTCTTAGACTATATAGAAGCAATATATACAAAGATTTCAACCGTCTACCTTTTCCATTCATTGTTCTACTTGTCGAAAGTTACAAATAATTTCCGATAACGGATTAACCATTTGGGCTCATTGTTCACTTAAACTTGAAGATCAAAAAATTGGCGAATTGTACTTTTGGATGCTTTGCATATATGTTTCTTAGACTACATAGAAGCAACATATACAAAGATTTCAACCGGCTACCTGTTCCATTCATTGTTCTACTTGTCGAAATTTACAAATAATTTCCGATAAAGGATTAACCATTGGGGCTCATTGTTCACTTAAACTTGAAGAACAAAAAATTGGCGAATTGTACTGTTTGGATGCTTTGCATATATGTTTCTTAGACTATATAGAAGCAATATATACAATGATTTCAACCGTCTACCTGTTCCATTCATTGTTCTACTTGTCGAAATTTACAAATAATTTCCGATAAAGGATTAACCATTGGGGCTCATTGTTCACTTAAACTTGAAGAACAAAAAATTGGCGAATTGTACTGTTTGGATGCTTTGCATATATGTTTCTTATACTATATAGAAGCAATATATACAAAGATTTCAACCGTCTACCTGTTCCATTCATTGTTCTACTTGTCGAAAGTTACAAATAATTACCGATAAAGGATTAACCATTGGGGCTCATTGTTCACTTAAACTTGAAGAACAAAAAATTAGCGAATGGTACTGTTTGGATGCTTTGCGTACATGTTTCTTAGTCTATATGGAAGCAATATATACAAAGATTTCAACCGTCTACGTGTTCCGATCGTTGTTCTACTTGTCGAAATTTACAAATAATTTCCTTTAAAGGATTAACAATGGGGCTCGTTGTTCACTTAAACTTGAAGAACAAAAAAGTGGCGAATGGTACTGTTTGGATGCTTTGCATATATGTTTCTTAGACTATATAGAAGCAATATATACATTGATTTCAACCGTCTACCTGTTCCATTCATTGTTCTACTTGTCGAAAGTTACAAATAATTTCCGTTAAGGCATTAACAATGGGGATCGTAGTTTACTTAAACTTGAAGAACAAGAAATTGGCGAATTTTACTGTTTGGATGCTTTGCATATATGATTCTTAGACTATATAGAAGGAATATATACAAAGATTTCAACCGTCTACCTGTTCCATTCATTGTTCTACTTGTCGAAATTTACAAATAATTTCCGATAAAGGATTAACCATTGGGGCTCATTGTTCACTTAAACTTGAAGAACAAAAAATTGGCGAATTGTACTGTTTGGATGCTTTGCATATATGTTTCTTATACTATATAGAAGCAATATATACAAAGATTTCAACCGTCTACATGTTCCAATCATTGTTCTACTTGCCGAAAGTTACAAATAATATCCGTTAAAGTATTACCAATGGGCCTCGTAGTTCACTTAAACTTGAAGATCAAATAATTGGCGAATTGTACTGTTTGGAAGATTTGCAGATATGTTTCTTAGACTATATAGAAGCAATATATAGAATTATTTCAACCGTCTACTTGTTCCAATCATTGTTCTACTTGTCGAAATTTACAAATAATTTCCTTTAAAGGATTAACAATGGGGCTCGTAGTTCACTTAAACTTGAAGAACAAAAAATTGGCGAATGGTACTGTTTGGATGCTTTGCATATATGTTTCTTAGACTATTTATATGCAATATATAGAAAGATTTCACCCGTCTACCTGTACTATTAATTGTTCTACTTGTAGAAAGTTACAAATAATTTCCATTAAAGGATTATCAATGGGGCTCGTAGTTCACTTAAACTTGAAGAACAAAAAATTGGCGAATTGTACTGTTTGGATGCTTTGCATATATGTTTCTTAGACTATATAGATGCAATATATACAAAGATTTCAACCGTCTACCTGTTCCATTCATTGTTCTACTTGTCGAAATTTACAAATAATTTCCGATAAAGGATTAACAATGGGGCTCGTTGTTCACTTAAACTTGAAGAACAAAAAAGTGGCGAATGGTACTGTTTGGATGCTTTGCATATATGTTTCTTAGATTATATAAAAGCAATATATACAAATATTTCAACAGTCTACCTGTTCCATTCATTGTTCTACTTGTCGAAAATTACAAATAATTTCCTTTAAAGGATTAACAATGGGGCTCGTAGTTCACTTAAACTTGAAGAACAAAAAATTGGCGAATGGTACTGTTTGGATGCTTTGCATATATGTTTCTTAGACTATATAGACGCAATATATACAAAGATTTCAACCGTCTACCTGTTCCATTCATTGTTCTACTTGTCGAAAGTTACAAATAATTTCCGATAAAGGATTAACCATTGGAGCTCGTTGTTCACTTAAACTTGAAGAACAAAAAATTGGCGAATGGTACTGTTTGGATGCTTTGCATATATGTTTCTTAGACTATATAGAAGCAATATATACAAGGATTTCAACAGTCTACCTGTTCCATTCATTGTTCTAGTTGCCGAAATTTACAAATAATTTCCATTAAAGAATTAACAATGGGGCTCGTAGTTCACTTAAACTTGAAGAGCAAAAAATTGGCGAATTGTACTGTTTGGACGCTATGCATATATGTTTCTTAGACTATATGGTAGCAATATATACAATCATTTCAACAGTCTACCTGTTCCATTCATTGTTCTACTTGTCGAAATTTACAAATAATTTCCTTTAAAGGATTAACAATGGGGCTCGTAGTTCACTTAAACTTGAAGAGCAAAAAATTGGCGAATTGTACTGTTTGGATGCTTTGCATATATGTTTCTTAGACTATATAGAAGCAATATATAGAAGGATTTCCTCCGTCTACCTGTTCCATTCATTGTTCTACTTGTAGAAAATTACAATTAATTTCCGTTAAAGTATTAACAATGGGGCTCGTTGTTCACTTAAACTTGAAGAACAAAAAAGTTTCGAATGGTACTGTTTGGATGCTTTGCATATATGTTTCTTAGATTATATAAAAGCAATATATACAAATATTTCAACAGTCTACCTGTTCCATTCATTGTTCTACTTGTCGAAAATTACAAATAATTTCCTTTAAAGGATTAACAATGGGGCTCGTAGTTCATTTAAACTTGAAGAACAAAAAATTGGCGAATGGTACTGTTTGGATGCTTTGCATATATGTTTCTTAGACTATATAGACGCAATATATACAAAGATTTCAACCGTCTACCTGTTCCATTCATTGTTCTACTTGTCGAAAGTTACAAATAATTTCCGATAAAGGATTAACCATTGGAGCTCGTTGTTCACTTAAACTTGAAGAACAAAAAATTGGCGAATGGTACTGTTTGGATGCTATGCATATATGTTTCTTAGACTATATGGAAGCAATATATACAAAGATTTCAACCGTCTACCTTTTCCATTCATTGTTCTACGTGTCGAAAGTTACAAATAATTTCCGATAACGGATTAACCATTTGGGCTCATTGTTCACTTAAACTTGAAGAACAAAAAATTGGCGAACTGTACTGTTTGGATGCTTTGCATATATGTTTCTTATACTATATAGAAGCAATATATACAAAGATTTCAACCGTCTACCTGTTCCATTCATTGTTCTACTTGTCGAAATTTAAAAATAATTTCCGATAAAGGACTAACCATTGGGGCTCATTGTTCACTTAAACTTGAAGAACAAAAAATTGGCGAATTGTACTGTTTGGATGCTTTGCATATATGTTTCTTATACTATATAGAAGCAATATATACAAAGATTTCAACCGTCTACGTGTTCCAATCATTGTTCTACTTGCCGAAAGTTACAAATAATTTCCGTTAAAGTATTACCAATGGGCCTCGTAGTTCACTTAAACTTGAAGATCAAATAATTGGCGAATTGTACTGTTTGGAAGATTTGCAGATATGTTTCTTAGACGATATAGAAGCAATATATACAATTATTTCAACCGTCTACTTGTTCCAATCATTGTTCTACTTGTCGAAATTTACAAATAATTTCCTTTAAAGGATTAACAATGGGGCTCGTAGTTCACTTAAACTTGAAGAACAAAAAATTGGCGAATGGTACTGTTTGGATGCTTTGCATATATGTTTCTTAGACTATATAGAAGCAATATATACAAGGATTTCAACAGTCTACCTGTTCCATTCATTGTTCTAGTTGCCGAAATTTACAAATAATTTCCATTAAAGAATTAACAATGGGGCTCGTAGTTCACTTAAACTTGAAGAGCAAAAAATTGGCGAATTGTACTGTTTGGACGCTATGCATATATGTTTCTTAGACTATATGGTAGCAATATATACAATCATTTCAACAGTCTACCTGTTCCATTCATTGTTCTACTTGTCGAAATTTACAAATAATTTCCTTTAAAGGATTAACAATGGGGCTCGTAGTTCACTTAAACTTGAAGAGCAAAAAATTGGCGAATTGTACTGTTTGGATGCTTTGCATATATGTTTCTTAGACTATATAGAAGCAATATATAGAAGGATTTCCTCCGTCTACCTGTTCCATTCATTGTTCTACTTGTAGAAAATTACAATTAATTTCCGTTAAAGTATTAACAATGGGGCTCGTAGTTCACATAAACCTGAAGAACAAAAAATTGGCGAATGGTACTGTTTGGATGCTTTGCGTACATGTTTCTTAGACTATATGGAAGCAATATATACAAAGATTTCATCCGTCTACTTGTTCCAAGCATTGTTCTACTTGTAGAAAGTTAGAATTAATTTCCGTTAAAGGATTAACAATGGGGCTCGTAGTTCACTTAAACTTGAAGAACAAAAAATTGGCGATTGTTACTGTTTAGATGCTTTGCATATATGTTTCTTAGATTATATAGAAGCAATATATACAAAGATGTCAACCGTCTACCTGTTCCATTCATTGTTCTACTTGTCGAAAATTACAAATAATTTCCGATAAAGTATTAACCATTGGGGCTCATTGTTCACTTAAACTTGAAGAACAAAAAATTGGCGAATGGTACTGTTTGGATGCTTTGCGTACATGTTTCTTAGACTATATGGAAGCAATATATACAAATATTTCAACCGTCTACCTGTTCCATTCATTGTTCTACTTGTCGAAATTTACAAATAATTTCCTTTAAAGGATTAACAATGGGGCTCGTAGTTCACTTAAACTTGAAGAACAAAAAATTGGCGAATTGTACTGTTTGGACGCTATGCATATATGTTTCTTAGACTATATAGAAGCAATATATACAATGATTTCAACCGTCTACCTATTCCATTCATTGTTCTACTTGCCGAAATTTACAAATAATTTCCTTTAAAGGATTAACAATGGGGCTCGTAGTTCACTTAAACTTGAAGAGCATAAAATTGGCGAATTGTACTGTTTGGACGCTATGCATATATGTTTCTTAGACTATATAGAAGCAATATATACAATGATTTCAACAGTCTACCTGATCCATTCATTGTTCTACTTGTCGAAATTTACAAATAATTTCCTTTAAAGGATTAACAATGGGGCTCGTAGTTCACTTAAACTTGAAGAACAAAAAATTGGCGAATAGTACTGTTTGGATGCTTTGAATATATGTTTCTTAGATTATATAGGAGCAATATATACAAAGATTTCAAACGTCTACCTGTACCATTCATTGTTCTACTTGTCGAAAATTATAAGTAATTTCCGATAAGGGATTAACCATTGGGGCTCATTGTTCACTTAAACTTGAAGACCAAAAAATTGGCGAATGGTACTGTTTGGATGCTTTGCGTACATGTTTCTTAGACTATATGGAAGAAATATATACAAAGATTTCAACCGTCTACCTGATCCATTCATTGTTCTACTTGTCGAAATTTACAAATAATTTCCTTTAAAGGATTAACAATGGGGCTCGTTGTTCACTTAAACTTGAAGAACAAAAAACTTATGAATGGCACTGCTTGGATGCTTTGCATATATGTTTCTCAGACTATATAGAAGCAATATATACATTGATTTCAATCGTCTACCTATTCCATTCATTGTTCTACTTGTCGAAAGTTACAAATAATTTCCGATAAAGGATTAACCATTGGGGCTCATTGTTCACTTAAACTTGAAGAACAAAAAATTGGCGAATTTTACTGTTTGGATGCTTTGCATATATGTTTCTTAGACTATATAGAAGCAATATATCGAAGGATTTCACCCGTCTACCTGTTCCATTCATTGTTCTACTTGTCCAAAATTACAAATAATTTCCTTTAAAGGATTAACAATGGGGCTCGTAGTTCACTTAAACTTGAAGAACAAAAAATTGGCGAATGGTACTGTTTGGATGCTTTGCATATATGTTTCTTAGACTATTTATATGCAATATATAGAAAGATTTCACCCGTCTACCTGTACTATTAATTGTTCTACTTGTAGAAAGTTACAAATAATTTCCATTTCATGATTATCAATGGGGCTCGTAGTTCACTTAAACTTGAAGAACAAAAAATTGGCGAATTGTACTGTTTGGATGCTTTGCATATATGTTTCTTAGACTATATAGATGCAATATATACAAAGATTTCAACCGTCTACCTGTTCCATTCATTGTTCTACTTGTCGAAATTTACAAATAATTTCCGATAAAGGATTAACAATGGGGCTCGTTGTTCACTTAAACTTGAAGAACAAAAAAGTGGCGAATGGTACTGTTTGGATGCTTTGCATATATGTTTCTTAGATTATATAAAAGCAATATATACAAATATTTCAACAGTCTACCTGTTCCATTCATTGTTCTACTTGTCGAAAATTACAAATAATTTCCTTTAAAGGATTAACAATGGGGCTCGTAGTTCACTTAAACTTGAAGAACAAAAAATTGGCGAATGGTACTGTTTGGATGCTTTGCATATATGTTTCTTAGACTATATAGACGCAATATATACAAAGATTTCAACCGTCTACCTGTTCCATTCATTGTTCTACTTGTCGAAAGTTACAAATAATTTCCGATAAAGGATTAACCATTGGAGCTCGTTGTTCACTTAAACTTGAAGAACAAAAAATTGGCGAATGGTACTGTTTGGATGCTTTGCATATATGTTTCTTAGACTATATAGAAGCAATATATACAAAGATTTCAACCGTCTACCTGTTCCATTCATTGTTCTACTTGTCGAAAGTTACAAATAATTTCCGTTAAGGGATTAACAATGGGGATCGTAGTTTACTTAAACTTGAAGAACAAGAAATTGGCGAATTGTACTGTTTGGATGATTTGCATATATGTTTCTTAGACTATATAGAAGCAATATATAAAAAGATTTCAACCGTGTACCAGTTCCATTCATTGTTCTACTTGTCGAAAGTTACAAATAATTTCCGTTAAGGGATTAACAATGGGGATCGTAGTTTACTTAAACTTGAAGAACAAAAAATTGGCGAATTGTACTGTTTGGATGCTTTGCATATATGTTTCTTAGACTATATAGACGCAATATATACATTGATTTCAACCGTCTACCTGTTCCATTCATTGTTCTACTTGTCGAAAGTTACAAATAATTTCCGTTAAGGGATTAACAATGGGGATCGTAGTTCACTTAAACTTGAAGAACAAAAAATTGGCGAATTGTACTGTTTGGATGCTTTGCATATATGTTTCGTAGACTATATAGAAGCTATATATACAAATATTTCAACCGTCTAACTGTTCCATTCATTGTTCTACTTGTCGAAAATTACAAATAATTTCCGATAAATTATTAACCATTGATGCTCATTGTTCACTTAAACTTGAAGAACAAAAAATTGGCGAATGGTACTGTTTGGATGCTATGCATATATGTTTCTTAGACTATATAGAAGCAATATATACAAAGATTTCAACCGTCTACCTTTTCCATTCATTGTTCTACGTGTCGAAAGTTACAAATAATTTCCGATAACGGATTAACCATTTGGGCTCATTGTTCACTTAAACTTGAAGAACAAAAAATTGGCGAATGGTACTGTTTGGATGCTTTGCATATATGTTTCTTAGACTATATAGAAGCAATATATACAAAGATTTCAACCGTCTACCTTTTCCATTCATTGTTCTACTTGTCGAAAGTTACAAATAATTTCCGATAACGGATTAACCATTTGGGCTCATTGTTCACTTAAACTTGAAGAACAAAAAATTGGCGAATTGTACTGTTTGGATGCTTTGCATATATGTTTCTTAGACTACATAGAAGCAACATATACAAAGATTTCAACCGGCTACCTGTTCCATTCATTGTTCTACTTGTCGAAATTTACAAATAATTTCCGATAAAGGATTAACCATTGGGGCTCATTGTTCACTTAAACTTGAAGAACAAAAAATTGGCGAATTGTACTGTTTGGATGCTTTGCATATATGTTTCTTATACTATATAGAAGCAATATATACAAAGATTTCAACCGTCTACCTGTTCCATTCATTGTTCTACTTGTCGAAAGTTACAAATAATTTCCGATAAAGGATTAACCATTGGGGCTCATTGTTCACTTAAACTTGAAGAACAAAAAATTAGCAAATGGTACTGTTTGGATGCTTTGCGTACATGTTTCTTAGTCTATATGGAAGCAATATATACAAAGATTTCAACCGTCTACGTGTTCCGATCGTTGTTCTACTTGTCGAAATTTACAAATAATTTCCTTTAAAGGATTAACAATGGGGCTCGTAGTTCACTTAAACTTGAAGAACAAAAAATTGGCGAATGGTACTGTTTGGATGCTTTGCATATATGTTTCTTAGACTATATAGAAGCAATATATACAAGGATTTCAACAGTCTACCTGTTCCATTCATTGTTCTAGTTGCCGAAATTTACAAATAATTTCCATTAAAGAATTAACAATGGGGCTCGTAGTTCACTTAAACTTGAAGAGCAAAAAATTGGCGAATTGTACTGTTTGGACGCTATGCATATATGTTTCTTAGACTATATGGTAGCAATATATACAATCATTTCAACAGTCTACCTGTTCCATTCATTGTTCTACTTGTCGAAATTTACAAATAATTTCCTTTAAAGGATTAACAATGGGGCTCGTAGTTCACTTAAACTTGAAGAGCAAAAAATTGGCGAATTGTACTGTTTGGATGCTTTGCATATATGTTTCTTAGACTATATAGAAGCAATATATAGAAGGATTTCCTCCGTCTACCTGTTCCATTCATTGTTCTACTTGTAGAAAATTACAAATAATTTCCGATAAAGGATTAACCATTGGAGCTCGTTGTTCACTTAAACTTGAAGAACAAAAAATTGGCGAATGGTACTGTTTGGATGCTTTGCATATATGTTTCTTAGACTATATAGAAGCAATATATACAAGGATTTCAACAGTCTACCTGTACTATTCATTGTTCTACTTGTAGAAAGTTACAAATAATTTCCATTTCATGATTATCAATGGAGCTCGCTGTTCACTTAAACTTGAAGATCAAAAAATTGGCGAATTGTACTGTTTGGATGCTTTGCATATATGTTTTTTAGACTATATAGAAGCAATATATACAATGATTTCAACAGTCTACCTTTTCCATTCATTGTTCTACTTGTCGAAATTTACAAACAATTTCCGTTAAAGGATTAACAATGGGGATCGTAGTTCACTTAAACTTGAAGAACAAATAATTGGCGAATTGTACTGTTTGGATGCTTTGCATAACTGTATCTTAGACTATATAGAATAATATATACAAAGATTTCAACAGTCTAACTGTTCTATTCATTGTTCTATTTGTAGAAAGTTACAAATAATTTCCCTTTCATGATTATCAATGGGGCTCGTTGTTCACTTAAACTTGAAGAACAATAAATTCGCGAATGGTACTATTTGGATCCTTTGCAGGTATGTTTCTTAGACTATATAAAAACAATATATATAAAGATTTCAACCGTCTACCTGTTCCATTCACTGTTCTAATTGTAGAAAATTACAAATAATTTCCTTTAAAGGATTAACAATGGGGCTCGTAGTTCACTTAAACTTGAAGAACAAAAAATTGGCGAAATGTACTGTTTGGATGCTTTGCATATATGTTTCTTAGAATATATAGAAGCAATATATAGAAAGACTTCACCCGTCTACCTGTACAATTCATTGTTCTACTTGTAGAAAGTTACAAATAATTTCCATTTCATGATTATCAATGGGGCTCGCTGTTCACTTAAACTTGAAGATCAAAAAATTGGCGATTGTTACTGTTTAGATGCTTTTTGATGGAATTTTGTTTAAAATGGTTTTATTAATTTAGATACAATTATATTAAGCTGCTTAGAAATATAAAGAAAAGAATAAGAAATTGTGAAAAATAACGTTTAATCCGCTCTCTGCGGCTTTGACTTTGGAACTGAACTTGAAACGGTTTTACAGCACGAAGTTGGCTCTGCTTTGGTGTCAAACAATGTTTTGAAAGTCGCCGTTATCGTTTGCTCAGCGACCGTTGAGCATTTCATCGTTGTACTCCAACACCCTTTCTCAACGATGAAGATACTGAAAAAAACAAAAAAAACAGAAAAATTTAGCGATTGAATAGGCCACACTTTTCAGCCATGCGTTTTAACTTTATCCTTCCAAGTTGTTTTGTCAGCATATCTGCGAGCATTTCGTGTGTAGGACAGTATTTATAATTTATAATTCCCTGATTTTTTATATCCTTTATGAAATGGAACTTGGTGTCGATGTGCTTTGTCCTGTTGCCGAATCTATTATTCGAGGCAATCTTGAGGCAACTCTGATTGTCCTCAAAAATGACTGTTTCATTTTGGACCGTTTCACCGAAATCTTCCAGCAAGCGACGAATCCATAATCCTTCTTGTGTTGCTTCAGCAAGAGCTATATATTCTGCTTCCGTTGAAGAGAGTGCGACACACGTTTGTTTCCGGCAGTTCCAACTTATAGGTGCTCCCATTACTTGGAATAGGTACCCACTGTGCGACTTTCTGTCGGTCTTGTCCTGTGCCCAGTCAGCATCCGCGAAACCAATTAGCCCCTTTTCGCTGTTCCGTTTGCGAAGTCTTAATTCATATCCTATTGTTCCTTTTAAATAGCGAGCAATCCTTTTTACTTCAGTCCAGTCACCTGTTGTGGGTCGTTTATTGTACTGGCTCAAAATTCCAACGCTCGCTGCTATGTCGGGCCTTGTATTTACTGCCAAATATAACAGTGCACCGATCAATTGCTGATATTTTGAGTTTTCTGGCATTTCTGGTTCGCCGTTTCTGTGCTTTACATAACCTTCATTTAACGGTATACTAGAAGCCTTTGCGTCCTGGAGACAAAATCTATGTAAAATTTTTTCTATATATTTTTCTTGCTTAATGCAGAAAAATCCCTCTTCGTTTCTTCTAATCTCCATACCTAAATACTGTTTCAAGAGTCCGAGATCGCTGAGTTGGAAATGCCTTTTTAGAGAAACAGCCGCTTCATTGATCTTGACCATTTCTTTAGCAGCGATTAAAATGTCACCGACATATACAATGAGATAAACTTGTTCCTCATGCTCTTCGCCCTTTATATATAAACATTGGTCCACTTGACTCTGTCTGAAACCATACTGCTTTAATAAATCGGTTAATTGGTCATTCCATACTTTTGCAGCTTGTTTTAAGCCATAGATACCTCTTTTCAAACTACACACATAGTCTTCTTTACCGGGCACGATATATGTTTCTAGCTGTCTCATAAAAATGGTTTCTGTGAGTATTCCATTTAGAAAAGCCGTTTTCACATCAAAATGTTTTACCTGCATGCGTTTCTGTCCGGCTAGCGTCAAGAAAGTCCTGAATGTGGTTTGTCGCACTACGGGTGCAAAAACTTCATCGTAGTCTGTTCCAAATTTCTGTGAAAAACCTCGAGCGACAAGCCTGGCCTTAAACTTATTAACGTTTCCTTCATTTTTCTTTAATTTAAAAACCCACTTACAGGTAACAACATCTCTATCTTTCGGTTTGGGTACAAGATCCCATGTACCATTTTCCCTTAAAGATTTCATCTCTTCGTCCATAGCCTTTTTCCACTCATCCTTATTGGGTCCTGATAATGCTTCCTTTGCACTTCTGGGTTCATTATTTTCATCCACAGCCATATGCAGAGATGCAGCGTATCTATCGGGTGGAACCCCTCTATTCGATCTCTCTGATCGCCTGTATTGTTCTGGCCTCATTTCTTCATGTCTAGAATCTTGAGCAAAGTCGCTATCCGCATGGTCCGTTTCATAGATGGAACTGTCTTCAGTTATGGTTGATTCTCCCTCAGACCCATCGTCTTCGGCGGTGTCTTGATTTTCTGCATTTTGGTTTCTAGTAACTGGAATTACGATTTCATTAATTGGCTTGTTTTCATTAAATTTTTCGCAGAAAACTACATCGCGGCTAATCTTTATTTTATTTGTTTTAGTATCCAACAACCGAAAAGCCTTTGACTCCTCTGAATACCCAACAAAACTGAATTTTTCGGCTTTATCGTCTAATTTTTTTCTTTGTTCTTTATGAACGTAGACGTACGCGTCGCATCCAAAAGTATGTAGATTTCTGACGTCTGGCTTTCTTGAGTGCCATAATTCGTATGGGGTTTTTCGAATTGCTCTTGAAGGTAACCTGTTTTGTAAATAGTTTGCAGTATTAACTGCTTCCCCCCAATACCTTTTTTCCATATGTGCATCAAGTAACCTACATATTGCCATCTGGAGTAGGGATCTGTTCTTCCGCTCCGCAATTCCGTTCTGCTGTGGAGAGTAAGGCGCTGTATACTGGACCTGAATCCCTTCCTGTTTCAGATAATTTTGCAAATTTTCATTTATATATTCCCTTCCTCGATCGGATCTTATCTTCTTTGGTTTCTTGGAATATTGTGTTTTCATCATCTCTACGAATTCTTTAATATGTGACGCTGCTTCGCTTTTGTGACTCATAAGATAAATCCTTGTGTATCGTGAAAAATCATCAATGATTGTTAAAATATATCTTTTATTACCTGGCGTGATTGTTTGCATTGGCCCACAAACATCCGTATGAATTAGATCGAGAATTGCATTGCTTCTGTTTTCTGATTCTTTTGGGAAAGGTACACGTGCCATCTTACCTATTACGCAGCATTCGCAAGTTACTCGTTGTCCAAAATCTTTTATTTTAATTCCTGTCGCTAAATTCTTTTCAACTAAATCTTTGACTGCGGTAGGGTCTCGATGTCCAAAACGTCTATGCCATGCATGCTGACAATTTTCAGTATGATTTAAATATATAGAATTACTTACTGTGCAGGCCTTTTCAATTGTGGTCAGTTCGAACAGTTCCGAGGATAATTTCGCTATTGCCTTTAATTCTCCGTTCTTTGAAATTGTGCAGTTGTCTTTTTCGAAAATTAGTTTATAGCCATCACTCACTAACCTCTTTACCGACAGTAAATTCGATCCGAACGTAGGAACGTAAAGTACATTGTTCAATTTAATTTGGGCGACCTCTCGCGGGCCTATCCCACAGTTTAGCACTCCTGAGCCAATCCCTTGCACCTCAGCCGTCTTCCCTTCGTCTGCGAGACCTACTTGGCCGTTTCTTTCGGGATTAAAATGGTCGAAAAAAATCCTCGACGTTGCCATGTGGCTTGTTGCACCCGAGTCGACAATCCATAAATTATGTTTCTTTTCTTTAATAACAAAACATGCTTCTTTCGAAGTTCCTTTTGTGGCTATCGCATGAAAACAGAAATCGTTAGAAGACGACGATTTGTCTTCTATAACTGCATTAGCCTTTTCTATTTTCAACTTCCATGATTTGTACTTTGAACAGTCACTCTTGAAATGACCGGCTTCTTTGCAGAAGAAACATGTTTTTCCAGGCAGTGCGCCAGCTGTATGTTTGAGTTCCGTTTTCATAGCCGCTTCGCATTCTGAAATATGTTGCCTCGTATCTTTTGCCCTTTTACGCCTTTTGTATTCGTCTATTAATTTCCCTTTGATGAGATTTAACGTCAAATCGCTTTCGGGTCTACTTTCCAAAGCCGTTACAAGCGTTTCGTACGATTCTGGAAGACTTCCGAGCAACATTGCTGCTTTGAGATTATCTGGCAATTCTTGTCCGAGAGCTGTGAGTTCTTCGAAATAATTTGCAATTTTTGTGATGTGTTCTTCCATATCACCATCTTCTTTTAGCACTGTTCTACATAACCGTTTTAATAAAAGTACCTAACTGGTTAAAGTTGCCTTTTGGTGATATCCTTTCAAACAATCCCATGCTTCACGTGCAGATTTAGCGTTTCTTATGTGCTGTAATTGATTATCTTCTACCAATAATCCAATGGTAGCACGTGCCTCGCTATCCATCTGCGTCCGTGATGAATTCATTGGATCAGGTTTTCTGTCGTTTATTACACTCCACAATTTTTCTTTAATTAGGAGCATTTCCAATTTGTAACTCCACACTGAATAATTTTCATTGTTCAATTTTTGAATAACAAAATGCGTACTTCCACCGTTTGCCATTTCGATTTACTTGTATATTTAAAAAAATTTATTTAAAGTCCTTTGTTTTATATTCACTTTATTGTTTTATTGTGATCTGGGCCCATAACCTGATGGAATTTTGTTTAAAATTGTTTTATTAATTTAGATACAATTATATTAAGCTGCTTAGAAATATAAAGAAAAGAATAAGAAATAGTGAAAAATAACGTTTAATCTGCTCTCTGCGGCTTTGACTTTGGAACTGAACTTGAAACGGTTTTACAGCACGAAGACGGCTCTGCTTTGGTGTCAAACAATGTTTTGAAAGTCGCCGTTATGGTTTGCTCAGCGGCCGTTGAGCATTTCATCGTTGTACTCCAACACTTTTCATATAGGTTTCTTAGACTATATAGAAGCAATATATACAAAGATTTCAACCGTCTACGTGTTCCATTCATTTTTCTACTTGCCGAAATTTACAAATAATTTCCTTTAAAGGAATAACAATGGGGCTCGTAGTTCACTTAAACTTGAAGAACAAAAAATTGGCGAATGGTACTGTTTGGATGCTTTGCGTACATGTTTCTTAGACTATATAGAAGCAATATGTACAATGATTTCAACAGTCTACCTGTTCCATTCATTGTTCTACTTGTCGAAAGTTACAAATAATTACCGATAAAGTATTAACAATGGGGCTCGTAGTTCACTTAAACATGAAGATCAAATAATTGGCGAATTGTACTGTTTGGACGCTTTGCATATATGTTTCTTATACTTTACAGAAGCAATATATACAATGATTACAACAGTCTACCTGTTCCATTCATTGTTCTACTTGTCGAAATTTACAAACAATTTCCTTTAAAGGATTAACAATGGGGCTCGTTGTTCACTTAAACTTGAAGAACAATAAATTGGCGAATTGTACTGTTTGGATGCTTTGCATATATGTTTCTTAAACTATATAGAAGCAATATATACAAAGATTTCAACCGTCTACCTGTTCCATTCATTGTTCTACTTGTCGAAATTTACAAATGATTTCCTTTAAAGGATTAACAATGGGGCTCGTAGTTCACTTAAACTTGAAGAACAAAAAATTGGCGAATGGTACTGTTTGGATGCTTTGCATATATGTTTCTTAGACTATATAGAAGCAATATATACAATGATTTCAACCGTCTACCTATTCCATTCATTGTTCTACTTGCCGAAATTTACAAATAATTTCCTTTAAAGGATTAACAATGGGGCTCGTTGTTCACTTAAACTTGAAGAACAATAAATTGGCGAATTGTACTGTTTGGATGCTTTGCATATATGTTTCTTAGACTATATAGACGCAATATATACAAGGATTTCAAACGTCTACCTGTTCCATTCATTGTTCTACTTGTCGAAAGTTACAAATAATTTCCGTTAAAGGATTAACAATGGGGTCGTAGTTCACTTAAACTTGAAGAACTAAAAATTGGCGAATTGTACTGTTTGGATGCTTTGCATATATGTTTCTTAGACTATATAGAAGCAATATATACAATGATTTCAACCGTCTACCTGTTCCATTCATTGTTCTACTTGTCGAAAGTTACAAATAATTTCCGATAAAGGATTAACCATTGGGGCTCATTGTTCACTTAAACTTGAAGAACAAAAAATTGGCGAATTGTACTGTTTGGATGCTTTGCATATATGTTTCTTAGACTATATAGAAGCAATATATACAATGATTTCAACCGTCTACCTGTTCCATTCATTGTTCTACTTGTCGAAAGTTACAAATAATTTCCGATAAAGGATTAACCATTGGGGCTCATTGTTCACTTAAACTTGAAGAACAATAAATTGGCGAATTGTACTGTTTGGATGCTTTGCATATATGTTTCTTAAACTATATAGAAGCAATATATACAAAGATTTCAACAGTCTAACTGTTCTATTCATTGTTCTACTTGTAGGAAGTTACAAATAATTTCCCTTTCATGATTATCAATGGGGCTCGTAGTTCACTTAATCTTGAAGAACAAAAAATTGGCGAATGGTACTGTTTGGATGCTTTGCATATATGTTTCTTAGACTATATAGAAGCAATATATACAATGATTTCAACCGTCTACCTATTCCATTCATTGTTCTACTTGCCGAAATTTACAAATAATTTCCTTTAAAGGATTAACAATGGGGCTCGTTGTTCACTTAAACTTGAAGAACAATAAATTGGCGAATTGTACTGTTTGGATGCTTTGCATATATGTTTCTTAGACTATATAGACGCAATATATACAAGGATTTCATACGTCTACCTGTTCCATTCATTGTTCTACTTGTCGAAAGTTACAAATAATTTCCGTTAAAGGATTAACAATGGGGTCGTAGTTCACTTAAACTTGAAGAACTAAAAATTGGCGAATTGTACTGTTTGGATGCTTTGCATATATGTTTCTTAGACTATATAGAAGCAATATATACAATGATTTCAACCGTCTACCTATTCCATTCATTGTTCTACTTGCCGAAATTTACAAATAATTTCCTTTAAAGGATTAACAATGGGGCTCGTTGTTCACTTAAACTTGAAGAACAATAAATTGGCGAATTGTACTGTTTGGATGCTTTGCATATATGTTTCTTAGACTATATAGACGCAATATATACAAGGATTTCAAACGTCTACCTGTTCCATTCATTGTTCTACTTGTCGAAAGTTACAAATAATTTCCGTTAAAGGATTAACAATGGGGTCGTAGTTCACTTAAACTTGAAGAACTAAAAATTGGCGAATTGTACTGTTTGGATGCTTTGCATATATGTTTCTTTGACTATTTAGAAGCAATATATAGAAAGATTTCACCCGTCTACCTGTACAATTCATTGTTCTACTTGTAGAAAGTTACAAATAATTTCCATTTCATGATTATCAATGGCGCTCGCTGTTCACTTAAACTTGAAGATCAAAAAATTGGCGATTGTTACTGTTTAGATGCTTTGCACATAGGTTTCTTAGACTATATAGAAGCAATATATACAAAGATTTCAAACGTCTACCTGTTCCATTCATAGTTCTACTTGTCGAAAATTACAAATAATTTCCGTTAAAGGATTAACCATCGGGGCTCATTGTTCACATACACTTGAAGAACAAAAAATTGGCGAATGGTACTGTTTGGATGCTTTGCGTACATGTTTCTTAGACTATATGGAAGCAATATATACAAAGATTTCAACCGTCTACGTGTTCCAATCATTGTTCTACTTGTCGAAATTTACAAATGATTTCCTTTAAAGGATTAACAATGGGGCTCGTTGTTCACTTAAACTTGAAGAACAAAAAATTGGCGAATGGTACTGTTTGGATGCTTTGCATATATGTTTCTTAGACTATTTAGAAGCAATATATAAAAAGATTTCACCCGTCTACCTGTACTATTCATTGTTCTACTTGTAGAAAGTTACAAATAATTTCCATTTCATGATTATCAATGGGGCTCGCTGTTCACTTAAACTTGAAGATCAAAAAATTGGCGATTGTTACTGTTTAGATGCTTTGCACATAGGTTTCTTAGACTATATAGAAGCAACATATACAAAGATTTCAACCGTCTACCTGTTCCATTCATTGTTCTACTTGTAGAAAGTTACAAATAATTTCCGTTTCATGATTATCAATGGGGCTCGTTGTTCACTTAATCTTGAAGAACAAAAAATTGGCGAATGGTACTGTTTGGATGCTTTGCATATATGTTTCTTAGACTATATAGAAGCAATATATACAATGATTTCAACCGTCTACCTGTTCCATTCATTGTTCTACTTGTCGAAAGTTACAAATAATTTCCGATAAAGGATTAACCATTGGGGCTCATTGTTCACTTAAACTTGAAGAACAAAAAATTGGCGAATTGTACTGTTTGGATGCTTTGCATATATGTTTCTTAGACTATATGGAAGCAATATATACAAAGATTTCAACCGTCTACCTGTTCCATTCATTGTTCTACTTGTCGAAATTTACAAATGATTTCCTTTAAAGGATTAACAATGGGGCTCGTAGTTCACTTAAACTTGAAGAACAAAAAATTGGCGAATGGTACTGTTTGGATGCTTTGCGTACATGTTTCTTAGACTATATGGAAGCAATATATACAAAGATTTCAACCGTCTACGTGTTCCAATCATTGTTCTACTTGTCGAAATTTACAAATAATTTCCTTTAAAGGATTAACAATGGGGCTCGTTGTTCACTTAAACTTTGGAGAACAAGAAATTGGCGAATTGTACTGTTTGGATGCTTTGCATATATGTTTCTTAGACTATATAGAAGCAATACATACAATGATTTCAACCGTCTACCTATTCCATTCATTGTTCTACTTGCCGAAATTTACAAATAATTTCCTTTAAAGGATTAACAATGGGGCTCGTTGTTCACTTAAACTTGAAGAACAATAAATTGGCGAATTGTACTGTTTGGATGCTTTGCATATATGTTTCTTAGACTATATAGACGCAATATATACAAGGATTTCAAACGTCTACCTGTTCCATTCATTGTTCTACTTGTCGAAAGTTACAAATAATTTCCGTTAAAGGATTAACAATGGGGTCGTAGTTCACTTAAACTTGAAGAACTAAAAATTGGCGAATTGTACTGTTTGGATGCTTTGCATATATGTTTCTTTGACTATTTAGAAGCAATATATAGAAAGATTTCACCCGTCTACCTGTACAATTCATTGTTCTACTTGTAGAAACTTACAAATAATTTCCATTTCATGATTATCAATGGCGCTCGCTGTTCACTTAAACTTGAAGATCAAAAAATTGGCGATTGTTACTGTTTAGATGCTTTGCACATAGGTTTCTTAGACTATATAGAAGCAATATATACAAAGATTTCAAACGTCTACCTGTTCCATTCATAGTTCTACTTGTCGAAAATTACAAATAATTTCCGTTAAAGGATTAACCATCGGGGCTCATTGTTCACATACACTTGAAGAACAAAAAATTGGCGAATGGTACTGTTTGGATGCTTTGCGTACATGTTTCTTAGACTATATGGAAGCAATATATACAAAGATTTCAACCGTCTACGTGTTCCAATCATTGTTCTACTTGTCGAAATTTACAAATAATTTCCGATAAAGGATTAACCATTGGGGCTCATTGTTCACTTAAACTTGAAGAACAAAAAATTGGCGAATGGTACTGTTTGGATGCTTTGCATATATGTTTCTTAGACTATTTAGAAGCAATATATAAAAAGATTTCACCCGTCTACCTGTACTATTCATTGTTCTACTTGTAGAAAGTTACAAATAATTTCCATTTCATGATTATCAATGGGGCTCGCTGTTCACTTAAACTTAAAGATCAAAAAATTGGCGATTGTTACTGTTTAGATGCTTTGCATATAAGTTTCTTAGACTATATAGAAGCAACATATACAAAGATTTCAACCGTCTACCTGTTCTATTCATTGTTCTACTTGTAGAAAGTTACAAATAATTTCCGTTAAAGTATTAAAAATGGGGCTCGTAGTTCACTTAAACTTGAAGATCAAATAATTGGCGAATTGTACTGTTTGGATGCTTTGCATATATGTTTCTTAGACTATATAGACGCAATATATACAAGGATTTCAAACGTCTACCTGTTCCATTCATTGTTCTACTTGTCGAAAGTTACAAATAATTTCAGTTAAAGGATTAACAATGGGGCTCGTAGTTCACTTAAACTTGAAGAACTAAAAATTGGCGAATTGTACTGTTTGGATGCTTTGCGTACATGTTTCTTAGACTATATGGAAGCAATATATACAAAGATTTCAACCGTCTACGTGTTCCAATCATTGTTCTACTTGTCGAAATTTACAAATAATTTCCTTTAAAGGATTAACAATGGGGCTCGTTGTTCACTTAAACTTGAAGAACAATAAATTGGCGAATTGTACTGTTTGGATGCTTTGCATATATGTTTCTTAGACTATATAGACGCAATATATACAAGGATTTCAAACGTCTACCTGTTCCATTCATTGTTCTACTTGTCGAAAGTTACAAATAATTTCCGTTAAAGGATTAACAATGGGGCTCGTAGTTCACTTAAAGTTGAAGAACTAAAAATTGTCGAATTGTACTGTTTGGATGCTTTGCATATATGTTTCTTAGACTATATAGACGCAATATATACAAGGATTTCAAACGTCTACCTGTTCCATTCATTGTTCTACTTGTCGAAAGTTACAAATAATTTCCGTTAAAGGATTAACAATGGGGTCGTAGTTCACTTAAACTTGAAGAACTAAAAATTGGCGAATTGTACTGTTTGGATGCTTTGCATATATGTTTCTTTGACTATTTAGAAGCAATATATAGAAAGATTTCACCCGTCTACCTGTACAATTCATTGTTCTACTTGTAGAAACTTACAAATAATTTCCATTTCATGATTATCAATGGCGCTCGCTGTTCACTTAAACTTGAAGATCAAAAAATTGGCGATTGTTACTGTTTAGATGCTTTGCACATAGGTTTCTTAGACTATATAGAAGCAATATATACAAAGATTTCAAACGTCTACCTGTTCCATTCATAGTTCTACTTGTCGAAAATTACAAATAATTTCCGTTAAAGGATTAACCATCGGGGCTCATTGTTCACATACACTTGAAGAACAAAAAATTGGCGAATGGTACTGTTTAGATGCTTTGCATATATGTTTCTTAGATTATATGGAAGCAATATATACAAAGATTTCAACCGTGTACGTGTTCCAATCATTGTTCTACTTGTAGAAAGTTACAATTAATTTCCGTTAAAGGATTAACAATGGGGCTCGTAGTTCACTTAAACTTGAAGAACAAAAAATTGGCGAATTGTACTGTTTGGATGCTTTGCATATATGTTTCGTAGACTATATAGAAGCAATATATACAATGATTTCAACCGTCTACCATTTCCATTCATTGTTCTACTTGTCGAAAGTTACAAATAATTTCCGATAAAGGATTAACAATGGGGCTCATTGTTCACTTAAACTTGAAGAACAAAAAATTGGAGAATGGTACTGTTTGGATGCTTTGCATATATGTTTCTTAGACTATATAGAATCAATATATACAAAGATTTCAACCGTCTACCTGTTCCATTCATTGTTCTACTTGTCCAAAGTTACAAATAATTTCCGATAAAGGATTAAGAATGGGGCTCATTGTTCACTTAAACTTGAAGAACAAAAAATTGGCGAATGGTACTGTTTGGATGCTTTGCATATATGTTTCTTAGACTATATGGAAGCAATATATACAAAGATTTCAACCGTCTACGTGTTCCAATCATTGTTCTACTTGTAGAAAGTTACAATTAATTTCCGTTAAAGGATTAACAATGGGGCTCGTAGTTCACTTAAACTTGAAGAACAAAAAATTGGCGAATTGTACTGTTTGGATGCTTTGCATATATGTTTCATAGACTATATAGAAGCAATATATACATTGATTTCAACCGTCTACCTGTTCCATTCATTGTTCTACTTGTCGCAAGTTACAAATAATTTCCGTTAAAGTATTAACAATGGGGCTCGTAGTTCACTTAAACTTGAGGATCAAATAATTGGCGAATTGTACTGTTTGGATGATATGCAGATATGTTTCTTAGACTATATAGAAGCAATATAAACAAAGATTTCAACCGTCTACCTGTTCCATTCATTGTTCTACTTGTCGAAATTTACAAATGATTTCCTTTAAAGGATTAACAATGGGGCTCGTAGTTCACTTAAACTTGAAGAACAAAAAATTGGCGAATGGTACTGTTTGGATGCTTTGCGTACATGTTTCTTAGACTATATGGAAGCAATATATACAAAGATTTCAACCGTCTACGTGTTCCAATCATTGTTCTACTTGTCGAAATATACAAATAATTTCCTTTAAAGGATTAACAATGGGGCTCGTTCTTCACTTAAACTTTGGAGAACAAGAAATTGGCGAACTGTACTGCTTGGATGATTTGCATATATGTTTCTTAGACTATATAGAAGCAATATATACAATGATTTCAACCGTCTACCTGTTCCATTCATTGTTCTACTTGTCGAAAGTTACAAATAATTTCCGATAAAGGATTAACCATTGGGGCTCATTGTTCACTTAAACTTGAAGAACAAAAAATTGGCGAATTGTACTGTTTGGATGCTTTGCATATATGTTTCTTAGACTATATAGAAGCAATATATACAATGATTTCAACCGTCTACCTGTTCCATTCATTGTTCTACTTGTCGAAAGTTACAAATAATTTCCGATAAAGGATTAACCATTGGGGCTCATTGTTCACTTAAACTTGAAGAACAATAAATTGGCGAATTGTACTGTTTGGATGCTTTGCATATATGTTTCTTAAACTATATAGAAGCAATATATACAAAGATTTCAACAGTCTAACTGTTCTAATCATTGTTCTACTTGTAGGAAGTTACAAATAATTTCCCTTTCATGATTATCAATGGGGCTCGTAGTTCACTTAATCTTGAAGAACAAAAAATTGGCGAATGGTACTGTTTGGATGCTTTGCATATATGTTTCTTAGACTATATAGAAGCAATATATACAATGATTTCAACCGTCTACCTATTCCATTCATTGTTCTACTTGCCGAAATTTACAAATAATTTCCTTTAAAGGATTAACAATGGGGTTCGTTGTTCACTTAAACTTGAAGAACAATAAATTGGCGAATTGTACTGTTTGGATGCTTTGCATATATGTTTCTTAGACTATATAGACGCAATATATACAAGGATTTCAAACGTCTACCTGTTCCATTCATTGTTCTACTTGTCGAAAGTTACAAATAATTTCCGATAAAGGATTAACGATTGGGGCTCATTGTTCTCTTAAACTTGAAGAACAAAAAATTGGCGAATGGTACTGTTTAGATGCTTTGCATATATGTTTCTTAGATTATATGGAAGCAATATATACAAAGATTTCAACCGTGTACGTGTTCCAATCATTGTTCTACTTGTAGAAAGTTACAATTAATTTCCGTTAAAGGATTAACAATGGGGCTCGTAGTTCACTTAAACTTGAAGAACAAAAAATTGGCGAATTGTACTGTTTGGATGCTTTGCATATATGTTTCGTAGACTATATAGAAGCAATATATACAATGATTTCAACCGTCTACCATTTCCATTCATTGTTCTACTTGTCGAAAGTTACAAATAATTTCCGATAAAGGATTAACAATGGGGCTCATTGTTCACTTAAACTTGAAGAACAAAAAATTGGAGAATGGTACTGTTTGGATGCTTTGCATATATGTTTCTTAGACTATATAGAATCAATATATACAAAGATTTCAACCGTCTACCTGTTCCATTCATTGTTCTACTTGTCCAAAGTTACAAATAATTTCCGATAAAGGATTAAGAATGGGGCTCATTGTTCACTTAAACTTGAAGAACAAAAAATTGGCGAATGGTACTGTTTGGATGCTTTGCATATATGTTTCTTAGACTATATGGAAGCAATATATACAAAGATTTCAACCGTCTACGTGTTCCAATCATTGTTCTACTTGTAGAAAGTTACAATTAATTTCCGTTAAAGGATTAACAATGGGGCTCGTAGTTCACTTAAACTTGAAGAACAAAAAATTGGCGAATTGTACTGTTTGGGTGCTTTGCATATATGTTTCATAGACTATATAGAAGCAATATATACATTGATTTCAACCGTCTACCTGTTCCATTCATTGTTCTACTTGTCGCAAGTTACAAATAATTTCCGTTAAAGTATTAACAATGGGGCTCGTAGTTCACTTAAACTTGAAGATCAAATAATTGGCGAATTGTACTGTTTGGATGATATGCAGATATGTTTCTTAGACTATATAGAAGCAATATAAACAAAGATTTCAACCGTCTACCTGTTCCATTCATTGTTCTACTTGTCGAAATTTACAAATGATTTCCTTTAAAGGATTAACAATGGGGCTCGTAGTTCACTTAAACTTGAAGAACAAAAAATTGGCGAATGGTACTGTTTGGATGCTTTGCGTACATGTTTCTTAGACTATATGGAAGCAATATATACAAAGATTTCAACCGTCTACGTGTTCCAATCATTGTTCTACTTGTCGAAATATACAAATAATTTCCTTTAAAGGATTAACAATGGGGCTCGTTCTTCACTTAAACTTTGGAGAACAAGAAATTGGCGAACTGTACTGCTTGGATGATTTGCATATATGTTTCTTAGACTATATAGAAGCAATATATACAATGATTTCAACCGTCTACCTGTTCCATTCATTGTTCTACTTGTCGAAAGTTACAAATAATTTCCGATAAAGGATTAACCATTGGGGCTCATTGTTCACTTAAACTTGAAGAACAAAAAATTGGCGAATTGTACTGTTTGGATGCTTTGCATATATGTTTCTTAGACTATATAGAAGCAATATATACAATGATTTCAACCGTCTACCTGTTCCATTCATTGTTCTACTTGTCGAAAGTTACAAATAATTTCCGATAAAGGATTAACCATTGGGGCTCATTGTTCACTTAAACTTGAAGAACAATAAATTGGCGAATTGTACTGTTTGGATGCTTTGCATATATGTTTCTTAAACTATATAGAAGCAATATATACAAAGATTTCAACAGTCTAACTGTTCTATTCATTGTTCTACTTGTAGGAAGTTACAAATAATTTCCCTTTCATGATTATCAATGGGGCTCGTAGTTCACTTAATCTTGAAGAACAAAAAATTGGCGAATGGTACTGTTTGGATGCTTTGCATATATGTTTCTTAGACTATATAGAAGCAATATATACAATGATTTCAACCGTCTACCTATTCCATTCATTGTTCTACTTGCCGAAATTTACAAATAATTTCCTTTAAAGGATTAACAATGGGGCTCGTTGTTCACTTAAACTTGAAGAACAATAAATTGGCGAATTGTACTGTTTGGATGCTTTGCATATATGTTTCTTAGACTATATAGACGCAATATATACAAGGATTTCAAACGTCTACCTGTTCCATTCATTGTTCTACTTGTCGAAAGTTACAAATAATTTCCGTTAAAGGATTAACAATGGGGTCGTAGTTCACTTAAACTTGAAGAACTAAAAATTGGCGAATTGTACTGTTTGGATGCTTTGCATATATGTTTCTTAGACTATTGTTACATGCGGCCCTGAATTTTCATTTTTCTCTCACGGAATACCAGTCGACCACTTAGAAAATATATCAGTAGACCACTCGAGAAACCGTAGGAAGACGTAATCACAGGACCACCACCCGCGCGGCTGGTGTAAGCAAGTTAATTTTTTTTATATAAACTCTAGATTCTTCTCACGCCATCTTGGTGCCCTAAACTCCCTTCCAAATTCCTACCACCTCCACTCATTTTTTGACAGATTTTCCCAGGACTAAGTCCTATATAAACGAGACGCATTTTGCCTCCTTGGATCCAGTATTCTTTTAAACGTCATTCTGTCACCTAGCGTACATAAAGTTCTGTTCAAAGTCACAACTTCTGTAAAAGTTGACTATTGTAAGTATAAGACGTAGAATATCCCCGCGAACCGACGCGTGAATTTCGGCTAAGTTTAGATTTAAGAATTCAACTTTTGTAATTGCATTGTTGAACCATTTTTGATTATAACTGTTAATATACGTTTACTTTCACTTTGTGATATTTCAAACGTTTAGTTATTTTCATTCTACTTCCTTTAATCTTCACGTAACTGAGCAACGATCTCCCTTATTCACTCTTACCGCTCGGAGTGAATAGGATCTTTTAAATTAAAGTTACGGGTGTTCGTTAAAAGAGTCTACGGATTGCAACAATTCCCTTTTTCCCTTATACCAGCTAGTGGCGGTACCCCCGTATTCTCTGGTACGGGACTTATCCGCTATACTAGTGCGAAAATACCGCAAGGTTTTTCGTTATTAACGGGCATACGGCGACTCTATAGTCCTGCTATAGATTAGTCCGGTCCCCGGAAATTTCCCTACTACTAGCTAGTGGCGGTACCCCCGTATTCTCTGGTACGGGACTTATCCGCTATACTAGTGCGAAAATACCGCAAGGTTTTTCGTTATTAACGGGCATACGGCGACTCTATAGTCCTGCTATAGATTAGTCCGGTCCCCGGAGTTTTCCCTACTACTAGCTAGTGGCGGTACCCCCGTATTCTCTGGTACGGGACTTATCCGCTATACGAGCGCGAAAGTACCGCGAGGTTCTTTCGTTATTAACGGGCATACGGCGACCCTATAGTTAGGCTATAGGTTAGTCCGGTCCCCGGATATAATTCCTTGGATATTATTCCCCAACTCGTTGCAATTCTTAGCTCTCGCAATAAAAATTGTATTAACGCATTCGGTCGCGTACTGCCACTCGCCCGGCTCGTAACAAACTGGTGACAGCGGTGGGATCGCTCTTGGTTACAAATTTTGAAGAAAGGAAGCAATTTTTAAAAATATTCGTGCAATATGGCAAATAGAGACGAGTCTACGTCTAGACTGGGCATGGAAGATTTATCTGCTTCCATAGCCCTTATGACAAGACAAAATTGCGTTCAAAATGCAACGGCTCAGATACCTATTTTTGATGGTGAACATCCATCATTAATTATTTTTGCGCAGGCAGTTCAAAATGGACTTGCTTTGATTCCTAGCGGTACTGAATCACAGTTTTTGTCAATTATATTAACAAAACTTGCTGGACCGGCTAGGCGATGTGCTTTAGAGCTCAAATTTGAATCGGTCGAGGCGCTACTTAATTATTTGAAGAAACGCTTTGCCCCTGGTAAGGATCTGGTTTATTTTCAAACTGATATCGCTAAGCTGAGAATTAAGGACGGCGAAAGTTTGACGAAATACATGGATCGGACAACCCAGCTGTGGCAATCTGCTCGAACGGCCGCACAGGATCGTTATCCTACTCATAACGAAGAAATTCTTCGACAAATAGACGAGGATGTTTTGGAAAACTTTTTGGAAGGATTGCCGGAGAGAATCGCTTGGAGAGTAGAATCCAGGAATAGAAATATCAAGACCTTGGAGGATGCTTTCGATGCTGTACTTCGGACCGAAAAACGTCTCAGGAACCGCAGACGAACGGACGAGGAAAATTCACCAGTCAGGTATTCTCGAGATAATAGCCGCGAAAGTTACAGGACAGAGCGCAGACGAAGGGACAGGTATGTTTCCTATCCGTCGTCGCCAAGCCCTGTTAATTACCACCGGTATCGAGATCGACGGCCATCAGAGTCGGAAGACGAGGAAAGAGATAGGAGGCCAAGGACGGATGCTTTCATCCTTCGACGAAAAACTGCATCGAGGACCCCTTCTCCCTTCAGGTATTCTTCTGAAAGTGAAGACGATTTCAGGAAATTTAAAAGGAAACCTAAGGATCCGAGTCAACTGTTCTGTTGGAATTGCGGAGAAAAAGGTCACGACGGAAAAATCTGTAAAAAGATTGTCGTACCATCTCGCGCAACCTCCCAACAAATTACGAACCATTTAAACTTCGATCGCGTTCATCGAGCAGACGAGACGATGAACGAACAAAATCAAGCTCGTCGAAAATATGTTCGATTCCAGGATCAAAACAGGAACGACTCCTCATCAAGGAAATCCCCACTCCGAGAATCAGGATCAAAGTCCCGGAATTGGAAGAAGGAGTAGGAGAATTCATCATCGATGGAGGAGCTTCTGTTAATTTGGTTGTAAAAAAGGTATTAGGTGAAAAGGCTCTCGTAACCTCTAGAGAAGAAATCGAGATAACTGGCCTAAACACCACACCGACCGTCACTTTAGGTACAACGACCCTGCATCTCAATGGGGTGCCGGCAATATTTTACGTCGTTGAAAGATTACCCATTTCTTCAGAAGGACTCTTAGGAAGCCCCTTCTTCTTACAAGAGGACGCAGAAATTTCGTATTTCCACAGGACTTTAGTGCTACGAGACACACCGACGAGGCCCTGGAAATTTTCGAACTTTATGGACTACGACCGCGTTCAGCCGACAAGTTCAAAGACGAAGCACACCATCCCGGCTCGTACTATGCAGCAAATAGAGGTATCGGTTGCTAACTCTAAGATAAGAGAAGGATATCTGCCACGTCTTAAGACTCCAAAAAACCTCTATATTGGAGAAGCCGCAGTAACGAACCGAGGAGGGAAATGTCAAGTGTTCGCGTGTAACACCGACACAGAAGATATTGAAATTGAGCTGAATCCTCAGGTAATATTTCCTTACAGTCAAAATAGTTCGTCGGACGAAGAATATTATCTTTCTACCGCTCAACCGCTCAGAGGAAATCAAGAAAGAATTTCAAAAATCAAGAGCTCCCTGCAATTTAAACACCTTAATTACGAAGAACGGCAACACGTGTTGGAAATAGTAGAAGAATTTCCAGATAGATTTTTCTTACCAGGAGATAAATTGGGAAAAGTTCCAAATTTTCAGCATTCTATACACACCACGGATGATATTCCGATTAATACCCGACAGTACAGGTATCCAGTCGTGCATCAAGAGGAAATTCAGCGACAAGTGAACGCTATGCTGTCGGAAGGTATAATTAAAAAATCTATTTCACCATATAATTCTCCGTTGTGGATTGTACCAAAGAAACCCGGCGCGGACGGTGCCAAGCGATGGCGCATGGTCATTGACTTCAGGGCATTAAACAATAAAACCGTAGGGGACAGGTATCCGCTTCCGCAAATAACCGAAATCTTAGATCGGTTAGGCGGCGCTAAGTACTTTTCAGTTTTCGATCTTGCCAATGGATTTCACCAGATCGAAATGAATTCCAAAGATCAACAAAAAACAGCTTTTACCACACCACACGGGCATTACGAATTTGCAAGAATGCCTTTTGGTTTAAAAAACGCACCACCGACATTTCAGCGACTTATGGATCAAGTTTTATCCGGCCTTCAAGGAACAGAATTATTCGTATATATGGACGATATTGTAATTTATTCTTCATCACTCCAGGAGCATACTATCAAGGTCCGAAAATTATTAAACCGACTGCGAGAACATGGACTCAGTTTGCAAACAAACAAGTGCCAATTTCTTCGGAAAGAGGTAGCATACCTGGGTCATATAATCTCGGCTAATGGAGTTAAACCCGACCTCAAGAAACTGGAAGCGGTAAAGAATTTCCCAGTTCCACGATCGCAGAAGAACATTCAGCAATTTTTGGGACTGGCTGGTTATTACCGACGGTTCATCAAGGATTTTTCCAAGAAAGCGAAACCTCTGGCAAATTTATTAGGAAAAGGAGTTCGATTCGTTTGGACTGAGGAACAGCAAAATAGTTTTGAGCAACTACGCGACGAGCTTTGCGAGCGCCCAATTTTACAATTTCCAGATTTTGATAAACCTTTTATAGTCACAACCGATGCATCTGAATTTGCAATTGGAGCAGTCCTTAGCCAGGGAGAAATTGGAAAAGATTTACCCGTCGCATATACATCGAGAGTACTGAATGGAGCAGAAAAGAATTATTCCGCTACTGAGAAGGAATGCCTTGCTATGGTTTACGCAGTACAACATTTCAGGCCTTATATTTACGGTAAAAAATTTACTTTGATAACAGATCACCGACCTTTAGTTTGGCTGCATTCCGTCAAAGATCCTACATCTAGATTAGTAAAATGGAAACTGAAACTTATGGAATATGAATATGAAGTAATCCATAAGGCAGGAAAAACAAATAAAAATGCAGACGCACTTTCAAGAAACCCAACAGTTTGCTTACCTATCATTCCTAAGGAAAATGATCCATCGTACAGAAGATACTCATATGGTAAGAAGGAAGACGTAAGCACTGTGGGAAAAAGAGTTCACGAAACAAGAAGGAAGTCAAGACACCAACCGTTTTACAAAGAATGGGAATCCAGTTCATCGGATGAATCCAACGTTCCGAAAAATAAATCTACACCATCAGGTAGTCATTCCACTCTAATTTCAGGATCAGATAAGCGACTTTTACCGAGCTTGGAATCAGAAAAAACGTTAGGAGATGAATTTAATAATGACATCGCACCACAACCAAAGGGATATTCAACAGAAATAGACCCTGCACCGGAACTTATGGAAACCATAACCGATAAAAGTTTAATCGACTTTTCGGAAATCAGACCAGCAGAAATAACAGTAAGAAGAAATATTCCTGAAATTTTCACATCATCACCTTCAGCGGTTAACACCCCATGTTTACAACCAACGACGATAAGGGATAAAGAACCACCAGCTTACGTGCCTCAGATAACAGAACGCACAGCAGATGCACCACCAGCAGTACTAACTGACCTACTGCCCGACCTATCGTATCTCTACCATCAGTCAACAGAAAGTTCAACCAGTTCGGAAGAAGACCGACCTGATACCTGCTACGACCTCACACCTCGAGTAACCATTATTACCGCAACAACAAATACAATCACCTCCGAAAAAGGGCACCTGGTACACTTTTTACCTGCTGATTGTAACATCCATAATCCAATTAGCAAATTATTGGCAGACACTGGTATAATAGCAAGGGACGAATTACTTAAAGAAAAACCGAAGAAAGGGAAGATTTTAATTACTAACAGAGGACAATACAAAATATTTAGCATCATTGCAACGAACCACTACCATGAAAAGGTAACAGAAACAGATTTAATGAATGGATTAAAAGCATTAAAAATCGCTTTAATGCAGACAGGTATATCAGCGATTAGAATGTCGATTTCAGGAGACGGACACGATAATATACCATCATTTCAATTTTATAACATTTTACAAAAGGTTTTGCACAATTCTGGTATGTACATCACCCTGTGTAATTCAACTATTAAAAATCCACCCGAAGCAGATCGTTTGGAGCTAATCAAAGAGGCTCACAACAGTTTAATAGGAGGACACAAGGGAATATCGAAAACATACAATCGTTTAAGAGCACGATACCATTGGCCTGGCATGAGAGAACAAATTCAAGATCATATAAGAAAATGCACCAGCTGTCAGCAACAGAAACTAGTGCGTGCCAAGACACGTCAACCAATGCTTATCACTGACACGCCAGCGGAATCTTTCGACAAGATTGCACTGGATGCAGTGGGCCCTCTTCCTGAAACACCAAGTGGAAATCGGTATATTTTAACGATGCAAGACAACCTAACAAAGTATTGCATCGCAGTAGCTATTCCAAACATACGAGCAACAACGATAGCAGACGCGTTCGCGCGGCACTTCATCGCAATTTATGGAACTCCACGTGCAATTCTTACGGACAGAGGAACAAGTTTTATAGGAAAACTAATGTCGCAGCTTTCAGAAATATTTAAAATTAAACAGATTACAACTTCAGGATATCGACCGCAAACAAATGGATCATTGGAAAGAAGCCACATCGTACTCACAGAATATTTAAAACATTATATGGATAAATACGAAGACTGGGACCTCCTCATACCATTCGCTATGTTTTCTTACAACACCTCTGTACACGAAGCAACTAATTTCACACCATACGAATTAATATTTGGAAGATTAGCCAGGACACCGACTTCATTTCCAGATGAGAAAACACTTAAAACGTACGGATCATACCTTGAAGAACTCATAATCAGAATCAACGAAATACAAGCCATAGCCTCAAATAATTTAAAATCCGCCAAACTACGCTCTAAACACTATTACGACCGAAAAGCCCGTCCAGTAAGTTTTCAGGTAGGAGATATAGTATATGTACAATTAGAACCTCGAGTAAGTAAACTAAGTCCACACTATACTAAACCCTGCAAAATTTTAGATGTAACTGATTTAAATAATGTAGTTTTAAGTACACCAGACAATAAGATAATTATTAAGCACCAAGACAAACTGAAACACGCACACTTACCTAACTACTATACTGAGATTACAGACGCAAATGATGGACCGAATTACCCTCAAACTGTACGTACTGACCTATCTTCTGACTCCGACTTTGACACGTAGCGAATCACCAACCATCAAAAATTACGAGATCATTCCATTCGACCATAACCCAGGACTCTACTTTGAACGCCTTCAACCAATTCAGCTTTTCCACACGCAATGGAAATTGGTAACGTCATTGGAAATAAGATCATTCTTGAAGACTAAACCAAGAATAGAACCACATCTACAACAAGCAGAAGAAATATGCAGAAACCACAGTATCGTACCATGTATATCGGAAGAAGTGGGACCTCGGCTAATTAAGGAAATGAAAGACACAGAAAGGTACTGCAATCTTTTAAAAATTGCAATAGGAGATGCTAACGTGGATTCAATCACGAGGAAAACCCGATCCGCTCCGTTTGCCTTCATTGGATCAATCAGTCGCACGTTATTTGGAACATTATCGGAAGACGATGCTGAATACTACAATCAAGAATTAGATAAATTGTACGAGAAGAACAATCAAATGGCAGAAGTGGTAATAAATCAGACACATATTATGCGAGCAGAATTTGACAACATGCATCAACAAATTACCAACTTTTCTTCCAATACATACAAATTATCTCAACAAATAAAAACGCTGTCAGCTGATTTAGAACAATTATATACAACTATAAACCGGATTAAACTTGAAAATTTGATGAGAGTATGGATGGTTGAGTTGACACAGGAAGTAGAGGGATACAGAGTAAATCTTTTATTATTATTAGATGCAATTCTTTTTATTAGACAAGGAATGCTCCACCCAACAATGCTTTCACCTACACAATTAATAGAAGCAACAAGGAAAATTAAGGAAATTTCTAAATTGGATTTACCTTTGACACCAATTGAACTTCTGTCGGAACAAATTGAAGGAATCAGTAAACTAAAATCAAGTTTCAGGAACGGCAGAATTATCCTAGAAGTAACACTGCCTCTACTTGACTCTAACAAATTTAATTTATATAAAGTTTATCCTTGCCCATCTATACAGCATTATGGAAACCATAGTTTAATGGGATTCATTAAACCTGGCAGCTCTTATATTGCAGTCTCCCTCAACGAACAATTTTATTTCACTCCGGATGAAGAATACGTGCACAGCTGCTCGCAACATCGTGGTATGTACATAGGACCATCAACATTGCCCATTTTTAACATAGATCACAGACCAAGCTGTGAAACAACACTTCTACTAAACCCTGCGATGACTGATTGGAAAAACTGCAATATTCAACTAGGCAAGACGAAAGACATTTTAATACAACAATTGAAATCTCATCAAACCTGGTTATATTTCACACCTGGCATGCGGAAAATTCAGGTAACCTGTAAGGAAGATGTAGCAGGTTATGGAGCTATTCAAGAAACAGGATTGATTTACATTAAACCTGGATGTGTAGCAAAAATTGATGCAATTCAACTGACATCGCTGAAGACAACAATAACCAGTTATGAATACAATTATTCTCCTCCTGTATCTCTTAATATCACAAAACTCGTCCGACAAGGGAATCAGCATATTGAGAAAATAATGGAACAAACACCAGACGTAGCTTGGGAAAATAGCGCTAACTGGAAGGATTCACTGACGGCGAAGTCATTAATAGAAATAGAACAAAAGGCCAGACTTTTAGAACATCAGCACCGAACAATACGGAATGTACATAAAATTTTATATTCTGGAACTGCATTGATAACTTGTGGAATTATAATAACTGTTTTGATATCGTGCCGCCATCACTTAGTAGTCTGTTTCCATAAACACAGTTCTACAAGAAGAAATCACCTCGAAGAAGCAAAAGAAAAGGAAGAAAATCAGGAACAGCAGTCAAAACCAATAGCCCCGACAACGACAGCCAGACTGACGACGATAGGAATAATATAAAGACTGACAGACCTTGACTGATTCCATTCTTTTTATATACACACATTTTAATTTTAAATCCACCTTCTATTCTTATTAGACGATGCCAGAAACTGAAACCCAAACTGATCCAATGGAAGGTCATCGGAGTGTATCGACGCAAACAGGTGGAAAGGGGCAATGGTGCACAGAAAAAAGAAAAGGAATTCTGATCATTGTAAAAAACGAATTCAAAAACGGATCGGGAATATTTAAAAAGGGAAAAGGCGTAATAACGAGGAAAATACAATATCAAACGATAGCAACACAAACAACCATCAGAAAGAAGAGACGTAACTTAGAGTTTGAAATAACTGAAGAAAACATCAAGTGTTGGTGCCCAGGCCAAGATTTATTCAACTGAACAAAACGACCCATGACGACGATTGACGAGACGCACTAACGAATAACACCTTTCACTTTTCCCATCCTCTCTATATTACAATCATTACAGAAAATGCCAGTTCAACATCATTTATTCCGCTCGGAGGAAGATATGGGGGAAGAATATTACGGACCGATTGACGGTGTCCGGCCTGACGATTATCCAGAGGCTTACGAAATATTAAGGCGCCTATCATGTGTCTTACCTGTGGAGCCTCCGTTGTATGAGAGATCGGGGAACCATCGACTATGTGCCACTTGCTACCAACGTCTACCCAATTCTCAGAAGCCGAGGTACCAACAAGGGGGTTGGCATATATTGGTGCTGAGTGCCAACGCTCATCCCTTATTAAGATGTAGGAAATGTAACCACCTGATTGCGACAATTAGACCGGCAACAAGATGCACCGAGTACATTGAGGAGTATTTTGAAACTAGTAATAATGTATTGTTACAAGGAAAACCTATAGACGTTATCACTAGATGGTAATTTTTTTATTTTTCAACAATAAAAACACACAAACCTGAATCACAAGTATAATTATATTTTAGATTAAGATATTTTTTTTAAGTAGGCTAAGTGATCGATTGGTATTAAGTGACGAAAGCGTAACACGATGTGTCACGTTTCATTCTAAGGGGGGAGATGTTACATGCGGCCCTGAATTTTCATTTTTCTCTCACGGAATACCAGTCGACCACTTAGAAAATATATCAGTAGACCACTCGAGAAACCGTAGGAAGACGTAATCACAGGACCACCACCCGCGCGGCTGGTGTAAGCAAGTTAATTTTTTTTATATAAACTCTAGATTCTTCTCACGCCATCTTGGTGCCCTAAACTCCCTTCCAAATTCCTACCACCTCCACTCATTTTTTGACAGATTTTCCCAGGACTAAGTCCTATATAAACGAGACGCATTTTGCCTCCTTGGATCCAGTATTCTTTTAAACGTCATTCTGTCACCTAGCGTACATAAAGTTCTGTTCAAAGTCACAACTTCTGTAAAAGTTGACTATTGTAAGTATAAGACGTAGAATATCCCCGCGAACCGACGCGTGAATTTCGGCTAAGTTTAGATTTAAGAATTCAACTTTTGTAATTGCATTGTTGAACCATTTTTGATTATAACTGTTAATATACGTTTACTTTCACTTTGTGATATTTCAAACGTTTAGTTATTTTCATTCTACTTCCTTTAATCTTCACGTAACTGAGCAACGATCTCCCTTATTCACTCTTACCGCTCGGAGTGAATAGGATCTTTTAAATTAAAGTTACGGGTGTTCGTTAAAAGAGTCTACGGATTGCAACAATTCCCTTTTTCCCTTATACCAGCTAGTGGCGGTACCCCCGTATTCTCTGGTACGGGACTTATCCGCTATACTAGTGCGAAAATACCGCAAGGTTTTTCGTTATTAACGGGCATACGGCGACTCTATAGTCCTGCTATAGATTAGTCCGGTCCCCGGAAATTTCCCTACTACTAGCTAGTGGCGGTACCCCCGTATTCTCTGGTACGGGACTTATCCGCTATACTAGTGCGAAAATACCGCAAGGTTTTTCGTTATTAACGGGCATACGGCGACTCTATAGTCCTGCTATAGATTAGTCCGGTCCCCGGAGTTTTCCCTACTACTAGCTAGTGGCGGTACCCCCGTATTCTCTGGTACGGGACTTATCCGCTATACGAGCGCGAAAGTACCGCGAGGTTCTTTCGTTATTAACGGGCATACGGCGACCCTATAGTTAGGCTATAGGTTAGTCCGGTCCCCGGATATAATTCCTTGGATATTATTCCCCAACTCGTTGCAATTCTTAGCTCTCGCAATAAAAATTGTATTAACGCATTCGGTCGCGTACTGCCACTCGCCCGGCTCGTAACACTATATAGAAGCAATATATACAATGATTTCAACCGTCTACCTGTTCCATTCATTGTTCTACTTGTCGAAAGTTACAAATAATTTCCGATAAAGGATTAACCATTGGGGCTCATTGTTCACTTAAACTTGAAGAACAAAAAATTGGCGAATTGTACTGTTTGGATGCTTTGCATATATGTTTCTTAGACTATATAGAAGCAATATATACAATGATTTCAACCGTCTACCTGTTCCATTCATTGTTCTACTTGTCGAAAGTTACAAATAATTTCCGATAAAGGATTAACCATTGGGGCTCATTGTTCACTTAAACTTGAAGAACAAAAAATTGGCGAATTGTACTGTTTGGATGCTTTGCATATATGTTTCTTAGACTATATGGAAGCAATATATACAAAGATTTCAACCGTCTACGTGTTCCAATCATTGTTCTACTTGTCGAAATTTACAAATAATTTCCTTTAAAGGATTAACAATGGGGCTCGTTGTTCACTTAAACTTTGGAGAACAAGAAATTGGCGAATTGTACTGTTTGGATGCTTTGCATATATGTTTCTTAGACTATATAGAAGCAATATATACAATGATTTCAACCGTCTACCTATTCCATTCATTGTTCTACTTGCCGAAATTTACAAATAATTTCCTTTAAAGGATTAACAATGGGGCTCGTTGTTCACTTAAACTTGAAGAACAATAAATTGGCGAATTGTACTGTTTGGATGCTTTGCATATATGTTTCTTAGACTATATAGACGCAATATATACAAGGATTTCAAACGTCTACCTGTTCCATTCATTGTTCTACTTGTCGAAAGTTACAAATAATTTCCGTTAAAGGATTAACAATGGGGTCGTAGTTCACTTAAACTTGAAGAACTAAAAATTGGCGAATTGTACTGTTTGGATGCTTTGCATATATGTTTCTTTGACTATTTAGAAGCAATATATAGAAAGATTTCACCCGTCTACCTGTACTATTCATTGTTCTACTTGTAGAAAGTTACAAATAATTTCCATTTCATGATTATCAATGGGGCTCGCTGTTCACTTAAACTTGAAGATCAAAAAATTGGCGATTGTTACTGTTTAGATGCTTTGCACATAGGTTTCTTAGACTATATAGAAGCAATATATACAAAGATTTCAAACGTCTACCTGTTCCATTCATTGTTCTACTTGTCGAAAATTACAAATAATTTCCGATAAAGGATTAACCATCGGGGCTCATTGTTCACATACACTTGAAGAACAAAAAATTGGCGAATGGTACTGTTTGGATGCTTTGCGTACATGTTTCTTAGACTATATGGAAGCAATATATACAAAGATTTCAACCGTCTACGTGTTCCAATCATTGTTCTACTTGTCGAAATTTACAAATGATTTCCTTTAAAGGATTAACAATGGGGCTCGTTGTTCACTTAAACTTTGGAGAACAAGAAATTGGCGAATTGTACTGTTTGGATGCTTTGCATATATGTTTCTTAGACTATATAGAAGCAATATATACAATGATTTCAACCGTCTACCTATTCCATTCATTGTTCTACTTGCCGAAATTTACAAATAATTTCCTTTAAAGGATTAACAATGGGGCTCGTTGTTCACTTAAACTTGAAGAACAATAAATTGGCGAATTGTACTGTTTGGATGCTTTGCATATATGTTTCTTAGACTATATAGACGCAATATATACAAGGATTTCAAACGTCTACCTGTTCCATTCATTGTTCTACTTGTCGAAAGTTACAAATAATTTCCGTTAAAGGATTAACAATGGGGTCGTAGTTCACTTAAACTTGAAGAACTAAAAATTGGCGAATTGTACTGTTTGGATGCTTTGCATATATGTTTCTTTGACTATTTAGAAGCAATATATAGAAAGATTTCACCCGTCTACCTGTACTATTCATTGTTCTACTTGTAGAAAGTTACAAATAATTTCCATTTCATGATTATCAATGGGGCTCGCTGTTCACTTAAACTTGAAGATCAAAAAATTGGCGATTGTTACTGTTTAGATGCTTTGCACATAGGTTTCTTAGACTATATAGAAGCAATATATACAAAGATTTCAAACGTCTACCTGTTCCATTCATTGTTCTACTTGTCGAAAATTACAAATAATTTCCGATAAAGGATTAACCATCGGGGCTCATTGTTCACATACACTTGAAGAACAAAAAATTGGCGAATGGTACTGTTTGGATGCTTTGCGTACATGTTTCTTAGACTATATGGAAGCAATATATACAAAGATTTCAACCGTCTACGTGTTCCAATCATTGTTCTACTTGTCGAAATTTACAAATGATTTCCTTTAAAGGATTAACAATGGGGCTCGTTGTTCACTTAAACTTGAAGAACAAAAAATTGGCGAATGGTACTGTTTGGATGCTTTGCATATATGTTTCTTAGACTATTTAGAAGCAATATATAAAAAGATTTCACCCGTCTACCTGTACTATTCATTGTTCTACTTGTAGAAAGTTACAAATAATTTCCATTTCATGATTATCAATGGGGCTCGCTGTTCACTTAAACTTGAAGATCAAAAAATTGGCGATTGTTACTGTTTAGATGCTTTGCATATAAGTTTCTTAGACTATATAGAAGCAACATATACAAAGATTTCAACCGTCTACCTGTTCTATTCATTGTTCTACTTGTAGAAAGTTACAAATAATTTCCGTTAAAGTATTAAAAATGGGGCTCGTAGTTCACTTAAACTTGAAGATCAAATAATTGGCGGATTGTACTGTTTGGATGCTTTGCATATATGTTTCTTAGACTATATAGACGCAATATATACAAGGATTTCAAACGTCTACCTGTTCCATTCATTGTTCTACTTGTCGAAAGTTACAAATAATTTCCTTTAAAGGATTAACAATGGGGCTCGTTGTTCACATAAACTTGAAGAACAATAAATTGGCGAATTGTACTGTTTGGATGCTTTGCATATATGTTTCTTAGACTATATAGACGCAATATATACAAAGATTTCAACCGTCTACGTGTTCCAATCATTGTTCTACTTGTAGAACGTTACAATTAATTTCCGTTAAAGGATTAACAATGGGGCTCGTAGTTCACTTAAGCTTGAAGAACAAAAAATTGGCGAATTGTAATGTTTGGATGCTTTGCATATATGTTTCGTAGACTATATAGAAGCAATATATACAATGATTTCAACCGTCTACATGATCCATTCATTGTTCTACTTGTCGAAATTTACAAATAATTTCCTTTAAAGGATTAACAATGGGGCTCGTAGTTCACTTAAACTTGAAGAACAAAAAAGTGGCGAATGGTACTGTTTGGATGCTTTGCATATATGTTTCTTATCCTATATAGAAGCAATAGATACAAAGATTTCAACCGTCTACCTGTTCCATTCATTGTTCTACTTGTCGAAAATTACAAATAATTTCCGATAAAGGATTAACAATGGGGCTCGTAGATCACTTAAACTTGAAGAACAAAAAATTGACGAATTGTACTGTTTGGATGCTTTGCATATATGTTTCTTAGACTATATAGAAGCAATATATACAATGATTTCAACCGTCTACCTGTTCCATTCATTGTTCTACTTGTCGAAAGTTACAAATAATTTCCGATAAAGGATTAACCATTGGGGCTCATTGTTCACTTAAACTTGAAGAACAAAAAATTGGCGAATTGTACTGTTTGGATGCTTTGCATATATGTTTCTTAGACTATATAGAAGCAATATATACAACGATTTCAACCGTCTACCTGTTCCATTCATTGTTCTACTTGTCGAAATTTACAAATGATTTCCTTTAAAGGATTAACAATGGGGCTCGTAGTTCACTTAAACTTGAAGAACAAAAAATTGGCGAATGGTACTGTTTGGATGCTTTGCGTACATGTTTCTTAGACTATATGGAAGCAATATATACAAAGATTTCAACCGTCTACGTGTTCCAATCATTGTTCTACTTGTCAAAATTTACAAATAATTTCCTTTAAAGGATTAACAATGGGGCTCGTTGTTCACTTAAACTTTGGAGAACAAGAAATTGGCGAACTGTACTGCTTGGATGCTTTGCATATATGTTTCTTAGACTATATAGAAGCAATATATACAATGATTTCAACCGTCTACCTATTCCATTCATTGTTCTACTTGCCGAAATTTACAAATAATTTCCTTTAAAGGATTAACAATGGGGTTCGTTGTTCACTTAAACTTGAAGAACAATAAATTGGCGAATTGTACTGTTTGGATGCTTTGCATATATGTTTCTTAGACTATATAGAAGCAATATATACAATGATTTCAACCGTCTACCTATTCCATTCATTGTTCTACTTGCCGAAATTTACAAATAATTTCCTTTAAAGGATTAACAATGGGGCTCGTTGTTCACTTAAACTTGAAGAACAATAAATTGGCGAATTGTACTGTTTGGATGCTTTGCATATATGTTTCTTAGACTATATAGACGCAATATATACAAGGATTTCAAACGTCTACCTGTTCCATTCATTGTTCTACTTGTCGAAAGTTACAAATAATTTCCGTTAAAGGATTAACAATGGGGTCGTAGTTCACTTAAACTTGAAGAACTAAAAATTGGCGATTTGTACTGTTTGGATGCTTTGCATATGTGTTTCTTTGACTATTTAGAAGCAATATATAGAAAGATTTCACCCGTCTACCTGTACTATTCATTGTTCTACTTGTAGAAAGTTACAAATAATTTCCATTTCATGATTATCAATGGGGCTCGCTGTTCACTTAAACTTGAAGATCAAAAAATTGGCGATTGTTACTGTTTAGATGCTTTGCACATAGGTTTCTTAGACTATATAGAAGCAATATATACAAAGATTTCAAACGTCTACCTGTTCCATTCATTGTTCTACTTGTCGAAAATTACAAATAATTTCCGATAAAGGATTAACCATCGGGGCTCATTGTTCACATACACTTGAAGAACAAAAAATTGGCGAATGGTACTGTTTGGATGCTTTGCGTACATGTTTCTTAGACTATATGGAAGCAATATATACAAAGATTTCAACCGTCTACGTGTTCCAATCATTGTTCTACTTGTCGAAATTTACAAATGATTTCCTTTAAAGGATTAACAATGGGGCTCGTTGTTCACTTAAACTTGAAGAACAAAAAATTGGCGAATGGTACTGTTTGGATGCTTTGCGTACATGTTTCTTAGACTATATGGAAGCAATATATACAAAGATTTCAACCGTCTACGTGTTCCAATCATTGTTCTACTTGTCGAAATTTACAAATAATTTCCTTTAAAGGATTAACAATGGGGCTCGTTGTTCACTTAAACTTTGGAGAACAAGAAATTGGCGAATTGTACTGTTTGGATGCTTTGCATATATGTTTCTTAGACTATATAGAAGCAATATATACAATGATTTCAACCGTCTACCTATTCCATTCATTGTTCTACTTGCCGAAATTTACAAATAATTTCCTTTAAAGGATTAACAATGGGGCTCGTTGTTCACTTAAACTTGAAGAACAATAAATTGGCGAATTGTACTGTTTGGATGCTTTGCATATATGTTTCTTAGACTATATAGACGCAATATATACAAGGATTTCAAACGTCTACCTGTTCCATTCATTGTTCTACTTGTCGAAAGTTACAAATAATTTCCGTTAAAGGATTAACAATGGGGTCGTAGTTCACTTAAACTTGAAGAACTAAAAATTGGCGAATTGTACTGTTTGGATGCTTTGCATATATGTTTCTTTGACTATTTAGAAGCAATATATAGAAAGATTTCACCCGTCTACCTGTACTATTCATTGTTCTACTTGTAGAAAGTTACAAATAATTTCCATTTCATGATTATCAATGGGGCTCGCTGTTCACTTAAACTTGAAGATCAAAAAATTGGCGATTGTTACTGTTTAGATGCTTTGCACATAGGTTTCTTAGACTATATAGAAGCAATATATACAAAGATTTCAAACGTCTACCTGTTCCATTCATTGTTCTACTTGTCGAAAATTACAAATAATTTCCGATAAAGGATTAACCATCGGGGCTCATTGTTCACATACACTTGAAGAACAAAAAATTGGCGAATGGTACTGTTTGGATGCTTTGCGTACATGTTTCTTAGACTATATGGAAGCAATATATACAAAGATTTCAACCGTCTACGTGTTCCAATCATTGTTCTACTTGTCGAAATTTACAAATGATTTCCTTTAAAGGATTAACAATGGGGCTCGTTGTTCACTTAAACTTGAAGAACAAAAAATTGGCGAATGGTACTGTTTGGATGCTTTGCATATATGTTTCTTAGACTATTTAGAAGCAATATATAAAAAGATTTCACCCGTCTACCTGTACTATTCATTGTTCTACTTGTAGAAAGTTACAAATAATTTCCATTTCATGATTATCAATGGGGCTCGCTGTTCACTTAAACTTGAAGATCAAAAAATTGGCGATTGTTACTGTTTAGATGCTTTGCATATAAGTTTCTTAGACTATATAGAAGCAACATATACAAAGATTTCAACCGTCTACCTGTTCTATTCATTGTTCTACTTGTAGAAAGTTACAAATAATTTCCGTTAAAGTATTAAAAATGGGGCTCGTAGTTCACTTAAACTTGAAGATCAAATAATTGGCGGATTGTACTGTTTGGATGCTTTGCATATATGTTTCTTAGACTATATAGACGCAATATATACAAGGATTTCAAACGTCTACCTGTTCCATTCATTGTTCTACTTGTCGAAAGTTACAAATAATTTCCTTTAAAGGATTAACAATGGGGCTCGTTGTTCACATAAACTTGAAGAACAATAAATTGGCGAATTGTACTGTTTGGATGCTTTGCATATATGTTTCTTAGACTATATAGACGCAATATATACAAAGATTTCAACCGTCTACGTGTTCCAATCATTGTTCTACTTGTAGAACGTTACAATTAATTTCCGTTAAAGGATTAACAATGGGGCTCGTAGTTCACTTAAGCTTGAAGAACAAAAAATTGGCGAATTGTAATGTTTGGATGCTTTGCATATATGTTTCGTAGACTATATAGAAGCAATATATACAATGATTTCAACCGTCTACATGATCCATTCATTGTTCTACTTGTCGAAATTTACAAATAATTTCCTTTAAAGGATTAACAATGGGGCTCGTAGTTCACTTAAACTTGAAGAACAAAAAAGTGGCGAATGGTACTGTTTGGATGCTTTGCATATATGTTTCTTATCCTATATAGAAGCAATAGATACAAAGATTTCAACCGTCTACCTGTTCCATTCATTGTTCTACTTGTCGAAAATTACAAATAATTTCCGATAAAGGATTAACAATGGGGCTCGTAGATCACTTAAACTTGAAGAACAAAAAATTGACGAATTGTACTGTTTGGATGCTTTGCATATATGTTTCTTAGACTATATAGAAGCAATATATACAATGATTTCAACCGTCTACCTGTTCCATTCATTGTTCTACTTGTCGAAAGTTAAAAATAATTTCCGATAAAGGATTAACCATTGGGGCTCATTGTTCACTTAAACTTGAAGAACAAAAAATTGGCGAATTGTACTGTTTGGATGCTTTGCATATATGTTTCTTAGACTATATAGAAGCAATATATACAACGATTTCAACCGTCTACCTGTTCCATTCATTGTTCTACTTGTCGAAATTTACAAATGATTTCCTTTAAAGGATTAACAATGGGGCTCGTAGTTCACTTAAACTTGAAGAACAAAAAATTGGCGAATGGTACTGTTTGGATGCTTTGCGTACATGTTTCTTAGACTATATGGAAGCAATATATACAAAGATTTCAACCGTCTACGTGTTCCAATCATTGTTCTACTTGTCAAAATTTACAAATAATTTCCTTTAAAGGATTAACAATGGGGCTCGTTGTTCACTTAAACTTTGGAGAACAAGAAATTGGCGAACTGTACTGCTTGGATGCTTTGCATATATGTTTCTTAGACTATATAGAAGCAATATATACAATGATTTCAACCGTCTACCTATTCCATTCATTGTTCTACTTGCCGAAATTTACAAATAATTTCCTTTAAAGGATTAACAATGGGGTTCGTTGTTCACTTAAACTTGAAGAACAATAAATTGGCGAATTGTACTGTTTGGATGCTTTGCATATATGTTTCTTAGACTATATAGACGCAACATATACAAGGATTTCAAACGTCTACCTGTTCCATTCATTGTTCTACTTGTCGAAAGTTACAAATAATTTCCGATAAAGGATTAACGATTGGGGCTCATTGTTCTCTTAAACTTGAAGAACAAAAAATTGGCGAATGGTACTGTTTAGATGCTTTGCATATATGTTTCTTAGATTATATGGAAGCAATATATACAAAGATTTCAACCGTGTACGTGTTCCAATCATTGTTCTACTTGTCGAAAGTTACAATTAATTTCCGTTAAAGGATTAACAATGGGGCTCGTAGTTCACTTAAACTTGAAGAACAAAAAATTGGCGAATTGTACTGTTTGGATGCTTTGCATATATGTTTCGTAGACTATATAGAAGCAATATATACAATGATTTCAACCGTCTACCTTTTCCATTCATTGTTCTACTTGTCGAAAGTTACAAATAATTTCCGATAAAGGATTAACAATGGGGCTCATTGTTCACTTAAACTTGAAGAACAAAAAATTGGAGAATGGTACTGTTTGGATGCTTTGCATATATGTTTCTTAGACTATATAGAAGCAATATATACAAAGACTTCAACCGTCTACCTGTTCCATTCATTGTTCTACTTGTCCAAAGTTACAAATAATTTCCGATAAAGGATTAAGAATGGGGCTCATTGTTCACTTAAACTTGAAGAACAAAAAATTGGCGAATGGTACTGTTTGGATGCTTTGCATATATGTTTCTTAGACTATATGGAAGCAATATATACAAAGATTTCAACCGTCTACGTGTTCCAATCATTGTTCTACTTGTAGAACGTTACAATTAATTTCCGTTAAAGGATTAACAATGGGGCTCGTAGTTCACTTAAGCTTGAAGAACAAAAAATTGGCGAATTGTAATGTTTGGATGCTTTGCATATATGTTTCGTAGACTATATAGAAGCAATATATACAATGATTTCAACCGTCTACATGATCCATTCATTGTTCTACTTGTCGAAAATTACAAATAATTTCCTTTAAAGGATTAACAATGGGGCTCGTAGTTCACTTAAACTTGAAGAACAAAAAATTGGCGAATGGTACTGTTTGGATGCTTTGCATATATGTTTCGTAGACTATATAGAAGCAATATATACAATGATTTCAACCGTCTACATGATCCATTCATTGTTCTACTTGTCGAAATTTAGAAATAATTTCCTTTAAAGGATTAACAATGGGGCTCGTAGTTCACTTTAACTTGAAGAACAAAAAATTGGCGAATTGTACTGTTTGGATGCTTTTCATATATGTTTCTTAGACTATTTAGAAGCAATATATAGAAAGATTTCACCCGTCTACCTGTACAATTCATTGTTCTACTTGTAGAAAGTTACAAATAATTTCCATTTCATGATTATCAATGGGGCTCGCTGTTCACTTAAACTTGAAGATCAAAAAATTGGCGATTGTTCCCGTTTAGATGCTTTGCATATATGTTTCTTAGATTATATAGAAGCAATATATACAAAGATTTCAACCGTCTACCTGTTCCATTCATTGTTCTACTTGTCGAAAATTACAAATAATTTCCGATAAAGGATTAACAATGGGGCTCGTAGATCACTTAAACTTGAAGAACAAAAAATTGGCGAATTGTACTGTTTGGATGCTTTGCATATATGTTTCTTAGACTATATAGACGCAATATATACAAGGATTTCAAACGTCTACCTGTTCCATTCATTGTTCTACTTGTCGAAAGTTACAAATAATTTCAGTTAAAGGATTAACAATGGGGCTCGTAGTTCACTTAAACTTGAAGAACTAAAAATTGGCGAATTGTACTGCTTGGATGCTTTGCGTACATGTTTCTTAGACTATATGGAAGCAATATATACAAAGATTTCAACCGTCTACGTGTTCCATTCATTGTTCTACTTGTCGAAATTTACAAATAATTTCCTTTAAAGGATTAACAATGGGGCTCGTTGTTCACTTAAACTTGAAGAACAATAAATTGGCGAATTGTACTGTTTGGATGCTTTGCATATATGTTTCTTAGACTATATAGACGCAATATATACAAGGATTTCAAACGTCTACCTGTTCCATTCATTGTTCTACTTGTCGAAAGTTACAAATAATTTCCGTTAAAGGATTAACAATGGGGCTCGTAGTTCACTTAAACTTGAAGAACTAAAAATTGTCGAACTGTACTGTTTGGATGCTTTGCATATATGTTTCTTAGACTATATAGAAGCAATATATACAATGATTTCAACCGTCTACCTGTTCCATTCATTGTTCTACTTGTCGAAAGTTACAAATAATTTCCGATAAAGGATTAACCATTGGGGCTCATTGTTCACTTAAACTTGAAGAACAAAAAATTGGCGAATTGTACTGTTTGGATGCTTTGCATATATGTTTCTTAGACTATATAGAAGCAATATATACAACGATTTCAACCGTCTACCTGTTCCATTCATTGTTCTACTTGTCGAAATTTACAAATGATTTCCTTTAAAGGATTAACAATGGGGCTCGTAGTTCACTTAAACTTGAAGAACAAAAAATTGGCGAATGGTACTGTTTGGATGCTTTGCGTACATGTTTCTTAGACTATATGGAAGCAATATATACAAAGATTTCAACCGTCTACGTGTTCCAATCATTGTTCTACTTGTCGAAATTTACAAATAATTTCCTTTAAAGGATTAACAATGGGGCTCGTTGTTCACTTAAACTTTGGAGAACAAGAAATTGGCGAACTGTACTGCTTGGAAGCTTTGCATATATGTTTCTTAGACTATATAGAAGCAATATATACAATGATTTCAACCGTCTACCTATTCCATTCATTGTTCTACTTGCCGAAATTTACAAATAATTTCCTTTAAAGGATTAACAATGGGGTTCGTTGTTCACTTAAACTTGAAGAACAATAAATTGGCGAATTGTACTGTTTGGATGCTTTGCATATATGTTTCTTAGACTATATAGACGCAATATATACAAGGATTTCAAACGTCTACCTGTTCCATTCATTGTTCTACTTGTCGAATGTTACAAATAATTTCCGATAAAGGATTAACGATTGGGGCTCATTGTTCTCTTAAACTTGAAGAACAAAAAATTGGCGAATGGTACTGTTTAGATGCTTTGCATATATGTTTCTTAGATTATATGGAAGCAATATATACAAAGATTTCAACCGTGTACGTGTTCCAATCATTGTTCTACTTGTAGAAAGTTACAATTAATTTCCGTTAAAGGATTAACAATGGGGCTCGTAGTTCACTTAAACTTGATGAACAAAAAATTGGCGAATTGTACTGTTTGGATGCTTTGCATATATGTTTCGTAGACTATATAGAAGCAATATATACAATGATTTCAACCGTCTACCTTTTCCATTCATTGTTCTACTTGTCGAAAGTTACAAATAATTTCCGATAAAGGATTAACAATGGGGCTCATTGTTCACTTAAACTTGAAGAACAAAAAATCGGAGAATGGTACTGTTTGGATGCTTTGCATATATGTTTCTTAGACTATATAGAAGCAATATATACAAAGATTTCAACCGTCTACCTGTTCCATTCATTGTTCTACTTGTCGAAAGTTACAAATAATTTCCTTTAAAGGATTAACAATGGGGCTCATTGTTCACTTAAACTTGAAGAACAAAAAATTGGCGAATTGTACTGTTTGGATGCTTTGCATATATGTTTCTTAGACTATATAGAAGCAATATGTACAATAATTTCAACAGTCTACCGGTTCCATTCATTGTTCTACTTGTCGAAATTTACAAATAATTTCCTTTAAAGGATTAACAATGGGGCTCGTAGTTCACTTAAACTTGAAGAACAAAAAATTGGCGAATGGTACTGTTTGGATGCTTTGAATAGATGTTTCTTAGACTATTTAGAAGCAATATATAGAAAGATTTCACCCGTCTACCTGTTCCATTCATTGTTCTACTTGTCGAAATTTACAAATAATTTCCTTTAAAGGATTAACAATGGGGCTCGTAGTTCACTTAAACTTGAAGAACAAAAAATTGGCGAATGGTACTGTTTGGATGCTTTGCATATATGTTTCTTAGACTATATAGAAGCAATATGTACAATAATTTCAACAGTCTACCGGTTCCATTCATTGTTCTACTTGTCGAAATTTACAAATAATTTCCTTTAAAGGATTAACAATGGGGCTCGTAGTTCACTTAAACTTGAAGAACAAAAAATTGGCGAATGGTACTGTTTGGATGCTTTGAATAGATGTTTCTTAGACTATTTAGAAGCAATATATAGAAAGATTTCACCCGTCTACCTGTTCCATTCATTGTTCTACTTGTCGAAATTTACAAATAATTTCCTTTAAAGGATTAACAATGGGGCTCGTAGTTCACTTAAACTTGAAGAACAAAAAATTGGCGAATGGTACTGTTTGGATGCTTTGCATATATGTTTCTTAGACTATATAGAAGCAATATGTACAATAATTTCAACAGTCTACCGGTTCCATTCATTGTTCTACTTGTCGAAATTTACAAATAATTTCCTTTAAATGATTAACAATGGGGCTCGTAGTTCACTTAAACTTGAAGAACAAAAAATTGGCGAATGGTACTGTTTGGATGCTTTGCATATATGTTTCTTAGACTATATAGAAGCAATATATACAAAGATTTCAACCGTCTACCTGTTCCATTCATTGTTCTACTTGTCGAAATTTACAAATAATTACCGATAAAGGATTAACCATTGGGGCTCATTGTTCACTTAAACTTGAAGAACAAAAAATTGGCGAAGTGTACTGTTTGGATGCTTTGCATATATGTTTCTTAGACTATATAGAAGCAATATATACAAAGATTTCAACCGTCTACAGGTTCCATTCATCGTTCTACTTGTCGAAAATTACAAATAATTACCGATAAAGGATTAACCATTGGGGCTCATTGTTCACTTAAACTTGAAGAACAAAAAATTGACGAATGGTACTGTTTAGATGCTTTGCATATATGTTTCTTAGATTATATAGACGCAATATATACAAGGATTTCAACCGTCTACCTGTTCCATTCATTGTTCTACTTGTCGAAATTTACAAATAAATACCGATAAAGGATTAACCATAGGGGCTCATTGTTCACTTAAACTGGAAGACCAAAAAATTGGCGAATGGTACTGTTTGGATGCTTTGCATATAGGTTTCTTAGACTATATAGAAGCAAGATATACAAAGATTTCAACCGTCTACCTGTTCTATTCATTGTTCTACTTGTAAAAAGTTACAAATAGTTTCCGTTTCATGATTATCAATGGGGCTCGTTGTTCACTTAAACTTGAAGAACAAAAAATTGGCGAATGGTACTGTTTGGATGCTTTGCATATATGTTTCTTAGACTATATAGAAACAATATATACATTGATTTCAACCGGCTACCTGTTCCATTCATTATTCTACTTGTCGCAAGTTACAAATAATTTTCGTTAAAGTATTGTTACGCCGATATGAAGTTGGCGTACCGAGCGAAGCTGCTCCCTCGAACCCGTGGATTCGAGGATCGATGTAATCGAGGGATCGATTCGGCCGGTCGTTGCTCCAGCGACCGGAAGCGTTTGGTGACCGGAAGTTGCAACCGAGTTGTCAGAAGACAGACGTTCGAAATACTGTTATTAGTTAATAAAGTTATAATTTAATAAAGTCATTAGAATTATAATGCCGAGAAGACCCGTTCCCTCCGTGGGACATAACAATGGTGTCAGAAGTGGGATGCTTCTGGATCGAGGGGAAGAGAATCCTCAGCCCACTAGGCCTGCGGAGGAGGAGCCGAATCGTCTGGGAAGACTGCTGAAAAATCTCGGTCTACAATTACAGAGACAGCAGGAGCTGGCAGAAGAGCGATGGGAGCAGGAGCGCTCCCGAATCGCGGAAAAGGAAGCCAGGAAGAAAGCTGCCCAGGAAGAGAGGTTTGGAGCGCTCGAGGCCCAACTTCGAGCGTTCATCACTGAGTTCGGCCGCCGAACGGCCGTTTCGGGTTCTGTAGGACCGGTGGAGAGTCGTGATCCGATTCCTATGGAGGATACACGGATCACGGCTCCCCTTGTTTCCCAGCCTATCCCTCCGCGTGCCCTCCCAACGGAATTGGGAGTGGTCTTGAAGCGTCCAATATGTAATGAAAAGTCCTCCTGGAAGGAAGGTAAAATCCAGTGTGAGGCTGTAGCGAGTGTTAGTAATTGGCCTTCGAGGCGCTTGGACGCTTCCGCCCCGGTGAAACGCGGAGACACGGTGCATCCCCTGCTAGGCAGCCGGATTCCACGGTTAGGAAGTCTAACGATTCCGACGTACGCGTGTCGGCGATTTGTAGGGTCGGTGCGGATTCATCGGAAGATGATGAGAGAAACGACGGAGTTCACCTCGATGGTTCGGCGAGCGCGAGAGAGCCTCGAGTACCTGAACGAGGAAGCGTCGAGGGGAATGGAGGAGGTCGCGGATGGCGTCGGAAGGGAGCTGAAGGTGACAGATCGGTTGACTCGTCCCGGCTCCAAGGTGGACCTCGCGGTGCGCAGGTTCGCAGAGCTGGAGGAAGAGGCGTTCGACCTCGCGCGGTTGGACCGCGGCAGGGAGAGCGTGACGATCGGGACACCGGCGGACGTCCCCGAGGAGATCGGGAGAGCCGTGGCGGCAGCGGCAGCGACGGCAGCGACGAGCACAGCGACGG